>CM019177.2:22438489-23823312 GCA_009739505.2 Apolygus lucorum | reverse complement strand
GATACCAAATTTGTAGCTTTCATTATCTTAAATGCTTGGGGGAGCTATATGGTGACCCAAATTATATTTATTAAGCATTTAATAAACGAAAGCCCACTCAAGGGGGCCAGCCAAGAGGAAGGGGGTAGCGCCCCACCTAGACCAACACGACCAAGGAGAAGGGAAGCCCTAGGGTAGGAGATCTACCCCCCTCGGGTATATAACCTCCAGCCCTATCCTTCAGAGCCATTCTGTTCACAGTCACCACCTACCACTTTTAACTTGAGCTACCTTGGTCTACCCCTTGAGTCAATCTTTCATATCATTCCAAAAAAATACTTGCGTTATTTTTCACTCTACCTTCTGCCACTTAGAAAAATTTCATTCAAGTCTGAATTTTAGTTGTAATGAGACGTCCGATGCTCTGTCTCTAACAACACACAAATCAGAACTTTTTCTTTAAATAAATTCGGTTAGCTAGTACCACTACATAAATTCACTCAAATTCCAATTGTTAGTTGTAATGAGACGTCCGATGCTCTGTCTCTAACAACATACAATTTTAACTTATCTCTCCAAGTATTATCATTGAAATGGGACGCCCACAGCGCTTGTACCAATCAATAATAACACTTGGATATTTTTTGCTATTATTCGGATAGAAAAGGAGACTCCCATTGGATGTATCCAGCTATCCGTTAAGAAAGGCTACAAGTAACTTCGCTCAAAAACTATATACGTACTCTAACCGAATTATCTTGTCATTAAAATTTGGAGTCAGAACAATGATAAAGGCTAATATTTAAAACCTACCTATCATACGATACCTTTTCGCACCGGAGGTAGGAAAGAGCATCTACACCTGTAACTCCCATAAAATGTTCCTGGCCTTTGAGGGGTAAGAATCATATTCATCTTTAAACCTGGTGTTAAATTGTCGATAATTGTCAGATGATCCAAATTTGGATAGGTAACTGTGCAAGGTTTTGCCATGAATTTTGTCACAATTTGATTCTCCAAGGAAGAATCTTTCTTCGTTGATATTGTACAAAAATGTTTGTGCAGCCATTTTTTACTGTTGGGGTTTAAGCTTTGTGTAATAGTGGAAACTAGAAAGCGGATACTGAAATTTTAACGGATACCAATTATGAAATCAATTAAGTAGTGAAACTTGTTGTTGTAGTACTTAGCGAATCAGGTCTAACTAATCTTAAATTGGAGAGTATTATTTTTGCTGAGGGGTCCTTCGAACTATTCATGTGATGTTTTCGTTTGATATTTAATTCATTTCACCCACCTACTCACGATTCTACCTCCTTAATATTTTATAACTTTTGAATAAGCAGGTCCAAATTCGGATATCTCATTACAAATTATTTTTGCTTAAAGTTGGGCTTGTGTTTACATAGTCCATAATTGATTCATTTTATTATCTGAGCGCTCCAATCGACACAATATGTAGGTAGGTGAAATAAATTTAAAACGAGAACCAATATGAAACATTAAACAGGAGAAAGAAAGCAAAGAATTCTTTAGTCAGGCAATTCTGCTATTTTGGAACTGTAATTCTCCGCGAAGGCAGGATGTTGATCGGGGGATCCATTCAAGAAGAAGAAGGGAAACGGCTGTACTGAGGCTTAGTGAATAGGGTATGTAAGCCTGTGTATATCGGAGTCAAGAGACGTGACTCGATTACGTCAATTCGTCTTGATCGGGGATAATCCCGTCATTTTGATTGTTTCTTTTATTACAAACTGCCTTACTTTGTTGATATTATTCCTTCAGATTGAAATAACATCAATACTGGTTTTTAAATCAAAATTTTCGGATTTGTTAACAAAACGCTGCAAATTATTGCCCAAAGGTTTATTATTTCTGTATGGATCACCCTTCTGTACAGATCAATGGTTTTCCATCAATAGCTTCCTACCAACATTTGGATTCTCCCTTGACCCTCCCTCTCAAATTTCAGCTTCCTGCGTTCAATAGGATTGAAAATGGCTTCGGAGCTCACTCAGCTGATCAGTGATCTGAAGAGTGAAGAAGATCTCGAGAGCACTGATCAGCTGAGTGAGCTCCGAAGCCATTTCAATCCTATTAAACGCAGGAAGCTGAAATTTCAGAGGGGAAGGTCAAGGGAGAAATACAAATGGTGGTAGGTGCTATTGATGGAGAACAGTGATATGTACAGAAGGGTGATCTATACAGAAAATAATAAACCTTTGGGCAATGATTTGCAGCGTTTTTTACCTACCAACTTTTTTTAACCTACCAACTATTGGTAGGTACAACATACCCACACCATACTGCCTTCTTAATCAAGTTTATTAGAAATAACTAAACGCTTCACACTCGATTCGAAAATTAGAAAGCTTCATATGGAATTTGATTACTGGTTACGCAAAAAGCAAAAATGAATACAAATCCAGGATACGGATTCCTCCTCTGTTTGCGACACCTGTGGATGTCAACTGACTGTTTGCCACCTGCTAACGGAATGTCCAGTTTTTCGTAGCATTCCACCAGTTACTTCCGCAGGACCTTGACAGTTGTTAGGAAACAATTCTACCTCTTGAGACCAATTTTTGAAAAACTAAAAAATATTCGCTTGTTATTATGAAATTAAATAATAATTGTTAACTTTTGTATTTTGGCGCCCATTGACGCAGAACAGGTTGCATGCGCCTAAATAAAATAAAGTAAAAACCGTTCTGCCAAGTGGGTGTGGCACATAGCTTCCTCGTATCCATTACCCGATTGTATAGATGATCCGATGCATAGTAGTTAATCTCAAAACACCAATCTCTAAGTACCTTTCACTACCCTCATATGGGACCATCTACACGCTAATCTGGACAATCCTAGAAAATTTCATCAAATTCGGATGAAAATAAAGTGAGTAGGTGTATGTGATGTGAGTGACCTACCGATGACCTGCAATCAGTGGGATTTGAGATTCTCACAAGAGACCATCCCTCTATGAATGAATCCCCTCTATGAAAAACAATTCTCTGTGATTTTCATAGGGGACCATCTAAACACTACTCTGTAACATCCCTGAAAATTTCATTGAAATCGGATTGAAATGTGGAAGTTATGGCCGTTACAAGGAATTCACGTTTGCGCATGCGCAGTCGCTTCTATCAGTCCGGGGACAATGATTTTCATAGGGCACCATCTACAACCTAATCCACATAATCCCTGAAATTTCTTTGAAATCGAGTGGAATATGTGGAAGTTATGGCCGTTACAAGGAATTCACGTTTGCGCATGCGCAGTGGCTACTATCAGTCCGAAGGTGGCGATTTTCATAGGGGACCATTTAATACTAATCTGTAACATCCCTGAAAATTCCATTGAAATCGGATGGAAAATGTAGAAGTTGTGGCCGTTACAAGGAATTCACGTTTGCGCATGCGCAGTCGCTTCTATCAGTCCGCGGATGATGATTTTCATAGGGGACTATCTACACACCAATCCGCACAATCCCTGAAAATTTCATAGAAATCGGACAATAACTTCGTATAGTTATGCGCGGTTACAAGGAAATCATGACAGACGGACAGACACACAGACACACAGACAGACAGACCACAGACACGGAACCGAAATTGTTCAGAAAGGTCTAAAACGCAAAACGCGAGAGAAAATTTGATTTTGGAGAACTTTTTTTTTTCGACCTTGGAAAGTGAAAACAAAGCTTCCGCTACCTTGGTAGACTCGGAAGCAAAAGAAGAAATGAACAGCGATCGCATTTTAGTGAGATACAATTTGAACGGAGATAGACCTCTTTTGCGATTCACACTCATGATTCTATTTTATCGAAGGAAAACCCTTAAATACTCGTAGGGACCGAGTACTTTTTAAAAATTCAATACTATTTAAATTGGTGAAAAAACGATTACCTTATTTCAAGAGTTTTCGAGCTAGGGCACTCTTGAAAATTTCAACCCTCAATTTTCACCCCTTAGAAGTGACTGACATCAACCAAAAGCTTCGCGGCACAACTAGACCCCAAATGGAGCCCATATACCAAATTTGAAGCAAATCGGTCCTGCTTCCTGTGTTGCTAAGAAAAGTGCCGCGTACGGCGTACGGCGTACGGTGTATTGCGTACGGCGACGGACGGAAAAGATTTCATTCGATTTTCGGATTCTACGTACCTCGAAACGTAAAACATCAAATTTGAGGGGGGTTAAATTTTTTTTCTTGCTCGATTCCAAAGGCTTATTATTGAAAATAATAAACCAAATCAACGGAAATTAGTCCTCTTTTGCGATACACACTCATGATTCTGTTTTATCGAAGGAAAACCCTTAAGTACTCGTAGGGAGCAAACGGTTTGTCCTACGGAGCTCCGGGTGGTCTCAAAAAACTTCAGAAATTCAAGGTACTATTTAAGATTGGTGAAAAACGATACCTTTATTTCGAAAATTTTTTATTCGATTTCCGGATTCTACGTACCTTGAAACGTAAAACTTTTGAGGGAGGGTTAAATTTTTTTTCTTGCTCGATTCCGAAGGCTTATTACTGAAATTAATTAACCCAAAGCCGGTTTGTTATTTAACTATTTTTTACTCAGAATACCTACAATGTCGATGTTTATTGAAAAAGAGAGAAAAAAAGACTAAACTTTTTGCTAGGCTCAGGAAATGCCTTCGTTGGACTCTTCGTATGTCCGGGAGACCACCTCGATGTTCCCAGAGGCTCGAAAAAGCACCCCAGTGCTCCCCTAGAAAGTTGGTCTACATGTTCCCGGGTCACCCGAGTGCTCCCCTAGCGGTGCCTTACGATTCAGGCCTCGATGCTCCGAGTAACCTGAGTGTTCCCGTTACCTGTGCTACCAGAGATAGTTGAGATAACTTCTGGCCACACATTTCTGACCGCGTTGTGTATTGCGACCTCGAAGTCAGTTGTGCATACCACAGGCCATAGCTCTTGACCCACCAGCTCTTCGCACTTAGCTGCCACGCTTCTAAGGCAAAATCATATGATTGCTGCCGCTTATCGGGCAACAAGCAGAAGACTAAAGGCACATAATTAAATTGCTCAACCCTTTGTTAGTGACATCAATATGAGGGAGGTCTCTGACTGCATTCCGAACAACCTAGAAAATGACAAAACAGTCATACCTACACTAAAAATTCATATTTCTAACAACTTTAATAAAATTCTAGATAGATTACTACTTACCTTGGATGGAGGAGCAGAAAATTCATTATTGCTAACTTTTCGCTCGACAGTAGCTTGCAATTTGCACGTTTGTTCACTCACAGTTGGTTCATGATTGTGAACCGTTTGGTTTATCACTTCGTTTCCGTCAGTTTTTAAATAGGAACGGCACTTAATCTGGCCACCTCTTGCCGAACACAACCAACGTCGAACACCACCCGACAGTATTCTATGGAAAGTAAATTTGTAGCCATCCACGAAAACGTCATCAGCTTCCTGTCGGCTACCACCAGTTACAAATTGAACGTGCGACGTTCTCGGAGCACTGAGACCAACCAGCTCGGAACATCGCGGCTACTCTTATCAATGAGAGGAAAAGTGAACGGGAACATTCAGGTGACAGAGCTTTCACCTAATGGTCCGCACGGGAGCACTGGAGCCATCGCCCGTATGTCCAACAATCTTACTTTTACGATATTCCTCGCACCTTTCATGTCTTTGTTCATTCCACACTGGACTACCCGCTATTGGATGAACCGTAAGATCCCCTGATATGTGCAGGTTTCGAATGTTCTTCTGCAATAATAGCCGGGTAAGAATGGACGAAATATATCACAACGTTCCTCTTTTTATAAATCTTTTTCATGTCGTTCTGTTTTAACCAACTTCAGCGAAGAGCACCCATCTGGTAGAACCTGGACCGACTCAGAATCTCTTTTCTGTGTTTCAGCCAATTTCTGGGGCTAGATGTTGTGAAAAAATGAGTTGTTGGTTATTTTTTACTATGATTTTTTATTCGAAGGTTTCAAATTAAATGCTCGTTTTCAAGTGGTATTTCCAACACTCTGCAATATGAACCAATGACATATAGAATATTCATAAATAGCATACCTCATACAACTCTTGACATAACATGTACTTATATCATGAACTTTATTCATAAAATAGGATAATTTCAATAACTTAATATTTTAAAAAGTAGGTACACCTTTGAAAGTGAGTACATATTATAATGTATCATACGACATTTAGAGAGTTGTTTTTTAACAAACTATGGGCTATAAGGAACTATTAGGAACATGGAGGACATTGTTCGTCGAATACTCCGCATCATAAATTTCATTTTAAAACAAGCGAAGTGAGAATTCGCACATTAACAACATTATTACACACCTATATCTATACACTTGTAATTTTCGTAAACAAATTATACACGTACTATACAATAACAGAATCGTATTATTCAGTTCTTATTTACAATATTTACAGTCGAACATGAATGAAAGTGTACATTGATCAAATACCTTCAGGGTTCCATATTTATGATTATACAAAAATATCTAAGTAGGGACTACCTTCATTAAAAAAGTATATTTTGTCCATTTGGGAGTCTTTGATTTATCTAGTGGGTACATTTCAGGTTCGGTTTTAGACGATAATCATCAGAATTTCTTTTTCAAGTGGTCTTTGGTCTAAATATTTAAATTCACAACGATTTGTTTAAACTATAGATACACTCCACATTGTTAACTGACACTTGTTTACGCAAATATTACGATTAAATAATATATTTTTGTAATTACTTGTTTTTTGTTATCGTTCTTATTATTGACCACTTTGAATTTGTTTCAAATATTATTATTGTTTTGAAATATTTTATTGTGATCTTAATAATCAAGATTAATTATTATTATTAAGATTAATCTTATTATTATTATTAATATTAATAATAACATTCATAACAATTATTGTTATGAGTGTTATTATGCTGTGTCGTCTGGCAACTCGATCTAAGGGCAGCTCGCCAATTATAATTAAGTCGTTGTTCTCTCTCTTCCTGCCCTTAAATTCAATTCAAAAGAGAATTTACGTTATCATGATATCCCATGTCTATTAGGTAATGTATATCCTATGTTGAAGATAATATTGACACACACCGAGTTGAGATAGGGTTTTTGACATTTTCATGTCTTTGCTGTGGCACATAAACTGAAAAATCGTCACGAAAACTAAGCAAGTCTTGTTCACGCGACCAATAAATAAAATAGACTCACTGTGTTGCGTAGAGAACAATCAACTGTTTTCTTATTTTGATGCTTGGGTACATGAACTAACAACCTTACTTCACTACCTTGTCGTGTAGTGGTTGACATGAATATGTCCCAATGTGTTGCAGACTCGTATGCAAGCATTTGGTTTGATTTTACAGTTTTACAGCAGTTTTCAATTCTGAAAGAGACTATTCATCAGAAACTCAACCTAAACGATCTACCATCTCTTTCAAGTCCACAGATCTAAGTACCTACCTATATGCATGATTTTATGAATTTAACATCAGAATTGTATCAATATCATTGATCAAAAAAATTCATAAGCTACGCATAACGACCGTGTTTCGCCAAAACTGAACTTGAACTAGACTAGTTAAATTGAGCAAAGACATCCCCAAAAGGATCACTCTATACATATTATAATAAAATATTATATTCATAATGTACCAATTATTCATTATTAATGGAAAATAACCAAGGGATTCTTGACTATCATCGATGACTAGAAGAAACTCCTTCTATTGGCCTCGATAAGAGTTACTCATATTATCTAGACAAGAATAAATCATTGTCTTACGTATATATGTATATGAAAGTATTGGATGAGAGATATATGACGAATAATTTATAGTACTTGATAGTACCTGCTAACTCCTGAATTCTCCAAGTTTGAATGATGGTGGGAATAATAATAATTTGAAACTGGTCTATCAACTTCTGTTGTCATGACCCTGTTGACTATTAGAATCCGGTTTCCGATTATTATTCCCATCATCAGTCCTGAGATTACCACAAATTGAAGTAGAACTTTTACGTTCATGAACTGAATTAGTAATTAGTAGCGGAATATAAGTAAATATTGGACGTGACAGCCTGTGGACTGAGTATCCAATAAGCGACATTCAACAACAAGAGGGTTGTTTTGTTCTTTCAATTTACATTCATCTGTGCCCCTTCGGCGAGTCCAATAAATAAAAGAATATATTTTCGTTTACATATCGAGAATGGGAAAGAAGATTACGGCGAGAACGGAAAAAGAAGGTTACACTGGTAGAAAAACACTCGAAGTTGCTTCAGATGTTCGCTGAAACGTTATTTTCCCCGTGTGAATCCTAAATTATTCACTCAAATCCCTGAGTTGTTAGGGACTCTTCCCCACTCTTTTTTTTTTTTTTTTTTGAATTGTAAGGTGTTAGATGAATGCTTTTGAACTATGCACAAAAAGTAAATATGAAAATGGTAATACATCATAAATGCGGAAAATTTTCAACCTTATTTAGTTTGTGTGAAGTTTCCAGTACAATTCAGGTTTAATGGATCTCAAAAACTGAAATTTGAATATAGCTCTTCATGGAGGTTAATAGAAATATGGATATTATGTCTCATGAAGTGAATTGAGTTTATCCATGGACGGAAGCCGGTGTCTACCTGATGGAGAGTGGTTCGCTTCTCGCCCATAGAGTGGTTAGGAGTCTAGCTATAGAGATTTTGTGGTCCATCCCATGAATGGAAGATGCGGGTTTACCCTCTTGAAGTTAGAAGTCGAACTCACGATGAGAAGTTGGGGTCTAACTCTCATCGGGAAGTTGGGCTCATAATGGTCAAAGTGTATATTAGATACTCATAAAATCTAGAAGTATCGCTTATAATGGTCCAACTGATGGGTCGTTGAAATTTTTATCTAAATAACTCGATCATAATGTTCATACTACCCAATATGATACATCATTTGAAGAGTTCGCTCCTAATGGTCATACTACAGTAGAAACTTTCTTTTGTAATTCCCCCTCCCCTACAAACGAATCGGACGGTTTTTAGGAATGACCCCCAGCTGTAGGACATGTCCACGCTTTTTCCAATTAAGACCGAATAATTTTAAAAACGGGTTCATCTTACAGCTATTTCTACGTCAAAACCCAAACTTCTCAACTTCCAAATGTTGGAATACCAATACTATAATGGCACAGTCTTCACCAAATTCTTTTACCAAATACTACTACACGTCAAATGATATGATTTCGAAATCTGTTCATATTTTGATGATCCACGAGCTCACTGAGATTTCTTTCAAAAGACTTGGTTAATTTCATGATGTTCATTTAACATCAGTGTACTCGTAATTGTAGGAGTAGGTACATGACAGAACACATTACAGAACACATTCGCTGATGCAGTGAATGCGACATTGTCTGTTCGGGATTGTAGGAAGACCACGAGGGTGTTTCCTTTGCCAGGTGACTGGCTTAAATCGCCCCTATATGAATAACTCCCCGCCCAGTCAAGATGTATTGAGCTCTCCCATGTAGCAGGCAAGTTCAACTCCTGTATATTCCGTTTCATCGACGTCTTGCAGACTGCTGTTGCTTATAGTCGCAGGTTGCTTGGCGAGCCGAAGTCTCCTCCCGTCTGTCAAGGTATCTTGCCTTACTAATTCGTTGGTTGCCTGGGAAAATGGAGCAAATTGTATACAAAATACATAAATATATATTCATAAATGCATTTTATGAATGAAAGTAAGGACGCCTAACAAGAGTAAACCAAAGTTTTACCATCCTAATTGAGCAAATTGAAAGATAGGCAACAATTACCTTGTCTCCTTACGACTCAAAATGGCGAGTTTGTAAACTACGAACCTTTTCTCTATGAATCTCATACATATAAAACTACTTTACTTTTTGGCAATGCCAATAATATTGCAGTTCTTGTGATTTGAATAGTTGAAAGTGTGTCGATATTACACAGAATAATGTCCATGGATGTTTCTTCAGGATTGAAATGAGACCGCTATCAGAATATGGGAACAGCACGTCAGAAAACTCACAAGCACTTATTATGATTAGGGCGTGGGGCTATGGGCTTCATAGCTCCTATTCATAGAAGGGTCAGCTGGCAAGGCAAGTATCTGAAGGAAGGAGAAAATTCGGGCTGGATATAGTTTCCATTCTTCCTCTAGTTGTACTAGGAGATATTCTCAGTAAGGGGAACTATGAATTTTAGATGATAGGGGTGGGGCATCACGAAGATGCGGAGAAAAGCCCAGCATCTCTTACCACACCCTCCTGTAAGTTATGGTTCTGCCCAAGTAAGATTCTCTCCAAGCTCTTATAGTAGTCAAATGGAGACCACAAACATCCCGGATTTTTTCCATTCTGCAAGTACTTGCCAGCTCCATTTCAGGGTCTACCTCCCACCGATGGTTCTCATCATAATCGGCCTGACAAAAATCATGGTAGACAAAATTAGTCTTCCATTTAATGGAATTTAACGGAAGTTCTGAAAAATTGGAATGTCGTGTTTCAGTGTGTGAATTGAACAAATATCAACGGACCTGTTCTTCTGTATGTAAGTACCTAATTTTCTAAATATAGTATAATATAATGGAAAGTTTGAAAACGTATATTCAGTTTTTTAATCTTGAAAACCGTGACAATTTTTGAGGATACGTGTGGAAAAATGGTGAAAAGATGTTGATTAATGACTTGGAGTGATGAGAAAATTTTATTCATTATTAATTAGTTTTGCTGAGTTTATGTTATCGTAACATCGTACCTTGAGGCCCCTCGAGAGTACACTATAATTTCTGCACGGCGTACTGATTTTATTTCCTCTTCCACACATTCGAGCTAATGTTCCCTAAAAAAAAGCATTCATTTCAAATCATTGCTAATATGGGAAAAAGTAACATCATAGGAGAATATGTGGTATTATTCAATAACATCGAAATAACATCTTACTTTGAAGGCTTCTCTGAATTTGTATGACATAATGTTGTAGAGAAGTGGGTTGACGGTGGTGGAGAAGTAATAAAGTACTCCCGAAACATGGGTAAGGGCTTGGTAGATGTAAATAAACGTAGGTCTTTTGGAGTTTTCAGTGTCGTAGTTGGCGTAGACGGCTAGAAGCCTTTGGGCGTGGAAAGGAGCCCAACAAATGAAGAACGCAACTACCACAGCAACTAAGAATAAAAATACATTTCACATAAGACAGTAAATCAATCAATCAATCGGAAACAATAAGATGATCAATCGTTGGAGTCTCGGATACAATTCTTTAGATAGTTGCTCAATAGTTTGAATAATGAATAATTATTCATTATTATAATTAGTCCAAGAAAGTTTTTGTTACTAAATGGGAAGCAACAAAACGTTGTAATATAAAACTAACAAGAAAAAATTATTGAATGCGCTGATCTACCTGTACAAAATAATTACTAGTAAGAGTGTTAAGTAATTTCGACGATTGAAAGGGCGCCAGGGCTCGTTTTCATCTTTCCGTTTCCAACGTCTAATTACAGTTACGAGAGAAGGGAGGGGGTAAACAGATGAAAGGTTTTCCGAATGTCGGAGGAGGAGGTGGGGCAAATACCCCTAGGGACCAGTCCGTGATTTGACCTCGACAACTCCCCAAACCACAAACCAACCAGGGTGACGTGCCGATGGCGGACCCAGAAAGTAGAAACCCAGAGAAAGGGCACTCAGAGTTGCTATTTCGGGATGCTATTTATCGAAAACCTCCTGAATTCCTCTTTCCCCTTTCAGTGACATTTTGTTTATAATCCCAATAATAAATCGCTCAACATTGATTTTTGAATAGATTGTGAAGTTGTTCTTTCTTCTTCCCGTACTGTGGAGGATTAAGCAATCTTCAAGAAATGTAAGCACACTCTGTGGACCATCGAAAAAAAAAAAAATCTAGGCCAAATTGTTGATAACTATTGTAAGAAGGAGATTTGAGAGGTGTCTGAGAAAGATGCGGGCAAACTTCAGGGGTCGATTCTACAAGTAGTTGTAACAAGAAAAGCCTCGAAGAAATTTTTTTTTTTTAGATTCTTCGTTTTTGAGTTATTTCACTTTTTGAGATTTTTCTCTCGCATATTCGACCTTGTCTCATTATAATTACTATACCTACATAATTCCACATGCAAATTCAAATCTAATTACACCGTTGAAAAGAACATTAAATTTTCCATCAGACGAGCTACAACACACATTTTTAACCCTGCATCCAGTTAGATTTTTACTACTCCAAACCTAAAACCTTGCAATTTTCGAGTTTTTGGCAAAATTCTCTAGAGATTTACACCCACTACCTGCAAAGGAAACTCAATGAGGTTTTCAGTAAAAAGATCCTCAAAATCTCAGCGTTTTAACGGTATAATAAAAAAAATGTTTTGCCATGGAACTCAAGGGAAACATTTTGGTTTGAACGCGGAAAAACGTGAATTTTGACGGGAGGATTTGTCGGTCTCGTCCGCCACTGCTCCTCCCATCCACCATACAACCCCAAATCCTCCCGTCAAAACGTCGATTTTTGTTGAAAAAATGCACGTTTTTCCGCGTTCAAACAAAAAGTTTTCCCTTAAGTTCCAGTGTAAAACATTTTTTTAATTATTTTGTTGGACAGCTGAAAATTTGAGGATGTTTTTGCTGAAAACCGCATTGATTTTCCTCTACAGGAAATGGGTAAAAATCTCTTGAGAACATGTCAAGATCATGGGGAGGAACGTATTCCACTCATATAAATAAGTTACATGTTCGGCAGAAAATTATCATAAAAATGATGTTGTCATTACCGCGTAGGACCCCTTCCGTAGATCTATTTGATATTGCTAATGTATTTACTATTAGACAACTTTATCTGAAAAATCTACTATTGCAATTCTTTAGGATACCCAACATAATTGAAGTTTCTCGAAGGGATCCGAAATACGTTACTAGATATGCCGCAGGGAATGTAATTGGCCCTAGACCTAGACTGACTCTGACAACGCACAGCCCGATCTTCATTCTACATTTGTTACACCGAGAAACTGTTTGTAGCATGAAAAGTCCCCAGAAGTTCACTGGACCAAAATACAAAAAGCAAGTGTCAAGTTGGCTAGTTACAGATGCGAAAGGCTACTAAACAGCATATATTTATAGGATACTGTTAAAGCTTAGAGATGATTGAAGTTGCAGAATATTAAAGTAAGTTAGTATATGTTAGAGATTATCAAAATTCATCCTTTTTTCTGACCAATCATGTATTGTTTATTAATTTACTTATTACTGTAATACTGTAATAATAGTAAGTGTATAAAGTAATAATTTACTTACTACTGTACACCCTACAATACGGGCCAAGCCTGATGTCGGGTAGGAAATCTGAGCAAATTGCATCCCTTCATGCATTTATATTATTGTAAAAGTGTACAAAATGGCGAAAATAAACATATCTATCTATCTAACATGGAATCCAAAAATGGAATACCAAACTTTTCATCAATCCGCCGTACGCGGCACGTTTCTTAGTTGTCAAGCAGATGTTCCAGAAGACCAACAGATAAACAAATTTCTCTGTCGAAGCAAGGGTGTGATTTGGACGTTGGAATCACCTAAGAGCAATGCTCAATGAGAATAATTAGCAAGATGCAAAAGTTCTCTTCAATATCGGTCCGGCCTTTCAAGAATTGCGCGCAATGCTCTAAAATAGGCCAGTCACCTTTGACAAGCATAGTGTATTCAAATCGAATTTGAATTTTAAGATTGGTTGAGATTTTATCCTGTAATCGGTTGCGAGCAAACAGAAAGACTGTCATACATACCGAATTGCGGCCACTACTGTAATTCAATGTGAATAGTGAAGTGGAAATGCAATGGCCGGGCTCCAGGAAATTGCCGTTTACGGATACACTTTAGCTCGTCCATCGCTCAGCGTGAACAAATTTACCAGCTCTAGTAGGGGCCATTAGTTACTCTTCGCCTGACTGGTCTCGCAGCAAAAAAGTAATAAGGCAAACGGCAGCTCTCAACAAATAATAAATATTACTTCCTCTCCGGCCCGAAGGCTCTCCTTGCAATCTAAATACGAAGAAACTGAAACTAATAATGGTGGCTTTATTCTGAATTTTTCATTCAAACCATCTTTTTGATCCTCAGTTTATCTAATATTGAATTGATTGAACTAATGTCATGAAAGATATAATACATAAGTCGAAAAATTTACAGTGATTTACTAATATTACAATAAGACCTTCAATTTTAATAAACACAAAACAATTAATTCGAAAGTTATTATTTAAGTTATACGAATATGGACCATTCTTCCCGGGATCAAAACTACTTTTTTCAATTATCTGCACTCATTTTCGACACTTTCATCACAGCAAAATGAAATCCGTTTGAAACGGTACCACCATGGATTGGTACCAGAATAGTGAAATGCAAGCTGTACAAACATTAAAAAAAGTCTACGTCTCATTACACACCAAGTTGAGATAGCTTCTCCTTTGAGCTTAGGACCGTTTTGATGACGGTCAAAAAGAGGAACAAAGTTCATTTAACAAATTAAAAATTTTTATGGGAAATTTTATGTAATTTCTTCGAAACATTATGTGTTGTTTCCTATTTACTAACAATGAGAACAATATTCCTTCATTTGGTTTGTTAGTTTAATTACTTTTTAAAATTTTTCTTCAACTGAATAGGGTTTCAGTTTGGTTCTTAGATTATGGGCGTGTTTGAACGAGGTGAAAATTCAGGCAGACACTTAAAATTGTATCCGAATATCTATCCTTAATGCTTACTGTACTGTACTGGATGGTCTTGACAGATTCTCTAATAAAAACGCTGCAAATTATTACACAATGGTTTATTATTTTTCTATATAGATCACTCGTCTACAAAATCACCAACCATCCAATATGAAGGAAAAAAAAAAAATCAAAAAAAAATCAAAAAAAAATTTTAAAAAAATCAAAATCACCAAATATCGATTACATTTCGATCAGCTCTAATTTGAACGGAGATAAGGCCTCTTTTGCGATTCACACTCGTGTTTTGATTTATATATATAAATTTTTGATTTATTGATTATATATAAAGTTTTGATTTATATATATATATTTCAAAATAAACACTTAAATTTTCTTAGGAAGCGAACGGTTTGTCCTACAGAGCTCCGCGTGGTCTCAAAAAATTCTAAAAATTCTATAAATCTTAAATTGAAGGAAAAACAATACCTTTATATCAAAATTTTTTGAGTTAGGGCGTTTTCAAATTTTCAAAATTGATTTTGGAACCCTTAGAAGTGACCTACCTCAACCAAAAGCTTCGGGGCACAACTAGACCCCAAATGGAGCCTACATACCAAATTTCATCAAAATCGGTCAATGCTAAGTGGCAAAAGTGCCGCGTACGGCGGACGGACGGCCAAATTTTTATTCGATTTTTGGATTCTACGTACCTTGAAACGTAAACCATCAAATTTTGAGGGGGTGTTAAAATTTTTTTTCTTGGTCGATTCCAAAGGTTCATTATTGAAAATAATAAACCAAAATGTATTATTATAACTAGAGTTAGTTCTTCGATAAGTGTTAAGATCAACTTACTCAACATCTTAATGACGTGATTTTGACTCCGCAACGGCTCAACAGTAAATGAGGGTCGTTTTATTTGTTTCGATCTTCTCAATTTTCGTCCAATGAGAACGTACAGGACAGTTATGAGCGACATTGGTATGATGAAGAAGAGGCATGTAGAGATAACGAAGGCGTGCTCCATCCAACTGTTGGGGTAATTGTAGGTGCAGAAGTTCGTTGCTCGGACGACGGTAGAATTTTTGTCGACGTCTTGAAACGTCACGATACCGAATTGAGAAGCCTGAAATAAATAAAAGGCAATTTATAATAGGTTGCACATTTATCCTACGGAATAAATTCCAACTATTATTCAACCAAATCCAACTGTTTCTCAGGCGTAATATGCATAAATGAAAAAAACCTGAGGTTTAATTTAATTTGTGGGAAAAATTAATTGTCAATTCAAATAATCAATCAATCAATTATCAATTCAATAATCAATTAAAATAACGTGAATACGATATGGCAGTTATTCAGGAAATTTGAAAATTTATATACTAAATCGATATTTTGTTTTTGACATGTATTATGTATTTTCGCCGGGATCAATCCAAATTTCCACAAACGGTATTTCCACAATATTACGCGCTTTAATTGTCATTATTAGTATTGATTTTATTAGTAAATATTTTCACAATCAGAACTTTCTTGCTTTGTTTGCTAGACCGATGTCTAGGCTTGAAATTTAGCTATGTTGCTATTGTATGTATTGTACTTGTAGGTAAGATAAGAAACAGTTGGGTGATATAGTACCTACGAAGTGAAATCACTGAAACCAAAACTTCGAATTGTTTTGTTGTTGTTTCGTTAATTGCTAAGAACGGTAATCTGCCGTCTTCTGCTGCCTGATAGTACAGTGAAATTCCTTGACCACTAGCCAGAAGACATATCCATGTCAAAGTACCTACTTAAATGCTTGCATGCGAGTCTGTAACACATTGGGACATTTTCATGTGTTTTCTTCCACTACACAACAAGGTAGTGAAGTAAGGTACCCAAGCATCAAAACAGTTGATTGTTCTCTACGCAACACAGTGAGTCTATTTTATTTATTGGTCGCCTGAGCAAGTTTTCGTGACGATTTTTCAGTTTATGTGCCAAAGCAAAGACATGAAAATGTCAAAAACATGGCTTTTTATGGTTGATTAGTCAGGATGAAGTCTCTGCATAATCGATAGCTTTCCAACGAGTGGATAACGATTTTTGCTGGTGGAAAACCGACTGAGTATCATTCCCCTAGATACGAGGTTTTGACATTCTCTATTATTTTTATATAAATTTTTGTTTACTAGTATCGAGTGTGGTAACCAGGGTGGTCGAGAGGTGAAATCGGATAACTATTTTTCATGATGGTTCGCACTGTAATAGTAATTATAGCGATGCCGCAAATATCAGATTCAGATTCTATTCAGAGCAAAAATACATAAATTCATGTCACAATGGTATTATCATATCCCAAAGATCAATTCTATTTCCAATGAGATGTGTTGAACCAGAATGGCCCAACTCTCAGAAATCAATTTCATATTGCTGGAGTTCACCGGATAACATTGATTTTTAACAAACACGTTTGTACTGACGGCAAAATTACAGTATCAGTCCCTACTGAGTTAATTCAATCAACGTCGATAAGGACTGCTTAGATCACGGAGAAGGAAGCAGTGTGATATTCTTGGGAATTATTAGTAATGAATTATTTCTGATGAAAAGCCTCTGAAAAAGATAATACAGAATAATACAGAACAATTTAGTTATTTGCAAGTTCTAAGGAAATTTTAGTTTATTGCAGTAAAAGAAAGTAAATGAAAATTTACTCTATATAATCGTGACATGGATATGTAAGTAAAACAAAGTAGAAGTAAACAACCATTTCAGGTTGGATTTTCGTCCGACTGCCATTCCTGGCGATGAGGGTGTCAACAGTTGTCTTCCAAAGGGAAGATCAGAATTTGTTCTGATGATTTCGCTCATGGCTTCCCATTGCCTCACTGCCCTGGATTGGGACGAGGGGGCGATGAGCCCCGGACGCACAAACGCACGAACGTCGGAGGCGAGACCCGAGCCCACGACTCCCGCAGAAATCGGTCCGAATCTCTGAAGACCCCTCGTGACTTGGATATCTGGGTAGGAGTCATTTTTTTTTTCGTTGGTTTCTATTGACATTAATATTCGAATTCTTCTGCTATGGATTTATTTTGACATAAGGATGTGTTTCTAATGATTCTTGCAATTTAGTCACCGAATTTCTTCGTCGGTCTCGAGTAACAATTTTGGTTTATTATTTTCTATAAACCAATGAATCGAGCAAGAAAAAATAATGTAACCACCAAAATTATATGTTTTACTATAAACCAAAATTTTGGGTTATTAGCTTCTATAAACCAATGAATCGAGCAAGTAAAAAAATTTAACCCCCAAAATTTTATGTTTTACGTTTCAAAGTAGGTAGAATCCGAATATCGATTACCACATTTCATCAAAATTGGTCCATGGTAACTAAGAAAAGTGTATAGGCGGAAGGATGTATTTTTTAAAATTCGATTTTCGGATTCCTCATACATTGAAACTATACCATCAAATTTTGAGAGAGGGTTGAACGTTATTTTTCTTGCTCGATTCCAATGGTTCATTATGGAAAACAAGAACCCAAATCACATGAGTCACAAGTCAAAATTCTTTCAAGCCTGATCAATTTTTCGGTTAGAACGATAAATACGAGTACGTTAAAAATTATGTCATTCTATCTACATTTGCTTTTCCCAGTGGTGTCACACGTGAGTTAGGTACACGTCTTTATCTTACGAACAAAAGGTCAGACCTCGATTCATGTGATCTAGGTATCGTACCTATCTACTATCCAATCCGCTCCTATGAAAGTTGTTTGGGTCCTATGGTCCTTCCTCTCAGCATAACTGCCACTTTTCTACCATATCGTTTCTTGGAGAAATTATCGTTTCTACTCCTTCTATGTCATTTCTACCCCTTAGTCTTGTCTTGAACTTGTCATTAGAGATGGGCAAATCGGTTCACCAAGAAAAACGGCTCTGAGCGCTCCGCTCATTCAAAAGATCCGGATCTTTTCGACGGATCAGTGGCTCTTTTTGGCTCTTTTGAGCTCGTATTTATTGTAGAGATGAAAATACGATGAAAAACGCTACAAATTGTTACACAACGGTTTATTTTAGTTCTGCCCGGAAATGTTTATTCGATTATTGGATTCTACACTACCTTGAATCCTAAGCCATGAAATTTTGAGGGCGAGAGGGAATATCCTACAACACGGGCCAAGCCTAATGTCGAGTAGGATATCTGAGCAAATTGCATCCCTTCATGCATTTGTATTATTGTAAAAGTGTACAAAATGGCGAAAAAAAATAAACATATCTATCTATCTATCTATCTATCTCAATAATATCTCTGTTGCTCGATTCCAATGGTTCATTATTGAAAATAATAACCCAAAAAGCGCTGTTGTTCAATAAAGATGCTCAACAAATCCTTCAAAAATCAACGAAAATTAATAAATGAATACGATTAAAGCAATGAATAAGTAAGACTTGAAAATACAGTTTTTTGGTAAAATATTTATTTATATGAAATCTGCATTTTTTATGCCTCTAATGACAAACCACAATTTAAAAAAAAAATTCTTAGTAGGTATACCATTTTTATAATATAACAATTTGATGTTATTCAACAAAGAAAATTAAGGTAACCAAGGTGAAAGAGAATAAACGAACCAATAAGTACGTAATCTTCAATATTGATAATATTGGTAAGATAAGGCTGTGCTTTTGCTTGCCTTTTGAACTTGTATCAGAAAGCTCCTCACAAAAAATCATGATGTAAAAATCAAACAGGGAGAAAAAACAACGGAAAGAATCAGAAAGTGGGTCACAGAAAACACTGGAAAAATACTGTAAAGTTTACGACCGAAAATACAATAATGTATGTGGTGGTACGATACAATTCCGCAAAATTGTATTGTTTGATCGACTTATATCGTATTTTCCCTCGGAATTATCGTACGGGTTGGCAACAGTGAGCTGACGAAAAGGAGGTCCTAATTTTCCCGAACACTGCCGATCTCAAAACAACCGAAGATCGAAGAGCCGCCGTTCATTTATTTTACTGGATCTCAAGAGATCCAAAGATCGAAGAACCGCGATTCATTTGTCATTTTTACTGATCCGCAGTTCACTCGCTCTTTTGAAGAACCGATCTTCACCGAACACTACCAGCACTGAGCTCAAAAGATCCGAAGAGCCGCGGTTCTTTTTTACTGACCCGTGGTTCACTCGCTCTTCTGAAAGACCCGGCTCAAAGAGCCGGATCTTTAATGAGCGACCCATCTCTATTTGAGCCGGGTCTTTCAGAAGAGCGAGTGAACCACGGGTCAGTAAAAAAGAACCGCGGCTCTTCGGATCTTTTGAGCTCAGTGCTGGTAGTGTTCGGTGAAGATCGGTTCTTCAAAAGAGCGAGTGAACTGCGGATCAGTAAAAATGACAAATGAATCGCGGTTCTTCGATCTTTGGATCTCTTGAGATCCAGTAAAATAAATGAACGGCGGCTCTTCGATCTTCGGTTGTTTTGAGATCGGCAGTGTTCGGGAAAATTAGGACCTCCTTTTCGTCAGCTCACTGTTGCCAACCCGTACGATAATTCCGAGGGAAAATACGATATAAGTCGATCAAACAATACAATTTTGCGGAATTGTATCGTACCACCACATACATTATTGTATTTTCGGTCGTAAACTTTACAGTATTTTTCCAGTGTTTTCTGTGACCCACTTTCTGATTCTTTCCGTTGTTTTTTCTCCCTGTTTGATTTTTACATCATGATTTTTTGTGAGGAGCTTTCTGATACAAGTTCAAAAGGCAAGCAAAAGCACAGCCTTATCTTACCAATATTATCAATATTGAAGATTACGTACTTATTGGTTCGTTTATTCTCTTTCACCTTGGTTACCTTAATTTTCTTTGTTGAATAACATCAAATTGTTATATTATAAAAATGGTATACCTACTAAGAATTTTTTTTTTAAATTGTGGTTTGTCATTAGAGGCATAAAAAATGCAGATTTCATATAAATAAATATTTTACCAAAAAACTGTATTTTCAAGTCTTACTTATTCATTGCTTTAATCGTATTCATTTATTAATTTTCGTTGATTTTTGAAGGATTTGTTGAGCATCTTTATTGATCAACAGCGCTTTTTGGGTTATTATTTTCAATAATGAACCATTGGAATCGAGCAACAGAGATATTATTGAGATAGATAGATAGATAGATAGATATGTTTATTTTTTTTCGCCATTTTGTACACTTTTACAATAATATAAATGCATGAAGGGATGCAATTTGCTCAGATATCCTACTCGACATTAGGCTTGGCCCGTGTTGTAGGATATTCCCTCTCGCCCTCAAAATTTCATGGCTTAGGATTCAAGGTAGTGTAGAATCCAATAATCGAATAAACATTTCCGGGCAGAACTAAAATAAACCGTTGTGTAACAATTTGTAGCGTTTTTCATCGTATTTTCATCTATACAATAAATACGAGCTCAAAAGAGCCAAAAAGAGCCACTGATCCGTCGAAAAGATCCGGATCTTTTGAATGAGCGGAGCGCTCAGAGCCGTTTTTCTTGGTGAACCGTTTTGCCCATCTCTAGGCTCAAAGAGCCGGATCTTTAATGAGCGACCCATCTCTACTTGTCATGTGTAGTTCCTTCGCTAATATGTATCGAATTATTTGAAACTTATGAGTTCTTCTTTCACCACCTCCATGGTCAATTCCATAAACCGATGGGGTTCGCCCAACTTATTTTCTACATGCTGCTTCGCATTCCTTATCAGGATATCACAGTCTAATATCGACAGAAACCAGCCGGGAACTTACTAATCGCAAGGGTTCAATTATCATCAAAATCGGTTCAGACGATTGGCCGTCGGACAAAATTCGTTTTTAAATATTAGATTACGTAAGTAAATATTTGGTATACCTGTGCAATCATTTTATGAACATTTGTTAACCATTTCATCACGATGTGATAATCGGTGACAGTGCGTTGTACCTACCTATATTTCCATAGACATGATATTTATTAAATGAAAGAATGAAACCATACTCAGAATTATTCGCACTCACTTATTCTGTCGTTCTTTTCATACGAACAGGTTCTACAATAGAAACTGAGAGAAATCCTCCTCTATTTATTCCCAGAGAACTTGATATCCCCCTCTGGAAAGACTGTACCCAAGAGCTTTACTCGACTTGCCGTTCTGTACCTGATGGTTCCAACTAACCTCGTTCTCCCGGAGATTATTCTCGAGAACAAAGTAACAAAGTCTGATTTGTGTTCTGTCGTTCCTCGAAAGATTATCCCCCGGGGGTAGACGATTTCTCAAGAACGTTGCAGGAATCTTGATACGAGTACCTACTTCCCTTTTCTGTGCTCCTTCTGTTGCTTCAATATTCTTCCTTCATTACCTTTGATGTTGCGACTTGGCGGCGGGCTTATTAGTTCTTTCAAACTACTGCTGTAGTTCCTCCAAATCTTCTAGAGTCGTATAGTATTTCTGTGCAATACTAACATATTTGGATAAATAGGTAGGTATTTAGCTTTTTGGTTTATTATTTGGAATCGACCAAGAAAAAAAAATTTTAACACCCCCTCAAAACTTGATGGTTTACGTTTCAAGGTACGTAGAATCCAAAATTCGAATACAAATTTGGCCGTCCGTCCGCCGTACGCGGCACTTTTGCCACTTAGCATTGACCGATTTTGATGAAATTTGGTATGTAGGCTCCATTTGGGGTCTAGTTGTGCCCCGAAGATTTTGGTTGATGTAGGTCACTCCTAAGGGTTCAAATTTGAATTTTTAAATTATGAAAACGCCCTAACTCGAAAAATTTCGATATAAAGGTATTGTTTTTCCTTCAATTTAAGATTCTATAGAATTTTTAGAATTTTTTGAGACCACTTGGAGATTTGTAGAACAAACTGTTTGCTCCCTACGAGAATTTAAAGGTTTTACGTACGATAAATCAGAAACACGAGTGTGAATCGCAAAAGAGGCCTAATCTCCGTTTAAATGTTAGCTGACCGAAATGCGATCGATGTTTTTCTTCATGTTGGACGGTTAGTGACTCTGCAGACGAGTGATCTATATTAAAATAATAAACCGTTGTGTAATAATTTGCAGCGTTTTGATATAAAAGTCAGTTGAAATTTTATTGCCTTGATATATTTAATTACTTCAAGTTAATGCAACCTTGTTTGACAAGCAGGTATCAAAATCGAATTACGGACTGTACGAATGTTCGAAAATGTTTTTTTTTTATGTATAAAATGTATAATAAAACGCTGCAAATCATTGCTCAAAGGTTTATTATTTTCTGTATAGATCACCCTTCTGTATAGATCACTGGTTCTCCATCAATAGCACCTACCACCATCTGTATTCTCCCTTGACCTTCCCTCTCAAATTTCAGCTTCCTGCGTTCAATAGGATTGAAAATGGCTTCGGAGCTCACTCAGCTGATCAGTGATCTGAGGAGTGAAGAAGATCTCCTCGAATGCTGGAGACGCCTGGAAGAGCACCTCCATTCAATAGGATTGAAAATGGCTTTGGAGCTCACTCAGCTGATCAGTGATGTGAGGAGTGAAGAAGATCTCCTCGAATGCTGGAGACGCCTGGAAGACCACTTCCATTCAATAGCATTGAAAATGGCTTCGGAGCTCACTCAGCTGATCAGTGATCTGAGGAGTGAAGATCTCCTCGAATGCTGGAGACGCCTGGAAGAGCACTTCCATTCAATAGCATTGAAAATGGCTTCGGAGCTCACTCAGCTGATCAGTGATCTGATCAGTGAGCAATGATTTGCAGCGTTTTTTACCTACAAACATTGTTTTACCTACCAACTATTGGTAGGTACTACCTACCACACTATACTGGCTTCACACCTTCACAATCAAGTTTATTAGAATGAACTAAACGCTTCACACTCGATTCGAAAAATAGAAAGCTTGATATGGAAATTTGTTTACTGGTTACGCAGAAGGCAAAACTGTATACAAATCGAAGAAATGAACAGCGATCGCATTTTAGTCAGATAACATTTGAACGGCGATTAGACCTCTTTTGCGATTCACACTCATGATTCTGTTTTATCGAAGGAAAACCTTCAAATACTCGTAGGGACCGAACGGTTTGTCCTACAGAGCTCCGGGTGGTCTCAAAAATTTTTAAAAATTCTGTACTATTTAAAATTGGTGAAAAAACGATACCTTTATTTCGAGAGTTTTCGAGCTAGGGCACTCTTGAAAATTTCAACCCTTAATTTTCACCCCTTAGAAGTGACCTACACCAACCAAAAGCTTCGCGGCACAACTAGACCCCAAATGGAGCCCATATACCAAATTTGAACCAAATCGGTCCAGTGTTGCTAAGAAAAGTGCCGCGTACGGCGGACGGCGGACGGCGTACGGCGGACGGCGTACGGCGTACGGCGGACGGACGGAAAATTTTTTATTCGATTTTCGGATTCTGCGTACCTTGAAACGTTAAAACATCAAATTTTGAGGGGGGGTTAAAATTTTTTTTTTCTTGCTCGATTCCAAAGGCTTATTATTGAAAATAATAAACCAAAACGGTGCAAATTATCACACAAAGGTTTATTATTTTTTATTTTTCTATATAGATCACTCGTCTTCAAAGCCACCAACCATCCAACATGAAGAAAAACATCGATCGCATTTCGGTCAGCTTAAATTTGAACGGAGATTAGGCCTCTTTTGCGATTCACACTCGTGTTTCTGATTTATCGTACGTCCAAACTTTAAATTCTCGTAGTGAGCGAACGGTTTGTCCTACAGAGCTCCGAGTGGTCTCAAAAAATTCTAAAAATTCTATAGAATCTTAAATTGAAGGAAAAAACAATACCTTTGTATCAAAATTTTTTGAGTTAGGGCGTTTTTCAAAATTTCAAAATTCATTTTGGAACCCTTAGAAGTGACCTACCTCAACCAAAATCTTCGGGGCACAACTACACCCCAGAAGGAGCCTACATACCAAATTTCATCAACATCGGTCAATGCTAAGTGGCAAAAGTGCCGCGTAATCAAATTTTGAGGGGGTGTTAATTTTTTTTTTCTTGGTCGATTCCAAGGGATCATTATTGAAAATAATAAACCAAAATAAAATGTGTAAAATACAGGCAGGCCAACCGACAGACTCGAGACGACCGAAGCTGTTCAAAATGCTTTAAAACGCAGATTGCTAAGTATTTGATTGTTTTTGTAGTAATACATTGGTTGATGACTAATCGAATTGCCACCTTCACTCCTTTAATTTGATAAAAATTAAAATAATATTTTAATTTTGTCAAATAAAAGGAGTGATTTAATATTATTGAATCTTAAATAAATCTACTCCACCAATAATGGAGTTTTAAACGCCAAAATGATTGAACTTGATGAAAAAATTCAACTAGTAAACACTCCAATTCAATGAATGGTGTCCTCCGTACGTAATTTGAATATTCGCATTCATATTCTTATTTCCGGGAAAGCAATAACCCCAACAGTGACCTAGTAAGAAAATCGAATGGTAACGAATTCAGGGTTACTGGGGATATGAGAATTGTGCTGTGAAGGGAAACCGAGAGATTCGCTCACTCAAGCTTGAGGCGAGAGAAGCCATCTCTTATGAACAATGTCATCTCACTACATTACAATATCTGTAACAAAGATTATAAATTATTTTAAAATCAAAATTTGTATACGTTGATTTGATTATTATTCGTGGTTCTTCAAAAACTAGGTACAAATTTTTGTGTAAGCTGTATCAAACGTGCTTGAATTCAAATTTCAATGTCGTCTCCACATATTACCTACGTAGGCATATGTTTGGCAATAGTTATCACAACACGTAATGATCAATTAAATTTTAAATAAATATTTAGGTAATATTTTATAAATATTTCTTTGATTGATGTGAATTTCATTGCATTTTAGAGTCTGAGGGAGTTAATCAGTAGGAATGTATAGGTAACAATTTTCTAAAAAGTTATCAATTTGTTTTTATGATTATAAATAATGCTTTTGGATCCGAAATTCCATCAGCAATTGAAAATCAATGTCAACAACTCGAATGCGGATGGGGTCAAATCGTGAAGATTCTAATTCAACCAAACGTTCCATCCTTGAAAAACCTGTCTTCATTCTTTAGGTACCGTAAAGGCTATCAAAAGTTATTCTAGACTAATTTAGAAGTTTTAACAGCTTGAAATGAAGTTCAAGCTTATTACAACAAGGGCCTGCTCAAACTGATCTCCCCAAACTTTACACAAAGATACCTGATAGCACGGTTCTGTAATACGCCAGGAGTTAGACTTTTTCTTTAAAAATTGTTTATGAAAATGAACAGTATCTTATCTGCTAACAACATGAAAGTTACAAGAAGTACATATGTAAGTAAAAGAGTAGGACGGGAAAATTGAATCTCAATAATTTTTGTCCATAAACGATCGGGAATTGACCCTAAAACCACCAAGAGAATCAATCTCGCATAATTAAACAAAAAAAAAAAAAAAAAAAAAAAAAAAAAAAAACGCTGGAAATGATTAAACGACGGTTTATTATTATTGAAAGTAGTGAACCAAAACAGTAGGTATTATGGCTTTGCCGAATCGGGAAGGAAAAATAGCTTCTCAAATACATACGGATAAATACTTACGATACAGAAGTTATAGAGTAGTATTATTAAACGCAGTAAACAATTGCCAGAGACGAATTCCATGATATAAACATGTTTCTCACAGTTATGTTTAATGTTAATTCAATAGATAATGTACACTCATCAAAATGTATTGAGTGTACATTATTATTATTCAATAATAACAACATTGAATGAATAAAATAAAGAGATAAAAACAACAAATAATAGCAACTCGGAAATTTTCCGAAAATTTTCACTCATTAGATTGTTTGCTTCTTCCCAGTAGCTCCTATGGATCGATTAGTAATAAAAACAACCAAAAATCAACGTGGAGCCAATCCAAACTGTACCTTCCGAATTCAAGTGAGAGAATTCATTGTATAGGAAAACATAATTAGTATGTGCTCAAAAAGTTACCATTGATCCAATAAAGAGAAAATCCAAAGAAACATACAAATCCTGATAATGTATTAAAAATAGGATCAAGTTTCTTTACGGTTTCGCCCAAAACAAGAAGTTGAACTCAGACTAACGGACTATAATTGATCAGTAAATTCTTCAATATAACACGCGATTTTGTAAATCCCGTGTCATATTGAAGAATTTATCGGTGTTACTGATCAATTATAATATAACAGTTTCACATCAAGCAAAATTGTGTAGGGCTTATGATATTCCATGTACGGAAGCTATAATGTCCTTTCTTCTTTTTGCTTCCGAGTCTACCAAGGTAGCGGAAGCTTTATTTGCTTCCGAGTCTACCAAGGTAGCGGAAGCTTTGTTTTCACTTTTCAAGGACGAAAAAAAAGTTCTCAAAAATCAAAATTTTCACTCGCGTTTTGCGTTTTAGACCTTTCTGAACAATTTTGGTTCCCTGTCTGTCTGTCTGTGTGTCTGTCTGTCATGAATTCCTTGTAACGCGCATAACTATACGAAGTTATTGTCCGATTTCTATGAAATTTTCAGAGGTTGTGCGGGTTGGTGTGTAGACGGTCCCCTATAAAAATCATCATCCCCAGACTGATAGAAGCGACTGCGCATGCGCATACGTGAATTCCTTGTAACGGCCATAACTTCTACATTTTCCATCCGATTTCAATGAAATTTTCAGGGGTGTTACAAATTAGTATTTAGATGGTCCCCTATGAAAATCACCACCTTCGAATGATAGTAGCCGCTGCGCATGCGCAAACGTGAATTACTTGTAACAGCCATAACTTCCACATTTTCTACCTGATTTCGATGACATTTTCAGGAATTACGCGGATTAGGTTGTAGATGGTCCCCAATGAGAATCAAGGCCTTAAAATTTACAGAAGCCTCTGCCCATGCGCAAACGTAAAATCCTTGTAACAGCTATAACACTTACATTTTCATCCGAATTTGACAACATTTTCTAAGATTGTCCAGATTAGCGTGTAGATGGTCCCCTATGAGGGTAGTGAAAGATACTTAGAGATTAGTGTTTTGATATTACTACTATGCATCGTGTAATCTATATAATCGGGTTATGGATACGAGGAAGCTATGTGCCACACCCGCTCGTTTATAAATCGATGACTCTCCTCTCGATGATGATTCCCGGCCTTTTTTTGTTGGACAAATCAATCATCCAGTTAACTGAACCATACATCGTGGAAGAATAGTATATTTAGGAATATGAAAATAATGATATATATTATTATTTAAACTCTTAATCATGTTATTTACCATTATACCAATAATACCGTGAATATCAATAAGCACATAGTGAGGAAAACACTCAAATTGTATAATTAGTTGGTTAAAAATCCATCTAGGAGGTATGTTAGAAGTAGTAGGTATATAGTATTCCCACCTTGAACAACTCAAATACTAGTAACATAAGTCCGGGGAGTCAGGAAAGTTCTTTCATAGATCTACATTTATTCGATGAAAATACAGGAAATCAAATACTGATGCGGAAGTACATCCGACGTTGTACAGGAGAAGACAGTTTTATACCTACTGGATTTTTTTGCGGTGGAGCGAAAATCGATACCTCTGCATATGCAATGAAGACGTCGATGTTCTCTTGTGGACGGATTATTATCATGTAAATGTCAACGTGAAAAACATCGGAAAATGTTGCCAAGTTTTTTCATCGCCCCTCGCTATATCGCGGTAATCCAGTTTTGTAGGTTGGAAAACACGAGGCCCTCTAAAATCAAGCTGAAATGACTTCCTTCTTCAGTGTATATTGCGCTTCAAGGATTGATAACCGATGGATATACTGAAAGCCAGTAGGTATCCTCTCCTTAAACTTGATCATTTGACCACTACTTGAATATTACTTGTAGTATACGCTAAGTTATCACTTGAGGATGTGGAATTAGGATCACCGGTGCAGGTCGAAATCACTCTTCGAAGGAAGTGGTTTGGAAGCAACTGAGAACAAAAAATTGATGGACAGGGAAGCAGAGCAGACAGAAATTGGAAAAATTGTAACACGTCGGTGAGTAGATCAAGTTGGGATACTCCACGATTAGCTCCTTCCCTTAACTATAGAGCTTTGTAGTTGTACAGAAGATCAAAAAACCTTTCAATGTCTATCAACAATTTTTGGAATTTTCTTCATTGAAATCCGTTTTAAACCAAAACGATTTCTGGATTTTCTTAGTTTTGAGGTGCTTGTGATTTCAGTGATACGAATAAAATCACTCGCAATGAGATTGTGGAAGACCATTTTACGTTGATGGGTGAATGGAGTGACCATGTTTTCGATGTAGTTTTTGGAATCTAATATTCAATTTATTAAAAATCCAAACGACAATAATAAATTGAATGTTAAACTCCAAAAACTACATCGAAAACCATTTTGATAAAAAACGGAGTTGAGAAGAACGTTGTCTATTTCCACGAAAATAATGAGTTACAATTTAAATCGATTTCGACGGTTAGGTCATCATCAGAAACAAGTTATTGTTTGTTACTGATGATGACCTAACCGTCGAAATCGATTTAACTTGTAACTCATTATTTTCGTGGAAATAGACAACGTTCTACTCAACTCCGTTTTTAATTGTGACTTCAGTGGTTAGTGGTACACTGTTACCCGTGTAACTAATGAACATCTTCTTCTCCTTCCTAATTGTTCTGTCCAATTGTTCAATGGTACCAGAGAGGCGACCAAAACGTATGAGTACAATAAAACTAATGGATGTTTTTCCTCAATTCAAGACCGCGGATAAACTCAATCCAAAGGGAACAAGCTTCAACGATTGGGTTGTAAAACTAAAAATCTGCATCTGCGAGACGGGGGTTAGCGAAACTAAAGCTCTTTATCCTTCAGCTGACAACCCTAAGTGGAAATTTCCTTATCAAGAACAAACTTCTGGAGAGTTGAAGACACCACCGAACACTTCCGATCTTAACCGCGGAACTTCGACCAAACCCCTATGGTTTTTCTAGAGCCATTTTAATGCCGTTTATCTTTTATTTATCTTGGTTAATTTATTTCTATAGTATTGTCCAATAGGTCAATGTAGTGCAATAAATCAATAATCTTCTAAAGTTCCGAGTTGGTTACTTACTTTTTTAAATTTTCATTTAAATTAATTTAGTCATATTCTTAGGAATGATTTTTTTATACTCAAATATCTCCTTATGGTAGATTTTTCTCAAAATTGGTGAGTTTTTCTGCTCTAGAATTATCTATCCAATAATGTTATGAATATGAGGAAGCTAGGTGCCTTTGAAAACCTTTCTTGCTAGGCATCTTCTTCCTTCGGAATATGTTTGTTTAGTTGAGGTCGTAACTTACATATTTATTTTTTAATATAATGATTTGTCAGGAATCATGTTTTTAGTACATTTACACATTTCGTCACCATTTTTCAATACGTTTTCGTCAATACATTTTATCTCCACCTAATATTGCCTCCTATTTCGGTAATGAAGACTATTCCACTTCATAACAGTAATAACAATGGTGTTATAGTACTTATACCTAAAATAAATATCGTGCAGATCAAAAAAATTTGTGAGTTATTATATTTATTCGCATGCAGCGTTTCAGAACTTCTTGAAATTTAATATAATTAAATATGATATCGTTTCTGTTTGTCTATGGGTAATTCATTACCCCGGGCATATCTACATACGGAATCTTGGTCCAATTTGATGGCATTTGCAGGCTATGTTCGGGTTTCTTACTCATTTTATTATCATCGTACCAATTCCGTACGCAAAAGTATTTTCACTTGCTATTTATTTCGCACGATATTGTTGCCTGATTTTGCTCAACTTTTGAAAGTGGTTTGGGGTTAAATCAAGCTCATTGCTTATTGATTTCATAAGTCTCGGTGCATGCGAAAAAGCAAAAAAATTCAATTGCGATCAACTAGAAAAATCCAAACATGATCGTGAAAATCATATTTTGTATTGCTCTATAATACTTCAGTAAATAATTCTAACATTTTTGCGTGAAAAAAGTAGGAAGCTAATACTTTCACTACTCACTTTGAAAAGTTTATGAATATTAGTTGATTATTTCCTACAAATTCCTATAAGTATCATGTTGAACCAAAGCTAATCTTACCTGAGGTATCGCTAACAAGGTTGCAGCTAACCAAATGAACACGATGAACTTCACAGCTCTTGATAGTTTCGATACAGTGTGACTAAGAAACGGATGACAAATGGCGACGTATCGCTCGACGGTGAATGCTGTTATTGTGAGGACAGTCGCATTCGCACAGGCTTCAGCAGTAAACCCAATAAGGATGCAGAAAGCTTCACTGAACACGTAGGTACTGAAACAGGATAAGGATCTGGATTGGTTTATTTAATTCTACCACAAAAAGAGTAGAACGTAACTAAGAATAAAATATAATAATACGATGTAAGTCGAGTTTTGTAACTGATTGGTCGAATACCAAACTTGGATTTTGGTTTACTATTTTCAGTAATAAACCTTTGGAGTTGACCAAGATATTTGTTTACCCCCCCCCCTCCCCATCAAAATATGTTGGTTTACGTTTCAAGGTACGTAGAATCCGAATCAAACAAACAATTTTCCGTCCGTCCGCCGTACGCGGCATTTTCCTTAGTTCCCATGGACCGATTTTAACTAAATTATGGGCTTTAACTAAAAATATGGGCTCCATTTGGGATCTAGTTGTGCCCCGAAGCTTTTGATTGATGTTGGTCACTTCTAAGGGTTGAAAAATAAGGGTTGACATTTTGAAAACGCCCTAGCTCAACAAATTTCGCTACAAAGGTATTGTTTTTCCATCAATTTAAGATAGTATTGAATTTTTAGAATTTTTAGAGACCAAGCGGAGCTCTGCACGGCAAACCGTACGCTCCCAACGAGAACTTAAGGGTTGGGCTTACGATAAAACAGAAACACGAGTGTGAATCGCAAACAAAAGAGGCCTAATCTCCGTTCAAATTTAAGCTGACCAAAATGGGGTAGCTGTAGGTACGTGTTTTTTTAGAGCAGTAATGGTGGTTTTATTATGAATTCTGGTGGGTTGTAACTGTCAAACACTGATCTCAATTTTTCCGTGGGACTTATACGGCCATACCACGCAAAACAAACTGGCGCTCGTCCGGTCACAGAAGTCAAGCTGCGTCGGACGTGGTTAGTACCTGCATGGGTGACCTGGGAACACGCATGCTGTTAGCATCTTTTTTTGCTCAATATTATTAAATGTGCTAATATTTTAATTTCAACTTTGCAAAGTTTGAGCCTTATCAATAATTTTAATAATACATTATTATAAAACGTTACTCGTTGGGTGATAAGTTTCTAATCGAGTGTGAAGAGTTTATTTCTTCCTAACAAACTTCATTGTGAAGGTAGTAGTTACCTACCTATAATTAAAATGTAGGTAAAAAAATAGTGACAATGGCAAGGTTGTGATGGGACAGACCAGTGATCTATACGGTAAAACAATAAACCTTTGTGAAATAATTTGCAGCGTTTTCATATTGGTGTTGAGCCTTACGACACGTGCCTCTCAATGTGCACGACGGCCTGAGCCCAGCTGAGTGGGAGAAGACATTTTTCCATGTCCGATGGCTCTACCTCCGAGGTACACTACTTCCATTTTATAATATTGCAATCAACTTTTCAATCTTGTTGCTTTTTGTGCACTAGGAAAAACAACAGTATGATAGTGAAAATCCTATTTCCCATTGCTCTACAATAAAACAATCACTTATTCTAACATCAACAAATTCTATAAATGATCGATTATTGATGATGATTATTCTATACTGCCCACCCTTGCTGGACGTTCTTTTACGCGTACTGGATGGGAGAAGTATTTGTTAAAACTTATACCTAAATTAAAAAAAAAATACAAAAAATTTAAGTCAATTATTGTTTTGAAAAGTTTAAAAATGTTACTTGATTATTATCTATATATAAACAATAAGGTGATAAATAGTAATAATAATGGTAATATAAATATTAAATTATGTATATCAATTACTGTATTAGTTGAAAACGCTACAAATTATTACAAAAAGGTTTATTATTTTTCTGTACAGATCACTCGACGGCAAAGAACACAGCTTTGCCATTGTCATTACCTACCAACCGTATTCTTGCTTCACAATTTATTTCGAAGAAATAAACGCTTCAAACTCAATTAGGAGATATTGGGAGTTACCCTAACTTAGGCACCCCGCCTTCATTTGGAAATTTCAAGACTAGTTGCTAAAGACGCAAAATGAGTTCAACTTAAAAAAAAACCAAAAACTATCACATTTTGGTCAGCCGAAATTTGAACGGAGAATTGTCCTTTCAACGGAGTAATAGTTCATTTCTCGAGTCCAACCCTAAGTTATCATAGGTCCTATAGAGCTCTGGATGGTCTCATTTGATTCTAAAAATTCAATACTATTTATAAATTGAAGAAAAACAAAATTAATATAGTTAAAGTTTTTAAGCTAGGGCGTTTTGAAAATTCCAGCCCTTATTTTTCACCCCTTAGAAGTGAAATCGAAAAACATCGGGGCGCAACTAGACCCTAAATGGTAAGGAAAGTGCCGCTTAAAGGGTACAGCGGACGGACTGCAAAATTTTTATACGAATTTTGGTTTCTACGTACCTTGAAACAATTTTGAGGGGAGGGATAAAAAAAAAAAACAATTGATCGAAAACCAAACTTTGGTTCTTGATATTGTTGTGGATGCTTACGACTCGTGCTACTCAATGGTCACGTGGTCCTGAGCCAGCAGAGTGTAGTGTTTCTTTAGTAGTGGTGAAGAAATTTCTTTTTTTTGTGTTTGTAGTTGTGAAGAAATTTGTCTACTTCCAGTGGCTGTAGTACCTCTGAGCCACTTCGCTGGAATCCCCCTACACTACTTTCGTTAACTCTGAGCTGGCACTGTGAGATTAAGGAAGAGATTCGACGCTTTACTTGGAGTTGGGTTTCGTTTTCTACATGGAGAAACATATTGTTTAGTATTGCATGCAATTCAGGGGGCGTCCCATTGGAGGAGTAGAACATTCAATTCCAACCAAATACGACCGAACATACGATGATTTATAATGGTAGAAAGGTTCTACTGATGTACGTAACTGTAAGAATCAGTTTAACAATATTAGTTTAATAAATAATTCATATGTTATTATGTTTACGCTAATAAATTTGACGGATCTTCGAATACTAACAAAAACTTTATAATTCACAATATATAACATTTTAAGGTCATGCTCTGTAAAAGCGAAAGTGGGGATTATCTTAGCTGAAGGTATTGTGGGCGTTAAGACCCGAAACTTGAGGAACTTTGTTACTCTCCAGGCCCTGAGGCCCGGAGTTGGTTTCTACTCAAGGGTTTGAAGTTCGAAAGACTGTTAACCCATAACTTTCAAGCTGAAACTTCGTCAATTGAAGGGGAATAAATCATATTTTATTAATAGCTGAGAACAAAATATTGCCTTTTCTTGTAGGTGGTATTGTAGGTTATCTTCAAAACAAAAAGTTGGTAATTGAAACGTATGAGAATGTCTTTGTTTCAGTTTTGCAAGGATATAAGAAGGAACTATATTATAAGGTACTTGGTTACCAAGTGGCATGAATCCCGATTCATGAACGAGAAAAAAACTAAATTGATCTGAAGATTCTTAAAGGAAACTAAGCCTACCTAGTTGCGTTGTTGAATTGATTATTTGCATTCATACGCGTCCTTTGAAATGCAAACTACTCTTGAGTTTGGAAGAGCAGTTGCAGGGATAAACCTTTAGTAGTGAGGCAGTAAAAATGAAGTAGAGGTAACCTTATTACTTAAGTGTTGAGTTTGATTTTTGATTAATTTTGAATTCCAGTAACGAACAATAACTCAATCAGAATCGTATGTTTCCTTACAATACTGATTGCAAGTACAAACGAAAAAAGACACGTGGTTGAGTATATAAGGGCGGTTGAGATTCAGAAAAAAGGCGCTGGTCGAGATGGGATGAAGCCATAAAAGCGTTCCACACGATTGATTCAGCGATGAATTGTCTCATATTATCTGTATATTGTACTCTTTCTTCCATTCGCCTCACAAAATACGAGATTCACTAGAGGAAAACAGCCTAGCGTGACGTAACTGGCAAGCGACTTGGAAAACATTGCTTTTTCATTCTTCCCTCTGAAATGTACCGTCGGGTGTCATCTCTTTTGGTTTTATTGATCAGAACACGTTTTGCAGATTTGGAACGACACACAGGTCGGAGAGGACAACCGTTGGTACTTTTGTAGCTTTCGATCAATTTAGGAAATTTTTTGAGAACATCAGCAAATTTGTGGCTAAATTGGCTTATATAATTGTTTTCATTTTTAATGTTCAATTTTGTTGTGTTTCAATCGTTTGTTTTTGGGATCGATTAGAAGACCGAAATGATGTGGGAAATAGCCTTGTAAAAAGTAATAAAATTATGTCTTAAAATTAATTTTTGTAATTAAAATTTTCCTTCACACCTAGATCCAAGTTCATCCAGAACCACCTGAACCGATTGCTTCCTAACAGTTCATCAGAAAGTTACCTAATCCGGTAAGTTTATCCTGTAAACTGGATGGGAAGGGGAGAGACTATATTGGAACTTTGAGCGCAATTGCATACAACTTTTGAACAATGGATCTCTAATGGAAATAGGGAGGCAGGTGTTCGAGAACATACCTACTACGCAGTGCCCGATGATGTACAGACCTACCCATAACTCAAGGGATCTTTCGTAACGTGAGAATACTATCTGAATCACTAAAATGAGCGTATTAAATGATACATTCACCTACTCGTATGACAGAGCTAATTAAAGTGACCGAATTGTCGGCTGTATGTTAGTTTACTGAAACGAAAATGAGATTCCAGACGAGGAATTTAATTTACACCATCCACCGACCCACCACCAAGGTGGATACCAGGAAAACAGCTTTGGAGGCAACGGCTCGACATTTTGTTGCCTCGCCCTCTATTACCTCTCTTTATTCCCTTGAAGCCTCTTGGACAGTGAAATTGCTATACTAAAGTTGAACTTGGAAGATAAACTTGAGACTTTTCCAGACTCCAAGAATAATTTTTTCACTTTCAAGAAGGCCAATGCTACAAATGCGATTTAAATGGTGTGATTAGACATTTTTACATGAAACAGTATGGTGAAAATACCATACTTGGAGAGATTATAAAACAAAAATGAAAAGAAAATTTGAAACAGCGCTGGAAATTATTAGACAACGGTTTAATATTTTCAATTATGAATCGACCAAGAAAAAAAAATGGTTAACACCCCCTCAAAATTTGTTGGTTTACGTTTCAAAGTACGTAGAATCCAAAAATCGAATAGAAATTTGGCCGTCCGTTCGCCGTTCGCCGTACGCGACACTTTCCCCACTTAGCATTGACCGATTTTAATGAAATTTGGTATGTGGGCTCCATTTGGGGTCTAGATGCGCCCCGAAGATTTTGATTGACGTAGGTCACTTCTAAGGGTTGAAAAATAAGGTTTGAAATTTTGAAAACGCCTTAACTCAAAAAATTTTGATACAAAGGTATTGTTTTTCCATCGATTTAAAATAGTTTAGAATTTTTAGGATTTTTTGAGACCACGCGAAGCTCTGTAGGACAAACTGTTCGTTCCCTACGAGAATTTAAAGGATGGACTTATGATGAATCAGAAACTGAGTGTGAATCGCAAAAGAGGCTGAATCTCCGCTCAAATGTTAGCTGACCGAAATGCGATCGCTGTTCGTTTCTTTGAGTTGTATTCAGTTTTGCTTTCTGAGCAACCAGTAATCAAATTTCCATATGAGGCTCCCCTCCTATTTTCCGAATCGAATGTGAAGCGTTTAGTTCTTTCTAATAAACTTGATTGTGAAGGTGTAGTAGGTAGTACCTACCAATGGTTGGTAGGTAAAAAAAAGTTGGTAGGTAAAAAAAAAAAAAAAAACGCTGAAAATCATTGCCCAAAGGTTTATTATTTTCTGTATAGATCACCCTTCTGTAGAGATCCCTTCCTACCAACCATAGGTACCTACTACCTACTTGGGCATTTTTGAAAATGTCAACCCTTCATTTCCCTCTGATTGGTGGTTGGGGTCGAAATTTTGAAAAATGTCCTAGTAGGTAGTAGGTCACTATGGTTGGTAGGAAGGGATCTATACAGAAGGGTGATTTATACAGAAAATAATAAACCTTTGGGCAATGATTTTAGCGATTTTCTATACAGATAACTCGCCTGCAACGAACACAGCTTTTCCATGAGCAGAACAAACGTACACCATACTTTCGATCAAGGTTCGGTAAGTATCAACTTTATTTTGACCGAAAAAACATTCCAGCAAAACATCGCTATTTAGGTAGGAGTTGTGAGTGTCCTCATAATCACAACGAAATAAATTTGATTCTTGGTTGCTTAGGAAGTGAAAATGAGTCACTTCAAACTCTATTTGGAAAAAGAAAAACGCTCCAAATTATTACACAAAGGTTAATTTTTCATAAATAGATCACTCGTTTGCAAAGAACACAGCTTTTCCATTTCCACTAGCTACCAACCACATTTTGGTTTATCATTTTCAATACTACGATGAGTAAGAAACACGAGTGTAAATCGCAAGAGAGGACTAACCTCCGTTCAAATATTAGCTGAACTGAACTCAGTTTATCGTCTTCAGCAAACAGTAATCAAATTTCCCTATGAAGACACCAACAACCCCCTATTTATTCGAATTGAGTGTGAAGCGTTCAATTCTTCCAAATAAACTTGATTGTGAAGCAAAAATAAGATTGGTAGATAGGGCAATTGCAAATTTCAGAAACACTCAAATTCAACAAGACTATTATTGTCCTTCTTGACGATTATAGCTTGAAAATTTCTTGCAGAAATTAAAGAGTTAGGTGTAATGAGCAATTATTTCAGGAATTCTGCACTCGTGATAACTTCTTTTGGGTTCTTCTCAAAACTCCGTTGTTGCTATCAAAAATACCTTTGTGCTATCAATATATTCGAAATCGGTCCATGGTAACTAAGGAAAGTGTCGCATTCGGTGGACGGACATAAACATTATTTTATTCGATTTTCGGATTCCACTTGTAGGTACTTTGAAACGTAAACCAACCAATTTTGAGGGAAGGGGGGGATTTTTTTTTCTTGGTCGATTCGAAAGGTTGATTATTAAAAATAATTTTAAAAAAATTGCATTTCATCACCTAAACTTTGAACGGAGATTTGGCATACATCCACCAGTGAACATTAATTTGCGATTCACGCTCGTGTTTCTACATTATAATTTGTCCCAACTTTAAGACTTCATCGGAAGCGAGTGGCAGGTCCTTCAGAGCACTATGTAGTCTGATTCGTTTCTAAAAATTCGATACTATTTTAAATTGACGAACAAAACAATACCTTATTATTTTAAATTTTTGAGCTAGGGTCTTTTGAACATTTCAACCCCTATTCTTCACCCTTCAGCCGTGATTGACAATAACCAATGCTTCAGGGCGCAACTAGATACCAAATTGAACCGATTTACATGTTCTGAGATGACAAAACATCAACATGATGAATCGTTGTTAGTAATAACAACTTGTTGAAACAATAATTACCTACGGTATTTACTTAAATTTGGAGACTGTTATTTTTCAAATTGTAGTTAATTTATGAGCTCTGTTTGTCGGTTTGTTCCTTATTCTTTAACTCCTCAAAAGGGATCGGAGTTTGGTTTGGTTTTCAATCAATTTCATCGCATAACTGAAATAATCGTGGACCAGGATACACACGATGACCTTTCGCTGAAAGACACGGTTTTCTGAAACACCTGCATGCTCTTTTGTGTTCCGAGCATGTTGAATACACACTAGATTATGGATTACCCATCTACCTAAAGCAAACTAATCCTCCTCTCGAGGTATTCGATCGAGTGACAGAGATCATCCCGAGATCCGTAATCCAAGTAAAGCAAATGAGTTGGAAGAAAAAGAGGGTGAGAAAGACAGGTGTCTCTGATGTATGGGAAAACTGAATTTCCGCGTGCTAGCTTCTAATCCCTAGGATTATCCCTTCATGTTTATAGGTGTGCCAGGCAAACAATCGCTCTGGTCCCTGACCTCACCGATTCGTATCGATTTATGTTGTTGAAATAGGCGGTATCCCCATGCGTTGCACGAGCCCAAGTACATGCATACTCTTGTAGGTACGTATATGAAGTAAAAACGTCAGTGCTTGAAGGAAGGTGCATTTAACAACTCTAAAGTTAATACTCTTGTGTACTCGAGTTTAAGGATGACGAACGAGGGGTTATTTACTGACAATACTTTGACCACGCTACCTGGTCCTCAATTCTCCATCAATCTGCTCGTTTATTATTTTGTAAGACCAAGACAACTTTCCAGTTGTACATTACGTCACCAGAATATCAAAATTCGCTTGGGAAGGGGGCGACTGGGAGATAAATGAAAAAGAAATTCAATGAAAATGAAATTCATAAATCATGAAATTCACTTTTCAATTTTTTTGTTTCCTATTTAGGCTTACCCATGCCACCCAAGGTTTTAAATTGAGTGAACATTATCGATACACCTCTTGATTTTCGTGACTATTCTTTGTGCCACTGTAGATCAAATCAGTGGCGTCACCATGGTGCCTAGGCACCCAAAACCACGTATTGCGTGATTTTTTTGGGTGTTTCACCTACATTACAGATGAGAACTTCTACGTAGTACCTACTAACCTAAAACTAACTAAAAATATGATTGTTGAACAACACGACGTGGTACCAGACTGGGGAGAGATGTGAATCGAATTCGCATGGTCGATATGTATAGTAGACCATGGATTTTAAAAAGGTGTTCAAATTTGTAGCTTGCATGTCGCTAGAAATGTTATGTTGGCTAATCATGAGGAGGGGCCCACTATTTCTGACTCAAAACACTAACTAAATTACATTGAGTGTTTCGTGCAATAGAATGGTAAATAAGAATGTACGTTTTATCGCTTACTGGTTGAAATTTAACTAATCCTTATCCAAAAGGACTTCCCCTGGAATGCTTGTATTACTTAGAAATATGTTTAATGTGAAAACTTTTAAGTAAATCTAGTTATGGGACAAGGCTAACCTACATAACCTCCGGACTCTATCATAGACCTAGACATGGACTAGGGATATTACAACCACCTATTCATACGATGGCTTTTCATTAGATAACTATGACGTAGATTAATATCCTTCAGTATCGGGGAAAGCAGAGGGCTTATTATGTAGACCTAAACTTGAATCTCGAAAACCTGTTAACACTGTAGCTTTAGCCAATTAATCAAAGCGGAGGAATAGGGGACAGAGTTATGACGTACTCCCTCCTATATGAAATACGAACTTTAGAAGTGAGATGAATAATACTTACATGAATATGACGTGGAGGATGTATTCACTAACCATCATCATATTCTGTAAATCGGCTTATCAATAAATGATAAAAGATCCGATTCAGAGATCTTATTAGGTATATTCCGGTGGCGCCTAGTTTGAATACTGGCGCCACAGCCGACAAATGTCCGGGATATATGTACGTCTATAAAACAGTAATAGTATAGATTCCTCACATAGAGTAACGTAGACGCAGTCCAAGTAAGGTCTTACCTTAATTAAAAATTGAAAATTCATCAAAAACGCTGCAAATTATTACACAATGGTTTATTATTTTTCTATATATAGATCACTCGTCTACAAAATCACCAACCATCCAGTATGAAAAAAAAGAAAAAAAAAAATCAAAACAAAAAAAAAAATCAAAATCACCAACCATTGATCGCATTATGGTCAGCTCTAATTTGAACGGAGATTAGGCCTCTTTTGCGATTCACACTCGTGTTTTGATTTATATATATATATATTTCAATTTAAACCCTTAAATTTTCGTAGGGAGCGAACGATTTGTCCTACAGAGCTCCGCATGGTCTCAAAAAATTCTAAAAATTCTATAGCATCTTAAATTGAAGGAAAAACAATACCTTTAAATCAAAATTTTTTGAGTTAGGGCGTTTTCAAAATTTCAAAATTGATTTTGGAACCCTTAGAAGTGACCTACATCAACCAAAAGCTTCGGGGCACAACTAGACCCCAAATGGAGCCTACATACCAAATTTCATCAAAATCGGTCAATGCCAAGTGGCAAAAGTGCCGCGTACGGCGGACGGCGTACGGCGGACGGACGGCCAAATTTTTATTCGATTTTTGGATTCTACGTACCTTGAAACGTAAACCATCAAATTTTGAGGGGGTGTTAAAATTTTTTTTTGTTGGTCGATTCCAAAGGTTCATTATTGAAAATAATAAACCAAAAGGACCATTTGGTATATTTTATGGTAAATACCAATAATAAAATGATATGGGACTATAATAGGCAAGAGGTCTCTCAAACAAAAAGAGACTAGCAGTTCCAGGTCCTTCGTTTAGCTGATGAACCTCTTTCATATTAATATCTCTAAATATTAATATCTTAATAATTAATATTAATATCTATAAGTGAGAGTTGTCATGTTATTGATATTTAATAAATAAAAATGAATCGAGTTTTTCTCCTCGATAATGTCGAACTATTCATTAAAGTTACATACATAACTTCCTCCTTGGGAACTCGATCGTTTGGTAAGCCGAGGTATAGACAATGTCTATGTCGAACAGTTTCATTTGGTCTCTATGAGTTCGACCTATCAAAAGTACGTTTCTTGTAGGAATCCTGGAGATGATGTTTCCAATTAGGTCATTGGCTGAGCTTGAAAATAATCAATAATCCAATTACAGTTTGTTCTATCGGAATAGCTCTTTAGTAATACAGCTGTTGGATTTAAGACACAACCCCTCGAATTCGAGGATTATTACACACCAATGCTAAAATACGGTAGAATCATATTATGGGATGTGGCGGGGCTTTGGGTTTGGGCCTTGATTAATGCTCTGAAGCACATTTTGAATCCAAACGATTTATTCTCCCTCATTAAGCGTGAAATGGTAACGGGATTATCTTCAGGCGGAGCCTTGGGAATTGACTCCCTGTCGTATTACATTTCATCATCTGATTGTAATGAATGGGATCAATTCACCACAATAGCGTCATAAAATCCGTTTGTGATAAACCAACGCTCCATTCCATTATAAATTCAGTACAGTTTGTGATTATTTTATGCCAAAAATTAGAACGGAGGAAACACATAAATAACTAGACGTTCATTAATACCTAATTTTCTTTTTGTTATCTTTCGAAGGTTGTTCTTTTCACGATAGAGATCCGGTGATTTACGAGATTTCGGCACGAGAGGCTTGGTTTAGGAGATTTCCTTCTTCACTTAGGAAAAGAAGAGATAATTCACTCTTCGACCAAAATGGTGAGGAGATGAGGGCCTAAAAAGAATTTTGAAGAACAAAGAAAAGTCTGCCGGGTGGTTGTGGGTGTACATAGCTTCCTCGTATCAATAATTTGACTATTGTTGATTGTCAGTTTGGGAATAAATTTCTTGATAGTTAAAATCATGATTAACTTTTGGGCATTTATTAAATTACTGATCTGCAATATTTGGTACATTCAATCATTTTTTCACCAACGAATTCTTTATGCCTATGTTTTCTATGTGAAGAGGCTACATTGCCCACCCTACTAAGTACCTTCTTCGATAATGAACAACAAGCCTCTCCGAAAAAACCTCTGTATAAATGTCTGCCGAGCAGGGTATGCAGTCTAGCTTCTTCATATACAATAACATGGACAGATACGAACGTAGCAACTCAGATTACGAAGTTGTGCTTTGACTAGATTAAATTGACAATTTTTCATGTGCGTTTCATGATGTTCGGATCATGATGCTCCTTTGGGGTCCGGTATCTGAATATCTCACACATTTGAATAGAATCGAGTTATCATATTTTGAGAAATATAATATGTTAAAGGCATTATGGTCTTGGGAAGATTCGTTTCAAAAAGGTCTGTTGAGATTATTCCATACATAGCGAAACTCGAGCCTCAGTACAGTTTGCACGCGTATAATGAGATGTTGGTAGAAACCACTTTACCCACCCACTTGGTGTACCCCGCCTCCATTCACTTTGAGACCAGAATTGTCAAAGTTCTCCAATGTGGTCCGATCTGGACAGACGGGGTCGCCACAGGGACGCTTCAGATGTCCTTTTATGGTCTCCCCTGTCGAACAAAACCCACTTCTCTGTATATAGGAGGTTCGTGACATGTGTCAAGAGGGACCAACCTCCAGCTGGCCTCGTTGTGATTCTTTTGCCAAAATATTACAGATCAGTATTGCATACCATGCAAATAATCGTACCAAAACGGTGAAGCCAAACAACGGAAAAACCAAAAGTTGTTTAAAATTTAAATTATTTCGGTAATGTCGATACAAAATTAACAATAGAATATGCTGTAAGTGTACTCTCAGAATATGAGTAAAATTGGGTCGTTGAATCGAACGAAATTATTCACTACCTCATTTTTCCAGGTAGCTTGTCCAAGCTGACTAGATGTCTCATGTGTAATTTCCTTGCTTATCTGACCAAAATAAGTAGAAGCTCTTCTTTACCCTCTAAATGAGAGTGTGAGCCACGGAGTTGCCCTAGACCCTAGATTAACCCCTTGAACCATAACTTTTCAAACTCCGAGGTTAGAAATTTAGTAAGTTTTCCATTTTTTGTTTATCATCTTCAATAATGCACCCTCAACAATCGAATAAGGAACTTATTTTCTTCCCTCTTCTCAAACTGTGGTCAACCATGTTTTATAATACTTACGAAAAATCAAAGAATCGATGACAAAAATCCGCGTGTTTGTTGCACACTTCATTTTTGTTTCCCTTGCCGTTGACCCAGTCTGATAGAATTATGAAAAAGCTCTAACCCCGAAACGTGTGAAAACTCCTGTTTTTCTAATATATTCATTAACCATTTGGGTAGGTACCCGAAGCTGATGTATAAAGGTTTTCTTTCGAAGGTGTGGAGGAAAATATTGGCGAAGATTGGTTTACCTCAACTGGAAATTGCGTAGGTAATTCACCACCACCTATTATTTGTTAAACGGAATGAGAGAGAACCTGTTGTGGCATATGAATAGAAGGACAAAAGAAGCGGTGAAGGGTGGAGAATTTTGTTTATCTCGACAATGAACGCTCATCGAGTTTTCACACGTCGCTGTAAACGGTTATGATTTAACGACCTCCCTTCTCAATATTCATGGACAACACCTCTTTTTTATTTATCTTTTAGAACCACATTCCGTTTTTACAAAAATAACGATGATTGAGTGCCACGAGTGGAGATCGAGGAAATCAAAGTTTATCGTAATCGACGGGATATTCTCCAGTAGGTCACACGCAATACTGACAGAACTTTATTGTAAATGAGTCTACATCATAGTCCAACCCTTAAAATCTCGTAGGGAGCGAGCGGTTTGTCGTACAGAGCTCCGCGTGGTCTCTAAAAATTTAAAAAATTCAATACTATCTTAAATTGATGAAAAAAACAATACTTTTATATCGAAATTTTTTGAGTTAGGGCGTTTTTAAAATGTCAACCCTTATTTTTCAACCCTTAGAAGTGACCAACATCAACCAAAATCTTCGGGGCGCAACTAGACCCCAAATGGAGCCCACATTCCAAATTTCATCAAGACCGGTAAATTCTAAGTGGGGAAAGTGCCGCGTACGGCGGACGGACGGCCAAATTTTTATTCGATTTTTGGATTCTACGTACGTTGAAACGTAAACCAACAAATTTTGAGGGGGGGGGGGGTTAAACAATTTTTTTTCCTGGTCGATTCCAAAGGTTCATTATTGAAAATAATAAACCAAAATACAATATTCGAACATGGCTGCATCACCAATAGAAGAACTTATTGTCGTACCGAACAAATCGTGACATTTTTATTATGGCAAAATCGGGACAGTTTCGTTGTGGACTAATTTTTAGTCCTTTTACGTAACCATAACTTAACCATACAATATTTACCAGTATTTTCCTCTTCAAATTAGTGGGGTTCAAATTTTGTCCTGAAACACATTTTTTTACTGAGTTGGATCAGTACCTATAGCTTTCCCTCGAAGAATAACATGGACAAATCATAAAACATACTCGAGAATAATTGAATAAATCGGAAAAACAATATAGGTATACAAGTTATTCGATATGTAACACAAAATTCACGATCAACAGTAACTGTAACTGTTATAGTTTCAAATTTTTACCTCTTTTAAAAACAACAATTCGATTCATGTTCTTTTAGGTTGATTTTGGTTTATTATTTTCAATAATGAACCTTTGGAATCGACCAAGAAAAAAAATTTTTTAACACCCCCTCAAAATTTGATGGTTTACGTTTCAAGGTACGTAGAATCCAAAAATCGAATAAAAATTTGGCCGTCCGTCCGCCGTACGCCGTACGCCGTACGCCGTACGCCGTACGCCGTCCGCCGTCCGCCGTACGCGGCACTTTTGCCACTTAGCATTGACCGATTTTAATGAAATTTGGTATGTAGGCTCCATTTGGGGTCTAGTTGTGCCCCGAAGATTTTGGTTGATGTAGGTCAGTTCTAAGGGTTCCAAAATGAATTTTGAAATTTTGAAAACCCCCTAACTCAAAAAATTTTGATATAAAGGTATTGTTTTTCCTTCAATTTAGGATTTTATAGAATTTTTAGAATTTTTTGAGACCACGCGGAGCTCTGTAGGACAAACCGTTCGCTCGGAAAATTTAAGGGTTTTACGTACGATGAATCAGAAACACGAGTGTGAATCGCAAAAGAGGCCTAATCTCCGTTCAAGTTATAGCTGACCGAAATCCGATCGATGTTTTTCTTCAAGTTGGATGGTAGGTGGCTTTGCAGACGAGTGATCATGTAAAAATAATAAACCATTGTGTAATAATTTGCAGCGTTTTTCTGTATATTACGTACCGGTAAAATCGGACTACCATGAAATGCTTCAGTAATCAGCTGGAACCAACTACCTACTAGTCTCCAAATTAAAGGGAAATCGGGAGATTCTTCGTGAGGTATTGATGTTTTAGGAGTAAGTTACGTTTCTTTCGAAGAAAATGCATACAAGTTTTGGTGAGATGGCGATGAAATTTATGTAGGACTATTATCGAACTGAAACAATACCTGAATATTTCATCAAAAATGGACAATACACTTTTGCCCAAACAAGGAATTTGACGTTCATTCATTCTATTCAGGAAGAATGACTATCGTCTAGGAATTCAGCCCAAAACCATCCGAAATTGATCAATTACGGGACCTTGGAAATATAAAAAAAATTTTAAAAAAGAAAGTCACGTTGCAAGAGTTTCATAGAAATGGGACGCATGGCAAACAATCTAGGGGGCATAATGCACAACATACATTCATTTCAATGCAATCGTACCATATCATCGGAAAAGAGGAAAAGAGGTTTTGCCTTGTACACATAGACACACTTATTAACTTAACCAATATTTCATGCTCCAGAAAGCATACTCAATGCAAGAAAAACTGTTAATTTTGGAATACCCACATTTTCTTCATCCGATGTAAATTTCCTTATCTCCGATATTTTGAAGCAATATCAATGAGAGGGTGGATTCGTGAGGCAATCTCAGAAGGTTTCTCAAGTGACGTTGAAAGTAATTGATTTACTTCCTCTATTCTACTAGAGAGGAAGTATTGGACCTTGGCCCATAGGATAGGTGTCTCGAGTTGAACTAAGAATCCCAAATGTAATCAATACATTGCCATTACAATTCATCAATTAGTTCCAATGTAGACGGTTAAGAATCCCTGCTTGGTCTGTAATACCTCCAAGAAATTCCGCACTCGAAGGCTGAAAAGACTGCGGGTGTAATCAATCCTCCTCCACCATCCACTCCTCCGTTCCCCTTTTACTTTATTAATGATCTCCTTGATTGGAATTTACCTAAGATAGAAAGTTAGTCAGTCTGATCAGTCGCTTTCGTTCATCATAATGAACGCTAATTTTCTTATTCTCGTCCCATTTGCTCGACCCTTTTAATTCTAACTATCCCTTTCAATCAGGATATCGACCGTTGAACAGTCTTCGCTTTCAATTACTGTTCTTATCTTCGTTTCCTGTTAGTTGTCCCGTTTATCAGTTTAAATGATGTGAACGTATAGGATGGGATATGGTAGGGGAAAATCCATTCAAGACCAACCAGGAAATTGTTAAGGTTTTTTTTCCTGACGACTTGTAAATATCTGAGAAGGCTTTGTTAGACTCATCGTACAAAAAATGGAATGGATTCCATTTAGTTTAAAGAATTCCAAGAAACATATGCAACAAGTTCTCATTATAATATAATGATCATATTATAATCAAATTATATAAGAAAATTATCATATAAGAAAATTATAATATAGTGATCATTATATTATAATGATTTTAGGAATTTTTTCTTTGATTGAAAAATGAACACACTCAAAGATAACGCGAAATCGATCCCGCTACCGTCTACCACGCAGTGCAAATCTATTTTTGTCCCTTCACACAAATTTTGACTTTTGACATTTTCATGTCTTTGCCCTGGCACATAGCACAAAAAACTGTCACGAAATTGCGTAACGAAATTGTGTTACAGTGCCTTTATAATGATTTCCGCTTACAACGACCCCGTTGTTAGGTTTGCTCCTTTTCTACACTGTTTAACCCACAAAAATCGTTCACCACTCGTTGGAAAGCTCTCGATTTAACGAACATTTTCATGTTCTCCATAACATATTGACTATACGAATAGCGGAGCTATGGGCATAACTGTTCTCATATTTTGTTTACAAACTAATGATCGTGAGTGTAGAAGATAATTAATCCGGAATCGTCTATTTTATTGAAATTAGGTACCTACCTCTTAATATTAATAATTGTGTCGATTTGTAACATAATATATCTATGATATTATGTTAATGATTCGTTTCACATTCTGACAACAATGGAGGGTGGGTTATAAAATCCTATAGTGAGGTAAAAAGCAATAGGTAAAGACATGAAAATGTCCCAATGCGTTGCAGACTCGTATGCAAGCGTTTTTTTTTATCACAACAAAATACGTTACATGGGTCTATCGACCGAACAGATTCCTTCTCTCGTCACAGATAGATGTTTGATCGTTTAGTGGCGATTTAACGATCTACTTTCAACGATCCAGTTATCATCACGTTAGGATTGATTTGAAATAGAAATGAATATTTTTTTCTTGGTCAATTCCAAATGTTTATTATTGAAATCAATAAACAAAAATCTTAACCAGATGGAAAACGCTCAAGGCTTTCCAGAGAGAAACGGGAATGAGTTTTGCCCCCGACTTCTATGCCATATTATATTGAAAAACATTACTACAATAAATTGAGGACTTCCACCTGCAAGGAGAAAACTCTCGTCTAGACTGAATAGCAGTGTGGTGCGTTTGATTTTTTCTAGGAATTATTATTTTATCAAACAGTCCGTACAAGTTTAGAGAGCGAATGAATACTTTTATTTTTAACACATGAAATAATAGGGTAGTGACATGAGGAAACTTGGTAACTGAATTTGCCGAAATAATAATTTAAGTCTTGAAGCCGTGAAATTTAACAATTCAGATTAAAACGTTGGGAAAAAATAAATAAATGAACTTGTGGCTCCGCCACAGCAGCTATGGTTTTGGTTTATTATTATTTTAACTCTTCCCTCTCAGTCTTAAAGTCACTAGTTGCCTCCTCTTATGTGTCCTATAATTAGTATATAAATCTTTCCTTGTGTTAGTTTCCAATATTTAACTATCTGCTGATAGTACAACATGTTGAATTACAAAATGTTTATAAAATTGTGTCGAATTGGGCTTGCCCGTACTTAAATAAATAAATGAACAACTGAGCTCCGCGCCCACTTAACTGATGGAGTTGTATGCGTGTTTTGACGCATTATTTTCACGCATAAAGTGTTTTTAGAGTTTTGTGGATATTATTATCTTAATCACAGTAATATATTCGGATTCAGCACAACATTTCTGATGTAAAGTCAAAAAGTTGTACCATTAAACAATTTATGTAAATAATAAAAACCTGCGTATATTTGTTGTAGGTAGGTACCCAAAAATGCAATAGCCGAGTGGGTACTCTTTGAGTTCTCGGAGAAGAGTAATACATAAATTTGGAATCTTAACATCTTCAAAGAAACGTTATCTGCGCATACATATGTTGCTATCGTATACTGAAAATCGGAAAAACGTCTGCCAAGTTGGGTGGGCAGTATAGCTTCCTCACTCATTGTAACATGGACGTATAGAATCAGTTGGCGAAAAAATTATGATTCTTTATTTAGCGGTCCACCGTCTAGGACCTAACCCACACAATCCCTGAAAATTTCATCGAAATTGGTTGAATAGTTGCGGAGTTTTGGTTGTAACAATAAATTTAAAGTTCGCGCATGCGCAGCGTCTATTGCTTGACCAATTTGATTGAAACTTATAGGGTGTCTCTTAGAAGTTAGTCCCTAACTAACCTCCAAATTTGAGCAAAATCGGTTCATTAGAAACCGAGAAACCGAGGTTCCAGGAAATTCACGTTTGCGCATGCGCACTCGCTCCTATTGGTCCGAAGGTGCTGAAATTGATAGGGGACCGTCTAGGACCTAACCCGCACAATCTGTAACGGAAAATTTTACCTACCTACTCATAATACTATTGCAACCTGGACAGAACTCTGTGATTGAATTGGATCTGACTTCGTAGTTCACCGGTCGGCCGCAGAGGTGCTCTGCCTTCACGATTCACTTCCTGTCTTCATCCATGGATTCTGCTTCTGGGCTCTGGTTTGTTGTTCCCGGCTTTTTATGTGGAGCTTCTCAATTTCTGATTTCCTTTTTATGTTGGTTAGAACAGAATAACCACTAAATACAATACTTTCAAGCTATGGGAATGATTATTGCAGAAATACAGTATATTTCTGTAAGTGAAGTTTGAATGTTCCCTCTCGCTGTTTCTCATGCCAACCACTTCGTGTCCTGAGCGCTAGCAGTCTAAGAAGAAAAGTGAGTTTTTCAACTCTGAACAATTTAATGAGATTCCTGCCAATGGAGAAAATTTCCGCAAATATTTCCTGAGGATTTCCATCCAGTAATTTTGGATTCCAATCTTGAAGCGTATTAAAAAAAGCATTCCAGGAGGTGAATACCTGTTGATTTTCCCTAGACAAGGAATGAAGAAGTCGAGAGAATGGAAAAAGATGGCTGCTGAGAAGAATTTGAAGCTGAGTTTTATGGTTCCTTTGTATTCAAGTTTTGAGTTGGAGTTTTTGGATTTTCTCTGCTGGATCTAACGCGAAAATATACCCAAGAATCCTGCCTTGTGGTTTGATGAAGAATTTTCACTGTCCATAACTCTACATTCCTGCAAAGATATTGTCAAGCAGGAAGAATCAATCGTGGTGGAGTTGCTGGGAAGGTTTTGATTGCTGCTTTGGGATACTCAAGTCTACTGTTTAGCTTACAAGATTTTACTGCTGGATGAATTCTGCGCTGCTCTTGAATGGGTCATTAATGGGAACTTTGGAGTTTTCTGTATTGATCAAACTGCTGCATAGCTGAAGGTCAGTTGAGCTGAGTGGCTTCATCTACCTATATCATCGGATTTGAGTGACCCTGCCTTCTGAGTGGATTCGGGAAGAAGACAAGCGGCCTTCAGAGTGGATTATCCCTATCAAGATTTATGGGAACGGTATGTTGTCTGCTACAAACCTGCCTGACCCCACCATTGGGTCATTTTCGAGGCCTAACATCGGCACTATTGCCATAAAATGCTGCCTAACCTTGTCCCCTCAGTACATTTTGGGTTTTCTGTATGTTTCAGGCGGCTTCTTATCCTGAATTAGAGTTTCACCAAACATCTTGTTATATCTTCGTCAATTTGGATTTGTTAAAGCCACACAAAAAAATTTAATGAAATTCTATGTCTACGACATTAATAATTGTATATTGTATAAGGTATTGTTGTATAAGTTATAGTAATCAGTATATTTTTTTTTTTATAGTGAGAATCAAAAAAATCCAGGCCTGGTATTGTTGAAAATGTACCAAAAGTTAATGCAGAGACTGAAAACTTGGAGAAATACTGAAATGAAATTTACCATTCTTTCACAGCATAGTCTATGGTGAGTTGTAAGTTATAAGTACGAGTACTATTTAAAGAAATATATTTTGTGCAACCAAAAGGACATTTGGTGTTTTCGTCCGTAATTAAAAACACCTGGCGCCCTTACTGATGAATGGGGTATAAATTAATATCTTAATTCTAAATTGTGCCTTGAAAGTGAAAACTCCAGTAATCCACCGACATCTACCGTAGTTGAGCTAGCCACGTAAGAATAGGTGATACATTTGGCGCCCGGACTTGGGGCCTGGAAGAGCTTGTTGGCACAATTATACAATAGAATTTATCCCCTTCATCTGAATTTTGAATTTAAATTGTGTATGCATGTTTTACGGGTTTAATTTAACTGTGAAATTTTGATTTGAAAATTTCATGATTATTTAGGTACCTATCTATTTTGCTGTGTGGTATATTACAATATTTATTGAAAATTTGTGTGTTCCTATTGATTCTCAGATATGGATCCTTACAAATTACACGAGGATCAAATAATTTTTGAGTTGAAATCTAGAAATTCTAGTACTGATGGTGATTTAAGTGATTTAGCTAATAGGCTTTATTATGAATTGTTGTTGGCGAAAGATATTGTTGTGGTTGAGGTTGATGTACCTAGAGAATTTGAATATTGTAGGAGTGGCTTTGAACAGTTGACTAAGGAGATCTGTAGTCTCAAAAGTCGAAATAGGACTCCGAAGGTAAGATCAATCCAGTCTAAGATAATTCACCTCATCAATAGGCTGAATAATATTAAGGCTTATAATCCTGTTTCTGCGGATTTGGTTTGCTGATATGATCAATGAGGCTAGGGAGTTGACTAAAAGGATCGAATTATTACTTGCTGGTGGGGATAGTGATTCAGAGGGAGATGACGGTGCGGATAAAAAGTTTTGTGTGCCGGGCAGTTCGCGTACTGATACTTCAGTGAAGACTTCACAAGTGAAAAGTGGAGGCCAGCAGAATGTTGTATTACATTATAGTGAACCAAGGGCAGAACCAGTCTACAAGTGGAGAATAAATAAGTTTGATGGGTCTAATCCTGGACAGGTTTATGATTTTCTTCTGGAGGTGGAGGAGAAGGCTGGGACCAGAGCTGTTGATGTTAATCGTCTCTTCACTGAATCTGCAGAACTGTTTGAGGGAGAGGCTTTGCTTTGGTATCGTGATGCTGTGAAGCGAGTTAGTTGTTGGGCAGATCTTCGTAGGGAGCTACTGATAGCTTACCAAGGTTATGGCAATGATGGGCAGTTGCGAGAGAAAATCAGAGCAACAAAGCAGTCAGATTCTCAAGGTATCGATGTTTTCTTGGCCAGAGTATGTGGCATGTATGATCGGCTAGAGCGGAAGGTTGCTGAAGTTGAACAGTTGGAGGAAATTCTAAGAAACCTGAATCCTTTCCTCAAAGAGAAGTTGATGATGATTCCTCTCCAATCTATTCAGGAACTCCGAACTATGGCTAGACTTGCCGAGTCAGGAAGAACCAGGATGGGCGATTTGTCTGCCACTATGCCCACAACCAAGCCAAAGGCTGGTTTTCCACATTCTGGCAGGATTGAAATCTCCGCAGTTCAGGACTCTCGCCATCAAACTCTGACTAATGATCGTGGGTTCAGTTGCTGGAATTGTGGATCTGGAGATCATAGTTTTCGGTCATGTACTGCACCGCGTAAGAAGTTCTGTTTTCGTTGTGGTATGATAGATGTCACAACCCCAACTTGCCCAAGATGCAGGGGTAACTCAAAAAACGAGTAAGCAAGTGCACATCTCGGGGTCAACCTGCGCTTGCTGTTTGTTGTCAGACCTCAGATGATCCTCTTCATTTTGTTGCTAGTCAAAAGAAAAATGATCCTCGCCCATTTATCAAACTTAATCTTCGTTCTAATATTGCTGTTGTGGGACTTGCAGATTCTGGAGCCCAGGTCTCCCTTATTGATCAGAGGTTTTTGAAGTCTCTGCATGTATTGAATTTGAAGATATACTCAGTGTCAGCTCAACGTATTCAGACAGCTGATGGTTCTAAACATCCTGTAAATAAGGCGGTCCAATTGCCTGTGTGGGTAGATGGGAAAGAGATTTTGTTTCCTGTCTTGGTCGCGCCTAGTCTAGTGCCACCTTTGATTCTTGGTGTTGATTTCCTGCGTTATTTTGAGATTACTATAAATTTTGGTGATATTTCCCGTCAGAGTGGACCCAGCTCCACTGCAGGATTGTGTGCACTTTCTACAGAGCATGATCTTACTCCTGAGCACAGAAAAGCTGTTGAAAGTATTCATCAAAGGCTTGCAAAGCTTTCAGAGCCTAATGCGGAGGGAGAATTACGTGCAACTAACTTGATGATCCACAGGCAGATCCGGTGGAGAGAGCACACCGTGAGCTTAAACGGATGATGGGCTCATTTATGCAAGGGCACCGATCTCATGCACGATGGGACGAGTATCTTCCTCAATTTCAACTGGCTATAAACTCTTCGGTGAATGAGGCTACAGGGTTCGCTCCGGCCAGCATCTTCTTCAATCACAGGATGTGTGCTTCCAACCGTGATCCACCTGGAGAGTTTTTGGAAATAGATGCACCCCAGGTTGCTGTTCAAGCTAATCAGGACCGTATTGCAGAGTTGCACCCTCAAGTACAACAGAATATTGATAAGCAGTTCTTGAAAAATAAGAAACAGTATGATGGCAGGAGAGACCCACGTAGCTACCAAATCGGTGATTGGGTGTGGCACCGTAATTTTCCACAGTCATCTGCTGCCAATAAGATAAGTAAAAAACTGTCTCCCAAGTATGTTGGACCCTTTCGTATAGCTGCCCGTCACGGTAATGTAGTGTACAGTCTGGAGGATAATGATGGTTCGAGTGTTGGGAAGTGGCATGTTCAGGATCTGCTCCCAGACCGTACCACATCTGTGGACTCTGAAGGGCCAGACTCCAGTGATGATTCTGAGTGACTGGAAATTCCAGTTCCTTAGGAGTTGGTTTGACCAACCAAAACAGTGCAGTGCTGCTTTATGATCTTCCTCGATTATATCAGTTGAGCCCGGATTTGGTCGGGTAATCACTGGAGATTTCCTGTTGAAAATCTTATCGTGGTAGGGAAGGTTTCTGTAACGGAAAATTTTACCTACCTACTCATAATACTATTGCAACCTGGACAGAACTCTGTGATTGAATTGGATCTGACTTCGTAGTTCACCGGTCGGCCGCAGAGGTGCTCTGCCTTCACGATTCACTTCCTGTCTTCATCCATGGATTCTGCTTCTGGGCTCTGGTTTGTTGTTCCCGGCTTTTTATGTGGAGCTTCTCAATTTCTGATTTCCTTTTTATGTTGGTTAGAACAGAATAACCACTAAATACAATACTTTCAAGCTATGGGAATGATTATTGCAGAAATACAGTATATTTCTGTAAGTGAAGTTTGAATGTTCCCTCTCGCTGTTTCTCATGCCAACCACTTCGTGTCCTGAGCGCTAGCAGTCTAAGAAGAAAAGTGAGTTTTTCAACTCTGAACAATTTAATGAGATTCCTGCCAATGGAGAAAATTTCCGCAAATATTTCCTGAGGATTTCCATCCAGTAATTTTGGATTCCAATCTTGAAGCGTATTAAAAAAAGCATTCCAGGAGGTGAATACCTGTTGATTTTCCCTAGACAAGGAATGAAGAAGTCGAGAGAAGGGAAAAAGATGGCTGCTGAGAAGAATTTGAAGCTGAGTTTTATGGTTCCTTTGTATTCAAGTTTTGAGTTGGAGTTTTTGGATTTTCTCTGCTGGATCTAACGCGAAAATATACCCAAGAATCCTGCCTTGTGGTTTGATGAAGAATTTTCACTGTCCATAACTCTACATTCCTGCAAAGATATTGTCAAGCAGGAAGAATCAATCGTGGTGGAGTTGCTGGGAAGGTTTTGATTGCTGCTTTGGGATACTCAAGTCTACTGTTTAGCTTACAAGATTTTACTGCTGGATGAATTCTGCGCTGCTCTTGAATGGGTCATTGATGGGAACTTTGGAGTTTTCTGTATTGATCAAACTGCTGCATAGCTGAAGGTCAGTTGAGCTGAGTGGCTTCATCTACCTATATCATCGGATTTGAGTGACCCTGCCTTCTGAGTGGATTCGGGAAGAAGACAAGCGGCCTTCAGAGTGGATTATCCCTATCAAGATTTATGGGAACGGTATGTTGTCTGCTACAAACCTGCCTGACCCCACCATTGGGTCATTTTCGAGGCCTAACATCGGCACTATTGCCATAAAATGCTGCCTAACCTTGTCCCCTCAGTACATTTTGGGTTTTCTGTATGTTTCAGGCGGCTTCTTATCCTGAATTAGAGTTTCACCAAACATCTTGTTATATCTTCGTCAATTTGGATTTGTTAAAGCCACACAAAAAAATTTAATGAAATTCTATGTCTACGACATTAATAATTGTATATTGTATAAGGTATTGTTGTATAAGTTATAGTAATCAGTATATTTTTTTTTTATAGTGAGAATCAAAAAAATCCAGGCCTGGTATTGTTGAAAATGTACCAAAAGTTAATGCAGAGACTGAAAACTTGGAGAAATACTGAAATGAAATTTACCATTCTTTCACAGCATAGTCTATGGTGAGTTGTAAGTTATAAGTACGAGTACTATTTAAAGAAATATATTTTGTGCAACCAAAAGGACATTTGGTGTTTTCGTCCGTAATTAAAAACACCTGGCGCCCTTACTGATGAATGGGGTATAAATTAATATCTTAATTCTAAATTGTGCCTTGAAAGTGAAAACTCCAGTAATCCACCGACATCTACCGTAGTTGAGCTAGCCACGTAAGAATAGGTGATACAAATCCCTGAAAATTTCATCAAAATCGGACCACAGGTTAGTATAGTTTTGCCCGGGACAAGGATTGACCATAGACAGACCGACAGACGGACAGACAGACAGACACGGAACCAAAATTGTTCGGGAAGCTCTAAAACGCAAAAAGCAAGAGGAAATTTTGATTTTGGAGGACATTTTTTTTTCACTTCTTTCACGAATACAAAGCTTCCCTACCTTCGGTAGTGAGGAAGCAAAATAACTATATACGAGTGGGTACTGAATGAGTACGGAGTGACAAGAAAAGTATTTGTCGAGGGTATTTTAACATATTTTAGGATGTTTCCACGGTAAGACTATTGAGCGTCTTGATGCCATTAACCTAGGAAGGAGGACTACCCTCAACGGAGAAAAAATAACCACTTACAAATCCGGTACAGCCAATCTTAATCCAAATCCTCGAAAAAACCATTGGTAAGTCTGTGTGTGTGTGTGTGACAAATCTTGTAAACTCTGCTCAGGCCTTTTTCCCCAACCGACTTGCGTAGTTCATTTGGTTTATTATTTATTTATTATTTATCAATAATGAATCTTTGGCATCGACCAAGAAAAAATTTTAACCCCCACTCAAAATTTGTTGGTTTACGTTTCTTGGAACGCAGAATCCTAAGAATAAAAAACCGCCGCCGTGTTGGTACTGTGTTGTACCTCTCACAATGCTAAATATGAGATATATTATAATTCATAAGATATTTTACTTTCTGAGAATGCTAACTAAAGTAAATTGGATGAAAATGTTTTGTGCAGTAGAAAGATAAATACGAATATTTTATCGTTTACCGGCTGATATTGTATTAACTACTAGTTATCCAATCCAATCCACGTCCCCTGGAGTGCTTGAATGAAGTACTCAACTCGCTTTATTTAACCAAGGGGATGATTGTGTATTTTTAACGATTCTTGTTATTTGCCACACACTCAAGACTGACTACTCTCTCATTTAGCTAATATTCCGAGTTTGTTAACCGTAGCTTTGAAAATTCACTCATTAACTCATGCTGCATGAATGGGCTGTTTTTCGTAGCAGGTGGGCTAGTTAGTACATTGGAACTGTGGAATAACCTACGTTGGGGTTCTCGACCACTGGTAGACTGATAGTGGGTTCTTGAGGGTCGGTCAGAATGAAAACACTTTTTTCCATCACTCTCAGGGTTAAGTAAGCTTGACTGGTCGAGCCCTCATGATAATTTTACAGAGCTTCCCAGGTTGTTACAGCTGGTGGCAACTGGTGGTATATTGGGTTGAATGAATTTATTAAGAATGACTATTTTGAGTTAGCTCCTTAGTGAGATATACCTGGACGAGATCTACTAGAATCCAATGTGGTTCTTACAGTATCTCACAGAAATTCGATAAAGTATCTTGCAATGTGTAATAACATTCTTAGCACTTCACGCGCTCAAAATAGAAACATCTACTTAATTATCAACTAGCTCAGTCGTATTAGATATTGAGTCAAGTGCCATTTGAGGAGTTCCCAGAGAGAAGATGATATTTGCTTACTCTGTCACTTTAGTGTGTTATTGAGCTTGGGAGCGTGTTATTGAGCTCCACAAAACCAATAAACTTGTCGGGTTCCGCTTCGAAACTAAATGTTAATTATGTCCGCGAGTGTTGCTAACAAATGACCAAGGAGCATTGGCTAAACATTCCAGTCGACTATGAGTACTTCCTAATACATTAAATAAATAAATAAATTGTAGGGTGTTTTTATGCTTCTTATTATCTAAGGTAAAAAAGTTAAGTTTTCATGAAGCAGATTGAAAACGCTGAAAATCACTGCCCAAAGGTTATTTATTTTCCGCATAGATCACCCTTGTGTATAGATCCCTTCCTACCAACCTTAGGTACCTACTACCTACTAGGGCGTTTTTGAAAATTTCAACCACCAACCAAATTGAAATGAAGGGTTGAAAATTTCAAAATTCCCTAGTAGGTAGTAGGTACCTATGGTTGGTAGGGAAGGATCTATACAGAAGGGTGATCTATACAGAAACTAATAAACCTTTGGGCAATGATTTGACAAGATGATTGGACAAGTTTGATTTGATTTTTTTTACCTAGCAACTTTTTTTTACCTACCAACTTTTTTTTTACCTAACAACTTTTTTTACCTACCAACCATTGGTAGGTACTACCTACCACACCATACTGCCTTCACATCTTCATAATCAAGTTTATTAGTAAGAACTAAACGCTTCACACTCGATTCCAAAAATAGTGAGCTTCATATGGAAATTTTATTACTTGTTGTCAGAAAGCAAAACTGCATACAACTCGAAGAAATGAACTGCGATCGCATTTTAGTCAGATAAAATTTGAACAGCGATTAAGTAGACCTCTTTTGTGATTCACACTCGTATCACAAAAAACACACACGATTCACTTTTATCGAAAGAAAACCATTAAGTACTCGTGGGGAGCGAACGGTTTGTCCTGCAGAGCTCCGGGTGGTCTCAAAAATTTTTAAAAATTCAATACAATTTAAAATTGTTAAAAAAACGATACCTTTCTTTCGAGGATTTGCGAGCTAGGCCACTCTTAAAAATTTCAACCCTCAATTTTCACCCCTTAGAAGTGACACACATCAACCAAAAGCTTCGCGGCTCAACTAGACGCCAAATGGAGCCCACATGTTGGTGGGTATACCAAATCGGGTATGTATACCAAATTTGAACCAAATCAGTCCGTGGTTGCTAAGAAAAGTGCCGAGTACGGCGGACGGTAGATGTCCCAAAAGTATCGATACTTAAAAGTATCGATACTTCTTGAAAAAAGTATCGATACATATCGATACTTTTATTCCCTGATATGTATCGTAGTATCGATACTTTTTTTCCAGTATCGGAGGCGATACTTTTTTATATCTCACATTTTATCTGTTTCAACACTTACGATATGAAGGTTTTCTACTTGACAGTACCTCTATCTCTACGTAGATTGTTGGGAGACCATCAAACTCCAACAAATAACCTGCTGTTCTCTATAATCGAGGAAGGACCACCAAAATGTTAACCCAAACAAGTGCAATACGAATACAAGTGCCTAAACAAAAACAAGTTTTAAATAACAAAATGAGTGATTTATTGTTTTGTTCATTCTATATTAATTATCCTTATGATGGAAAGATGTCACACTGATAGAGAGAAACATAAAAGTATGTAAGTGAAAGGATCGAAAAGTATCGATACTTCAAAATATCGTATCGATACTTTTTGATACTTTTTAGATGTATCGATACAATATTATATCGATACTTTTGAAGTATCGGACATCCCTAGCGGACGGCGTACTCGCTGTTCGTTTCTTCGAGCTGTATTCAGTTGTGCTTCCTCAGCAACCAGTAATCAAATTTTCATATGAAGCTCGATATTTCTTCGAATCGAGTTTGAAGCGTTTAGTTCTTTCTAATAAGCTTAATTGTGAAGGTGTGAAGGTAGTATGGTGTGGTAGGTAGTAGGTACCTACTAAAAAAATAAATAAATAAATAAAAAAATATAAAAAAGGTGAAAACTTCTTTACAGTTATTCTCAAAACTCTGTTGTTGGACGTACCGCCTTTGCACTTCAAAGTATCAATTTCGTGTCCACCTCCGAATGATCATATTTGACAATTAGACAAAAAATGAATTACCTGGGTTCAATTAAAGATTGGGGGTCACCATACGAAGTATCAGGTCTTGTTTATCGTTGAACGACCAACTCATCATTATACATCACTTCATCATTATAGCTCGCTTGAAATCTGAGTCAAAGAGAGAAACACGAGCTTCTTACAAATGGAAGAGGAAAAGTAAAAGCTCCTGTTATTTTCAATGAATGAAAGTGCGAGACTGTTCGATATTTCTTTGACAGCGGGGTTTGAAAAATAAATAATAATTTCGAAAGTCGCGTGGAGTTTTTTCTCGGAAATAATTAATTTAGTAACAAGTTATACCAACTCTGGTTCTTTTGTTGCTGTAATAATGAGTTGTTAAAATAATAATAGTCTATTGCAATAACTTACGTAGAAACCCTCAGTTATACTCCCAGTATTGCTATCTCCTTTCAATAGGTCCAAGTGACATAATTAGGATTATGTCCAAGGACATAATTATTGTTATTTGTTTTTCAAAACTATTCAACAAGAATTCTCTGAATGTTCTTATAGTAGAAAAAGTGAAGAATCATGAACATCAATTTCTCAATCGTATTGCTGTTTGTCTATTTGGGTCACCATCACTTGATGGTAAAAATGTATATTAATATTGAAACATTCATCCGGGCACTGATTTGATATCAGGTACCATCAATCAATCAATTTTTCGTAGTGACAATTTTCCAGCCTTTGATATAAACACGTTTGGTGGTTCGATTATCCCAGCTTTTACCAACAGGATTGATGATTTCCTAACAATCGCCCGAATCTTCGAAAATAGCCCAAATCATTCTCAAGGTCCTTAGTATTTACCCTTCCATTGAAATATAACAGACGCGATGTTCCCTTCAAAAATAGTAACAACCTTATAGAGCTCCGGAAGGAGGGCGATAAAGTTGGCTGTACGCCATCGCATCGTACTGTAAAGAAGCTTACGGCAAGGGAAAAATCGGCATCGATAAATTCTTTTTCACCAGGTTGAAAGGAAATAAATTTAACGTAGTTCGTTAAGACTATAAAAACTCTACTCCCGAGCTATTTTCTTCTTCCATTAATTATGGTTTTTGGAGACGAAATCATCCCATTAGTTGGTTGGGAGGTGGATGGTGAGGCAAATAAGTCAGAGTATGAAAGTTAAATTGGTCATTCCTTTTAAGTGAGCCAATAAAATTATTTCAGCTTATTGACAGGTAAAAAGTGGAAGGATTAGACCTTCATAATCTTAGACGTTTTCATAATAAGACAACTAAATACACAACAGAATCTGTACATGAATTATTCACCTTTGTGTGTACATTACAATAACCAATGCAATAACCTACACTCTCCGTGACGGTTCCATTGAAATCCTACCATAATTTCGTTTAGCTTTGCTAAAAAAAAGACGAATGTTCCACGAATATGATGCCTTCCCGCCTTCGGTAGGGAAGAAGCAAACATCAATTCAAATATAGGAGGGATACCTACGATCAATTTATATTTCAAGAAGATTGGAAGGAATACATTTGTCGGAAATTGCTGCATACGCAGTTTACCAAGAGCAATCAAGATTCCAATGTGTTTCACTCACTTTATCCAAAGATTGTAAATTTCATTAGGCAGGCCCGATACGAGGAGAAGGAGGTCAGATATGGCGAGGGAAAACAGATAGTAGTTGGTGGCCGTGTGCATGTGGCGGTTTCTGGCGATGACGACGCAAGTGCTGACATTACCGATAACGCCAGTGAGGAATATCAGTGAGTAAATGACGGTCACTATCACCACAACGCCATAGGGATCCGTCGTAGTACTCATCTTACGTTCTCCACCTAAAACAAACGTCCATATGATATCAGTAACGCTTCTGTGGAAAATGGTAGAAAATGGAATTCTTCAACCTAAACTTATGTATTCAATGTCACAAATGGTTTCACCTTTAGGAATATTGCATTTTCAAAATTGAGGAATATTAAAAACATTGATGATTAAAAAACCAACACAACAACTATCAAAAACGTTTAATCTCTCTTCTAAATCGAAACCGATCAGTAAACATGATTTGAATCATGACGAGGAGGATATTTTCGATAAATACGACGGATTTACAGGAAAACTAAGTAAAATGCAGAAGCTATCAATGAATCGTGTAACCAATTAAATATACATTTATATTCATATTGTGGTTTGATCATTGCAATACTATTATACATCAGTTCATTATATTTCCTAGATTACCATCTAGCAAAGAACGCAGGTTTTCCATTCCTCTATAAATATTTCCTTAACGATAAACCTTCAGGCATCTCAGTAACCTTTCTGGATATTGAGAACATTGGTATCACAATAATATAGTTCTACCTACCATTTTCAATCAAGTTTGTTTTGGCTGAACGTACCTACCTGCACCACTCAAGCTATACCCTAGCTGTGCTACTATCACCTTGGAAACAACAGAGCTTCTCGCCTTCACTAGCCTACGGGTCAAAATTTTGGCTTAAAAAAAAGAAAGAGGAAGTCTCTCAGTCGAGCGATATTAGGCCTCGATTCTTTAATCACTACCCTACCTATCCTAAAACCCTGACGATGAAAAAAAAACCTTTCATCAACAGAAAAGCTTTGAATGAATTTACTTGGATAAAGTAAAAGCCTATGGTTTGGAAATGCTTAATCCTTTGATATCAGTTTCACTTTGCCTCTGAATAAATAATGAACAGGAAATAAGTGAATAAAGGGAGACAAAAATTCATGAATAATAATGAAGGAATCTTTTAGATTGCGAAGCTAACTGATTGTTTAATTAAAGAATAATTGTGATTAATTATCTACATATTTTTTAAAAATATCGAAAACAATTTTATTATTAACAAGTTTGAAACTAGAATGTGAACAATACTGTAGCTTCTGGGTGACATGGCGATGGAAACTAGAGAGTGATATGAGCAGAGTGTACGAGAATATCTATATTACTTGTGGAATGGATTTCATAGCAACTGAACAACGGTTGTCTGCGCTTCTTTGCTTTTTCATACATGAACTTTAATTTTTACTGATCAAATCTTGATGACATTGGGTTCCAAAACCTCTTCCAAATTCAAGCCGATTGAGGCCACTTAATAAATCGTGAAAAATACCGTTGTTTTAATAAACGTTTGGTAGTATCAAATTAATTTCCATTGTATAGAAATAAATTGCACAATCCTTTATGATCTGACCGCAATCAGACCATGGCTAAGCATTTTTGCAGTTTACAAGGAACTAAACTTAGACATAGTACCTGGTCGGAAAAAAAAACGAAAAAATACAAAAAAAATCCTTCAAGAACGGGAGAGGCAGCGAAGGGGAACCATGGATCTGCCCCTAGCAGAGATCTAAGAAGACACCCAGGACTCAGCCTGAAGTAATATGTTGAACAGTTCCAGGCTGAGATCCAACGTGGGATAAGGAGGTGAGGTTTTAGTGGGTTTTAATCCCACATAACCCGTGCGAGCGGTTCCCTCGGTTATCTTACGAGATCCAATTTCCACCCCTGGATCTTAAAGATTTCCTCACCCCCTACGGGGGGGGGGGGGGATATACATGACATCAAACAAGATAGGTAGATACAACATTTTTTTCAAAATTCAAGAGAATGCAAAAGAATGGCCTGAATTCCCTCACTTCCTAATCCTAACTTCCTCAGAAAAATAACTAACGTACAATTCTGCAAACCTAATTTTCCATTTATCTAATTGAATGATTCTGATCGAAGGTTGTTGGGTGGGTGTACACTCATGTTATGACTATCCTCTATGAATATAACTGTGATCGGGACATCAGTAGTCACATCGAGCGCGCGATCGTTTCAATAGCTCTACTATGATATCTCAACTTTTCACCATCAAAATCCAAGTGAAGATCTTGAGGAATGACTTTTTGATGACCGTGTTCTATTAATCTTTTCTTGCACATCACTCACTCGGCAGACTTCTTCGACTACTTACCTGTCTATTGGGACCCCCTATCGTTCTGGAAACATTTTCTCTCTTGTCAACTTTTTTCAACAGGTGGGTACATATACCCAGGGCATGAGTCTTCACAATCATGACAGTGGATGGGTAGATGTGTCAAGTTCCTATTCCTCACACCACTGTTATTGGTAGATTCTCACTTCGACGTATTCCATAACAAGCGGGTCCCCCTAACAAGGTTAACGGTTGAGGAATACGTATAACTAGATGTCATATCGCCGACAGAGAGTTATTTCGCCCATATGAAAGAAGACGCTTGTTGACCCGTTTTGTACGTCGGATGTACGTGGGCAATAAATAAGCTTCCGTCCCCTACAATAAATCTTCCTCGTAGGAAGACGAAGCAGACGTTGTCGAATTATGTACTGAAAGAACCTTGTGCTGGGAGGGCAGATGAAATACATGTATACTTAGGCATGTTGAATATACAAAAAATCAGGGTTTTTTCATTGAAAAAAAAAAAAATTCGTCCATTATTGACAGGATAAGGTTCTGTAAAAAAGAAAAAAAAGCTTCTATTAATTTTGATTTCAGATTATAATAAGAGCAAGCGCTTAATTTTGGAAGCGATGACCGAAATTTAAGTTACCCTGGGTCCTACCAGAAGATGTGATTTTTTTTGCGTGATGCAAATGTTTACTTCAGCCATAAGACATGTTTAGAGTTACTGACACGACATTTCCACATTTCATCCTGAAATGAATCTTTATTAGTGATGTAAGCACGGCTCACGTAATGGTACACTGTCTGAATCTGTAATGCTATTTACCATTCCTAGAAAGTAGGTATCTAAAGGAGTGGTTCCTTTGGGAAATTCATATTTCGACCGTAAATTCCTCAAGCTATACCAGGTTTGAACCTGCTCAAATTAATTTTAATGAAAAGGTTCATCAAACAATTTGTACATAATTTCTCTGGAATATTCTACACAATCTTAATATTCCCATTGTTTTTAAGGAAGCTATAGTAGATTTAGGAGTCCAAAAGGACTTCAACCAAATGTTTTTTCTCCAAAATTCCATTATAGTGGACCAATATGTTTGACTGACCTTGAATTTACTCAGGTTTTTTGGTTTATTATTTTCAATTATAAGCCTCTGGAATCGAACAAGAAAAAATGAATGTAACCCCCCCTCAAAATTTGATGTTTTACGTTTCAAGGTACGTACAATCAGAAAATCGAATAAACAATGTCCCGTCCGTCCGTCCGCCGTACGCCGTACACCGCACGCCGTACGCGGCGCTTTTCTTAGCAACCCTGGACCGATTTGGTTCAAATTTGGTATATGGGCTCCATTTGGGGTCTTGTTGTGCCGCGAAGCTTTGGTTGATGTCATTCACTTCTAAGGGGTGAAATAGGATGTAGGACAAACCGTTCGCTCCCTACGTACTCGTTTTCCTTCGATAAAACAGAATCATGAGTGTGAATCGCAAAAGAGGTCTAATCTCCGTTCAAATGTTATCTGACTAAAATGCGATCGCTGTTCATTTCTTCGATTTGTATTCAGTTTTTGCTTTCTGAGCAACCAGTAATCAAATTTTGAAGCTTTCTATTTTGTGAAGGTGGAGGAATTTCCATATTTTATAGTGAAGGTGTGAAGGCAGTATAGTGTGGTAGGTTGTACCTACCAATAGTGTGTAGGTAAAAAAAAACTTGGTACGTAAAAAAAATGTTGGTGGTAAAAAACGCTGCAAATCATTGCCAAAGGTTTATTATTTTCTCTATAGATCACTTCTGTATAGATCACTGGTTCTCCATCAATAGCACCTACCACCATCTGTATTCTCCCTTGACCTTCCCTCTCAAATTTCAGCTTCCTGCGTTCAATAGGATTGAAAATGGCTTTGGAGCTCACTCAGCTGATCAATGCTCTTCCAGGCGTCTCCAGCATTCGAGAAGATCTTCCTCACTCTTCAGATCACTGATCAGCTGAGTGAACTCCGAAGCCATTTTCAATCCTATTGAACGCAGGAAGCTGAAATTGCAGAGTGAAGGTCAAGGGATAATACAAATGGTGGTAGGTGCTATTGATGGAGAACCAGTGATCTATACAGAAGGGTTATCTATACAGAAAATAATAAACCTTTGGGCAATGATTTGCAGCGTTTCGGTCTGGATTTGGTAATAACGTCTACCCTTCTGCGTTCCAGTTTTATAATTAAATAAAAGTACTCGTATATTAATTTTATTTAGAAAGTTCTCCATATGTGATCCTTCACTGGACCTCCATTAAGAATGTATGGACTTGGAAATTACCTTAAAATGTTGGTTAAAACACAAAAAAACATTGGAACATTATGGTCTAGTGTACTATAATGGACCCAGCACAACCGTCTAAATGCATAAAGACCAACCATTTGGCATTACCTGTGATCATGAAACCAATATCCTGTTAGAGTTTCAAGAAGCAGTTCAGTAGACTACAGTTCTTTCACTCATCTTACTTCACAATTGGAAGCAGAAAATAACGAATTTCAGTTATTGCGACGGACAGACAAACAGAACGATGTATATTTAACAAAATAGACAATTCCGATCGAGATGGGACTTTCGAAATGAACAGTTCACATTTATGATTAAACCAGCTGAAAAGTCTGCTAAAAGCAGGAGAAAGCAAATCGTGTATATCCGAAAAGAAAACCGTAATATCGTGCCATAAAATGTCGTAAGTTATTGCGTAATTTATTAAATTAGAAAAATTTTTTGATTTCACGGCCAGGATTCGAACCTTCCTTTCTCAGGCGGTTAGGATTTTATGTATTCGATTTTGACCGGTGTTAATTTATTTTAATAATTTCATATTCCAATATTATCTTGATTCATCACCATATGCAGATCGGAACAGAATACTTGAATACTCTTTGTTCGTGATCCAATTCGTCGTACCGGTGGGAAGTACCTTCCGTTGTAGGAGTTCACAGATTGACATAAAACAGACTTCCCACCCAAGGTGTCAGCCCTCTCTTTTATATTCCCACCAGGGCTATTTTTGGAACTTTACTGCCAGCCATCCTAAAAGTGGGCTGTCGTTAAGAAGCTTCGCATCATCGTTAGTCTGACAAGGTTACATTATAGTGAGGACTCGTCATAAAGTCTGAAAAATTTATTCCACTTTCAAGCTCATTCAATGATGAAGAGTTCAGTCGGTGAGAAAAAAAAATTGAGTACGAACGAGTTTCTCTGAGAGGTGGGATTTGGCCGATGGGTGCGACGACAGGAAATTTGGATATTTATTCATTTGGGCTTTTCACGTGTGCGTAGGATGATCATGAGTTCCTTTTCTTATTCTTGGTAGGTAATTAAGGTACATTTTATTTAAAGCTTTGAAGCAAAATTGAGAAAAAAACTGGGGTCACACCCTTTTTTTCGTGAAATCCAGGATTTCTCTGATACTCTCAGCTTATTAATGTCCTCAATACTACGGATAACCTTTTGCCACTCCGATGTCAAAACATGAAAGAAAAACCAAGTGTGCTGGAAGACTGAATATGACCAGTGGTCAGTTCAAAAAGGGGAGACCTGAAACTAAGATCAAACGAAAGGCCTAGATCACACGAGAAGGCTCATATCAAACGAAATAAATTAAGGAAGCTTCTCGTTGTTGTCATTCCTTTTTTCTTCAGCCTATACCTGAGTATATTAGGGAGAAATTAGAATCAATGAGCAACAGTATTATTATTTTCGCTGCCAGCCCCAAAATTGTCTTCAAATTTGAGTGAAATCGGTCCTAACCCACTCAAACTCTGGAATGTTCATCAAAATATAATAAAAATACCTAAATAAATTTTTTGCATTTCAGGGCTTTCTGATTAATTTTGATTTCATGTCTGACAGCAGAAAATCATCCAATTCTCTTCGGGAAAAACTATATAGGAGAATGATCCATTCCTTCACAAAAAAAAGATAAAACATGATTTCCCTAAAATATCATTTCTCATATTCATCATTATCTCCAGATTTTGCTCCGAATAGATGGATTGTTTGAAATAGAAACACACACCAGAAGAGAACATAGAAGGTCTCACGGGCAGGATCAATTGAAGAGGACTTCTTGATTACGGTGAGCTCGGCATGTGGTTAACTCATTCATCAAGTTAGGGTTTAGTGTGATTTCTCCCTCCATGAATTTTACCTCTCGTACATGATATTGTTACGAATCAACAATGAGACCCAGACAACTAGAGATTAACAGAAAACTAGATTAACACGTTTCGAGGAAGTACTAAGACCGAGCTAACTATTTTTGGTAACGTGAATTTGGGGAAACCAGTTAACAAAAGTGATCTGCACCTAACTAAGATTCAACTTTTGTGGACCCCAATAATATTTCTCTCCGGTTTGCGAGAAGTATCGAACTCTTCACATACGCGTGTGATGTCACTTCGTTTGGAAAAGTTATTCGCACGTGTCTCCTCGAGCTGAGCGCCAATGCTCGCATTGGCGAATTACGAGTGTATCGTACGGAAAGAAAGTCAACTGGGTGCTCTGAACGTCTCATTATTCCGGCGATGCAAAAAGACATCCTGCAATCTGATAATGTAAAAGGGGCCAATCGCTTTTCACAGGCCAAAAGCATGAATTCGCTCCTCATTGATACTACTGTATAAACTAATAATTGTCAATAAAGGTAGTCAAAAATAGCCAAGTTGGGTGAGCAGTAGAGCTCACTCAGGTAGAAAAAAACGTCTGTCTGCCAGTTGGGTGGGCAGTATAGCTTCCTCACTCATTGTAACATGGACGTATAGAATCAGTTGGCGAAAAAATTTTGATTCAAAGAGTTATTGAATACCAAAATATTGGCGATAATATGCGGGAGGGTTGCAGGTATTAATGTTTATAATATTTTTATAATTTTTATAAGGTATTTTAGTTTATAATATTTTGTATTTTCAACGTAGAATTTTATTTAGCGGTCCACCGTCTAGGACCTAACCCACACATTCCCTGAAAATTTCATCGAAATTGGTTGGATAGTTGCGGAGTTTTGGTTGTAACAATAAATTTAAAGTTCGCGCATGCGCAGCGGCTATTGCTTGACCAATTTGATTGAAACTTATAGGGTGTCTCTTAGAAGTTAGTCCCTAACTAACCTCCAAATTTGAGCAAAATCGGTTCATTAGAAACCGAGGTTCCAGGAAATTCACGTTTGCGCATGCGCACTCGCTCCTATTGGTCCGAAGGTGCTGAAATTGATAGGGGACCGTCTAGTACCTAACCCGCACAATCCCTGAAAATTTCATCAAAATCGGACACAGGTTAGTATAGTTTTGCCCGGGACGAGGATTGACCACAGACAGACCGACAGACAGACAGACCGACAGACAGACAGACACGGAACCAAAATTGTTCGGGAAGCTCTAAAACGCAAAAAAGCAAGTGGAAATTTTGATTTTGGAGGACATTTTATTTTTCACTTCTTCTTTTACGAATACAAAGCTTCCCTACCTTCGGTAGTGAGGAAGCAACATGCACAAAACGTAGGATTACTTGGTATAAAATTGCCTGATTGTACTATTGAGCTGTACAACTTGCCAAAACGGAATATGGTTTCAGATCGGGAGCATTGATGTTGAATTAGAATCTTGTTTGGACGTGAGCGTACACAATCAGACAATCAGATAGACAAGGAATAAAGGTACGTATTCAAAAAAGCTCTGGAAAGTTGGTTTTGGACGCCACCAAACCTTTTAGCAAATTGTCAGAGAAAATGAAGCTATTGCAATGACTTCCAAATTTTTAGGATTGGGCATTTTGAATAATTTATTTCTTGGAAATCCGTTTTGTAACATTCTAAAAGTTTTCATAAATTTAATATTTTTTCATATATATTTTTATTTATGTACATAAATATAAGTGTCATTCCAGACGAGAACTTGAGCTAAGTAGCATCTAAAAAACGCTTGCAATTTATTTCACAGAGATTCATTATTTTTCTGTATAGATCGCCTTTGCCATTGTCACTTTTTTTTCTTTTTTTTTAACCAACCATAGGTTCTATTTACCTTTTACATATATTACCTACTTCACAATCAAGTTCATTTAGAATAAATAAACGCTTCATACTCAATTAGGGAGTTGGAGTTCTTTATTGAGAAATTTGAATACTGAGTACAACTGAATGAACTTGAATAAACTGAGTACAACTCGAAAAAACGAACTACGATCTCATTTTGGTCAGATGAAGTTTCAACGGAGATCAGGCCTCTTTTACTATTCACCCTCTTGTTCTGATTTATCATAAGTCCAACCCTTAAGTTCTCGTAGGGAGCGAACGGTTTGTCCTACACAGAGCTCTGGGTGGTCTCAATCAATTCCTAAAAATGCAATGCTAAATCAAATTGGTGAAAAAGTACCTTTATTTCGAAAGTTTTCGAGCTAGGACACTTTCAAAAATTGCAACCCTCATTTTGCATCCCTAGAAGTGACTGTCATCAACCAAAAGCCACGAATCTTTATCTTAGATGGTGGGGAAACAATAACTCATCAAGTCAAATATGAAAAAAAAAAATCTATCATGGTGGGTGGGCAGTAAACAAGCTTCCTTTTATTTATATGGAACTAGTTCCCAAATATGAAACTAGATATTACGACAAGTTGATAGTTAACTGAATTGACATTGTTTATCAATTCATTCTGGAGGACCCACATTTTTTCCCTTGCTGCAAGGACACTAATATCCCCTATGTTAGGTTATAGGGAAGATAAAATAATTTTGGTATAAAAATAAAGAAGTTGATGATTAACTTAGAAGATGATGTCCACTTGTGCAATTGCTATAGTGTTTAGGGGTTTAGCTGATTAGACTCTAATTGGTTTTCTATAAATTAGGTACATCACCAACAGAGGGCGCGCCTTTTATTTTGATCCCAGAGAGAACATGGAACAAAATTTTATTTAGAACAAGCAAAACTACTTCAATTGGGATATTCTTGATATTCTTATTCAACCTCGCTCCACTCAGATGGGCCTGAAGGGAAAGAAAAAGACCCTCAGACCCGTCACTTTGACCTCACGGTGGAAGGTAAATCAGGCTTTGGCTGGAGCTCGTGGACCGTTACTTGGATCGATTTCAGTCAAAAGGGAGGCCACTGAGACAAATCTCAATAAATTTGGTCCTCCGTATCCCCTCTTTACTAGAGCACTACCTAACGCTTCTTGTGAAAGCCCAGGAAAACCCAGCATTATACCATCCCCAACCCCGAGTGTCATTCCAGGAAATTGGCCCCTCACTTGTTGCTGAACGCCGATGAAAATCCACGGTTATTGGGTGTCCTCGTTACGTGCTTTCAGCTTTCTTATTCTTTTTATACAGCGTTCATGTTTATAAACTTCCTGTTTTTCGAGTTTCGAAACTGGACCAGACATTCCGTTATACTTTTTAAACGCTGCAAATTATTACACAACGTAGGGACCGGAGTTCTCAAATACAGAATGATTACGTGCGTGGCCCAGTGAAATAGCAAAACCTTTTTAGAACCAATTGTTTCTATACAGCTCATCCGACATTCGGTTCGTTTATGCTGTGCACTCGAAAGAAGAAAATAGGTTACCCTGCCCTAAAAACTGTCCTAAACCCCTAGGTATGTTAAACCGGCGGATAATTTTCGTCGTGAGACTACAATGCTTCTGGACTACGAGTCACATCTTAGACTTAATCAAAGTAAAGTAAAGTAAGCAACCATTTCAGGTTAATTTTCGTCCGACTCCGACTGCCATTCTTGGCGCATTCGCGGACGTCATCAGCTGTCTCCCTAAGGGGAGATCAGAATTTGTTCTGATGATTTCGCTCATGGCTTCCCAACATCACCGCCCTGGGTTGGAACGAGAGATTGCCGATCGTCTAATAGACAGAAAACTTTCTGCTTGGCGACCAGACTCGAACGCGCGTCCCCGCAAGACGGTTCTTATCCTATCACCGCAGTCGGGTACACTGTCCACCAGACCGCCGACGCCCACTCTTAGACTTAATCACATGAATGGAAAAGTCGAGTGATCTGTACAACAAGCGTGACAAACATGGTCTTATTTATATAGTAGATGAGAATATCATGTACTGTTACCTGTATGCTTTTACTCACCTGGATGAGCAAGCAAATATGGTGGTTGCATAATATAAACTTTACAATTTGGTACTTGGAGGAATTTCACGGGAAAACTGGTTACGAAATCGCTTTATACAGCTTTTATTTCATTAATCACACATAATCGTAATAGTGCAAATTCAAAAAAAAAAAAAAAATTGTATCTCAATTTCTTTTCCGACGACAACGTTTACTTGTTTTGCGCCAAACTGTTATACTTTAGAAATTACTTGTCTGTAAGCTCATCTGGAATAAATTTCCAACGCTTGGTATTATAACATTCAATTTGTGACAATGTTTCGTTTGACTAATCTACAGAGCCGTGAGCTATAACATACCGCTAATTGGTTGACGATGTTTCGGAGAGGTATTTTTTATGAAATACAAAACACATAATTACTGACAACCTAACAACTTCCCTGATTTCTTAAGGTTATCTACGCGTCGATAGGTACGATCACTATTAACTACTTCAGGTACAGTTACAAGAAAAAAAATTCTGCCAAGTGGGTGTGGCACATAACTTCCTCGTATCCATAACCCGATTGTATAGATGATCCGATGCATAGTAGTTAATCTCATAGGTTAAGTACCTTCCACTAACCTCATAGGGACCATCTACACGCTAATCCGAACAATCCTGAGAAATTTCATCGAAATCGGATACAAAAATGTGGAAGTTATGGCTGTTAAAGGAATTCACGTTCGCGCGTGCGCAGCGGCTACTGTCAGTCCAGGGCTGGTGATTTTTATAGGGGGGGCGTCTACAACCTAATCTACATAGTCCCTGAAAATTTAATCAAATCATAATCAAAATCATTAATCAAAATAGAAATGTGGAAGTTATGGCTGTTACAAGGAATTCACGTTTGCGCATGCGCAACGGCTACTATCAGTCCGGGGGTGATGATTTTCATAAAGGACCGCCTACACGCCTACAAATCCCTAAAAATTTTATCGAAATCGGACAATAACTTCGTGTAGGTTAGAAAAATTTCACGACAGACAGACAGACACGGAACCAAAATTTTTCAGAAGGGTCAAACGTAAAACGCGAGTGGAAATTTCGATCTTGGAGAACTTTTTTTTTCAACCTTGAAAGTGAAAACAAAGCTTTCGCTACCATGGTAGACCCAGAAGCAAAATAGGTGTTGGAAAGGTTATAACTATTACTGACCTGCGCAGATAAATCATCTCAAACCTATTTAGATAAATCAGTATTAAAAATTTATTTGTACAGGAATTTCTGGTTGGAGTTCTAACTATTTCTGGTCGGAAGCTGAGGGGTTTGGTCGGAGAGGAGTTCTGAAGTGCGAGCGACCCTGAGTATTTTCCATTCTCCCGTCTAATATCCTCTCCTTAGAGTCAGAAAGGGTCTCACTAATTTTATCAAAGGCCTATTATAGCAGTGAGTGAGTTGAGGACGCTACTCTAATTCGGCCAAGCATTTCGCTTCAACGCTTCTCCAAATTACGCCAAGGTATCTCAAATCCTCCTGATGGTAGTTCGATCGCCCTTGGGGTAGATCGAAAACCTTTTCTATGCTGAAGTATCGATCAATAAAGGTACAGGGGTGGCTATGATGGTTGGTGAGTATCGATAGGCGAACAACTACCAAATAATTCCGATTAGAGTGCAATGTAAAGAATAATGGTTAATTTGAAAATGTGAAACTTCCTAAATTGAGGGCTCGGTGTCAAATGATTGATAGTTCATCATCTGGAAGTAAGTATTACCGATAAGTCCCCCGTTTTGACAGATGATTCTTACAATCAAGTTAAAAGTGTTATGCATTGAAAAAAGGGCGTTTGGTGAACCACTGTAATCATATCTTTCATATTCTGTCACGTAGACACATTTAAAATGGTTCAAAAAATACCTACCTATTGCTATTGCTCTATTATTGATACCCCTTTGTTTCAGCTACCAAAGTGTAGCCTGATTTCTTCACGTTTCATGTTATGTTATATTATTATATTATATTACGATGTTATATTATGCAGTATCAAATTATATAATATATAATCATAATAATGATATTATCATTATATAATGCAACGTTATATTAAATTAAGATGTTAATCTATTTAGAAAAAACTGTGCTCTGTCTGTTGATTGGATCGTGATCTTCTGGAAGAATACAGTGCATCCCCATCTAACCAATAAACAACGAGATATTAACATTGCCAGGTTCTAATTGAAGCTTAAATCTTACAATGACACCCGATATCCACAAGATTTTAAATTGCACACATTCAATTGGTGTTGCCAATGATTCAATGCTCATTCATGTTGGCAGGAACAATTATTAATCATCAGATATAAACTAACTTTACCTATAATTTCAGCGTAGCTCGGGAATCGTAACTGCATCAGTATTTACATAAATAATTTAGAGTAGGAATGGGAAAGACAGACGAAAGTCAAAATCAATGCAGTAATAAGGAAGTTTGCAGGTGACAACTAGCCTTTCAAATAGACTGGCACAAAGTAATTTTCCGTTTTTTTTCCAGAGAGCCCAGTCAGACTTGGTGGAGGTGCATATACCTGCAGTTTCTAATCAAGTTTATTTTACTACTATAAGAGTCTACTGCGGGTCGTTGAACCACTCCTTATAAAAAATTGTCCACCTGCCAATATCTGCTTCACTGAATTTTACTTGCTCAATTTTCTGTTCGCTGTAGTTCTTTCATTGACAAAATCTTTCATTCTACCAATAATCAAGAGTATTTATATTTCAATCCGTATCTTCGCCTGATGAGTATGTCGAATATGTACACTTGAATATCCATCTAATACAAATGTAGTTATAGATTTCACCAGAATGTTCATCTAAGTTGTTGACGAGATACCGTCAGGTGGGGAGAATTGGGACCATTTACACTAAATTTTGCTCTGCCCTGCCTGGACTGAGCGTTGTACAGTAATAATGTAGGGTGTTTTGGAAAGATGGGACCTCAGGCTATCCTCCTATGGTATCAAATAACTCCATCATGTAATAGATGAGAAATAACTCCACAGGAGAGGATGTATATTTTTTTCTAAGATCGGTACCAACTCTCTTCATTAGTGGACCGTATTGGGACTACTCGTGTTTTTGACCTCTTTTCAAGTATAGATGTAATAGATGAGACTCAAGACCATTCTGTAAGGTTAAAAAATAGAAAGTGAGTGGCACAGAGTAAAATGAAGGAGATGGAAAAGGCATGTATCCTTCAAAATAATCTGTTTTGACTCATATTCCTGATCACAGTGATTTCTAGTGTAATGGTAAAATCACATGGTAAAATTTTATTGTACAAAGTCGTTGTATCAGAAAAAGTCTTGGTTTTAATAGTAAAAAAAATAATTTTACATTTTTTTGCTAAGAATTACTTAGTAAACTGACTCAATCTTATGAACTAAACTCAACTTAAGATTTAGAAACTCTAGCACGGAGTAAACTGATTTTATTTTACCCGAACAAAATCCCAACTTATGACTTGAAAAACTCAAGCACGTCCACCTTGAGAATTGAAATTTAGAAAAAATAATTGAAAAAATTAAGCAATTAGAAAAATGTAACAAAAAATGGAATGAGAAATCCAACTTTATACAAGTTTAGCGCTTTTCGTGGACTGTATTTGCTGTAAAACCGATAGAGCTTAAACATTCTCCCCATTTGGATGTTTCAAAACTTACGGATGTACTTCCTCGGCATCTAAAAACCAGAAAAACAACAAAAAAAACTTCTCAGATCGTCAAGTCACAACTCTCCCCAAACTGAGGTCTCAACTCTCCCCATCGAACCAAACCGCTGATAACAGTCAACTGATAAGAGGAAAAGACTTCAAATTTTCAGAATATCCTCACAGACTAATCTAAAATACGCCTAAAAAACAAAAACTTACGGTAAATGATCGATGCCCACTGTGAAGATGCAAGTATGACTGGTTTCTGCTGAGCGCCAAAAACAACTGATAAAAACACCTGTTGAACGGATAACGGTGATAACTATCTTCTGAAAGGTATTAACGTGGAGTTTCTACAAGAACGAGGTCGCTAACTCGACATCAGCTCTCCTGGTGACCATATCCTGACAGTACTCAAAGCACTAAAGCGTGTCAAATATTTGGTCAAATACGAACGATGAACTTTATACAGGGTGTCACCCTAACTCGAGGACCAAACTTCAAGGATCGATTCTACAACTAATTTGCTAACTTTTTTGTCTCCTGACATTTTTTTCTTAAACGCTTTAAAATTATACTTTTTTCACTTTTAAGATTTTGTTCGTGTTTTCGACCTTGAGCCATTAAAACGGCCATAACTCTCTCAATTTACTGGATAAACTCAAATATGAGTATACCGTTGGAAAGAACGTTAAATTTCCTATCAGTTCATCAGGACACAAAAGCTTTTTAAGCCTTCCGTATAAGTGAATAAATTGGTCAAAGTCAGAAATTTAAAACTTTCTCGAAAATCACCATTTTTCAGGCTGACTCATCTTATGTAATAAACAGCCGTATCGGCGGGCACTCAACGGAAAAAACTTGCCCAGAATCTCAGCTTTCCAACGGTCTATCAGTTTTTTCTTTTTAACATTCAAATTAGAAGAGTAAATGAAGTTTGAATGCCCGAAAACGTGTGTTTTACAAGCAAATCCAGTGTTTTAAGAGGTTTCTGGTCCCCCTCGACCTCAAGATGGCTTGACGATTTTGGTATCATTTCCTGTGTAATTTTCTACGCTGAATCAAATAGTGATACTTCCGAATGGTTCCGACTGCTAGAAAGTGGATTTTTCGAAGAAAACCTTCGTTTTTCGTACATAAAATACGCATTATTCTTAAATGTGGTAGTGAGCATGAAGTAACACCTTTTATCTCAATAAAAACACCGAATTTCTAGTTGATTGAAGTTTTTGTTGAGTTCAAAGGTGTTACTTCATGCTCACTACCACATTTAAGAATAATGCGTATTTTATGTACGAAAAACGAAGGTTTTCTTCGAAAAATCCACTTTCTAGCAGTCGGAACCATTCGGAAGTATCACTATTTGATTCAGCGTAGAAAATTACATAGGAAATGATACCAAAATCGTCAAGCCATCTTGAGGTCGAGGGGGACCAGAAACCGCTTAAAACACTGGATTTGCTTGTAAAACACACGTTTTCGGGCATTCAAACTTCATTTACTCTTCTAATTTGAATGTTAAAAAGAAAAACTGATAGACCGTTGGAAAGCTGAGATTTTGGGCAAGTTTTTTCCGTTGAGTGCCCGCCGATACGGCTGTTTATTACATAAGATGAGTCAGCCTGAAAAATGGTGATTTTCGAGAAAGTTTTAAATTTCTGACTTTGACCAATTTATTCACTTATACGAAAGGCTTAAAAAGCTTTTGTGTCCTGATGAACTGATAGGAAATTTAAAGTTCTTTTCAACGGTATACTCATATTTGAGTTTATCTAGTAAATTGAGGGAGTTATGGCCGTTTTAATGGCTCAAGGTCGAAAACACGAACAAAATCTTAAAAGTGAAAAAAGTATAATTTTAAAGCGTTTAAGAAAAAAATGTCAAGAGACAAAAAAGTTTGCAAATTAGTTGTAGAATCGATCCTTGATGTTTGGTCCTCGAGTTAGGGTGACACCCTGTATATTGGCAAGGTGAAGAATTTTAATTGGGGAAAATTATTCGAAGTATGGAAATTTGACATCTGTAGTAGACATGACACCATCAATTTTCATTCAAATTAATGAATAAGTGATAAATTTTGCTTCCAAGTCTACCGAGGTGGGAAGGAATACAAAAATATCTTTTCAGTAGGTTGAACAAAACCAAAGAATATCCCGCAAGAAAAAAACGAAAAGAAATACGTACTCTTGTAATTCTTTGTACTCCTTAGAGATTTTTTAAAAATAGGAGCTCACATCTAAAATAATTATTCTGATTTCGATTCCATTTAACATAGGGAGTAAATAAAATATTGTACTTGATCACTATGATGATCAGGAAGTTAACCTATCTAGAGGTGAATAAATTGGCCAAGAAGATACACGATTATGACATACTGGAATGTTACTAGATACTTCTTATTACAATTCTATTCCCATAAAATGTAGATAAACTATTTCTTGAACTTACTGGGTTAAAATGGTGGGTTGGTGCTTGTCCACTCAATAACTGACGGCTGGATAATTCGTTGGTGAACGAGAAAATATATAATTTCCTTTGAAAGCTCGGAGAGACGTCGCGAATGATTTGTGAGAAGTCAACTTTTTTGCATCGGTGACTGGCCCCACTCCCAGTTGGCCTGATGCCCTCGATCATAATGCCGCTAAACGCACCAACCTGTAGATATCAACTCCGGAGTTGTTTAAGGTTGAAAAATGCTCTTTATATTTAAAGTGGATCCTCTGCAAATAGAACTCTCTAACAGGAATAGGTTCCGTCTCATTTGCGGTGAAACAACTTTTCTTTTCGTTCACAAGGTTCTTCGACACGGCCTTGAGTTTTAAAAAAATCGGAAACTGTTATTTCTCTACCTTGCCTTGTTTTAAATCGTTAGGAGTTGGTAAAAGATGGCGCGTCAATAAATTAATTGTGGGTGAAAGAAATCGAATCGAATAAAAGGCTCAAAATTATGTAATGAGTAAAAAAAATACTGTAAAACGGGTCAACTATGTGCCACTTTTTGAGGTTTTTGTTTAATAACTCCGGGGAAAAAATGCTAACCCTTTGCTGATTTTAGCCAACATACCTACAAATCTCAGCTTTCAAAGTCTGCTTTGAAAAAAAATCTATGTTGAATTAGTGAGGTGGGGGATTTTTTTCTTCGTGGCACATTCTTGTACCCATGGGAGGTACTACTATGGTCTACCCAATCTCCTGGCTCTAAAACACATTAAAAATTCAATCTGGAACATTGTTGTACCTAGGCGTCTCATCTTTGGGCCTTCACCTTCTTTAAACTGTAAAAAAATTGTTTTGTCCAATTTTCATTAATTTAGAAGTTGGTTTCTATTGAAAGGCATTGAAAACATTAATAAACACTAATTCTAACAAAAGCTTTTATTTGGACCAAATTAAATTAACAAGGATAAAGGCACGTTGGCAATTTGACACTTACAGTCCCTAATAACTTAAAACGAGGAACTCAAGTTTGGCCCATAAAACATTTGGACATAGAATGACGAACGTACCGTAAAATATATATATATATATATATAAAAACAGGTATAAAACGGTATCTCAAAAAATATGCATTAAAATTAAGTTACTTAGGAATCAGAATAGTCATTTTACCATAAAACTTGAAATAAATTTTCGGACAATTTCTTCAGAGGATTTATTTATTTATTCATTTTTTTAAATCTGATGCTGGCGATTCCAGACACACCCAGGCGATACACCCCCTGGCACATGGTTGACCCGTTTTACGGTACCTAGTGCTTCGTATCATGGCGGTGACAAAATTTTTACAATAGGAAGATATAATTGGAATTTTGAAACCTAATCTTCAGAAGAGAATTAAAAGAGGGGGAGAGGCGGATGTTTCTTACTGTTGTTTGTAAATTTACTTACTTATTAATTTATATTTTGTGGAAACCGAAGGTTGGCAGTACCAGTATTGTAAGACACCAATAACATTCACTTGTTTAATTACGAACATTTTCTATTTTCTCAGCTCAAAGCTATTCCCACAGATTGTATAGCTCTGAAAAATTGTTGCAGTGAAGTAATTAAAAAATAAGTAAATTAAAAACAAATAGTTGAACAAACTATTTGACTTTGATGTTAAAGCTTATTGGGTCACATAATTTACAATGAATGTACGATGAAATGAGAGGGAATTTCAGGACCATTAAAGATTGGCGGTATCATATCGCGCCACTCGTATTTGGTTTGCGGAAATTTTCATCAAAAAGAACACTATAATACTCAGCAAAATAATCACAGCAAATAGCATGGTTGCAGCCACGGCAAAAGTAAGTTCGTTTCGGGCAGCTTGGATGACGGGTGGGGATTGAGTTGGCAGGCTGGATCGTGGTTCACTCGTGGAAATGATTCTGGTCGATTCCGTAGAAATTGCAATTTTCGATGAAGAATTGTCCTTCTTTCCTACGATCAATTCATCATTCATGTCTATTTCACCCCGATAAAGTCGATCCACCAAATCCTTTTGGGTCGGATCATATACCTGGACGTATCCACTCGCCTTTGTTGAACAGAGCTGGTTTTGTACCAGGTGGGGCTTACATAGTTCACCGTAAAATTCCATAGCAGTTTTGGAATTTATTATTGTGTTTGCCAGACATCGAATTTTATCTTCCCAATAGCTCATCGTCACCGTCACATAAGTAGTAGGGTCAAAAACCTTTCTTCTTGGATCGCCCGTTTTATAACATTTCCACAAGTCGCCTTCCCATATGCCAAAAATTCCCAAATGATGTGTACCGTTTCCGTCGACGATTACATGGGAAGAATCATAGTGTCTATAGCCAGCAATACAAACAGCGATTGGGTAGCTTTTGAGATTTATATCACTCCAATTCACATGCTTATATCTGTCGATACGGCTAACAACTTCACATGGAGTCACTATTTCACTTAATGTACGGGCAAAGAAAGCACAGAAAATGAACGTCGGGACCCACGAGAGCTGCATTATGCTACCAAGGAGTAACTACTACTGAGAAGATTCTTGCTCCGTAGTGGAGTTCGTTATCAATAAAAATTTGTCTATATCACATCAACACATAAGAATAGCGATGCAGACAGTCCTTTCATATCTCATCCTGAAGATAAAGTCTTGTTCATCACTACCCACGGTTTTCAGTCGGCCTACAACTTGTTTAGATAGATAGATAGTTTGTCAGTTTGCTTTAATTTCATCCAATTAGTTTACTTAAGAGATTATTATTCGATAAAATTTTATTATTATTTAACATATTAATGCTACTAATCTCAAATCTAGTTTATCCCATTCATTGTCCCAGAACGAACTTCGTATAATAATATTACTCTATATAAGTAAAACGTTATCTTAGTTTTTTCCGCTTTTGGACTTTTTTTTTAGATTCATCTCAATAACAGTTATAGTTATTACCTAGTCCTCTAGTTATAGTCGAATTCTCTAACGATAGGACTATGCTTCTTCGGAAAATTTACAGAAATTTTTCCGTTCAATACTTCTAAAAATTCTATCCTACCGAGTACACTAGATCCAGAGTGTATAATGCGAATGTAGCCAAGTATTGGGCATTTGGCAAGATAACGTTCGGTGCACTAGATAGCGCAAAAAATTGCAAAGTGAACACAGGTAAATTCTGTCCCCCATCCAGGATTCAGTAGTTCAGTTGCAGTAACTTGCAGCGACACTTCATAGTCAACATAAGTTTTTCTTGGTCCAGGCTGTGTGCGAGTAGATTGATGTCGTGGCAATGCTTCCTGTACATGTGGTGGTACCTACTGTCTTTCACTCCAGTTTCGAATAAGCTCTAGCCTTGTATCAGTCTCCAGTCCCACGTGAACGTTTGGCAGTCCCTCTTTTAATCCGTTTTGGTCTCATGTGCATTTCATAAATTTCTCCCGCGTATTTAGCTTTAAAGCTCTCCCCTGTCTTCACATATCTCAAATGTTTGGTTAAGCCGAATTCTTCCTATTATTCTGGAAAACTTTGTTGATGGGGATCCTGGAGTTTTCCCAAGGAATTCTCCAGTAAGTTTTATTGGAGGACAGAACATCTGCTGTCTATTTCCAAGAACAGAGTATAATTCGTTAGTTCGTGGGTAGATTGAGAATGTTCTTAATAAAAAATCTCAGCAGCTTCTCAACCTGGCCATACTTTCGAAAATCCAGACTTGGCATCCAGAACACAAAGTGATCTGCACAGCTGATCTGAAGTTATTGAATTTTGCATCTTTGGCCATGAGCAGTTTGCTCCACACCATTTTGATACTCAGTTTGACCAGCTATGATCTCTTTTTCAGAGCACAATTATTATCTACGTACCGTATTGGAGAATCCGTCGTAACCAGCAAGTCGAGTACAGGAGGCGAGCGCTTTCGATGTAAGGACATCATCTTCAGGCCGTCGAGAGAGTAGGTACTAAAGTTTGTCAGTCAGTCGTTCTATTTATATAGTCTGGGTGAAAGGGAGGTGAAAGGATCAGAAAGGAAAGGGTGTCACCTAGTAACAAGACCACGTGGTGAAAGGTTGTTTGTCTGTCATGTCAAGTGAAAGAGAAAGATAAAACTAATCATATTAGCTTGCTGGTTACGACGGATTCTCCAATACGGTACGTAGATAATAATTGTATTCTTATAACTAGCGGAACTTACCCCATTCATTTAATATCTCTTTCAGGGGTTTGTTCATTGATGGGTTTTTAGAGAAACTCACTGAGATACTTATACTCCTGGAGAGAGGAATTATCGTTTCTCCCAACAGCTTTCACGTCTCGTCTCTTTTTTTTCTCTCTCCCCTAGTTCGAAATATTACCTCGTTGGTCGTCTTTAGGTTGTTTTCAGGCTCCGCGACGACATATTCGCTCAATTTGTCGATCATGGTCTGAAGACTGAGAGGACTACAGGGTGTCCAAGTAACTACGCTCCCCCCACTTATTTTCTCTAATAGTGTAAGAAAAAAAATCGGATTAACGCTATTCTTCATAATTTTTTGCGTAGAATTAAAAAATGACAAAATTGCGCAGTGCGCAATCGCGCAACCATGCGCAATCATGATCAACTTTGTTTTTTCAAATGAGAACCCCCATTTTTTATTGCAGATTCGGATTCTACGTCAAATTTTATGAACATTTTACTTGGACAACTTTTTTTTTTGGACGCGCGCAACCCGCACAGCGAGCGCCCAAAGATGCGCAACCCAGGGATTGCGCCACAGTTGAGATGAAGGTAGACCTCAAGTGCGGCACATCACTTAGCACTGTTTTTCCACGCTGAATCGCGTGGTGGTGTCCCTTTCTTGATTTGATTTCATTTTACCTCATTTACAGCCAAAAAAGTCAATTATTGAGGAGGCAATCATCGATTTTCTTACGAAGGGTAGTGAATCATCCTAATAAAATGTAAAAAAAATTAAATTTTTAAAATTGTAAAATAACGGGAAACTACTACATAATTATCGCAAAATTTAATTTTTTTAAACATTTTATTAGGATGATCATTACCCTTCGTAAGAAAATCGATGATTTCCTCCTCAAAAATTGACTTTTTTGGCTGTAAATGAGGTAAAATGGAATCGAATCAAGAAAGGGACACCACCACGCGATTCAGCGTGGAAAAACAGTGCTAAGTGATGTGCCGCACTTGAGGTCTACCTTCATCTCAACTGTGGCGCAATCCCTGGGTTGCGCATCTTTGAGCGCTCGCTGTGCGGGTTGCGCGCGTCCAAAAAAAAAAGTTGTCCAAGTAAAATGTTCATAAAATTTGACGTAGAATCCGAATCTGCAATAAAAAATGGGGGTTCTCATTTGAAAAAACAAAGTTGATCATGATTGCGCACGGTTGCGCGTTTGCGCACTGCGCAATTTTGTCATTTTTGAATTCTACGCAAAAAATTATGAAGAATAGCGTTAATCCGATTTTTTTTCTCACGCTATTAGAGAAAATAAGTGGGGGGAGCGTAGTTACTTTGACACCCTGTATAGCCAACCAAAACGATATCGTCAGCAAATATCAAACAGTTTATGTTGCATTCTCCCCTATATGTATAGGTTAGTAGATTGTTTAAAAGCAATTCGAATAGTGTTGGAGACAAGTTACATTCCAGTTTACATACACCGTAGTGTTTGACGGTGGAATTTTGAAAGACTTCTGCGGGAGTCGTGGGTTCAAGTCTCAGCGCCCCAGTTCACTGGGTCAAAGACTAATGTAAGGTCGATAAAACAGCGCTAGGCTTTCGAGAAATCTTGTAATCGTAACATTTTTTGCGGACAATATTGTTGATTGCCCCCACCGATTAGTCATATTTATGTCAAAACTACTTCCCCATTCAAAACCCAAATTATCCTTTCAAAAATTTTGGTGCTATGCGAATATTACAAGCTGAACTAAAGAGGAAAATTTCATAAGTTGGTATTCTTATTATTTTACTTCATTTACAGGTTCGGTCGACAGAAAAAATGGGGAAAAATCAAAGAGAAAAATATCTCTTTATTAAAGGGGTCGGGCAGTATTCGGTCAGAATACGTAATTACAATAAGGAAGACGGGAGAATTCAATAATTCTTGATTTATATCTCTCGTCGATCGGTATTGTCCACAAAATCACTTCTCTGACAGTAGAGCCTTCCTTTGTTAACTTATTGAATCTTCACCCAATATTGAGGTCAAAATCGGCGAGTGTATTTTATATCGTGAGAATTCATGCTATTGCAGGAATGAACCCATCAACGGTGAAATATGTTGAGGGACCACCTCATTCTTATCAGGGACCACCAGACCTATCACTCTTAAGAATCTCGAACTTTTCAAACACATCCAACATACTTCCCTTCGGGCAAAAATGAGGAATTTCTATGTACTGTCCGTTTGTTAGATCAAAACTAAAGTTATGATTGGATTCTCTTAGGCGATTCGCAAAAGCAGAATCACCTTTGCTATCCCTGAAATCCTTCTCATGCTCTTTTATTCTTTCCCTAAATTTCCTACCAGTTTGACCACAATACTCAAGCCCACAAGAACATTTCAGCTTATAAACCCCACTTTTATCTTGAACGCTAATTTTATCTTTAACAGAACCCAACGAAGCTTTAATTATCAAGCTCCCTTTCACTTGTGACTATATAGCTATGCTCTCTGTGATGTACCTTTAGTTATTATTTGTTACTGATGATGACCTAACCGTCGAAATCGATTCAACTTGTAACTCATTATTTTCGTGGAAATAGACAACGTTCTACTCAACTCCGTTGTTATTATTACAATAATTGCTCATTTTAACGAATCATTTAGTAACTACCAAGTTCAGATGTATCAAAAAACTACCTACGCAATATGCAGGACCCTTATCTGAAGTCTGTGTTTTCGTCCGTTGGTGGGTTGTTGAAGGATAATGAGCGTAATGAGCTCATTATTCGATGTTTAATGAGGGAAATAGTTTCATCGTAGAAGAGACTGGCTTTTGAACAAAACGGCTAGGGGCATTCCCCATATCTGATCAGAAAGGAAAAACAGTAGTACAATGATAGGTAGCAGCGTTTGGAATACCTCTGGAGCTACATTATGACAAAAACACACATTTTAAATCTTTCGTCCTTCAGAAATGCATGAATCATCCTCTTAGTCTTATTGGGTCGAAATGAAAGATTGAAAGATTCAACAAGGCTTTGGGAATTTGTTGTCCGAGATGGTCACAGACCATCAGCAGGGTTAGAAACAGCATTTACCCGTTGGTCTCATGGTATACCAAGCAACTGAGAACTATATTCTTCCGAGCGATGATGATGTTTAGTTGGAAATTGACGTTACCAGAAACCTCACTGTGTAGAAGAGTACCAAATCTGACTACTACCACTGCGACAGTGTCTAAACCCAACAGGACTGTTTGAAATCTGATCACTAGAATCTGGGAAAGGGGATAAGCTGGGCTAGGCAGCAAACAAGTTGAAAGCACTACATTTTAACGCCAGAATTCCCCTATTAAAAGAAAAGGGCATATAGGTGCTTCCGGCTGAGATGAAAAGCTGGGCACAAATCCATTATTCAGCTCTGCTGCGTCTCACAGAATAGTAGGTACAGAATTTCTCATTACTGTGGAAGTGTGATTAATTTTACATAACTCAGCGAAGTTCGAGGTGTCTTGAGGAAGAAGGTGGTAATAAACTTTGCACATCACGTTAATGCACGAAACTTCCCACATTTTGAAGCGTTATGCTGGTGACCTGCACTTGGAGGTAAAAAAGTCTATCAATATACGAAAATTACCTACATTGTTCAAATAATACTATGAACGGTAATTTCAAAGAAGAACAAAATTAACAATTGAGAAACTCGAAAAATTTCTCAAACTAGAAAAACTGTGACGTCAATTTCATTTACGAGTCCCTTCAAGTCATTCGTCACTGATCCTACCTCAACTCTTCGTTGTTAGTATTTCGGCGTTCATTAATCTACTCACTGTATGAGTGGAATTCGTCTACTTACTTCCCTAACAATTCAGTATGAGAATCACTCTCTAGGTCAGGGGTTCCCAAACTTTTTTGTACCACGCCCCCCTCTGGTTATTTGGAGACCCCCCACGCCCCCCTCTGGTTATTTGGAGACCCCCACGCCCCCCTACACATATCAGCTTTCCATTTTGCAATACCCTATTTCCACGGTACCGTACATACCAACTCCTGCTTGTACAAGTATGTGCCTACTTGATACGGTGAGTAGGGAGATTTTTCGATCACTGTTGAATGCGGTAACGCAGAATGGAAAGATTCAATAATTGTACGTATGGTGAAAATTAAAACAAGTATTACATAAAAAACGAATATAATTACTGATATAAAAATTAACATTGTAACACAGATACATTTTCAATTTAAGGAAGGTGAAACTTGGAAAGACTTTATTTCAAAAATCTGAGAAAATTATTTTTGTAATTTTTTTTATTTATTCCATTTGGGTGTCACGCCCCCCCTGGACTTTCTCCACGCCCCCCCAGGGGGGCGCGCCCCCCAGTTTGGGAACCACTGCTCTAGGTGATGTTTGAAGGGGCATGTTTTCATTTTAGAATCTTGATGTGAGTGAACCGGCGTTGTTGAATATGACGGAAAAAATGTGGTAAATAGCCTTTTAAACTTTGAAAATTGGAACGATTCCAAAATTACTTGTAACGTGAGGGCGTCCCTGATATAAGATACAATAAATTTCATCTCTAAAGCCACACACATAGTGAGTTGTCCAACTAATAGACTCAGTTAAAAACACTTAAATCTTCTGGCATGCATAACCATGATAGAATAAGTTTGAGTGGAACATTCGAGGCAGAAAATACAATATAGAGGAATCAAGTATACACTGCAGAATTCAAACCATAAGTAGTTGGGGTCATTGTTCTTTCTTGGCAAGGGAGTACGTCAAACCATTGTGTCCTTCACGAGAAAACGAGGGTTTTGATGTAACCAGAAATTACACACGTACGAGTACAATCATTCGAAATGACAAAAATTGTTGATTATTACTAAGTACCTTTTTTTATTATCCATTTAATACTAACAGTTAGACAATTCATGTTTAATAAAACAAAGCATGAGAATGGTATCACCACTAAACATGGATTGATGAGAATAAATTAAGGATGATACCGTAAGAAAATTCTTTGGGAGTCGTTGTAAAGCTTGCAAGGGTATAATATCTGCGAAATCTAATTTAGTGCGTTTGCCCACCACCCATGGTCTCATTCACAGCTTGAAATATTATGCCTGGTAAAACCATACACTATACACTCCGAAAATGATTAGAGCAGAGGGTGATGGCGTCCCACCATCCAAAATCAATGAAGAAAATTAGATTCATTGTGAATTTTTTATATCACCCAAGCATAGTCGTAAATCTTAGGGTTTTTCATTGTTTCGTAGTTCATGTTTATTATGTTGATGTTATGAGTCTCAATTCAGTCACAAATTTTATGTACTTATTCGTAAGAAAATCGTATTCAGAATTTGATTTTAGTAGTTACTTTTTTTCATCCCCTCCTATCGAAATGAACAATGGTGATGTAATCATTAGTGATTGACACAACTAACAAAAATTAGATGGCAGAAATTCATCAAAGAAAGAAGGTATTCAGTATTGATGAACACTTTTTTGAATTGTGGAACTATTGTATTTGAAAAATGTCTAATATTAGGATATATCAAAACCCTCGTTTTTTCTCGAAGGACACACTGGTTTGACGCATTCCAATGCCAAGGAAAAATGTTTTTTGTCCGTCGTGAACCGGCTTGATTTCTAAGGCTCTCGCATGGGTAAGGTTTCTTATTTGTTTTTCCGGAACTTGACAGATTTACGGAGTGTCTCCTATTTTGACTTTGTTCATGATAACTCCTTAGCCTTGAATGTCTCCAGTCTTGCTTCGAACTAGAGACGAGACGGTAGTACTTGTATCCGTGTAGTTACCCGTTGATCAAGCATCAATTTTCATAATCAGGTAAGATATTATGTTCTAATTTTTTATAAAAAGCTTGCATTCCTTAATTTTTGTTGGACGGCAGCAATGCAAAAATAAAAAAATCACCCGTCCAGAAAAAAAAAACTAATTGTGCAGTCAACATTATAGAAAGGTTTGCCAAGTTCGTGCGGCACACAACGTTATGTAGCACGTTTTACAAAAAAATGTAAACACATAAATTCGATTACGATACATTAATCAACAAACCGCCTGTTCAAACCGAACTACACTCTAAGGTATCCTCTACGTAAAGAGGTGTACACTCGTACATTGGCGCATGGACGGCAGATGCAAATTGATCCGTTTAGAACCCAACAGCGCAAATAATCCCTTAAAAATGTTATCGAAATAGGACATTAGTACCTACAGTTTTACCTGTACAAGGATTTATGGAAACATAGATTGACTGACTTTCAAACGCACTCTGACCGGGACACTGTCCCAAATTTGTTCAGAATGATTTAAAATCTGAAATGTGAGTAGACATTCCGAAAAATGATGCTATCAGTATCTCGGTAGATTGGGATGGAACGCACTAAAGTAGTTTTTTTTTTGTAACTACTTTTTAATTTAATTCAATTTTCACAAAGTTTGGATTTACTATTAAAATTGCTGCTAGGTATTGCTAATTCTGAAATAGGTATTCAATCAATCGACAATATCGGAAAACTTACTGAGTCACTGGAGAATTTAATTTAATGGAGAATCCAACATGGGAAATTATTTTCATTGGAAGTTAAAAACCTACGGGTTTTGAAACTTACGTATGAGTCCACAAATCATATCATGCAAGTATAAGCTTCTCAATGACTGAAATATTCTGTAAATTTGAAAACTAGATAGGTATCTGATTGAAGATGTGTACACAAGTTTTTATTTTTTTAAATCGTTAAAACAAAACAAATAAGTTAAGTTAAAAAATGTTAAAAAACTCACCTAAACTAGCTTAGATGAGTTGCAGTTGTTTCAATCCGTTATAATCATTATCGTCTGACTTGCATTGTGATGTTGATATCACATGCGGCACCTGTAAAATTTTAAATTTGAATAATTTATTTGATAAAAATTAATTTTCCCTTGATGGGAAAAACAATGGATTGTGGGTGTGTCTAGGTATTATTTTCCCCATCAAGGGAAAAATTAGATGAACGTTAAAACTTGAAAAGAAAGTAGGAAGTTGTAAGCACACAATAGAAATAAATGAATAATGTAACTAGTAATGGAGAGGACTGACCCAACTACGGCCTTGATGATAAGGGATGATAAGGAAGAGAGAGAGAGAGATGAAAGGAAATGCTCCTATAGAATGACCACCAATTTAGGTATGAGCAGATCAGAACGATATTAGTGATACCATGGAGTACACCTGCTGCGATACCCATGGCGAGAAACTATGGTATTTTTCCCGCCCCACACCACGCGCCATGACATGGTCGCGACCAAGACCCTGATGCTATTGGGTGCTTTTACCTATTCATACTGACCTAGGTACAAAACTAGTTACTATAATGTATTTACGATTTGATATTTTGGTACCTAACCTACTTTACCTACCAGACTACTTGGAAGGTTTCAAAGACATTTTTCTTCAGGAGGGCAGGGAACCAACCCGCTGATACTTCCGTGCGTTCCCAACTCCTTACTTACTAAGCCAAAATTTAATAGTAAATGCAAAGTCTCGAATCGAGTCACGCGAAGGAATGAATATTTTATTACAAATGTAAACAATTACATCACTATGTCACGTAGGTACCTAATAACTAAGCGGCAACATCTTTGTAGCAGAGACCACTACAGGATTCTCCTTCCTCCTGAAATGCAGAAAGTTGAGCGGGTTTCAATCTGTCTATTAACACCGTCTGTATTCCATTTGCTCTCTCTGCATCAAACGTCTTTTCGCCTGACTTTGAAACGACCTGATAAGGCCGTTGCAGTGAGGGCTTTGGTCGGTGAATCCGTAGAAAAACGTGACTCTCGGTTCCAAGTTCCTTTAGTACATAAATGCATGCGGTTTGAGTCCTCGTACGTGGCGTCACTTGACTTCCCGTCAAGGCCTTCAACAGTTTTACGTAGGACGAGGGCTCCCTTGTCCCCACTTCACCTAAACAGTCACCTGGCAGTCTAATTGATGTTCGTAAACAAGCTCTGCCGAAGATGCTCATCTTCGAATGAGCATCTAATGAATAGAGATGGGCAAAACGGTTCACCAAGGAGAACAGCTCTGAGCGCTCCGCTCACTCAAAAGATCCGGATCTTTTCGACGGATCAGTGGCTCTTTTTGGCTCTTTTGAACTCGTATTTATTGTAGAGATGAAAATACGATGAAAAATGCTGCAAATTGTTACACAACGGTTTGTTTTAGTTCTGCCCGGAAATTTTTATTCGATTATTGGATTCTACTCTACCTTGAATCGTAAACCATCAAATTTTGAGGGAGGGAGGGAATAATTTTTCTGTTGCTCGATTCCAATGGTTCATTATTGAAAATAATAACCCATAAAGCGCTGTTGTTCAATGAAGATGCTCAATAAATCCTTTAAAAAATCAACGAAAAACAATGAATAAGTAAGACAACGAACAAACAACGAACACGATTAAAGCAATGAATGAGTAAGACTTGAAAATACAGTTTTTTGGTAAAATATTTATTTATTTTTATGAAATCTGTATTTTTTTATGCCTCTAATGACAAAACCACAATTAAAAACAACAAATTTCTTAGTAGGTATAACATTTTCATAATATAACATTTTGATGTTACATCATTTTATTCTACAAAGAAAATTAAGGTAACCAAGGTGAAAGAGAATAAACGAACCAATAAGTATGTAAGCTTCAATATTGATAATAATGGTAAGATAAAGATGTGCTTTTGCTTGCCTTTTGAACTTGTATCAGAAAGCTCCTCACAAAAAATCATGATGTAAAAATCAAACAGGGAGAAAAAACAACGGAAAGAATAAGAAAGTGGGTCACAGAAAACACTGAAAAAATACGGTGAAGTTTACGACCAAGAATACAATAATGCATAAGTGGTGGTACGCACAGAGTACTGGAGACAAGTTGGGTGGTACGATACAATTCCGCAAAATTGTATTATTTGATCGATTTATATCGTATTTTCCCTCCGAATTATTGTATGGGTTGGCAACAGTGAGCTGAAGAAAAGGAAGTCCGAATTTTCCCCAACTCTACTGATCTCAAAAGAACCGAAGATCGAAGAGCCGTCGTTCATTTATTTTGACTGGATCTCTAAAGATCCGAAGATCGAAGAACCGCGATTCATTTGTCATTTTTACTGATCCGCAGTTCACTCGCTCTTTTGAAAAACCGATCTTCACTGAACACTACCAGCACTGAGCTCAAAAGATCCGAAGAGCCGCGGTTCATTTTTACTGACCCGTGATTCACTCGCTCTTCTGAAAGAGTCGGCTCAAAGATCCGGTTCTTTATTGAGTTACCCATCTCTACTAATGAACGAATCTTCATGAATCGTGCTCTTCAAACCTAGCAAAATCTTCGACAAGCTGTTCAACCACCTTCTATTATTCAAGCAACAGACCCTTTCTTTTCCGAGAGAGAGATTGATTGATTGATTGATATCGATTTATTTTCAAAATCTGGCAAGATTTGGTCGTATTGTCGACCATTCTTACACCTAACCAGATACAAATTAGTAAAGAATAAAATAGTTATACATCTGCGTAATAAAACAAAATAATATAGGAGTAATTAAATGACAAAATATATGTAATTAATTTACAGAATTAATGTGCGCTGGTGCTAATATTTTAAAAATAAATGTTCCTTGACTTTTTTCTTAAAGGTACTATAGTTTTGTGTTTCCTTTATCTCTTTTGGCAGGTCATTAAAATATTGAATACTGAGAATTGAATTATATTCAATAATAATAATAATTTTAATAATAATAATAATAATCAATAATAATAATAAATTTTTTTATTAATTTATTTTCTCTGAGATATTGAATAATATTGAGAGAGAGAGAGAGAGAGAGAGAGAGAGAGAGAGAGAGAGAGAGAGAGAGAGAGAGAGAGAGAGAGAGAGAGAGTATGCCGGTTATTGCAACTTTGACTTGTGTGTGAACACTTTGAACTACTGAATACTTTGAACATTCGCAGCCATTAGAAAACAAGAGCATTTTGGAGGATTAGAAGAGGGCGATCTGAAGAACCCGAAATATTTTGTCGCTAGTCTGATGTCTGGTCATCCTAAAGTAAGTTATCTAGAAAGTCGCTCTAGTTATAAAATGCAGATTTCAAAAGATGAGTGCATTTTTCGGGTCACTCTCAGACGGTTTTGCTGAGCTTGGGCACTACTTACCTCGTACCCAGGTGGCCTTCGTCCATGCTTACGATCTTCACGCTGCGACCGGTAAACATTCTGATCGTTTATAGCAGCAGCATCAACAAGTGTCGTTCAGGAACAGGCGCCCTCTTGTCCCCTTCCGAACGAGCCTTCGATATTTTTATGTTTCAATAGAGAAGCTACTCGGGGAATTTTACTCGTTTGAGCGATCCCTCTGCCATCCAGGATAAACAACGAAGCTCTGAGTTATAAAAACCTCGCATCTCCTTATCTTTTCCCTTTTTCTGGGTCAGTTATTATATTACATCACCCCAAAAGAATTCAATCTCCGCCAAAAGTCGGGCAGATCTTGAGTTGTTTTGAACTCTTGTATCTCATCTCTGACAGTCGCGCCAGAATAGGTCTTCATCCGCGAGCTTTAATGGATCCTGGCAAGGTCTGATTTGAAGACGAGTCTCTGATCCTAATTGTGATTTGTTTTCTTTATTTATTTTATTTCTCCCCTTAGGACTATAGTATACCATAATACTACTGGATTCAGGTTGTGGCACGGATTCCTGCGGTTTAAAATAGGCACACGTTCACATAACCGTTAAACCATTTTCATTTCAGAAATCCACTTTTTTTTTTTTGGATAAGCCAAATTCTATTATCTAACAATCCGAGAAAGGAAGACACAACACATGCATGTTTCTGGCATCAAAAACCTCGATATGATGTAAAAATCCGACGATTCTTCAGAATTTCATACGAAAAAATGGGAGAAAAACGCTGCAAATTATTACACAATGGTTTATTATTTTTCCATATAAATCACTCGTATGCAAAGCCACCAACCATCCAACATGAAGAAAAACATCGATCGCATTTCGGTCAGCTAAAATCGAACGGAGATTCGGTCTCTTTTGCGATTCAACTCGTGTTTCTGATTTATCGTACGTCCAACCCTTAAATTCTCGTGAGGAGCGAACGGTTTGTCCTACAAGACTCTGCGTGATCTCAAAAACGTCTAAAAATTCTATACTATCTTAAATTGATGGAAAAACAGTACCTTAATATCAAAATTTTTTGAGTTAGGGTGTTTCCAAAATTTTAAAATTCATTTTGAACTCTTAGAAGTGACCTACATCAACCAAAATTTTCGGGGCACAACTAGACCCCAAATGGAGCCTACATATCAAATTTCATCAAAATCTGTCAATGGTAAAAAGGGGAAAGTGACGCGTACGGCGTACGGCGGACGAACGGCCAAATTTTCATTCGATTTTAGCGAATTTTCAAGAAAAATGAAGCTATTGCAATGACCTCAAAATTTTTAGATTGGAGTTTTTTGAAAAATTTTTACATTGAAATCCGTTTTGGAGCATTCTGAAACGATTCTAGATATATAGATGTATAAATATATATTTATATATATACATGAGTTTTGGAAAAACTTCAGGGAACATTTCAGAATAAATTTCAGTATAAACATTTTTCAAAAAAGTCCATTCTAAAAATTTTGAGGCCATTGCAATAGCTTCATTTTCCTTAAAAATTCGATAAAACCAAGAATCGTGTAGAAAAAACTTTCTAAAAGAAATTGCAACAGCATTGTTCCTTTTCTTAACCAAACCTTCAACTGAAAGATTTCTTTGAAAATTCGCTCATTAATTCATGCTGTATGAATGGACTTTTTGCATTCTACGTACCTTGAAACGTAAACCAATAAATTTTGAGGGGGGGGGGGGGGGGGGGTTAAAAAAAATTTCTTGGTCGATTCCAAAGGTTCATTATTGAAAATAATAAACCAAAACAACCTTTTCATGTAGGTATTCCTCTCATATCCGGATTGTTCATAGAATTTACCTCTGAGATATCAACTTTTGTTGCATTTGAAGATAAGTACCCAGGAAGATAACGATTAATTTATCTATATCAGGTAATATTACTACATCAGATATGAAGTAAAAAACCCCTAGCGTAGTCAAATCTTAGCTTATTCCCACATTGAATGTTTATGGAACGACAATGTGAAACAATAATTGAATGACTTCAATATTTTCTTGCTCTCTATTGAAAATAATGTAGACTCGTATTTATGCAGCATGTCACAATCGATCAATATAGTCTAAATGATCAAGGCGGACAAAAAAAAATAATAATAATAAAATTCAACATTAAAAATTAACATTTGGCACCCAATTTATTCACATACCAATGAAAATTCACAGCTTCATTCATCTTACATCAAGTCAATTTCAATGTTAAAGAACATATTTCCTCTCTTCAATGATATTAACTACAGACTGTTGTAGTTGTAGATTGCAGCCAGTGATTCAGCTTGCAAATGAGTGTGTCAGCAATAGGAAGAATTAAAATAACACTTGTAATATTTAAATAGTAGTAATATAGTCCGTAATATTTAAATTTCATGAATCATGTAAATGAACGTCTATCTAATTAATTTGATTCCAAAGCTCTGTGTAGGTACTACAATAATTGAACTCTTGGAAAATGTTTCTTTTATCCCTCTGGTCATAATATTTTCAGCGACGGAAAGAGGAACGATTATCCTTTCTTTATCTTTTCTGCCCCAACCGAAGTAATTGGCAACTGCTCGGATACTTCTAGTTTATAAATAGATCACAACTCTGAATGCAAATTTCCAGATGGAAAAAAGCGCCACAGAGAAAATGCAATTATTATCTTGGATACTATAAATTTTCTTATATTTCCTCCCTTTACCCTCAAGGTTTCTACTCTTCCAGCGAGCCATCTTAATTTTTCCGACTTTTCGAGTCAACAAATAGAGTTAGCGCCAGACATGCTTACTTTTCAAAGTTAAAAACGTCTGCCAAGTTGGGTGGGCAGTTTACCTTCCTCTCAAATAGTAACTATTACCTAACAGAATTAGTTGGTACGAAAAGTATTGATAGTACAATTGTTATATAAAGCAGTACTACTGATATTATGTTTTCTCATATTAATCTGATCTTTACGGTCATGTCGATTGTCTCCTGCAATAGGAAACTGCAACACGATCGAGAAGTTGTTCCCGCTTTTGTTGATTGAGAAATCCTAAAATCCTTATGCGTCCTCATACGATTAATCTAAGGTGAAGGAGGACAACACCAAACGGAGAAGAAAACAAATACTTAAAATACGTTTTAGACCATTCAGAATCCAAACCCGAAAAAGATGGGAATCTGTCTGTCAGTGTACGACAAAATCTTGTGTACTCTCAAGCCCTTAGTTTCCCACCGATTTGCGTGGTTCTTTTTTTGTTCGATATATAAAACTATCTAGTTGCGCACCTCGCACCCGAATTACGAAATTTGGGTTCAAGATGGAAGAACGGAGGTTTAATTAAATATAATAAGGCTCATTCTGACAATACTTTGAATGCGCTACTTACCTACTCCTCAATTCTCAACCGATTAGCGTGGTTTATTTTTTTCAATAATGTTTTTTTTTCACTGGAATCCGTTGAGAAACATTCTAAAACAATTCTTGGAGTTAAATTTTAACAATATATATCAAATATACAAAAATAAAAAAAATTTCGTAATTTTGTTTCGTAAACATTTCATTGCCAAAATATTCATAATCACAAACGAGCCGACTTAATCATATCTGTATTCAGGACCAAATTTATGTATAAGTACAATTTCAGAATTTAAATAAATTAAAATACCTAGATATAAAAACAATAAATATATTGTGAAAACTGCGTATGCTCGTTGTATCAAAAAACCTAGTGGGTACTCTATGAGTTTGAGGAGAAGAGTAGAACATGAATCTGTACTCTTAACATCTTCAAAACATACCTGCACTGTGCATACAGTATGTTGGTATTGTATACTGAGAATCAAAAAAAGGCAACAATGTTCGTTACTAAATGAGTAGAGTGAAGAGGAGAATAATTTTTGAGATTAAAAAAAATTTTAGCCAAGGGGTTTATTGTACAATTTTAAAGTAAGAAATGCTTTCATTTGGGCGAACGATGTTTCGCTGCGTGGTGCGATCTTGGGGATGTTGTTGGTATCGTTTTTTTTCTCGAAGGAATTTCCGTATGAAGAATGAGATTTTAATGATTCGTGATGCGTGGGACAACCACAAGGCAGACTGATTTCCTAAATAGCTAATATTTCGATTTTCCCCGTATTTTCTACGATACTTGGTTTTCTTAAGAACTCCAATCAGGTCATTCACCCTTATAGACAACTTTTTTACCCAGATGAGGGAATGAAGAGGAGCAGTACAGTTTCCAAGCCCAGCTTCCCAACTGGTCGGTTCTCTCTTCTTTCACAGAAGTTCTGTCCCCTTTTCGGTATACTTAATTAGACTGGGTTAGAAAATTTGCAAAGAAAATGACGCTATCACAATATACTCAGAATTGTTACCTTCACAGCAAAATCTCATTTAAATTAGAATTGATTTTAAGCTAATTTTTAGTCCCATTTTTCAACATTTGACCTGTCAAAAACCATATTTATTATCTTAAGCCTTATTTCATACGAACCTGCCCTACCCGCCTATGTACCTCTTGTTAGCTCAATCATTCATAATTGATTTAGTACCGTTTAAAAACTATGAAGACCATTGTATCGGTATAGTAAAAGCTTATCTAAAAGAAATCGCAAACCCCATTTTGGTTTATTATTTTCAATTATGAAAAAGCACGAATTCGGTACAGCCTTCCTTGTCAAAAGTAAATTAAAATCGTCAGTAATCGGGTTCGAACCTCTCAGCGAGAGGAAGTGCAAGCTCAGGTTGCGTGGAAAGTTTTATAACACCTCTCTGATTAACGTGCACGCCCCAACTGAAGACAAGGATGACGATGAGAAGGAGAGTTTTTATGAAGAGCTTGAAGCAAATCTAAGCAATTGCCCAAATTACGATGAGAAGTGGGTGTTGGGCGATTTTAATGCAAAAGTGGGGAAAGAAGATTGCTACCAACCTGCAATAGGTAAGGAGAGCCTCCACGATATATCGAATGATAATGGGGAGAGGATGGTAAATTTTGCTATTTCTCTGCAACTCGTGGTGGCCAGCACTATCTTCCCGCATAAAAATATACACAAGGGAACTTGGACTTCCCCAGATGGCCACACTGTCAACCAGATTGACCACGTTCTCGTAGATGCAAGGCACCGCAGTAATATATTGGACGTCAGGAGCTACAGAGGGCCTAACATAGACTCCGACCATTTTCCAGTGGTCGCCAGGACAAGGCAAAGAATATCTCTCCAAACGAGTAGAAATGGCACCACACAAAAATCAGAGAAGAAGTGGAACACCCACCTTCTGAAGACCGAAGATTGTAGGAATGCCTTCAGGGAAAAGGTGGCGGAGGAAGCCTCTAACAGATTGCCAGTAGAAACCATAGAAGATAAATGGGAGCGAATGAAGATGTACTTGGGAGCGGCAGCCGAGGAGGTTTTGGGTAAGGAAAAAAATTCAGAACGAGAAGGGTGGTTCGATGACGAATGTAAGGCTGCTATCAAGCTCAAAAATGAGAAGAGAGCAGTGAAGTTGCAAAGAAAGACAAGGAGTAATGAAACGGCATATACAAATGAGAGGAGAAAGGTCAACTACATGATACGAAGGAAAAAGAAAGCATTTACGGAACAACAGGTAAAGAACATTGAAGAACTGCGTAACTCAAACGAGACACGCAAGTTCTACAAAAAAATTGGAGAATTTCGAAGGACACATGGGTCTAAGGCCTATGGAATAAAGAGCCAAGAAGGGAACCTCCTTATGACTGACGAAGAAGTCCTTGAAAGATGGAAGCAGTATTTTGAAGTCCTGCTCAACGAGGGTAGTCAGGCTGAAGCCAGTGGGAGTAGTTCATCTGTGATAACGAACGTGGACGTGTCCAGCTGTGAATCTGTAAGGCCACCTTCTCTCGTTGAGGTCCAGAAAGTTGTCCAATCCTTAAAGAATAATAAAGCAGCAGGAATAGACTCCTTAACCTCTGAAATGTTTAAAGCGGGTGGTTATCAGGTGACCCAGGACTTGCATTCGCTCATTGCCCAAATTTGGAGCGAAGAGTCCATGCCACAAGAATGGGAGAAAGGTGTGTTGATCCCACTTCACAAAAAAGGAGATCCCACAGTTTGTGATAATTACCGAGGAATTTGTCTCTTAAGTGCGGCTTATAAAATTCTATCCATTTTAATATGCGACCGTATCGTTCCATTCACTGAAAAAGGGCTTGGTGACTACCAGTGTGGTTTCCGTCCTAATCGATCCACGGTAGATCAAATATTCACATTGAGAAGGACCCTTGAGAAAACGTGGGAGTTTGGCATCCCAACGTGGCACATGTTTGTTGATTTCCGCAAAGCATATGATACGGTGTTCAGAAAAGCGGTCTATGAAGCAATGAAAGACATCAACATCCCAACAAAGATCATAAGACTGACCGAAATGACGATGAGAGCCACGTCCCTCCAAGTTAAAGTGGGTAGATCCCTGTCTAATGAGTTTGTAGTCTACAATGGTCTTAGACAGGGGGACCCAATTTCTCCAGTGCTCTTCAATATCCTCCTCCAGAAGATTGTTTTCAATGCCACTCTAGACAATAATAGGGGAACCATTTTTAACAAGTCTAAGGTCCTATTAGGCTTTGCTGATGACCTTGACTTAGTGTGCCGATCAAAACGGGAACTTGGTCAAGCCTTCCAAGCTTTAGAAGAACAGGCTAGTCAGCACGGACTGCAAGTTAACGGGGAAAAAACTAAGGTGATGGTAGTGTCTAGAACAGGGAATCACCCTGAAGTTTGCGATATTCAGAGCCGCGAATTCCAGATGGTCGATAATTTCGTGTACCTGGGTTCACTGGTGACGAATAAGTGCGAAGAAGATGCTGAAGTGAAAAGAAGAATTGCTGCTGCTAACCGAAGCTACTTCGCATTCGCCAAGCTTCTAGGAGACAGAAATTTGTCAAGAGCGACCAAACTTGGAATTTACAAGACTCTTATAAGACCTGTGGCAACTTATGGGTGTGAGACTTGGATTTTAACTAAGTCTAATTCCAGGAAGATGGACTGCTTTGAGAGGAGAATCTTGAGAAGGATATTCGGCCCAGTTTGCGAGAATGGAGCATGGAGGAGGAGAAAAAACAGAGAACTTGCCGAAATGTACAATGAACCCTCCATCACTGTCCATACCCGAACCCTGCGGCTAAATTGGTACGGTCATGTGAGGAGGATGCAAAGTGATAGGCACGTAAAAAGAGTGTTTGACCTCAAAAATGAGGGTACACGACCAAGAGGACGTCCCAGGGCAAGGTGGAGAGACGAGGTAGAGAGTGATATGAGGCGCGCAAATATAAGATGGAGTGATGATAGAACAGTTTGGAAACGGGCGGTTATTCAAGCCAAAGACCGATTGAGTCTGTAGTGCTACCAGAAGAAGAAGAAGAAGAAGATTTTCAATTATGAACCTTCGGAATCGACCAAGAAAAAAAATGTTAACACCCCCTCAAAATTTGATGGTTTACGTTTCAAGGTACGTAGAATCCAAAGATCGAATAACAATTTGGCCGTCCATCCGCCGTACGCGGCACTTTTGCCACTTAGCATTGACCGATTTCGATGAAATTTGGTATGTAGGCTCCATTTCGGACAAACCGTTCCCTCACTACGAGAATTTAAGGTTTGGACGTACGATAAATCAGAAACACGAGTGTGAATCGCGAAAGAGGCCTAATTTCCGTTCGAATCATAGCTGACCGAAATACGATCGATGTTTTTCTTCATGTTGGATGGTTGGTGGCTTTGCAGACGAGTGATCTATATAAAAATACTAAACTATTGTGTAATAATTTGCACGTTTTTGGTTTACTATTTTTCAACCTTGCCATTAACTGAGTGATTTCTATGAAAATTCGCTCATTAAATCACGCTGCATGAATGGTCTTTTTCTTCTTTTGTTTGACTCAAACAACTTCCTAGTTGAACATTACGGCACCAGAGTATCGAAATTCACATGGTGTGGGGTCGAGGAGGAAGGGGGAGAGATTACACAGAATACAAGATTTTTCAATATCTCGGTTCCTATTAAGGCTAACTGATGGAACTCATGGTTTAAAATTCAGGCTACGTTATCAATATGCTCTCTGGATTTTCATTAAATATTCTTCGTGAATCTCAAAACAAATCGGTGATGTCCTCATGGTGCCAAGAATCCAGATACCGTGTATTTCGTGGGTTTTTGGGCGTTTAACCTTGAAAACAGATGTGATCTTCAATCAACATTACGTCGTGACTCCGCTATTGTGCGTAGTTCTTGGGTTTTAAAATGCTCTTCAAATCGCATGCCGCTAGAAACGTTGCGATGACTATGTGTAAGGGAGGGGGAATATACAATTTTTATTACTCAGAAAACGAACTAAATTTCATTTTGTGAAACTGTTTTGTGCAGTAGAAAGTTGAATAAAAATGTATCTTTATCGCTTACAGGTTGAAATTGAACTAATCCTCATCCAATGGGACGTACTTTGAAATGCATTACTAAACGATACCTTATGTTTCCGAGTTCAGTGGCTCCTACTGATTGGATCGTGATAAAATCTAAAAATCTTTTTGAATTTATTACTCAACGGCTTATTGTTTCCAACTCCAACAGAAAAGGAAGAGCACTGTTTTTGTTTCGAGAGTTTTAAATAAAGTGTCCCTGGAAATCATAATTTCCAACAATCAACGATTTTTTGGTGAGAGTAGGTAAGTCTCTGTCTAACTCTGCAAATCCTAGTTATGAGCAAAACTACATATACAAAATTACTTTATGATTTTGATACAATTTTTAGACTTATGCAGGTTGATCTGTACGTGGTCTTCACCAATTGGTCCGACGCTACGAGTAGTTACCTACTGATGAAGTTCTAAACTCTAGACTATACTGGAGGCTATTCCCATGGTATTATGTATCTAAAGCATGTTCTAGGCCGTGGGTACTTTAAATTTCTGTTTACTTTAATTCAAAAGTTCATCATGGTGTTCATCGTGGAAAAATCTCCAAGGAAGAACAATATGGTAACATTTTTCCTGATGGACCATTATCATGCAAAGGAGAGTAATTAATTTTGAGTTGAATTTGCAAGTATTTGTCACTACACTCAGGGAAAAATTGAAGACTTACTGAACTTACTAGACAATTTTTGGCTTAAGCCCGGTGTAAGTGTTGAAATAAGCCGAACGCTCTGGTCTCGTAAAATTAAAGATACCAAGATACCTGGCTATTTATAGATGTGGTTGCACCTCATATTGTTTACGTTTTTCTCCGCTCTTTCAAGTGTTTATTTTCGGACGCCTCTGAATACTTGAAAAGGCATACATTTTCGATTCCACGTCATTATTTTACCCTTAATTTCATGAAAGTTTGTGAAAAAATAAATTTTAAACCCAGATAATTGTCAATTACATAATGGCATTGGAAAGCGAGGAATGCTCAAATCTCAAGTCCAATTATTATCCCCTGATGGCGTGCCTTAATTCCACCGTAACATAGCTTTAGTTGCGAAAGGCCATACGTGTCCTGTTATAAAAAAGAACGCATGGAGCCCTCCAGAACATCAATTTGACTGCAACCCCATTACTCCCGATATATCAATATTCCTCAATTCATCTTAGAGCTTTCAACACTGGAACACCAGCTTATTTTGCCACGGTTTGAGACGGGGTTCTCTGGGGGTTGAATAGCAGCCCTCCACTTCCTTGAGGTAATTTGATATGTTTTTAATTACCTAAGGGACCAGCACCGGAAGCGCCTCTTACTATCCCCTTACCCATTGATTGTTTGCGCTCTCTTGGATCTGGTTGGGAAATGAACGGAACAATCCAAGAATAGATTTCGCAAAATCGGCTCGTCTAGATTAGGATGTTGCTATACATTAAACAACATGAAGTCCTTAAAAAATAGTGTTTGAAAAATGTACCTAAAGATCAGATTGTGATACAATCAGCGAGCAATCATTAGTCAGCACCAATTAACCTTGGAAAACCCCGAGAGGATTCGGGAACCTTCAGATTTGAGGAAAATCTTAACTTTATATAGGGAGTATTGAAGTTCCAGAAAAATCTCGTTTGCGCATTCCCCAGCTACTGTTGGTCCGACACCAATGCAAATAATGGAGGGCCATTATAGAAACGCTGAAAATCATTGCTCAAAGGTTTATTATTTTCTGTATAGATCACCCTTCTGTATAGATCCCTCCCTACCAACCATAACTACCTAATACCTACCAGGGCATTTTTGAAAATTTCAAACCCAGCCACCAACCAAATGGAAATGAAGGGTGAAGTGATTTGCAGCGTTTTTTTTACCTACCAACATTTTTTACCTTTAAACTTTTTTTTACCTAGCAACCATTGGTAGGTATTACCTACCTCACCATAATGGCTTCACATCTTCACAATCAAGTTCATTAGAAAGAACTAAACGCTTCACACTCGATTCGAAAAATAGACAGCTTCATATGGAAATTTGATTACTGGCTGCTCAGAAAGCAAAACTGAATACAAATCGAAGAAATGAACAGCGATCTCATTTTAGTCAGATAAAATTTTAACGCAGATTAGACCTCTTTTGTGATTCACACTCGTGATTCTGTTTTATCGAAGGAAAACCCTTAAGTACTCGTAAGGAGCGAACGGCTTGTCCTGCAGAGCTCTGGGTGGTCTCTTTTTAAATTTTTTTAAAATTCTGTGCTATTTAAAATTGGTAAAAAAAATGATACGTTTATTTCAAGAGTTTTTGAGCTAGGGCACTCTTGAAAATTGTAACCCTCAATTTTCACCCCTTAGAAGTGACTGACATCAACCAAAAGCTTCGCGGCACAACTAGACCTCAAATGAAGCCCATATACCAAATTTGAACCAAATTGGCGGACGGACGGAAAATTATTTATTGGATTCTTGGATTCTACGTACCTTGAAACGTAAAACATCAAATTTAGTGGGGGGGTTAATTTTTTTTTTCTTGCTCGATTCCAAAGGCGTATTATTGCAAATAATAAACCAAAATCAATCTGCACAAATTAGAATGTTTCATGAACCAGTTTGTATACCAAACAAATTTCAGACAAAAACATTTCAAGTAAGGCTCTATTTAGGGAGGTATTACGACTATTTGCATAGTTTGAAGTGAAAGTTCATATTTGGAAAATTTATTTATTTGTTATTTAAGTCGGTAGAAATGCGAACTTGAAATTTACACCTGACAAAAGTGATATAACATTCATCTAAATAAAAAAGCTTCAGGGAGCACCGACTGAAATCAGCAGAAGTTCTATCGCTCTTGTCGTCAATCAGTTTGCATGACGAAAAGATAACTTAAGAAATAACGTTAGGAATTCATTTTAAGACCTAACTATTGTATTTTTATGCGAGCAAAGAGATTTTTTTTTCACTTTTGAGAATCTCCCTGCTTCAATAACTTTCTCAAAATTTTCTGTAATGACAACATAAGAAACTTTCACTTGAATTATAATCGATATCAGTACTTTTTTCGTCACCAACTATTTCTACCGAACCTACCAACTAATCTGGCTCTTCGAAAGATGTCGATGCTTTATGTCTAGGAACAGATTCGTTACAGGGGTGGAAACAATTGGTCTCGTCTTCAGATATAATAATACATCTCTCTAATGGGGTTGTCGGTATAGCTCCTCACACAGGATAACATAAATGTACCATGAAATCCATAATCAGCGATGCTGCTGTCCATAAACTTCAATGGTAGAATTAGGTGCCTATAATTTCGTTCTCAAGGTGTTTCATAGAGAATTTGCATTTACTTATTATTTGTTTCTCACAAGAATATTTTAGTGGCAAATTGTTGATTTGGTTGGATGAAAACAACCCGTCTACTCTTGAATTGCTCCTGATTGGAGAACGTTCAGAGACTATTAAGTAGAACATTCACATGCAAGAACTGAGAAAATAGACCTACTAGTAGTTAAGCTCTTGATGTACTTATAATAGTATCAGAGATGTTGATGGGATGATAATTGGAAACAGTTGCCCATTAAAGAATAATTAATTAGTAGCAAAATCGTTTTCTTTTTTTTTGACCAATTGAAGTATTTTTGCCACTTTTTCATTAGTTCCAATTGTCTCCTGTGAAAAAATTGAGTACATGAAAATGCTATGAAATCTCTTGAGGACAAAATTATTGACACCTAATGTTCATACAGTCATTCACCCATTGAATTTTCTGAAGCTGTTTTGTTGATTACGGATTCCACGCATTTATGATTTTCTGTGTGAGGAGCTAAACTGCCTACCCAACTAGCCAGTGCATCTGAATGGTTTAACGCCCACACAACGATGAATGTAAGAAATGGATGAAATTCAGTACATTGATTCTGCATATAATGTTATAATTGAATTTCAACTGTCTCCTGTGACGAGAATTGAGTACATGAAAATGCCATGAAACATCTTGAGAACAAATTTATAGGCATCTAATGTTTATACAGTCATTCACCCATTGAATTTTTTGGAGCTGTTTTGTTGATTACGGATTCCACGCATTTATGATCTTCTGTGTGAGGAGCTAAACTGCCTACCCAATTAGCCAGTACATCTGAATGTTTTAACGCCCACACAACGACGAATGTAAGAAATGGATGTAATTCAGTACATTGATAATGTAATAATTGAATATTTTAGCTAGATACTTAGGTAAAAAGAATAGGTAGTGGAATAATCCTGAAATAACAAGTGAAAATTTGAAGATCCCATAGGGGAGACTCTCTGGATGCATCATTATCCTAATAATCAAATATGTGATATTTTTGACAGAACGGGATCGTGGTGTTGAATTCATCCACGTGGTTAACATTATTATGTTAGTAATTTTTGAATTGAACACTTATTCACCATTGCCAGTTGGTAAAGTAGTCCAGAGCTCGTTCGCCAAAATGTGATGGGCGCGGGAACGGTGGGAAGGTCGCGGAGAATCCGGTTCGGATCGGGTTGAGTGGACTTGAAGAACTGAAGGTGGCACCGGAATCGGGCGCTCGACGTTGGAGGGGTGGCATCCCTGCGGACAGTGGGGGTTTCCTCAGCCGATCAAAATATATCCTTTTGTTTGGGAATCTAGAATTATCAGGTACATGAGAGTAATATCCATTCATTAATTATATTGGACGAGTAAATTAGAGAGGAAAGGACTTGTGGAGGTGTTCTCACCTACCGAATGACAGAAAGGATGGTTGATGATCAAGAAGCGCGGGAAACTTCGAGGAAGGTGGGATTCTGCTTGAGAACGCTTAACCTGACTTTCTCCATGAAATAGTGTTTCCCGGCGGAATCTGAATTCACTAATCGATCGAATTGGCCCCAGAGAATATCAATCCGTATCAACAAAATTTCGTGTTTTGAAGAGTAGCTCCAGTATACGAACGAATCGATGTTTTTTTTTTTTTTAGTATGTTGTGATCAGCGACCTCTTCGCATTTCTGTCCATTCACTTCCTTAGCTCAGTGTTATCGGAATATAGTTTAGTCGACACGATAGGAGATCGATCCCCGGTTGAGGGAAGTTAATTTTTGATGATTCAACAGTGTGGCGCAGTTGATAGGACCATTCGGGTCTGGTAAGACTGCGCCATATTGTTAAATCACCAAAAATTAACTTCCCTCGAACGGGGATCGATCTCCTATCGTTCCGACTAAACTTTATTCACACTTCTGAGTCGGAGCTCGATACCACTGAGCTAAGGAAGTGGATGGACAGAAATGCGATCACAACAAGTAGTTTAATCGTAAAGTTTGGAGATCGATCCCAGTCGAGGAAAGTTAATGGATAGAAATACGAAGAGGTAGCTGATCACAACACAATTCGTCTCGTCTCATTTCAGTACCTACAAAACTTTATTTTTTCAGCAAGGAACATGCTTTAGCCTTGGACTAACTATTCGAAAATCGTTACTTACCTCCATAAGTTCGAAACGGAAGTGCGTTGCATTAATGAGGAACGCAGGGCTGTCACGAAATCTCTCTGAGACTGAAAAATTACAAGCTATAATCCTCCCAGATTAGCTGAGTGGGCTGAATTCGCTTTTAGTTGATTGGTTCTAGCCTTCAGGCCAAAAGCGGGCCCAAACCGGGGGTGCAGAGGACGTAGCGAGTTTTTATTCAATTTTTCAACATTTCAGGAAATACGTACCTCTCCAATTCTCAAGTGTCACCAATTTTGGCGTCTTAAAATTGAAGTTATACGGTAATGACAGATTGAACAGTGGGTAATGAATGGGGACAGCGGTGTGGCTAGGGTCGTTGGGGCGTCGTTGTTCGGTGGTAGACTTTGAACCGACCTCTGCGGGGATCGTGGGTTCGAGGCACATCGCCGGCAGCGTGCGTTTTTCGGCGGCCGGAACTCTCATCGCCCCCTCGTCCAAACCCAGGGCGGTGAGGCAGTGGGAAGCCACGAGCGAAATCATCAGAACAAATTGTGATCTTACTTGGAAGACAGCTGATGACGTCACGATGCCAGGGATGGCAGTCGGACGAAAATACAACCTGAAATGTTTATTTACTTTTAATGAATGTTCAGGATTTCGGATGAAAATGTTAGACTAGTTACGACTCAATGTTCTTGGAGATGCACTATTCATCTGCTTCAACTTCCTTTAACTCTACTGTCGATAATAAAGTATTTTCATTTAGAATTAATCCTTTTTCATTTTGAATCGAATCTTTTTCAATTAAATCTTTTTTACTTTCATTCAAACCTTTTGATTTTGAATTAAAATTTTTCTATTCCCATGAAGAAAAAAGATGTAGAAGGGAAAATTTGAAAAAATTTGATTTATACACGAAAAATTCATGGGGAAACGTAGGTACGTCTACGTTAGGTACGCTTCGTCCAATATTGGTTGGAGAACATCCTATAGTTCAAGATGGGCATCATCCAATTCGTAAGGCGCCATCTTCCGAATGGCCACCTATTCCAACCGTGGTTCAAAAGAATTGGAGGATAGTCTCTTACGAATTGGTTGATGCCCATTATTGAGCAGTAGATACTTCCACTGATAAAAACTTCAATTCGATCGAGAAGTTGTTGACGATGATGTTGATAATTTTTTCCTCTTCTACTTGGATAATGGCCACTATCGGCCCGGATGAAATCAATGTGCATTGTGCATTCTTCGGTCCACCCCCAAGGTACTTTAGATAAAATCACGTATGTAAGCATCCGTTTGTCCGACGATGAAAATCACAGAAAACTGTTTGGAAATTAACCCATATCAACTCTCAACATTAAACGGACGACATTAACCAGAAGGGAACCAACTACAAAAAACGCTGCAAATTATTACACACAGGTTAATTTTTTCTATACAGATCACTCGTCTGAAAAGAACACAGGTTTTCCATTGTCACAACCATAGATACTATCTACCTACCACATACCTACTTCACAATCAAGTTTATTCGGAAGAATTAAACGCTTCATACTCAGTTTGAAGAAACAGGGAGTTGAGGTTGCCCTAATTATTAGGAAATTGGATTACTGGTTGCTAAGGACAGAAAACTGAGTTCAACTCGAAGACATGACCAACAGTCATTTTGGTCAGCTAAAATTTGAATGGAAATTAGGCCTCTTTTGCCATTCACACTCGAGTTTCTGATTTATCCTAAGTCTGACCCTTTAATTCTCGTAGGGAGCGAACGATTTGTCCTACGGAGCTATTAGTTTGGGCGACTTACTCCACCCCTAAATTTGGTAGGAGGGAATGACAATAAAATGTAGGGGTAGAATTAGCCACCCAAACTAATTAAAATTGCGTCGTAACTCATAAGGATGGAAAATAGAACATACTATTAAAAACCACCAAATTTTCGGCCGCCGTTTCGAAAAATTCCAGTAAAATCCAAAAATGGATACGACTACGTGATTTAGCGTCGAAAATTAATGAAAAATCATGTATCCCACCTGGGGTCTACCTTCATCTCAATTATGGCACAATCCAGGGGTTGCGCATGTTTGCGCGCTCACTGAACGGGTTGTGCGAAAACAAAAAAATTCTGTTGAGGGGTCTAAAATGCATAAAATTTCACGCAGAATCCAAATCTGCAATCTGCAAAATAAGGGTTTCCATTTGAGATAACAAAGTTGGTGTGCGTTGCGCACGTGCGCAATGCGCACCGTGGTCATATTTGAGATCCTTGGGGAAAATAATGGAGTAAAAAAAAAAAAAATACCACTATCTGGATGATTTTAGCAGGGGGATGGGGGGAACTCGTGAGCCACCCTGTATAAAAACTTATATACTTACATATTTTGGAAGATTTGTGAGGGTAGGTCAGGTAAGCTATCGCTTTCAATTAGAAGAATGATGAATGTTGGATTGCAAACAACCGAAGGTTGAATGTGAATAGTCGTTTAGAATTCCTCAGAATGCAACCGAGTTGGTTCATAACTCAGATTTGTTTACAGCGTTTTCCAAAATCTCATGAAGGGACCATCCACATGTAATTCCAATTTTAGGCGGAGGAAAAATTCCGTTTGTTTGAGAGGAAAAGGAGAAAAATCCAATAAAATAATTTACCTGCTTTGTAAACTTGAAATAACTTTGATGCCTGATTACTCAAAACTAGGGGTTTTGGTTGGTTCCATTCTGGTTAATGTCATCCAAACGAAATCGGATTACGATTTCGTGTAGGACAAGAATTAACTACAGAATTCCTCGATTCGTACTTGATGTGGCTACTAAAAAATGCACAAATATTGAAAGTACCTATATTTGGGCCGTTCAAAATTTATTTGAATTTAATGTGACCTTCTAAGTTTGATTACGAATCCCTGGTAGTGGTAACATCATTTAATTAACCGTCTCGAGGTTATCCTGCTCCAAACATGAAAATTTCATCAAAATCGGATAATAATTTGATGTGGCTTATTGATAGCGAGGAAATCAATTGTGCAATATTGCGAGAATCAATTTAATCTAAGTATGAATAACAACAATGGGGAATAGGATCTTCCGAGGAATTTCGAAAGAGAAGGGAAATGAGGAAAATTAGAAGTTATAACGAAGTGCCGTAAATGCTATTTGATCGGCGAAGGACTGGATTAGTTCGGGGTAGCTAACCCTAACCAGCTCAAGCCCCAGCCAATTGAAACGCATTTACGGCACTACCAAGCATTCGTTCATTCGGAGGCGCTTATTAGGAATCGAAATAACTAGGTCTGGAAATTAAATTTGCATGCTCATCATGCTGGCAAACATTTTTAATAAATTATACACCTTAGATACAATCGCACTCAGCTTAACTATGTTTGCTGGTAAGTCCTCTCTGTTTCAAGATATACCTATTTCTTGATAATGAAACTATCACGAAAATGTCGTTGGAAGGCACTTATCAGTGACAAAGCCGCGTTCTTGGCAGACAAATTGTCTATACAGAAATAATAAATATAATGAACCGTTGATTAGCAGCTTTATTACGTTTCAAGGTTTGCAATGAAAAATTCAAAATAGAAATTAAAAAGAAAAAACTGAAAAAAAGTCTTTCTACATACTGTTTTAGTCACTGACCAAATTACCGAAATTTGGAATGAATATTAAACAACGGTGCAAATTATTACACAACAGTTTGTTGTATATCTGTGTCGATCTCCCGCCATCAATACATTTTCTTGTATTGTCGCGCTAGGTTAACAATAAATTTTATTCTGGGAAAGTAAAACAGCTACAAATATTCAAAGAGTTGAAACAAGGTAGGTACACGTTTTTTGGGCTTTCCTTATAAAGCAATTACCGAAGGGTCACTCCGCTTTCTTTAGGCGGGTCGTGGACGTAGGATAGTTCCACTCCTTCCCGTCAGATGCTGATCCATTCGTTTCCTCGTCTTCCGATTTCATTTTCCGTTCAGATTACGGATTCATAGCCTTAGGGATAGTTCAATTTCATGATGACCCGATAAGAAAGAGCGAGGACTCAAAAAACGAAAAATCATCTACATGATTAAAAACAACATTTTCATTGTGTTTTTTCAACATTGTTTAAAGGATTTTCATCAATATTCTGAATAACTGCTTATGATTTGCTTGGGATTATTACATTCATTCATTCAATCTTCCCATTCCAACCAAATTTGTTCTTCTAAAATTCTAGAAAAAGAAGCTTTTTTTCTCTCCCCCCCCCCCCAACATCCACATTTTGCACACCTGCCTACTGAATACTTTACTGTGATCACGTTACTTCATTGGAAGTGTGGTTTAAATTTGACGAGGATAATATTTAATACCTATTTATAGTAGGACCCTAATTTCCTAAGTTGAGAACCAAAGTAGTTTCACAATTCAAATGAGGTTTCATACATTTCATCATTTTATTCAATCAGGAAGCGTTCGAGCTCTTTTAACCATTACTTTTTCTTTCCTGAAAATGTCTTTTTCTATGATGATCTTCGCAAGGGATTCTATGTTGGCTCGATATTCGGATGTCCATGGATAGAACTTTGGCTCCTTCTTGCGCAAATAAAGTGCTTCATCTGTGAGAAAAATTGAAATGATTCACTTTTCCGCTCATTGTTCCTAAGTAATCGTAGTGTTAATCATAAAGAAATTTCGCACTAGGTCTAAATTGAAACATTGTTTAGTAAAGCATGCATTCCAGAGGACGTACTATTAGATAAGGATTAGTTTAATTTTAACCTGTAAATAAGCGAGAAAACATACATTTTAACATGTTTAATGTTTTAGGGCTGGGGGTCGTTCTGTGAATTCCGACACGCAAATCTGCAACGTTTTTTTTTCTTAGTTACCACGGACCGATTTCTTAGTTACCACGTTATATCGGCTCCATTTGGGGTCTAGTTGTACCAAGATGCTTTTGGTTATTGTCAGTCACTTCTAAGGGGTGAAAACTAGGGGATGAAATTTTCAAAACGTCCTAGCTCGAAAACTTTAAATATAAACGTATTGTTTTTTCATCAATTTAAAATAGTGAAGAAGCCTTTGAGCAATGATTTGCAGCGTTTTTTACCAACCAAAATTTTTTTTACCTACCAACTTTTTTTTACCTACCAGCTAGGTACTACCTACCACACCATACTGGCTTCACACCTTCACAGTCAAGTTTATTAGAAAGAACTAACCGCTTCACACTCGATTGGAAAAACTCTGTTCAATTTCTCCCTTGCGAGGGAAAAACATTAAATCATGTTTAATGTTTTTCCCTCGCAAGGGAGAAATTAGATTGCCGATCACTCAGCTGATCAGTGACCACTCAGGCGCCTTCAGCATTCTCCATTGACCCTGCTTCTCAAATTTCAGCTTCCTGCGTTCAACAGGAGAGAAAATGGCCTTGGAGCTCACTCAGCTGATCAGTGACCATCTTGGTACAACTAGACCCCAAATGGAGCCGATATAACGTGGTAACTAAGAAATCGGTCCGTGGTAACATACATTTTAACATGTTTAATGTTTTAGGGCTGGGGGTCGTTCTGTGAATTCCGACACGCAAATCTGCAACGTTTTTTTTTTCTTAGTTACCACGGACCGATTTCTTAGTTACCACGTTATATCGGCTCCATTTGGGGTCTAGTTGTACCAAGATGCTTTTGGTTATTGTCAGTCACTTCTAAGGGGTGAAAACTAGGGGATGAAATTTTCAAAACGTCCTAGCTCGAAAACTTCAAATATAAACGTATTGTTTTTTCATCAATTTAAAATAGACTGGAATTTTTAGAATCGAATGAGACTACACGGAGCTCCGTAGGACCAACAGATCGCTCCCTCGGAGGTCCTTCAGTTTGGACTAGTGATAAATCAGAAACATGAGTGTGAATCACAAATTAATGTTCATTGTATAGAAACAATTTTCTCTCCTATTCAACGCAGGAAGGTGAAATTCGAGATGGTGGGTCAAAGGACAGTAATGAAGGCACCTGACAGATCACTGATCAGATGAATGAGTTCCAAAGCCATTTTCTCTCCTATTCATCGCAGGAAGCTGAAATTTGAGAGGCAGGGTCAATGGAGAATGCTGAAGGCGCCTGAGTGGTCACTGATCAGCCGAGTGAGCTCCAAGGCCATTTTCTCTCCTGTTGAACGCAGGAAGCTGAAATTTGAGAAGCAGGGTCAATGGAGAATGCTGAAGGCGCCTGAGTGGTCACTGATCAGCTGAGTGAGCTCCAAGGCCATTTTCTCTCCTGTTGAACGCAGGAAGCTGAAATTTGAGAAGCAGGGTCAATGGAGAATGCTGAAGGCGCCTGAGTGGTCACTGATCAGCTGAGTGAGCTCCAAGGCCATTTTCTCTCCTGTTGAACGCAGGAAGCTGAAATTTGAGAAGCAGGGTCAATGGAGAATGCTGAAGGCGCCTGAGTGGTCACTGATCAGCTGAGTGAGCTCCAAGGCCATTTTCTCTCCTGTTGAACGCAGGAAGCTAAAATTTGAGAAGCAGGGTCAATGGAGAATGCTGAAGGCGCCTGAGTGGTCACTGATCAGCTGAGTGAGCTCCAAGGCCATTTTCTCTCCTGTTGAACGCAGGAAGCTGAAATTTGAGAAGCAGGGTCAATGGAGAATGCTGAAGGCGCCTGAGTGGTCACTGATCAGCTGAGTGAGCTCCAAGGCCATTTTCTCTCCTGTTGAACGCAGGAAGCTGAAATTTGAGAAGCAGGGTCAATGGAGAATGCTGAAGGCGCCTGAGTGAGCACTGATCAGCTGAGTGAGCTCCAAGGCCATTTTCTCTCCTGTTGAACGCAGGAAGCTGAAATTTGAGAAGCAGGGTCAATGGAGAATGCTGAAGGCGCCTGAGTGAGCACTGATCAGCTGAGTGAGCTCCAAGGCCATTTTCTCTCCTGTTGAACGCAGGAAGCTGAAATTTGAGAGGCAGGGTCAATGGAGAATGCTGAAGGCGCCTGAAGGGTGACTGATCAGCTGAGTGAGCTCCAAAGCCATTTTCTCTCCTATTCATCGCAGGAAGACGAAATTTGAGAGGCAGGGTCAATGGAGAATGCTGAAGGCGCCTGAGTGGTCACTGATCAGCTGAGTGAGTCTTGACCTTAAAAAACTATATCTAATTTCTCCCTTGCGAGGGAAAAACATTAAACATAATTTAATGTTTTTCCCTCGCAAGGGAGAAATTTTTTTTATTTACCTTTATACTGTCCAGACAGTTTTACCCAATGTAATTTAGTTAGTATGTTGAGGAAGTACCATATATTATCATTTCTAGCGACATACAAGCGTCGAATTTGAACAGAATTTAAAAATACGTGATCAATGATACCAAACAGGCAAATACATTCCCCCTCCTCAATGACGGTGCCATGACTCCATAGCAGTTTAGGGCCATAGTATCACATTTTTTGTGATACCTTACTACTGCTATTATAGTAGTAGAATAAATAAAATAAGCAGAATAATAAAAGCAGTAGAATAATAAAATAAATAGATGGAATAAAATTAAGTAAGTAAAGTATTTTTATAATGTATTATACGTTATATTATATTATTCCTAATGTTTTTGTCACGTAAGTACCTTATGTGTCATTAACTGATATTTGTACTTATTTTGTATGTACCTCCTACAAATTGCTCTACACTAAAATATTAACTTATTGATTTAATAGATGGTTGAAATCGATATGCTTTCGGTAAAGAGAATGTTGAGTTGACATGGTGATGGGAACACTATTTTTTCGAATTCCAGCGGCGTGCACGAGGGTCAGTCAAGGAACAATCAAAAGGTTTACAAACTAAAACAAAACATAAGGTTTTCTGTAGATCGCTCTCACAAATTCAGTAGATTACGCAAAAAGTCGGAAGACTAGCGATCAAAAATGAGTAGAATAATCTATTCAGGAGGAACAATAAATTATTAAAATTTAATAAAATATAAACTTGACAAGAAATAAATGTAGTTAATGAGTGAAAAACTGGAGTTTAACCACAGTTTTTCATAATCTTTCAAACTTCGCGAGTAATCCATACTGACTTCACTTGCAAGACTGGAAGAAAAAGGCTCAAACGTAGGTATGGGGAAAAAGGCTCATCGTGTAAAAGGGAGGGAGACGTGAGCGAAAAAGGCCCTAGGGCTCACCGTGTGTTGGGTAACGTGAAACTTTCATATTTTATTAGTTTTAGAAGGAAGTCGATAGAAGATCACATCAGGCATTCAAAATCATGCAATACGCGGTTTTTGGTGTCCTGGCACCATGGGGACATCGTTGATTTGGTTCATAGTGGCACTGAGAATGGTTCACATATTAATTATGTTCCCTCAATTTCAAAGCTTGGCTGCAATTAGTATGTCTTAAGAGGAACTGAAATGTTGAAGGAACGTGTATTTTGTGAATAATATATTCTCTGGTGTATACAACAACTGGGACATTGTCTGCGTTCAACAAAAAAACGCTGATATTATCTCACAACGGTTTATTATTTTTCTGAACAGATCATTACTATCGATTCGGGGGCTATGATTTTTTTAATAGGGAACCATCTATACATCAACCAGTACATTCCCTGAACATTTAATCGAAATCGAACAATAATTTCGTATATTTGTGTACGTTACAAGAATTTGTGGATACAGATTTGTACGAAGGTGGAAATTTTGATTTCCGAGAACTTTTTTTTTATCGTTGAAGAGTAAGAACAAAGCGTTTGAAAGGTTGGTTGACCTGGAAGCAAGATAGGAATAGCATACTCATTCGCGCGAATAAAGAAAATACCTCTAGGAAATAATTAAATTTAGAGTACCTGATTGGCCGAGAATAAAGTTTACTTTCATTAACAAGAGAACCACTGAACGCTACGTAGTAAAAAGTTTCATCTTTCTGACGTAAACTTTTCATTTTTAACAGATGCACATAATTGCTAATATTCATGGTAGCTTCATTCATTGTTTGTTTCATCACATTCATGTTCTTCAGTCTTGTTCCTTGATGAATGATGAGAAAAGGGTGTCCAGGAAAAATGGGCGAACGAAAATACTCACCATTTTGTCTTTGTGCTGCTATTCGTCTTGGACCCCATTCGCCTTGGGTGAAGTTGATTTTAGAGCCAGCTCGGTACTGTCTGTCCGGAAGTCGGATTGGTCCGTAATCACGTTTCCACTCTACCATATTCGTTCTGGCCAGTTGACCTCTCTCCAGTTCTTCGATCACCTCTTCGGGATTTCCTAAAAACTTTCAATAAGTAAACTGGATGGGCCAAAACGTGTACAACTTACCAATTATTATGTGACCTCATATTTTGCGTATGATTCAAAAGACGTACTGAATTTATGCTGCTAGCCCCGTATGGAGCCCACCCCTCAATAAATTCTCCATAATGGTTTATATTACATTTATAATAATTTTGATTTTGATCTTTTCTGGTGATACAAATCTTCTCCCTTTTGGGGATAAATCTAGAAATTCATCATCCAGCCAGTTGGAAATTCCGGCGTTTCAGAATTTTCAATCTTGATTCCAAATTTGAATTTCAGAATCCACATAATTGACAGTTTTTGGATAAAATTCCGTTCAAATTGACTGAAAATTCAACAGGATTCTGTGTTACATCAAAACTGTTATGGGAGTAGGATGCCGCGCGGACTTCCAACAACATCGGATACATCTCGTACATTGCCGACGGTTCGGAAACCTAACTCTGAGGGTTTTCATAAGAACAAATAGTAATGAAGAATAAAACAGCTGGTATTTCCCATTGAATCACCAGATAAGGTTCATCTGTCCAATTTCAAGAGAGGATCATTCAGTAAAATGGAATCTAACTCCATTTTGATCCAATTTCTTCAATTAATATTTTTCCATTTTCTTTGAGATATGACAGATGTTGTTACCAACAGTTTCTCATGAAAATTGTCTACAATTGTATCTTACTGTATTGAGATCTGTACATTGTTATTCCCACGAGTTCATCGGATCTTTCTTGCTTGTCATCTTTCCTGGGAAGTAACATGAAAGGATACTTCATGAACATCTAAAACCAAATCAATAAATTCAGTTGCTCATTCGTGTTGTTGATTGTATCTTGAAGGCAACCAGACGCTCGTTCCTTTTTCCCAGACCTCAGAAATGTTTTAAAAGCTACCTTCTGGATGAAATTTAGTTGGAAATGAAATAAGTTTGGAAATGAAATAAGTTGGAAATGAAATGACTTGTTTCGCGAAATTGTAGGTTTGAGAAATTAGTTCTACAAATAATGTCAAAATTGCTGTAAGAAACTGTGGAAAATACACTCTACAAAAACACTGTCAGACTAAAGGCAAACAAAACAGACCTCGGCGTGGGATAACTAACTGTATAAAGAAAATATTCAGTTTAAGAAGATCTTCTGGTGGTGATAAAGATGGCGGACATCAGATGGATGGATGAGTAATATCTAGGTGGAAGAAATCTGGTTTGGTTTCGATCAAAAATACCTCAACCATAAAATTCACGTGGACTAGGTATAATATCACACAAACAAAAGCAATTGTGTGTGGCACAATTTTCTCATATCCATAACCCGATTGTATAGATGATCCGATGCGTAGTACTTAGATAATCTCAAAACATCAATATCTAAGTACCTTGCACTACCCTCATAGGGGCCCCTACACATAAACCAGCAAAACCTCTTAAGATTGTTGGAAAATGTTGAAATTATAGCTGTTACAAGGACATGTTACATCGCATAAAATACTTTCGATTTGGGAGCCATGATTTTCATAGGGGTTTACACCCCAACTCGCATAATTCCTGAAAATGTCATCGAAATCGGGTGAGAAATGAAGAAGTTATGGCTGTGGCAAGGATTTCACGTTTGCGCAAGCGCAGTGGCTACTACCAGTATGGGGGAAATGATTTTCATTTGGGACCATCTACACGCTAATCCGTACAATCACTGAAAATTTCATCAAAATCGGATGAGAAATGTAAAAGCAAGGACAAGGACATAGCAGGGCATGGGGGGGCTGTGGCAAGGATTACACGTTTGCGCATGCGCAGCGGCTACTACCAGTCTGGAGGCAATGATTTGCATAGGAGATCATCTACACGCCAACTCGCACAGTCCCTGAAAGTTTCATCGAAATCTGATGAGAAATGTAGAAGATATGGCTGTGGCAAGGATTTCATGACAAACACACAGACTCACAGACAGACAGACACGGAACCAAAATTGTTCAAAAAGGTCTGAAACGTAAGACGCGAGTGTAAATTTTGAATGTGGAGAACATTTTGGAGGACATATATATCGTCGTCCCCTGACACACTGAAAGGAGTAGGTACTCCTTTTTCGCGCCTTTAACGGTTTTGTTGTCGATCAAAAACTCATGCGTATTCTATACACTTCTCGTGAATCAAATTGTGAGTCGGAATTGGAGTAGATTCTGATCAAAGTAATTTTCTACTCTTGAACCACCGACTTACAAAGTTAAAAGTCCCTACAAGTAGGTAGTTTTGCGTCAGGACTTCCCCGCCGTTTCACTAACAGTGCCTAGGTAGGGAAAACCCACCTTGAAAATCATTGTTTCTTCTACACCTTCATTACCCCTTCCACCTATTTAGCATAAATGAAGAGTTTTCTTTCAAACGGGCTTATATCCACTTCTAATATTTTGTGGGAAGTTGAGAAAAACTAATTTCATGGCAAAGGAAGTTGTCTAGGGATCCCAAATTTTCCAAATAGTTTGTTCGTAGAACTTTGGATTGTAAGACCGAATTTTGAAATTTTGCCATGCGTTTTGAAAAAGACACGGCCATTTCTTATTTGGATATAAACCCATTAGATGAAAACGATGGATGTGTGCCACTTTGAAAAAAGCGAGTTTTGTTTTGCTTTGCGAGTTTGTGTGAAGAAAAGTCTCATTTTCATTTTCTTTTATTTTTACCCCTTATTTTCAATAATGAACCTTCGGAATCGAGCAAGAAGAAACATTCTAACCCCCCTCAAAATTTGATGGTTTACGTTTCAAAGTATGTAGAATTCGAAAACCAAATAAAAAAGTGTTAATTGAAAACAATGGGATGGGTATAAGCCGTTTTCAAGGAATTCAACTCGTGAGTGATAGGCGTTATCCCAAAGATTCAGAATCCTTGAAAAAAAACAAGAAGTGTAAAAGAAAACTCTTCCAATACATATTTTATTGCTTCGGGTACTGTCATCATAACCACGCCAATACGATGAGTTTTTCCTTCTTTTCCATTATTTTCCCCTGATTAATTCCCTGTCTAGGAGACAGCAGGTACTTCAACAATAGTATTCCGGCCAAATCTCGTACTTACACCTAAACTTCATTCATCATAATCGTAATAATGTTAATATTTTCTTTGTCTAACTTTCAAAAAGTTGTGGTGGGAAAATTATTATTGTGACATAGGTAGTCCACGAACTACCTCTTTGCTACTTCTTTCTTTCGTGGATTTGTCCGATTGAAATGTATTCTTAATTCAGCGCATACCTAACTGAGAACTTATTGTCCAATTTTGATAACATTTTAGAGTTTGTGCCTCACGACTTTCATCGTATGCTCAGTTTTATTTCTCTCCAACAACAATTTCTTACGAGCCTAAAGCCCAACCACGCTCAAAATTGGAGAGTGCTACCTAGTTATCAACATCAGCATACTTGGGTACAAAGCGGTATTTTGATATTTTGTTTACCAACCTCTTTAGCGAACCGATTCTCGCGCTGACATCCTACGTTTGTGCTCAGCCTCTCGACGGGCGGGTGTGCCATGGTTTGCACATCCAACATTTGATGTCCCACATTTTTCTCTTCCACTGAAAGTCGTGATTGTAACTCGTAGCATTTTCCAGGTTGATCTCTTATCCTATCGTTGATTCCTTGTGACTTGTTATCCACACACACGGAACTTAGTAAGATCTTGCGCATAATCTGATCTCGTGTCGGCATTTTAAGTCTTTCAGAGGTTTCAGGTCAGGATATGTGGAATTGTCACTTAACACTCAGGACTTCTTTGCTAATTAGAACCTACTCCTACCTAATTATTGCATGAAAGGCTAGTACAAATTCTACGAGATAATGAAATCTACTGTCAAGACAAACCTGGTTACGTCTTTTTTTTTTGTTGTTGTTGGGTGTGTCTCGTAAACTGGAGTAATGTGATATTTTTGTAGATGATTAGTACTCTAAATTATTATTTCTAGGTACCTAGTTAAAAAGGCGAAGAGGTAATTTTACAAATGAGTCATTAAGTTTTACAAATCGATAGTTTGAGTCCTATTATGAATGAGCAACTTAAGAAACATTCATTAGTAAGAAATATAGGTGTTCGATTTTCAGTATTTTCGGACTACTACTTTTTGAATTCCTTCGTTATAGTTTAATATTCCCATTGGAAATTTCACGATGATTGCGAATATACAACGACAAGTTTGAGATGTATATTTCACTAAAAACTTCAAAAAATACGTTATTTATAATTATATCCGTCGAGGAGGCGCCAACTTCCGCAAGGGGCACTGGTGGTGTTCTGTCAGCGTGTTGTCGAGTGAAGGCGATGGCTTGATGATGTCTATTGGTCCCTACTCAGATAGGATGCAGGATGGAGATGCACTGTCTGCCCGGCGCGTTTCCGCTTTACCGGTTGCAGGAGTGCAAAGGCATTTTAGCTCAGCCGCTTTCCTCGGCGCGATAGCCGCAGATTGGAAGGAGTCTGTATATTTATCTTGTGGCTAGTTGGGGAAGACAACTCCCAGGTATGATGGGAGCGGAGGCCGGCGCGATAAGCTACGGACGCCTCCGAGGAACTTGGGCTGCAAAGATGTGACGAAGGAGAGAGAAATAATCAAGTCGATTTGTTGTCGTAGAATACAAGAAGGGAGAACTCAGAGCCTAGAGTTGTCCTTTTATACTACCTGAAACAAGGTAAAGGGAGTCTGGAAGAGGTTGACGTCAGATGACGTGTTCTTTCCCCTTCATGTCTCTTTATTGGAGAACTAAAAGTAGGAAGTTAATAGATCGTTACATGCGGTAAAGTAGAGTCTCGTGCGTTCAATAGAGTGCTCTGATGACTTACCACAACAAGTAATATTACAGCGTGATTATCCCTTATTGGACCATGGTATCACTGGTGTCACTGAAAACATCTCAGGAACTCCACAGCTCTTCTAAAGTGTCACCAGAGTAACCAAAACTAAATTGCGATTTTATATTTAATTGACAACATAATTGTATTGTTTTGGGATATTGGAAGTCTCAAAACGGAATTACGACCGAAATTCCCCAAAAAATCAATGAATTTTTCAAAATTTTTGTCAGGTATCATTTTTTGATTTTAATAGCATACAAAAAATGTTTCGAAAAATTCAGCTCTACACAATTTTTCAAATTGCAGTTTCAATCTAGTTAAACTGGTGGCGCCCTGGGACAGCTGTGGGATTCCTAAGATGTTTTCGGTGACATCAGTGACACCATGGTCCGATAGGGGTTATTATTAAATAATTCGTTCATTAGTCTGCCAACGGGCTTTTTTCATCCCTTTCCTTAACTTAAAACAAATATATTACAGTGTGATTATTATTACATCATTCGTTTATTAGTCTGCAAACGGGCTTTTTCATCCCTTTCCTTCAATTTTCTGGTACTAAGGAACTTACAAGATGGAATTCGAAAAATCTGGTTCGTAAGGATTATGTTTGATACCTTTCACAAATAAACTTTTCTTATTAATTTAGTATTGGTTGTGAAATTGTAAGGGGGGTAGCAACCACTCTCACAATATAATTACAATAAATGAATTAGCAACGGATTGGTTGTACATGTTAATTGGACTTGTTTAATACTGAGATGAGGTTGATTTTGTTCAGGAACTGAGTGGCAAACTCTCTCATTATTAAATTGTGGATTTGAGAGTGAAGAAATAAGGTGATGAATGCACTTTCCCGCTAGTTCGTGAGTTTAATTTAGTTAAATCTTGTGAACCTCTCATTATGAGCCATTGCTTCTCGTCTCAGTCATCAATTCAGCTCAGAATATGTTAAATGAGGGTGGTAACTGGCAAACTTCATCTCCTGTTCGTTATTCATCTAGCTCTCTCACAATCACTCGTACAACTCCCACACTCCTGCTAAAAGTTTTCCACTCTACGAGCGGTGTAATTCAGCGGTGAATTGTAAATTTCTCACCACACGTTTTACAGTTCTCTGTCATAGATGGCGCCAAAGTTTAAATGTTGAATGAGAGCGACAATGAATGGTTAGCCCCACCAGCTGCCTTCAGGACTATCGAGGTAAGGGGGGCCGCGCCCCCGGCCATGGCAGACCCACTGCTTTCAGTCTTCTCTCAACTCCTGCTCGCAGTGGAGGCTACAAGCCGTCGCGTGCTCCTGTTGTGCGTGCTCTATGCTTCGCGTCTCCCCCTTGAACCGGCGCTAATTGTAGTACATTGATGACTTTGTTGCTCCACCCAAAACAAGGTATAGCAAAAATTTAAATTGATAATTGAACTCTCGTATACCTCATTCTTATAAGCACCGATTTTGGTTTATTATTTTCAATAATAAGTTTTGGAATCGAGCAAGAAAAAAAAAATTTAACCCCCCCCCCCCCTCAAAATTTGATGTTTTACGTTTCAAGGTACGTAGAATACGAAAATCGAATAAAAAAATTTCCGTCCGTCCGCCCTACGCCGTGCGCCGTACGCGGCACTTTTCTTAGCAACACAGGACCGATTTGGTTCAAATTTGGTATATGGGCTCCATTTGGGGTCTAGTTGTGCCGCGAAGCTTTTGGTTGATGTAGGTCACTTCTAAGGGGTGAAAATTAAGGGTTGAAATTTTCAAGAGTGCCCTAGCTCGAAAACTCTCGAAATAAAGGTATCGTTTTTTCACCAATTTTAAATAGTATTGAATTTTTAAAAATTTTTGAGACCACCGGGAGCCCTGTAGGACAAACCGTTCGGTCCCTACGAGTACTTGAAGGTTTTCCTTCGATAATACAGAATCATGAGTGTGAATCGCAAAAGAGGTCTAATCTCCATTCAAATTTTATCGGACTAAAATGCGATCGCTGTTCATTTCTTCGATTTGTACACAGTTTTGCCTTCTGCGTAACCAGTAATCAAATTTCCATATGAAGCTTTCTATTTTTCCAATCGAGTGTGAAGCGTTTAGTTCTTTCTAATAAACTTGATTGTGAAGGTGTGAAGCCAGTATGGTGTGGTAGGTAGTACCTAGCTGGTAGGTAAAAAAAAGTTGGTTGGTAAAAAAAATGTTGGTGGGTAAAAAACGCTGCAAATCATTGCTCAAAGGCTTCTTCACTCTCCAGATCACTGATCAGCTGAGTGAGCTCCGAAGCCATTTTCAATCCTATTGAATGGAAGTGCTCTTCCAGGCGTCTCCAGCATTCGAGGAGATCTTCTTCACTCTTCAGATCACTGATCAGCTGAGTGAGCTCCAAATCCATTTTTACTCCTATTGAATGGAAGTGCTCTTCCAGGCGTCTCCAGCATTCGAGGAGATCTTCTTCACTCTTCAGATCACTGATCAGCTGAGTGAGCTCCGAAGCCATTTTCAATCCTATTGAACGCAGGAAGCTGAAATTTGAGAGGGAAGGTCAAGGGAGAATACAGATGGTGGTAGGTGCTATTGATGGAGAACCAGTGATCTATACAGAAGGGTGATCTATACAGAAAATAATAAACCTTTGAGCAATGATTTGCAGCGTTTTTTTTTTCTCAAGAGTACGAAGCAATTCAGTATCTTGTCAGCATCACTCTACGTGATAATCAAAAAATTATCATTCTGTAGGAATAATGTAAGCTTCCTCATAAACATCTTGTATTGAGGGGCCTTTGACTTAGGCCACATAATATTATGAGTGGTCTTCACAGGGTCATAAGTGGGAATCCCAGTCACGCAGCTCAAATAAAAGATAACACTTTTGAAAAATATTGAAACAAATTATTTGCAATGTAAGTATTCTTATAGGAAATTTTGAGCTGGTTCCGGATATACCATGTAACTTGACATGGTATGTACACCATGTTCGAGTAAGTAATTTCCAATATTCAAAAAAATAAATAAATAAAAAATTGGTATAAAAACGGACTTGAAGAAATTTTCGGGTTTTTAATCATTTGAGCGTATTGGACAACTTAGTTTTGGTTTATTATTTTCAACAATGAACCTTTGGAATCGACCAAGAAAAGAAAAAAATGTTAACCCTTCTCAAAATTTGTTGGCTTACGTTTAAAAGTACGTAGAATCTGAAAATCGAATAAAAATTTGGACGTCCGTAGGACACTTTCCTTAGTTTCCATAGGACCGATTTTGATGAAATTTGGCATCTGGGCTCCAATTGTGACCCGAAGCTTTTGGTTAATGTCGGTCACTTCCAAGGGTCGAAAAATAAGGGTTGAAATTTTAAAAACGCCCTAGCTCAAAACATTTCGTTATAAAATTATTTTTCAATCAATTTAAGATAGTATTGAATTTTTAGAGACCACACTAGTGTGAATCGCAAAAGAGGCCTAATTTCCGTTCAAATAGATCTTACCAAAACGCGATGGCTGTAGGTACGTGGTAGGTAGGTAGTATCTATGGTTGTTAGCTGGTGATAATGGCAAAGCCGCGTTCTTTGCAGACGAGTCATCTAGGGAGACAATTCCCTGAACTTGAATTGAAAGAAACATGTTCATCACAATCAAGTTCACGGTTCTTTATGTTCACAAATATCGACGCGATGGATATTGTTATCTATTTATGTTGATTTTGGTTTATTATTTTCGTAATGAACCTTTGGAATCGACCAAGAAAATTTTTTTTTTAATTTTAAATTGTATTGAATTTTTAGAATTTTTTGAGACCACCCGGAGCTCTGTAGGACAAACCGTTCGCTCACTACGAGAATTTAAAGTTTGGACGTACGATAAATCAGAAACAGCGTGTGAATCGCAAAAGAGGCCTAATCTCCGTTAAAATTAAAGCTGACCGAAATGCGATCGATGTTTTTCTTCATTTTGGATGGTTGGTGGCTTTGCAGACGAGTGATCTATACAGAAAAATAAAAAATAATAAACCATTGTGTAATCATTTGCAGCATTTTACCATTTACGTGGTGGCTTCGTATGTTGATTCTCCTTGAAATTCATTACAGCAATCATTCTGGGCAAACTACAAACTAATCTCCAAATTCGATGCGATATTTAGATATTTCCCTTAATGAATTCGTGGAACTTTTCTATATTTACTAATTGTAATTTCGAGTCTCGGTGTTCAAATAAGTCAGTCGAATCTTGTCGTTTGGAATTGGGGAAATTTGACAGCCTATAATGTAGGCTGTATAATGTAGGCTCAGCCTACTAGGCTGTAAGATATTATCATACAACCGGCGCTTTTCATTTTTAGGCCTGAGATGAAAATGGTGACTCGCTTCCTCCAGAAGATGGAAACGAACATTTTATTCCCTTACTTTTTTGAGACGTGCTCATTTCCGTTGACTAATGAAAGGCGACAGCTGCCCTGAAAATGACAACCCACTTTTGAAAACGACTTGCTCGACAAACGTGATTCTCCTGAAAAATATGTTTTTCACGATGTATTAGCCTGATTTGGATGCATTTTTGGAAGGTAGATGCTCGTAAATGATTGTTCAAGAGTTTCGTGAAGATCCAGAAAAGTCCACATTGTTCAATCGTATCGGTGTCTATGAATCATGACAATATCAACTTTATCGGAAAATCATGTTTCATTCAAGAATAGTTCTTGTTGTTTTGACCAATTCAATAATATTTGAATCACACATTCTAATTCCAATTTAAGATGCATCAATAGTTCGAAAGCTTGGAGGAAGAATAGTGCATATCTTACTTTTTAACATTATTTTTTTGGTACGTAGGCTCCATTTTGGGTCAAGCTGTGCCCGGAAGTCAGTTTAGGTTAGTGTCAATCACTCCTAGGGGGTGAAAAGTAAGGTTTCAAAATTTTGAACGGTCCTGGGTCAAAAATTTAGAAAAAACGCTGCAAATTATTACACAACGGTTTATAATTGCTTCCTCTCTACCGAAGGTAGGGAAGCTTTGCATTCGTGAAAGAAGTGAAAAAAAAAAAAAAAAAAAAAATGTCCTCCAAAATCATAATTTCCACTTGCTTTTTGCGTTTTAGAGCTTCCCGAACAATTTTGGTTCCGTGTCTGTCTGTCTGTCGGTCTGTCGGTCTGTCGGTCTGTCTGTGGTCAATCCTTGTCCCGGGCAAAACTATACTAACCTGTGGTCCGATTTTGATGAAATTTTCAGGGATTGTGCGGGTTAGGTCCTAGACGATCCCCTATCTATTTCAGCACCTTCGGACCAATAGGAGCGAGTGCTCATGCGCAAACGTGAATTTCCTGGAACCTCGGTTTCTCGGTTTCTAATGAACCGATTTTGCTCAAATTTGGAGGTTAGTTAGGGACTAACTTCTAAGAGACACCCTATAAGTTTCAATCAAATTGGTCAAGCAATAGCCGCTGCGCACACGCGAACTTTAAATTTATTGTTACAACCAAAACTCCGCAACTATTCAACCTATTTCGATGAAATTTTCAGGGATTGTGTGGGTTAGGTCCTAGACGGTGGACCGCTAAATACGTCCATGTTACAATGAGTGAGGAAGCTATACTGCCCACCCAACTTGGCAGACGTTTTTTTATATAGATCTCTCGTCTACAAAATCACCAACCATCCAATATGAAGAGAAAAAGAGAAAAAAAAAATCAAAAAAAATCAAAAAAAAAATCAAAAAAATCAAAATCACCAACCATCGATCGCATTTCGGTCAGCTCTAATTTGAACGGAGATTAGGCCTCTTTTGCGATTCACACTCGTGTTTTGATTTATATATATATATATATATATTTCAATATAAACCCTTAAATTTTCGTAGGGAGCGAACGGTTTGTCCTACAGAGCTCCGCGTGGTCTCAAAAATTTCTAAAAATTCTATAGAATCTTAAATTGAAGGAAAAACAATACCTTTACATCAAAATTTTTTGAGTTAGGGCGTTTTCAAAATTTCAACATTAATTTTGGAACCCTTAGGAGTGACCTACATCAACCAAAAGCTTCGGGGCACAACTAGACCCCAAATGGAGCCTACATACCAAATTTTATCAAAATCGGTCAATGCTAAGTGGCAAAAGTGCCGCGTACGGCGTACGGCGTACGGCGGACGGACGGCCAAATTTTTATTCGATTTTTGGATTCTACGTACCTTGAAACGTAAACCATCAAATTTTGAGGGGGTGTTAAAATTTTTTTCTCTTGGTCGATTCCAAAGGTTCATTATTGAAAATAATAAACCAAAATAGAACTTGCGATCAATTTTTAGGAATGAATCTCATCCAAAAAATCATTATTATTTTATTATTTCACATGGATAAGTATATTGTACTTTTCCATGCGAAAAGATATGATGAGATTGGTTTAATTTGCTGTAATTACTAGGAGACTTTTTAAATGAATGTTTGTGCCATTAAAATGAATACAAAATATATGCAAGGGAGTACAACAAGATCTACATTTTTTAAATTAGTAAAAGTGATAATCTTAGTTCATCAATCTACATACCAGATTTGTAGAAACGTAGTCAAGATATCATCAATACCTACGTTACAAGGTGGGGCGTTGCGGCCCAATATGACTGGGGTTATAATGACAACGTACCTCAATGCCGGGGGTCCCTCTTAACCCTTCTTTCCCCGTACAACCAACACCGTATTTCGTGACGATGTGAACGATCTGCTCATTAAAACTAGCAAGATACATCAATAAATGAGACCCTATCTGTTTAGTAGGTCATGAAATCGTCAAGCGTCTGAGGGTTCAGGGTGATAGTAAAGCCCCCTAAGCTATGATTTGCGTCGAGAGAGATAAGATAAGAGATGAGTAACCATCAACATGATTCTATCGGAGTAAACTATTATGGCGTGAAGGACGTTCGACGGAAAATCCATAGGGATTGTTAACCACAAATTCATCTGCCATGAATTTAGTACAATATGTAATAGAGAGAGAGAGAGAGAGAGAGAGAGAGAGAGAGAGAGAGAGAGAGAGAGAGAGAGATTTTATTTGTCGTTCACAATATTGCAAGACAAACGTCGATAAACAATTAGACATAACAAAGAATGAAGATGGAGAAACAATAACTCTCAATTAGACAAATACTAAATACTAAGATAGTTGGAAACCATTACGTCAGTACATAAATGGGTTACTTGAATACACTTATTCTATCAAACATTAACAAACTTTTTGAGGAATATAAAAATTTAACGGAAGATACCTTGGCATCATACTTATGACTTCCGAATGTTTGTAATACCTCGGCATCATAGTTATGACTTCTGATTGTTTGTAATACCTCGGCATCATAGTTATGACTTCTGGGGTCAGCTGTGACTGAGCGAGCTACGGCTTGTGTCTCTGGTGACGGGACTAGAACCGGTTGCAGGGGCCGTGAGTTCGAGGCCCGCCTCTGCGGCATATTTTCGAGCAAGTCGGTCGCAGTTCCCCCCTATTCCCAACCCAGGGCGGTGAGGCCAATGGGAAGCCATGAGCGAAATCATCAGAACAAATTCTGATCTTCCCTTAGGAAGACAGCTGATGACGTCCGCGACGCCAGGAATGGCAGTCGGAGGAAAATCCAACCTGAAATGGCTGTTTACTTTACTTTTACTTTAGTCATGACTTCCGAATGTTTGTAATAACTTGGCATCATAGTTATGACTTCTGAATGTTTGTAAATTCGTTTTGTCATACCTGTGGAAGCCTCAAAAAAAGTTCAGATTTAACTGTTTAGGAAGAAGTTAAAATTTGAAGGGTACAATTTCCTTGATTTTCTGCTTTACTGCCAAAAGTAAAAAGCTTCGTATTCGTGCAGCAAGTTTTTTAAATTTTTTAACGACTGAAAAAACATTTTTACATTTCATTTTTGCAATACATGTTTGCATAAAAGTTCAATCACGGTATACTTGTAAGTTGGATTTTTCTGTAACAACTAGTCTTTTTAGTGGGAACTATATCACTCATTTTCACTATTTGCATAAACACTAGTTTGTTACACAGCACTCCTCTAATATTTTGCTTCCGAGTCTACCAAGGTAGCGGAAGCTTTGTTTTCACTTTTCAAGGACGAAGAAAAAAGTCCTCCAAAATCAGAATTTTCACTCGCGTTTTGCGTTTTAGACCTTTCTGAACAATTTTGGTTCCGTGTCTGTGTGTCTGTCTGTCTGTCATGAATTCCTTGTAACGCGCATAACTATACAAAGTTATTGTCCGATTTCTATGACATTTTCAGGGATTGTGCGAGTTGGTGTGTAGACGGTCCCCTGTGAAAATCATCATCCTCAAACTGATAGAAGCGACTGCGCATGCGCAAACGTGAATTCCTTGTAACAGCCATAACTTCCACATTTTCCACCCGATTTCAATGAAATTTCCAGGGATCATGCGGATTAGGTCGTAGATGATCCCCCATGAAAATCATTTTCCCCGGACTCATAGTAGCCACTGCGCATGCGCAAACGTGAATTCCTTGTAACAGCCATAACTTCCACATTTTCTACCCGATTACGATGACATTTTCAGGGATTACGCGGATTAGGTTGAAGATGGTCCCCAATGAAAATCAAGGCCATAAAATTGACAGAAGCCTCTGCGCATGCGCAAACGTAAAATCCTTGTAACAGCCGTAACACTTACATTTTCCATCCGAATTTGATGAAATTTTCTAGGATTGTCCAGATTAGCGTGTAGATGGTCCCCTATGAGGGTAGTGAAAGGTACTTAGAGATTGGTGTTTTGAGATTAACTACTATGCATCGGATCATCTACATAATCGGGTTATGGATACGAGGAAGCTATGTGCCACACCCACTTAGCAGACTTTTTTTGTGCGCGCGCTATACCCTCTAGGAGCGCACAAAGTTGATTCCTGGTCTAAACTGTAATTTTGGCTGCAATTTTAATACAATAATACCTATATATTAAACGTAAAATATACAATTTCTTATGAGTTTTATTTACCAAAATCTGATTAGAATTCTCGAATAAAGAAGGGTCAAACTTACGAGCACCCAAGAGAGGACACAATCAGGAAAACGCTGCAAATGATTACACAAATGTTTATTATTTTTCTATATAGATCACTCGTCTGCAATGAACACGGCTTAGCCACTGTTACCGCCAACCAACATGAAGAAAAACATCGATCGCATTTCGGCCAGCTAAAATTTAAACGGAGATTAGGCGTCTTTTGCGATTCAAACTCGTGTTTCTGATTTATCGTAAGTCCAACCCTTAAATTCTAAGTGGAGCCCAAATACCAAATTTCATCAAAATCGGTCAATGCTAACTGAGGAAAGCGCCGCGTACGGAGAATGCCGTACGGCGGACGGACGGCCAAATTTTTATTCGATTTTCGGATTCTACGGACCTAGAAACGTAAACCAACAAATTTTGAGGGGGTTAACAATTTTTTTTCTTGGTCGATTTCAAAGGTTCATCATTGAAAAAAATAAACCAAAAGGGGAGGTTCTCTAACATCAACGGTAAAATGATTAAAATACGTGGAAAAATCTCACTTCGTAGGAATTATTTATTCTGTGTGTTATCTACCCTCACCTCATTCGACTACCAGAGCGTAAAGTTTGAAGGTTCATGGTTAACTCACTTTTTCCACCGGTATTTTAGCACTAAGAATGATCAAAAGCCCTTATTTTGTACGTTTTCCTCTGCAGAATGGTGCATAAATATCAATACAAAAAACTGTAATATGACGAAGGGTTTTAAAAATGGATAACCCTGTCGACATTACTCCTAAGATCCTTGCTTCACCAATATAAAAAATGGGAAAGCTTTGTTATCAGGCAGCAGATTTTATAAAAAATTAGTCCAACACAAAATTAAAATTTTCACTGAAGAGCGTTTCAGAGCTTGTCGAACCAGATTGGTCCTGTGTCTTTGTCCCGGGCATAGGTAACCACTCGGAATCATGGTCCAATTTTGTTTGAATTTCCATGGTTGATGAGCACGCTCAAACTGTGGTTTACTCAAATATCAATTTCTCGCGATAACTATGTGTGGGAATTGAAATCGGGATGTGACTAATCACGAATGACTCTACTATTCGATTACTTTTACTGACATAAACTTTTCACGAAACCAACTTGAATTCAACTTCATTCAAACCTCAATTCACGACTCATAATTCATACTTAATAATGACACGTCATAAAACTTTCATCGGAATTTTAGAAACACAACAGTAACTAGGCAACGGAATAATATTATATAATAATAACAACTGGTGACGCCGATTTTGAATAATATTGTGTTACCCCGATTTTGAATTTAACGACTTCATAGTCGTCTTGCGGGTTGTTTCGATAAAGAATCAGTAACATGACTGTAAATATATTTTTTTTAATGAATGAATCAGTGGCCCAGCCTAATGATATATGAGGAGAAACATTTAAAGTTATTTTTCTATGACTTCCAATTCAATTAAAGGTAGCAGGATTTTCAAAAAAAAAATCTTAAATTAGTTACTTAAGAGTGGTAATCTGTTGAGAACGGCTGTCGAAAACTTATCAAATGGAAGTGAGAATAAAGTGGCAGCAATTTAATATCTACAGACGAGGAGAAACCGTCAGAAGTAATTTGCAACATTTTGGGGGGCTGTGGTGGATGTAGATCCTCAATCGTTCTAGGTCAACAGTTTCAATTGGCTGTATACAACCCTAAAAAGCTTTCTGTCACTCTGAGGCCAGAACGTGCTTCAAGCCCCGTTGGGAGTCTCAGTGTTTGCAATATGAGATGGAAGATCAACTCAGCAGTTACATTTCTCTCACAATCAAAATTACAACGAAGGTATTACTGGTTTTTATTTTTGACTCATAGCGCCGTTTTCTGAGGTAGTGATTTTTTACGCTGGTGGCGATATTCTGCACACCATATCAAATGAATAGGGAGAAAGAAAATTTAGGAAGATATATCAACCCTAGAAGGATATTGTGTGTAAAGTTTACTCATCGCTGGTTAGCTTTTTGTGATTATTCCAAAACTAACCTTCTGACTGAGCCCTCCTCTTAGCAGTTTTCTCCCTAGTTAGTTATGCATCTGTCTTTGGCCAGAAAACATCCAGACATCACGTGCAACACTCCTCCAATTCTATGAGTAAAAATCAATCAGCAGTATCGTTCCACGTAAATTTCTTGTGTAATTATTACTCAACAGTACCCTTACATGCCCTTTCCAATATGTCCATCTTACTCAGCAATGTCATCAATGCCCCCTTCTTGTGTGTGAGATTTACTACGATCTTGTTCTATATCATGAACAAGCCTACATAAACGCCTGTTATTGCAGCAATAAAGTACTCCCCAAAGTGTAATTATCAGAAAGTTGATTTGTTAGATTGCTTTATTTCGACTAAAAGTTGTCGAAATAAGTTGCTAACAACTCTTTTCTTATAATTATTTGATCTCTTTAATTTTTTATTTATGGTGTTGGAGGGAGTTCAGTATTTTGGAAAAATGTTCGAATCATTTGGCAATTCGGAAGGCAATCAATTTTTAGTACCGACGTTGAGCATTGTAATTAACTGATTTTTTTTTTTCTCTAAGGGAAAAGGATTATTGATGCTCCTTAAATACTATACTTTTCAAATTCGATAGTCTAATAATTTTGGTGTTATTTAGGCTGTAGATTGGAAGTCTGATCGCATAATTACTACTGTATTATTATCACTACCATATTAATATTTTGTCAGAATTCATGTTTAATGACGCAATAATCCATAATGGAAAACGTGTGTGGTTTCATTTCATACTTTCAGAATATACCTAAATTAATTAAGAGAAATCCAGTTTTGGGCGAATGTGTAAAATTTACTCAACGATGTGTGTGTGTGTGGCTTAGGGAAAACACGGTATCCTTCTAAGGTGAAGATCACACAGTCTCGCCAATCTGTGAATACTGAGACATTCGCCATTGTATCATTCCATAGATCATAATATAGTTGAACAATCAATTATAGGCTACCCATCCATCACAAATTACTCGAGACGAACGTCTATGCCTTTCGTACTAGAGAGGTCGATTTCTCATGCGACAAGTCAACGTTCTTTGAGTCTCTTTAAGTTAAATCTTCACCCACGTACTCTCTTAAGCCATTTGAAAATTCCATAGCACAAGAATTGAACTTTGAATCACACCAAAATCCATTTGGCATGCAATACAGTACCTACCTGTATTATGTGTCACATATTATAGCTGCTCTACACACATATTATTCTCCAACACGTTTCGTCGCTTTCAACCATCCTAACTCAAAAACAAACTCGCTGCGGCTTTCAAAATTTTTATCTTCGAGATTCCCATCTTAGGTAGCAAACTCTACTATCTAGGTTTGTAGACCTGATTTCTACAACTCTCACACCCCAGGGAGCTATTTAGAGATGATTGTGAGATGCAAGAAAATGGACTCTGACTCTTGGATTGAACCTGTTGTAATCAGAGACTAAGTTACGTAGGTCTGTCATCTCTTTTTGAAATATACGTGTAATTTCAACTTGGCGCGCTATCGCAAGAAGTTCTATGCAGCGCACTAAGCGAGACTGAGCCAAGAATTATCCTGGTCGAAGAAATATGGAGGTTCGCGGAGGAAAATGACTTAGGGCGAGGGAGGACTAAAAAGAGGCATTTCTCTCGTTCTTTCAGTTTCCAAGTTTTTATGTGAAACTTTGGAGCTCAGAATATTCTAATTGCTATCTAAACATTTCCATTTTAAATAATTATACTCCCATGGAGAAAATTTGACATCAAATGCAAAGCCTGGTAGAAAACCAAATCTGGGTTTTCGATGAAAATATTACAAAATATACAAGATTATACATAAATATTTTTATATCTCCACCTTTGAGTGCAACTATCATAAGAATAAACAGAAAAACGTTTGCAAATTCGCAGTGGCTACTATCAATGAGGGCGTCGGTGGTCTAGTGGACAGTGTACCTGACTGCAGTGATAAGATGAGAACCGTCTAGCGGGGACGCGCGTTCGAGTCTGGTCGTCGCAGAAAGTTTTCTGTCTATTAGACGATCGGCAATCTCTCGTTCCAACCCAGGGCGGTGATGTTTGGGAAGCCATGAGCGAAATCATCAGAACAAATTCTGATCTCCCCTTAGGGAGACAGCTGATGACGTCCGCGACGCCAAGAATGGCAGTCGGACGAAAATTCAACCTGAAATGGTTGCATACTTTACTTTACTTACTTTACTATCAATCAGGGGGGGGGGAGCAATCTGCACGATAACCCGCACAATAACTGAAAATATCATCAATATCGGACAATTTGTTGACAACTGAAAATTTTAATTTCGGAGAACAATTTTTTAACCAAGAAAAGTGAAAACAATGCCCTATCTTGTTAAACTCGAAGCAAAATAATCTTTCGATTACGGCACCTCGGTCGATTCTCGCACCTCGAAATAGAAAAGGAAACATGAGGGAGGTGAAGAGAATTTCTCGGTTGAAAGGACTACGAGTAATCCATTCTAGATTCCTAAGTCACGTGATTCCATGGTACTTCGTTCCCACAACCACCGGAAAAGGCACAAACAAAGCGACCTCCTTGATTCCCTTGCTTATCAAACTCGGATATATTATAATGAAAGAGCAATTCAAAGAACGGAGTTTACTAGAATCAAATTATAAATCAATACGGCTAGTGCCAATAACCAATCGATAACTATGGTACCACTGGAAAGATACCTAAATAATTTTAAGGCACAATAGAACAATTACTTGCAATAACAAATTATTAACAAAAATATGACAAATGAATGATAAAGACGAAAATATAGGGTGTTCTCTTATTGAGACTGTTGACCACCATGATCTGACCCATCGAAAATCACATGCAAGAGTATGCAGGAGGCCAAAAACATCATTGTGAAAATCAAAAAGACGGCTTCAGCGGACAACAAGCTTTTCTTCACTGAAAAAATACATACAATCATATAATTATAAATTACACAAATTAAGTTATTTCAATGGCGCCATAAATGTAATGAACTTAATTTTCCTCTGAATGATTTAACTTAATGAATCTGATGAGTTTTTTTAAACGTAATATACAGATATGCCATCTCAATGCGTTCAATGCGTAAATTTTACTTATTTTTTGTTAATTTTCACTTGATTACTACATATTTGTAACACATGATTTTGAGGTATTTTTAAACTCTGAATCACGCGTTTCTGGGGGGGGGGGACAACAAAATATTCAAATAAAAAAAATGTCACAATTTTCTCATCTTAGTCGGATTTTGATTGGAAAACTGTCTATCCCGTAGTTCGGCCATAAAGAATATCTTTTTTCATTGAATAGAGACATGAGGCATACCACGCCTACATCGCTCCAGGAAATTGCAAGCTGCAGATTATCTATGCTGAATGCTGGGCAAACTTTTAACTACTCTGAACGAGATTATGGTGAAACTTGTTGAAAGATTTAAAGGGTTCTTGAACAAGGTGTTCTTGAAATCGATTTCAGCGAGTTCGTACGGATCATACCGTACAAATAGAAATAAGATTGACAAAATAACAGACTCAACTGAATAACATACATACGCACACACAGAATAACTTTTTGTATAAAAATAAAGTCAAAACAGCCATAAGCAAGATGAAAAAAATTCTTGATCGTTATTTACCTTTCAAACAGCATATGGTGCACAAATTTTTTCGAGGCTTCTCTGTAAGACAAAATTAATGTAATGTAATGTTGAGCTGAGTGCATGTTATATAATATATACTACTCCACTTGAATTAACATAGTAATTATTGTCTTATTAGTTGTTATAACAATTGGGTATCAATTAATAACATTTTAAACTGTGACTTACTCAATGGACCCGGTTCAGGACGTGACGGTTCATTAACGTATAGTAGTTCTTCAACACCTCCAAAAGCGACCCTCGGCGTTTCAAGGCCAGGCAACATTGCTCCATCGCTGAAAAATTTCCATTTAACTTATCAGAAGATGAAGTTCATCATAAAACTGAACAACCTAGGAATCAAATCATTCCAGGTGCGGGCTTAACGGAGTTCAACGTTATTCCGTTCTTTTCAGGACGTCCCACAGTAAGACTTGGGCGTCCTTATGCGATCGATCTGGGGTAAAATAGGACAACACTCAACAGAAGAAAAAAATAACCACAAATTAATCCGTTTTAGACCATTCTGAATCCAAATCCGCGGAAAACCCATAGGTGTATGTCTGCGTGTGTGTGTATGTGTCAAAATCTTGTGTCGTCTGCACAGGCCTTAGTTCTCAACCGATTTTCGTGGTTCTTTTTTTGTTCGACGCGGAAAACTATCCAGTTGTGCACTACGTCGCCGGAATTTCGAATTTTGTATTTTAAGGGGAGTTAAAGCTCAAAAAACGTGCGTTTTTGGGCATAATCTTGTGTCGTCTGCACAGGCCTTAGTTCTCAACCGATTTTCCTGGTTCTTTTTTTGTTCGACGCGGAAAAATATCTAGTTGTGCACTACGGCGTTGAAATTTTAAATTTTGCTTTTTAGGGGGGGTGAGGGGGTTAATGCTTAAAAAACGTGCGTTTGCGGGGATTATCTTGTAAACTATTCTCAGGCCTCAATTTCCAACCGATTTGCATGTTTCATTTTTTGTTTGACTCAAATAACTTCTGAGTTGTACATGATTTCAACAGAGTACCAAAATTCTCAAGGGGAGGGGATGAGTGGAGGGATAATATTCACAAAATATCCGATTTTTCAACATTTTAGTTCCTTTACTGCTTATTTATTGTACCCATGCTATGAAATTGAGGAAAAATTCTCATTATACCTCCGGATTTTTATGAGTTATTCTCTGAACCACCATGGAACTAATAGTGGTGCCACCATGGTGCCAGGACACCATAAACCGCATATTTCTTTTTTTTGTGTGTGTTTCACCTTGAATACGGATGTGAACCTCGACGAACTGCCTACTACAACTATTAGATGAAAGTTCGATGTTACGACGTATTTCCGCTTTGGTGCCAGACTTGCACCATTGGTGGTGGTGGTGATGGGGGGGTGAGCTCTTATTCGCATGTTGGGTATCGTAGATCATGGATTTTAAAATGCTCTTCAGATTAGAGGTTATGGTAGATAATGGTGAGGGGTGGGGTCACTATTTCTTGCCTAAAGTAATAAATAAATTACATCGAGTGAAACAGTTTTATCGCATACCAACTGGTTAAACTGATATAATGCTTATCCAATGGGACGTCCCCTGGAATGCATGCATTACTAAACAATTTGTTTAGGTATGCAAATTTCTAACTAGCTTTCTTCGACCAAATTTCAATTCATTTCATCCGAGCATGACTTTGGAGTTCGGGCAGAACAGGTAGTTCGGGAGAACCCCGCCTAGTCATGTTTGAGAAGCTGATTCAGATGTCGTATTATATTTCAGTGGCGCCTAATTTGAATACTAGCGATACCGCCGGCATATACAATGACTAGGCATTCTATACAATACCGCATACATATGCCGTGATGTATTATGAGATGCGAAATTGGTGTTCCCATAAAGGCTTTCTAAGCTATTACAGGTCTATCAGATGTACAGGAGAGAATCCCCAGCTGATAAAGTAAGGGTTAAGTTTGTAACTCCATCTCAACATCCCGCGGGAGGCTTCCTGTGAAATTTCAACTTCTGGGAATAGTGTTGTCGTTCGTACTCTGCAGTCCTAGAAAGGCTCCCTGTGGAATTTTCGTACCGTGGAATCGACAGGAGGGAACTTAGCACCTCGCTGATAATCAGGGCTTGATCAAGTCCTTGAAAACAGCCATTTTCGAGCATAATCTCGTGTATGTACTCTGCCCAGACCACACTTTCACGTCGATTTGCGTAGGTTTTTTTCGACGCTAAAACCTACTTGTGCTATAGGTCGCCGAAATGTCGAAAGTATTGTTTAATGGAGAAGAAGGGAGGTAATTTACTGAAAAAAAGTAGGTATGTCCATTTTGACAATAACTTGAGCAAACTGTCTACTTCTACATTTTCTATCAATTTGCGGGTTTCTTTTTGCGGCCGACACTGCTTTTAAAATTCAGGGAACTTAATTTATATGCCTCTACATTTGTGTCACCGCGGATCAATCTGTGGTGTCACTATGGTGCCAGGACCCCAGAAACCGCGTATTGCGTGGGTTTTTGGCTGTTCCAGCTTGAGTTCTAATATTCTACGACTGTCCATCTAATTTCGATGGGTTTTTCAAAATTCCGTGGTCTAGACTCCAAAGTTATGAATTATATAGTAATTCAAGAGACAATTTCTCTTGGTTTGAAATTTGAAATACCGTTATCTCAGAATACATTGGGACTTAAGCCTGGGACTGCTTTAGTTGAAAGTGATCTATAAGCAATTGCAAGAGACGTCCCCTGGGCTGCATGCATTGCCTAAAAAAATGTTTATAGATAGATTCGAAATAATAGGGTGTGCGCCTGGGTAGGAAAAACTGTTTATTATTATTGCTTCCGAGTCTACCAAGGTAGCGGAAGCTTTGTTTTCACTTTTTAAGGACGAAAAAAAAAAGTTCTCCAAAATCAAAATTTCCACTCGCGTTTTGCGTTTTAGACTTTTCTGAACAATTTAGGTTCCGTGTCTGTCTGTCTGTGTGTCTGTCTGTCTGTGTGTCTGTCATGAATTCCTTGTAACGCGCATAACTATACGAAGTTATTGTTCGATTTCTATGAAATTTTCAGGGATTGTGCGCGTTGGTGTGTAGACGGTCCCCTATGAAAATCATCATCCTCGGACTGACAGAAGCGACTGCGCATGCGCAAACGTGAATTCCTTGTAACGGCCATAACTTCTACATTTTTCATCCGATTTCAATGAAATTTTCAGGGATTATGTGGATTAGGTTGTAGATAGTCCCCTATGCAAATCATTATCCCCGGACTGATAAAAGCGACTGCGCATGCGCAAACGTGAATTACTTGTAACAGCCGTAACTTCAACTGTCCCCCAGGGGTCGCGGGTTCGAATCCCAGCCGAGGCTAAGTATTTTTTTGATCCAATCACATACATCTACTCACATAATTTTTCATCCGAATTTGATGAAATTTTCTAGGATTGTCCAGATTAGCGTGTAGTGAGAGGTAGATTAGAGAGTAGTGAAAGGTAGTTAGGGATTGGTGTTTTGAGATTAACTACTATGCATCGGATCATCTATATAATCGGGTTATGGATACGAGGAAGCTATGTGCCACACCCACTTGGCAGACGTTTTTTAATCTAAGGTAGACCTCATTACTATGTCAATTGATCGGGATTGTGGTCAACTGGAAACAACACCTTCTTCGCCGAGCTTTCGAACCTTCGAACCCTGAAGAAGGTGATAAATTTACCGAAAGCTCGGTGAAGAAGGTGTAGTTTCCAGTTGACCACAATCCCGATCAATTGATATAGTACGTTTTGTTAGGTCGATCTACATAGTTGCTGTGTAGACCTCATTCAGAGAATTTTAGAACCAACCGCGACCTTCTAGCGTGTGTAGATCTTTTCCTATGAATTTTTAAAGTTTCGACCGTTTGTGACGTCACAGTGGGCTGGGGGGTCCCGCCCAGGCGAGAGGGGCGCGTGACGTCATAAACGGTCGAAACTTTAAAAAATCATAGGAGAAGATCTACACACGCTATAAGGTCGCGGTTGGTTTCAAAATTCTCAGAATGAGGTCTACCTTAGATTAAAAATAACAATAAACAGTTTTTCCGACCCATGCGCACACCCCATTAGGAGTAGATACTTTGAAAGGAAGAGAGGATACTACATTAGGAGAGAATACTTTGAAAAATCATAGAAAAAGGTCTCCTCACGCTAGAAGGTCGCGGTTGGTGCCAAAATTCTCAGAATGTAGTCTACTTTCGATTAAAAATCTAAAAAAAAAATCAAGGCGCACCCTCCATTCCCTTTGAGAACCCACTTCGGCTTAAGTGATTTTTAGTCTTCATTCCATTTGTAAAAGTTTAAATACTTGAATAAATAAACTTTCTAACTGAAGAGTTTTCTTTCAAACGAGCTTAAAAGCCATTTTTTCACACTTTTTGTTTTTTTCACGGAGTTTGAATCTTTGGGATAAGGCCTATCACCTCACGAGTTGAATTAATTCCGAAACGGTTTATATCCTGCTTTAAAAGCTTGCTAAAAATCGGGTTTACCGACAAAACAGCTTATACCCATCCCATTGTTTTCAATTAACACTTTTTTTAAATCAATTTTAGGATTCTACATGCTTTGAAACGTAAACCATCAAATTTTGAAGGGGGTTAGAACATTTTTTCTTGCTCGATTCTGAAGGTTCATTATTGAAAATAATGGGTAAATCAATAAAAGAAAATGAAAATGAGATTTTATCTTGACACAACCAAAAACTATTTTTTTAATGTGGCTCATATCCATAGGTTTTCATCAAACGGGCTAATATCCAAATAAGATATGGCCGTGTCTCCCTCAAAACTTCTATGAACAAATTATTAGGAAAACTTGGGAATCCTAGACATCTTCCATCGCCATGACATTAGTTTTTGTCAATTTCCCACTGAAAATTCCACGGGGGTATAAGCCCGTTTGAAAAAAAAAAAACTCCTCAACTGTAACTGGTTGTGAGCGGTGAAATTGAGACTTTTTTTTAATTTTCATAAAAATGGGAGTTTGAAAAGTGCAAAAATTACATTTAGCCTCAGTCAAGCTTTCGAGATTTATATTTAATAGGACCTTCTTACTTCTTATCCAGTGACATGATTGTAATTTCTTCCAGCTCCGGATTGAAAATTCCGGATTCGTCCCTCAATTGACTGACAATGTCACAAAACTTGTGCTTCTCTTCTAGATCGTTTTTATGAGTAGTAGATGAATCATCAGGAGCCACCTGACATGCCTTTGCTTCACAACTGAAAATTAAAAGCAAGAAAAGATCTGTTGACTTTTCCCCAATCATTATTCATAACCAGATTACGTAGTGATGGAATGGACGTTGTCTCCGAAACATGTATTCCTTGGTTTGAAGGGGTCTGAGTGGTGTCTCTCTCATTGTTTTTTATATAAGGCTACTCAGTAGATATTTTTATATAAGGCTTCTCAGGAGACATTCTCAATCAAGAATATATCAAGACTTTGATTTCGGAGCTCCTTGGAGAAGGGTGAAGTTGACGGGTTCGTCTCTCTAGATTGCCTGTTCGTCCGTTACCCTCCACGCTCGAATCGCTACTCTGATTTGATTAGAATTTTGAAAAAAAAAAACAATTTATTGCAAACCTCCTAGAGAGGTAAAAGGCTGCAATTATGAGATTCCCAAAAAAACCCAGTTCCATGGTGAAACTGGCCATCCTTAGTGTAGTTTATTGAGTATACATGATCGTAAATACGGATAGATAACCTGCTACTTTTTATCGCCTAATCAAGATCAAGTCCGATTAATTGTGATGTATTGCTGGATTTCTGCCGTAGACCAACTTCGGAGTAGACCATTGAAATGTCATAATATTTTCGGTATTTCGGTTTTTTTACATTTTATTTGGCATTAAGATTTTATAATTCCATGGTATATATTATTTATATAAAAATATTCTTATAGATTGGAAAATTTCCAATTTTATCACTGTCAAGTAGCTTAAAGGTTACTCTATGAGTTTCACAATTACACAATTAAATAAACTCTTCATGGGGCTCCTACTAGTTTACGGTTACAATTCGTATTCAAATATTTTTAGAGTTGGTTGCAAAATGTTCCCTCCCTTCAAATGCTGAAGTTTTTTTTTTGTTTTTTAGTTTTTTTTCATATTTACATTATTAAACATGTGACTGCGAGACGTACGTAAAATTGGCTAGCTCTTTAATCAAGATAAAATACGCAAGTCACTCACGTAGTGATCGGATGAGCATAGTCGCCCTGGAAACAAGGGTTGGTTAATCCTTCCATCTCCTTATTCCCGTCTTTTTCGTAAATTTCAATGGTACAACAAGCTCCTCCACCACCACTGAAAATACAAAAATTAATTCAAATTAGCACAATAGTTACACAATCTGAAATTTTGAATTAATTATAACAGAAAATGTCACTTGTGTGAAGCAAGTCTCGATCGTCTGATTCCGATTAATGCATTCCTTGATCAATGCATGGATTGTCGTTAGCCTCAGATTTGACCGATTAACTACCTAATTGTTGACAGCATGTTGTTCTTGTAGTGGTGGGATTTTAGTAGAGAATATTCTCCAGTATTAGCATGAGTCTATTACCTGTTCTCGGGGAACCCAAAATGAGTCGGTCGAACATTTTTCTGGTCTTCTGTAGCCAAGGAGATTTCATCAATAACTTCAAGATTTTTTGACGATTCTGACGGGTCGTTGGAGGCTCGAACGTTAAAACCCTTGTCCCTGTGTACAGGGAAATGAACAATTTTCAGTGTATGTGTTTCTTAACCAGAATTCCCGTAATACGATAGGTGATTCATCCATTAACGAAGCCATCACGTTTCCATACCCTTGACTCTATAGAATTGCATTTATGTTGACATATGAAATTAATTATTATCCTGGAAATTTTGAATCTCTCATCGTCAAAATTTTCTACAACTGTAACGTCATTGTCCCACTCCAACCGCGACGGGTCAAATTATTTTCACTGTACACGAAGAAAAAATTATATTTCACTCCGGCAAAGGCAAATTCGTCTATCCACCCCACACAATCTTCAATCCCATCGGCATTTAAAGTAGTTGACGGTTCACTTCAAAATCAACTGATACGATTCAGTACTTTTAAATTTACGAATCATTCATCGGTGAGGCCATTTAGGTTATTACACTGTTATAGTATGGATTCAAAAACTTTAAGAAACCATGGGATCAAAACGGAAGGAAGCACTATACTTAGTAGGTGCACATAAAGTTATGAATAACGTGCATTTTGGTAGGTACATTATTTATACAATAGGACGTACAGTGTTTCTTTAATACATTGATATGTTTTCGAAGATTTTAACACAGAATGTGTTTTTGCGATGACCTACCGAAAAAAAATCGTCACAAAAAAGCGACAGAAAAAACCGTTACGCGCCTTTTATAATGATTTTCACGTGCAACCAAGCCGTTGGTAAGGAAATAGAACTCCCGCAGTGTTCATTGCACAGAAATTGTTCACCATTCGTAGGAAAGCTCTCAATTTATATAGTATTTTTCTTGTAGTTACATATTTATTTATATAACATTTATAGGGTTTTAGACCAAATTAAATGTCTAACAATTATTTATTTTATTATTGCCAAAGACTCCACATTTATTATTGTTGTTTTTTATTTAACGGATGACTAGCATCGCAAAAACACATTCTGTGTTCCTATGATTTCATACAGAGTATGGAAAAAGAAATAAACCGGGGGGTGCAGGGGGGCGGAGCCCCCCGCCGAGGCGCAAAGCGCCGAGTTATTGTTTTTTTTTTAATTTTTATGGATAAGTCTTTTGGTTGGGGGTCAAGAAATTTTTCGTGACACTTTTTTTACCACAAAAAATGCAACGCGATACCAGTAAACAAAATCATAGCTACATATCGGTAGCTATAAAACAAGGTTTTTGACATTTTCATGTCTTTCATATGGAACATAAAAAAAAATCGTCACGAAATTTGTTGCGACGAAATTTGCTAACGAAATTTGCTAACGAAATTTGTTGCGACGAAAATTGTCCCAAGTCACCACAATGATGATTATGACCATCAGAAGTGAAGTTGTTAGGTACTTTACAGGTAGGTAGTTTACAGTTAGGTAGGTACTTTACAGTTTGATATTACCAGATCAGCTGAGTCGAAAATTGAGCTCCCAGATCAGCTGAGTCGAAAATCGAGATCCTTTATTTTTATGGATAAGTCTTTTGGTTGGGGGTCAAGGAATTTTTCGTGACACTTTTTTTACCACAAAAATGCAACGCGATACCAGTAAACAAAAGCATAGCTACATATCGGTAGCTATAAAACAAGGTTCTCTAGATTACTACGATATGTTACGTGCGATCGGAGAGTTCTTTTTTAGAAAAAACAATTCTGTTTATTCATAGAAACAATGGACATATCCATGATCTATTGTTATTCCCTCTAAGGGAGAAATTTCATTTGTAACGTGGTCTTCAAGAAAAGAATTTTAGAAATCACACTCGATTCGAAATCATAAACTCAATTTTAAATGCTTGCATACGAGTCTGCAACACAATGGAACATTTTCATGTCAGCCACTACACACTCTGGTAGTGAAGTAAGGTTGTTATTTCATGTACCCAAGCATAAAAGTTTTCGTGACGATTTTTCAGTTCATGTGCCAAAGCAAAATGTAAGGTTGTTGATTGTTCTCTACGCAACACAGTGAGTCTATTTTATTTATTGGTCGCGTGAGCAAGATTTGCTTAGTTTTCGTGACGATTTTTTAGTTCATGTGCCAAAGCAAAGACATGAAAATGTAAAAAAATTATATTCTTAGAAACAATGGACATATCAATTTTTCTCTGTCTCTGGTCATGTTGTGACTCAATAACTCAAGTCACTACAATGAAAAATCCCCATGGGGAAAAAATTGCTTTTCAGTACGTTTCAAAGTTGAATGAGGTATTTACTCCAGTTTTTCATACGTTTTTCGAAACCTATTGCTGGTAAGAAATCTACCCACTTGTTTCATAAAATTCCTTTCATCATTTTGGTTTTGTGGTGAAGATCTATTGTGGAGAAATATTTCTAACAGTGATTTCCAATTAGTTATGTACATATATATCGTGCCTATCTATTGAACACCCAAAATTGTATCTTTTATATTTCATTGTTAGACGTTTTGTAGGTGGCTAAAAATGATTAATATTAAGAAGAGTAGTTCTTACTTCATTGTTTCATGAGCGTATAAGGTCATTCCGATTGCCATCCGCATATTATCGAGATGTTTCTCATCTTGAGCTAATGCGTGGTTACTTAGACCTGGAATAATCATATCTTGCCCAATGACATCTTTCTCAAAATGAAGCGCTTGTAGCTTAAGATTTCCAAAGGAAAATGTACTGAAAAAAAAAAGAAAATCAAAGTCAATTGAGGTGGGCCTGCAAAATAGAATAAAATACACTAAAAATAATTGATTGGTTTAAATATATCATAGATTGGATTGATCTGTTATACTTTCTCAAATACGTATAAAACACGATCTTGTTGATAGTTTTCTAAATTATTGACAATAATTAACATGATTTAGAAGTTGTTACCAATTATTCGCTTTTGGTTTATTATTTTCAATAATAAGCCTTTAGAATCGAGCAAGAAACAAAGTATTTTAACCCCTCCCTCCCCTCAAAATTTGATGTTTTACGTTTCAAGGTACGTAGAATTCGAAAATCCAATAAAAAATGTTCCGTCCGTCCGCCGTACGCGACACTTTTCTTAGCAACACTGAACCGATTTGGTTCAAATTTGGTATATGGGCTCCATTTGGGGTCTAGTTGTGCTGCGAAGCTTTTGGTTGATTTCAATCAATTCTAAGGGGTGAAAATTGAGGGCTGAAATTTTCAAGAGTGCCCTAGCTCGAAAACTCTCGAAATAAAGGTATCGTTTTTTCAACCCTTGATTTCCATTTGGTTGGTGGTTGGGTTTGAAATTTTCAAAAATGCCCTAGTAGGTAGTAGGTACCTACGGTTGGTAGGGAGGGATCTATACAGAAGGGTTATCTATACAGAAAATAATAAACCTTTGGGCAATGATTTGCAGCGTTTTCATGTATACAGCTGATCGTATCGAGAAAAAATGCGTTATCATGTACAATCTCAAAACCTTAACTATTCTCGAATATTTAAAAAAAAGAAAAAAATTCAATTAAGAAGGTTATTAATAATAATTATAATATAATTATTGGTTCCAGGGCGATGAATTTCGTGGGGAGACGTCCCGAGGTTAATCTGCATCAACCATGAAAATAACATGTAAACCTGATTTTTTTATAGGTATGCTGGGGACTGGATGGTCCACCGACAGTCAAACCTGTATGTAATTCAAAGCTTCTCTATGTTCGTAGGAAGTGAGGAAGCAAAATTGCTTTGATAAAACAAGAAACATATTAATGTATTCCATTGGCACTATTCAAAAAATGATAACGGAAGAAGGAATGCCAGTAATGTAGGTTAATCACTCAGGTTCCTCGTATTCGATGACGTGAACAGGACATTCACGATCGTATTACCTTTAGGCTAAATTAACGTGACCTCAACACGATCGAGAACTTCTAATTCATTACGTTGACTTTCTTTCTGTTCCTACCGATGATCTGCATGCGATGGAATCCGCGGGAAATAATGGAATACTCAGCATGTTCAAGTTAAAACAGAATGTTGAGTACTTAAAAAAAGGTGTTTTGCGAAATTCAAGCTCATTTCTTGTTGTTTTCGTGTTCAGTTGCCCAGGAGAGGTAGGAACGAGTAATATTTTTGTTTAACTGCGTTTTTAACATGAAAATTTCACCAAACTTTATATGTGAGTCTAAAGATCATTGTAAGACTGATCCTTCAAATCAAAAGGTATTGGATTGATCCATTATGGTAGGGAAATCCTCAGCAATGGCTAGTATCTCATAGACTCATCGGGCGAATTCCTCGTGTAATCGTATGGTGAGACTTGACCAATTCTGGTGGTTACTTGGATTGGACCAGAGCTTCCATCAGGGATCGACAGCTGAAGTGGAAAATGTCATTTTAAAGAAAATTATTCTGGATAGGTAGGTACTCATTGAATCGCTTTCCCTATAAGGTCTTGATTCCAATTTGTGTCCCATATTTTTCGTATCATTATTTATGATAGGTTTCGGGTTATCTACTCATATGAGCATGATAAAGTGGTTCCTCTGGACCGTGTTCGCTGCGGCACGCGTCATTTGATGGCGATTCTCGGACCGGAAACTGCGGGGGTCGTGTTTTCGAGACTCGCCACGGGGCCGTGTTTTCGTGCGTCATGGGCTCATTACCGCCCTCGTCCCAACCCAGGGCGGTGAGACAATGGGAAGCCATGAGTGAAAACATCAGAACAAAATCAGATCTTCTCTTAGGAAGACAGTTGATGACGTCCGCGACGCCAGGAATGGCAGTCTGACCTAAATCCAACCTGAAATGGTTGTTTACTTTACTTTACTACTCTGGACCTCGTCAACCCTGGTGGGTAAACCGGTTCTCCACGAGCATCCACCATTTCTAGACGAGTTTACCTGCATCGTTGTTCTGAAGCAATTTGCTTCCAAAGTAGTCACTGTTAGAAATAATAATTATTATTCAAACAATACCCATTAGATCATGTGGTGGGCATCAAACGATTCTGACTTGTGTTTACCTGCCGTCAGCGTGTCGTTTCAGAAGATAGGGGCTCTCTTTGGTCCCAAGCAGCACTTCTTCGGGTTTCTCGGAAACATCCTCCACGCGATGGATGGTGGCATGGGTCTTTAGAGCCTCTGCTGACAGCTCAGCGTCCACAGTGTTCATGCTATCCGGAGTGGTCGAAGCGCTCGTTTTAGGAGATTCCATATGTTTTGTTCCGATTGGGATGTTGAAACTGATTTTCTTTTCCAATGTTGGACCCGAAGAATACCTAATAGGTTTCAAGCAAATTTGTTGAATTTAATCTTTGAAAGTGATGCCAGAAAAGATTCGAAGTACATGATAATATTGGGAAATGAACTAAACGAAGGGATATAAACGAACAACAAAATATTTATATAAAGTGGAAAAGTTCATGAAGGTACACTCACATTGTACTCAATCAGGTAGTTGATGGATTTCGGAAACTAAAAACCGGGAAATGAACTAGAGTAACGTGTATACTGATCAAGCTAGATGAATTCTACGCATTATTTTGACTTAACAATGGAATATTTGCTGCTCTGTAACACAGTTTAATCTCGAAGTGCCTTCCACTACCCCCATAGGGCCTTCTACACGCTAATCTGAACAGTCCTGAGAAATTTCGTCGAAATAGGATGGAAAATGTGGAAGTTGTGACTGTTGCAAGAAATTCGCGTTTGCGCATGCGCAGCAACTATTATTAGTCTGGGGGAGATGATTTTCATTGGGGACCATTTACACGCCAATCGACGATGTTCGGCCGATCTTGCCATATTTTTCAAAATCCTGAACGGCGTCGTAGATTGCCCGGATTTACTGTCAGGCATCGGTATTCTCGCGCATCGCACCACCTCACGTTCTCCACTGCTTTTCCACGTACCTTTCTCACCAACGAACTCCCAGCAGAACCGTCCACTCCGAAGACTTCCACGTAGCGCCAACTTATTTCTGTCCATCAATCCCGACTTCGACTTTTTCCGATCCTCTCTCTCAAATCTCAAATCTACCATCTTTAGCTCCCCTATCTCATACACCTGATTGTCATCTGAACTTTTTATTTTTATTACCTTTTCCCTACTTTGTAAACGCTTGGAGCCTTGACTTCTTCCCTGACGATAGAATGGTATATTGTGCATTATGTAATTGGGCTTGCCCGTCAAATAAATAAATAAATAAATTTGAACAATCCTAGAAAATTTCATCAAATTTGGATAAAAATGTAAGTGTTATGGCTGTTACAAGGATTTTACGTTTGCGCATGCGCAGAGGCTACTGTAAATTTTAAGGCCTTGATTTTCTTCGGGAACCATCCACAACCTAATCCGCAAATCTCTGAAAATTTCATCGAATTCAGAAGAAAAATGTGGAAGTTATGGCTGTTACAAGGAATTCACGTTTGCGCAAGAGCAGCGGCTATTATCTGTCCGGGGGTGATGATTTTCAAAGGGGACCATCTACGCGCCTACCCGCACAATCCCTGAAAATTTCATCCAAATCGGATGAGAAATGTAGAAGTTATGGCTGTGGCAAGGATTTCATGACAGACAGACATACAAACAGACAGATAGACACGAAACCAAAATTGTTCAGAAAGGTCTGAAACGTAAAACGCGAGTGGAAATTTCGATTTTGGAGAACTTTTTTTAACCTTGAAAAGTGAAAACAAAGCTTCTGCTACCTTGGTAGACTCGGAAGCAAAAACCTACCGTGAAATGTCATATTGAATTACCACCATATCAGCAAGTACAAATAATGTAATAAAAAAATGTCATGCGCGGACATTCGGACATAAAAAGAAGGTACATACATTTTATTGATTAGAGTTATATGGTTAGGGTCGTTCACTGGTGCCATGCTTTTTTAACTAACCCTCCAAATTCGAGCGCAGAAGAAGTCGGTCAAAAATTCTAGTATAAAAAACGTATTTACCGTATTTAACATTATTTCTTGACTATCTTAACACTATAAGACTCAACATCTCCGTGCTGCAGATACAAGGAAAACTTACGCGTGATCACTATCCACCGTTTTTTCGTCCTCATCATCAGGGATGGGAAGGATGAAGGATGTAATTTCTTCTTGTACCGTTTCCAAGGGCCATGGAATATCCTCCTCCGACCTACAAATAGTCAATATGTATACGCATCTTCATCTCATCTATAAAGTCAATTTTTTGGTTAACTCATTTCAGAGGTTTAAAATGAAGGATGACTTTTGACATCATGTGATGTTTTTCAACTACTTTCCGATCCTTGATACCTAATGAAACCACCCGGAGCAGTCGACACAGACCAGAAAACCCCCGGGAGAAGTAATGTAAAAGAACAAATCAACTACAATCCCCATACCGTAGATTTTTGTTTTTTCATACCATTACAACGCCTCAGTTTTCAATGTTTAGAAAAAAAGGTTGTAGGCTTCTTCAATCGACAATCAATACCATATTGCTGTACATCCTTAGACATTTTCTACGTTTCAAATATCACTATTTCTACTGTACTGTCGAGCTGGGTTTAGTTCCATCAGATGAAGGATGTCCAAGAAACCAGGATTTCACTTGTTCGGAAACTGGAGTCATTCATATCTTTTCACTTCTTGGTGAAATGATTGGAGTATTCAAGTAAAATCTCTATGAACATTATGGATCAACAATTTTTTTCCCGAATTGTATTTATCATTACTGAGCGTTACAATCAATCGTTTACAAGCTTTCCGGCTCTGTGATTTTTTGATTTATTTGGGAAAGTGCTTGAGCTTGAGAACTCTGGGAGGGTAATCATAGAAAACCTACCACTTGTTATCGTTACCTGAGTGGCACGTCTTTCTCCGCCTCCGCATTCAAGAACAATGCAATCTGCTCTCGATCAGGATCATGAACATTCTTATCACCAACGCAGTCTGGTTTAGCAGTCAAATCTGTACAAAATTCCTCCAAATCTCTGAAAAAAAGTAGATAGCCACCGAGAAATGTAGATGTGTGACAGCACTAGTGAATGATGTCATGCCTTTGGCTTTGATCTTTGCTGTGAGTTGTCGTTCCCTATTCATAATTTTTCAACAAGTCTCATCCAATATTATTTTTATGGCCTAAATGAGCCGGTTATCCAGTGCTTAAATTGTTTCTGTATAATACCTAACTATACTACTGCCTTCAGTTAAAACATTCTATGTACCATCTTTGAAGGTATTCTTCAAAGCTATGAAGACAAGTCTCTAGTCTATATCTACACAACTGTGTGCTCATCTCAAGAGACACGGAATGAGCAGTTTGACAGTATAATACTCAGATTGATGTAAATTTCAGGATAGAAGATATAATACTAAGAACGACAGCTCGACCAACCTAATCTGACTTTACCCCGTTTACTTATAGTACTCCAAATTGAACCAAATTCCATCGCTCTGGAAGAGAAGTTAGTTGAACACGAGATAGGTAGATTATATCGATCACCCAGCTGATCTACTTTCGAGTAATTATTAGTTGCCATTAAGAGGCTGCGGCCAATTTCTGGGGTTCAAGGACAAACTTGGGAGAGAAGTTAGATAAACAGGAGAGAGGTGGGTTTTATCGATCACTTTGCTGATCTGATATTCAGTGGTTTTCAACATACTGGGTACCTGAGCCCTTATATCAGCACTTGATGGTAAACAGAGGATTCCATCGAAATCGATGGAGCGGTCCAAGCAAGATTGAATAACTATAATCGATTAATCATGTACCAACATTACATAGTAAGTTAAATTCAAGGTTTGTCACCTCCGCTCAAGTTTATCGCCTTTAATTGACAGTTTCTCAGATGTTACGATTGCATTGATGTCAGTCGCTCCATCGTGGACTTCATATGCATCATGAAGAGTAGCCATCGGTTCACCTTCTATCGAATGGTACGTTTCGGTTCTGAAATAGCATTGTATTATAATTATGTATAAAATAAAACAAACTTCATTTCTTCGAATTTTATTATTAAGTGAAATGCCTTACACGATTATAGTATATAAAAAATTGCAAATTCTATTTTCTTTGTTGATAAACTTCAATACATCTGAAAACTACAATAAAGAGAAATACTAGCTGTGTGGGTCACGGTGCGACTTTTTACTCCTTAGTGATAGTTTTGGGGCTATTAGTTTAATAATTAGAATGTATTCCCCAAATTTTACCCAATTCATATTTATGCTGCGATTCTAAGGTAACCGTAGAAGAAGATTATCGACCGATAGGTGTGATGTGATTTACAATAATAATTTATCCAAATTATTTGGATTGAACAAACTAGCTAAAAACTAGCTACAAAACTTGATACAACCTAGATTTGTAGCTAGTATTAACTAGATGTAAATAAGCAACTGACAGGAAAGAGGCATTATACTGTACTGGTCATAATTAACTCGCCTCCAAGGCATCTCTCGCTGCTATGCTAGAAATTCTGAACTCAGTAGAGCATTCAAGAGGTGCATCGTTCCCTTGTTGCCAGTTAAATGCCGATCTACGCCCTACATAGCCCCTGTTAGAGATATGTTCAGTCTCTATTGTTACGTTGCAACTAGCGGTCAACAATGTGCATGGTGGATTTCAGGTTTATTACTGATTGCAGTAATACGTAATTAGTGTGAAAAATGACGGCTAATTCTACTGCTTACTCGTACATTCAGGTCGCATAACTACCCTGTTCCAGGCGTTCTTTTTTGTTAATTATTTTCAATAATAATGGGCCTAGTTGTCGGGCTATTGATTATTGTCAATTCTAATTGGTAAAACGCTGCAAATCATTGCTCAAAGGTTTATTATTTTCTGTATAGATCACCCTTCTGATTTGAATGGGATTGAAAATGGCCTTGGAGCTCACTCAGCTGATCAGTGATCTGAGGAGTGAAGAAGATCTCCTCGAATGCTGGAGACGCCTGGAAGAGCACTTTCATTCAATAGGATTGAAAATGGCTTCGGAGCTCACTCAGCTGATCAGTGATCTGAAGAATGAAGAAGCTTTTGAGCAATTATTTGCAGCGTTTTTTACCCACCAACATTTTTTTTACCTACCAACTTTTTTTTACCTACCAGCTAGGTCCTACCTACCACACCCTACTGGCTTCACACCTTCACAATCAAGTTTATTAGAAAGAACTAAACGCTTCACACTCGATTGGAAAAATAGAAAGCTTCATATTGGAATTTGATTACTGGTTACGCAGAAGGCAAAACTGTATACAAATCGAAGAAATGAACAGCGATCGCATTTTAGTCCGATAAAATTTGAATGGAGATTAGACCTCTTTTGCGATTCACACTCATGATTCTGTTTTATCGAAGGAAAACCTTCAAGTACTCGTAGGGACCGAACGGTTTGTCCTACAGAGCTCCGGGTGGTCTCAAAAATTTTTAAAAATTCAATACTATTTAAAATTGGTGAAAAAACGATACCTTTATTTCAAGAGTTTTCGAGCTAGGGCACTCATGAAAATTTCAATCCTTAATTTTCACCCCTTAGAAGTGACCTACATCAACCAAAAGCTTCGCGGCACAACTAGACCCCAAATGGAGCCCATATACCAAATTTGAACCAAATCGGTCCAGTGTTGCTAAGAAAAGTGCCGCGGACGGCGGACGGCGGACGGACATTGCAAATTTGGATTCTACGCTTCTTGAAACGTAAAGTGACAAAGTTTGAGGGGGAGTTATAAAAATTTTTTGCGATATGATCACATAGGCTTATTATTAGAAATAATAAACCAAAAGTCGAAAACTTTTGATAAACCTACTAGTGTTCTTTTTCCAATAATATAAAATTGCAACGATTTTAAGGAATTTTTGACCCCACCCAGAACTCTGTGGAACCAACAGTTCGTTTTCTACAAAGAAAATTAACTATTTAATATTAGTAAATAGGTAATTAGTTACTGACGTTTTTATATCAAATTAGGATAGCGTTCAAGTTTTAGAAACAATTGCGACCATCCAGAGTTCTAAACAATGAACCATAGTTAAATGAGAGTTGATTGTGAAAATAATTGGGATTACATCAGACGATTTGAACCTCCCTCGGGTGTCTTTGTTGATCGTATTGCCGCTTTTCTCACTATAAGACCTATAACAAGGCCAAAAATGCAGCCATTTTCGATTCTTCCAATAGAATTTTAAGTTACTTAGTTGTGCTCCTTAACAACTAAAAACCAAATTTCGTTGTAATGAAAGCATCCACAACTTTGGGGTAACGATGTTCCGCTGAGAGGTACTCTCTGTCAGAATAAACTTGATTATTAACGTTTTGCGAAAATATGGTAGGTAGGTACATTAAATGGAAAAACTTGTTCATTGCAGATGAATGATCTTCACACAAAAAAACCCCCGTTGCGTAATAACTCATAGCGTTTTTAATAGCTGTATACTGTGAACAGAAAATCCTTGACCGTAATTCATTAGACTTCCCACTCGTGTACCTGAGTCTTGTGTCTATCCTCCCTCCCTTTCTATTAGCCTCAAGACAATCAAGCAAAGAAACATTAGGCATCTACTATAAACTGAACTTGGTTATTATCAAATTGAAAAAATGTAATGTGCAGTTAAATTGGATATGATTCTCTAGTGTTGAGTAAACGGATCGTAATATTCACCCATCATCCGACGAAATGCTCGAAAATCTTTGTGACGTGTCTTCTTCTACGTAGAAGTTCTCGCCACCTGATGATACTGCTATTCCAGCAGTAGGCATTTCCTTAGAACCAATCACAGGCTCCATCTCGTTTGTTATATTTTCTCTAAAATTAGAGATAACAACAACCGTAACACAGCGAACAATAAAAATCCCAACATATTTAAGCAGGTTTGCGAGTGCTACACGTCTTACATAATTTGGCAATGGTACCTCCCTTATAAAAATTCATTTATTAATCAATTTTCATAGTTCAAAAAGGAGAAACAACAGAATAATTTACATGGTAGAAAAGGATTAAAAGACTGCTTGGACCACAAAACAACACCGTGCTGTGGTAGGTAATAGTACAGTTGGACCTCCTGAGAACATGAAATGTGATTCATCTGGAGATTGCGAATGAATCTCAAAGAACTGAGCCATATAGAATCCCGATACAAAAGACAGTATTTTCACAGATTTATAAACCGTTCAGCCAAGCTTATGGGAACAGAGAACGAAAAAGGCATCAGGCCGAACGAGGAAAAACGAAATGAAATAAAAAAAGGGATGATGGCGAGTGTTCGTGGTCTGGAGGCAGAAAGATATTGGAGAGGAATAAGTAGAGGAGCAGGCCTTCACTTCGAGAATTCTCCGAGTGTAATGGGGTTTGTTGAAACCCATTATTTCGGCCTTCTCTCGTCTCCCAACTGGAGATACAGACTATTATCTACGTTCTAGTGAACTTACTGTGCAGTAATGATGCCGCTCGTTGTTGTGTTTTTGAACATTTCGGAAGAAAAATGATTAACTTCGTCGCCTCCAATCAATCCATGGGTTTATTGGTTTATTTTATCCACCTTTTTGGCTCCATCGACATTTCAATTTCTTTATTTTCTTATAGCCTTGGTAATAATGTAAGTTTCAACACAAATCTATGAGCTGATACAACTCATATATAAATTAAATACATTCCTGATCAAGCCTATTGAGAGCTGACATGGATTTTCAACAATTTTGGATTATTCAATCAGAATCAGATGATTCTAATGATGAAATTCAGATGATGAGACAAAAATACCAAATAAACATTGATACATGTGAATACTTCAGTAGATTTCAGGAGACCATAAATCACTTGCGAAGAAACTTTCAACGTGAAACCACTTGCTTCCGGAACGCTCTGGTTCCTATTGAATGGAATTTATTGGAAATAGTATTGGAGCTCAAAAGAAATTCCAACCAGATTTGGGTACCTTTCTCCGAATTCCATAACACAGAAGGTACAAAATTTTCATATGAATTTGCTGGAAAAAAGGTTATTGAATTGGACAGACCAAGAGACACGGAACTAACGTAGTTCTGAAAGCTCAAAAACGAAAAAAATGAGAATGAAACTTCGATTTTGTAGAACAATTGCGTTCTCAAATGAGCCTAAGTGCAGTTTTACCATAGCTTTAACAAAAATCGAGATGATTTATGCACTTGGAATCATAGTTGTCGAATCAATTCACTTCCCTGGCAGCCAAAAAACATGAAGGTTTTTATACATCTTAATTTTCAACTCAGCCCGTTCCTTTATCACTCCTCAAGGGAGAATGAGTTGGAGAAAAAATGCGTAGAATCGACAAAGATAAGCGCTTTAGAAGATAAACCGCATTCCTTCCTACTTCTCGTCATATTCCAAGCATTGTGTAACATAATATTAAGATATTTGGATTTGGACAAATTACGGATTTATTATTCTTCAAATGCCTTAAAATTATAGTATTTATGAGATGGTAACGAGAATAACAACATTTAAATATTTAGATTATTATTCTACTAAGTGCAAATTACTGTCAAAACATTCGACAATATGGCGTCCGCCTAGGCCACGTTGCAAGAGATAGATATTTATGTGTGGAATGTAATAAACCGTCTTTTCTCTTCACTTTTCATTTGGGATGGTATTAATGATCGAGCATTATTGTATTCGTTAAAACACATACTGTATAGTTTAATTAGATGTGGAATAGTAAATATCAGAGAGGTAGGTATATTGTGTTCCAAGGTCACACTTCATTTGACTCTTTAATCAAGTTGATCAAAAGGTAACTGTAACTTGTGTATACTCAAGCTCTAATTGTGTTTGTTTTAATGGGGAAGAGATGAATTAATATTGTTTTTAGTCTCGCTATTCATAGTTTCCACTGAACTAGGTCAGATTTGAGCATTTAGAAATCTACTGGAATTAGATAGCTCAGCCGTTTTGTCAAACCGAATGCTTTGAGTATGGAATTCGGGGAAAATACCGTGGAATTATAAATTGCACACACTGTTGATATCATTAGACTCTAAAGATGAAAATTTTAATAAATACATGCTTACTTACCTGCTTTTCTGTACGGGTCTACCAGCGGAATCTGCTACGACCGGCTTGTCCACAGTCATCGAAAGGAATGGCGTCCAAGAGAGCAGGACCCCCCTAATCTTACAAATTCAGCAAAACGTTCTTAGACCCGCCTTCTTTACTGCATAGCTTTAGGCAATGAAATTATGTATTATTTTTGTTACTTATCTATTTGGAGATTCTTATTATTTGGAGAAAAAAATCGCAATCCATATAATGTGAAATCATAATTTCAGTGACCGAACTTTGATTTTAAATACTTTTTTGTGGGATAAGGATTGGAATGAACATCATCGTTAGATCTTATCCTTATTAAAATATTGTATAGTAATATAATAATGTTCGATATAATTTATTATCGTATATTATTGAATATAATATTGTATAATATAATACAGCAGTTCTATATCTAAATGTAACATATATTTAGTGCACAAAATTATAGCATTACTACTCGTATATCACTTCTGTTATAACTAGACCACCAACTATTACAATGCTTTATTCGTATTTGTAGCAATCCTTAACATTGCTAATGTTGATTAAAGTCAACTTTCCTTTGTTTTCCCACTTAATTCTATCAATAAAGGAGGTATATAGTTCTTGTAAGGTGTTGACGTGATTCTAATTTGTATTATTTCACGCGAATAGTTTCCAACGAACGTGTAAATCCTGTTTACATAATTATATATAATGTCCTAATAAACTTTATTTGACATTTTATGACTTGAGAATAGGGTTAATAAAATTAATTTTGGTTTGATTCATTCGATGACAAATTTTTGGACTCGATAAAGAATGAATAGTCTACCTCTTCGATAGTTTACCTCTTCAGGTATGTATACTATGAAAATCATACTAACGAAGTTCTGTTACCCCACCGTTCACCGTACGGTGGGGTAACATTACCGTACAGTGGTGTACTTTGCCCAATTCCTGTGGACGAATTTTGATGAAATTTGGGATAAAGGCTCCATTTGGGGTCTAGTTTTCCCCCGAAAGTTTTGGTTATTGTCAGTCACTTCTATGAGGTAAAAAGCTGGTGAAAAAATCCTCAAAACGCCGTAGCTTGGAAACTTTCAATGTACAGGTATATTTGTTTTTTCATTACCTAATTTAAAATAACGATAATTTACAAGCATTTTTTTATATCACCCAGACGTCAACCGTTTTCTTCCTCTGTAGATAATTAATTATTTAATTGGTGGATAAATAATTACTGACCTTTTTTCATTAATTTAGGATAGTGTTCAAGTCTTAGAAACGAATGAGACCACCAAGAGCTCTGAACATCATGGTTAAATGAGAGTTGATAAAAACGAGACTGAACACATGACCAGTCTAGGAGCTTCTCGATCGAGGGTCCCTAAACCTCCCTCCACCCACCTATCCATGGTCTCTAGAGGGATCGGAAGAAGCAATGTTTTTCGCAAACAAGAAAAACATAAAATATGAACCGTTACGTAATAATTTGTCGTGTATCTCTGATTGCTCCGGGAAGGTGGATGAAAGAAACAAATTGCAGTAATTCACACTCTAGAACTCGTATGTAGTTAATCTGAGTGCTTACTTCGAGAAGGCTCAGAAGTAATTTATTTCGACGAAATCTTCATCGAAAGAGATTGAGCATGAATGTTTTCAGCCGACGAGAAACAATTATTCGGGCGGTATCAAGCGCCAAGCAGCCAGCTGTAATCTCAAGTGTTTATGAGGGGTCATGGAGTGTTTATGTTGATCCTGATAAATTAGGTGCTTCAACGATGAGTCATAACACTGGCTTCCAATCACTACTGAACTCAAAACATAAATCTGCATAAACCTCTTAGTCAGTATTTTAATACTTAGGATGCAACACCGGATAAGAGAAAATTATTGACCATTTTGGTCGAAATTGAGTTAATGATTTCCTTAGATTCAGAACTACGTCACCTATCCACCAGTTACCAACGGTTTTCGACCATTGTCTTGGCCTTGTATCAAAACGTAACGATTTAGTAGCAACTAACGTAATAGTCTTGTAATAATGTAATAATGTCATTTTAGCCAACATAGTTAACAGATGTTCAATATTGGTTTTAGAACACATTAGTAGTAAAAATTGATGACACGTGTAATTTTAATTAGGCCCGTTATTTTGAATAAAATAAAATATTAAAAATTGAGTTGATAATTCCATAGATGATTAAAAATACCAACCAGGTATAGGGGGTAATCGTGAAAGTAGGTGTCGCTTTAGGCATTCAATTGTAAGGGACCATCCACGGTCAGATTCATCAGAATAAGAAGAATGTTGTGAAAATAACTCTTACGGCTTGGAGTTTGCAGATCAACTCTGATCTGTACTCAGATAAAACCCTCACGATTTTTTCTAGTTTTTGCTAGATGTTATAGTTGACATGATTTATACAACCCTTATTCCCTACAAACAATAAGATTCGAACATACCACCCCAAATGTTTCTAATACCTGGTGCATGTGCTTTCAATGTAATTACATCCTTTTCTGAATACTAAATAAAGGTGTCGTCGAACTTTGGCATCATTTGATGTAAAACGAACAGTTACTCCGGCGCTAATAGCGTGATTTCATCTTCTAATTATGTATCTGTCCCCACTCATCTCGACTTGGAAACCAGCCAAATATCTTGACTAACTTCCTCGAGCTCCACTTCTGTGAAATGCGATGGCGGGCGCTATTAAGGGTTTATAAGTTGAGTGGCAAAATACCTGTTGAATGAACAGGAAAAAACTATTCTGAATGAATTCCAAGTGCTCACAAAAGTTGAGCTCATAGATTCTATAGAGATATTCTTAGTTACCGTTGAAAATATGCGGAAGATTCTAATGTAGATGTGCTGATAATGAACAGGATGATGTTTAAATAATGTTTAATACATTACAACAATGCATTACCAATGTTTCGATTGTGTTAGAGAATCTGGTCCTTATGTCTTTAAGACAACAAAATGTCATGATTTTCCTGAAGTCTGTACGAGTATTTCTAGTTTAGAGGGGTTTGGTTGTTAATCGCATGTACCGTTCATCTTATCAATCTTCGCTTCAGAATTAGTAAGATCCGTAATGATTACATAAGTCAAGACAACGGATCAATAGGCACGAGGTACATCGTTGGTAAAGCAAATGGCGGATAACATTTTTGCTTGGGGAGTTATTAATTTTTCTAATCTTGGTGCGTGGAAGTCGTAATTAATAAATAATCACAAGAATACAGCGATGAGCGAGGTAAGCTTTAATTCATCAATAGAAAAATTTATTAAAGAATGCGACAATGTAAGCACAACAGGTGACTTATCGAAATAAATAATAATACAAAAATACTAATCTCAATAGAGTTTTAAAAAACTTCATTAGACTCCGGCATCACAGTATATACTTCAAACCAAACTTGAGAGATACAGTGATCGTGAAACTGATCTTTCCTTAACTGTAAGCTAATAAAAATTAACACTTATGGCTTATAAACATGGTGGGCATTGACAACATTGTTTAAATTCCAATATTGTGAATAAGTCCGAGCTTTTTTTCATGATTGAATATTTTCTCCTCTCAAATGATACTCTATTTGTCACTAAGAAGTATAGAAATCCCACAAAGTTACTTACACTCACTTGTTTCTTTACAACAACGGATTTTCAGGGTTTTCCTATTTTTATTCTTCTGAAGGCCAAATTTCATTGTACGAGTGCTTAGTGAAATTTCAACGGTGCTTTTTACTCATATTTCACGACTATGTTCAGATTTAAAGGTGCTAATGAATTATGAGTGAGAAGCTCGACTGAAATTGGTATAATAAATAAACGGAAAGATCAAACAGGCGATCTATCGATTAATAACTCACAGTCTCAGTTACTTAGATCCTCTAGTTTAATATACTACAAGATCAATACTTAAAGTCATGGTACAAGATATAACTCCAAGAGAAAAAGCGCTGGAAATTATTACACAACAGGGTTTTTTTGTAAAGATCACCCGTCTGCGAAGAACATGACTTTTTCGTTTGTCTTCTAGGAACCAGGGTATGCGGGATGAGAAGGGTGAGTGGCTCCTCTTGCTTTGGCCTTTGGACAACACCGGGTATTGTATTCTGATACAATTTACAGTAATTGCTCATTTAACGATAAATTTATGGTCAGCAAGGAGATGGAGATGACCTTCTCAGAGTTCCAATTTCAATAGAAATATACTTGGTTATTTCACAACTTCCCTTAGCTGTATTTCAGTGTAAAGGGGTATTTTTTAAGAATGACATTATCTGTTACATTCAACCAACTATTTTTGAGTACAGTTAGAAATGAACTATAAATCATTAACACATAGTTGATTTTGGTTAATTATTTTCAATAATATAATATTAATTGGAATCGACCAAGAAATTTTATTCAACCCCCCCCCCCCCCCCTTAAATTTGGTGGTTCACGTTTCAAGGTATGTAGAATCTTAAAATCGAATAAAAAAAATCCGTCCGTTCGCCTTACGCGGCAATATCCTTACCGCGTTTTCATGTACCGATTTTGATGAAATTTGGTTTATGGGCTCCATTTGGTGTCTAGTCGTGCCCTGAAGCTTTTGGTTGATGTCAGTCACTCCTGAGGGGTGAAAATTAAGGGTTGAAATGATCAATATTGCCCTAGCTCGAAAACTCTCAAAATAAAGGTATAGTTTTTTTCACCAATTTTGAATAGAATTAATTTTTAGTAAATCAGAAACACGAGTGTGAATCACAAGAGAGGCCTAATCTCCGTTCAAATAATTTTAGCTGACCAAAATGCGATCGTTGTTCGTTTCTTCGAGTTGTACACAGTTTTGCGTCCTTAGCAACCTGTATTCGAATTTATAATAATTAGGGCAACCTCGACACCCTGTTTCTTCGAATTGACAGTGAAGCGTTTATTTCTTCCAAATAAACTTGATTGTGAAGTAGGTATGTAGTAATAAGTTGTACCTATGGTGAAACCAAATTTATTTTTTTCAAGTTTGTGACGCGCTTTCATGCCTTCGGAAAAACCCATTTGTGGATTGAGATCTACCTATGGTTGGTAGATGCTAACAATAGCAAAACCATATTCTTTGTAGACGAGTGATCTATTTAGAAAAATAACAAACCTTTTTGTAATAATTTGCACCGTTGTTATGAATGTTCCGACCAAGTTGGGTTGCAAATAAAATACGAGTCTTTTTAACTAGTCGTGCGTGAACCATAAAATTGGCTCCACTCGGAGTTTGACAAAACCGATAAAACGCTCGACGGAGTGGCGCCCATACTTTTAACTGTTCCCACACGCTTATTATAAAAATGGCCTTGTGCTGTAAATCTTTTTTCCTTCGCAGATTCATGGATAGGAACAAGATGGTTGTTTTTGTTGTGGTGGTTCTTGGAAGACAGTTCCAAGAACCTTTTAGTGGAAACAAATTTTCTTCTATGAAGTATACCTGATCATTACTTGTTCATACCCTTCTCTTTATTTCTTATTGTATAAACGGTTCTAAAATTTTTCATTCAATAACCAGTAACTGAAGCAGGGTAGTCAAAACTGTTTCGTTTACATTCTTCAATGTATTTTCCACATGTCGTTATACGCGGGTCATCGTACCTGTTGGTAGGAAGTTATGAGTGTCAAGTTAACCATGCTACCATAGGTGAAATAAACAAAAATATTGAATCTCGATACTAGATACAGTTCAGCCCTCTTGCATGGAGAATGAGCTGTTGACACTTACAGAAGTTAACAAATTATCTATACTTAAGTTAAACGTTGGAATTTACATGTGTGTGCTACGGAATAGTTTAGTTTCTAAAGAGTGAAAAAATAGCGGTTCAATATAATGTCACTCTTAGCTCCGAGGTAGAATTACCACCAGCACAGAAGCATTCTGTATTTATAATTCGACGTTCCCAAAAGTGAAGCCGGAGCGATCGTAAACCGGCGTCCTTCGGTCAGGCAGTCAAGTCGGTTTTTCTCTGCCAAGTGTTTTTGATCAAAAGCAACTTGACACTTTCGTAACCGAAACTGTCGTTCGCCCAAACAGTGGTTCTCGCCTGCCTGCAACTAACAAAAAGCGTGGGTCAATTTTTCGGAATGTGGATTTGATGTTCAATTTTCTCGTTTGTAATATCAACCTCCTTTAAAAACTGCCAGCTACGAGAAAACCATGTCAAACTGTCTACATTAACTGTGTATAAAATATTTGTACTATACGATACATACTTCATGAATATGTTCTGGTCGGTAAATCTGAATTAATGAGTTCGAAAACTAAACTCACAGGGGTTTACCACCCACCCTCGATTTCCAATTATCCAATCTGCTTATAGAAGGTATTCCAGATTATATTTATAATGATATGAATGCATCGTATTGATGAGAAAAGCCGTCGTAACAAGGAAGTGTAGAATATTATTTATCTAATGACAAATTGAGTTGGTGTGAAAATCAATGAGATTTTATAGCAGTTGATAAATTTACTGATGCAACATAAGATTCTCAATGTCATATTAATATTTTTTAGAATTAAATAACATCAACACTACTGAGAAATTGTTCCTGTTATGTTGCTCACCGTGAATGATATACAGGGTATCTCATAACGAATGGATATCGTCTGGAAAATAGTACATTTAGATAGACATTAACTGGTAAATAGACTGTTTTAATCTTGAAAAGGTTTTAGCGATGGGACCCCCCGCCGAAAAACGACAGGAAAAATCGACAGTAAAAACGCTGCAAATTATTACACAATGGTTTATTATTTTTCTATATAGATCACTCGTCTACAAAATCACCAACCATCCAATATGAAGGGAAAAAAAAAATCAAAATCACCAACCATCGATCGCATTTCGGTCAGCTCTAATTTGAACGGAGATTAGGCCTCTTTTGCAATTCACACTCGTGTTTTGATTTATATATTTATATTTCAATATAAACCCTTAAATTTTCGTAGGGAGCGAACGGTTTGTCCTACAGAGCTCCGCGGGGTCTCAAAAAATTCTAAAAATTCTATAGAATCCAAAATTGAAGGAAAAACAATACCTTTATATCGAAATTTTTTGAGTTAGGGCGTTTTCAAAATTTCAAAATTGATTTTGGAACCCTTAGAAGTGGCCTACATCAACCAAAAGCTTCGGGGCACAACTAGACCCCAAATGGAGCCTACATACCAAATTTCATCAAAATCGGTCAATGCTAAGTGGCAAAAGTGCCGCGTACGGCGGACGGCGTACGGCGGACGGCGTACGGCGGACGGCGGACGGCGTACGGCGGACGGACGGCCAAATTTTTATTCGATTTTTGGATTCTACATACCTTGAAACGTAAACCATCAAATTTTGAGGGGGTGTTAAAATTTTTTTTTTCTTGGTCGATTCCAAAGGTTCATTATTGAAAATAATAAACCAAAAGCGACAGGAAAAAGCGACAGGAAAGTAGCGCTATGATTTATCATATGCTTGAGGACAAATATGCTTGACATCCTCTCCTGTTGAACGCAGGAAGCTGAAATTTGAGAGGGCGCGTCAATGGAGAATGCTGAAGGCGCCTGAGTGATCATTGATCAGCTGAGTGAGCTCCAAGGCCATTTTCTCTCCTGTTGAACGCAGGAAGCTGAAATTTGAGAGGGCGGGTCAATGGAGAATGCTGAAGGTGCCTGAGTGGTCACTGATCAGCTGAGTGAGCTTAAATATTGCAGTGGAAGAAGATAAAGAGGGAGAGGGAGCAAAAACCTTTTCAAGGTATGTCACATTTTAGCCATTAGGCTCTAAGCGGAAATCATCCGGGGGTGCAGGGGGCGAAGTTTTTTTTTAATCGAATCTTTTTTCTATGGAATTATAAAGGTCGATCCACACATTTCAGTTACGTGACGGCACAGTGGCCTTCCGTGTTCAGTGGCATCCGTGATGAATTTTTCACTGTCATCCACACACTACCGTACCTTTCCGTGCCAGTGTTCTTCCGTGATCAGAGGTGTCTGTGCGATTGGCCTTTTCAGTTTGGATGTGGCCTGGTGAATGTGCTCGTCGTACACAATGAATTTTGGTACCGAAGATCTTGCTATGATAGCATTGCTTTTGGACGAGGAGGAAGAGAAAAAAAGAAGACACTGGGTGCATCCCATATGGATGCCTCGCGAAACAGAAGGATGCTACATTAAATTCTTTTACTCGGTTTGCAACCAAGTTTGCGGAAACATTGTTTTTTTCATTAATTTTGGTTTATTATTTTCAATAATGAACCTTTGGAATCGACCAAGGAAAAAAAATTTTAACACCCCCTCAAAATTTGATGTTTTACGTTTCAAGGTACGTAGAATACGAAAATCGAATAAAAAAATTTCCGTCCGTCCGCCGTACGCCGTACGCGGCACTTTTCTTAGCAACACTGGACCGTTTTGGTTCAAATTTGGTATATGGGCTCCATTTGGGGTCTAGTTGTGCAGCGAAGCTTTTGGTTGATGTAGGTCACTTCTAAGGGGTGAAAATTAAGGGTTGAAATTGTCAAGAGTGCCCTAGTTCGAAAACTATCGAAATAAAGGTATCGTTTTTTCACCAATTTTAAATAGTATTGAATTTTTAAAAATTTTTGAGACGACCCGGAGCTCTGTAGGACAAACCGTTCGGTCCCTACGAGTACTTGAAGGTTTTCCTTCGATAAAACAGAATCATGAGTGTGAATCGCAAAAGAGGTCTAATCTCCATTCCATCTCCATTTCACGTCAGTGAAAAACTGAAAAATATCGGCGGCGACGTATCTTTGGTTTACATCACGGATGCCGGAAGGTCACTGTGAACGCCGGAGCCTCACTGCGTCGGACATGTCTGAACACGCGTCCGTCTTTCCCCCTTTGTTCACTTAGACTTTCGTCTCCCGATATTTTTTTTTCACTGAAGGTCACTGTACAGTACTGCACGTCACGTCACGTAACTGAAATGTGTGGATCGACCTTAATACGTCAATGTTGCGCACTGCGCTATTGCTATTGCGCATTCGCGCCAAGCACATAAGCTTTGTTGATTCAAATGAACCATCTTTTTTTATTGCGTGTTCAGATTTTACGTAAAGTTTTACGAATGTTTGTCCTTTCACTTGATTTTTTTAAATTGCATTCAACCCGGCTTCTTGAACCCTCAAAATTGCGAGACCCAGCGAATGCACCAAAATTAGGTTTTGGAAAACCCCAAAAGTGGCACATGTTTTTTAAATTATTTTTGACGCTAAATTACGTTGTGGTACCAATTTTTTAAATTTGACTTGAATTTTTCAAAATGGCGGCCTGAAATTTGGTTCTTTTAGCGAAAAGTTTATTGGCTTATTATTTATAATAATAATCCTTTGGAATCGACCAAGAAAAAACCATGTATCAAATGAACTCAGATGATATTATGAGCAGCTAACGACAAGTTTCGCCTCGTAGTTGGAACAAATTGTAATTTTTCACACAAAAAAAATATATGGGCATGATATTGTAAAAACTGAATTTAACCAAAAATCTCGCAGCACGACCATGGTTCAACTAAGTAATTGAAACATCTTAATAATTATGGACAAAAATCCATGTTTCGGTTTAACAAACAACCACATTTCCGGCCGCCATTTTGAGAAATTCAAGTCGAATAACAGAATGGTTACCACTACGTGATTAAGCGTTGAAAAAATTGAAAAAAACTTGTAGCAAATTTGGGTTCTCTATAACTTAATTATGGTGCAATCGTGGGATTGCGCAATTTTGAGCGTTAAGAGCTAGGTCAGTAAAAATCTAGTCACGGGTCAAACATTGATGAAATGTCACGTAAAATCCGAATTTGCAATAAAAAAAAGTTTCCTTTTTGAAAAAAAGTTGATGTGCATTTCGCGCGCATGCGCAATTGCTCAACATTGACATAATTTGCATTCCAATGGAATTCAAATTACCATGGAAACTAATTTCCCGGAGGGCATCCATTCATTATGAGACACCCTGTACATATACTCGTGATGAAACAATAATAAATCATTATATCGTAAATTGATGATGGAGAGAAATCAATATTTTGCACGCTGAGTCGCAACTGTTGGTCTGACGGAAATGAAATTCATATGGATACGTGCTGATGCCTGCATGCATTAACCATGAGAATTCTTCAAATTTGGGTCATGATTAAGAAAAGCCTCGAGACAAGGAATGTATTGCGAGTGTTGTCCCAAATTTATCTGAGCTGCTGCACATATACAAAGCTATTCTACTTTCGGTACCACAGATGCAAGTATCTTACTCTTATTATTGAAAACTAATATTTTGGATTATCATTTTTAATAATTAACCTTTGGAATCAACCATGAAAATAAAGGTATCCTCTCCCCCGATCTAGTTTGGTTCCTAGATGGTACTACATTCTTTACTTAAGATTTCGATTCTACTTCGTTAAGAAGAAGTTTTCGTTTTTATTTCAATTTTCGCCATTCGTATTTCCACTTTTTGATCATTAGAAGTTTTTATTTCTACGTTGAACCAAAAAGGATTGAATCTTCGTGGAATACCAATAATTTATATCTATTTTAAACAACCGCAACGTGCTGGATTTGTATTTGACTGGCCGAGATGTGTTTGGCAAGAGCTTGTTCAATGATCTCAGATCTTGGACTTGTGCCATTGACTAATGGTGAGAACGGGCTGCCCTAAAACTTCCCAGGAATTTCGTTGCACCGTCATGATTTGGAGAGAACTGTCGAATACGTTTTCCTTTATGAACTTATCACTAAATTGAAGACCAATGATAAGTTGCAGCATTTGTACCTACGTATCACTGGACAGCCTCTGTCGACATAATCCGTAGTTTATATCATTGCTAAATGATTAGAGCGTGGGAAACTCAATATCGATAACTGTTTCAGAATTAAATACAAGATTTTTCATACATCAATAACCGAATTCATAGCTGGAATAGTAAAGATCAGATCTAATTTTTCAATGGATTCGTGTACTTCTATTGTTCGGGGAAATTTCATGCAGTACTTATACTATTTGAGGAAAATATTTAAATGAGAAAGTATTGTTCTGAAATGAGGAAGAGAGAAGCTTAGACCTCGAGTGTCGAGCAAGAATTCGAGTGAAATTTTAACTTGAACTTACCAGTGGAAAATTTCAGTATTCGAAGAAATGTCTTTTGCTGCAAATTCATTGCTGTTGTTGATCTAAAAGTTTCATTCTGTAGATTATAAGATGAATCGTTCCAAATATGACAGCGAAAACGAATACGAGAGCTCCAACGACCATGACCGCCAGCTGCACGCCTGAGCGGTTGTCCCTATGGGTCGTCACAGGCCTCTGATACTTCTTCCCCTGTTTCTTTTGAGCGGATTGTGTTCTCGAATCGTTTGTATTTTGGGTGTGATTTGATCCTCTCCTGCAAACAACAAATATTCTCAAATAGTAGATATGACGCTTTAGCTTCCTTGCTACCGAAGTGCCACTCGCCCGAGAAAAGGAAATGACCACGAGTAGACCAACGAACTGGTCTACAGACAAAGAAACATAGAACCGAAGTTGTTCAGATAGCAGTTATTCCAAATTGCTGCACGAAAACAAACTTTCTTACCTTCGATAGGAGAGGAAGCAAAACATGTAATACCTTATGAATGCCACGTTAGGTAGGTTGGAAGCTACCTTGCCTACCAATCTTGCTTTTTATAGGCGTTTTATTGCCATGAGAGGTACAGCGTTTTTAGGGATTAAAGGTGAACAAAAAGATATATTAAATGGAATTAAAGGAATTAAAAGGAAGATGGTCTGAAGACCTATGGTCATCAAAATATTTTATGCTAGAAGTGTGAGTTCGTGATACGATGTGGTTTATGGATGCTAAATGGGTAGGAATGTATACTCGTAATGCGGCTGGAAAAGGGTTGGATGTTTCGTGAGAGAAAACGATTTCACGGTAACCAAATTAATTCATGATGGTAGCCAATTATCGAGAACCGAGTGGTTTGCACTGCTAGTTCTCAGCCACATCAAAGTAGCCTACGGTGAGCCATCGTATTGAAAATCCGCTCCAATATATATAAGTATCTTGAACATTTCACTCTCGAGTTATGGTTCGAATTTTGTCACACATCGTTACTTACGTGGAGACACTGGCAATAGCTTATTTATGTTAAAGTGATATGTTTCCTGTCTCCTTATGATTTGCAAAATTGAACACCAGGTGCCACCAATCGCAACCATCCAAGCTCCTACTCATCTGTAAATCATTATATATGGGGTTTATTGCTTTCGTTCCTCTCTAACGTTTCTTAATGTTCTTTCATGATACTTTTCGTACATTATTGAATGGATTAAAAAAGCCTTATTTCTCTCGTACATTGAGCGGTAAAATTGAATAATTCCGCACTAAGAGATGGATATTCACGACCATGTACATGATTTTGAATTGTCAAACATCAACACAATTGAGAAGACGTTCGCTAGTATACTGATGATTATTGGGTAGGTACTATGGCTCCTTACTAGGTACTATGAACTCCTAGATACAGTAGAACTCCAATTATCCGAACTCCGACTATCCGAATCGCCGATTATCCGAATCACTTTCAGAAAAAAATTTGTCGAAAAAAAGTCTAAGTGCACTATTATTCTTACCAACAAAAAAAACCCTGTGTTGTTGCCTGTAAAGTCGGTATACGGGCGAAAGTTTTACGTGACAACGACTTTGAGTGGTAAAATAATTTTAATCTTAATATTCATTCGTATAGTAGGAAGAAGGATAAAATAAAATTCTTTGTCAAGTTGCACAGAGTAGGTATTTTCCGTAGGTAGTAGGTATTTTCCATGGGTGGGGGGGGGAGTGAGTGCCAGGGAAGGGGGGCGGGGCGCTCCCGCTTTTGTGAGCGCCGGGGAAGGGGAGGGGCCGCCCGCCTTTAGGGAGCGCCGAGCTGCACCCCCTCCGTGAGCGGAGCGTAACGCAGTTTCTTGAAGTGTCTCCCGGTAAACCAATTTATAAGACGTTATCACGTCAAAATTTGGGAGATACCGTGTTTAAATGGTTTTTGCAGCAACGTTCTATGGGAAATCCGATTTCAGGTCCAATCCTTTGTGAAAAAGCCAAAATCTTAGCAGAAAAGCTTGGTTATTCATCTTTTAAGGCAAGTAACGGCTGGCTAAGGAACTTTAAATTCAGGCATGGTGTACGCGAGTTAGATTTGGCTGGTGAGTAGCTTTCAGCAGACTCTGCAGCTGCTGAAAATTTTATTGAAAAATTTAAAACTGCAGCAGAATCCTATGATCCGGAGTTTGTTTATAATGCCGATGAAACTGGCCTTGTTTGGAAAGCATTACCAAAAACCACTTTGGCTTCTAAAAGGGAATCTAGTGCCCCTGGACATAAGGTCAGTAAAGAACGTGTTACAGTGCTTAACTGTGCCAACTCCACTGGAAATCATAAACTACCACTTCTTTTGATAGGAAAATCAAAACTCGGCGCTGCGCGCCTTGGCGGGGGCTTCGCCCCCTTCACCCCCGGATGATTTCCGCTTAGAGCCTAATGGCTAAAATGTGACATACCTTGAAAAGGTTTTTGCTCCCTCTCCCTCTTTATCTTTCTTCCACTGTAATATTTAAGCTCACTCAGCTGATCAGTGACTTTATCTTTCTTCCACTGTAATATTTAAGCTCACTCAGCTGATCAGTGACCACTCAGGCACCTTCAGCATTCTCCATTGACCCGCCCTCTCAAATTTCAGCTTCCTGCGTTCAACAGGAGAGAAAATGGCCTTGGAGCTCACTCAGCTGATCAGTGATCACTCAGGCGCCTTCAGCATTCTCCATTGACCCGCCCTCTCAAATTTCAGGTTCCTGCGTTCAACAGGAGAGGAAATGGCCTTGGAGCTCACTCAGCTGATCAGTGACCACTCAGGCACCTTCAGCATTCTCCATTGACCCGCCCTCTCAAATTTCAGCTTCCTGCGTTCAACAGGAGAGAAAATGGCCTTGGAGCTCACTCAGCTGATCAGTGATCACTCAGGCGCCTTCAGCATTCTCCATTGACCCGCCCTCTCAAATTTCAGGTTCCTGCGTTCAACAGGAGAGGATGTCAAGCATATTTGTCGTCAAGCATATGATAAATCATAGCGCTACTTTCCTGTCGCTTTTTCCTGTCGCTTTTTACTGTCGATTTTTCCTGTCGTTTTTCGGCGGGGGGTCCCATCGCTAAAACCTTTTCAAGGTTAAAATCCAAGAGCATTTAAAAACGTAAAAAAACTTCCACTCTTCTACAAAAGTCAACCCAAGGCCTGGATGACTGCAGCTTTGTTTACCGATTTTTAAAAAAAAACTCCGATTATCCGAATATTTGATTATCCGAATGGGTCCCGGTCCCCATTAATTCGGATAATTGGAGTTCTACTGTACCATCAAAATTTGAGAAAAATTGGGCCATGAGATCGTCGGAATTCATTATTAGTGTTCAGGTGAAATCTCGTTTCAGTGTGCTCATATCGTTGTTCGACATTGTTGAAATCCATTGGGAACAGATCTTAACTCCGCATTAGCCCAGAAAATTTCAACATAGTTGAACAATGATGTTGTGTAGTCCCCAGGACAAGGATTGACCACAGACAGACAAGGAATCAAAGTTGCAGATAAAACAACCAAGCAACAGAGAACAACAAAAGTTATTACAATGAGAGTGCGAATTTCTATTTTGGACGACCAAACTTCGTCGACCTGCCGGACGATCTTCTAAAGTGTGGAAGCAAAATGTTTATAAAACGTCTGATACACAGACCGATGTTCAAACCATGAATCGGAACTTAAAACGTAATGTTTACTTTTGTTTATATAGGATTTATCGCTCGTTCCCAGAAATAGGTTAAGAGAAACAAGGATTATATTAGGTGTTGGTTGCTTACAGATGACTTCGCTAAGAAGACAACTGTAGCAACAGTTGTTCAGCTTGGAGAAACAAGGATTATACTGGACAGTGACAGAGTAGTATAGTGGATAGTAGTATAGCGATAGAGTAGGTGTTGGTAGCTTACAGATCACTTATAAGAAGACAGATGTTGTTTTCAACAGTCATTCAACTCCAGACAGTGATATTTCCCACATCTTGATTACATCTTTAGTATAGTACTTGCAATAATGAAACAGGCACCAGGAATGTTGTATGAGAAAATGTATTAAAAGAAGAGTGTTTTTACAATAATAGTTTTGTACCTAATTTCGGTGAACGAGATTTTTAGAAAAGAACTGACTGAAACAACCCATCACATGATGTACGTAAAAAAAAAAATTTGGGCGTCGTTATGATAATCAACAAAACAAAAATACCTAACAGTTAATTTGAATCCTCAAAAATAATTACTCCATCATAACCACACCATAACACAAAGCCTCATTGGATAGCGACAGCTATTCCCGGTATTGGATTGTGATGATACGCAATTGTGTGTTTGACCGGGATAGTAGAGAACCGAAGTACACAATGAATCTGTAGTGTATACACATATACTCTATATAGACCCAAGGAAATCTCGTAAACCACTCCCTGAACCAGTGAAATTGCCACTCCAACCGTAAGCCTCTTTTTCTTCCGCTTATAAACGATTATGCGGCATCAGCGTTTACCTGGTAAGAAAATATTTTAAGCGCAATGACCCCCTTTCAAGACTCGCTCTTGCAGCTTGCAATCATCTGATTTAAAATACCCTAAATTACTTCAGCCGCTACAGACATCAAAGATTACCTTTGATCTAAACTAACTAACTTGGTGTGTGAGGCCACCTCGTGTAACGAACCATCTACTAGCTATGTAAACTGAGGTTATTTTAATTCACATTTGTATCCTCTTTTTTGAGATGATCCATCATTTGTGGATACTTACTTGTAGCTATTTTTGTTCAAATTCATTCGCAATAAACGATTTCACGTGAGAATAGTAAGTAGTTGGGTACTTTAATAATGAACAAAAGAAGAAAAAAAACCATAGCTATGAGTAGGTATCTACAAAACATGGATTTTCTCAGAAAAGAGGATGCAAATCGTTCAAATGTGAAATAAAATAACCTCATTTTGTAATACAAATTTTGTTTTAACAATATTATTTAGACACAGAATAATTATTATGATATGTGACCTTCATACAACTTAATACATGGTGATTCGCCGGGGAATTCGCGAAAAAATTAGCCTAGCTACCCGCGTTATTTTTAGAAATTGGAGTTTTTAAAATTTAAACAAAATTTTGGCGGGATGATCTACAATCCATTTTATCTGAAAAATATAATTTTTTCTGCTTCGTACGGTTAAGACCGACGGTAAGAAAATCTCATGGATGTTTCCTGAAATATAGGCAATTCCTTATTGTCTTCGTATTTTGGTTCTTGTCCATTGAGTGGTCAATGTAAATTCATAGGTACGACATATTCTAATTTGACGACAGGAAATTAATGTAAATCGCATCCGTTCAAATCTGCCCACTCTTCAGTCAAATTCCATCATGATACCCGATTCAAACTTTGTGTGGAATTGAGAAAGCACTTAGGAAACGGACCCTCAAAGCGAATGAAACTTCGAGTGGAACTTCCCAGCCGATTTTGCTTCCGAGTCTACCAAGGTAGCGGAAGCTTTGTTTTCACTTTTCAAGGACGAAAAAAAAAGTTCTCCAAAATCAAATTTTCCACTCGCGTTTTGCGTTTTAGACCTTTCTGAACAATTTTGGTTTCGTGTCTGTGTGTCTGTCTGTCTGTCTGTCTGTCTGTCTGTCTGTCATGAATTCCTTGTAACGCGCATAACTATACGAAGTTATTGTCCGATTTTGATGAAATTTTCAGGGATTGTGCGGGTTGGTGTGTAGACGGTCCCCTATGAAAATCATTATCCCCGGAGTGATAGAAGCGACTGCGCATGCGCAAAAGTGAATTCCTTGTAACGGTCCTAACTTCTTCATTTTCCATCCGATTTCAATGAAATTTTCAGGGATGTTACAAACTAATATTTAGATAGTCCCCTATGAAAATCACCACCTCCGGACTGATAGTAGCCACTGCGCATGCGCAAACGTGAATTTCCTTGTAACGGCCATAACTTCCACATTTTCCACCCGATTTCAATGAAATTTTCAGGGATTATGTGGATTAGGTTGTAGATAGTCCCCTATGAAAATCATCATCCCCGGACTGATAGAAGCGACTGCGCATGCGCAAACGTGAATTCCTTGTAACAGCCGTAACTTCAACTGTCCCCCAGGGGTCGCGGGTTCGAATCCCAGCCGAGGCTAAGTATTTTTTTTTATCCAATCACATAATGTGATGTATGATACATCTACTCACTTAATTTTTTATCCGAATTTGATGAAATTTTCTAGGATTGTCCAGATTAGCGTGTAGATGGTCCCCTATGAGGGTACTGGAAGTTACTTAGAGATTGGTGTTTTGAGATTAACAACTATGCATCTGATCATCTATATAATAGGGTTATGGATACGAGGAAGCTATGTGCCACACCCACTTGGCAGACGTTTTTCGTTTGTGTGACGTTCCACTGGAAAAGTCGCAATCTGAGTGCATTGGATTGGCATTTTTGGTGAATTAATTCACAGTGGTTCAAAAAGTGCATTTTTGGAAATTTTCTACCATACACAGCGTGCATCTGTGAATTAATTCAAGCAAAAGTACAATTTGTTTGAAATGTAAATAACATACCTTGAATATTCGATAAGATAACTTGAAGATTCGAGGTAAGTAGGCGTAATATTTTAGAGTGTTTTCGGGCTTCCCGTATTTCTATTCTCGTGGATCGCGCAAAAAGAAAAAAATAAGAAAAAACCAATATATTTGGTTTTTAATTTAACTCCCTTGAAGGTGAAATGGGAGGTACCTACCAATCACATCCTGATCGTGGTCCTGGCCTTCTCGACGGCGCACTTCCCTTAATTCCAATCTCTGTTCTACCGACCTACTTGTTCTTACCCCGAGGCACCGCACACAACTTTCGCTTTACTATTTCTTTGTTCTTCTTGTTCAACCACGACTAAATTCAAACTGATAGTTAGCACAAGAGTGTTTTTTGGTGAGATATAAATTTCCAATCACACGAGTTCCCGCTCAAGACCTACAATTAATTAATTGCCTTTTCAAAATTTGTCCTTCGGATGTAGGTTGGAAGTTAGTAGAGTTTTGAGATTTTGGATACGAACCAAATTTTTTGATTGTGGAACCAAACTGTCCACTTTGCATCATTGCTGTTGTGTGTTGGAAATGAAGATGGAATAACCAAGAATGGATCAGAGGGCATATTCCACCTTCCTACCTGGTTAAATTTTGAATTTATTGATTTATTTTATAATACCCGAATAACACAATAGTGACGTCACTAGCAGCTCGTGAAAACCTTCGAGACACATTTTCGAACTACCTATCAGAGAAGGGAAGGAGTACCCGTTGAAGAGTCCCACTCTCCAATCAGTTAGTTGGTACAAGTCGTTGAAGTTGCTTGTACGAGTCCATAGGTACCGTACGAGACCAAACTATTCTGAATGTGATCTGAATTTATCAAGTGCCTAAGAGGGGGAGTGTGCTGATTCGGACTTTGAGAAAGAATTGTATTTATTTCTTTAAAGCAGCTTTGTTCTAAACAAGAGTGTGTGTTGTCAATCCTTGTTTCCCTGCACATCACGAAGTAGAAGAAGTTATGAACGAAGATTTAGAAGCCATTGCACACACATATTTTTGAGCGAGAAAACCTGATAAAATCAAGTCATGAAACCGTGTAGTGTTATTCATCTTATTTCAAGATCCCTCTACCTTATCACCGAACCTTTAAATATCGATCCAATTTTCTATTCCGAGGTTCATGTTTGCTGTAGGCACAAAATACTTTAGCACAGCGTTAATGTCAATAATCCATATTCCGCTTTCCCTATCAACCCAATGCCCCTACCACCTGTCGCTTCATATTCTCATCCCCTTGTATATCACCCTGTTACCGCCAACTCACTTATCCACCCCAAAGTCGCCGTTCGTGATTGACAATCAACGAACTATGCGAGCAACCAACACCATCTAAAAGTTGGATGAACTTGTGAAGTTATTGTATAAAATTTTCATTCTGCACCTACAGTGAAACAACGGTAGGAATGAATAAATTGTTGACATTATAGTAGTGGGGATCTAAAACTTATAATAATTTTCCTCTCTTTTTTAACAATAACAATTTTTATTTATAATCACGATTTTTGTTACTTTTTTACAGTCGAATTCTTTCTTTTTATCTTTAGTGTTCCTGCGTGACTCCGTTCTTACTCGCACACTTTCGTAACGTCATGAAAACAACTCGCACCGGTGCATCCTGGTTAGTTTGGCAATTCAACGACTCGCTTACGGGATCACAGTATTTTTTCGTGTAGGATCCGTTGGTGACCCTTCTACTTCGAGTGGTGGAACAATGAATGTGCTTGTGCGAGATCAACGGAACGAAATTCTCACCTTCCCTTTGAAATACAGCTGATGTCTTCAGCGTTGCAGGGAGCTGCAGACGGACGAAAATCTAATCGGTTGTTTATATCGCTCCTTAAAGAATTTAATATCTTCAATAATGAACCTTAAAAATCGACCAAATGCGCGTTTAGAACCGTTGCGTCTTTAGCAACCAGTAATCAAATTTCCTAATAATTAGGGCAACCTTAACTCCCTGTTTCCTGGAACTGAGTGTAAAGCGTCTATTTCTTTCAAATAATCTTGATTGTGAAGTAGGTATGAGTAGTAGGTAGTACCTTTGGTTGGTAGATGGTGACAATGGCAAAGCCACGTACTTTGCAGATGAGTGATCTATTTATAAAAATAATAAACCTTTGTGTAATAATTTGCAGCGTTTTCTCTTCACAATCAAATTTTGTATGTACAGTAAATAACCATCTCAGGTTAAATTTTCAACCTGATAGAAGATAAATTGGTTCCAAGTCAGTCTATCCCATTGTATGCAAAAGCTCTCACCTACTGACCCACGTTGGTTAATTAAATAAATGAATAATTACCCAAATTTTGGCATAGCAAAGTATTTGAGACTGTCTTATGGATTGATCTTATCTCGGTCTCTTGTGGTGCACTATGTGATAATGGTTCAAGTCAAGTAATTCTTGCTTCAGTTAGTGGGTAAGGGAAAAATACGAGTATTTACCAACCGAAAAGGGTGTGGTCCATCTAGGAAATGCCCCGTCAGCCATCTCAGGGCTCGTGAGGTTGAAGATTTATGGTCCTCAAAAGAACCCGTGTCAGTCTCTACCCTTAGAATTAGTTTGAAAAGCTGATTCCCACGGTCCTAATTACTTTTTCTTCTCAACAAACCGTTGAGGTATTTCAAAGTTCCGTTCTCACCTTGCAAAAAATATTTAGAGTTCTCCAGGTTGGATGAGCAGTAGTTAGACCTCCTTTAAAATAACGTGGAGTTAAGATTGATCTTTGCGCAATGAGTGGAATCTGTCAAATCAAAATCAAGATTTTTAAAGGACTGTAAATTGGTTAAACCACCTTCATCGAGAATAAGATCCCAAACATTTCAACGAAACATTGAATTTAGTCATGTGCAGGGACAATGTATTACTTATTCAAAATGAATGATTAAATTGAATGTATCCCCAACTACTTTCTGCTTGTGACCTAATTCGGATAGTTAGATCGTAAGAAATAAAGAAATTAATTCAAATTTTCAAAAAGACTGTGGGGTTTTATCTCCTTGCCATGGGGTGAAGTAAAGTCAATATTAGTAATAATTGATAACGTTAGAAATACTGAGAATTTACTTTGTTTCACTGATGATCCCGACTGTGCTTGTGGTTGTCAGTAGTGTTGCATCACTCACGTAGTCATTCCTGAAAATTAGCCATATTTCAAAAAAGTTCGTTATTAATTTCGTGAATAATTCATGAAATTATTAATAACATTTCAGAAGGTAAATACTTTTTATGCGGTCGGTGGAAAAAAAATTACCCGAGTCCTCTTTTCCTCTCGTTGTGTGGCGTGTGATGACCCAGGAGAGGTGCGTTGCTCCCTCCATTTCGATCTCTGAAACAATATTCGACCCATAAACAACCTTGAGGAAGTAGATAAGTGTAATTAAACATGATATTATATTTAATTACGGTGTTCCAAAATCCAAAAGCCGAAGTAATAAATCGGAATAGTACTGTCGAAAAATTCGCTGGAACCTATCATTGTGAAACTAAAATATCCAGTATACTATCTGGTATCCGGAGGAAATATGCCATTTGTTGCGAGTTAATAACCGATAAAGGGAAGGGAAAATTCCCTACATGCTTTTCGAAGTTATCGAAGTAGAAACTCATGTCACAAGCGGGGGATTGTATTTGAATGACAAGCACGGCGGGTGGTCACATCCTCTCAGAGGGGTTGACACATCCAATACTGGTCTAAAGTTACTTTTGTAAGTACAGAATCATTTGTTAAATTCAGCGGCTAAATTCTGATTTGTTATTTTCAATGTTCAACATTTGGAATCGAACAGTGAAAAAATCAAGCAAGGTGAAGTTTCCACATAAAGAATAAAGTTGGCACAAAATATTTTAGATCAAAACACAAAGCCATGATCAGATCACTAGTACGTTCCCAAATCATTTTATACGCAACATTATTTCTCAACTAAGTTTCAGTTTTCCTTTATTTAGAAACAACGGTAGATTTAATTGCTGATAAATTCATTAGCAAATATTCTGGTACCAACTACCTCCTGAAACGGAGCAAAATTGGGCGGTTACATCGTGGGAAACGGTGCAATGGGATGAAATGTATAATATAGGACCATATGGGAACTGATATTGCCAGCTGATATTGCCCAACGGATTGATAATAGTTTCTGCACATACGGAAACGTAAAAACCTTTTAGCAGCCTTAACTTCTACATTTTCCATTCGAATTCGATGAAATGTTCAGGGATTGTGCGGATTGGTGTGTAGATGATCTCCTAGGAAGATCTTTTCCCCCAGATAGATAGTAGCCTCTGCACATGAGCAAACGTAAAAACCTCAAATCAGCCACATTTTTTTCCACCCGAATTGGACACTCTTTTCAATAATTTTGCGGGTTGCGGGTTGGCGTTTAGATGGTCTTTTATTAGGGTAGTGCAAGGATGTTTTTAGATTAGCTACTGTGCATTAGATCATCTATAAAATCGGGTTAATGATACGAGGAAGCTATGTGCCAAATCTACTTGGCAAAATTTCTTGGTTTCCCGAGAGCTTTGGCTTTTATTGTTTCAAGTACAGCAGAATGCTTAGGCTTTTTTTTGCCATGGACCATGATCCGCAGAACCATTGAGCGATTTTGCACTATAAGCTACTGAGATGTCGCACTTCAAAAAGCAGTGTGTGCGCACGTGAAATTGTGACTTTTTCAAAACTAAAATATGCTACGAGCTAAAATTTTGATTGGTAGTTTGGGACCTATCTGCTACTACTGAGTACGAAAGACATACTTAGCTCCTACCGGATACCCTGGTCAAGCTAAATTTTGCTCCTGTTGCCCCTGTGATTCTGAAAACTCTATGGTCCTGCGGAGTAGAAAGGACTGAATAGCATCCCAATCGTGTTGCCTCTTGTAACTCAAAAACCAGCAACACGATCGTGAGAATTGAGTTTAGTATTTGGAAATTTATCAGTAGTACCTTGTGCTCAATAATATAAGTCAAGCATTTTATCAGCAACTATTACTGTATATCCATATTGTTCTATTTCTGAAAGCTCACTAAACTTGACAGACGTTCATTTTCTTGTTCAAGGTATGATTCGTTTAATTCCGAACGTAGCTAGAAACTACGAAGAGAGAATTAATCAAAATCCCACGAACTTCGAATTAGTGACAAGTACCGGAGAGCTGTAAACACGAGCGAGCTTAATCGGATCTCCGGTATCTTCACGTATTTAAAACAGTTTCTCATTGACGTTATTTTGATCATGATGGATTTAAATGGGCAAAAGGTCAACAGGCATCATGGAATTTCCAATTTCATCATTCCTCGGGATCACTACGAGAGGCTTTGGCTCTGAAAATTGTTCTGTTTAATAAACTCCGTTGAGCTATTCAACAAAAGATGGAGTATACATTCATGTTCTACTTGAAAGAAGCATCATTCTATTGCTGTAATTATCAATTCACCTTTTGTCTCTGACATTTGACATTGTAATGGCTGTTTCTGTCGTCATGGTAGAATAACTTTCCCCCGAGGGTGTAGGAGCACTGAATGCTCTGTAAAAAAGAAAAAATAATATTTCTTATAATATTGCGAGTATAAATCACATTTGCTAATCTATCCAGTAGAATAGTATACCAAGCTTATGAAAAAATAATTACAGGGAGTAAAATGTATCTATTTTCCAGAAAACAGAAATTTTGTTTGTTACGAGTACATGGGGTTGACTGGGAAACTTCTCCAACGATTATTGCCTCACATTAGAGTACATTTTTAATATAAATTTTTAATATAAGTTTTAAATACCTACAAATATCGATTTTTAATGAAATAATAAGTATAAATTTTAAGTAAATTTTAATATAACCCATTTATGTCGAATAAATCTCCACCCTCAACTTCGATAACGTACGTTGATTTTAAAGATATATATTTTAAAAACCCTCGAAAAAAGTAGGTACTTTTGAATTCCCTAACTGATTGACAGCTTGAATGAACTCACGTTTTAATTTTGCTTTTCCACATTTTTCATTATAGTTCTTTGTAATGCGACAGGTGGAGTATTGGAATTAATATGCTCTCATTATAGGTAGAGAACATTTCTGATATCAGAATTGTTTTTCAATAGCGTAAGAACGTCGCGACCTCTCAAAACCCGTGAATTAATACATGCAAATTCTAAGCGGCACACTTTAAGTAGGAACTTTATATTTAATGAAATTATGATAAGCATTCATTATTGAGATAATCGTACATTATTGCTGACCTTTCAAGTCGGTGATCATGAGTTGGGTAGTACGGTACCTTCTTGTCCGGCATTGTTTGGATGTCTTCATCAATAGTTTCCACAAACAATCTGCCCCCTTCAACAAAATTAGCATTATGTTTTTAATTGAATTTATCCTGCGTGACTATGGTAAACATTTTAGCAACGGTTCGTACCTGTACAGACTCAAGGCATTGCTATCATCGAAGATTCGGTTCTTGTTTGTTGCCAAACCAGTTGACATTTCCCAGATCACATGGATAACTGAAACACGTAAAACACAATATCATAGCACCCAACAGTAGGTAATAACGAAGAACCCCAATTATGCACCGCTGTTAATCAGAAAAAGGCCGTATTTGGATCATACTTTCATAATATGATCTTAGATGATCTCATTCAAGAATATAAACTGAAAGTGTGGGTACACTCATTGAAGATCTCGTCGATAAAGGGAAGTTTTGGTCCAATAAATTAGTAAACAGTAGGATCATGGAAGTAACGGAAATTTGAGCTACTCCCTAAAAGATAAAATGTTGTGTGTGTCGTCCCACGGTTTAACGAATTATCAACTATCGGAACTGGGGTCAAACCAAATTACGCACCCTTTAGCCCTGATAAAGAAAATAAGTATTTATGTATATTTATTTTATGAATGTTTTTTTTTTAACCCAGTCCCAATAATAAGCCCAAATAAGCCTTTGGAATCGAGCATGAAAAAATTTTTTTGAAAAAATTTTTTGAACCCCCCTCAAAATTTGATGTTTTACGTTTCAAGGTACGTAGAATCCGAAAATCGAATAAAAAATTTCCGTCCGTCCGCCGTACGCCGTTTTTGAGTTTATCCCATGAAGAGTAGGTACATAGTTGATGTTCAGAGCTTAATGAGAAGTTGAGGGTTCTCCTAGACCTCGAGAAGAGTTAATGTAGTCTATGAATGGAAGTTTAATCCATCCAGAAGAGGGAAGTTTAGGGCTATACTATAATGGTAAATTGGGGTGTAGTCCATGAAAGGAAGTTGGAGACTACTTCAAATTCTATACATGTTGGAATAGGAGTTCATCAAATGAAGAGTAAGTAGTGGGCCCGTAGTGGGAGGTTCAGGTCACAACTAGTAAACGTAAATTGGAACCTAGTCAGTAAAAGAAAGTTGGGCCTTAGCAGAGTATGCAGTTGAAGTCCAGTTCGTAATTCTGTTTCTAATTCATCATTTGCCTATCACGAACAATATAGACTAGAACCTATCTCAACAAAGGCCCGAAGAGGCTGGTTTATGTAGGTCCGAACGACTAGGAGTAGGAGGGTGGAGGGGAACCATAGCTAGGGGATTCTACTAACACTTCATATTGGTAAATTTCAAGGGATTGGCGCTTTCCTATTGCAGCCTAACACGTGAGCCCGATGAATTTCATAAATATAACGATAGTTGATCGGGTTGGATCAATTCCACCGGTGAGCCCTCATTAGTCATAATCCGACCTTGCAAATTCCACTTGTTCACCGGCAACCGGCTCATCGGTTATTAGGAATGCTCGGCAGTATTCACCTGCAACACAATGAGCGAGTTTGTGCGTTCTGAGTTTATGTTCACTGAGTTTATGTTTACTGAAAGAGAAATGCGAAGTATCGGCCTCAACGTTTCAACCCTCAAGAGTTGTAGATAATTTCGAAGAAGGTATCCACAGTCGGCTGGGTGGTTTCATTTGTTTAAAAAAATTGAATACTATCTTAAATTGACGATGAAAAGACATGAATCATCCATCAATTTAGTAATAAGTTGTCCTATCGGTTGGTCTCACAGAGCTCTTGGCGTTGTCGAATAATTCTTAAAAAGTGTCGCTATTTTAGATTGATGAAAAAACAATACCTGTATATCTAAAGTTTTCAAGCAAGGGAGTTTTGGGAATATTTCCCCCCACTTTTTACCTCTTATCAGTAACTGAAAATTACCAAAACTTTTCGGGCACGAAACCCCAAATAAACCCCAAATGAAGTTGGTACCTATCAAAAATTTCATCAAAATTGGTCCACGGGAACAGGGCAAAATGCCGCTTACGGCGGACGGATGGAAACATTTTTATTAGATTTTCGGATTTTGTATAGGTACCTTGAAACGTGAACCACCAAATTTTGAAAGGGGGTTATAACTTTTTTTGTTGTTGCTCGATTCCAAAAAAACTTGAATCCTACAAAATAGAGTTTTTTCCACAGTTTTTAATCAATGTCAGTCTATATTGAATTCATCTTTGTGGTTGAGATTGATGATCAATTTATACCGTCATGACGATATATAAGTCCTTTAATATACGACAATAATTCGTCCTCCGCGAGTGAGTTCTAACTGATGCGTGTCGTGTCCGTGAAATAATTACATTCATACCACGGTTAGTTGCCGTGTTGTTAGAATCCAGATGTCTTTCTGATAGGGAATGCAGCAGACACTGAGTGGAGAGTATGTCGTACGTACAGCTGTCACTGCCTCAATCTGGGCCTAGGGTTGTGAGAGAAGGAAAGTTGACATATCTGCCCTCTCTTGTCAGCCTCTGAATATTTAGCAAGCTGTTGCATATTTGGCGGGTCTCCAACGGGACTGGCGCTGGACATCAGCATATTGCATAACAATATTCTCAGTATTGAACCAGAGTTAAATCACATGGATTTTTGAAGATACCTTTCAATCCATATATCGTATAATTCTCAAGCTCTTCTTATGCGCTGATTACCAATTTTAGTTCATAAATACAATAAATACAAGTTTTCAATAGGGTTGGAGGAATGATCAATTAGGATTATTAAAATCGATTTAAGTTACCTAAGTAAATTAATGTTCACATCTCTCAAAAGGATTTTCTCGACACCTTCCTAATTTCAAGATTTCCGATGTTAGCGAATGAAACAGTGAAATGATGAAACCACACAATATTTGATTACAAACTAAATGTATATAGATACATCTATAAGTTGTACAAGTCCAACTATAAGATCTATAAGATTCAATTTACATGGGTTCAAATCTCGTTGAAGAATAATTACTTAGTACCCTAAGCTCTACTTTGGAATTATGTCAAGTACACAGTGAATAAGCTTTCCATAATTTTCGAGAAAATTTATGAGAAAAAAGAATGTTAGATTTTTTTAATTAAAGGGTGGATGGGGTATATGCAGTTGCAATGTGTACTATTACCTATCGGTTAATGTTTACATTTTCGTTTTCTCGCGGGAATGGAAAAGACGAACTCAATAAAAATCGGCAATATTTTCCGTTTATAAGTTCACTCAAGTTCTCTAGTTTGTTAGTTTCAGCCACGATTCGTTTGGCACGATTCAGCCATAAAGGTGGATAAAAAGAATCATGTCAATCTTGACAATCTGTCAATGACCGTCTAGTATTGGTATAACTAGAGCGTGATGCCTGAGATGGCTCTAGTCAGACTTGAACTTTTCATCACAATAATTCATCAGCAATAAAGGATAGTACAATCATGTTGGAATGTGTGGAGTAAAGCAGAGAGCCAGGTCCATTCATCAATCTTTTAAAGGGCTTTAAGCCAAATCGAGCAAATGATTTTGGCTCCTTTGGCGCGGTATTTACTCCTTTGCAAGAGAAAACAGGAACTAGTAGGTGACGACAGAAAAACAAAAAATGTGGCGGTTCTTTCCCAAGAATCTCAATTTGATTAAGACAAATTGACTTACCTTGGAGCAGTTGGCAACTCGAGCAAGAGAAAGGCGTAGCTGAAAGGTTAAGACTAGCGCGATACGAGGGCTCCGGACCGACAGTGGCTACTCTATGTGATCTATTTATACGTCAAACTTGTGCCCCTTCCACTAACGGCGTTCCACAGCTTCTCACAATAATAACAATACGAAATATCATCAATAAATTCCATAGTCGGTGGTTATTTTTAGGACCGGTTCGGCCGTGACCGATACGTCTCATACTTGGGATCATCGTGAGCATACCTGTTGTGTTGATGTGGTCATCAATTTTCAATTTTGGTACAAATGTAAAAAGCTGCGTAGTCATTTCGCTGACAATTAATATTATTATTATTTTAGTAAAACAATCTCACAGCTTTGGCTCTTCCTTGAGCTATTATACTAAAAGTGGTAATAATTTATTTTTCCGACAGACCTATTCAACTTGAAACATCTTCTGTTCTCCTTTTCACCCAAACGATTGTAATACGAGTGATTTACTACCAGATTTAGAAGATTAAAATCAATTTGTTAAAAATTTTGGATTTTCCACATGGTACCTAATTTATCTAGATTACGGAATAAAAACGTAATATTCAAAATAGAACGCAATATGTCTAATAGACGGGATAGTATGGGATAATTATATCAATGGTTTTGTGAAAGCCACCTGTAATATGATTATTACCATGAGGAAGATACACTGCGAAGGAAGACTTCTGAAGATCGAAAACAATGAGTGTGACTCTCCGAAGGTCCACGGTGGTCCACCCCTCTGCTAGATGGCGATGACGTGCTTGCATAAATATGGACACATCGGAAGTTCAAATCACGGAACAATATGAGCCAGGAGAAGCTGAAGCAGCCAGCCATCTACTCTACAGTCGGTTTCCATTCACTAAGGCTTACATTAATCGATCGTCCCTTCAACAGTGCCCCACCTGGGGTGTTTCCAATTCAAATAACAATTAATTTCATTCTGTAGGTTGCGACGCTCCGAAGCTAGATACGTCTACTAATGCGATTTGCATTCCATTACAACAAATTATAGAAATAAGAAAATAACGAACGGCGATAAGTTGTATTCTTGCAGTTTGTAAGAAAATAGTATAAACGTCATTGGCAGTAAGGGAATGCGGTAGGTAGTAAAAAACTCAGCTTCAAAGTCTTGTTCTGGTGATGTCTAGTGCTGCGGATCTTGTGGTCTTGCTTTTTGGGTGATAGCTGGGAGATCCTCAACTTTGCGTCTTTAGGACGTCCTTTTCACTGGATACACAGCAACGAAGGTAAAAACCGTTTTCTTCTCGAAAAGGATTCAGATAGGGAAATGCCAAAGACGTTAGTGGCGAATTGCAGTCATATGACACGTCCTTGCCCATCGGTAGTTACCCACTCGTCGCTTGTTCTTATAGGTATATAATATAATATTGTTATACAGGGTGTCCAAGTAACTACGCTCCCCCCACTTATTTTCTCTAATAGTGTAAGAAAAAAAATCGGATTAACGCTAGTCTTCATAATTTTTTGCGTAGGATTCAAAAATGACAAAATTGCGCAGTGCGCAATCGCGCAACCATGCGCAATCATGATCAACTTTGTTTTTTCAAATGAGAACCCCCATTTTTTATTGCAGATTCGGATTCTACGTCAAATTTTATGAACATTTTACTTCGACAACTTTTTTATTTGGACGCGCGCAGCCCGCTCAGCGAGCGCTCAAAGATGCGCAACCCAGAGATTGCGCCAAAGTTGAGATGAAGGTAAACCTCAAGTGCGGCACATCACTTAGCACTGTTTTTCTACGCTGAATCGCCTGGTGATATCCCTTTCTTGATTTGATTTCATTTTACCGTATCTGCAGCCGAAAAAGTCACTTTTTGAGAAGGAAATCATCGATTTTCTTACGAAAGGTAATGAATCATCCTAATAAAATGTAAAAAAATTAAATTTTTAAAATTAAAAAAAAAACGGAAAACTTCTACATAGTAATTATCACAAAATTTTACAAAACAATTTTCAGTCTTCTAAAAACATGATTGGATGCACAATGATTGAAACAATTAAGCGATAAACTGTTCGAACAGGGCTCCTCCTTCAGAAATGTACGCTCCTGCTCTGAGCAAAAATTTTTCATCGATAACGTTTGCGATAGTTTCCCGTTATTTTACAATTTAAAAAATTTAATTTTTTTACATTTTATTAGGATGACTCATTAGGTACCCTTCGTAAGAAAATCGATGATTTCCTTCTCAAAAAGTGACTTTTTCGGCTGCAGATACGGTAAAATCAAATCAAATCAAGAAAGGGATATCACCAGGCGATTCAGCGTAGAAAAACAGTGCAAAGTGATGTGCCGCACTTGAGGTTTACCTTCATCTCAACTTTGGCGCAATCTCTGGGTTGCGCATCTTTGAGCGCTCGCTGAGCGGGCTGCGCGCGTCCAAATAAAAAAGTTGTCGAAGTAAAATGTTCATAAAATTTGACGTGGAATCCGAATCTGCGATAAAAAATGGGGGTTCTCATTTGAAAAAACAAAGTTGATCATGATTGCGCATGGTTGCGCGATTGCGCACTGAGCAATTTTGTCATTTTTGAATTCTACGCAAAAAATTATAAAGACCAGCGTTAATCCGATTTTTTTTCTTACACTATCAGAGAAAATAAGTGGGGGGAGCGTAGTTACTTGGACACCCTGTATATAATGTTCTTATATATAATAATATATTGTTCTGATATATCACCGATGGAGTGGTGAGGTCGCTAGAATGTTTTTAAGCTGGCAGGTAGGTAGTAGGTACCTGCTCATGCCAACTTTTCCATTTCGAGTCATTATTATTTGTACTGCGTGCGAATACTCATCCGGTTGTAATGGAACGTCACAAGGTAGAGGAGATGTTTCCTCCCAATTTACTAGTTATTTTCACGGACTGATGATAGGATCCCGGAACCAATCTCTTCCTAATCATATTAATATCCCAATTCTGACAATTTACATGTAGATACAAATTAATGCAAACACTCCGCAACACTCTGCAACTACTCCGTCTCAAGAACCACTAAGTTCGAAAGAAAATTGTATGCTCTTCACATCTTTTAAACCGGGTGACGGCGATTCTTAACCTTTCCCATTCAATAGTGAAACAACGAGGAATAATTATGAAAGAACAATCTTGGTTTTCAGTTTGGAGGTCGGTGTTTCAGCAGTAAGCGTGTTTGTTTTCAAATCCTTAAGGTGCACCTTACCTGTGCTTTTAATATCATTAACCAGTCAAATTCTTAACAATTCACTGTAAATTCGTCGCGGTTGGATCAATTGCACTAGCACTTACGGACTATAATGTTATTTTATACTATCTAATAGTACTTGTTGGGAATTCATTTGTATAGGAATACGCTCTTAATCATGGTGAACAATAATCTTGAGAATACGCCACGGTGGCATTGATAACTAATGACGCTCCACCTTTACTTCAAGTTTTATGGTGAAAATTGTCCGATGGGTTTGAAATCCCAACTTTTTTTGCACAGCCTTCGAGTTTCGAACTTAAAAAGATCTCCCCGTAGAAGAGGAAACTTTCCGAAAAACTTTGAATAGGAGGATGGAATATCAAATAAACCGATTAGTAGGAAGAGAAGGTATCGAACAATGGTATGGTTTTATATATCTGATATGACAAGAACGCCAGAACTTTTTGGTTGCCAAGTCTATCAGCTCTCAGAGCCACTTACTTCACAACAGTAATAAAACATTTCACCGCTGATAATTGAGTTGATTCAAACAATCGATACTGGACGCAAAACTCTCCCGATTCCCGGTCGGCAAGTCTATGGTAGGTATTATAGAATCCTATCAATGTTTTAGGTAGGTACCTAACTATTAAGTGTAGGCCGTTTCAAAAGAATTGGGTGTCAATTAACTTCTTAGACTATACTGTACTTCACGCTACCATACGTCTATTATGGGTCTGAGACCAAGCCAGAGAACCTATGAAAACTGGAAAATGGGTCAACTACTAGGGTGAAATCACCAGTAACGGACTATCCTTGCATTACACACGACCTCTAATGAACTTGGATCATTTTAAAGCATTCTAACAGATTCAGCTAGGTCCCTACCTCCTACCTGACTCTAAATTTTTTCAACAAAGTGAAAAAATTATTGTTTTTTCTTGTATTTGAAAAAATTAACTTGCACTAGTAATGGACCGGTAGATGATCTGAGGGTTTAGTGATGGACCATTTTGGGACTAATAACGGGCCAAAAGATAAATTTTTGAGTTTATTTTTTTATTCGACGCGGAAATCTATCTAGTTGTGCCTGAAATTCAAATTTTGCTTTTTATAGGAAGGAAAGGGGAGGTTAATACTTAAAAATCGTGCGTTTGCGGGCATAATCTTGTAAACTCAGGCCTCAATTTCCAACTCTTCCCAAATGCACACTATTTTACCAGAGTATCAAAATTGGCAAGTGGTGGTATAATATTCACAAAATATTCGATTTTTCAATATTTCGGTTTCTTAGCAGCTTATTAATTTATTGTACCCAAGCTTTGGACAATTAAGGAACATTTCTCAATCTACCTCCGGATTTTCATGAATTATTCTCTGTACCATCATGGAACTAATAGTGGTGCCACCATGGTGCCAGGACTCCAGAAGCCGCATATGTCAAGGGTTTCTGTTTGTTTCACCTTGAGTACGGATGTGAACTAATACGGACTACCTAAACAGATGAAAGATCAACGTTACGACGTATGACCGCTTTGGTGCCAGATTGACACCATTGGGAGGGGGGGGGGGTGAACTCTCATGTGAATTCGCATGTTGGGTATCGCAGATAATGGATTTTAAAATGGTCTTCTAATTCGAGGCTCCCATGCCGCTAAAAATGGTTTGGTGGATACGGGTGAGGGAGGGGGGGAAGACCAACCAAGTAGCTGTCCAGAGGATTTTTAACAAAGTCCAAAGGCAAGCATGTTTGGGAATCACCGGCACTATGCCCACTTGCCCTACCGCAGCAATGGAGGTACTTTTGGACCTCTCGCCGCTACATATCCATGTACATAGAGTGGTCTTTCTATGGGCTGCAAGGCTGCTATGGCTGGGATACATAAGACTGGGATCCAGGGTCAACCACCACAAAATTCTTGAGGAATATGAAGGTGGAATGGCTCTGACAGTCTGATCTTATGATAGAAAAACAAAACTTTTAAATACCTTTCAAGGTGGTCATTAATGATAGAGACCACTGGAAAAAGGGGATGCCCAACCTTGCACTGGGCTCTCTTGTGTGGTATACAGATGGATCAGTCATGTGTGGAAGATCTGGCATAGGAATTAAAGGCCCTACGGCCAGCCTTGTAAAGTCTCTCGGGACGAATGCCACAATCTTTCAGGCAGAGGTCCATGCAATTCAACTGTGCGCTGAGGAAATGCTGAATAAGCATATCAACAGAGCCAAAGTGTACATCTTGTCAGACAGTCAGGCTGCCCTGAAGGCCATTGCTTCATACACTATAACCTCGAAGCTGGTCTGGGAATGCCTGAATACCCTCAAAACTGTGGCCCAGGACAACCAGGTCACCCTACTCTGGATTCCTGGACATGAGGGTCATGAGGGTAATGAAACTGCTGATCGTCTTGCAAAAAGAGGCTCAGAGTCCCTGCCAATTGGGCCGGAACCATTCCTGGGAACCACCAAAAGCTGTTTACAGAATGTGGTTAACAACTGGGAAAGAAATGAGCGAGTAGAATACTGGCAGAACCTCCCAGGCCTGAGACAGGCAAAACTATTTGTGAGGTTCTCTAAGAAACGGGCTAAAGAACTCATAGCTGTGCCTAAGAAGGACGTCAGAATTCTTGTGGGTCTGCTAACAGGTCACTGCCCACTTCGCTATCACCTAAAGAAGATAGGCAAACTAACAACGGACATTTGCCGCTTCTGCGACATGGAAACGAAAGATGTCGAACACATCTTGTGCCACTGTGAAGCACTGGGTCGAGCTAGATACACAATCCTCGGAAGTGATGTCTTAGCTCCTGACACCATCTGTAAGGTGGCATACACCGATCTTCTCTGCTTTGCCAAAAAGTGGGAAGAAGGGGTTTTCAGTAAACCGTTCTTAGTAGGCTAATACAGCCTGGAGTTGTATATCAGCTCATTGAAGACCTCCTACTCTTAAAAAAAAGCTTATCCAATGGAACGTCCTCTGGAATGCGTGCATTACTAAATAATATGTTCAAAATTACGACGTATCACCGCTTTGGTGCCAGACTGGCACCATTGGTGGTGTGGGGGAACCCGAGATCGCATGTTGGGTGTCGTTGATAAAATTGCCTAAACACTACATTAAGAATCAATGACTTGTCCCTGTAAAAGAAAGTGTTGACTAGTGTTGGACCACCCCGGTCAAATACTAGTTCTCATCATCTGACTGATATCTGCTATTAAACTTGGAAGAAATGTTATTCTTAGTGAAAGCTATCCAATAAAAGCAACAGCTAAAACTAGACCTGAAAACCATAATTGGACCGGATGGCCCAACATTACTCATTTCATCTTATCAAAGGACCAATATCAGTCCACCAAGAAAACAAATCAAGTTGAAGTTTGATCGCAAAACTGATTATGGATATCGATTCTGCGTATAATAATTATCTGAAATTAAGCCCTCTGACAACAAAATCCCTTGAAAAACAACCAAGATACCCTTAAAAACGTAACTTACCTCCTTATCACCACGCTCAACAAACGCCCGAGCTGCAGACTGTGGTAGTGATGGTTGTGGAAAAGTTCACAATGTCTCCCACTAGGTTGCACTACCACTCTACAATTCAGATATCTTCCGTATAAAGCTCTAATGAAGTTCTACGCCCAGTTTGAATGTGAAACCTCTGTCTGGAAGCTTAACATTTACTTTTTTGTGGTAGGTGGTCCTTTACTAGGGATGTTTTTGGTGGTGGTCCGTTACTGGTGATTTCACCCTAAACTATTCATAAAATTGATTGGAAATACCCAAGGAAAATACCTAGTTCTAATCTATAAAGGTATCTTCAACAACAGAGGAATCCAGGGAGAATAGCAAAATACTACAAAAATCGAGATAAATGGGAAATATTTGCAATTGTGTTTTGTTTATAAATGTAGGAAACCAGCAATTTTATTGTGAATTTCATGTTTGTAACTAGGTACCTATTTGTATGTGCTCTGATCAAAGTAATCATTTTCGAGGTAACAGATTCTATGTGTTTATAAAAGGAACTATTATATGTATTTTTGGTGAGAAAGCATTACTGTCCCTCTAACTAGGTAGCAATTTCTTATGGTCACCATCCAGTAGAACCAATTGACAACATCAATTTTCGATCAACCAGAAGGAGGGAATAACGAAATAATGGAAAGAGAATGAGATTAAATGGACGGCTGTGCTCGGGGGTTCGGCGATTTTCCAAGAATACAAAATAGGTGCCAGAAGAAAAAGAGGCTTTAAATCACCGAGCTAATTGCCCGATTCGTTTTCTTCTTCCCACCCTATAAACTCAACACATAAATACCGGAGTGTGAGCATGCGTAGCCGTCCTACTCCAAGCATGGCGCCATCCCCAGTGGTTGACCAATCTCTACTTGACCCGGTTGAAATGAACAAGATTGACCAAAGATCTTCAGACCTACCCTATATTATACTCCGGCGTACCATAATCCGGCATACGAACTCCGTAACCAATGATTTATCACCTCTCTTATTTTGCAAGCCTATTATCAACATTCCATTTGAGCCAATTATCCCTTAATTTCCCAGTTGTTCCACAAATTTGTTTTTTCGGATTTTTTCATTAAATTTAGATGTTTTTTGACAAATGTAAAGAATATTTTGAGCACAAGGTACCTCAAAGGCCCTCTGTCAGCTCAAGAATTATCTCTCCAAGAACAACACTAGCGCTAACTGCGTTAGCAGAAAACTTGGAAAAATCCTTGCTGGGATGTTGGGGTCTGTTATTTCTCATAAAGTAAAAAACCAAGGAATAAAGTGGCCAAGGTTCACATCATAGAGGGATCTATGCTGCCTTAGACCGTGGCGCCATCTCCGACGATGAAACCCAACTAATAGCCTGCAAGTTGATAAATGAGGATAGAAGGTACCTCAAAAGTCCTATTAGAGTTTTTAAACTCTAGAATCATTTATATTTTCGTACACGATCGATAGTTGAAGTATCAAGACAGCCAACGGCTATCATTTTTTGTTTAAAAGTGAATAAACTGTTGCAGGAAAAAAATCGGAATTCCAAAAAGATACCTCAGGATGTAACGGGTTGTAGGCATTTGACGATGTTTATTGAAATATGGCGCAGCGAAAATAGCTCATTATCCCAAAGACCCATGGCTACGTTTTATAAATAATTTTCTGCAATCATTTCGAAAAAGGAAACGTTTTTGCACAATTTTGACTTTTCTAAAGGATATTTCCAATCAATTTCATCGAGCTAGGTTAGGTACTTACAAGAATCGTTGAGAGGGAAAAAATGAACGCAAATAAATAGGTCAAGTTGCACTGATTTCCTTGAGCTTTGATTACAAAGTTACTTAATTAATCTTAGTTAACATTTTTCCAGACTAGTAGGTAGTTAGGAAAATATTGTTTTTTACAATCACTTGATGTGCCCAAATATACGTTAAAAATACTGAAATACTGGTTGTATAGTAATTCCCATTCTTTTGTTATCCATTTTATCTCCAATAAAATTAATTAACTGATGTTATCGCTCACCTAATGACATCGCTCACAAATATTACTTCATCCATTTCTGAGTGCTACTGAGCTGAACAATAAAAGGTGCTAATTTAGAGATAGTGGAAAACGCCACCTCGCATTTTCCTCGTTTACAACTGACTTTTTTCCTAATGAGGATATCACAGATCTTTTCGAGTTACACTCGGACATTTTCTCATTTTCTTGTAGAATTTCAGTCGTGGGCATATCAGAGGACAAACAGCTTTTAGTAGGTTCTCACGAAGAGGTTTCTAATCCACTCAAGTTGTACGAATATCATTATCATGGACCGTGACGTTGATGATGTCTGAACCCCTACAATCTAAACTGCATGTATGTGACTGTATGAAGGGGAATTAGAGGCGCTTCCTCATACGAGAGATTCTACATGTATACTTCCATAAGTTATGTATGGAAGAGTTTGATTGCATACAATCCAAAACAGAACCAAAATAATTCTGGAAGGTCTAATAACCGCCAGGAAACTTTAATTTTGGTGGGGAAAAATGCACATTCGTGAAAATAGAGAAGACTTTTGTAGTCTCCAAATGTAAAACTTCGAGAGTAGACAACGTTTTTTCAACTTCCAGCTGAATTATTAAGCTAATCGATAGTGATGATCGTAATATAAGAATCTATGAAGACCTTGGTAAACTTTGCGTTGAAGTCAAATTTCGATTCGCACCCATCGGAAATAATTTATGATTTGTCTAAAACACAGCAAAAACGAGTAATTCGATAAGCTTGGAAGAGATCAATAGTGACGCTGACGTCAAAGGGAGCTTCGGGCTTGTGATATGACGTGATAACCTTTCAGCTTAAATGAAGGAAAGAAGGACTTTCGTATTATTACTGAGAAAAAGCATATCACTGAAAGACAGACCTCGCAAGGTGCTTTATCAGATAATGCCATGTGCAGTAATGTCAGAACTGTATCTTTCAAGCAATCTGAATCTGTTTTTAGTCTTCGGTATTCTCGAAGACATAAAATCGAAAAAGAGATTCATAATGATTTTTACAACTCAGTGTTTCGAATGACGTAAGAAGCAAGATTACAAAGGTCACAAGTTTCCTAAGATAGAATGTTTGCAGTTAATTAGAAAAATATATATAAACGTCCAACCAAGGGGTAAACATCTTCCTCTTATTCTTAACATGATTGTACACAAAGTGTCCATCAGTCAATTTTACCACTAAGTTGCAACATTTTTTGTCCTGTAACATTGTTTACCTCCCCATAAAATCCTACTTTCTTTGTATTTGATATTTGTCTTCCGAAGCATTGTTTACAATTTTCAGTCTTGAAAAAAAAAGTTCTCCAAACTCAAAATTCTATATCGCGTTTTACGTTTCAGGTCTTTCTGAACAATTTTGGTTCCGTGTCTGTCTGTCTGTCATGAAATACTTGTAACAGGCGAAACTACTCGAAGTCATAGTCCGATTTCATCGAACATTTCAGGGATTGTGCAGGTTGGCGTCTATATGGTCGCCTATGAAAATCATCGCACCCGGACGTAGCCACTGCGCAAACATGAATTCCTTGTCAGAGCCATAACATCTACATTTTCTACCCGAATTCGAAGAAATTTTCAGAGGTTTGATGTGTAGATTGGTCCCATATAAGGGTACTTAGAGATTGATGGTTTGAGATTAGCTACCGTGCATCGTATCGCCTGTGCAATTGGGTTGTGGATACGAGGAAGCTATGTACACACCCACTTGGCATACGTTTTTCGTGTTTTCGGCCTTCCCAAAGAAAACGACCAAAACTTCCTCAGTTTATGGAATAAACTTAAATATGGAGATACCGTTGGAGAGAGCGTTAAATTTCCAACCCGTTCAATGGAAAACGTTATTTTTGACCGACTTTAAAACCATCGTAGGCGCAAAGGAGGAGGTACTAGGTCGGGAGCGATGATTTTCATAGGGGACCCGCGCAATGTCATTCATGGTTTTAAGGGATTAAAAAAAGTTACACAACAAAAAATATCTCAAATTAGTTGTAGAATCGATCCTTGGATTTCTACCCAGCTGTAGTGAAGACAGCCTGTGTGAATATGATTAAAACAAACACAGACATTAATTATTACCTACAAAGATTTAATGTTTGAGCTTGCGCAGTGATCCGATTACCTAATGTAAATTCGCAGGGAAGAATTAAATTCATAACCTCTCTTCATCTGTAAATTTCATAAAAATAAGGCGAAAGCGTTAGAAACTATCCGTGTTACAAGGATTTCAAGTCTACTGATGCTCAGAATCCATTGTCAATCAGAGAGCCATGAAAATGCTAGGAAACTACTTTGACCCTAGCCCCTACAAGCCACCTAAGGTGCATTAAAATCGGACTGTTTTGACCGTTGCAAGAATTTTCGTTCATACAGACTGATACGATACAAAAATTGTTCAAGAAGGTCACTGAATGGAAATTTTGATTGTACTAATAGGATGTTTTTTTCCTCTTTTCAAAAGTGAAACCAAAATTCATAAGAATATTTATAGTGCCTCTATGTTGGATCACCCTAAATACATTCGAATTGATAGCTAACTTACGCACTTGTGAGAAGTATTTCGATTGGAATTAAATCGTAAAAGCCCAAATGACCCAAGCAATCCTTGGATGTTGGAGGCTAAACGGAAAACCTTATAACGAGCCCCGCGTTGATTAAAAGAGATTTTCGGCCTAAACACCGGCCACCGTTTTTTAGAATTTATTCAAGTTTAATTTGTCTTCAGTCTTCCGGATTATTTTTTGAAATAAAAATACTCGGATATTTGTGGACTGAGCGTTTTAGGGTTCGTTCTGATTCGAGAAAATCAAATAAACCATCGCAAACTCAATAGGTAAGGTATCAATCCTCTTTTGGAAATGCTGAAGTACCACTGGAATATACCAGTTAATATTTATAGAGAAGTAGGTAGCCAGTGGAAAATGTCCAATTTGAGACAAAATTTCTACTATCATGTTGGAACTTTTTTTTAGTGAATAATCAGCATTGCGATTGATAAGCTGTCAGTGATTATGGTAATGGTCACTGATCTAATCGATGAAATCGATGAGCAGTCATTCTGGAGACAGCTTCAAACCACCTTCTACATTTGAACGATTAGATCTAGTTTAATTATATCATGTTCAAGTAATATCACGTTTGCTTGATGTTGTCAGACAACAGGTGATGAAATTACGATGAAGTATTTAAAGATGTTGCGGTGTGAGTCTTAGAAAGTCCACTTTAAATTTATTTGCTTTCAGAATAATCAGTAGGTAAGTACCCATTAGGATGGGCCGAAAAACAATTTTTTGTTTTGTTCCGTATTCTAATAGTTCGGAAAAATTGGAAAATAATTCCAAATGGAGGGATTTTTTTTTTGAAAATCACAAATGATAAACGCGAGAGTGGTAGGTAATTTTGCTTCCGAGTCTACCAAGGTAGCGGAAGCTTTGTTTTCACTTTTCAAGGATGAAAAAAAAAAGTTCTCCAAAATCAAAATTTTCACTCGCGTTTTGCGTTTTAGACCTTTCTGAACAATTTTGGTTCCGTGTCTGTGTGTCTGTGTGTCTGTGTGTCTGTCCGTCTGTCATGATTTCCTTGTAACGCGCATAACTATACGAAGTTATTGTCCGATTTCGATGAAATTTTCAGGGATTGTGCGGGTTGGTGTGTAGACGGTCCCCTATGAAAATCATCATCCCCGGACTGATAGAAGCGACTGCGCATGCGCAAACGTGAATTCCTTGTAACGGCCATAACTTCTACATTGTCCATCCGATTTCAATGAAAATTTCAGAGATGTTACAGATTAGTATTTAGATGGTCCCTTATGAAAATCATCATCCCCGGACTGATAGAAGCGACTGCGCATGCGCAAACGTGAATTTCCTTGAAACAGCCATAACTTCTACATTTTCCATCCGATTTCAATGAAATTCTCAGGGATTATGCGGATTAGATTGTAAATGGTCCCCTATGAAAATCATCACCCCCGGACTAATAGTAGCCGATGCGCATGCGCGAACGTAAAATCCGTGTAACAGCCGTGCGTACGTCAGAACCTCAAATTCTACACTGCCTACTGTCTGGCGCCCGTAGCACATGTACAGCGAGTCATTTTGTCAAGTGAGAGGTCTTGGATACGATTCCCAGCCGTTCCAAGGTATTTTTGGATTTTTTGAGTAGTGACTCACTTACATTTTTCATCCGAATTTGATGAAATTTTATAGGATTGTTCAGAGCAGCGTGTAGATGGTCCCCTATAAGGGTAGTGAAAGGTACTTAGAGATTGGTGTTTTGAGATTAACTACTATGCATCGGATCATCTATACAATCGGGTTATGGATACGAGGAAGCTATGTGCCACACCCACTTGGCAGACGATTTTTGTTTCATCCACCACGGAAGACAGGGAATGAGTGGGCACATGAGCGTGATCAGAACACAAGTTCTTAGAATATGATATTTTGACATACATGGAGATTCAAAACATTCACAAATGAACTTCGAAAGGCGTCAGCATTGCTTTACTGATGTTTTAAAGTACAGGCAATTCGAAGACTTTTTATATGAAACACAAATTCCACGATTTTCGAGATTTAAATGAAAAATGTTATATTATCGGCTCATTGTGCGAGATGGAAACATCATCATAATATGACGCCAATATTATTGGCAATTTTTTGATAGATTTTAATCCGCAGTGTTAATCTCACACTATTAGAGCAACCAAGGACCATTTTGATGTTTTAAAAATTTCTGAAAATGAACGATTTTCACGTTTTTTGATAAATTTCAACGACTTTGCGCAAACGAAAAACTTGATAGAAAAATTTAAAAAAAAAATGTATTCCTTCATTTGAAACCATTTTTCAACATTTCCGCACTGTTAGAATACGGAAAAAACAAAAAATTGTTTTTCAGCCCACCCTAACACCTGTATGTCTTTCAAGCATTCGCAAACTTGGTGTTAGGAATGAGGCTGCTCCATTGAGTTTTCTCATGTGTTAATTATTATAATCATTATGTTCAATTCAAGTACGTGGTCATATATCAGAAATAAAGAGTTATCAAAAGGTTGTAAAAGAAAGTGTTCTGGTCTAGTAAAATTTGTGCCAGGCTAAAGCTAACCAGAAAGTTAAAGCTAGCAATTTATACTCTTGTAATTACCAAACGCTACCTAATGCTGTTCTAATTTTGCTCAAACATGGAGAGTAGTTTGAAGTGTTGATTATCTTCGACTTATCATAGATCGATTACCCAATCTTTTTACGAATTCGTGGAAGCTATGTGCTACGCCCATTTGGCAAAAAATTCGTGCTCTCTCACTATCGAAGATAGGAAAGCTTTTATATTTGAGCAGCTGATCCGAAGTAATGTCGGTCCTCTTAAAATTCAACTCAAAAAAAACAAAAGATAACAATAACAAGAAAATCATGTTTGGTATTGAAAAATTTAACAGTACTTAGTGCCGCTCAATAATATCATAGTCAAGCATCGTTGATTCGATGATACATGAGTCTGAAAACCGGAATATCAAAAAAAGAGAAAAAAATCGAACATTAGGAACGCATAACTGACTTTTTATAGTTCAATATTTCCGTCGTTAGTGAGAATCCATCAATCATCCAGGAAGTTGGAGGGTGCGGAAACATAAACTGGAGCTGTGAAAAATTACCGTGGAAGTTTTCATTTCATCCCGGCTTATCATGCCATCTAAAGTGAAATCAACGTCACTGATAAGATAGCTACATCTTCCATCTTAAACTTCATCATTAAAATAAAAACCATTTATATACGAAGTTATCAAAACACAACACAAGACACACTTTTGAGATACTCATAATAATTGCCAATTTCTTCGACACTTCCGTTCATGACTTTATTCAATCAATTCCCCGCTTCATCCATGTTCTTTTGTCCTGCATCGGAAGGTGACATTGGAAGAATTATCAGTACCATCTAAAATTCCTCAGGATGTTTACGGTATGTCAACTTTCTAGAGAAAGTGGAGAACTAAGTTTTGTCGGCGATTTGTGATCTGATCAACCGAGTATTTTCATGGCAGCAGAGGAATGTTAAGTATTTAGTCGTAAATAAGACACATGACGTATTTAGAGTTTACTGGTTAGCCTGAGGTATTTGCTAGTGTACTATTTTATTAATCCTCACGATTGTGATGATTCTTTGATACTAGGTATGAGTTTGGTTTTGGGACACCTTGGTTCCTTGCGCTCCTTTCTGTGGCATTTTCAAATTACGGAACTTAAACTTTCTAATCAATGACATTTATTCAGTCAATGAATTGATCAATTTATAAAAGTGTATTACATAAATATCAGTTTAACCTTAATTATTATTCATATTCTAAACTGTATAATTTATTGTTTTATTTATTCGTTGTAATTTTGAACCTATTGACGTTTGCTAAATACAAAAAAAGGACTATGGCAATAAAAATTAATTTAATTGATAAATAAGAACGTATTAGAATTCACTTATTCTTTTTATTGTTGGCAATATTGTGAATGAGCAAAGAAGGTGGTAGTTGGACGCAGATGCTACATAGGAACTGATGGGAAAAGCCAAATAACGAGGGGAATTCAGAAAATCTAGGTCAGCAACAAGCTGATAGCAGTTTTAGAAAAGCGGCTCATAACAGATAAACGTCCTTTCGAGAAAGAGTGTTTGATCAGAATGCAATTAACAAATCTCTGATTATGGTGTAATCAATCTTTGAAATGAAGAAGTTAATTTGCAATAATCATGAGAGATTTCTTCGCACAAGTACAAAAGCACATCTTAAATTCTAAATAAAAATAGATAATTTTTCATAATTAAAATGAATAATGAAGTTTATATACCATAGTTTCCAAAAACATTTTAGTAACTTGATAAAGGTTGGTAGTTTATAATTAATGAATAAAATTCAATACACATTGAACATTGAAACATCAACTTTAATGGAAGTCGAATTTTAGCTGTCAAAGCAGTGAAGCTTTTTTTTTTTTTTTCTTTTTTGGACTAGTGTAAAAGGCTGGTTAGGAAACGATTTTTATGGCATGTGCCTGATACTATAGACCCATAAAAAATGGAGTGCAGCCAACTACCCAGCGTTAATAAGGACTTAGTTCACTATTCATTATTGAAAATGGACCGGTTAAAGGGGTCTCTGAGAAACATGGGAAAAACCAAACTGAATATACAGGTTTTCCCATATTAATTTCTCTGGCAATTATTGTTCGATTTTGATGATTCCAGCGGCAATCTTTTGGTTTTTCAATTCCCTACACTGTAACTAATGAATTTTGAAAATCCTTGAACATTTCAAATTGAGGTACAACTTTTAAAGTTTGAGCTCCTGCAATTCAGGGAAATACTGACCCGCAACGAGAAAAGGACTGCGACCGACAGAGACCCCCTTAACTCTACTATAACTTCAAATTCATACAAGTACCTTCATATTGAGTCCCATCTTAAAAAATTTAGGAGAAAAATTACTTTGATAATATTTATTAGCGTTGAAAGGATGATCCGCAGGTTGAAGAGATTGGTACTTAGTCCATGATTCATTAATGAAACTCAATCATCAGCTGTCAAAATGAGGAGGCTGTTTCCTTTGGACGAATGTAGAAAGCTGATTAAGGAACGGCTTCTGCGGGTGACAAGCAATAAGTAAATGTTAGCCAACAATCGATATTGAGGTGAGAGAGATTTGGGTGAGCTGGAAGGAAAGGGCATGACATTTTGCTAACAATTACCAGTGAAACTCCAGCATTTACCGTGCCTATTTGAATTCAACTTCTAGGAGTTGGCGAATTGATCCGTGGCTACCGACGTTGCCGAAGAAGCTGAGAGAGCTCCAAGACAATTAACTGTACTCCCGACTCTGTTAGTTATTCCAGATTGTGGAAGATTGTGCTCAAGATGACAGGGTAGTAGGATAATCAAATTGAACCCTATACAAAAACGTCTGCCGTGTTGAGTGGGCTTTTTTCTAATAAATAACTTAGAAGTGACCAAAACTGTTGGAGCAAACATTTAGAAATAGATCAGAGCACTGATAAATTCTTCAATATGTAACATGATCGTCACGATCAAATTTACAGTTTTCAAGATTCACAACAAATTTGTCAGAATGAATAGATCGCTATGATAATATATTGTTTATAAATATTGTTTAAGCATATTATGCTTAAACAATAATTCTGAAAGTTGATTGTTGAAAAAACTTTTGGCACACCAATTTGAACATCTGGCAACTCAATTTGAACTTTCGGCAAATTCGTTACGTTTCGACAACTACTGGAGTCTTTGTCCACCTTCATTCCTTCTACAATGTTAAATAAAGTGTTTTTTCTCTGTCTGGAGTAAATCGAATGAATAAAAAAGTAAAGTAAGTAAATCTCAATTACCCTCCAAAGTAGAGCAAATTCCTTGAGTAAAAACGATCAAAACTCTCTAGAACTCAAACTGCCATAACAAAAAATTATGGACAGTTTTTCCCGTGCAAGTTGCAAGTGTTTATTTCTCTGAGCGTTTTTGCTTCCAATTCGTTCCTCATATGGTTTTTTTCTTTTTAATTAAGAACTGCTCGGATAATGTTGGCATGCAAATTAAGAAGCTTGTTTTGAACAACTTATTTATGAAAGGATAACGAAAAGTACCTACCTAGTGGCCCAGAGTTAAAATAACCCAATGATTCTTTCAATTTTCGGCATTCATCGTTCAAGGACCTCCATGATTTTGTATTTTCTTTTTATATTTCTTTCCATGGATTTTCCATCATGGAGAGTCTAGCAGTCTGGATGGATCCGGTCAAAATACGGCAAATATTTCCTTTTCGTCTCACTCCCAAGGACACCACTTGAGCAATATCCCCGTCCTTCGACGGCAAACAACATCCCAAGGCGACAATCTCGATCTTCTCCTTGAACAGGGGGAAAAAAGCAATGTGAGAGCGAAGAAGCCAGATTAATCATATTATGCTACACTGGAGATATTGAGTCACTAGAGTAATTATGTGCTCACGCAATTATATAAATACCTTGTCCTCATCTTGTGTTTGTTTTGCAAAGACACCGGTTGACATTGTCATTGTTCATTGTTCTCAGTGTATTTCTTCTAAGCCTTCTCATATACCCAGAGAATGTTTTGTAGAATTCATCATCACATGATTTAAATATGTACGATTTTAACTGTGAAGTCCAAGAGGAAGTTTTGTTAACATTCTAGATTCATCCCTTATATTAAACCCACACAAGAACGAGTGACGGCTTTATTAGGAATCAAATTAGCAGTGAAGCGTCACCAATTATTTCACTACTATCTTCTATTTCTTACTCCTGTGGTCCAATAGATTACATAATATGTAATCTATTGGACCACAGGAGTAAGAAATAGAAGATGGTAGTGAAATAATTCCATATTATGGAACAATGTCTGGAAGTCAAGAAAAGTATAGGAATTGTTCAGAGCTGAAAAAACGTCTGCCAAGTTGGGTGGGCAGTATAGCTTCCTCACTCATTGTAACATGGACGTATAGAATCAGTTGGCGAAAAAATTATGATTCAAAGAGTTATTGAATACCAAAATATTAGCGGTCCACCGTCTAGGACCTAACCCACACAATCCCTGAAAATTTCATCGAAATTGGTTGAATAGTTGCGGAGTTTTGGTTGTAACAATAAATTTAAAGTTTGCGCATGCGCAGCGGCTATTGCTTGACCAATTTGATTGAAACTTATAGGGTGTCTCTTAAAAGTTAGTCCCTAACTAACCTCCAAATTTGAGCAAAATCGGTTCATTAGAAACCGAGAAACCGAGGTTCCAGGAAATTCACGTTTGCGCATGCGCACTCGCTCCTATTGGTCCGAAGGTGCTGAAATTTATAGGGGACCGTCTAGGACCTAACCCGTACAATCCCTGAAAATTTCATCAAAATCGGACCACAGGTTAGTATAGTTTTGCCCGGGACAAGGATTGACCACAGACAGACCGACAGACAGACCGACAGACAGACAGACACGGAACCAAAATTGTTCGGGAAGCTCTAAAACGCAAAAAGCAAGTGGAAATTTTGATTTTGGAGGACATTTTTTTTTTTTCACTTCTTTCACGAATACAAAGCTTCCCTACCTTCGGTAGTGAGGAAGCAAAATTGTCATTCTTAATCTTGCATCGAGTACACAATTACACATACTTCGTTTTAGCGCCCTTAGGATATATTTTGTTTCAGACCTTGAAGTTCCACTCACTCTACCCCACTCTTCCACGTTTTACACCTCTTTCCCACTCATCGATGTAATTCATTTTTGAATCAACTCAACAGTGTCTTTTATTCACTTTTGCACTTACCATTTTTTAAAAACCCGAAGGAAACAAACCAAGGGAAAACCCCTAACAACAACACCTGTAACATGATTACCGAGGTGAAAGGGTGCCGATAAAGGTTGAACAAACTTGACCTCATTAAATAAACACATCTTTGCAGGTATAAAATCGATATATTTCTTTCTGGGTGCATGTATCAGTGAGACATGACGCTTTCACCGATTAGTGTTAAAATTTTCATTCTCACATTCGAAATGCATAAATCAAACACAGCAGGCGAAACTTCATCAATCTAGCTTATCATTGTTGATAAGGAAGAGTGCCTATTGTCCACACCATCGGGGTAAGAGACGAGCGGATATTTGTACTGACTCTCGATTGGGTTCGTGTAAACAATGATGGGTTTGGACAAAGGGTGTCGACTGTCGACCCATCCAGAAGCTTAGAAAATCATCGCGGACGATCGATCAATCATTCTCTGCTCAAAATACATCCGTCGAATGTATTTGTTGTTGTTTCAAGCTTTCCAAGCGAGCCGCACAACTCTTAATCGATTAACACTTACTATTTACCTGTGGGGATTTGAATCGATTATTTATGCTGTGGACGATAAAGAATGACTCAAATCAATGTTGCTTGGTTTCGCCGTCCAAGTAACTTAAAGTAGATTTTTCGCTGAAAATTATCCTAGTAACCATTATAGCTTTGCATCGTTTCATCACCTGTGCTAGGAGTGGAAAAACGTTGCAAATTATTACACAAAGGTTAATCATTTTACCTAAGGATGCACAATTGAGTGATAAGAAACTCAATTCGAAGAAAAGAACAAAGATCGCACTTGATCAGCTGAAATTTGAACGGATATTTGGCCTACTAGTGTTTCTGATTAAAATTTAATAATTTATTTAAAACTTATATTTAATATAAGTTCGACTCTTGAATCTTTTATCTTTTTTATCCTTTATTCAAAAATTTTTGAGCTAAGGCGTTTTGAAAATCGCAACCCCTATTTTTCACCCCTTGAAAGTCATTGACAATAACCAAATCTTCTTAACCAAAGCCTCGGGGCACAACTAGATTGAAAACAGAGCCCACATATACCTACAGAATTTCATGAAAATTGGTCCATGGTAGTTAAGAAAAATGCTGCGGACGGACGGAAAATTGTTTTTTCGATTTTAGGATTCTCCGTACACTGGAACGTAAACCCATCAAATGTTTAGGAAGGTGGGGTTAAATTTTTTTTCGCTCGATTACAGAGGTTTATTATTGAGGAAAATAATTAACCAAAATGAATTGATCGAGCTTTTCGGTAAACTAATGTCATAATAGCCCAAAGTGCTCATTTGTTGTTGGACCCATAATGTGGAAGTGAGTGTGGACTGAACGCTGATTCAATCATAGCTGTTTGTAACGAGCCACTGAATGAACAAGAGAGAAGTTACATTTTTTAATGATTAACAGGAAATAATTTAGCTTATCGCTTTACTGTTTAACTTTCACCAGATCACTTCCAGCACTCCCAATATGTGGCGCAAAGCCACTTTCAATGCACAAGAATGAACAGCAGAGAAGTCAGTTTGTCGCTTACACCACTTCCTCCTCTTAGTGTGTGGTCTCCAAGAAGTGTCCTTATTATTAGCAGCGCAATTTTAAAGGAAACTAAAAAGTAGGAATAGCGTGACGTCACTGTAATGAACTTCTGGCCTACATTTACGCAAGTCGTCATAGACAAACTAACTCTCTATTGTTTCCATTGTTTTCCCTACTATTATTATCCAAATAAAATATGTCGTTCTCAGACGTTCACTCGACGACCGAGCGTTCCATTTCCGACCGGTCAACGTGCTTAACCGACGCAATGCCTGACTGACACAGAAAATCTTATACGATTCTGGTGGGAGAGATCGTATATAAGGTCTAGTCGAGGGCCCACCTGCATCTACTCTACAAGCTGAAATCTGATTCATCACTATTTCAAGCGATTTTGAGTCAAAATTTAGTTAGATGATCAGTACAACTTTTAAATATCAGTACAACTTTATTCTAAATGTAACAGTATCGAAAGTCACAACAACGTCATTTTGATCTCAGACAATTTTTCCTCTCTTAATTTATTTCAGCCATGTTGCGTGAATTTTGTCGACCGCAAGTTCAATGTACGCATTTCCGAAAAATCGAGAGAGGAACCATAAATTCACAATGAGGGACTGCTATTGTACTTTTCATTCAGAGCTCACCACAGACAATGCTCTTTATCCTTCAGTTCCGTGGGTTGAATACCTGATCAGTATTTTTTAGGCATGAAAGTATTTGGTGTGAAAGAGCCGCTGGTTTTATTCGCTATCACGATTTTCCGTTCTTTGTCGTCCGATCAATCTCTTCTGGTAACTATTGTGCGTTGAAAACTTCATATTCCAACAGGAAAAAATCGATGCAGAGCCTCTATTTAATTAATATATAATAATATTAAATTAATATTAATATATAATATTAAATTTAATTATTATTACATTATAACTGTAATCGATAAGACGAAGATTCAATTATGTAAACTATGATTATATTCTTATAGGAATATTTATAAATTAAGTTTTTTCCATAGAGCTTTTTCAAGAAGATGGCTCGATCAGGTTGAAATATTTCAGCGTCGACCTTTCGAGGAATTTATACCGAACGTATTAAAGAGGTCGTTATCGATTCAATCAATAACCATTTACTTCCGGAAATCATTGTACACAGGGGAATAGATTTTTAAAACTACATAATTCTTACTTATATAATTTATTATTAAATGGAACAATAAATTACACATTTTATCAAGTTAGCACAGAATTAGTATGAATGACCAAGTAGGAGCACACATTTACTTACTGAAGTGCCTCTTGTTGCAATTTATTCCTAAGTTTTCTGGGTCAAATATGACATACAAGCTAGAGTTAGGTATACCTAACAAAAAAATTCCAAATTCGCACAGATACACAAAAGTACGTTCAAGCAGCATGTGTAAAAATGAGCGAATTTTTATGGAAACCTTTATGGCTATGGATGAAAAATAAATCGAAATATTATATATATGAGAGAGTAGTCAGCCTTGTGACTGTTGCACACAGGAAGAATCGTCAAAAGTATGTGAACCACCCCTTGGTTTAAAATATTTTTAAAAATTCAAAAAATACTCTTCTGGTCGCCAATGATTCCCCTGAATTGTATATAAAAAGATGACCAATAACCTACCCGGGCTTTAAATATTGCCAACGCCGCTAGGCCCAATCCATTGGAGACCCAAAATTCTTTCTTTCAATAAGTGTTCAACAAGTAATCTTCTGTTTGAGAGAAGAAATTAACCCCAAAAAAATCTACGGACGATAGACCGTAGATTCTACACTCAAATCACTTAAAAAATGATCAATATTACGCTGTTTTTCTCCACCAAAAACTTTTTAAAATGTTTATTCGCGACAAATGTTCACATGGTGACGACTTCAAGAATCGTTTACTTAACAATGTTCCAAAACGAATTTCAGTGATAATTACTGGTCGCTAAGGACGCAAAACTGAGTAAAACTCGAAGAAACGAACAACCATCGGATTTTGGACCGGATTTAAAAAAATGGTTTTGCGATTCACACTCTCGTTTCTGATTAATTGCTAGTTCAACCCTTAAGTTTTCATGGGAAGCGAACAGTTGGTCGGCTCTGGGTGGGCTCATTCGATTCTAAAAATTCATAGTATTTTTAATTGATGAAAAAATACCTTTACATGAAATTTTTTTGAGTTAGGGCGTTTTCAAATTTTCAAAATTTATTTTTGAACCCTCAGAAGTGAACTACATTAACCAAAATCTTCGAGGCACAACTAGACCCCAAATGGACCCCACATACCAAATTTCAACCAAAGCGGTCCAAGGTTACTAAGAAAAGGATTTTTTTTCGATTCTTGGATACTACGTACCTTGAAACGTAAACCAACAAATTGACATTTTCATGTCTTTGCTTTGGCACATAAACTGAAAAATCGTCACGAAAACTAAGCAAGTCTTGCTCACGTGACCAATAAATAAATTTTTGAGGGGGGTTAAAATTTTTTTTTTGTCGATTCCAAAGGTTTGTTATTGTAGCGACCTACAGGAGTTGGTTGTTGTAACTAGCGTAGTTACTTAGAGCCAGTTTGATATAAACAATAAAAATTCGTTATTCGTTTGGTAATGGTGCTTTGCACTTTAGTTCATTAGATTTTCATACACTTGGATACTACAATTATTGAAAATAATAAACCAAAATTGAAACAAGGCCACTATGGAAAAATTTAGTCTATTGCAATAGCTTCATTTTCTTTGAAAAATCGCTAAAAAGGTTGGTATATTACGTACAGAAGAGTGTTGCTTCCGACAGCTTCGAATTCAATGTCGTTGAAGATGCTAAAATCTTCAGCGTTGTACGGGTAGCGTTGTACCATTGTGGGGTAAGATTCCTGTTTCATAGGAGAAAATGTGGGTGAGAGAATACAAATACATTCTGGTGCAGAGCCTGAGGGTATTTCCTAGAGAAAACGCGGTGAAATCAGCGCTATGAAAGGAAAACTTTCCCAGGCGAGCGGAAAACAGGGTATCGGAAGATCGACAAGAAAAAAGAAAGAGTCGTGGAAACAAATAATACTAGAAAACATTTGCCAAGCTGAATCTCATCAGTGGGAATCTGAGGACATCCAAGTACTCCAGGGTTCTTTGGACGTAGACAAGTCGTCGCCTTAGATACTCGAGTGAACCTCTCCGCTCTAGCAACCTCAGCACAAAATATATGTCAAGACCAACTTTGGAAGCTAACCAATCAGACATTTCCAATTATCCTCGCGGGATTCCGACTCGCGGATCACTGCGAATGTATTTGCCTGGAAAGGCGATTATATAGCAGTAACTTACTTAATCCCCTACCTATGAGCATTTTCAATCCAGTGTATCGTTTAATCCCTTGCAAGCTGAAAATGATTAGCAAAAAGTAACCTAATTAAACTACCAGCAATGGGTGAGTAGATTAGGGTGTTTTATTTTAATGAACTTAACCGAGATGTATCGATCGAGAGCTTCCCAAAACTGTGATGCATGGAGGGTAACCAATGATTGAGAGTTGAGCTGACAAAAACTCGAGCCACAATTTCTTGAAATGACGTCATCCTTCTCTTGAGCCATCATTGCGGTAGGACGTCACTCGAAATGTTTTCACTTTTGCAGCCGATTTTCCAAATTAGGGCTAACCTAAACAGAACCTAATATGAGCTAAAAATTGGAAGTATGAAATTTCCAAGGTTGCTGACCCTGATAGGAAATTAGATTACAGGTTGCTAAGGACGCAAAACTGAAGACTCTAAGAACTCTAAGATACGAACAACGGTCGTATTTGGTCTGCTCTAACTTCAACGGAAATTAGTCCTCTTTTGCGATTCACACTCGTGTTTCTGATTTATCGTAAGCCCAACCCTTAAGTTCTCGTAGGGAGTGAACGAATGGTCCTTCAGAGCTTCGCGTGGTCTCATAAAATTCTAAAAATTCAATACAATTTTAAATTAAACAAAAAAACAATACCTTTATTTCGAAAGCTTTTGTGCTAGGGCGTTTTGAACATTTCAGCCTTTATTTTTCAATCCTTAGAAATGACTGACATATACCACAACTAGACACCAAATGAAGCCCATACTTATACCAAATTTCATCAAAATCAGTTCATGGGAACTAAGGAAAGTGCCGCGTACGGCCGACGTCCTACGGTGGACGGCGTACGGCGGACGGACGGCAAAATTTTTATTCGATTTTCGGATTCTACGTACCTTGAAACGGAAACCAACAAATTTTGATGGGGGGGGGGGGTTAGAATTTTTTTCTTGGTCGATTCAAAAGGTTCATTGTTGAAAATAATAAACCAAAATATTGAATCCATTACGATAGTAATTTTCTTTGAAAATTTGCTAAGCCTTTTTTATTGGGTTTACCTAGAAAGGGACGGAACTTCAATGAAAAAGGTACCTATGACCGACCTGTCGAAAAGCTGGACCTGGAAAAATTAGTACTGTAGTGCTCCGAGTTGTTAGCATTGTGGGTGTGGCACATAGCAAGAATCGTTAAAAATGTACAATCAATTTCTTGGTTGAAAATTTAAGAAAAAAAAACACTCATTGTCACCCCAAACTTATAGAGTAGCCATGGTTACGTAAATTGTCATTTTTTTGGCCGGTTATTTCTGTATAACTTACCACCATACTTTATGCACAGAGTATCATTTAAAATTATAGAAGTCCATAGTCATACTCTCCACGACACACCGAATTCATAAGGGTTTATTGTTGTTGTTTTTTGATTTTCAGTATATCATACAAACGTACTGCATGACCAGGGTCTGTTTTAAAGATGTTAGCAGTCCATATTAATGTTCTATTACCTTATATTACTATGATTATGATGGTAATGTCCTCAAAAAACGCTGCAAATTACTACACAACGGTTTAATATTTTTCTCAATAGCTCACCCTCCACGAAGAGCACAGATTTCAAACCTGAAAATACATCGTTATTCCAAAGTTGTAGATGCCTCCCATATGGAATTTAATCCTTGGTTGTTTTGGAAGCACAAGTGAGTGACATGAAAATCAATTTTGAAACGAAAAAAGATTTCATTCAATCAGTTGAAATGTGGCTCATTTCCGACATCTAACGTGCACGTGCCGGTCACATGCGTGTTTCTGACTCGCGACGTCCATCCTTCAAAGTGAGGGATTGAGTAACAAGGGTTGGTAGAGAACCAACTGTCGATCGACTCGTGATCCAGCTATTTGTCCCTCAACATTTCTCTTCTTCTGTCTACCGCTCCCCGTACCTCCACATCAGGCTGAGATCGAAAACCCACGAGCTGTTCACTTACCGCAAACTACCTCGGGCACAGATGCCATCAAATGAGCTCATTCGTCCACGAACGTCACACTAAAGCCAGACTGATGCTGCCCATTTTCCACTAGTACCACCAGATATTCATCAGATATATTTCGATCACCTTTAGTGTGAACGATAAACGGTTTTGAGCTTCGAAACTGAATTACGCGATGTCAGAGGTGCTAATATTTGTTTCGAACGGTTTTTGTTGAAATGTATACCCATAACTCCCTCGCTCTCGTGGGTGTCCGTGTGTGTTATTAACCCGTCATTTTTGTACTTTTGCATAAAACGAAATGGCACGCCGGCGGTGAGTCGAGAAAATGCTGCAAATTATTACACAATGGTTTATTATTTTTCTACAATGATCACTCGTCTGCAAAGCCACCAACCATCCAACATGAAGAAAAACATCGATCGTATTGCGGTCAGCTATAATTTGAACGGAGATTAAGCCTCTTTTGCGATTCACACTCGTGTTTCTGATTTATCGTACGTCAAACCCTTAAATTCTCGTAGGGAGCGAACGGTTTGTCCTACAGGGCTCCGCGTGGTCTCAAAAAATTCTAAAAATTCTATACTTAAATTGAAGGAAAAACAATACTTTTACATCGAAATTTTTTGAGTTAGAGCTTTTTCAAAATTTATGTTTGAGCCCTTAGAAGTGGCCTACATCAACCAAAATCTTCGGGGCACAACTAGACCCCAAATGGAGCCTACATACCAAATTACATCAAAATCGGTCTATGCTAAGTGGGGAAAAAGCCGCGTACGGTGGACGGACGGCCAAATTTGTATTCGATTTTTGGATTCTACGTACCTTGAAACGTAAACCATCACATTTTGAGGGAGTGTTAAACATATTTTTTCTTTGTCGATTCCAAAGGTTCACTATTGAAAATAATAAACCAAAATGAGAGTAGCTTCCAAACCAATCATTTCATCTCTTCTCCCGCTGTTATTTCAATGCAATTTCCTTCTCCCATAATCGGATAGTATCTTTATTACGGCCTATTACATTATAATTAATATTTAATAAGGCGAATTCTCACATGAGCCTCACTATAAAAGCTCAATTCAATTCAATTTATTGGTAATGTAATGAAAATATTTGTAAAGGCGAAATAGAAAAAAAGCTGTAAATTATCACACAACGGTTTATTATTTTTCTGTAAAGATCACCAACCTGCAAATAACTCCGACCCTTTTAAGGATCAGAGGTAGGTAGGAAAGGGTTTGGGTCCTCTTACAGAGTACTAACTCCAAGGTGTGTTAGAATTATGACAAATTTCTTAAGAATTGCTCATTTAATGGTTGCTTGGGTGGTATATTTCGTTTCTAAAAGGAACGCCAGCTTCAAGTGATGAAAAAAAAAACTTGGAACATCCATTTATTAGGTGATTAATTATCTTCATTAGCGAACCTTTGGTCTCACAGACCCTTAGAAGCTCAAGCCCTTTTACCCTTTAGAAGTTACTGACGATAACCAAAAGCTTCGGGACACAACTAGACCCGAAATGGTGCCAATTTACCTAATTTCATCGAAATCGGTCCACGGAACGGTACTCGGGCAAAATAGGAATGATTTGTATTTGTGCATTAGGCTGAAAAAAAAGGTCCTCCAATGTCCGATATAGCTTTTCTGTAGATATCAATATCTCATGATCTCATTTTCCCCAATTTTGCTCAAACTTGGGGGGTGTTCCGAGGCCGAGATGATTTCTCAAAAGATTTCACCACGTCAAACCAGCAGGAGCCTTTGAGAAACCAAAGATCCATTACCTATCATAATCAAGAACAAATTATATATCTTTTGCCGTCTGTTAATTTAAAAAACCACTACTAAGACATTCCAGAGCAATGTCTTCGTTGTTATGTACTCCTGCTATAGTCATATTGAAGTTATATGTGAAGAAGGAAGCAGTAAAACCGAGTTCTCATTTGTCATTCAATTTACTCAGGCGAGCGCTTTTAGGGCAAACTGTGGCCCCTTTCTTTGACTGCTGTTTTTGGTTTATTATTTTCAATAATAAACCTTTGGAATCGACCAAGAAAAATTTTTTTTTAACACCCCCTCAAAATTTGATGGTTTTTTTCTACGTACCTTCAAGGTACGTAGAATCCAAAAATCGAATAAAAATTTGGCCGTCCGTCCGCCGTACGCGGCTTTTCCCCACTTAGCATTGATTTTGATGGAATTTGGTATGCAGGCTCCATTTGGGGTCTAGTTGTGCCCCGAAGATTTTGGTTGATGTAGTTCACTTCTAAGGGTTCAAAAATGAATTTTGAAATTTTGAAAACGCCCTAACTCAAAACATTTTGATATAAAGGTTTTTTTTCCTTCAATTAAAGATTCTATCGAATTTTTTGTGACCACGCGGAGCTCTCTAGGACAAACCGTTCGCTCCCTACAAGAATTTAAGGGTTTTACGAACGATAAATCAGAAACACGAGTGTGAATAGAAAAATGAGGCCTAATCTCAGTTCAAATTTTAGCTGACCGAAATGCGATCGAAGTTTTTCTTCATGTTGGATGGTTGGTGGCTTTGCAGACGAGTGATCAATGTAGAAAAATAATAAACCAATGTGTAATAATTTGCAGCGTTTTGGATATAGGCTTGAGAAAGGGGTCACTGTTTGCCCTAAAAGCGCTCGCCTGAGTAAATTTAATGTAAAATGAGAACTGGGTTTTTACTGCTTAATGCTCCACATATAACTTCAAAATGTCTTTGTTGGTGTATGTAATCATTATCGGGAAACACACTTGGGAGTTCATCATACTGTTATATGTGGGAGTTCGTGGTACTGTTAAATAACACTACAACTAACAAAAAATTCTATTAACACCAACGAATTGTACGAGCAAACTTTACTGTCCATCCAAAACAGTTGACGATTTCTACTTGATATCCAATTCAGAGCAATGGGATTCCAACACTCGTCAGGAATATGAAGCACAAATTAAGCGACTGTGAAGTGAGTATGTATTTGCTCCAGGGTATACATGTACCACTGTTTTGTTATGTTTGTGAGGTTTTTGTCATTATTAATCATTCAATTCACGTCGCTTCCTACCCGAAGCGTTGTGGTAACTAAAATAATCTAACTATGCAGTGTTAGTTAAAAGAATGAAAGTATACAGTTTGTGGAAATGTTCCAGCTTCGCCCACTGACTCCTCTCAGTTGGAGTGTTTTATTAGTTCGTTTGCCACTTGAGCAATAATACAGTTAGCTTGGGAACGGAAGGTAACCCGGTTAATCTCCGTTATGTTCTAGGAGTTCCTGATGAAAGTTGAATCCCCCCAACAACGGTGCTCACCGCCCAGCACTTAATTCAATTAGCCTGAATGTAACTGGTAGTCAAATACTACGTAATTAGGGATCAACACTATTCAATAATTAACTTTAGATGTAAGTTGTTTCCATTATTCCATGTATTACCGCAATGGATTGATCTACTGCAAGCGTTTCTGATTAATTTGCATCTGAACCATTACCTTAGAATCTCCAAAATCCTCAATATATTGATCACATTACGTGTGCGTTGAAGCACGACCGTAGGAATAATCTTCGTTCCCTAGGTCCACTGTTCCAGTATTTAAGTATTTTGGATCCACCAAATATTTGGTGACCTATTTTCACCGCGCGTTTTGAGGCGCCTAGAGATAGGCATATTTTCAAATCGAGTGCATAAATTTAAATTCTCATGGGACTGTTACTTATAGATAACTGATGTGATATTTTGTATTTAAACTTTATTGTTCAAAACAGTTAGGCTAAAGCTAGGTATAGATATTATTAGTGATCGTTTGTACCAACAATTACATATTTTTCTCAATACTAAATTCAATGACTCACTAATATAATATATTACATTATAATAGTGATATATCATCCAAAACATAAAATCCTCTGAGTTCAAGAAAGTTGAAAAAAATTCGAAATTACGAAGAGTCGGTCGAATGACATATGTTGGCAACGCCATCTGAAGTTACGAGATACAAGTATCTTGTTATTTTTACTCGTAATAGTTACCACAGTAACTTATTAACAGTAGATGTGAAAATGACTATTCTGAAACACTGTCAATTCTTTTTGTCAAATTTAAAAAATCCGTCCACTTTTCTTAGCAACCATGGACCGATTTGGTTGAAATTTGGTATATGGGCGAAGCTTTTGGTTGATGTCAGTCTTCTAAGGGGTGAAAATTAAGGGTTGAATTTTCAAGAGTGCCCTAGCTCGAAAACTCTCGGAATAAAGGCATTGCTTTTTCACCAATTTTAAATAGTATTGAATTTTTAAAAATTTTTGAGACCACCCGGAGCTTTGCAGGACAAACCGTTCGCTTCCTACGAGTACTTAAAGGTTTGCCTTCCATAAAACAGAATCACGAGTTTAAATCACCAAAGAGGTCCAATCTCCGATGAAATTTTAGCAAACCAAAATGCGATCGCTGTTCGTTTCTTCGAGTTTTATTTTCCATAAGAAGCTCCCTATTTCCTCGAATCGAGTGTGAACCGTTTATTTCTTCCGGATAAACTTGATTGTGAAGGTGTGAAGGTATGTAGTAGCTACCTGTGGATGGTAGGTAAAAAAAAGAACACTGAAAATTATTTAACAAAGGTTTTTTATTTTCCTGTATATATCATTCGTCTGCAAAGATCACAGCTTTGCCATTGTCACTATTTATTTATTTTTTGTTTTTACCTATCAACCGTAGATACCTTCTACCCTTCCCTGCTATGGAATTTTTGAGAATTTCAACCCTTCATTTTGAAATCCAAATGGAAATTAAGGGTTAAAATTTTCAAAAATGCCCCAATTGGTAGGTAGTTGGAGCCAATGGTTGGTAGGTAAAAAACGAAAAATAAAAAATTGTGACAATGGCAAAACTGTGATCTTTGCAGACGAATGATCTATACAGGTAAAATAATAAATCTTTGTTCTTACCTGCTGCATGAATTCAAAGCTTCTTCTACGATGAGGATGCTTTTTATACATTCATTCAGATAGAGATCAATAGATTCCCTGCTTGGAAACTTGTCGGTGCTTCTCAAAAAGCAGTTCCTCACGAAAAAGCTATTGAATCTTAAAATCTGATCCAGGAGTGCAAACAGAAGCATTTTCAATCGATTCTACCTTATATTATCATTTTATCATCATCGATTCTAGTTCCTTATTGTAGATGGAAATACCCCTTAATCGAATATTGGAATTCTCTCTTGGGAGTAGTAGAAAGGAAGTTATTTCCATTTCATTCTCTCTCGAGACCACCTTTCGTTATATAAATGGTCAACGGAGTTTATGGGTGCTCTTAAGTTAACAGCTATTGATGCGTTTTAATCCATTCCATTTTATACAAAAGATCTTCCGTATTTCCCCTTTCCACCACTTTCATTTTGCTTTACTGCCTCATTAAATACTATAACTTATTACCAATCAGTTTCGTATGGCTTCCCAGCATCCTTAAATAATTCAATCGTCTCGTAACTATTCAAGCGTGACATTAGTGCTATGCGAACGCTGGGCTTCATGAAGCGTCACACCCGTAAATTCACCGACATAAACCCGATAATTTTACTGTACAAGGCCTTGGTTCTCCCAAAACTGGAATATGCGTCAACGGTCTGGAGCCCTTTTCATTCGATCCACCGGTATGCCCTCGAAAGGGTACAGAATACATTTCTGAGATACGTGGGTTTTAAACTGGGAATTCCGTCCGACGAATTCAACTATCCCAACATGTTGGAGACCTGTAAAATTCAAACACTATATAAAAGAAGGACCCTTGCTGATTTGGTGTTCCTGCAAAAATTGCTCAATAACAAAATCAATTGCCCGCCTCTTCTCGCCAGGTTCCAGTTTACCACTCCTCGTCTCACCAGTCGCCATCCCACCTTGTTTCACGTTCCGTTTTTCAGCATTAAATTATTTACTAAATTCCCCCTTAAACCATATCCGCCGTTCAGCAAATCTTCATCTTCATCTTCATCCCGATTTTGACTTTTTCCATAGTACTCCGTCACATCTTAAACCATTCATACTATCATCACCTGTTTTATTTTAAACTTCATTCATCTGTCAATAGTATATATTTCTTTATTCATTCATTTCCCTCAAACAGTAGCTTTGTATCTTTGTTTTTGTATCTCGTTTTTTATCACGTAAATTGGGCTTGCCCGTATTATTATAAATAAATAAATAAATAAATAAATTACATTCCAACAACACCTCAACTGGAACATCCGGGTTCCTGGAAATTGTATCTGTCGCTATGAAAATTATAATTAGTTATCAAAGGTTGAACTCCCCAGATTCTCTTCATTATTTTACTGCAATCTTCAAGGCATTGCAGACGGAAACAAATGAGAGAGCAAGCAGTGCAAAAGGGTGAATGATTATTTTTTGTCAAAAGCATGGCTGCACCCTAGTCAAATGAAGACATGGTTTTATGAAATGGTCCCTTCCAGAGTGTTTTCTCTTCAGGACGTCTCTCAGTAGGTCCTTATGCAATTGATCCGAGCCACAATACAGAAATACCCAAAAGATGAAGAAATAACCATGTTAGTACATACATAATACAATAATTAGTAATACATGCCCTTCATGAGACGTCCGTTAAATATGGTAGAAGAAAGCATGTATCTATAATTTCAACACAAAATAACATTATACCACCATTCATCATTTCTTTCTGTCCTCTCAAAGTTGGGAAAATTTAGTGACAGGTCACAGCGGGATAATTTTTATAATCTGAATCGGATAAATTGGCCAGGATATTATTGGCGCTCCCCTTCTACTCTGTTGCCTCTTAAAATGCGTGAATCGGTTGAGCGTCGCAGCACACTCAAGGTTTTATTACATTCACCCTTAGATGTTTTCTGCGATTTGAAATAAGGAAGGTCTGAACAGAATAGTTTCAGTAGAATTAGAATTGGAGAAAGGTCTTTTTTTCAGAATCAACAACCCATCAGAGCATTTTCTGGCTTTTGTGTAAAGAACGGTAAATAGGGAGCTATAACTCGAGATACAATCAAAGCTGTAACTCTTTTTATATCTGTGCTTCAATCAGAATGACTGTGTTTCTCAAAGCACACCCCCGGTACTTCGTATTACACTAGAGTTTTAGATATTATCTCGGTGTTCCTAGTGAAATTGATAGAGCTATTATATGTACACACTGGTTTGAGTGGATACTATCACTCAACCATTATCCCTCTTTGCTCCGTCTGGAAGAAATACGACGCTGTACGATACCCCTTTAGTTTTATATCAACGAATATATTAACGGCTTGGGATGCTCGAACTTGCTTGAAGTAGCTGATCAGCTTTCCTTAGTAGGCCGACCCAGCCCGTTAAGAGTTAAGTATTTACAATTTGTGAAATAAGAATAATGTTCTTCTTGTGGCATCAAATTACGCGAGTTAAGAATTTATTTAAATTGTTAACTCGTTACGTTTTCACTTGTTGCTAGAGATCCTCGTCACATGCTAAATTTCCCATAAGGCCTCGTTTGTACAAAATTCCCTCATTCGAAAAATACACGTTGCACCAATAGGTAAACGTTGATATTATTTCACAAACAAATAGAGAAACTTCCAAGTAGATTACAAAACATACCTGCGCTATTCTACAACGGTTCTCAAATTTTCGAAGACAATGTCAAAGCAAGTCGAGTTATTTACGAGAGATTTTCTTAGTTTCTTGGAGTCGAGTTATTTCACAGGAGATTTCTATAGCTTCTTGGGGTTAAGATGAAAGAATGAGGAAGAGTAGGCATTAAAAAATCAAAATTAAGTAAGTATGGTGATTCAAATTTACAGATCGGAGCAGTTGGGAGGAGGTGTGGACCATTGTGTTTGTGATGGCTTGGTACAATCAAGATCGTATAATTATACCTGTATTTCACAATATTCCAAAGTGGTAACAAAGTAGACCTGTTAATAACAACCATAAACTATTCCGTAGTTGAATCCATTACAGTGTTAGTAGGTAAACGGAGAATAAATCTTTCGAACATAATTTTCCTAAAAATTCGAATAGGTAATTAGCTCGATATCTTCATGTTGATCTGTAAGGAAACATTATTACTGTTATTCGTCATACTGGTTTAATTATAGACATTTATGCATCATGCATTTGTCAGAGATTTTGTACGCAGGTATCAATATCTTAGCAAATCGCGATGTCTCTTATTCTACTATGAATGTCTGCCTTTCTGTATACTCGAGAAGTTTTATCCTAAACTAAGCTATTCATGTATTTAAAAAATAAGAAAAAAAAATCTTGTTTTAGAGAGTAACTTTTATAGTTATAGAACCTTGAATAGAGGGGATTGGAGCTCGCATGGTAAAATAAGTGAGGAAGATAGAAGAGAATTAAGTAGGAGAAAATGGAAAAGAATTATAAGGAGAATAGAAAAAGGAATTAAAGTAAAAGCGAAGTGATAGATTGAAAGAGTCAGGATTCGGTCAGGAAGTGTTCAACCACTGTGGTTGAACTGTGACAGTGACAGCTCGTCTGAAAGCCCCAAGGGTAAGGCACCACGGGCACGCACTAGCCACAGATAGGAAGGACATTCCATGCCTCCACCCCTGCAACGACCACATTCATAGCTCGATGGACGTGACGCGATTCTCCCACCATGTTCCCTCTAGGACCAAGTAAAAATGGGTAATTAAAAACATGTGGCACATCCCTAGAACGTTTGAATTTGTTATTAAACCTAGACATGAGAGCAGGATGAAATACATCCCTGGGATCCGAGATGATCCATGTAGGTTAACGTCTCACATAAAGTGCCTGCCCATTGGATGGACAAATTGAAGAAGGATGTTGGAAAAAGTCATGTGGTTTACCCTTTTCTAAGTCCGTTCTCTTCTCTGATAAGAACGAAGTGGGCATATCCAATTAATATGCTGTTTATTTACCACTTCGCATACAAATGAGATAAAGATTCTTGTAAATTGGATAATTAGGAATTATCGTGTATAGTACGTGAGATACAGCACTGAACTTGCACGCTTCCACAAGTCTCTCAGCAATTGTAGGAATGACGTCTATACCAATTATCCAGTCTCTGGTTGTAATTACATCGAAGATCGATCGCGCTGCACTACGTTCGCGATCAGCTATTTATATCGGCTTTTGGATTATTTTGAAAAGCTAACCTGAGCACAGTTCTATAAACTAATTATTAGATTAAATGAAATTCCTTGAATCCAAAAATTGTATAGATGGTCCGATGCATAGAAGCTAATAAATTGCAAAACATCAATATCTCAGTGCCTTGAACTATATACTGTTTCATATTTATGTTAGTACCAAATGAACCTAATATGCACAAAATGAGTCATGATTTGATTATGAAGAGTTGCAAAGTATATCTAATGAGATGATGAATGAAATAATGTTATATATAAATTAACAAGATGACGGATATAGACGAAAATTATTTTAATTCATAAATTATTTCTTATTTAATATGTAAGTTAACAAGATGATAGATTTAGAAGAAAATTATTTTAATTTATATTAATTATTATAAGTGTGTTCCTAAAATGGAATCGAGGATGTTATCGAGGATGTTGTGTTCCACACGGGATGGAAGACAGCCCTCCTTGACCCTAATCCCTCCCTGGTTTTGTAAATAAATTCCTTCAATAAATCAATTCCCCATGATCACATCAAAAATTTCTTCGTAATTACATCATCGAGAGGCTCTGTGCACATGCAAACGTGGAATCCTGGTATCTTGAAGAATCCTTGCATCCTAATTTTATCGAAAGGTTTTTGTGAGATCCAATCAAAGGGTTGGCATCACTTTCATGATTGAGTGCCGACTTACGGATTGCGATCGCCCAACAAGTAATTGGGGTCCCTTCTCGGGTTATCTCGGTAGCGATCAACTCCCCAACTAATTGTGTGGGGGTCCATAGTCTCGTGGTTATTAATTAGAACACAATCTACCAATCTGTCACTAAGGCGTCACCTTAGTTTGAATTTGACTGCTCTGTTTCATTCGATAGATTAAACGGTGAGCGGAATAACGGATGAGAACCGTGTACGTCATCTGTTTAGAATACCCCACATCCATCGTGCCTTCGAGCGGAACAATGTTGGATTCCTTGTACTAGTTAGAAGTCCTATTTAAATTGGCAATCAAATTTAGTGGGCAGTATATCTTTCTATCATAGAATAAGATAAACGTAAAAATTATTTATTGCGATATTAGGTACAGAGCAGTAGGTAGGTACTACAAAATATGACTCACGGTAACCACTTTCAAACTCTCCACACTTCCAAACAGATGAGAGTTTTTCGTATCTGACCGTATCATGTTGAAGTAAATGAGCAATCTAGCTATCCAACAATATTCAACCACACTCCAAATTTGAGCAAAATCAAATAATTAGAAAGGAATTTTGACGGAAAATGGAAACTACCTAACACTCATTGGTCCACCGACGTTGAAATTCACGGAAAATCGTATACGTACGAACCCTGACGAGGTAAAACACTGTGTTTCAATCGGATCTTTGTCCTGAAACCTTCATAAATTGGGATACGAATTTATTTCTTTCCTCAGAATCACAGCTGAGTTGGGAATATAGTTTTTCTTCACCCAGATTGTCCTTCTGCTTCAAAGTGAATAGTTTTTTAACATCCAATTCTATTCGCATGAAAGAGGTGTAGTGTTATTTTCATGAAATGTAAATAAACGCTTGTTTGAGGGGGTAAAAACTGGTTACTTTTTATTTACTGTGGAAAGAAAGAAATCCATCAGCGCCTGTAAGCGCTCAAGCCAATATTCTGTGAACTAGTCTCTAAGAAGTTTTCTTTAGTAAAAATGCTGCAAATTATTTCACGAGGGGTTATTATTTTTCTGTATAGCTCACTCGTCTGCACAAAATACAGCTTTGCCATTGCCACTGCCAACCATATATTTGCTTCACAATCTAATTTATTTGGAAGAAATAAGTATACGCTTCAAAATCAATTCTAAGAGAAAAAAAGTGGGTGCCTCCATTATGAAATTTGATTACTGGTTGCAAAAAACGCAAAACTGAGTACAACTCACAGAAACGAACAACGATCACATTTTGGTCAAATAAAATTTGAACAGAGATTGGGCTTCTTTTCCGAGTCACGCTCATCTCTCTGATTTATTGCTAGTCCAACCCTCAAATTCCTACAGAACTCTGGGTGGTCTACTCGATTCTAAAAATTCTAAACTATTTTAAATTGATGAAAAATAATACCTTTACATTGAAAGTTTTAGAGCTAAGGCTCTTTGGAAATTTCAACCCTTAGGAGTTACTGACATCAACCAAAAGCTTTGAGGCACTACTAGACCCCAAATGGAGCCCGTATACCAAATTTCTTCGAAATCGGTCCATTGGAACTAAGGGACGTGTCGCGTACGGCGGACGGACGGGAAAGTTTTTTTTTCGATTTTCAGATTTTACATACCTAATATGTAAAATCTGATATTATCTTGAAAAGTGAACCAACAAATTTTGAGGGGGTTACAATTTTGTTTTCTTGGTCGATTCCAAAGATTCATTATTGAACCAATGAGTTCAAAAAACAACAAAAATAATCAAGAATGTTTCCATTTTTCATTTACCGTGAAAAGTAATGGGGGGAGGATTTTTGCCTTCTCCTGTCATTACTACTTCTAACTCATCAAGTCATCACTAGATCGAGTGAAGTCACGAACATCGTACATTACGAGATTCGTTCCAGATTCACAGTTTCCGTATCCATGTGCCTACCGAAATTAAATGGTCAAAAGACCTACTTTAGCTCGAAAACATTCATTATAAAGGGTTTATTTCATCAATTTAAATTAGTATTAAAGAGTTTGGAATCGGAAGAATCACTCAGAGCTCTTTGAGACCAACCTTTCGTTTTCGAGAGAAATTAATCGGATATAGGTCCTTGTGTCTCATCGGTGATACCCAATACTGTATTATTACGAAAAAATTACTTTTGCTTCCGAGTCTAGCAACGTACCAGAAGCTTTGTTTTCACTTTTCAAGGTTGAAAAAAAATTTCTCCAAAATCAAAATTTTCGCTCGCGTTTTACGTTTTAGATTTCCTGAACATTGCGTTTTAGATCTTCCTGAACATTTCCCCTGTTTTTGTGTGTCTCTCATGATATTCTTGAATAACTATACGAAATAAATAAACGATAGGTACAATAACTATACGAAGTTATTGTCTGATTTCGATGACATTTTCAGATATTATGCGGATTTGAGTCTAGATGGTCCCCTATGAAAATCATCACCCCCGGACCGACAATAGCTACTGCGCTTGCGCAAACTTGAATTCATATTGTCATATTGTCTCGCCGAATTCGATGACATCTTTTGAAATTATTGACATATATAATCCCCTATGAGGGTAGTGGAAGGTACTAAAAGGAGCATCTAGAACGCGGCCCGCAGGTGCTGCACGCGCTTCCTAGCGACCCTACGGCGAATCTCTCAATTATCTAATTAATGCTCTCTGATGACTAGACGTAGGTGTCATACTGGAGCTAGTTCTCCCTGGCCCCACGAGGAGCGCAGGATAATTGGGATCACCGATGTTACCGATAATTGGAGCAAAGATAATGAAATGTCAGTGGAAGACTCTTATAAAATTCCAACAAAGATGATTTTTGATATTTGTTCTTAATTATATCACTGCACTGTACATCAATCATTTCCATTTGAAGTTCCGGGGCTACGGTTTTAATGTCAGTATCAAAAGGATTCTGAAAAGTTGAATTTTCAAAAACGCGTTTTTTGTGGAAATTTTGTCATAAACGTATTGGAACATCTAAAGAAATGCTTGCATACGAGTCTGCAACACATTGGGACATTTTCATGTCAACCACTACACAACAAGGTAGTGAAGTAAGGTTGATAACATCACCACCCTATAGTTCTCTTTTCCTGACACCCTGATTATGACACCCGATTTTCAACAATCTTGTTTATTGACATTTTCATGTCTTTGCTTTGGCACATAAACTGAAAAATCGTCACGAAAACTAAGCAAGTCTTGCTCACGCGACCAATAAATAAAATAGACTCACTGTGTTGCGTAGAGAACAATCAACTGTTTTCTTATTTTGATGCTTGGGTACATGAACTAACAACCTTACTTCACTACCTTGTTGTGTAGTGGTTGACATGAAAATGTCCCGATGTGTTGCAGACTCGTATGCAAGCATTTAATTAGGTTTTCAGAATGAAATTTGGAATATTCGGCGATTCGCCGTATTGTTACTAATCAAAATGAACACTTGGAATGACAACATCAGCGACTTACTAGAACTAGGTCTGCCAAGTTGGGCTGGCAGTAAATCTTCCTCGCAAATATAAACATGAACACATGAATTTTGTTGGTTTGAAAAAAATAATGCGTTCCTCTATTAGTGTGATCACTAATAGTGCCACACTTCTTTGTTATCAAACGTGAACTTCACGATCAAATGTCTGATTCCCTACATTTAGAAACAACACGATTGCATTTTTTTGAAACGAGTTAATTTTTCAAAATAAATTCTGATAATTTCTCTATTATTTTATTGTTATGAAATCCATTTGCATCTACTAAGGGAACCACTTCTAACTACCCTCCGAATTAGACTACCCTTTCCCGTAAGCTACAACTCTCACCGATCCAGATGCAATGTAATTCATAGGCAACCTCATTGGAAACTAAACCAAAACACCATAGGAATTTGAGGGACTTCGGATTAAGAACTGAGAAATCGTAGTTCAAATGAATTTACAAATTCACGGAAATTTTGATTAAAAAAAATGTAGGTTCAAAAGAATTCACGTTTACGCATGCGCACACGCTACCGATATTTATTTGGCACGATAAGAGACTGTCTAAGGACAAACACGCTCGATTCCTGAAAATTCTATGATCGAAATATCAGTTTTGATTTGTTCTGTAAAATACGGGATCAAAATGGCCCAAGAAAACAGTTGATTGTTCTCTACGCAACACAGTGAGTCTATTTTATTTATTTATTGGTTGCGTGAGCAAGACTTGCTTAGTTTTCGTGACAATTTTTCAGTTTATGTGCCAAAGCAAAGACATGAAAATGTCAAAACAAAGGCGAACTAATAATGAAATGAAACAATGAGAAACAAATAATGAAAATTGGAAGTTTAACGTTTTTTTAACGGTGCAATAAGATTTGGGTTGTGATTTAAGGAAGGCCATTTTAGTTTAGTCAAGTCGATAACGTGAAAAAAAATTCGGTGCAGTGTCGCTAGGAAGCGCGTGCAGCACCTGTGGGCCGCGTTCTAGACGCTCCTGGTACTAAAGATTGAGATTAATTAAAAGATATATATTATAGATCGAGATTAATTTGTATGAATCGGATCATCTAAACAATCGTTTTGTGGATACGAGGAAGCTATAATATATAACTATATATTATGCCACACTCACTTGGCAGACTTTTTGTGCTGTATTTTTTCCATTTGCAGCTCGGTAATTTTTTCTAGATATTTAGTTGTTTTGTTATCTTTCACATGTTTAAAGTAGTTCTAAACATGTTTGACACTCACAAGAAAATATTTTTTTGGATAAAACAAAACAAAATTCAAATAATGAATTCAAACTTTAAAACATTATGATTTTTAACAAAACTTCTCCCAAGGTAATCGAGAATTGTGGTCATCCATGAAAGAAATACCTAACAAAACGAGATGTCTTATTTAAATTAAAATTTACCCAATTGTTTTGCATGATTTGGTTTTTAAGTGGCCAGAGAAGAGAAAAGGTCAGATTGGTTTTATGGTCATATCAGTGGAATTCATTCGAGAAAATGTTCCAAAGCTGTTGCCAGCTAAAACTGAAATGGTTAGCTTAGCTACTAGATGTTCGTGTGGATAATTACAATTTTCAGCGTTAGCTATTAGTCGTCAGCCATTAGCTATTAGCTTTAGCTGCTCATGACAGCTAAATAACCGCAGCTAAATCAGTTAGCTATACTTTTTGACTAATATCTAATTTAGCGGGAAATTTCAGCTTTTCCTCCACAGCTAATAGATAAATTAGTTTATAGCTACTAAAAAAAGCTATATGCTCCTAATTCCACAGTTTGCCAGCTAGGAAGCAGTAGGATATCACCCTGTTGAGCTTCAAGCAACCCAAAGCTGATAAGTAAAAACACATATTAGTTAACCTCACTGTAATTTTGATTGATTTTATTTTTTTCAAAACAACCTGGACAGGTGTTGAGTTAACATTATTCTAATCCCCATCAACCAAATTAATACTGCAGTAGAGAGAAAGAAAATTTCACTCATTTCAACAGTATAGTGTATATTGTATATTAATAATAATAATAAAGTTTAATCTATAATATATTATATGGAACATATACTTTATATATAACACATATAAAGTATATAATAAAGTATGAAAACAGCATAATAAATGTATAACAATAATAATGTATAATAATAATATCAGTATAACAGTATAATTAAAATGATAATTACTGATGACTTTGTATCGTGATACAATAAGAAGAGGTACTAATGTCACTACGAGAGTAACTTTTTTCAATTCCTACATTTTTTGAAACCTGCGAAAATTGAGTACACTTATTTTTTTACGTATTTTTAAGGTCAACACAAGAACATTTTGTTGGACACCATGAAGTATATCATACCTCTTGTTTCACTTTTAGCTCTTTAAACAATGCCAACGACCGTTACCTGGTTGTATAAACCGATTCCTGTGAGATCACCTATTCTTACTTTCTAATTACGAACTAATAATACTATCTTTTAGGCGATCGGACTAGTGCTTGGAAGCCGGATAACAAGTTTCTGTATTTTTTCGAGTTGGGTCTCGGCGAACCATTCTTCACTCAAGTGGAGGAGGCAATAAGTAGCCAAGAGCGAAATAATGAGACAAATTCTGTCCTCCCTTTGGAGGAAAGCTGTGGTAGAGTTTTGGAGAAAAGGACTCCGCCCACACCTCAGTCCTCAAGAATATTATGACAACCACAATTTATTCCAACAAAAGAAACTCTTAGCTTGGACCACGTTCACTCTTAGGTCTTCTCGGAAAAAAAAAACACACTTTGAAGATTCGCCAAATGGACTGTGCTATATGACATGTGAAAATGTAGTACGTATAAGTATAAAAATATAGAAATAAAATATCCCGTAAGAGTAACTGAGTGTATAAGCGCTCTCGAGATAACCCTTTTTCTATGGAAAAGCAAAGCCTTTAGTTGGCGACCTCCCTGAAATTACGGAACTCCGTGGAATTTAAAGTAGGGCCGGGCGTATAGAATAATAAGTTCGATATCAACGGCTCGCTTGCGAAGCACAGACCAAGTTTGTTACAAAAGCGCGTGTCATCGTCATTCCGTTGAGATCAAGTTTTACTTCTTGGTATCTGTACGAGCACTGCACTCAGATTCCTTGGTGTATCCTTGGTACATAATAAATGTTTCTACACACCTATTACTTGTTACAAGTAATAGATAGGGATACAGCTAGGAATCTGAAACTTCAAATTGAATAGAAAATAATCCAACTTGAAACGTAAACCATACAATTTTGATGGGGGTTAGTTAACATATGTTTTTCTTCCAAAAATCAACAAGAAAAGGGCTCAAATTCAACAAGGAAAATTGCATTCAAAATTTTACAAATAAAGTTATATTTCCACGGGGGATAAAGGGGGTTTAGGTCGAATAGACCACCCTGCATCATCGAATTTATACTCTCATAGTATAGTTCGGAGTTATAATTCGATGCTCTGCGAAGCCGCTCTTGGCTGACTCACGATTGCAGTTGCGTTGCTCGGAATAGCGATTCAAGCATCGGTTCGATAGTTTATTGTCTCACGTTGCAGTAGTTGTCTGGGAATACATAAACAAGACGTGATGTATTTCTAATTCGAAATGCATGGTTAATACATAGATAGGTAAATCATAATTTCTGTTTCCTATTTCTATCATCCTGGAACTATCATGATCATGAACTGTGATATAATGACCGAATTTCTAGAGCACTAATAAATCAAGATGAGTTTCTTTGGTTAACTATTTATGAAACTCTTCCCAGGAACCTGGTGGTGAAAATGACCCTCAGAATAAAACTTCGTGTTTCAGAGCCGTTTCGATGGCCTATCGGTACGAAAGTGAAGCGTCTGCTCGGAATCGCCTGCCTTCCAACAACTAGAATTTGAAGGAACATCAACCTGGAGATCTTCAACACGTAAGTTAATATTCTTAACTAAATTTAGAATCATGTACAACTCATTGAAGGTATTTTTCTTTTTGGTGGATGGTAAAGAAAGGACAGTTTTTATATCCTTATTTAACAAGACAGTTTTATTTTGGTTTATTATTTTCAATAATGAACCTTTGGAATCGACCAGGAAAAATTTTTTTTAACCCCCTCTCCCCCTCAAAATTTTTTGGTTTACGTTTGAAGGTACGTAGAATCCAAAAATCTAATAAAAACTTGACCGTCCGTCCGCCGTACGCCGTACGCGGCACGTTCCTTAGTTCCCATGGACCGATTTTAATGAAATTTGGTATGTAGGCTCCATTTGGGGTCTAGCTGTGCCCCGAAGATTTTCGTTGATGTAGGTCACTTCTAAGGGTTGAAAAATAAGGGTTGAAATATTGAAAACGCTCTAACTAAAAAAATTTAGATATAAAGGTATTGTTTTTTCATAAATTTAAGATAGTATTGCATTTTTAGAATTTTTAAAGACCTCGCGGAGCCTTGTAGGACAAACCGTTCGCTCCCTACGTGGGTTGGACTTACGATAAATCAGAAACACAAGTGTGAATCGCAAAGAGGCCTAATCCCCGTTCAAATGCTAGATGACCGAAATACGATCGATGTTTTTCTTCAAATTGGTTGGCAACGTTCAAATTACAATGGCAAAGCCGTGTTCTTTGCAGACGAGTGATCTATATAGATAAATAATAATAATAAACTAATAAACCGTTTTGTAATAATTTGCAGCTTTTTTAATTGGTCACCATAGAACGAAGAAATGAACTTGATTTGAACTTGAACTTGATGAACGTGATTAATAATTAATTATTATCCTCATTAGGCTAATGGTTGGTTCCACTGAGCTCTGGGTGGTTTCATTAAAACCTACAAAACTCCTGAGAAAGTTCAAATGATTAAAAAAACCATGTATATCGAAAAAATTTGTGTCAGGGCGTATTGAAAATGTTCTCCCTTCTTTTTTGGTCTACATGCCTACTCTTACTTAACTCCATCTCGAAGGTTTTAAGCAGTGAAATTTCGTTTTGGAGTTTGTGAATTGGAAAAGGAAAGTCGATGGTTTCTTTAAGTTGGAAAATTTTTCCAGCTTGTGATTTTCTTGCTGCCGGACAGAAGATCTCCAACAATTCTTAATTTCGTTTTCCTTGTGGAAGAAATTTTGTCCTCGCCTCACCTTATTTTCTCAACTACACCGAAAAATCTTATATCAAATACCTATGTTAAGAAAAAAACTCAGCTAGGAGGCTGTGTTATTCAAAAGACATCTGTCCTCCAAGATCAGCCACATGTTCCCCCACTGATAGCCTTCAAAATTCAGAGAGTTTAAGAGAGGAGAGACGAGTCCTATGCTGAACACCATCCCAATTGTTCGGGCACTTGTTTTCTGAACACTTTTAGAACTTTGATTGTTTCTGAAGTGTCCATCACATCACTAAAGTTTACAAAACGCTGCAAATTACTACACAATGGTTTATTATTTTTTATTTTCCTATATAGATCACTCGTCTGCAAAGCCAACAATAATCCAACATGGAGAGAAACGTAAACCATCAAATTTTGAGGGGGTGTTACAATTTTTTTTCTTGGTCGATTCCGAAGGTCGATTTTATTATTATTGAAAATAATAAACCAAAACAAGAAATGAGTCTAAAATCCAAGAAGTTGGATTTGCTTATAGGAAGAAATTCCCAAATGCCCATACACAACAAAGTATTTTTATAAGAGCAAATTATTAAACCTATTCGGACGGCTGCCTCCTATGGGAATGCACCGAGAAAAGTAACAGGAAAATCTTACAAACATCATAGAATAAGTAACTCAGGATTATAGTACACAAAAGAATTTGCAGGAAAGTGCCGCGTACGGCGGACGGCGTAAGGCGGACAGACGGCCAAATTTTTATTTGATTTTTGGATTCTACGTACCTTGAAATGTAAACCAACAAATTTTGAAGGGGGGAGGGGAGTTAAAAAATTTTCTTTTCTTGGTAAATTCCAAAGGTTTATCATTGAAAATAATAAAAAATAATAAACCCAAAGGAGGATTACCCAAACCTTCCAAAATAAGGAACTAAGGAGCATTGTTAACGTCCGGAGCATAGCTTCCTGGTACGTCCGGAATGACGATCTCCATTGTGACCTAAAAATTGAAACTGTCAGTGAAGTGATCAAGCTACAAGCGATTAAAAACGAACATCGGCTTCATTGACATATAAATCTCGAGGACCTCCGTCTTCTAGACAACTCCAGCTCTGTTCGGCAGCTTAATAGGACCAAACCCTTGGACCTAATGATAAATTGAGACACAGTGTACTTTAGACTACAGCCATTGGGCTGTTGACTCTACAAACTGTTAATTAAGTTTTGAAAGTAAATTAACTAGATTTGCTCCTTTTGTGCTCAGTTGTTATGGTATTGATATATAACAAATATAAAACCATTTTTGAGAGGGAGAGAAAAAACACTTTATTGAACAAAAGTGTATTGATAAAGGTGGACAAGGACTCCAGTAGTTGTCAAAACATAAAAAAAAAGCATTACAGTAAATGCTCCTTGTTACGTCTGGACAAACGATCACCATTGACTTCAAAGTCCTGATGGAAGATGAGATTGTCAAAAGTCAAGCAACGGACCACGATAAGAGTCTCCATCGGCACAGGAATGTCGATCTACTGGATCTCTTGGACAACACTCATACATATGAAGGCTGAAAAGGACCGAACTTTTGGACATGGTTACAGTTAACTAAAGTGATTTGATTAGTGGGAGTAGGTAGAACCACAAAAATTCTATACTATATCAAGTTGAATTACTAGATTTACTTATGCACAATTCTAACAGTAAAGATTATTTATATACATTTATATATATATAACAAATAGAAATGCTTTCTCGGATTTATGTATTTTGTAAAAAAAAAACGAAAATCTTACCAGGTATATTGTTAACTTCATGACATCCCAAGTCACACTGCTTATTCGCCTCATTAGTTCTCCCAAGTCTTAGGAAAACCCCACATACAATTTTGGAGTAAGGATCACAAACTATGTGGACAGGCAAGGAGTGGTGAAAAGGCTTCATATATGTAGGTGGCCAATGGAGTATGGCAATATTCTCCATTTGTGAATAACGTTCCACGTACACTTCCTGTACGTCCGTTCGTGGTTGAATTCGCCTGGTGGAGCCAAGTGCTGGGTAACTCTGTTGCTAATTTTGCCTCTCGGTTCAACACGTAATTCCCTCTCAGTCCTTTGTGGGTGCGAATCCAAACTAGATGAATAGATTTATTGTTCAAAGGTAACTCCGAAATGAGGTTGATTAGGCGTCTGTGTGGAGAGGGTCTCCATGTGGCGGCTACTCTCCATTGGGGCAAGGTAAATTTTTCTCAGCTTGGACACTCCAGGTTGATCAGAATCTCTTCGCTATGTTCCCTGGAACAAAGATAAGTCTCACATTTTAAACATTTCTTCAACCTTTGTAAAGCATTATGTTTCGTTCTAATAGCTCCAGAGTCCGATATAGTTCTCAGCATATACAGTTTTAGTATAAAACAGGCAGTCGTTTTATCTACTGTGGAACGACAAACAGAAACTTCCATACGAACACCCAAAAATATTTACCTACTTCGTTCAAAACATTTATGTACATCTACCACTTACAAATTTGACATTGAATATTTAATGGCTTCACCATTAATAGTACTTACCTGCCTTTTAGTAGAAAGTACCTACCAACAAAACATTTTCGGTAAAATAAGATAAAATCCCAAAATTCATTGCAAAATTTTGTTTTTAGTTTTTGAGGAAGAACAACTGAATGACTTGAAATTCTATTCGAAGAAACAAGTAGTTCGCATTTTAAGCCCAGTTATTGACTTTATCGAACCAGTTATTGATCTTGGCGAGTCAACGGGGCACGGCTACTGAGGACCTAATAAGAACAGTTTGAAGAGGGTGGAGGGGTTGAGAGACACCCAGGTGACTCGTAGGCACGTAATAATGGTTAACTTCACAATCAACTCTCAATTAACCATGATTCATCTTTCAGATCTCAAGAAGGAAGGTCTCATTCGTTTCTAAAACTTGAACACTATTATAAATTGTCGAAAAATCATTTCACTGATTATTCAATAATTAAATATTTAATTATTCTCATTCGCGAACGTTTAGTCGCACAAAACTCTGAGTGGTGTCAAAAAATTCTTTAAAATCGTTGCTATTTTAAATTAACGAAAAAACTACACCTACCTGTAAGTCGAACGTTTTCAAGCTAGGGCGTTTTAAAAAATGTTTCCCCCACTTTTCACCATGATCTTCGGGGCTCAACTCTAGTTGCCCCGAAAGAGCCGGGACCCCAAATAGAGCCGGTATCCCAAATTTCATCAAAATTGGTCCATGGGCTCCATGGCGTTTGGAATACGGCGGACGTACGTAAACCATCAAATTTTGAGAGGGATTAAATTATTTCTATTCCTCGATAGGTACCTGAGGTTCATTAGGTATTGATAATATCAAACTAAAAGCTACCTGTTACGACAAAACCATGAGTTATATTTTTAATTACAAAAAGGTTTGATTCTCACGTTGCAATAATCATTTTTTTAAATCCACAAAATATTTGGAAATGCCCGCCACAACTTGGAAACTTTCAAAATTAATGTGATATTAATAACCCTTCTTTCGAATTGAATAAATGAGGGAATGGGGGCGCACTAGGGATCACTTCTAGGGAGTAAATGAACAATACAATTAGGAGTGCGCCTGATTTTTTTTTTTTTTTTTAATTTTTAATCAAATGTAGGCCTCATCCTAAGAATTTTGACACCAGCCGTTCTCTTTTTGGATGAGTAGATCTTTTTCTATGATTTTTCAAAGTTTCGAATGTTTATGACGTCACGCGCCCCTCCCGCCTGGGCGGGACCCCTAGCCCACTGTGAATCATAGAAAAAGATCTTCTCAAGCTAGGAGATGCTGTCGAAAATCAGAACGAGGTCTAGTTTAGATTAAAATAGCAATAAACAGTTTTTCCGACCCATGCGCACACCCCATTTCTCGCAATAGTGAGATTTCTTTATTAGAGACTTTTGTGTTAGACATTCCCAATTTCCTAAGGACCTCTAAATTTGAAAATTTAATCTAACGAAATTTTTGGTGTCAGAGTCGGTAGGGGTATCAAAGTCAATATGATTTTTTTTTTTTTTTTTTTTTTCAGTAGGAACTTGATTTTTGCTGATTCAAATCTTCTTCGAGCTGCTGCCATCGAGGATCGACGAAGAGCACCCGGTATGTTGGATCGGCTGATTAGCTCCCTCTCAGTGTCTTGGAGATTGTCCTGCAGGAATATTAAACTCGTTTAATGGCTGAAAAGGCTGAATTAGCTGTAACGTGGGATCTAACTTTACTCGACCTATTTAAATTCATGCTTTAAATGAATTATGAGTCTCTTTGAAAGGGTGTAAACTTTATACTGATGGTTGATTGACCTCAAGCACTGGAGCGGAAGTGCTTCTTTCGATGGAATGCAAATCTAAGGTGATGAGTGACCTACATGAAAAATCACCATTCCAACACCAGTAGAGCCTTGTCCAAAGGTTGGTGAGTCAATGTCCTCGTCCCAACCCAGGGTGGTGAGGCAATAGGAAGCCATGAGTGAAATTATCAGAACGAATTCTGATCTTCCCTTTGGAAGACAGCTGATGACGTCCGTGACGCCAGAAATGGCAGTCGGACGAAAATCCAACCTGAAATGATTGTTTACTTTACTTTACCTTTTACTTACTGATGGTTGATTGACCTTATGCACTGGAGTGAAAGGCTTCTTTTGATGGAACGCAAATCTTTGGTGATGAGTGACCTACACGAAAAATCATCTCTCCTACACCAATGGAGCTTAGTTCAAAGGTTGGTGTGTGAGTGTGGGGAAGAATGCTCTTTGCAACAAGTGAAACAAGAAAACCTCTGTATACCTATCTAGGGAAATAAATCACAGGCTCTGAGTAAATTCCAGTGTATCACTAGGTACTTGAACTACTATTATCACTACTCGAAGGACTAGGTATGAGGGCTCAATAGTGACTGCTAAGGATGCTCTCCAAGCCTCGTCAGAAACTTCGAATAAGCTCACAAAATGGTACATGTCCTTTCCTTTCAATACATTCGATCAATGCAAGCATGTCAGAATTACGCAAAGAGAAAAAAAACAGAGATCAAAACGTGGTGGTGCAAACACCGAAAAATCATTGCAGCGAATGCGTTGCACCAAGTACCTAACAATCTAACAGTGTTAAAAATGAATTAAACCATCACTGAATCCCGATAAACGTAATATTTTCATTTGTTATGAACTTCAAATGATTCAAATATTATGCAATATAAGTGGGAAAGCCATCTCTGGACCGTACAATATACCATGATGTAGATGGCATAGCGTTACTGATAGGTATCCAAACATAAACAGCAAGATTAAAGACCGAATAATTAAAGACTGGGTTCGTCAACACCTCTTTAGTATCAATGTCTACGCCTCTTTCCACAAAGGACGGTACGGAGCACAGTTCTCATTAGAAGAGCTCGGGAAAAACATAATAAATACAATGAAGCGGCAAAAAAATCATCTCCATTTCTTTATTAATTTCCAGGAATGTAGTGATGCGTAGGGAGTTCTAAGACAAAGAAATTGTCATCAAAACGAAAATATGGACTAAATAATGTCACGACCAGGTTCATAGTGAAGCTGTAGCTGTTGGTGCAGAGCATTCTCTCATAAGAGGAACGAGAAAGAAGATGTCTGGGAGCAGAAGATGGAGCTGTGCTATTGATGAGTGGTGATGGTAAAGAATGAGTAGTGATCTCCAACCAACCCTCCTATTTCCTAAGACATCCCAGAAAACGAAATTTAAATAACAATTGCCGAGATATGAATTGGACAAATAAACCATGGTTAGGTGATGGTAGGAAAATTTATACCGCGAAAGGTCAACAATTATGAAATGATGCAAAGTTTGTGAGGCCTTGGAGACCAAGAGGTTATGTTCTGGAAAACTGAACCCGTCCGATGTCTCGATGGAAACAACGGACGTAAGATAAATCTCTTCTCCTGGAAATAGGTTTGACAAAGGTTACTTTAATGAAAACACCAAGAAGTTTCAAGCGCGCTAAGTGAAAGACGCCTTTGACAGTTGGGTATTCATTAAGTGTATTCGTGCAATCAAGCGGCTTCATCCTCTTACAATACTTTCTACGAAAGTGTCTAATTATTTTTACAGGCGATTCTTGAAAATTTAAATACCATCTTTCTGCCAGAAACCTTCAAGATCGTGCTTACATAATATACAAAAGAAAGTTCTGAGCCTCCAACTTCATTACTTAAGGCACATTGTTTTGTGTTATGATAACATCAGCACGGATTTTCGAGTGAAACGAGAAGATGGCTCAGGTTAAAGTTATTCTTTGCAGCATGTTCTTAAGCATTGACCAAATATCTACGGGACTTCGTACTTATCTTCCTACAAAATTTCCAATGATTTGAAGTGCTGATAGTCCCACCAGCTTGTGGTAAATTGTCAATGATAACCATAGAACAATATGTTTGAAAGCTGAGGGGTGCTCAAGGTATTCTTTCGCATACACAAAACTCGGTGCAGTAATCATCTGAGCGATAGAGAGTTACAAACTGTTTATTGGCTAGGGATATTTTAATCGTTGGGTTCTAGCCGTAGTTAGCCGTCCCGTAGTTGAGCAGGGATGTTGAATCTACATAACCTGAATGGGATCAATTTCAACAGAGTTGTGCTGACTTTATGCTCAAATACTCCATCATTCAGGTTTATTGGACCTTGAAAACTTCAGATTTTACGGTTATTATACTGCAGCACTAAGCTTTTCAGCTATCTTATACCATAAGTTAGTATCAAAAGATGTAGATTTGTCAAATTACACGTGAAAAGTTGAAGTCAAATCATGAGAACAAAAATAATATTAATACTTATTTAGGTTTTGATTTTGTTTTTTCAATGATGAGCCTGTGGAATCGAGCAAGAAAACAAAATTTTAACCTCCCTCCCTCAAAATTTGATGTTTTAGGTACATTTCAAGGTACGTAAAATCCGAAAATCGAATAAAAAATCCTTACATCCTGTGATCCTTACAGAAAATAATGAACCTTTGAGCAATGATTTGCAGCGTTTTGTTCTTGTATATGTTTTGTAGAGTCATTAACTAATAGAGTTAAAATCTAAACAGTAAAAAATCAAATTTAGAATTTAGGATTTTTTTTTCTTTTTTTGTCTATGAACGAAAAATTATAAAACTATCACTCGTAGTTTTTAAATAAAGCACGTTTTTCATTAATTTGTTCTCTAATTGTCATAAAAAATATCACTTCTTTGTTGTAGTATTTTTCCACCCTGGGATTTGAGTTTCAATTCATCGAGTTGTAAGTTGAATATCATACAAATAGAGTGACAGTATTCATAATTAGTAATCCATCTCTCCTCTCGTTTTAAAGAGAGAATGGAATAGAAACCAAACGAATTGTACGGAAAGAGCAATTTCGACAGTGTTATTGATCTGATGAGGGGGACAAAAACGTACATAAAACCCAACGGTTTAGTTGTTTGCGTCCACGAGGTTAATGCCTTCATCTGAGATAGCTTTGCCAGACTTCAATCGAATCGAAACACAAAGCGAATTCAAAGTTTGCGGCTTTGTTTTTCGTTATTTTCAACTCTACCGTTTCAACTGATTCAGTATTTAGTGAGAAAATAGGTGATATACTAATGGAGTGACTTGAACATAACCTCTTGCAAATCATCGTTTTGAATATCATACAATCCTAGTACAAAACCTTAATCCTTGAAAATGTTGAACGGAAAACCGAATCAAATAAAAAAACGCTGCAAATTATTACACAAAGGTTTATTATTTTTCTATATAGATCACTCGTCTGCTAGCTAAACGCAGAATAGCGTTACGAAGAATAGGTTTAATCTTAGTGGCTCATTCTTTAATGGTTTTAATAGAAAGTAAATATTAAGTAATAACTTTATTTGACATACTATTTTTGACTGGTTGGTTATATTAACCGTGATTTTTCATGTTAGAGGTTACTTTTTAGTCTTCAATAAATTGTTTTTTTCTTGTAGGCTTGAGAAAGGGACCATAGTTTGCCCCGAAAGCGCTAGCCAAATAAAAGCGAAAAAAGTATATTGACGTCTTCTGCTTCCTTCTCCACAACAACCAAGAAAATGACTACAACAGGAGTACAGAACAAAAATTTTACGGAGATAGGCCTCTTTTGCGTTTCACACTCGTGTTTCAGATTTATCTTCCAACCCTCAAGTTCTCATAGGGAGCGAACGGTTTGTCCTACAAGGCTCCGCGTGGTCTCTAAAAATTCTAAAAATTCAATACTATCTTGAATTTATGGAAAAACAATACCATCTAAATGTTTTGAGTCAGGGCGTTTTCAAATTTTCAATCATTAGAAGTGACCTTCATCAACCAAAATCATTGGGACACAACTACCCCAAATGGAGCCCATATACCTAATTTCATCAAAATCGGTCAATGCCAACTGAAGAAAGTGCCGCGAACGGCGTTCGGACGGACAAATTTTTATTTGATTTTTGGATTCTATGTATCTTGAAACGTAAACCTTTATATAAAATTGTTTTGAGTTAGGGTGTTTTCGAAATGTCAACCCTTATTTTTCAACTCTTAGGAATGAACTACATCAACCAAATGCTTCGGGGCACAAATAGACCCCAAATGGAGCCCACATACCTAATTCCATCAAAATCGGTCAATGCTAACTAGGAAAACATCGGGAGAAGAAGCTGAAGAAGGTTGGTCGTGTGGATTCAGTGCCCCTAGTAGGGGCAAAAAGTCAATTGCTCCCACGCTGCTGGAAACGGTATTGAAAAAATGTTTGTGGGATCGAACCGTTTTCAAATACCCCACTTCTGATATCTGATTACCATACGTTCTATAAAGGAAGTCCCAATCTACAGCTTGGCTTTGGACTACAAACCGCAGGGGAAGTACGTGACCCGGGATGGTCACATATCCCATCTGCCTCGTGTTGTTTGTTGGGGAAATTTATTTGAAATCGAGTGTCTATGTGTCGATAGCACTCCCTTCCCTTTCATAACGGGTACTGGTCGCTCAATTTACCGCACTAGGGGCGTTTTACTCGGGAAAGGGTGGGAACTTCTGGATATTCCTTTACATTAGAATGGAAAGAGGGGAAAACTGATAAACCGAATCCATTGCTTTTATCTGAGCCTGTATTGGTAGGTCGGGACGGGTAAATTGCCTAGCCATGTTTGCCAACATTTCCTTTCTCTACCATCCCCCTTATCCTCTCTTTTGCCTTCTTTACTCCGCCCATTCGTTTATGATTGATATTTCTTCCTCTGTCGTACATGTGTAAGTATTAAAGGCTTTTCAGCCCTCCTAAGAAAGATCCTCAAATAGAATACCAAATAATAGAAGAGTAGCCCGTTATTTATACATATTTCGTCTCCTTCCTAGGTTTACAAAATCAGAATTACAAACTTTTGAAGAGTAGTGAAAAACTTCATTTCAGTAAATGAATATGCGCAATTCTAAATTTTCTAAAACCCCTTCACTCACTTCATAATCAATAAGACCCTGTATCCCCCAAATTGAGTAGTTGATCGTATGATGACCTTGAGATAGTCATTTAAGGATTCCATAGCGATCTGATCAGTTACAATCTCTTTGCGTGCAAACATTTGAAATTTAAAACAAGCGATAATCGGAAACTATTCGGCATTCTCCATGGACAAACTGTACGACCCGCACAGAAATAATGGAGAGTAACAAAATTACGCCATTGAGGCGTACAAACTTCGATACTTGGGTGATGCAGATAGAAGCTATTCTGATATGTAATGACATTTGTGTTAATAATTTTACGCTTGCATTATCAAATACAACTGCAAGTGTGCTAAAATTTTTATTTTTTAATAAAGTATATTGTATTTACTATGGACTTAATCTACAAATAATCTTTTTTAAGGAAGAAGACGGGTCAAAAGCGTCGGACCCAGTATATGGCTGTCAGATGTCTAATTGCCGGGAGCTGAAGCAGTGGGGACAGACGGGGAAAGGTTACTAAGGTGTTATCCGTAGAAAGGGAGGATCGAGGTTATACTCAAAGATGGGGAAGTAATTTTTGAGTCCTTAGGAAAACGATAGCTATGTCCTTACTTCTCATGTATTGTACCAACCCAATAACCAATTTCATAGAGAATGTAGATTTCGTATCGTAAGACTTTCAAAGCTTGAGAATACATGAGGTGACATTTATTCCAACTCCTAAATAGAGAGCTTTCCGAACTGGAGTGACTCACGGAAGCAATTACTTTTTCTTTTTAAATTTTTTTGTCCGAGCGAAAAAAAACCTATTGCTTTCATATTCGCACGGGAACAGTCTTGTGCCACGAACGATCGACTGGTATCAAATGAACTCATGACATGCACGTGTTAAATTTTCAAGCACTGTCAGAGCTGCATAACATGGTTTGCAGTTAACTCGATTTATTCAATCAAGTTAACAACTATGCGTTCAGGTTGTTCAACTATACGTTGAAACATAATCTGAAGACATCTTAACAAGGATGATGACCTGTTCTGATGATGAGTGCTAAACGTAGCTTCTTGCTTAATTCATAATATACTTTATAGTTCACATCGACTAATCGAGCTTTGATTACATATACTACACCAAATATTATACCATACCATATATATACTACACCTATATATTACACCAAACTATAAAATGCTGGAAAATCGTGATTTTCTGTGGCATCGTTTTTCAAAGTGAGCCCACGCACTTAATGGAGAGAGTTCAAGTTAATTTTTTGGTTGCGGCGATATCCATAGATTTTGCTTTGGTTCAATAAGTTTGAAATTTCACTGATTTTTTATTGTTACCGATGGTGCAGAGTCCGTTGGTGCGAAATGTGCAACATTAAAGTGTCTTATGTAAAGTAAAGTAAACAACCTTTTCAGGTTGGATTTTCGTCCGATTGCCATTCCTGGTGTCGCGGACGTCATCAGCTGTCTTCCAAAGGGAAGATCAGAATTTATTCTGATGATTTCGCTCATGGCTTCCCATTGACTCATCGCCCTGGGTTGGGACAAAGGGGGCGATGAGGGCCCCGGCCGCCGAAAAACGCACGCTGCCGGCGACGAGCCTTGAACCCACGACCCCCGCAGAAGTCGGTCTAAAGTCCACCGCCAAACAACGACGCCCCAACGACCGTAGCCACACCGCTGTCCCCAAAGTGTCTTAAGTGTATGTGTTGTTTAAGTGTATGGCCACAAGTTTTGTCCAAACGAGAAACAATTTTGAATGGTCCCAGAGGTGCAATATGTACATAAATTTTTAAGGATTTTCACAATTGACAACCGGCTAATTTTCTATTTCACGTACAGAACAACAAAAATGTAGGTACACTTGAGGATAAATAATTGAATTAGCCATTCATTTGAATTCCAACTAAACCCCTCACTACTCCTTCGTCCAATTGGATATCACCCTAGAACCAGCTGCTCAGTATTAATTCAGAGAGAGACTTGAACTACATGAGGAAGTTTTTTTTTATTCTTTTTATTAATTTTGTACACATGAGGAAGTTAGGTAGGGCTTAGTTTGTAGAAAAATCTGTATACCTATTCCGTAATATTGATCACAGTTGAAAAAAAAAACAGGTCTAGTAGCTTCTTTGTTGATAATGCATACACACACTAGTTACTGTGATTCGAAAGAAGGATATTGGAAGTACGAGTAAGCACGTGTAAGGTGGACGCGGTAACAACTTTGTTAAAATTGAGCGCACTGAAGAGGAGAGGTAATTGGATAATCCAGGAGTATAATGATTCGGGGCTCACGTGACATCCGATGAAGCCAATTTTCAATCGAACCCGGTATACAGCGTCGAGGCGAGAGCTTATTTGCCCTTATTTGGCCCTTTTGAAACGTCTCTCCCAGCCACCTTGCTTTTGAGGCTCATACATGTCATATTATTTTATTCATGCTGCTCTCAAGGAGTTCATTCCAATGCTTTCACGCACCTTCCAACCCAACATACCCACATTTGTTGGAATCTTGGTTATTTTCGATCTTGTGTTATACGTAACGTGATCCTAATAAACTGTCAAATTGGAACTAAAATGAATTAATGTTGAAATTATTAATTTGTAGAGTTGACCACATTACTATTAAACTGGTGCCTATAAGTATGATTCCGCCACGAGAAGAATGTTACGTTACTGCCAGAAACACGGGTTCTCAAAAGATCAGGGAGTTTATCAAGTTTACCAGAGAATTCTTATACCGGATTTTTGAAATTCTTCTCCTTACTTCACTGAGCAGGAGCGATATTTGTGGAGGTTTTATCAGATAATTCGATATTCCAAATAATGAGCTGTCCTCAAATTACTCCACCACATTCTAATACAATAATAATCAACAAATACTTAGTGAGAGCTTAGCATACAATGAAGTACTTATTGAAGTCTCAGAAGACATAATAAAGCGGTTAATATTGGAGAAAAACAAAATCCGATTAGACCCAATATAACTAGGAGTTTGAGAGCAACCGTTATTATTCCGATTGCGATCATCTTTGAAGGTGGTTTAAGGAAAGTAAAAACCGTATTTTCATCTGAGGAAAAATGTTAACTCAAAAACCACGCTTTCCACCTACAACTCTTCTGCAAAACCCACACATAAATATTACACCTAAATCACAAGAAGACACTGGTCCCATCCACAACTGACAAGGATCTTCCGACATGGGGGTGTAACATTTCGCTTGAGTGAGGCTTTTGGTAAAGCAAAGGATTTGATTCACGGTTGAGGTATCAAAAGTTCATGGAATTTTCTGGTCGGAAACATTCGAAAAGACTTGTTAATTTAGGATATTCGGACAACACATGAAGAGGATTATCAAAAAATTGAATCCAATCGAACGAACTAAATCGCTAAAACGCCGAACGGTTGAAAATAAGTTGGTAGATAGGAGATGGTAGGTAAAAAGGCGTAAATTTGAATCTTCTTCTGCATTGAATTATTTTATTGTAGTATTTTACCAATTACAAAAACAACATTTATGCCATAGCGACAATAATTTAAAAACTCTGTAAGATCTCAGTGCATCCATCAGTACTAAGTACTGATGAACAGACATAAGTCTTACGTCTGTTCCAAAAAGGAAATTGATATTTTACATTGGGTACCAAACCCATATATCAAAACGCCGCAAATTATTACAAAAATTTATTACTTTTCTATATAAATCACTCGTCTACAAAGAACACGGCTTTGCCATTGTTACCACCTACCAACATGAAGAAAAACATCGATTGCATTTCGGGCAGCTAAAATTTGAACGGAGATTAGGCCTCTTTTGCGATTCACACTCGTGTTTCAGACCCTTAAGTTCTCGTAGGGAGCGAGCGGTTTGTCCTACAAGGCTCCGCGTGGTCTCTAAAAATTCTAAAAATTCGATAAGTACTATCTTAAATTGATGGAAAAACAATACCATCAAATTGTTTTGAGTTAGAGCGTTTTCGAAATTTCAATCCTTAGAAGTGACCTACATCAACCAAAATCTTCGGGGCGCGACTAGACTCCAAATGGAGCCCATATACCTAATTTCATCAAAATCGGTCAAAGCTAACTGAGGAAAGTACCGCGTACGGCGGACGGACGGCCAAATTTTTATTCGATTTTTGGATTCTACGTATCTTGAAACGTAAACCAACAAATTTTTATGGGGTTAAAAAAATGTTTCTTGGTCGATTTATTGAAAATAATAAACCAAAATTTTTATAAAAATAAGAAGCTCCATTTACCACCTTTTCTTTTTTCGCCATGGTATCCAAGTACTTGCCCATTGATTTGTGCAGCACGTATCTTCATAAATTTTGTGTACACCAAAATCATAATATTTTCCGCATTTTGCGTTTAAGAGCTTTTTGAACAATTTTTCTTCACTATCGGTCAGTAAGTCCCAGCCATACCTCTTTTTTCTGTTTTGATCACTGTTTTGATCACTCCACAATGCACCTTCCAGATGCATGGCCGTTTTGATGTAGTTGGTTTAGCCGTTTGGACGTGGTTCATCTGTTTGGGCTTGTTTCAATCGTAGTGCAGTCGTTTGAGCGCGGTTCAAACGCATCTTTGGGTGTCGATAAGTAGTTTTAACCCCACCGTCAAAACCCCCAACTCCCATCATTTTGGGCTGAACAGATTTTGGGGAATGACTCCCATCAGTCATTTTTATAATGAATGTGTATAGATTTCAGGGGCGTTGGGTGACCTCCGAAAGCGGTGGGGCACCAAATCAGAAAATACAAGAACTTGACCCTGGGATCACAGAAACATACTTTTGCGTCAAATGGGAACAATGACATCTCAACTACTTCATTCCAGTTAATAATGGAAAAAAATTCATTTCTGGAACTCAAAAAGATCAAAAAAAATGTTAATTTGTTACTAAAACATAAAATGTTGATTTTTTTAAAAAACGAAAAGCACATAATTTCTTCATTGAAAAGACGAGATCATAGATAAAGTGTCTTAAAAAAATTCTGCATAAATGTTATTCTACATAAAAGTCATCAAAGGGAATATGACCCTGGAAAAGCATTCTAGAGACATTTCGACTAATATTATTAGTCGAAATGTCTCTTGAATGCTTTTCAGGGTCATATTCCCTTTGATGACTTTTAATGGACTTTTGCAACGCCTCTGTACCATATTAAGAAAAGTTGTGGTACTGACAAGCACCTGGCTGTCTATTGTATTTCCCCCTAATGAAATGTAGAATAAAAACGAAAAAAATACGAAAAGTAGTTAAGTAGTGGTCATCAGTGGTCAACTCCATCACGATCGAATTGCAATAAAACACACCAAGACGACTTGAAATGCAGGTAAAATGGACTGGAAAACCCAAAATGGTGAGAGGACCAGGAACATAAAATTTCAGAGGCACTACCCCTAGCATTTTGAAGATAAAAACTTCAACAATATTTGAAAACTTAGTTCAATAGCTCCAGATCATGGAAATTCCTACTTCATCCTACTTCTTCTTCTTCTTCTTCTCTCTAGTTGCTGACAAGGGAGGCAGCCTTGGGCATGGACCTAGTAGTAGGCAAGGAAGCTAGCTCCATGGCCTCGGGTTCCACCATGCATGTTTGACATAATAACTGCATGTCAGTGTAGAATTAATTCACACTTGTAAAAGATCCATCCTTCCATGGATCATGAGTGAGTTTTGAGGGAAAAAAACTTTCTGCTAGGGAATTTTTTTCTACTTTGGGGAGAACACTTTTTAAAGGGAGTTTTTCCAACTTTGGGGTAAAAATCTAGCTTACTGAGAGAAAAATTTTGCCGGGGCTAGTGCCCCAGAGTGGCCTTATGAACGCCACGCCCCTGATAGATTTCCTAAATGAAATAAGGATTAATTTGTCAATAAATCAACGCCTTCTTACGTGGTAACTATTCTTTTGAAATTTATTCATCAACTCAAACTGCTCAACTTGTCACCCACTCCAACTGAAGTCCGAAATGTAAATAACAATTGGGTCTGAAAAGGAATCCGTATGAGGCTCCCAGAATTTAATTTGGTTTTCTCGCGGTTTCACATCACTACATGAAACCCTCTTCTCTTCCAGAAATGTCTATTGACAGCTTCGACGCTTCTTTATTATCCTGTCGAAGAAGACGGTTTTGATAAAAAGGCTATTGCTCCCAGAGGCCTTGAAGTTCAACTTAGTTAGGGAAGAGATTCAAGTGTCACCTGGGGCTGACTTGAATGAGTGATCGCTTACACCCCACTACGTTAATTGCCCCGTCTGTTTTTGATTCGCACGTCAAGAAAGTTAGTCGGCAGCCGTTCAGTTCTTGTTGCCATTGGAACACGTGTGCCAATTTAACTGCTCACAACGAATCTCGTTAGGACCATTGTGAGTAGCGACGAAACTTTCCTCCTCGAATCCTTTCGTAATGGTGATGTACAAACATCCAGAAACAAAAGCCAGTTACGAAAACACAAAACAATGTGAAGCAGTACCTAGTAGGATAGAAAGGGAAAGTATCAACCCATCACGCTGATACATTGTGACATGAACATAATTTATACATGTCTTTTCGCACTAAGTAGGTAGGGATTTGCGGCATCGCTAAAGTCACAATGCAAACTATGAAAAAACATCCGAATTCATGTCACAACCACCCGATCTCAGTTGGTTTTCCACCTAGAAAATTGTTTCTACTCGTTGGAAATCTCACAATTGACGACGTAACTTTATTTTTAGGCCCAAAAAAGCAATGTTTCTTATAATAGTACTACTACTAATAATGACAATAAAACTCGTAATTTTGTAGAAATGCCGTTTGTAGAAATTTGGACTGACCCCAGCGGACATTATTATTATTATTATTATTATTATTATTATTATTATTATTATTATTATTATTATTATTATTATTATTATTATTATTATTATTATTATTATTATTATTATTATTATTATTATTATTATTATTATTATGTCAATAGCATATTGTTAAGTAATGCAAGCGTTCCAGGGACCGTCCCTTGCAATTGCGTATAGATCACATTCAACGACCCCCCTCACTATTCGGCCAAGCTCGATAGACTGTATAGCTTCCTCAAGTAGAACAACATGGTGCGAAAATAATTTAATAATATTATCTAACAAATTACTAATAGATTCCCTTAATGTGAAATGAACCTTGCCTTCATAATCAAGTTGAGAATTGTTTTCATTTCAAACAACAACATGATAGAGAAGTTTTTCCCATGCCTGTTGCTTTCCAGAATATTGCCATGATTTGGGGTTACAAATTGAATCACTTCATAAGGCCGACTAACTTTCGTACAAATAAGGTATAATTGAGGTATTTTAATTTAAAATCCCATATTACAAATATTTATACTTAGAAAATGAATATTATTAGTATGAGTTATACTGTTAGTATAGTTATACTATAATTAGTATGGTAACTTACTTCTATAATTACAAAATTGATGTTTTTGTAAAACCGATCAGTGTTGGAAATTCAATAACCTGGTTAGAAAGAGTGGAATCAGGATAGGTACTATTAATTTGAAAATCCAAGTGGTGGTTTTATTTGCTCTGACTGAATAATAATAATAATACTATTAATAACAGAATAATACCCCCCCCCCCCCCCTCAAAACTTGATGGTTTACGTTTCTACGTAGTAGATTAAGTCGAGTCGTATTCAAGCAAGCTATAGGGTCACAATGACGATTACGGCGCAAGAGGTTTACATCGCCGTCAAGACCGCTCAGTGTAGCGGGTTTTACATAATCGTAGCGCCGTGAATTGAACCAGAATGGTTTTGTAGATAACACATTCTTACTCGTAATTGTGCGATATTTTCAATGTTTTTACTGTCGTTTAATTAAACTTTCTTATTCTTCAGATGGATGGAAGAAAATAACACACGAGCAAGTTTTAGTTCACGGTTCCGAATGGTTTTATTTATTCTTCTCTACCAGTTGGAATCAATGGAATGAAATCATCGGCAGTCCGTGAATAGGATTGCGTTAGATTCTATCGCCCATCGAGCTGGTTGTCAATATCGTTCAGAAAGACTCCGACATTACGGAAATATAAACGAGTTCAACTTACGAATCGTGGGGCGTCCGTTTATATTGTTCGATATTGCCTTACGGGAAACAACTTTACTCGTTTCATACGTTTAAGTAAAGTTTCATTCCAGATTTTCTCTTTGGCTTTTTCGAAGTGGTTTCAAGTTTTAACTGGTTCTCGGTTTCATAAGATTACAATATTTTTCCTATTAATATTCAAACTTATCCGGTGATGGAAATTGATTTAGCGTGGATACAGACAGAAAAAAAATAACAACATAATATGTTTAATATTATAAAACCGTTTAATACCATTCAAAATCCAAACCCGTAAAAACTGTATAGTGTTTGTACGAGTATGTAGTATGTGTGTGTGTGTGTGATGTGTATTATACGTGGTTACTTCTCTACTTCCCTGAGAGATGTTTTACTCCTCAAATCGATTGTACTTATAGGAACGTCAAGTTCGACTGAGGGACGTCCTCAAAACGCAGAATCCATAGTTTTAAAAGTTTACCTACTACTTTAGATACATAGTGTTCAACCCAATAATTCTGATACTAACTTTTTCGTGGAATGAACTCTCCGAAGTAAATAATTCGCCTAAAATCTCATAGATACCGTGAGCCTCACCTTTCAACCCTTCATCTTATCAAGTTAAGTAAAAATAGCTCTATTCTTTCCATTACTTAGTCAGTCAGTCACAACTTTCTCCTGAGACCACGCGCGTCACCGCATTTATCGCTCCCCCGCTTTGCATATTTGCAATTTATTATTCATTTTTTTAATACTTCATTTGAGTCACATTTCGAATATATTTAAACACAAAGTAGTGCATTTTGGTTATCACTCGTTAATGACCACGGCGAGTTTCGGACTGATCGGAACCAAGCGTCCAACTTCCTGGCTTGCAGCTCGACTACCTACCAGCAGAAGGGCCCTTCTCATCGGGATCACCATATTTCAACAAGATATTCCTCAACACAACCTACATGTAATACTTTGCGACCTTTTTTTACTTCTTTCAATTAACGAAAAACCGAACAAATGCTCGTAACCACTCTAGCTCGCACTCATGCTCCTAGTTCTCGCTTTCATGAAAACCGCGCTCCCCTAAATTAAGTATACAGTCCCCTGTTCACCATATACATAGTAACACCTTCCTCTATTTACCACCTCAATGAATGTATGCATTACTAAATATCACCAATGTTTTATTCATTTTCTCTAAAGTCCAGTGAATTCTTCAATAAACCAGAAACGATGGCTGAGCAAAATTTTCTTCCTTCACTTTCACTCGGGCGTTTATTCATTGGAGCACAAAATTAATTTCTGTTCTTAAACAAGAGAATGTCATGAATCCTTTGCAGGGAATCTTATAATCTTGCCCTGGGTCTTCAGAAACATGGCGGGATCCAGGCTACAAAAGCCTCCATCTTCCTGGGTTTTGTGATGAGGGATTCCATTTCCTTCTGAAAGCTAATATATTTTTTTATGGTTTCCTCTTCCTTTCGAGTAAGTGTTCATTCTAGATTAAATCACCATACGAGTGTAGGCCTCGGGAGAAGTATCGATTCGTGTAGTTGGTCGAAGGCTTGTTATTCTTCTCAAACTTCGAGGCTTTCATATCATTTCAGATTGAAATGTTCCAGTTGTCAAAAGTTGGACAACAGGAGCCATAAGTTGCATCATATATCATTGGTAGAAGTTGGTTGAAAAGATAGCTTCATCACAAAGATCAAGATCCGTTGGGGGGGGGGGGGGGGGGGATTATTGAATCGCTCAAAGTCTTAATAAATTTATTATAATTTTTCAGAATACATGCCATAGTAGTTTCTCCTTGAAATTATCCAGCAGACTTCTGAAAAAGTTCAATATGTTTTCTACTAGTACCTAACGGAATAAGTACTGTTCCAAGCGTTTAATTATTTACTTTTTAGGACGTCCCACAGTAAGACTTGGGCGTCCTTATGCGATCGATCTGGGGTGAAGTTGGACAACACTCAACAGAAAAAAAAATAACCACACAGTAATCCGTTTTAGACCATTCTGAATCCAAATCCGCGAAAAAAACCATAGGTGTATGTCTGTGTGTGTGTGTGTGTGTGTGTATGTGTGTGTGTGTAGGTGTGTGTGTGTGTGTAACAAAATCTTGTGTACTCTGCACAGGCCTTAGTTCTCAACCGATTTTCCTGGTTCTTTTTTTGTTCGTCGCGGAAAACTATCTAGTTGTGCACTACGTCGCCGGAATTTCGAATTTTGCCTTTTAAGGGGGGGAAAGGGGGGGTTAATGCTCGAAAAACGTGCGTTTTTGTGCATAATCTTGTGTACTCTGCACAGGCCTTAGTTCTCAAACGATTTCCGTGGTTCTTTTTTCGTTTGACGCGGAATACTATCTAGTTGTGCACTACGGCGCCGGAATTTTGGATTTTGCTTTTTAAGAGGGGGAAAGGGGGGGTTAATGCTTAAAAAACGTGCGTTTGCGTGCATAATCTTGTAAACTCTACCCAGGCCTCAATTTCCAACCGATTTGCGTGTTTCTTTTTTTGTTTGACTCAAATAACCTCCGAGTTGTACATGATTTTACCAGAGTACCAAAATTCGCAAGGGGAGGGGGTGAGTGGGGGGATAATATTCACAAAATATCCGATTTTTCAATATTTCGGTTCCTTTACTGCTTACTAATTGTACCCAAGCTTTGAAATTGAGGGAAAATTCTCATTATACCTCCGGATTTTCATGAATTATTCTCTGTACCACCATGGAACTAATAGTGGTGCCACCATGGTGCCAGGACATGGTGCCATGATGCCATAAACCGCTTATTTCGTGTTTTTTTTTTTTTTTTTTGTGTTTCACCCTGAATACGGATGTGAACTTCGACGGACTGCCTAACAAAACTAACAGATGAAAGTTCAATGTTACGACGTATTTCCGCTTTGGTGCCAGACTGGCACCATTGTTGGCGTTGGGGTGGTGTGGGGGGGGGGGTGAACTCTAATTCGCATGTTGGGTATCGTAGATCACGGATTTTAAAATTCTCTTCAGATTCGAGGCTCCCATGCCGCTAGAAATGTTAAGGTGGATAATGATGGGGGGGGGGGGTCAGTATTTCTTGCCTAAAGTAATAAATAAATTACATCGAGTGAAACAGTTTTATCACTTAACAACTGGTTTAACTGATCAAATGCTTATCCAATGGGACGTCCCCTGGAATGCATGCATTACTAAACAATATGTTTTTGGGAGGAAACGCCAGGGACAGATTGTTTAGCAAGGCATGAATTTAGGGGACGTCCGAAATTCATGAGGAAATTTTGAGGGAGGGTTAAAATTTTTTTTCTTGCTCGATTCCAAAGGCTTATTATTGAAAATAAGAAACCAAAACGGGCGAAAATATTTGAATTTGCGATGTTTGGTGACATCATTTTGCAAACTATTCTATTGCATTGAAATGATATTTTATTCACTTATACTTGCATAAAAAACAATTTGGGACAACAAACTACCACAAAAACTGAAAAATGAGATTTTTTGGAATATTGAATTTCCTAAAATTTGGTTTTTAAGTTTTAAAATATTCCAAAATTGAACAAATTTCAAATTGTTTGTGCTTTTTGAACTCTTTGATAGATGCTCTACAACTTCTAGGGAGAGAGATTTCAATTGATATTGATGCTGCAATGACAAAACACATTCAAAGTGGGAGTTTCGCGGTTTTTAGACATTTCGGAAAAAATCGATGTTTTTTTACTGTCAATTGTAGCCGTTGTAAATTCTTAATTTGAAGTTTGACCAATTCATTCGACGCCGAATTTAATGATCTTTCATTATGTATATGGTCAATATTTCGCTAGGATGCGTCGTTCAGACGTAAAAAGAGAAAAACTGAAAAAAGTCCGAAAATTTCGTGGTTTTTAGCCCCCAAAAGTTTACCTAAGGGCTTTCGAGGTCAAAAACTTCGTTTCTCCATACTAACTTCACTTGTTCCATTTTTTTGCAAGCTCGACCCCACTTTGGATCCTCTATTTACTGGGCTAAATAGAATCGATGTAGTTGTTGTTCTTGTAGGTGGTTCCACTTGGGATGATTAATTTTTTTCCCATCTCGTGGCAAAAGGTGAAAAGTGTCAACAACAAAGCCGGGACGGAATTCAAAGTAAGAATGCTACGGCGTTTTGGCACGCTCTCCTCCTACCCTAAAGTTACGAGGTAGGTCAGGAGCATAAAGGCGCTGAGTTGTCACGACGGAAATTGGATGCTGCAAGCCGAAACGGTGGCCCGATCTCGTAAATTCCATGCCTTTGGAACTGAGCTTAAACAAGCCTAGACCCCTTGTTAGGTGAAAGGGCGTGTTTTTATACGGTGTTTATTTTTGATTTTCCGTCGTTTGCGTAGACAGTATTCAGTCAACACGTGACGGAGTGGCGATCAATCAAATAAACAACCAACCGGAGCGTCTAGTAAACACTGACACTACCGAATTTGGGCCGCATAGGACAAGTAGTATTTGTCATGCAGCATGAGAATAAGTGAAAATATTTAATGATTCAATTATTATATTTGATGGGCAATTCATAAAGCCCAAGCAAATCATTTTTGCGCTAATTAACAACATGCCGTAATAAACCCCTGTACTCGTTTTTAATTACAGGTATTTTGACCAACCCAAGAGAGAAAAAATGTCTCTCATTTTTGTAGGTCAAGTGATTTCGAGTATCATTGTGCATTTTGTGCTGGAGTCATAGGCAATGAGAGAGAATGAATGGAGGGATAGGCGTTAATTCAAAAATAGCAGATATTCTATAATATTTATACTGTGCCAAGTGAGGCTTAAAATCGGACCTGAATCTTGAAATTCATATATATTTACGAACTATTATGTGTAGCACCTAGGAGTGGTATGTCCATTTTTCAAGGGAAAATACGAAACCACGTTCCCATTTTGGTGACATTTTCAATGTTGTAGTGGGATACCTTCAAGACGGTTCTTGTCAATCAGACAAATGGCAGATGTGAACTTCAAATGAACTGATTTTTTACCGACTCCAAAAAAGAGGAGGTACTCGAGGTAGCCGCGAAGGAGGAGATCATTTTATTCTGGTACCAATTTGCCTTATTCTTTTTCTTCTGGGTCTACGTAGGTAGAGGAAGCATTGTTTTCATTTCTCGCGGGTGAAAAAAAAATTTCTTCAAAATCAAATTTCCACTTGAGTTTTACGTTTCAGGCTTTCTTGAACAATTTTGGTTCCGTTTGTATCTGTCCGTGTCTGTCATGAAGCCACTGCGCATGCGCAAACGAGTAGGTACTTCCTTGTAAAAACTATCATAAACTTCTACATAAAAAAATTCTCCAGTTTCAATTCGACTTTTATAAAATTCTCAGGGATTCAGTAGTAAGGACTCTAAATGGTCCCAAATGTAATCTCACGATCAGATCAATGATAGATTCTCCACGGGCGCAAATGGAAATCCCAGTAAGCATAACTTCTACAGATTCTCTTCGATGTTCACGGTATTTTCGGGGTTTTTGTGGGTGGGACTCCGCATGGTTTTCCTACGAATCTCATCGTCATTTGATCTTAGAATTTTTAGGGTAGTGGCAGGTATTCGGAAATTGAGGTTAAGGGGGTCTCAGTCGGTCGTCGTTCCTTCCTCGTTCCGAGTTAGTTCGGCCCTTACGAACCGGCGCTCGGTTCCCTCCCCTCACCCCCCCCCCTGTCTGAAAGAGGACATTGCCACCTACCTCTCCCAGTGATTCCCCCACAACCTTCATCCACCGCCTTCTCTTAGCTGGTCAGTTTTCATCATCATTTTCTCCCATTTTTCTCAGGAAATAATCATCCAATTTCCATGTTTCTTGTAGCATTCTTTCTATTTTTATGATCTCTACACCAATCCATTTTTTATTCCAAAAGTAAAATCTATAGAATCTTAAATTGAAGGAAAAAAAAAACGCTTGCATACGAGTCTGCAACGCATTGGGACATTTTCATGTCTTTACCTATTGCTTTTTACCTCACTAGAGGATTTTATAACCCACCCTCCGTTGTTGTCACAATGTGAAACGAATCATTAACATAATAACTATCTATAGCTATTTGTTGTATTTTTCAAACCTCACAATGCGTTGCTGTTGTCTACTCTACTTAGCTTTTATCTCACTGGCTGTTTACCGAAATTATTGAACATCACATGTAGGTACCTATGTAGCCAAAGTTTTGACAGACGAGTGAAATGTCGGAAGACAAGTTGGACAATATGTCTTCGCTAAAAGGAAAAAATATAGAGCCGGATGGCCAACTTCCTCAACAAGGCGAATCCGAATCATTTCAATATGGAGATGTAGATTCCTCGGTTTTTCTAGATGCAACGCTATCAAGCAATTGGGTTGATAAGAAGGTACCTAATTTCAATAAAATAGACGATTCCGGATCAATTATCTTCTACACTCCCGATCATTAGTTTGTAAACAAAATATGAGAACAGTTATGCCCATAGCTCCGCTATTCGTATAGTCAATATGTTATGGAGAACATGAAAATGTTCGTTAAATCGAGAGCTTTCCAACGAGTGGTGAACGATTTTTGTGGGTTAAAAAGTGTAGAAAAGGAACAAACCTAACAACGGGGTCGTTGTAAGCGGAAATCATTATAAAGGCACTGTAACACAATTTCGTTACGCAATTTCGTGACAGTTTTTTGTGCTATGTGCCAGGGCAAAGACATGAAAATGTCAAAAAAAATCAGCTGGAAGAAGAAGAAGAAATGTTTACTTTAACAAGGAAATACCAATACATTTTCAAGTTCAACATTATAGGAGTGGGCATTTGCCAAATGTCTCAAACGCTCTGGTCCCATCCTTACACCAATCAATATTAACAAAAGAGAATTAATTTTTAACGAACATCCTTATCAAACAACAATTTATGGTTTCAGCTGCACTATAATTATACATCTATTGATAACACTAGCTGTTAATATAATTTAAGTTACAATACAATACAAACAATAATAATAATCATCATCATTAAGCGGATGATTCCTTTTATATGTATATAGTATAATATACTATAAACTATAACTATAAACTATAACATATATAGTTATTTTAATAATATATAATGTTATAGTTTGTAGTTGTAAACTATAATCATAAATTATAATTTTTATAATTAATAATTAATATGTAGGTAATGATTATAATTTTATTTTAAAATTTATAATTATAAATAATAATTATAATTTATCATTATAGTTATTAATCAGACATTTCCTGTAGTTCAGAGCCTGTCTCGCAAAATTGTACAAATCTATCCAGTTCGGCCCATTAAGAATATTTAACATTTCCTGTGGATCCACAGGAAACTCCACTTTGTTAAAGGACTTCATCCTTACTTGTGCAATTGTGGGATATCTGTATAGAAAATGATAGCCAGTTTCCTCCCTGTTCCGCAACTTAGCATTTAACTTTATTTACTCGCAATGCACCTTTGCAATAAGGCGATACATGCGCTGGTTATTTTTCTTTACATAGAAGTCAGTTGGAGGTATTTTGAAATATTATTGTGATAGTTTAATTTTAAATCTTATCACAACTTTTTTTAAATAATGGTATATTTAAGGTGTGTTGACGTTCCTCAGTCGGAAACCTTCTCTTTCATGATAGCATACCAACTTATACCTCTTCAATCAGATTCCTTGCGCTTATTATCATAACATTCACGTTCCTCTCAAACTTTTTGGTAGCTTTATGCTCGAATCTCCAATCGACTTTCCATCAGTTATTCATTCACTGCTTCGAGCCCGAGCCGATTAACAAGGATAAAGGGGTACCGGGAGATTTATCGAAGTGTTAATACAAACCAGGCGACTTCAAAAGATTCAATTTCCTCCAACGCTACATTTGTTCAAAGGTAAAAATCTACTGGAACTGCAATGTAATTTTCACTTTCCTGATAGGAGAATCCGCACTCAAGAAAGCAGCCACCAAACTATGATGTTGGTCAAAAACTGAGTGTGTACCAGCTAGCTGGTTTTCTTTATTCATATAACTCGATTGAGCCTATTGTCATACATTGCTTTTTTCTAGTTACTTGTATATATATTATAACCTAAATATTGTGTTCATACTTTCTTAATTGACCTAATTACTTAATTTTAATTATTTAAAAGAATGACGCTTATAAATTTTGTTTCAGGACTCTTGTGGTGCTGACCACGAGTTATTCTTATACCAACGACTCAACCTCGCCCAGGTAATACTCAATTAGGTATTGGAAATGTTATAAATATAAATAGCTTCCTTTGTTTATTATGTCTTATTGCTCTTTTGATATCATAATGGCTCAAAATAACAACACATCCTATAAGGTATTTATAAAGGATTTATCGCAGATGAATGTTTTATACTACTAATGAAGATAACAAAACGTTAAATACATTTTTTTTTCTTGCCTGTCGGACTTTTAGGGTATTTTAGGATTATTGTGTAAGTGGTCTACCACTGTGAGGACGGCAAGTATATCATCACTCGCATCTCCAATTTTGGCATAAAATAAGTACGTATGGTGTTTGTCACAACCCACATGTCCGTTTGCTCCAGCGTGTTCTACCTAGAAAATAAGCCAGAAATTGTTTTTCCTGTTTATATACTATTTTCTTCCAAATTTGAATCAATCGATATGACATTAACCTTTATGGTTAGTAAGCAGTTACAACCGGTTAGAAAGTGTCATTTGCCAATCCATCATTTATCAATGTGCTCTGCTCAGGTTTTTTTGTTTCTCTTGAAGTTGGAGGAATGAGCTTAGGTGATTAGTGAAAGTTGGTAACGATATCGAGATCGCATTAAACTCACACTTTGAGATCCAACCTTCCTGATCTCAGTTAAACGAAACTATACGGTAAAATATCACAGACCCCCGGAAATATAATAATTATTGCCAAATTTTAATGAAGAGTTTTTAATTATATTCCAATTCCAAAGCTTGCTGTTGAGTTCTTTTGTCAGGCTTGAGAGAATTATCAAGCTCGCTTCGCCAGAACTGAATCGATAAGATTAGAGTTTAGACAGCTATTCAATCAGTGGAGAGTGGTTTGACCTGGAGCAGTAAGAATATCCGTTCACGAGGAATTTTAGTAAATCATTTTCAATAAAATCATTTCGGTAAACGGGTACAAATTTAAGGAAATAACGTTTCGATTTAGGGTTTGTGACGTTTAGCCCTCAAGAAGGTCATCGTATTCGAGCCAACAGTAGCTCCAGCGCTCACGCAGATTTGATTTTCCACGAACATCTAGTTCGCACAATTTAGCTCAAATTAGGGGCGTTGGGGTTGAGCCCAATACGATTCGCTGCTACATGAGACAACGCGAAAAATTAACAACATGATCCCAAACAACTTCTCAATTGTTTTGATCTTTGTCAGTATGGAAAATTATCAACCTCATCTTGAACATTATTATTCAAATGAGGGTGGTACGTCGACAATTTCACGAGTGCAATCAATCATTTTTACTCCAGCAAATTTTTGATTTTGGCGTTCCTACTTTACGTTTCACGTTTTGTCAAAGTTATAGCAGAATTTCTAATTTATTCTTATCGTAATTCGTAATTTTGGTGTCTTTTAATTCTGGTGTCTTAAATTTTTTTTCTTAGAAATTTAATTTTGGTGTCTAAATCTTTTATTGTCAGTAGCTATGTCATAGTAGGTTGCAAATAAGGAACAATCGCCGTATAATAAATAAATGGATAATTATAGTTATGAGTACTTATCATACAAAATTGTGTAGCAAATTAATATTGAGGTACCTATCTTAATTGATTAGAGTAGTTACATTGTATCAAATTATGATTAGCCGCATGAATTGCAAATTGATGGAATTTTAATTTTAAACAAACCAAATGAATTGCAAATTGATCAATTTCAGTTTAAAAAAAAACATCATTTTAGTAAAACCTTGTAAGCTAAAGCCACGAAAGAATCTTTACTGCTTGAGTTCAAATCAAACCTAAACTACTACTGAGAGCGTGGAATGTGAGATTGCCTTTGATAATTAGTTAGGGTTCTATCAATCCCTCACTGACCTCATCCTCTTTCAGACCTTGAATCGACATTGAGAGAACCAATAAACTTTTATGGGATGGAAGAAGTGCGATGAAACTCGTGTCCTTCAAGAATAGTTAAATGAAGTAGACTGTTGGCCATTGTAAAGGAGAAGGAAATTCACTATTTGATTTCCCTAGAGTGAACTGAGCCTTCAACAGGAGTAAGTTTGACGTAAGGCCATGTAAAAACTTACATCCTCCAAGATTACGGATCATAAGAAAATAATCCATCTTTCCTAGAAAATCCTTCTAGGGCTCAAAGAGCCTACCGTTAGAAATCCTATCAGTAGCTTGAAGACTATAAAGCATTGTTTCACCACAGCAAACAACGCTACAAACTAACTTTCTCCTTTTCATTAACTTTAAAAGTTTACTTGGAGAGTTATAATATTGCTTCCTCGCTACAGATGGTAGGGAACTCTGTAATTGCGCGCCAAGTCAAAATAATAGAGGTCCCTTGAATTGAAATTTTTACTCCAATTTTGCGTTTAACAAAATTTTAGTTTAATTGTTTAACATTTAAAGCAATTTTTGATTTCCACTGCAAATTTATGTAAGATAAAAACTTTTACTCGTATAGCTTTTAAACGCTGTTGAAGTATGTTATTAAAATGATTGTAATGGGTGGAGGCAACAGCGCTTTTAAAACGTAGTTTATAATTTATTATTCTCCTTACTGAGCTAAAACTAGCTTTCACTACAAGAGACAACGGACCACAAGAAATACCTCAGTTATCGCTCTCTTCCTCTTGAATTCATGTTCACCTCGGTTCTTCTTTCAACTCAATTTGCAGGTTAACTCCGAGCGGTAAACAAGAATTGCGATGAGGCAAGCATAGCTCGGTAACCCTCAGCAAGTACCTACCGTATAATGATTGGTCATTCTCTCAGCACCAGCGAAATTATGGTGGAATTATCTCAACCCTGAGTTTCGAAATGACGGTGGAAGACTTGGAAAATAACATCGTAAAGTTCCCTTGGACGTCTTTCGTAGTCCCGGGTAGTAAGGGAGTCGTTACTGTTTAAGCAGGGTATCAGGGTCTCGTTATGCGTTTCACTAAGATTTCCTCCAATGTGCACTGAAGGGCTCCCTCTGAGTTTCTGATCCCTTACTGAATGTTACGAGTCCCATAACCAGATGGGGTTTCCCTTCAGAATCTACAAGAAACGACGCTACGTGCACTGTAAGGAAGGGAATTAAGTTCAGGAGCTTTAATTCATTCCACTAATCTGTACAGGTGAGAACCAATATACTTAAATAGCTCTTCAGATTGGGTGTGATAATAGACATCATAAAATTAATGAGTAGGTACCTAACTCGTTGTAATAGCACCTATACTATAAACTATACACACAACTGGAGAATCAGCAAAACTGGACTGGCACCGTAAAAAATCCATAAGGATTCTCATTGTCTCATCTTTACTTTTTTATGTCCTTGGTTCAGTAGTTTTTAATTTTCCTATCGACGTCTTGCATTGGGATTACCCCCTTTGATAATCCAGCTGTATAGCTCCGCCATGTTGCGATGTAGTGAGCTTTTCGCTAATGTCCAAATTACCGAACTTCCATCCATCCGTCTGGCTTATTGGTTGAACAATGAATCTTTGAAATCGAGCTAGGTTTACGATTCAAGGTGAAATCATAAATCCACTAAAAATTTTCCGGCGCCCTACGGGGCACTTTGCTTGGTTTCCATGGACCATTTTTTTACGAAATTTGATATAATATATCAATATTATATCATTAATATTGTTCGGTCCGGAGAATGATAAATTTAATGGACTGTAATTGTGAAATTGAAAGACCGATTCTACGTTTATTAAGAGATGGAGAAAAGCAAATTTAATAATGTTGATTTGAAATATCAGAAAGAGAAAATCCCAGATACCAAGCTGAAAAGGAAATATGGATGAAGCAGAGGAATATAATAATTTGATGAGGGATTCACCTGTGTGCTCGAGACTTAGCGTGGCAGCCGGCCGGCTGGCGTTACGTGCTTCTGTTCTTCTGGCAGGAAGGTAGACCGCGAGAAAATCACTCCGGTTCGCGAAATTTGAATTGCCGAGACTTAGAAACGGGGGGGTGAAAAATGAGGCAAATGTTCGGACGGCGTCTCCCATTCGAGCTCCCAATACGACTGACCGGTAGGAAAAATGGTTGATGTGAAGCGGGAACAAAGAGGGAGGCGTTAACAATAGGAAAGGTGAGAGTCAGGTCGGTGCACAACTTGGTATCCTTCCATAAACAAGATAATAGAGTCCAAACATACCCCCCATCCGCAAAATTTGAAAAAATTTAGGAAATTTTGTGTATAAGAAACAAGAGACAAAAATGACAAAAGAGTTTATCCAAATTCAAAATGATCTGGATAACCCACAAACTAGATAGAAACAATAAACAAGATTAGCATAAGTTCAAATATTAGTAATAATGTGCATAGAAAACAATACTTGAGCATAATAAGTAGGATTAGGATAAATTAATCTTTAGGAAGAGGAACAATACGGTTGAGAGGACGCATCACAACTCCGTTTTGAGTGTTGATACGTGCGACTCGAATCCCACCATCTCGACCCGGTAGCAGCTCACATACTCTTCCCAAGGGCCATTGGGTTGGTAGATGTTGCGGAGAGTACCAATATACTAGGTCACCCTCTTCGATGTCTTGAATAGGTTTTGTCCATTTGGGCCGATGCAGTTGCGTGTGAAGATATTCGCGACTCCAGCGTGACCAGAAACCTTGAATCATCTGCCGAGTGAGTCTCCAGCGATCAAGGCGATTCATTGGGATATCCTGTACGTCAATTTCAGGACGAGCGAGAAGAGGTCCGCCGACGAGGAAATGACCAGGCGTGAGAGCATCGGTGTCGTTTGGCGAAGATGAGAGGGCATTCAAAGGACGTGAATTTAAGATGGCCTCAATACGAACTAGTACCGTGTTGAACTCCTCAACATTCAGGATTTGGTCTCCGACCAATCTCTTCAAATGGTACTTGACAGATTTGATGCCCGCCTCGACTAGTCCTGAAAAGTTAGGGGCGTATGGAGGCTGGAATAACCATTCAATCCGACGTTCCGCCAAATATGACCGTATAGTAGATTCTGAATTAGCGAGAAATACATAAATTTCTTGAATTTCACGTGCTGCGCCTCTGAAGTTTCTTCCATTATCCGAAAAAATCCGAGTAGGAAGTCCTCTACGTGCAACGAAACGATCGAATGCAGAAAGAAAGGCTACCGAAGAGAGAGAACTAACGTATTCTATATGCACAGCCTTGCTTGACATGCATACGAACAGTGATATATAAAATTTTTCACTGCTAGCGTTTCTTCGGTTGCTATAACGTATGAAGAATGGACCACCAAAATCTACTGACGTGTTAGTGAAACAGCGTGAAGGAGTTACTCTTTCCTCCGGCAGGTTAGCCATGGGCGGTTGGAGAGGAGTACGAGGTTTCAATTTGTAACAAATACTACACCGAAATGATCGCTGTCGGATGAGACTTTTCAGACCAATAATCCAGTATTCACGGTGCATAAGGGATTGCACCAGTCTAGGGCCACCATGACCTGAATACTTGTGAAAATAGTCACACAACAAGATGGCAAGATGTGACTCTCTAGGTATCAATAAGGGGTGTTTTGATCCAGGAGGAAGGGCGGAAAATTGTAGACGACCCCCCACCCGCAAAAACCCGTTTGGGGTGAAAAAAGGAGATAAGTGAGCGATCCGTTTTGAGCATTGATCTCCGTTGGTGATGGCTTGAATTTCATTGGAAAAATGATGCTGTTGTGTGATCTCAACGAAGAACATGAGAGCATCCCGATATTCAGAGGGCGTAATTGGTCCTATTAACCATTCAGAACGAGGACGTTTAGCTCTTTTCATGAGTAAATTGTAAAGAAACCGTAGAACATAGGTGAAGCGTCTCTGCAATTTCAGAAGTGAGTAAGAAGTTTTCAAAAACTCAACGAAGAATGGAGATCCCGTATTTACTACAAGCACTGGATACGACAGGTTCTTGCTTTCAGGAATGGTGGCTGGCAAGTCCAGTTGAGCGATTGGCCATCGATCAACAGGTAAGTGTAAAAACTCTGGTCCGTGCCACCAGAAGTTATTATTTATGAGTTCGGAGGGACGTAACCCTCTGCTTGCTGGGTCGGCTGAGTTGAATTCCCCTGCTACATGACGCCACACAGCTTCAGGGCAGTCAGTATGAATCTGAGTGACCCTGTTCGCCACGAAGATCTGAAGTTTGTAAGGAGGTGTTCTTATCCACGCTAGAACCGTTGAAGAGTCCGTCAAACATATGACATCCGAAACCGAATGGGAAGGAGAGAGAGGTAGTACAACACGAATGAGCTTGGCCAACAAACATGCTGCACCTAGCTCCAAGCGATTGATCGTCCACGCTTTGAGTGGAGATACTCGTGTTTTTGCACGAAGTAAATGAACAGCTACCCCAAGAATACTTTCGACTCGAAGATATACCGCTGCAGCCATGCCAAAGGAACTCGCATCCGAGAATCCAACGATCTGAAGTCTCAAGCAAGGTTCGAGCAGAATATAACGCGGAATGCGAATTTGCTCAAGAACATGAAATTCATCCTGAAAGGCGATCCACCTGTCGTGGAGTTCAGGTGTGAGAGGATCGTCCCATTTCAGCTTTGCTAACCAAATTTGTTGGAGAAAAACTTTGATAGCAAAGGTTACAGGCGCTATGTATCCGTTCAAATCAAAAATTCTTGCCAAACGAGATAGAATTCCCCGCTTTGTAAAGGGTTCATCTGAGGAGTCAATCCGATATCGAAATGCATCAAGTGAAGGGTCCCATAACAATCCTAAAACTTTGATGGATGAAGAAGAGTCCGACGGAAACGGAAGTGCTTGAGGTTCCGAAGAAAACGTAGTGGTTAGTGAAGGAGATGAGCTTGCCCATTTACCGAGTTCAAAGCCTCCCGCCCGACACAGGGATACCAGCTCCGAACAAAGAGAAGAAGCTTCCTGTTCCGTAGAAGCCCCGAAAAATGAATCATCAATGTATGTGCCAAATTTCAGAATTTGGGCAGCTCGAGGGTACTTATGACCCTCATCCAAAATGAGTTGTTGAATAGTGCGAAGTGCTAACCAAGGGCTACTTGACACACCGAAGGTCACCGTACGAAGTTCCCACTCTGAAATTGGCTCATCAGGTGAGAAACGCCAGAGAAACCGTTGAAACTGACAATCGTCAGGATGAAGTTGAATACAGCGATACATTTGTTTAATATCGCATGTAACCGGTATTTTATGCAATCGAAATTGAGTAACAATGCGACCTATCTCGCTCTGGAGTTTGGGGCCCGCTAGTAATGAACTATTCAAACTAGCACCGGAAGGATCTTTTTCAGCAGGGGAAAATACCACTCTGACTTTATTACCTGCATCCAAGGTTTTTAAGACACCGTGATGCGTCATTAGGTAGTCAGAAAGCGTAGACATTTTTACCATATGTCCTTGTCGAACATAATCGAGCAAATTGTCTCGATACAACTGAAAATATTCCATATCCTTGGAAAATCGAGTTTCTAGTTTCAACAGACGATTAATGGCAACAGAACGAGTTGAGCCCAATTTAGGTCGAATGCCATCCTTGAACGGAAGACGAGTAATGTATCGTCCTGAAGAATCCCTAGAGATTGTTTGTGCGAAATAATCCTCACAGTATTCATCCTCCGGATTTAGAGTATCATTGGTTGAATGATCATCAACCTCCCATAATGCCCGAAGTGAAGAGTCCAACTTAGAATCACATTGAGTACAGGATGAAATCAGTGAGGTGACATAGGATTCTGGCGTTTGATTAGGAATAGAACCCATTATAATCCAACCGAGAGTAGTGAAGATCGCCGAAGGTTTTCCTAGAAGGTGAGAAGGTTCCGGAGGAAGAATGTCCAAAAATGCTTGAACTCCAAGGAGAACGTCGATGGGAGCCGACAAATGAAAGTCCGGATCTGCTAGCTGAATTTGATTGAATTTTGAACGAATATTCAACGGAATCACACCAGTTGGTAAATCTGAAGTTATTCGTGAAACCACAGCTGCGTCGAAGTAAACTATTGAATTATTATCACTGTGCATTGGAGCTATCCCACATGAAACTAGTCCTTGTATTGATTTAAGAGAGGAACTACCAACTCCTGAGACCTGAAATGTACATCTTTTCCGTGGAAGCGCAAGCCGATTTGCCATTGACACAGTTATAAAATTCGCCTGACTACCTGGGTCTACGACAACTCGACAGAAATGCCACTCCCCCCTCACGTCCTTAATCCGAGCTTGTGCAGTACCGAGAAGAGAAGTAGTTTCCGAAGTAGAAGTTTCCGCAGGAGAATTCAAACATGAATTTTGGAGAGCGATGGAGGACGAAGGTTCCGTAGAAGTGAAAGCGCAGGTAGACGATCGTGAAACACCGGGAGGGGGAAGATCAGCAGCAGTCGAAGAATGAGCCAGGTTCGAAGAAGGAGGGTTTTGTACAACAGGCCTGTGTAGTTCACTATGATGTTTCCTACTTTGACAATGTCTACATTTATTGGTTGACAGGCAATTAGCAATAGCGTGCCGACCCAAACATGACCAACACCTTTGGAAAGATCTAACATAATTTTGTTTAGTTTCGAGATTGGCCTGCAGAAATAGAGGACAGTGGGCGAATTTATGACCCGCTTTTCCGCAAGGACAAAACTTTGAATTTGAATCAATTTTTGTAGATACGACATTTTTGTCCTGTGTGGCCACAAATGAACGTTTCTTTTCAAGAACCGCAGGGAATGAAGTTTTGTTGGACGAAGTCGATTGCGATTCTCCGGTGGTTAAATGGTTCACAATACACATATCGCGAAGAAATTTAACCAATTTGTCAAATGTGGGAAACTCCGTATCTAAGAATTTTATTTCAAACTCTCTACGGGTTTTTTGGTCAATGAGACTCAAACTCCAATGCAACAGAATAAATTGTGATAAATGGGGTATATTTAAACCATTCAAACTGGCCACATTAGATTGAATTGTTTCGACTAAATCTTTCAGAGATTTAGGGGACATATTTCTCAGAGGTGTCAACTTGAATATATTATTTAGGTAGTGCGAAGCCAATGCCCGTTTGTTCAAATACTCCTTTTTTAATAAGTTATAGAGTACCATGTAGTTATCAGGATGGAAAGGTACAGTTTCTGCCAATTTGAGCGCGCTACCTTCCAAGTAACTGAGAAGGAAACTAAATTTTTCTACATCCGAGAAGCTCGTGTTTTTATGAATAATTGAATCATATAGTGCAATAAAACCAGGAAATTTGTCCAAGTCGCCTGAAAACTTGGCAACATTCAACGAAGGTAGATAGGCACGTGGATTTGCTGTACTAGTCGTTTTCACTCCTTGAGCCGGCGGGATGGCTCGACTAGCAGCATATTTATTCCTAGCAGCAAGAATAGGAAAGTACATTTCATCAAAGGCATCACTCTTTTGTGTAATCCTCATCTCGAAATCAGCATGTAATACACTCATTTCGGCTAAATCTGTAAGAATGTTGTTGAAATCCGCATATGTTTCGACCACTCGATCTGCCCGAACCATGAATTTATCAATATTAGTTGGAAGTGAAGGAATCAAGTCAAAGGCTATCTGAGCTTGAGACCATAAACGTTCAAGTTTGCTATTCAAGACTTTGAAGTGTTTAACATCCTGCTCTGATGCCATGTCGACCTATGAGCTGATACCGACAAGAGAAGGAAAGATCGGCTAAGACAACCAGAACAAAGGAAGGAACACAGGACAAACGTCAAAGGGAGGAAAGGAACAAATAATGAACAATGATTATACGGAAATAATGTTCGTGAACGAACCTGAGGAAAGAATGACAAACGTGGTAGGTAAGAGGATTACAAAATGGTGAATATCTACTTTGAAGGTCAATTTAAGATATACCTACCTATACTCAAGTATTGCACATACACATATTACAACTATGAAAAGAATTAATGTGCCGATCGATCCGGCTTGAAGTAACCACTAAAAGTATGTTCGGTCCGGAGAATGATAAATTTAATGGACTGTAATTGTGAAATTGAAAGACCGATTCTACGTTTATTAAGAGATGGAGAAAAGCAAATTTAATAATGTTGATTTGAAATATCAGAAAGAGAAAATCCCAGATACCAAGCTGAAAAGGAAATATGGATGAAGCAGAGGAATATAATAATTTGATGAGGGATTCACCTGTGTGCTCGAGACTTAGCGTGGCAGCCGGCCGGCTGGCGTTACGTGCTTCTGTTCTTCTGGCAGGAAGGTAGACCGCGAGAAAATCACTCCGGTTCGCGAAATTTGAATTGCCGAGACTTAGAAACGGGGGGGTGAAAAATGAGGCAAATGTTCGGACGGCGTCTCCCATTCGAGCTCCCAATACGACTGACCGGTAGGAAAAATGGTTGATGTGAAGCGGGAACAAAGAGGGAGGCGTTAACAATAGGAAAGGTGAGAGTCAGGTCGGTGCACAACTTGGTATCCTTCCATAAACAAGATAATAGAGTCCAAACAAATATCATATATTATATATCAATATTATATCATTAATATCATATATTAATATGGAGCATATTATGCTCTCCATAAGGTCTAGTTGTGCCGCGAAGCTTTTGGTTAGTATCAGTCACTTCTAAGGGTTGAAAATAGGAGTTGTAATTTTCAAAACACTTACGTTTTTAGAATCAAATGAGACCAATCAGAGTACTGTACGACCAACTATCATTACATCAGAGTTTATTGTGAAATTGATAATAATAACGTGGGATCCCTGCGAGCTTAGCTCCCTACTAACCTTGCTCGATAATATGATTGGTAGGTAGTATTAAAGAGGATCACGAATTTTCAGTTTCTTCGGTTTTGCTTTATTATTTTCAATAATGAACCATTGGAGTCAAGCAAGAAAAAAAAAGTTAACCCCCCTCAAAATTTGATGTTAGACGTTTCAAGGTACGTAAAATCCGAAAATCGAATAAAAAATGTTCCGTCCGTCCGCCGTACACACTCGTTTGCACTTTTCTTAGCAACCCTGGACCGATTTGGTTCAAATTTGGTATATGAGCTCCATTTGGGGTCTAGTTGTGCCGCGAAGCTTTTGGTTGATGTCAGTCACTTCTAAGGGTTGAAATTTAGAAAACGCCCTAACTCAAAAAATTTCGACATAAAGTTATTGTTTTTTCGTCAATTTAAGATAGTATTGAATTTTTAGAATCGAATGAGACCACGCCGAGCTCTGCAGGACAAACCGTTCGCTCCCTACGAGTACTTAAGGGTTCTCCTTCGATAAAACAGAATCACGGTGAATCACAAAAGAGGTCTAATCTCCGTTGAATTTTTAGCTAACCAAAACACGATCGCTGTTCGTGTCTTCAAGTTGTATCCAGTTTTGCTTCCTTAGCAACCAATAATCAAATTTCCATACGAAGCTCCCTATTTTTCGAATCGAGCGTTTAGTTCTTTCAACCCTTCATTTCCATTTGGTTGGTGGTTGGGTTTGAAATTTTCAAAAAATGCCCTGGTAGGTAGGTAGAAGGTATTTATGGTCGGTAGGTAAAGAATAAATAAATAGTGACAATGGCAAAGCCATAATCTTTGCAGAAGAGTGATCTATACTGGAAAATAATACATACCTTTGTGAAATAATTTGCAGCGTTTTCTTTCTGTGTTGTAATTTTTTACTCACAGAAAAACTCCTAAATTCAATTTATAGTACTGACATATAGTAACGTGGCAAATTTTTAAAAACAAGAAATTTAAAAGAAATAGGAAATTTTGATTTTAGTGATGAAAATTTTGGCAATAATTAAGTTAGCACTATTAGAGAGCCAAGCTGGTGTGGCTACTTTTTACAAGAAAGTTGAAGTTCAATAGATCTGATTTGATTTTTTCTTATCCAACGTCAATAACGATCAAATAACTGTTTACCAAATGCCAGGTTCTCCAGATGGATTAGGACCAGTAGGCAAGCAGGATAGTGTAAGGTATAGTGTTTCTCCTGATGCTAATCTTTCTAGCTCTCGATGTCATCGAGGTATATCCAAGATCTGATGGTAACAGGATTTATCATGAAATACGTCATTTCACTATTAACGTCAACACACAGCATTATTGTATAATTATAGTGAATAACTGAATTTCTATAATTTGTGAATGAATTGGGTCAAGACAATATTGAGAAGCAAAGGGATTCAAAAGCGAAGAGTAGTAGTACGAGTAGTACAGGACGGAATGTGTGACTGACTTCAACAAGGATTTTACAAGAGAACGTAAAGAGCTCACAACTTTCAAGAGTTTTGGAAATGAGATACTAAGTTGCATCATAGAATTAAATAGACAGAAAGAGTAATCGGAGTGGTGGGAGGAAGATTGTGCACTGCGGATGTCACTTGCTTTTATCCAATAAAGGATCCAACCGAAGTCCTAGACAAATCGTCCCTACCAACTAGGTATTCAAATGAACCTCGTCTCTTCAAAGAGCATACAAGCGAGAGTGAACCAAGAATACTAAGTTAGTGATTTTTCACTCTTCTAAAAGTGTATGTTCCTATATCAGGTTCCTATACCTAAAATAATTTAACGTGGTATAATAATGGGTCATTCACCGCTTCACCACCTCCATTTTTTATGACGTCCCACGTTAAGACTTGGGCGTCCTTATGAGGGTTAAGGAAGGAGATTAATCTGGAATTAAGGAGGATAAAACTCAAAAATAAATAAATAAATAACCACGCACGAATCCTCTTTAGACCATCCTGGATTCGAATCAGCAAAAAAAAAACCATGGATGTATGTCTGTGTGTGTGTGTGTGTGTGTAGGTGACAAAATCTTGTGTACTCGATCCTATCTCTATTTGTTCCGGAAACAGAAATACGGAATACGTCGCCGGAAATCTGAATTTTGCCTTTGAAGGAGGGAAGGATTTTGAAGGAGGGGGGTCAATGATTTTTTTAAAACGTGCGTTTTCGGACATAATCTTAAGTACTCCGCCCAGGCCTCAATTTCCCACCGATCTGCGTGTTTCTATTACTGTTCGACTCAGATAACTTCCGAGCTGCAAATTATTTCACCAGAGTTTCGAAATTATCATGGGGAGGGGGCAAGTGAGGGGATAATTTTCACTAAATCCACGATTTTTCAATACTTCGGCCAATACATTTTCGAAAAATCGTGTATAGATTTTCTTTATAGCATTGCATGCATTTCCGGCAATATTCCCATTCCCTTCAATATGGAACTGAATTTTCACTTCCAACAAGTAAACTTAAACTCATCAATCATCTATAAAAATGGGATGAAATTGAAGCTATAGAATTATGGAGGAAGGTACCACCATGGAGTAGAGACTTGAAAAACCCTACATCCTTTCTTTCTTGTGTAAATTATAAAACACGATACTTTCTTAATATATTTCAGGTTGGACCTGTGGGGACCCAAACGCGATCCATTGTACATAGTTGTGCCTCTGACTGTCGTCTACTCGCTGATTTTCCTGACAGGCGTCATCGGCAATGTCAGCACTTGTATCGTCATTGCGAGGAACCGTCACATGCACACGGCCACCAACTACTACCTTTTTTCTCTCGCCATTTCCGATCTTTTGCTCCTCGTGTCAGGCCTACCCAGCGAAATGTACATTTTGTGGTTCAAGTGAGTATCCAACGCTTTTAAGGGGGTCGTACACATTAGGCGGAGGGGTGTGTTCGTTGGTGGGATCTGGAAAGTAAGGTAGGAACATAGTGGGGGCACTTTAACTTCTTCATTTGAAAAGGGAAGGGAATTGGGAAAATTCATTGCTTTTTTCTGTATTATTTGAAAGTTTCTTAAGAAAAATATGATCTAGCCAGACCTCTTGGAGTTCTCTTAGGGTCCGATTCCCGAAATTTTTTTTTTTTTTTTTCTTAAAGAACTGTAATTTTTGTGTGACGAAGCTAATAATTTATTGCGCCAAAAGAAAGTACACTAAGTTACAAATGTAACAGAAAAATTAAAATATTTCTTAAACAAGGTTTAATTAAGAACAAATTTGTCATACCTACATCATAATAAGACAACCATATTATGAATGTCGACGTAGTTACTAAAAGATCAATCCGGGTCTCCCAGACACATGTTTTTCACAAACCCCAACGTCAAAACATAGTTACGAATTTAATTGTGTAGACCATATTGGTGCAAGCAATTCAATGTGGTTCACTACTCGATTCCAACTTATTGCAAAGAGGATTGTAAATGTTAGGCCCGATACTTACGATACAGCAATACCTATTAAGTGTACAATAGGACATTCTATTTGAAGGTTGCACTACCACAAAATCAAGGAAGGATTTGGAATCCTCCCTACTTTTATTTTTCAAGTTAGAGTGTTACAAGTTTTTAGGCTCGTAAATGCCGTAGGGGAAGGACGTGTACCTAGAGCAACTTCCTACTACTCAGACCCTTGACGGGAGGAATATTGAACGAACGAGCCAAAATATTGCTTTCATGATGGCAACATTGCTCTCCAATAATGGAGCGCTTTGCGTCGGTTGTAGAAGCTGTAAGTCGTCCATTTAGTTTTGCCCCCCATTTTGGGTAACATTTTGGGTAACCTCCGTACTTCGAGGTTTCCCAGCGACCTGGTAAGTGTTTGTAATTAATATTTTTGGTGGATTCAGAAGCTGTGGGGTATGGGCTTCAACGAGATCTATTGCTTTTTCTACTTGGCTTTCATTGCTTTCTATTGCTTTTTCATTTCTGAAGACAAAAGAGATGTGTGGAGTTCTGGCAGAGAGGATGATGGAACTTTGGACGATCTAGAAATAAAAGTGGTAGGAGAACAGCACGAAAGAGGATGATGATGTTTGCCGAGTGAGGGTCAGGGTCAGGGACATCATACAATTTTTGCCTCAGCCTATTTTCAACCGATGAGGAGGGATACATTTCAATGTTTCTTTTGCCGGGTTCGACCTTTATTGATTTTGAGATCTTCGCGAAACTCCTTTGTAACTATAGTGTTCGCGTTCTGAAATTATTGATAGTTTAAAGTCGTTATTTTTATACTTTTATTTTTTCAAAACATATTTTCAAGGAGAAAGTTCGTTTTACGTCTTATTTGGGCTCGTGCATAAGTTATTGCTACCCTATTTTAAACAAATGTTTGATGAAAAATTATACTTGTATAAATGAAGTGTTTCCAGAAAGTTACAGTACTTACCCACTGTGTTTTGTCTTTTTTGCGCCCATTTCTTCATTTGTTTGAAACACTAAAAATGGTTGCCCAAGGTACAATGCAAAAATCCATTTTTAACAAATCAATTATAACATATCAACCATTGGAGATTTTTCAAAATTTTCAGAGGTATTCTGAAAGCCTACTAGATAGAGCATTGATATACCTAGAAAAAACTTAAAAAGCTACTTGACCTGTCCTAAATTTAGCGATGAAGAAATCTGCCCAAGGTACACGTCCTTCTCCTACTGTTTCCTAGTTTGTCTAAACCTAGTAGGGCCGATTTTTAGGGAATTTAGCATTTAAAAAGAGGCCTTTTCGTCGAGACGAATCTGACGGACTCGGCAGGGGGCAAAATTTTGATATTTGAATTTTGTTAACTTTTTCAGTAAGACGGATTTGCTTTACTTGGTTAAGGGATGAAAACTTTTCAGCGAGACGATCTGCCGTACTTGTTTTCGACTAACGGAGTGGGTTTTTCGTCGAGACGGATTTGTCGTATTGGCCCGGGGAGGATTTGAACAGAACAAAAGATTATTTGAGTTTTGACAAGAAGCAACAACCAGTTAGCACTGAGAGAGTACGGGAAAGAGTGGCTGCCCCTACCTGGTGGCCGAGGGCTTTTATCGGCTCACCCCGCTTCTCCCTTCCTATGAGGGAGGGAGATGAAGAATACCTTGAAGGGCGTTGCCCAATTCTAAGGTGCTTTTTGGCTCTTGATTCTTGTTGTTTATCAGAAATAAGTAGGTATACAAGTTTCATTCAAGTTACAGTGTTGAAAATCATGACATAGATCATTTACATCAAAACCACTAGAGAACTTATCGGGTATTAGGAACCCAAAGAATTCTGGTGGAACTGATAGAAAATAATTTTGAACTGTTGGCCCAACCAAGTCCTGTTAGCGGCTGCGTACAAAGTCTCAGTTGTTTTTTCAAACAAACCACTGAGATCTCAACCAAAAATTGAGAACTCGTACCTACAAGTAAATTCATCCAGCAGTTTTTTTCTAAAAACTGTAACATAACCACATAACATAGGCAGGTAAATAGTCACAATCAGGACAACACCTCTTTGTCGCTTTGCTGAAGCCTGGTAAAAAAACTAATTTTTCAACGTAGCAAGTAAAATTTTTCCTATGTAAGATGTAGGAATGTAGAGTATTTACTAACATAAAGACACTAGGTAAATACAAAAATGAATAAGTTCAAGTTTGTACAACATGCAGTTCAAGTGAACATTTTCATTTTGGGGAACATTATTTAACCCCTCAATGGATAAATGCCTTCTGAGTACTTTATCTTCCAGAGCAGATGGTAATTAATTTGATTCGTTTACGGTTCTCTTAGGTAAATGAGAAGCCATCAAAATCGTTATCATACCGTGGGAAAAAAGATCGATAGACCTTGTTCGGGTTTGGACGTCAAAGAAGATAAAGTGTTGCCTCTCCGGGCTACCTTGCTCTTTCTCGAAGCAGTTCCTTGGCACTTCCACTCACCTTCCATCACTTGTTGAAAGTCCCCTTTGCTTCTCGCTTTTGCAGGAACTTCGTTGGGCATTCACTCTGAGCTTTTATGTATCGACCGTTGAAGAAAGGAAGCCACGTATTCATACAGGGAATCTGACTAGCTTTGTCTCGAAAATATTAAATGATAAATACTTCGATGTTTTTTTAAGTTATAAAGGTAGTATAGATACGTGAATAAGGAACATGTTTCCCAAAATCAAGTTTTTAAACTATTTTCGTTCATTTTCTACACTTTCAACAGAGCAAAATGTTTGAAACGGGACCTCCTCGGATGAACACATTTTTAAAAGAATCACGCGGATTGGCACCAGAATAAAGAAATGCAAGGTGTTTGGACATACAAAAAAGAATCGTCTCATAACATACCGAAATGATCAGGTACCTCCTCCTCGCGCTTGAGGTACTTAGTAGTTTTGGAGTCGGTCAACAATTTGTTTTTACTCACGCTGGCTTTTTGAATAGTTTAGTGCACGAGGGATCGAGAAAGCTGGTACACCAAAACATATACCATCTGAAATTTACGAAGAAATTTATGACTAATTCGCCAAGAAATGGATGTTACCTAATAGTACCTACCTACTCATGAGTATCAATTAATTATTTGAATGCATTCAAATAGACTTGTTTTACATACATCACAAAAATTATATAATTATATTCAAACTTGAAATAGTTAACGATATTATACTACTTACATTAGCAGACTACAGTTAAATCTTAGTAGACAAAGGAGACAATGTGTTCAATTCCACCCAATTAAGTTCAAATTAAGTAAGAAGATGAGTAAGATTGTGAAGAGAAATAAATTTAATGCGAACTCGAATCGAGTACTACCTTAATCGATATCTAGGTACCTTAATACCTTCCGAATCGAGTATCAGCGCTTATTTACTGTCAGAAACCGAGAAACCGTAAATTTTGGAAATTTATAATTGCACTTTTGCATACGCTCCACAAATCCATCGAAAATGTCATTATGGTTGAGAATAAAAGGGAACGTAGGTATGTAGTATAATTTTTATCAAGGTATTAATAGAACTTACGTTTTATTCATTACTCAGCATGAATGCATTTTTTATTGATTATGTGGATTAAATATGGAGATTTTGGTTTATTATTTTCAATAATGAACCATTAGAATCGAGCAAAAAAAATTTAACCCCTCTCAAAATTTGATGGTTTACGTTTCAAATTATGTGGAATCCGAAAATCTAATTTAAAAAAAATCAGTCCGTCCGCTTTGGTTGACCGATTTGGTTGAACTTTGGTTTAAGGACTTTATTTGGGCTCTAGTTATGCAGCAAAGCTTTTGGTTGATATCAGTCACTTCTAACCTATAAAGAGTAAAAGCTGCACACCTAACTTGGCAGACTTTTTTCTAATTGGAGGAAAAGAATTATTGGCAAACTCTTTCAAAGTACCAAACACAGCTTCTCCGTCTACTTAATTCAATTTCGACTACCAACTTAAATTTGCGGGTCGGAGAGTATTCGCCACACCTGCGTCCGACGCGACGGTAAGCCCTGTTTGGCAAGCCCTGACCTTGGGGAAGTTTCTCGCATAACTTGAAAAATTATTTCCCTCGTTTATGTGGTATTTTACAAGCTTATTTTGTCTTATTGCAATTTCTATTCATAGCTACGACTTGCAGTTTACATCCTGAAGTTTGCATACCGACTAGGTATTAAAAAACTCTGTTCAATTTCTCCCTTGCGAGGGAAAAACATTAAATCATGTTTAATGTTTTTCCCTCGCAAGGGAGAAATTAGATTGCCGATCACTCAGCTGATCAGTGACCACTCAGGCGCCTTCAGCATTCTCCATTGACCCTGCTTCTCAAATTTCAGCTTCCTGCGTTCCACAGGAGAGAAAATGGCCTTGGAGCTCACTCAGCTGATCAGTGACCATCTTGGTACAACTAGACCCCAAATGGAGCCGATATAACGTGGTAACTAAGAAATCGGTCCGTGGTAACTAAGAAAAAAAAGCGTTGCAGATTTGCGTGTCGGAATTCACAGAATGACCCCCAGCCCTAAAACATTAAACATGTTAAAAAATACATCTTGTAGTTTTATGTGGGTAGGTAGGTACAGCGCGATTTGATTTTCAATAGTCTCTTCTAAATCAAAATTATGGAATCTACTGAACAAGATATAAGATCCAACACTAGGGGATGCCAAAAAAATTATAAATCCGTGAAGAAAATGGTTCACCTAATTACGGAAAAACTCATCAACGTTCCACCAATATTCCTTAGTTGTTGGAAGTACAAGTAAATCTAGTGGTTTATTATAAATGACGAATGAGAAAGCTTGAAGAACATCAATCGGAAACTAATTCTCAATTGGGTTGATTCCAAGTCTTTGAAAAGTTATCAACTTACTACGAAGGCCATTATAGATTTAATATTTTTTGGCTACTAAAATTTAGTAGCCAAAAAATATTGAATAAAACTGCTTAGTTATTAGCTAATATTAGCTTAATATTAGTTCAAGCTGCTGCCAAATAAAGAAAAACGTGGACATTCAATGTCCACGTTTTTCTTTATTTGGCAGCAGTTTGAACGGAAAATGTATCGATTATACATTATTTTCAATACGTACTGAATTTACACATGATGATTTCAAGGTACCCCTACGTGTTTGGTGAGACATTTTGCATCCTGTCGTCTCTCTCTTCAGAAACTTCGTCCAACGCTACAGTTCTCACGATTACAGCCTTCACGGTCGAAAGATACGTGGCTATTTGCCACCCATTTCTCACTCACACGTTTTCCAAATTGTCGAGAGCCATTAAATTCGTGATTGCTGTTTGGCTCATCGCTTTCATCTGTGCCATTCCCCAGGTAAGCCCTTGCTGTGACATCTTGTTTAAGCGGTGTAGAAGATTTGGTGTAGGATAGAGGAGAATATTATATGGATAGAATGTATAATAATCAAATTTGAGCCAATAAATATGAGGAATAACACAATATAATTCAATGTTTCACCTGATAAAGAAGTCCACTTGAATAATAATAAAAAAATATTTGTATAAGAAAAACAATCTAGCGGAACTCAAACCCCGCAAGACAACAATCAAATTATTTGGAACATGATGAGTACACCCACTTGGATGAGCGAACGAAGCAGGAGGGCACCTTACTAGATAGTAAAGAGAAAAAAAAAAAATTTTTACAGCTCAAAAAAACGGCATTACTTAATTTTTGAGGTTGGTCGTAAAAATGTACCGTTGTACGCTCAAAATCTCGAAAACTCCAGACACTAGGCGTCATTTTCGATTTCACAAACACAAAACCGAAGGGACTGTTCAGGCAGACCCATTTCTAAAAAATTATACATACCAAGTAAAATTATTAAAAGCAGAACATTAAATTTCGAGAGAGACCGATAATAATTATTTTTTGTTCAATTCCTTAGATTATTCAAGAAATTTAAATGAAAGTAATAAACCAATGTGATTTTCTACTTACAGGCAGCACAGTTTGGATTGGTGTACGCAATCAAAAACGGCAGCAAGGTGTCCGAAGAGTACAAGATCTGCGGTATAAAAAAATACTACCCCTACTCCTTCGAGACGTCAACTGTCATTTTCTTCTTCGCTCCCATGTCCGTCATAACAGTGCTCTACATTCTCATCGGCATTAAACTCCGCAGGTCAGCTAGCCGGAAGGCCGGTCAAAGGCTGAGAGACAGTCGAAAATGTTCCGGGTACGGGACGACAAGAGTGGTGAAAATGCTCGGTATGTTGAAATATCATAACTCTAACATTGGTTTATTCTCAGGAACTGGTTCATTTTCTAACTACAATTATTGTGGGTGCGTGCAAGTCACAGGCGATCACAACAAACTGGATTCAAATTAGAATTTCCAGAGCCCAGATGAGCCGCCGTTCATTCGAATGACCCATTCCACAGAAAACTGATAAAATTGACTTATTCCCGTGACAAAACAATATAATAATTCAAGTTTCGTTAACACTGTCATTCTCGCCCCTAGAACACCCTACATTTTCCTTATATCCCCTTCAGGTTCATAATAATTTTGATAAGTTTAAGACATCTTAAATTGTAAAAACAAACAGCTTTCATCTTTGAATTCAGCGTCATAAGATACCCGTTGAGTGACAAAACTTTAACACATTGATCGTTTTTTCAAACAATTCAACCGCCTAAACTGGCCACCTCGACATTTTTGGTTTAGAAAACGGCTCGGAAAATGTGAATAAAATAAAATTAAAAAAGTATTGCACCAAGTAATAATAATTTAATTACAATATCATTTTGAAATAAAGATAAGTTACTTCAAAACCAGGTACCTACCTACTTCACTGAATTTTGTTAACTTTGACTCTTCTCTGACCTCTTTACATTGACACACCTGTAAAAAATGTCGAAAGTTGACATGAAGATGGTGCACGGCTTGTCGTTTGATGGCCTCGATGACAGTTTCGATTTGGAGTTCATGGTGGAGACGCGATTCGACTATTTTATTAGTGAAATCGTCATGTCCTCACGGACTCAACCCTTGTTCATTTTGGTTCTCCTTTTTCTGTCCATTGTTGAATGAGGGAGATTGAGCGATTTAGCCTCCCAGCTGATTCTTTGTAATTTTCTCCTATTGCCAGCATCGCTGTATCATTTGCAAACGTGGCTGTGGTATTCGCCTCAATTTCTGAGATATCGCTTGTATAAAGGACATACCGATACCTTAAAGCACAAAGGCGCTGTGTCCATCCACCTTCCTCTTTTTTTATTATTATTATTTTTTTTAATTTCAGAAATACTCAAATCCTATAAAACTATTATTGAGTTTTCTTGACGATAATAGCTTGAAAATATATCGTAAAAATTAAAGAGCTTAGTGTAATAAGCCTTTATTTTACGAATTGTGCATTGTTGATCATTTCTTTTGCGTTTTTCTCAAAACTTAATTTTTGTACATAGCACCTTTGTGCTTTAAGGTATCGATACAGATGACGTCCAAGGTCGCTGCCTTGTGGAACACCTGCATTTATCAACTTAGGAATTGAGAAAGACTCATCATACTTTATTCTGAAGTAGCGATTTGTTAGATAAGACTGAAGTAATCAAGCATATTTTCTGACAACTTGAAGTTGTGTCCTTCGTGCCAAACTTTGTTAAATGCCTGAGTGGCGTTGAGGAAGACGGCGAAGCGGACTTTCTTTCTCTCGAGCGCTTCTTCAATGACATTGTGTTTTCCGATGAACTTGTCAATGGTTGAATGCTTTTGTCGAAAACTAAACTGGTGTAGTGGAAATAACTTTTGCTCCTCAATTATTGGTATCAATTTCGTTCTAAATAATACTGGAAGAAGTGAGATAGGCCTGCATGAACTTGGTTGCTCTGGTGGCTCTCAGGGTTTTTGTATCAAAATACTTTCCGCTAACTTCCACAGATGATAATTTAAAACTGCATTGATGACAATGGTAATTTTTTAAATAACTTTATGTGTCAAGGTTCTTTATTGATTGGGTCACTTCCTTATCTGTCACCGGGGGAATATCAACTTCTTGATCAAATGAAAGCGTATCTTGAAGTAAAAATTTTCAGTCTTCGCTGAATGGGGTGCGCCTGATTTTGACACAGAATGAGTTTTAGCCATGGACTAACTTGCCAAAAAAGCTAACGAAATCTGGGACGACAACATGGATACCGATGGTACGGAACTAAGGATCGTGTAACCTATGAGATATTTTGTTATGAGATATGAGATTAATAAATGTTATGACGCGGTGATTATATAAGATTCTGATTTAGTGGGAGGAAAGTATAGAAATTATGTGAAACGCGTGAGCTAAAACACATTCTTTCAATCATTTCAATGTTTCAATGTTTCAATCATTTCGTCCAAAGTATGTAAATAGAGGTAATCGGAGGTCCAGGGAGCTTGCCCCCTGGCGAGGCGCGGAGCGCCGACTTAAACAAAATTTTAATCGAAGGTAGACCTTGAGAATTTTGACACCAGCCTTTCTCTTCTTGGATGAGTAGATCTTTTTCAATGAATTTCAAAGTTTCGAATGTTTATGAAGTCACGCGCCCCTCTCGCCTGGGCGGGACCCCCAGCCCACTGAGACGTCATAAACATTCGAAACTTTGAAAAATCAAAGAAAAAGGTCTTCTCACGCTAGAAGGTTGCGGTTGGTGTCAAAATTTTCAGAATAAGGTCTAGTTTAGATTAAAAATAACAACAAACAGTTTTTCCGAACCGTGCGCACACCCCATTAGGAGTAGAGATATTTGCAAGATGCTCCGCGAGTATGTTAGCTTTGTTTTGATTGGATCTTGCCCATTTGTCATTGGAACCTCTGATAGGCACCGGTTGGGAAAAAATAAGCCTTTTAAGATATTTGGTCGCCTACCATAGAAAGTAGTCTGTGTCTAGATGGCTCGTCAGTTCGGCAATGACATTTTCCTGAGTTTTATTATTGATTTCTAGATCAACGATCTCAACTCTCTTGCTGCTCTATTCCAATTTGACTTACGTAACGGTGCTCTCGTTGTTGGCCGTTTTTTTTTTTTTTTTTTTTTGGCTTTACGTTTGTCCTTGACAGCAAGTTTAATATTTCTCTGGGGTAATTTAATTTTCTGAATCTATGTTTTATTTTATTCTCCCAGGCCACAGCTTGTAAATTACAAACTAATAATTGCTCCAGTTCACTAAATTCTATCTTGTAGGTCAAAATCTGGAAGGGTCAATACCTTCTGAATATGGATCTAGTTTAGTGTCGTATGCAAACGTAGTAAGAAAGCGTCAAAGTCTTTTAAATCAGAAGCAATAAGGCAATAAAACAAGAAGGAATCTATAAGTTGAGTTTGCGAACAGTAACATGCAGCAAAATTAAATCAGATTTTCCTCACTCGAAAGCAAGCGTTCAATGAAACCAACATGAACAGTGTAAAAATATTGTGTTGGAATGCCAATGAGCTCATACAACAAAAAACGAGCTTCTGTTGGTATTAGATTTCCACCTTATGACAGTATGTCTGATTTCAGAAATTCTCTTTCAGAGGAGTCACACTGTAGGTTTAAAGGATAATACAAGCTATCATGCAATCCACCCAAGTAATAAAGCCCGTTATGGAAGTGCAGTTATCATCCGGGAAAATCTGTGCCACCACGACTTCACGAAAATTGAGACTGAATCGTTCTAGGTTTGTGCGATCCAAGTCAAAATGAAATCAAACTCAATTAATGTGGCTAGAGTTTATGTGAAGAAACCCACAATACTAAATGTGAAGAATACAGTAACGTCTCCACCCGTCTTGGTAATCGAGTCATACTGGGAGGCGATTTAATCCGAAAAATACACTATATGGGGATCACGATTTACGTATGCAGGCAACAGGAGGCAACTGTGAAGCTTACTCAAATGGGAAACCAATAGGTATATTGGCCATCTGATCTGTACACAACACCGCCCTGATGCTATAGCACATTATATTTCGGCTAATTACTTATTAGTCAAAGAGAGATCTGTGTTCAGATTTCGCCAATAGTCCCAAATCTCAGCGACAAAATTATGCAAAACCTTACAACTCAACTCAGGTGAATTAAATAATGATTTGTCTTTTATCTCTCTGTCGTTTCACTAGTTGAGGAAATCCCGAGGTACAGCCAAATCTTCTTTGAATCAGGGATTAATCTTGATTTATTCATGAGTAGAACCCGAATCTCAGGAAGGAGTTGTTATCTCACCCTTAATTCCGCACCACCATTTCTTTACCTCTAGAAAATACCTGGAAGTGGATAGATGAGGAAAATCGCATGTTTTCTCAACGTCTAGGTAGAAAACTGCTTTTGACAATAATTCGTGAGTAAATATTATTGATCCGTAGTTCCGCTCTTATCTTTTTGACTTTCTGAAAAAAGATATGGAGTTATAACTGAGGAAGACCGATGGTTGCGTACTTGGTTTAAATACTCCAAGTATTTAACTGTGTAATGATTAAGTGTGGTCTCCCTTAGTTTTTTCAAATGAAGAAATCACGCTCATGGTAAGAACATTACCTATGTTTTTATTCGTTGAAAGAAAAGCAAATTTTCATCCGACATTGACATGGTTGTGTATATGGGCTGGGGGTCATGTTTTCTTTCATTCAACCCAATTTTCTTATCAACAATATTGTAACCCGAGACAGATAGTCTAATTCCGTAACTAGACTGCAAGAATCATTAGAAACACATCTTTATGTCAAAATAAACCCATTGCATGAGCCCCATATTTTAGCATGGAACATGCTTCAGCCTTGGTCTAACATTCAAAAAACATTGCATAAGTGTGGAACGAAAGGTTGTTACGAAATTTCAAAGGGTGTCTCTCCGAGACTGCAGAATTCCAAAGACAAACTATTCGCTGCTGGTGGTCTCTCAAAGCTAAAATGTCCCAGGTAGCCTCAGGAGACTGCAGAGTTCAAATGAGAAACTATACTCATCCCAGATCAGCTGGGTGAGCTAAAGTCGCTCCTGGTGGCTCCACGAAGGACACGAAGCTGAATATGACTCCCACCCAATTTACGTATCCATGTCACGAGGTATCTGCTTATAGAGTAGATTGTTTTTAACACAGAATAAATTTTATCCATGGACTAACTAGAAAAAAAAGCTAACGAAATCTGTGACGACAACATGGATACCGATGATATGGAACTAAGGATCGTGTAACCTGGTGATTCTGATTCTGATTGAGATTCTGATTCAGTGGGAGGAAAGTAGCGAAATTATGTGAAACGCGTGAGCTAAAACACATTCTGTGTTTCAATCATTTCGTCCGAAGTATGTAAATAGAAGTAACCGAGGGTCCAGGGGGAGCGCCGAGTTTTCTACTCGCCAATTCTCATCACCTACTAGGATATCAAATTTTGATTCTTTGAAAAAAATGTATGGAGGAAGATCAACTATCATGGGCCGATTTTGGTTAAATTTGGTATAAGACGCTCCACTTGGGGTCTAGTAATGCCCCAAAAATTGAAAAATAGTAAGAAAACGTTCGATATTTTGACATTTTATGTCTTTACTATGGCACATAAATGAAAAATCGTCACGCGGGGATCGTTACGCGAGGAGCGTTATGAGGAGCGTTACGCGGAAATTTCTGATGATTTTCACGTACAACCAATCGTTCCTAGGGAAAACTAACTTCCTCATTTTCCACCACACAAAAATCGTTCACCACTCATTGGAAAGCTCTCAATTTATTAAACTTAAGACATAAAATTTCTCTCGTGGTTGCGTACTTGTACGAAAGCTGTATCCACCGTTTGTGTTTTGTATTGATTGAGTCACGTAGAAGAAATCGTCTTTTGATTTTTTCATCAATTTGAAAAAGTGTTGAATGAGACGACTCAGTGGTCTTTAGAGCCAACTTGAAGGTGTGAGATAATATATATAAATCAGAAACACCAGAGTGAATCGCTAATGAGTGTTGACTGACTAAAGAAGGACATTTTGACATTTTCATGTCTTTCATATGGCACATAAAAAAAAAATCGTCACGAAATTTGATGCGACGAAATTTGTTGCGACGAAATTTGTCCCAAGTCGCCACAATGATGATTATGACCATCAGAAGTGAAGTTGTTAGGTACTTTACAGGTAGGTACTTTACAGTTAGGTAGGTACTTTACAGTTTGATATTACCACATCAGCTGAGTCGAAAATTGAGCTCCCAGATCAGCTGAGTCGAAAATCGAGCTCCCAGATCAGCTGAGTCGAAAATCGAGCTCCCAGATCAGCTGAGTCGAAAATCTAGCTCCCAGATCAGCTGAGTCGAAAATCGAGCTCCCAGATCAGCTGAGTCGAAAATCGAGCTCCCAGATGTCTCGGGAGGGGAGGGGGGGGGGGGCATGAAAATGTTTCAATGTGTTGCAGACTCGTATGCAAGCGTTTCCTAATAAATCTTCCGATAATATCGGAACAACATATTATGTTGTTTCAGTTCATGTGACAGAGCAAAGACATGAAAATGTCAAATTTAACTTGATTTTTCCGTTCAATTATTAGCTTATCAAGTGAGATATTTTCATGTTTCATCAAATAAAGTTTTGTGTATCTCTGCTGTACTTTCTAAGTATTTTCTGCTTCATCAGTATATTGATACACATTTAATAAAATTTTCATCGAAATTGAGTGAAACATCGTTTCAAAATTGTAAGCTCTAGAACGGAAATGCGAGTAAACATTTATTATTTTGAAGGAATGAATTTTATTGACTTGCTCCTCAAATATGAAGCTTTATTGTAGGAGAATAAAATTAAATCCTGATTATGCAGAAACAGATTCGGCTTCTGAAGCCGAAAGACAAGCATATGTGACAAAACTCCATCTGCCGGGCCAGAAAATTACGTTGTGGCCTTGTTGTACTGGAGGACGCGATTTATTCTGGAATACGAGGATATCTCAGAGTGCAACACTACGTGGATTCATACATGTAACAGTATGATTAATTTGTATAGCTCTCATAGTGGAAGCCAAGAATGCTTCGTCTTTCATTATTTGTGATCTGCATTACAGAAGCTTCGTACAAGTGCGGTTCTAGCCCAAGCAATAAAAGGAGGGATCAAGAGGAAACTCTTGAAGTCATCCCTTTCAAAGAGGCTATGGAGTTATGCGGTGACTTTCCTCTCTTCCACCGTCGCAGCAAGATCTGGGATTAAGTTTCTAGTTTTGTGTGTCGTGTTCGAGGACTACACGCTCAAGTAATCGGTGGTGACCCAATTCCACAATCGTATTTCTGCGCGGAGACTGATACCGAGTCCTGATGTTCCTAATTTGGTTTAAGTGAAGATGTGATTTCGAAATCCATCGACGTAGTTTAGTATAAACGCTAGGAAGCGAACGGTGAAAGTTTAATAATTCCAGTCGATGGCATCCAATAACTTTGCACTAATCGAGAACTTAATCAGAAATAATGACCTTTTCCCTAATTAGAATCATAAATAAATAATGTTGATGACGTCAGTTCAAATAGTGAGTGCTTGTATATTTACCTATTTACGCTACGTAATCGAGAAATTCGTCGAAAATATAAAATATATTAGTAGCTGATTTCAACGGTCTAAAAAACGTCATTGGCGCATTTTCTATTAATTAGATGGCAAGTGGTTCCTGAGAAGACGCGTGATTCATCCAAGAAGGTGTGGTGGAATCCATAAATATTATTCTGTGGTTAGACCAATATAGTCTCCCGTAGTAATCAACATAAATATTCTTCCAAGAACGATTTTCTTGTGTTTGAAAAAATATATGTGACCGGTGGTTAAATTTACAAATTTACAATTTTTTTTGTTTACATGTGTTCCTGCTTAGGCAAGTTCCGTGGTGTGGAGGGTCAAATTTACCCCATCAGCCAGTCATCCTTGAGTCAATAAGTCACCAAACTTTCTTTGAATTCAAAATTTATTCCAGTCTATTGTATTGGGAGGACTGTGTAGGTGATGATAATGAAAATATATCATAATTTATGAATGAGAGGATGATTTATATCCATTAAAACCCAAAATAACCAATTTTCGAACAAATATTTCATGTTTTATTTGGGTCATATTCGCATACGACCGGAGTGTCCTTTGTGACAGGAACTCGAAGGGAAGGAAGATTGTGAATTGAGTTGTGAGTGTTTGTGGGGACTCGAGCTCCTTGTGGCTCGTTTCTGTATTATTCGACGATCAGTCAGTTTGTCTGATTATCTAAAGTGAATTACTACAGAACAGCCGTACGATATGATAGTTTCCATGTGTCCATTGTTCAACTAAATTACTATCCAAGATCGGAGAAGTAACGAAATCTGGTGAGGACATACAGAGTTAATTATATTTAGAAGACTACGGATTCTATGTGGTGATTCTTCTTCAGGTCAACTGACTTCTCAAGTTCAGACTAAGTGAAAATTGAGATCGTTTTTCCGCATTCTTGCACCAAGGGAGAGAAAAGGGGCCAACATGATGACACAGCGTAGTCCACACCACTTTTTGAATGGGTTAGCGTGTAGAGCTTTCGAAACGGTCCACAAGATCAGCTCAGTTCCCCGATACTCCTATAAATAAATATTATGGAATAAGTTGAAATAAAGTCAAGAAGCCCAAGATTTGCAGAAAGTGTAATGTTACGAGTTTCATTAAGCTTTTTTACGGTTTCCTAGTATTTCCTAACTAGTAGGGCAGTTTTTTTGGAGAAATTAGAATTTTGAATTAAATTGGGGTTTTTGTCTAGAAAAAAAAAATCTGATGTACTTGACCCGACCAAATTCTGAATTACGTAACCTTTTCGTCTAGACGAATCTGACGTAACTTGCCTAGAGGGTGGAGTAAAGATGAAAAGAGTTTCGTTTAGTGTTTCGAGAAAGGGAACCAATAGCCAGGTAGCACTGTAAGCGTGTAAGAATCGGATGGTACCTCTGGCTGTGGGCTTATAGAAGAGAGAGATTACTAGAAACGAGAGAGGGAGAGCGGGAATTCTCCGGTCATTAAACTTCAATTCGTGCAAAATTCTGGCAGTTGGTTCTTTACATTTTATTGAGAAAAGATACATACATTATTAAAGGAATTATGAGAATGAAGAGAATTTACAAAATGCATTAAAAAAATTATTACGTAATAAATAAAACGTCTACCAAGTTGGGTGGGCAGTATAGCTTCCTCACTCATTGTAACATGGACGTATAGAATCAGTTGGCGAAAAAATTATGATTCAAAGAGTTATTGAATAGGTACCAAAATATTGGCGATAATATGCGGGATAGGGTTGCAGGTATTACTGTTTTTCAGTATTAGTATTAGGTATTAGTATTTTCAACGTAGATTTTTATTTAGCGGTCCACCGTCTAGGACCTAACCCAGTCAATCCCTGAAAATTTCATCGAAATTGGTTGAATAGTTGCGGAGTTTTGGTTGTAACAAAAAATTTAAAGTTCGCGCATGCGCAGCGGCTATTGCTTGACCAATTTGATTGAAACTTATAGGGTGTCTCTTAGAAGGTAGTCCCTAACTAACCTCCAAATTTGAGCAGAATCGGTTCATTAGAAACCGAGAAACCGAGGTTCCAGGAAATTCACGTTTGCGCATGCGCACTCGCTCCTATTGGTCCGAAGGTGCTGAAATTGATAGGGGACCGTCTAGGACCTAACCCGCACAATCCCTGAAAATTTCATCAAAATCGGACCACAGGTTAGTATAGTTTTGCCCGGGACAAGGATTGACCACAGACAGACCGACAGACAGACAGACAGACAGACAGACAGACATGGAACCAAAATTGTTCGGGAAGCTCTAAAACGCAAAAAGCAAGTGGAAATTTTGATTTTGGAGGACATTTTTTTCACTTCTTTCACGAATACAAAGCTTCCCTACTTTCGGTAGTGAGGAAGCAAAATTATGGAGAAAACAATCACAAGGCGCAACTCATTGATCAGTTCTGATATTTTTAAGTTGTTTGTCTACTTGTCCAAGAACCTCCACCAACGAACTACTATCAACTTGATTAGAATTACTTGGAAAGTGATAACAACGTATTTCTGATTTTCAGTGGTTGTTGTGGTGGCGTTTTTCATTTGCTGGGCCCCATTCCAAGCACAGAGACTGTTCGCGCTGCACGGAGCAAACGATTCGCCAAAGATGATCCTTTTGTACAAAGCACTCACGTACTTGTCCGGCCTACTCTACTACCTGTCGACAACCATAAATCCTTTCTTATACAACATCATGTCCCTGAAATTCAGAGAAGCTTTCAAGGTATGGACTAGTTGGACTCCAAATAAAACACTTAACATTATGTAAATAACTGAATTATTCGTAAATATATTCCTACTACTAAAGGTGGAAGTATTAGGTGGATAGGTACTTTCAAGATCAGAAAAGTCCGCCAAGTGAGGTGAGTACCTTTCTATATAGAATAAAATAACATGTAGTTGTATGTACCTACCTGAACATGAAAGGTTGTTGTTCAAATCATTGATTGTAATAGAGTGTTTTTTTCTGAACTGTAGCAAAGTTATGAAGGTGAATTTAACATTGACTGTATTGAATACTAGGAAGATTATTCTAACTGACTGGCTCTAAAATTCACTAATTAGAAGAAATTGACTGATGAAATTGAATATTGAGGAACTTGTTGTAAGGTAGGAAATAGCGTTCAAGATACAGTAAATTCCTTGCCTACTTTATCAATTTGAATTAATAGTGAACTTGTAAGAGCTTAGGGTTTTCAATATAAATCAACAGCGATGGGTTGTAGATAAGATTGATTGAGGACTCAATGTCTCCTTGAATGGGAACTAGTCTCGTGGTGTTGTGATACTCAGAGGAGAGAGTAATCTAAACGGTTCCAATAGTTGTTGAGGAGGAGACCGTTAAACATATTGTTCAGTAATGCATGCACTCCAGGGGACGTCCCATTGGATAAGCATTAGATCAGTTTAACCAGTTGTTAAGTGATAAAACTGTTTCACTCGATGTAATTTATTTATTACTTTAGGCAAGAAATACTGAGCCCCCCCCCCCCACCATTATCCACCTTAACATTTCTAGCGGCATGGGAGCCTCGAATATGAAGAGCATTTTAAAATCCATGATCAACGATACCCAACATGCGAATTCGAGTTCACCCCCCACCACCTCCCCAACGCCAACAATGGTGCCAGTCTGGCACCAAGGCGGAAATAAGTCGTAACATTGAACTTCCATCTGTTAGTTTTGGTAGGCAGTCCGTCGAAGTTCACATCCGTATTCAAGGTGAACCACAAAAAAAAAAAAAAAAACGAAATAAGCGGTTTATGGCATCATGGCACCATGTCCTGGCACTACTATTAGTTCCATGGTGGTACAGAGAATAATTCATGAAAATCCGGAGGTATAATGAGAATTTTGCCTCAATTTCAAAGCTTGGGTACAATTAGTAAGCAGTAAAGGAACCGAAATATTGAAAAATCGGATATTTTGTGAATATTATCCCCTCACTCACCCCCTCCCCTTGCGAATTTTGGTACTCTGGTAAAATCATGTACAACTCGGAAGTTATTTGAGTCAAACAAAAAAAAGAAACGCGCAAATCGGTTGGAAATTGAGGCCTGGGCAGAGTTTACAAGATTATACACGCAAATGCACGTTTTTTAAGCATTAACCCCCCCTTTCCCCCTCTTAAAAAGCAAAATCCAAAATTCCGGCGCCGTAGTGCACAACTAGATAGTATTCCGCGTCAAACGAAAAAAGAACCACGAAAATCGTTTGAAAACTAAGGCCTGGGCAGAGTACACAAGATTATGCCCAAAAACGCACGTTTTTCGAGCATTAACCCCCCCTTTCCTCCCCTTAAAAGGCAAAATTCGAAATTCCGGCGCCGTAGTGCACAACTAGATAGTTTTCCGCGACGAACAAAAAAAGAACCAGGAAAATCGGTTGAGAACTAAGGCCTGAGCAGAGTACACAAGATTTTGTTACACACACACACACACACATACACACACACCTACACACACACATACACACACACATACACACACACACAGACATACACCTATGGTTTTTTCGCGGATTTGGATTCAGAATGGTCTAAAACGGATTACTGTGTGGTTATTTTTTTTTCTGTTGAGTGTTGTCCAACTTTACCCCAGATCGATCGCATAAGGACGCCCAAGTCTTACTGTGGGACGTCCTAAAAATGGTCAACCGCGGTCGAAGTAGGGCTAGGCCACATGTTTTATTCCCAAAATACGAGCCTGTAGAAGTTAACACTGTTAAATTCTTCGATATGAAAAACGGCAATCTATCATGTTGCTTCTTCTGAATACAAAAACATCGAAACGAAAAAATTTTAGGTTAGATGTTTTTGCTTTTTCACTATTGGCGAGGCTACTATTGTTTGGATCGTCACAAAGCAGTGCTAAATTACCCTCCGAATTTGTGCAAAATCGGGCAAATGGATAGAGTCAATTGGGCAAATGGAAGTCGTAGGTAATTCCAAAAACTCTGCAAATTACTACACAAAGGTTTATTATTTTTCTATACAGATCACTCGTCTGCAAAGAACACGGCTTTGCCATTGTTACCACCAACCAACATGAAGAAAAACATCGATTGCATTTCGGTCAGCTGAAATTTGAACGGAGATTACGCCTCTCTTGCGATTCACACTCGTGTTTCTGATTTATCGTGAGTCCAACCCACGTAGGGAGCGAACGGTTTGTTCTACAAGGCTCCGCGAGGTCTCTAAAAATTCTAAAAATGCAATACTATCTTAAATTGATGGAAAAACAATGCCTTTACATCTAAATTTTTTGAGTTAGGGCGTTTTCAATATTTCAACCCTTAAAAGTGATCTATATCAACCAAAATCTTCGGGGCACAACTAGACCTCAAATGGAGCCCATATCGTCGGCAAAATGACAAAGGGACGTATCTGCAAAATTTGTTATTTTGAGTTGGCTTCACTTATGATATCACGAGAAACTTCTCTATCGATTTCCTGAACCCCACACATTATGTTTTCCTCGGAAACCCATGAATTTTTGGTCACATAGTGGACGTATCTTTGACTCTAGGAATCTTGGCAACGACAGTAGGACGTATCTGTCACTTACGTCTTTCTGTGAATGTCATGAAACGTTGACTCATCAGTTACGTCGCTCTCCAATTTTCTCTTTCAGTATATTCATTCCGTGGAAGAAAGTGTATACCTTCGAATTGTACTATAAAGAAGACTATGATTCTGAGTTAATTCGAGTGGATTTCAGCGTAGGGAGAGGCAGAACTCGTAAGAACATCACCGCGCCACCTAAAGCGTACAACAAAGAAATCGAGATTTCGGAGAAAGAAATTCATTTCATAAGGATTTCTCAGTTCGGTTTTCCAAAGCTTAGGCTTGCCATCATGAGCGTAGTCACTCTGTTGCCAAAGGTTGCCACAACATTTATGGCGTCTACTAAACATATTGTTTACTAATGCGTGCATTAAAGGGGACGTCCCATTGGATAAGCATTAGATCAGTTGAACCAGTTGGTAAGCGATAAAACTGTCTCACTCGATGTAAATTATTTATTACTTTAGGCAAGAAATAGTGACCCCCCCCCCCTCACCATTATCCACCATAAAATTTCTAATGGCATGGGAGCCTCGAATCTGAAGAGCATTTTAAAATCCATGATCTACGATACCCAATATGGGAATTCGAGCGAATTTTGATACTCTGGTGAAATCATGTAGGTACAACTCAGAAGTTATTTGAGTCAAACAAAAAAAAGAAACACGCAAATCGGTTGGAAAATGGGGCCTGAACAAAGTTAACAAGATTATGCCCGCAAACGCACGTTTTTAAAGCTTTAACCCCCTCCCCCCCCCCTTAAAAGGCAAATTTCGAAATTCCGGCGACGTAGTGCACAACTAGATAGTTTCCCGCATAGAACAAAAAAGAACCACGAAAATCGGTTAAGAACTAAGGCGTGGGCAGACGAAACAAGATTATGCTTAAAAACTTACGTTTTTTTGACATTTTCATGTCTTTGCTTTGGCACATAAATAATAAATAAAATAGGCTCTCTGTGTTGCGTAGAGAACAATCAACTGTTTTGATGCTTGGGAACATGAACTAACAACCTTACTTCACTACCTTGTTGTGTAGTGGAAGAAAACACACATGAAAATGTCCCAATGTGTTGCAGACTCGTATGCAAGCATTTTTTAATAATGAACCTTTGGAATATAATAACAACAACAAAATTCCCCTCCCCCACTCAAAATTTGTTGGTTTAAGATTCAAGGTGGTAACTACGTAGAATCCGAAAATAAAATAATAAAAATTTTGCCGTCCGTTACGCGGCACTTTCCTTAGTTCCCGTGGACCGATTTTGATGATATTTGGTATATGGGCTCCATTTGGGGTCTAGTTGTACCCGGAGCTGTTTAGCTTTAATCCCCTCTTTCCTCCCCTTAAAAGGCAAAATTCGAAATTCCGGCGACGTAGTGCACAACTACGGTTTACTGTGTGTCTTTTTTCTGTTGAGTGTTGTCCTCCTTCACCCCAGATCGATCGCATAAGGACGCCCAAGTATAACTGTGGGACGTCCTAAAAATGCGTGGGAGTAATTTATTACAAATGAATCAATCTGACCAGACCACGTGTTACAAAATCCTTCACTATAACTAACAGAACGAAAGAGGCTGATGGACGTAACAGGAAATGTAGGGAATAACCTGCAATGATAAAAGGACGTATCTGCTTTAATGCGTCATGCGCTTGCGCATAACGACAACTCGCATAGTAACTATAGGAAACAAAGTAAATGCATCGGAAAACGAGCATTTTCGGTTGATTTTGTTCATTTGCTGATTTATCATTCACGCTCCAACATTCAAACTTGAATATCTCAAAACTTGGTTTTTGCAGATACGTCCCTTTGTCATTTTGCCGACGATATACCAAATTGCATCAACATTTTTATTCGATTTTTGGATTTTACGTATCTTGAAACGTAAACCAACAAATTTTGAGGGGAATTAAAATATTTTTTCTTGGTCGATTCCAAAGGTTCATTATTGAAAATAATAAACCAAAATTAATCTTCTGTAGCATAACCTACTTACTTAGGAAATTTTATTCTTTCAGAATAGGAAAATTGTTTTCTCTCCATTTCATAAATGAGAATGAATTAAAGAACAATTTCTTGCTTATTATTTCAGAGTACACTGACGAGGTGCCTGAGCAGAGATTTGCGATCAGAAGCGGCTGGGAGCAGCGGGGGAGGAGTCGCCCCTCGGTTCAACTACTCAGTTCTTTCCCACAGATCAGCCCGAAATAGTAACAATAACAACTCCTTCTCTTCGGGGAACTCTTACATAGATCAGGTACCTACGAAATTTATTTATTCCTACTAGATGAATGAAACGTCATTCTGAACCTCACTACATTACGATACATTGGTGACCTCAGGAGAGGTAGCCGAATAGAGAACTCGATATTTGTTGTGCACACAAATACATTGTTCACACAATACGGACAGGAGGGACGCGACGTGTTCGCCATAAGTTCATTTGGATTAGTACTACATACAGTATCTTCTACTTTTTAACGATTTAAATAATACCATGCATTCCTCTACAATACAATTTACCGATGACGTATTGTGATTTTTCTAGATGTGGGATCTAAACAAAATAAATAAAATTGTTAAATAAATAGTATACCAGCTGATCGCCAGATGCAGCTATCCGATAATCGACCAATAGGCAATTACCGTCGGGTGGCACCCGGCCAGGATTATGGAGGTCTGATAATCTCCTTCCTCCAAACTTCAGTTTATATACATGAACTATTATTTCTCGCTCGATTTTATATGAGAATTAATGGAATAAATTACCATTTGAAAACTGGTTGAAATTAGGTAGGTAGTATATTTTATAGCATGGAATAAATTATTTCCTATAAACAATTTATAAATTATAATAAAATATTATATTAAAAAATTATAATAAATTATAAATTATAATTCCCTATTATAGGGAACCGGATTTTCTACCATTTTGGTTTATTATTTTCAATAATGAACCTTTGGAATCGACCAAGAAAAAAAAAATTTTAACACCCCCTCAAAATTTGATGGTTTACGTTTCAAGGTACTTACGTAGAATCCAAAAATCGAATAAAAATTTGGCCGTCCGTCCGCCGTACGCGGCACTTTTGCCACTTAGCATTGACCGATTTTGATGAAATTTGGTATGTAGGCTCCATTTGGGGTCTAGTTGTGCCCCGAAGCTTTTGCTTGATGTAAGTCACTTCTAAGGGTTCCAAAATCAATTTTGAAATTTTGAAAACGCCCTAACTCAAAACATTTCGATATAAAGGTATTGTTTTTCCTTCAATTTATGATTCTATAGAATTTTCAGAATTTTTTGAGACCACCCGGAGCTCTGTAGGACAAACCGTTCGCTCACTACGAGAATTTAAGGGTTTATATTGAAATACATATATATATAAATCAAAACACGAGTGTGAATCGCAAAAGAGGCCTAATCTCCGTTCAAATTTCAGCCGACCAAAATGCGATCGATGGTTGGTGATTTTGATTTTTTTTGATTTTTGAAAAAAAAATTTTTGATTTTTTTCGATTTTTTTTTTCTCATATTGGATGGTTGGTGATTTTGTAGACGAGTGATCTATATAAAAATAATAAACCGTTGTTTAATAATTTGCAGCGTTTTTCTCTACATAAAGGGAAATAAATTTTGAGGTTGATGGAAACAATTTTTCAATTAAATTAATAAAGTATTTGGAGATGAATATTTATTTGAAGGATTTTACGGTTATGGTTCATTATTTTCAACAGAGAACCTTTGGAATCGAGCAAAAAATTTTCGTTAACTAACCCCACTTAAAAATTTTGAAAAAATTAAATTAAAAAAAAAAAGCTAATTATTTTACACAGGTTTATTATTTTTCAGTACAGATAACTCCTCTGCAAAGAACACAGCTTTGCCATTGTCATTTTTTTGCGGAGGGGGCACGCCATAAACAAGAATAAATAAACGAATCAAATAATTAAGTAAATTTGGGTAGCCTTGCTCAATCACTTTTCACTGATGAAGTCGTATAAATAGGTCACCTACTTATAAAACCATAAACTCATTAACTACTCTGCAAGGTAATGGGTTACTCTTAAATACCTCTTAATAAACTTTTCCCCCGATTACGACGGTGCAACCAAGTACATTCCTCCGTCAAGACGATTCAATGATAAGGTTTTGTCTAGTCTGGAAGTTGGTCTGCAAAGTGGTGTAGCGCATAGCTTTATCGTAACCATAGCTTGGACTACTACGTAGACCGGTATCCTCAATAGGTATTAAATGAATGGGGTTAGTTCCGCTAGTTATAAGAATACAATTATTATCTACGTACCGTATTGGAGAATCCGTCGTAACCAGCAATTCGAGTACAGGAGGCGAGCGCTTTCGATGTAAGGACATCATCTTCAGGCCTCCTGTACTCGACTTGCTGGTTACGACGGATTCTCCATTACGGTGCGTAGATAATAATGGTATCCTCAATGTACGTCTACTACTTGATCAACCAGTCTACAATGAAATTGATAGAGGATTCGCGGACATACCCTCCAACAGGGAAACCAATTTACTCTCTAGTTACATCAAAAAGTAACGTAAAGTAGTAAGTAGTGGGTAAGTAACATGTAGAAGTGGTATTAAACAGACATTGAAGTGCTGTTACTAGGAATTATCTACGTTTGTACACACCTTGGTAATGCCTAAAAGAAAAATACTTACTACCTGGAGTAAAAAACAATGCAGTCATTTTACCTAATTTATTCCCTTCTCATGAACCAAAACAGTAATCTAAATCAAATACTTGGTTTCTCCAATAATCAGAAGATTGTATTTTTGTTTAATTGGTTGAAAATTCATCAATACTCAAAGGTGGTCATAATAATAAAAATGATAAGCAAATCCACAATTTCTTCCTATAATTCAAATTCTTGTATGAGAAATATATATTTTTTCTGTTCAGGTTGACCTCCATCGTCGACCTCTCGTCGTATCTTTCAAAAGAAAAAGTGCTACAGTCTCACTTGACTACATATGTCACAACCAGAAAGACTTCTTACACGTAAGACAAATTGCTACAGCTCATTCATCTACCTACCCGTATAAGTTTGGGTGTCACTAGGGCTGCAGAGAATATCGCATGAGTGTCCTCTATTCTTACCCTTTTCAAGAAAAAACCATCAATTTTCATACTCTCGTGTTTGTGCTTGTTGTCACTGTTTTAATCAAATATCACGTGTTTGCAACTTCTTTTCGTTGTGCGTGTGAAAGAAATACAAAAAAAACTAGTGTTGCTTTCGGAATCCGGACTCAATACATCAAGTTGCTCGAGGTTTCTCGAATCCTCACATTACCATTCACTCCTCTCAAATAGGGGAGTAAGCAATTTTTGTCACAATTCGACTACAAATGACTTCAAGTCAGGTACCTACCTGAAAATATATTTCATGTAGGTACTATTTACTTGTTATCATACTTTTCGTCTCGATATTGTACGTATAGTATTCACAGAGGTTGAAGAGATTTTAGCGATTGGTGCGTTTAAAAAAGGTTGCTTGGCAGATGATCTTTGGATGTATTATTACACCTGTTGCTGCTTGAATCTAACCTTTGGAAGGTCCTAGTGTTAGAAAATCCAATTAAATACTACCACTTTTATAAATAACGAAATGTGATTATATTTTAGGTTCCAATGAAGAAATACCACTCTCCACTAGTGGTAAGACAGAAAGAACTTCCCCAACCTCCTCCCAACAGTCCCCCGGCGGAGAAAAAGCTGATGAATGGGAGCCCTAAAATCCCAAGGATCGAGGACATCGAAATATTCCACGAGTCTCGTCTAAAAATCGAGAGAAAAAGAGGACGAAGGAAAGATGAAGAAGTTCAGAGCTATTCGATCGAAGAGAAGAAGACAGTTTTGGAGTGTGACGTCATCGATAGCTTATCCATCGTGAAGAAATCGTTCACCGCACCTTGCTTGATGATGAAGTGAAATCTCTATTTCACTAGAGATAGTAAAGAAGAGGTGGAAACAATTCGGGCACTGGTGATCATAGGTATATAGGTATTCAAAAAAGGTACAAATTCACCAACGATACAGTATGGTCGGAAATATTACGCCTTTTGACCTGGGAAGAAAGTAAAATATAGGAGGTGCATTACCTACGGTCATATAAATATTGAAATGATCCACCATTATACTCTGAAACTAATATAAACGGGATGACAAAGTATCCACACCAATTCGAATTAAATCAAGAACTCATATTTTGACATGGATATGTCTCATCGCTGAGGATCATGAAAAATTGTTTTACACAGAAGAGAAAGTCGAGCGATACCAATAAACACCAACGGGTTATTATTGACCGGTAAAGACTGAGGTTACTGTAGACATACCCATGTATCTGCTCGGATTACTGATTTATGTTTTGTGTATGACGACATCATCACATTTATTTGGATACCATTCAAGGTATCTCACATTTATATACACTTGATAACAATAACAAGTGATTACCATAACAAGTGGATTAACATTCCAATTCGATATATGTCAGTGATCTAGTAGGTATTTTTGGATGTGTTTTCATCACAGATGTAGGTTGTGTACTTACCAACGAGATCCTGGAAAACCATCTCTCTTGAGAGAACTCACTTGGGCATGAAATACCTCTTGTAACAAAAAACGCTGCAAATTATTACACAATGGTTTATTATTTTTCTATAGATCACTCGTCTGCATAGTCACCAACCATCCAACATGAAGAAAAACATCGATCGTATTTCGGTCAGCTATAATTTGAACGGAGATTAGGCCTCTTTTGCGATTCACACTCGTGTTTCTGATTTATCGAACGTCCAAACTTTAAATTCTCGTAGTGAGCGAACGGTTTGTCCTACAGAGCTCCGGGTGGTCTCAAAAAATTCTAAAAATTCTATAGAATCCTAAATTGAAGGAAAAACAATACCTTTATATCGAAATTCTTTGAGTTAGGGCGTTTTCAAAATTTCAAAATTCATTTTTGAACCCTTAAGGCCCGATCACAAAGGACGCGTTATAACGCGACGTTAGGCGTTCGAGTAACGTCGTGTTACGGCGTTACAGTTGTATGATGCAATATAGCATCATCCCCGCCACACACGCGGCGTTAAGACGCCGCGATACTTTCAGTAACGCGACGTCACGCGTTCGGGTTGTAAAAATTTACAAAAGTAACGCGCGCTGAGGGCGTCATCCTCGTTGTTCAAGGAGTTTATTTCAAGATGAGTGAGGATACAGAAGCTCTCATTCAAGAAGTTCAAATAACGTTCACAAAACGATCCTCATGTGATCGCAGCTCTCGACATAGACGGAGGTATTCCCCAAAATACTGTCTCTTTTTATTGATTGGGTGCACCCAATGCCGTCTATTTTTGCCGTCTAATAAAACTAATAAAAGAAGAGCTTCTTCCTCATCAGAATCACTAGAACTTATCATAGCTTTATGTGAAAGTCAGAAGAAACAGAAAGAGGAGAACACTATGGAGTACACTATCACAATGCTGGGTTCTAGGCCGACATGACGCGCGATATAACGCGATGTAGCTATATCGCCAAACGTCGGGGAGAACGCGCGTTCCCTGAGCGCCGCGTTATAACGCGTCCTGTGTGATCGGGCCTTTAGAAGTGATCTACATCAACCAAAATCTTCGGGGCACAACTAGACCCCAAATGGAGCCTACATACCAAATTTCATCAACATTTTTATTCGACTTTTGGATTCTACGTATCTTGAAACATAAAACATCAAATTTTGAGGGGGTGTTAAAAATTTTTTTTCTTGGTCGATTCCAAAGGGGGTGCGCCTGATTTGTTGACATTTTTATGTCTTTGATTTGGCACATAAACTGAAAAATCGTCACGAAAACTTGCTCACGAGATACTAATAAACAAAATAGACTCACTGTGTTGCGTAGAGAACAATCAACTGTTTTCTTATTTTGATGCTTGACATTTTGTTTTGGTTTATTAGTATCAACCATTTCCGTACTTCTGCCACTTCAAAACGACCAGTGAACAAACGCGAGAGTATCGTGAGCGAAAAAAATTGACGATGGACAAATCCGCTCCGAAATCGGACACCCAACGAAACCGTGAATATCGTGAGCGAAAGAAATTGACGATGACCAAACGAAAACGTAAACAACCGCCTCTTTTGGACAAGGAGAGGGCGCGTCAATATCTGCCTAGTAATAAATGCAATAAGAAAACACACATGAAAATGTCCCAATGTGTTGCAGACTCGTATGCAAGCATTTTTTTTTTTCATTTATTCTAATTTCTTTTAACTTCGAGTCTGTATGAGTCTGTTCTTGGTTGTGACTAATTACCACGTTTCAACATTTTCAAAAACAGGAAACAAGTAATTCGCGTCGCAAGAACACATAGGAAATTAAGGAGTGAGGAATATTTAGTGGGCATAGGCTGTAAAAATCTAATTAGACTAGACTTTTTTGCAATACCTCCCATCAAGGGAGAAATTTTCTCCCTTGATGGGAGGTATTGCAAAAAAAGTGGATATCACGGCCTGGAATCGAACGCGGGTCTCCCTTTAAGGAATTAGATGAAGTGTTTACAGCGGATTCAACACGCAAACGTTGATTAGAAAGTGGTGTAAAGTTGTTCACAGGTATAGGTACATCTTTATACCATGATCGAGTGACTGGACAGAACAATTTGTTTATCGGTCTTGTGGTACACTTGCAGGGCTGAAATATACGTTATACATTTATGCTAAAAGACATGTCCATGTCAAAATGTCACTACTTGTATTAGAAATTTCGTGACGAAATTCACGAACAGTCATAGCAAATGAATACTCCAAGCTTTTTTTTAAATTTTTAATCGAAAGAAGACCTTGTCCTGAGAATTTTTACACCAGCCGTTCTCTTTTTGGATGAATAGATCTTTTTCTATGATTTTTCAAAGTTTCGAATATTTATGACGTCACGCTCCCCTCCCGCCTGGGCGGGACGGGGGTCCCACTGTGACGTCATAAACATTCGAAACTGAAAAATCATAGAAAAAGGTCTTATCACGCTAGAAGGTCGCGGTTGGTGTCAAAATTCACAGAATGAGGTCTAGTTTAGATGAAAAATAACAATAAACAGTTTTCCCGACCCATGCGCACACCCCATTCATTATCTGTCCCAAAAGTAATCAAGAACTGCAATTGCCATTGTTATTGTTATCCAAGATTCCTGTAGGTATTTTAACTCCCGTGTATTAATTTGGAAATTTTCAACATAATAGCCCTCCAGAAAAAATTTGAAGGTAACTAAACTATAAGATATATCAATTCAAAAAAAAATTAAGATTTTTTGTAAAGATTTAAACATTTTTTCATAAACATTTTGTTGCTCTCTCATAGACGGCCTTTTGCTACTAATGCATCTCTTCTCTTTCCATACTGATGGGATTTCACCCATCTTCAACACTACAAGAGCCTTACCAACGAGTTCGGCTTACATTTTTGAAAGCACTTTCCCAAGATGAACAGTTTTTGCTATTGCCTGATCTGTTACGTCACACTGAGCGAGGGAGAATAAAAACTGCTCATCGTAGGAGATAGCAGTTGCTGTAAACTTTCCTGAGATGGAATCTGTGTGGTGCCTCAGAACTTCTTTATTTCGTAACGCGATAAATCAACAAGTTCTAAAGATAATTTTGTTCATTAATTTTTATTTTGTATGGAGTTTAGGAAATAATTTTAAGTTTTTGTCACATAACTTTGAAAATTGTGACGTCAGCTAAGTGACGCCCTACGTATTCTCATAGAAAACCCTCAAGCATGCTGACGCAACGGTCTGAATTTATCGTAACCGCCCGCTCATATTCTTCGAAAAAACAAGGTCCAATTACCTATTGGATGTTTGTTGCGTAACTTTTTCAGTTGCGAATTCTAGTCCTAACTGGGAAAATTGCGCAACAAACTGTGACTTTTGGCGAGTGCATAGGCCTCCGATTTCTTCTGTAGGGTTACTTCAAGTCCCGAGGCTTCAACAACCGTCCACGAACTCTTGAAGACCAACATTCGCGAGGAAGTGGCCGACATACTGGTCTACATGTTAACCAAGGAGATGCGAAACAACCTAAATCAGTTTGTTCAGTGCATCGAAAATGGTGGGAGTCACTTTGCCAACATGATTTTCAAAACCATGTGACAAAAAACTTCAAGATATTTCTTATAATTTTTACGAAAGAATAAACAAATAACTTGAGTACTTTTTGTTTTATTGCGTTACGGAATAAGAAGTTATATTGTCCCACCCTGTACATATAAAAGTACCCCGTACATTTGAAAATATAAAAGACTTTTCCAAAATCACAGATAGAGCTGATTGACAATTTTCTGGCCCATTAGATAACGGAAAGGTACACAAATAATCGTAAATCCTCCAATACCTTTCAACTGCACCATCATTTGGTTATGAAATGCGAGAGATATAAGGCAGGAGAGATACCAAGGCCCACCATCAGGCCGTTAGATCGATAACATGAACATTTTCTACACCAAGTGAAACAAAGGATTCCACCAAAACCAGATTCCCAGTTAATGAACACTTGAAATGCCAAGAACTTTTTGGATACTTAGTACCTACCTATTTACCTGATGAATGGATTTCATGAGTCCTCGACAAAAGCGGTGTCATTGCTGCAGTAACTGCTAGTCAGATTCAATGTGTGATAAATAATGCTTGTATATTTTTAGTGTGACTTATCTTTTGTAACAAATCACCCATGAATTACTAGAGATGCAAACTTTAGTAATCAAATTAATGATTTCCTAGTTGTAACGTGGCTATAATTGTTGTATAATGAACACAACTTATTCTAATGCTCAAGATGCTATCCGTTGAACGGAATTTACTTATTGTTAGTTGGAGAATGTGGAAAAATGTTTGTCTATGTAATAAAAAATGTTGTTTTTCAAAATTATTTTTAGAAAGTTCCTATGCCACACATTTGATCACTACCGGATGAAAGAAACCTAGCGATGAATATAACTTGGATTTAAAATAGAAACAAAAACGCTGCAAATTATTACACAAAGGTTTGATATTTTTCTATACAGGGTGTGACCCTTTCGGGCGCACCACCGGGCAGGGTTCGATTCGACTACTAATTTGCAACAAAAAATGTCTCCTGGCAATTTTTCGTTGGAGGCTTCGTTTTCGAGTTATTTCACTTTTAAGATTTTTTTCGTGTTTTCGACCTTACATCACTAAAATGGCTGTAACTCCCTTAATTGATGAAGTAAATTCAAATTTGATTATATCAATGGGAAGAGCGTCAAATTTCCTATCTCTCTGATGGGGTTGTAGAAAATTTCAAATGAAACAAACGGGTGTAAAATAAGCCAAAAGTAAAAAATTGATAGTTTCGAAAATTTTCACTTTTTTCGAAGTTTGTTTCTCGAAACGTCGTGAACGGAAATTTCCATGCTGTAAGCCTAAAAGTTGCATGTGAATCCCAGCTTTCTAACGGTGTAGTCATTTTTTTAAACACCTCTTATTCAGTTAGAAAACGACGTTTTTAGGGTAGAAAACGTTCATATTCGGGTGTAAATCGGCGTTTTTCACCAGAAATGCTTTCTAACTTAATAAATCATTTGACATGAAAATTTACGTACTTTTTGACGCTGAATCGAGTGTTAACACTTTCCGGTCTCCTCGTCAAACAAATAGTACTTTTCAAGCCCTTCAAGCAAACAGGGTACGACAACTGAGTCCTCGACTCCCAACTTGCCATCTATCAAAAAGATGAAGCTTTCCTCAAATGATCGGGACGATATTTTCAAGACAGAGGGCAAAAATTAGGTAAGTCCACAAAGTGGAAGGAGTGCGAGTCATTTCTAACCCAGACCTCCCTTAATGACAATTTTGGATAAAACGAACAACGAGATTGAGCCTTTCGCCCAACGGAAAGGGCTTGAAAAGCACTATTTGTTTGTCGAGGAGATCGGAAAGTGTTACCATTCGATTCAGTGTCAAAAAGTACGTAAATTTTCATGTCAAATGATTTATTAAGTTGGAAAGCATTTCTGGTGAAAAACGCCGATTTACACCCGAAAATATTGCAAATACGGTATTGCAAAAAATATTGAAGTTGAGAAAATTGTCTACAATTGGAACACCTATAATTGAAAAATACAACTAAAAACGCACTTGAACTTTTCTCCATCTGACTACCGAAGTTCCCACAAAGTTCAAGCTTCTTAGAGAGTTTTTCGATTGAAAACTGAGATTTCCTGAGTTTTCCAGTAGAGTAAAATTTTCCAAGTATTCCAAGTTTTACCGGTCGCTGGATACCCTGAAATAGCACATTGACTTCAGTTCTCCCTCGACGGCCTGATGATGATGCCCTTACACCGAAAGCACTCGCCTATTCTTGACTTTATAGTTACTACAGATTCTCCAATAAGGTACGTTACCTACCAATGATGAGACAAGTGGGTTTTATCTATTTTACGAGTATAAGCTGATTTCCAAGGTTCCGGTTATTTAATGCATTCGGGTCCACAAGACCATCCTAGCCTAAAAGCCGCCACATAGCACAGATTTCTAAAGAAAAACATTCGTGTATTATGAAATCACACACGTGCATCACACGTGCAATCACATTCGTGCATTCGTGTAGTCAAAAATTGTCCAAGTTCCCTTTTTTTGGAAACCTCAAAAAATACTATAGGTACTTGTCTACCTGGATTCACAGAGTACCCACAAGTTGATGCTGATTTTTTTTCGATTTTCAGTAAACCTTACTACGAGGGTGGATCAAATATAAACGGGACTTTATTTTTTTTTAAATTTTATTTGTTAGAAAATAAAAAGCGGGTATATGTCACTTTTCTACATAGTCTCCTGCTTTTGTGACACATTTTTCCCAGCGAATAGAAAGTTTTTATTCCCAGCATCAAAAAACGATGAAGGTTGCGTCTGAAGCCAATTGCGCACGAACCCCTCGACCCCCTCATCATCCTCGAATCGCTGTCCGCCTAGGGCTTCTTTAAGTGGCCCAAACAAGTGAAAATCACAGGGCGATAGGTCAGGGCTGTAGGGAGGATGATCAAGTGGAGTCCAATGCATTTCTTCCAATTTTTGAACAGTTAGAGCTGCAGTATGGGGCCTTGCATTGTCGTGGAGGAGGATGACGTCACGAATTGGTTGATTCCGTCTTTTGCTGCGATATGCAGCCCTCACCTGAGTCAGCAGCTCACAATAGTAGGCAGCATTGATTGTTCTTCGCTCATGCAAAAAATCAATGAGCAAAACGCCTCGATAGTCGAAAAAAACAGTTGCAAGGACCTTGCCAGCAGACAGTCGAGTTTTTGCTTTCACTGGGGCTGTCTCCCCCTTCCTCCGCCACTCCATACTGGCTTGCTTCGATTCGGGTGTGTAATGATGGACCCATGTTTCGTCGCAGGTGACGATGCTAGCCAAAAATGCTTCCCCTTCTTCCTCAAACCTTGCAAAAAGCCTCTGACAGACCTCCAAACGTCTCAACTTCTGATCTGCAGTCAAAAGGCGAGGGACCCATCTGGCACACACTTTACGGAATCCTAGGTGCTCTGTAATGATCGTTTGGCAGCTCCCATTACTTACCCCTACCTGCTCAGCGATTTCGGAGACAGTCACACGTCGATCATCTTCAAGAATGTCACGAACCGCTTGAATGTTCTCATCCGTAATGCTGCTCCGGGGACGACGATCGTGTTCCTCATTCTCTACTCGCTCTCTTCCCTCCTGAAACTCTTTGTGCCAGGCAAACACACGGGTCCTAGAGAGGGTTTGGTCCCCGAACAGGGCAGTCAACCTTTGAAAAATTTCCGAAGGTTTGACTCTTTCACGGGTAAGAAATTTTATGATAATTCGTTGCTCAATGGAAACGGGCACCTTTTGTTCAGACATCGCGATAACTACTCATGAAAGGTTGTAAAGGGGGAGACGCCCCCTCATCCACCTTCTAATGAACCTGTTCAAACAATCTCGAAGTGACGGGCCCGCTTCTGTCAACCGTCGGCGCTCAGAGGTCAGAGTCCCGTTTATATTTGATCCACCCTCGTACAACCACATTGTAGGCTGGATCATGGAGGCATTTCATGGAGTGAGCACCCACATGACAATCATTGAGACAGGAATATGACGAATAAACCCTGTTGTGCCCTTATCAGAAATGATACAGTGATCTCGAATATACCGTATTATATTACAAAAATTATTATTGTAATTAGCACGGAAACGTAGAATACCCTTGGAAACACATTTTTACCTAATCGTTTGAAATGTTGCGCCCAAGAGTTAGTACACAAAGATTTATCATTTTAATGTGTAGAATATCCTGTGATTCAGCGAATAAAAATTCCCCGAGTTTTCTAGATTTTCCAGGGTCAATTTTCGACTTTTTCCAGGTTTCTAAATCATTTACAATATAAATAAATGATCTCATAATTTATCAAAATTCTTGTTTTTTAAGGCCATTTTGCATTGAAAAAGCATAAGAAATACAGTAGCTTATTTCAAAACATCAATCTGTAAGTACCTATCAGTCTAGGGCGATGATCTTCATCTTCAATCCGTACAATCCCTAAAAATTTCGTCGAAATTGGATGGAAACGGATGGACTATCCGTCAGAGGGTGATTATTTTCATAGGGAACCGTATGCAACCCAATTCCAGAATATTGAACCGAAATCGAAGAATAACATAGAATAGTTTTGTCCGTAACAAAGATTTCATTACAGACACAACAGAGACTTCGATTCTTGGACAAAGTCAAGAATTAACATTAAATTCATCAAAACTTGGGGGTTTACTCGAGAGAACTGACCACTTCAAAGGCATGTTTCCACCTTCGATTGTTTGAAAAATTCGAGAACGAACGTTGAAATCATCGAAACTGGTTGGTTTACTCGAGAGAAACGACCACTTCAAAGGCTTGTTTCCACCTTCGATTCTTGGACAAAGTCAAGAATTGACATTAAATTCATCTAAACTTGAGGGTTTACTTGAAAGAAATGACCACTTCAAAGGCATGTTTTCACCTTCGATTGTTTGAAAAAGTCGAGAATGACCGATGAAATCATCGAAACTGGTTGGTTTACTCGAGAGAAACGACCACTCCAAATGCATGTTTTCACCTTCGATTGTTTGAAAAAGTCGAGAATGACCGTTGAAATCATCGAAACTGGTTGGTTTACTCGAGAGAAACGACCACTTCAAAGGCTTGTTTCCACCTTCGATTCTTGGACAAAGTCAAGAATTGACATTAAATTCATCTAAACTTGAGGGTTTACTTGAAAGAAATGACCACTTCAAAGACATGTTTTCACCTTCGATTGTTTGAAAAAGTCGAGAATGACCGATGAAATCATCGAAACTGGTTGGTTTACTCGAGAGAAACGACCACTTCAAATGCATGTTTTCACCTTCGATTGTTTGAAAAAGTCGAGAATGACCGTTGAAATCATCGAAACTGGTTGGTTTACTCGAGAGAAACGACCACTTCAAAGGCTTGTTTCCACCTTCGATTCTTGGACAAAGTCAAGAATTGACATTAAATTCATCTAAACTTGAGGGTTTACTTGAAAGAAATGACCACTTCAAAGACATGTTTTCACCTTCGATTGTTTGAAAAAGTCGAGAATGACCGATGAAATCATCGAAACTGGTTGGTTTACTCGAGAGAAACGACCACTTCAAATGCATGTTTTCACCTTCGATTGTTTGAAAAAGTCGAGAATGACCGTTGAAATCATCGAAACTGGTTGGTTTACTCGAGAGAAACGACCACTTCAAATGCATGTTTTCACCTTCGATTGTTTGAAAAAGTCGAGAATGACCGTTGAAATCATCGAAACTTGTTGGTTTACTTGAGAGAAACGACCACTTCAAATGCTTGTTTCCACCTTCGATTGTTTGAAAAAGTCGAGAATGACCGTTGAAATCCTCGAAATTGGCTGGTACTCAAGAGAAACGACCTTTTCAAATGCTTGTGTTCACCTTCGATTGTTTGAAAAAGTGGAGAATGACGTTGAAATCATCGAAACTTTTTGGTTTACTCGAGAGAAACGACCACTGTATAGATCACCCGTCATTTAATTATTACTACCTCCATGCAATAACATCGCTATCTGAGAGTTTTGGTCGTCTTCAAATCATTACGAAATTATTTTATTCTTGGTTGCAAAGGATGCATAATATTGAGAACAATTATAAATTATTAAACTCTATTCAAAGAACGAGCAACGATCACAAATCATTTTGCGATAATGTCTTTTGCGATCCGCCCTCCTGTTTCTTATTTATTCCAAGTCCAACCCTTCTCACAGGGAGTGAACGGGTTGCCCAATTGAGCTCTGAGTGGTCTCATTCGATTCTAAAAATGCAATTCAATTTTAAATTGGTGGAGACGCAATACCTCAATACCGAGGGTTTCCGAGCTAGGGCGTTTTGAATAAAAATCACTATTTTCCAACCCTTAGAAGTGACAGACACTAACCTAAAGGGTCAATAAACGAAATTTCACCTCAATCGGATCAATTCTATTTTCGGATTTTACGTATCTCAAACCGTAAACCATCAAATTTTGTGGTGGGAGGGGGTACAAATTGTTAATCTTGCTAGATTACATGCAATAGCGAATTTTAGAAGTGAATGTTCAACATTCTCTATACTACCGGCACATAAGGAGGGGTATGACAATGATACACACAACTTTATATCAAACTATATAACAATTTATTATTTAATGATACACGAAGGGCGATGCGATGAGATATATGTACACATGGAAACTGTTTCAAGGAGAAAACATGAATTGCAAAAATACGATTTTACAACCGCTAATGACGATGTTTGTGTTTGTGGCGAGAGGAGTGTTTCTTGTGCGAAGAGTGAGTTGGAGTGTCCTCCCCCGAAGAACCCCTACCCCGTCGTCGGGGTGTCAGCTCTGGCGATGAACCTACACAACAAATGAACCCGGAATAAAAACTGGAAAACAGAAAATGATAAAAATCCCAAGCAATGATTGATAGATTCTACCTACTGGGAGGACTCCCATCATGGAACGTCCAAATAATAATAACTAACAAGGTCCCAAGAAAGCTCAGTTCATAGAGCTAAAATTAGACAGACTAAATAATTTACTAAAATTCACAGCGAATTAGAAGTGTGAGTGATAAGGCTGTGTTTAGCGCTGAAACACGAGCGTCGACTATCATTGACTCTTGGCTCTTGTAGGGGTCTACCTAGATTTAAATAGGAAAAAATACATCAAAAAATAAAATATACAAGATGAGATTTTGTAAGAAGAAGCAAAACTGAGTTTTATTTTGTTTGAACTCCAATTTAACAGTCGGCTCCATGGCAACGCATCAACATCTAAACATTAACTCTACTAGAGTGAAGGTAGAGTGAAGAACCTTACAGCTCTTATAATATAAGAGCTACAATACTATATTATTATATTATTATACAATAACTATAATATTATATTATACTAATATAATCCTCCAGGATATTATCCTGTCTACTCCTGGAAGCCAGAAACACCCGTTTAGTTCTTTTAGGCTCCTACTCGTAGTTAGGAAGTGAACCAATATACATGTGGCTGATCTTGAACCCCTACACTGATCTACTTGTACTTGAGATCTTTCGAAATCATTCTAGCAGTTCAAGTTTTGATCTCCTCCTAGTTCGATTAATGCACGAGGGAGGTTCGTATTTACCCATCTCTAATGTGGGCCCTAGCTACCTTGAACGAAGACCAACCAAGTAGTTGTCAACTTTAGATCCTTCAAGTCCATTTTGGATCTACTCCGAGATTTTCTCCTGTTATTGACTAATCAGGAGGTCAACACAATGGGGAATTTGCCCCAATTTTAGATTCTGGAATAGCAAGTCAAATTCTATTACAGGGCCCTAGAATAACGTTTAACACCAGGAGTACCCAAGGAAAAAAATTACCATAGAAGAAAATGCCTAAAAAGCGAAGCCTGTCAAAAAACACCGCGAAAATCGAGGAATATCGTTCACACGAAAGAAAAACGGCGCGAAAAGTGACCAGATTCACTGAGCGCTCTGGCGTCGAACTCCAGATAGTACCGCAGATCGACAACAGGCAGAGTTCTAAACGCCCTTCTAAGTTCTAAGCTCGACAACACGAAACGATCCAGTCAAATGACCACTCAAATAATGTGAGTTAAATAACGAAACTAACTTAATACAGAAACTAAATAAGAGAGGATGAAGACTAATAATTCGCGATAAATTAATAAGTAGAATCGGATTGTAAAATGAGTGAGTAAAATTGCTTCTTTTGGTCACTTGCACGTCATGGTTTTTTTCTCTTTCCCCAGTCGCGCGCTTCTGTGTAAGCTACAGTTCCATTTGCATTCCCAGAGGTAGCGCTACCTCAGAGGGGCACAGCTCCTTCTATGAAGTCAGATTGCTCAGAATTATGTTGCAACCCCATGAACAGATTGCCGTTATGTTGCAACCCCATGAACAGATTGCCGCTTCTTTTAAAATTTCCATCTTCCTTAAATTCTCTTAATTTTTTTGGATGTTTTTCGAGCAGCACACTATGGTTTTCTTTCATATCAGTGAATCCTCTCTCAGAAAAAAAAGGCAAATTCCCCAATAGGGGTCGACCATGGAAGGGTGTTAGAGGTCATCTATAGTAAATGTGACTCCAGAGCATCTCAGCATATTAATAAAATGTTATGTTAACCCAAATGCGAAGATTCTAGTCTCCCTACTAATGCGCATCAAATTCAAAAGGTTTTTTTATTGCCGTAATCCACCAAGTGGCAAAACAATCGTCAGATAATAATAAATAACGTTAAACATATAATAAGTAACAAATCTAAATGCCAACAATCACCAGATCAGATTAAAAAACTCTTCGATTTTATATAATTCCGCCTCAATAAGTGTATTTTTAATTCTTCTTTCGAACTGCTTCTCAGGTAGTCTCCGAATCGACTCTGGCAGCGCATTAAAAAAAACCGGGAGCCGTGCTGGGTAGGATTGTTCCTCAGTAATGACGCCAGATGAACCGTCGGCGGTCTCAAGTCATTGCACTGGCGCGTAGCTGAGTATGAAAGTGTGAAGATGTTTGCAAGCCGCCCATATTCCGCCGGACATAACATAAGCTACTATACACAAATAGACCGGGCAACGTGAGACAGTGGAGCTCCTTGAAACGGCCTCTACACGTGTCGCTGGACCCCACATTGAAGACGATCCTTACTGCCGCCTTTTGCAACCTGAAAATGGTGGAGCTATGAGGCGAGTTTCCCCAGACAATAACGCAGTAGGACGCTCGGGCCATAAAATAAGCGTAAAAAACAAATTTTAGCACAGTAAAGGAAACAGACTGCTTTAGCCGTCGCAGCATATAATTGCAGGATGCCAGTTTTGTCTCTAGTTTCTCTATATGACAGGCCCATGAGAGCCTGTTGTCAATCTTCAATCCCAGGTACTCCACTGTACCTTCGAGCTTCCCGTTCAGGCTGATTTCCAGGTTCTGTGTCTTTTCCAAGTTGAGACGTAACCAATTTGCTCCACACCATTCCTGAATCTGCACATCAGACTAATACAGGACCTGGTCTAGCTCCTGTTCAGATCTACCGGATGCCAGGGTAGTCATATCGTCGGCAAAGAGATAAATACATCGTTCGAACGGGAAACGTTGGTCATTTATGAATAACAGGAAATATGTTGGTCCAGTCACGCTGCCTTGCATTCCTCACGGAATTGAAGTGGGACGAGAATCCTCACCATTGACACTGACCGTCTGCACCCACCCCGCCAGAAAGCTCTCTCACTAAAACCATAGTGCTGTAGCTTTCGAACCAATAGGTTATGAGGAACAAGATCAAAAGCCTTTTTCAGGTCATACAAACGGAGGGCTGTACGATCACCTCTCTCCAAAGAGTCCAGAACACCCATCACCAAAGAGCAGGCCGCGGAGGAGGTGCTTCTGCCTTCCTGAAATCCAAATTGTTTAGGATGCAATACTTTATTGGCCAGTAAGTGATCTCTGATCTGCTCAAGTGCGATATATTCCACTATTTTAACCAATAAGGGCAGTTTTGCGATCGGCCGGAAGTCACTGTAGTTTTTACAGGAAGATTTTTTGGGAATCGGTGTCACCGCCGCCAATTTCATCAGATGATACATAATGCACCCTTTGAAATATATTAACCGAAATATGGGGTCAGGTATCTTGAAATCTCAGGCTCTTGGTTTTGGGTGAACTCTTATTGAACAGATTTAGAGGGTGTATAGAAGTGTGTCCGAAGAGAAAAAAACCGGCGACGTTGTATTCAAATCTGCTCTCGACCTGTGATCGGTACATGAGTTTGCTCGTGGCCTTTGCTCTATTGACCTTGGCAGATAAGAGTTGTTGGAAGACAAGTTGGTTCAGTAGTAAAATCGGGCAGGTTTCGATGGAAAGCCCGGCATCGAAAAAGTTTCATTTCTGAAGGCAGCAAGTTCGGGGAGAACCGTAATTTTTCGAAACCGGGTTCAAGTTCAGTTTTTTCTTCCAACGGGTTCAAGTTCAGTTTTCACGAAGTTCTGTCAGGTGGTGTGAAACGATAGAAATGCGCACACAATCTCCCATAAATTCCAAAATGTTGTCGGGCATTAATAGAATTATTATCGTTTATGACCTACTCAACACTTTGTTTTCCTTATTTTCATTATTTCTGTTTTCACTAATTGAACTGTTCTGTACACCCGTGCTCGTTGGAGAAAACACTGAATTAAGACTAACTAGGCATAGAACTCCGGAGATGAGCGGTCAATGTCACAATGGGACATCATGCGAACACCGCCCTGCAGGGCAACACAGAGGGGAAGTTTTCAAGCTACAAAAGGCTGCTCGGAGAATTGAATTCAGCTTGAGTTTTGTTGAAAGATGCTGTTTATTCCCAGTTTTGAGAAATCCCTCTTTTAGTCAATGAACCCCTTAACTTCTTTTTGACCGATTATTATCTGACTGAACTTAACCTTACCAACCTACCTGCCTCTCCCTCAATCCTTCCTATACCTACCTCCTAACGGGGGTTTTCATCCCTTCCCAATTCCACTACCCTCGCTACCTTTCTGGTTTCACTCGTAAAAGAAACACCGTTGAAGTTGTGCGATAAACAATCCAGTACTTGTACCGTTCGTTAATGAGGAATTTTACCATGTCGGAATTTTCTATTTTTGACCCCAAAATCGGCTTCAGCACCTCGAAAAACCTCCTAAGGCAAACTTTCAGCCCGAACTTCCTAATTTACGAATGAACAAAACAGTGTAGAAAATACGAACGTTTAAAAAAAACGGGAAAATGACGTCATCCTGGAATAGTTCATTTATGGCCGCTTGAAACGCTGAGATCGAGAAATCTATAGTCCCCAGATGCAAAATTTCACGAAACAGTTAAGTTCGAAATCGAAAAACTGAAGAAAAAAATAGAAAAAGCAAGATGGGGAAAATGAGGTTTCCCCTGTTTTTGTTTGATAACTTTTCTCTTAGAAAACACAATTTCGACGTCCCAATGGGCAACACTGGGAGGGGACGGCGATCCAAACAGCCCAATCAGCGAGCGTTCCCACTTCACGTCCGTTTTTCCGGTTAGTTTTGAAATCAAAAATTTTGATTGTCTCCCAAAAATAACAGGAGACTTATTTTCCGAAATCAGCCCGATTTTCATCTATCCCTCACCATTAACTATTCAGGAAAAATGCAAACAGAATTCGGTGAAATTCCTCATTCTTAGACAGATTTTCTTAGAAATTATTTTAATATTGAATAAAAAGATAACTCGAAGTTTCTGTGTTGTTGATAACGCACCTTTAATACCTCCCGCAATGACCACTTCAGACAACTTAAGAGCTTTACACTTTCTGGCTTGTTTTCGTCTTGTTTTGTAAAGAGGAACTTGGTTAGTTCCAACGTGAGTTGCACCACTACGAAACACTTTTGCACAATAACACCTTGGATCTCTCTTCGTTCGAATCTGATGCCACACGGTTCCCGCTTCTTCAACCATTTACCAGATTCGCTACGTGATCAGCCTACGAGTGCTTTTAAGAAGATACAATCTGTACCTAGAGGCCGAATTGTACTAGAAGAACGAGTTCTTTAACCTGAAATTTACTTGATGAATGTACATTTCACATAAAATAACCTTTGTAACTAAAACTTGGAGGAAAAATCAAAAATAAAAAATAAAATAAAATAAAAAAATAAAAAATTAGGAAAAATCTTATTTATTTTCTCTCGCGTGTAAAATGTTCTGGAAAGCTGAAAGTGATCCACGATTACGTTCTGATCAAATAATTGAATTCCATCAGAAACACGTTAGTGAATCGCCTAGAAGAATTTTCGGTAACTACAAAGTAGTTAATCATAATTTGCCGAAAACTCACCAGAAATACTATAGGGAATCGCGTCCTAGTAGTCACCTGATAATGGAAAACCAATTAGGTGACGATTAGGTAAACTAACTACTAACGATGTTCTTCTTGTTGATCAGAAACGCCTATTTCGTATTAAAAGGTCACGCATGGGTTTGTTGAGGGAGGCCCGAGCTGGATCGGGCATTTGAAGGAGACGAGTCACAGACTTGTAGGAACGAATTTACCCAGGGATGTAAAACAATACAACTGGCGAAGCCTCTTCCCTTGTAGTGGGGTCATATGTTCATTTCGTACCAACTGCATACGTAAAGTTGGCCAATGGCCACAGGCTTAGTTAATTAGAACCCTTGAAGGCGATTTCAACGGTACTCAACTTGTCGATTTCAATGGTACTCATACTTGTCGTCTTCAAACATAGTCCCATCGATTCAATCAACTGATTTAAGAAGAGGTCAAATGAACTATAAATAAGTACTGTAAAGCTAGCTACCTCTTCGACTTCTCTTCGGGCTCGAACGTCTTCTACTAGGAGGCGAGTTTTTCCTGGACAAAGGTGACGCTCTTCTGACGGAGGTTGGAGATCGCGACCGCTTCCGTCGTCGAGACGATTCTGAACCGAAGGGACTTCTACTCCTAGATCTGTAAACAAGAACAAATTATGAGGTATAGAAATCCCACTACGAGAATACGAGAGACACAAATCCAAAAATGATGGTTTTGGAATTAGATTCATGGGTTAAGTTCGGTTAGGGACCGAAACAGCTCTACTCGTACCTCCAACGGCCATAAATATTATTTCTATCTGCTCTGGTTGACGCTGTTTTTTTTTCATTCTGGGGGATTACAAAATAGTGTTTCAAGGGGCGCAAATGACCATTCAGCGTGCTTTTGACGTTTAGGAGCGGAGTAATCACAATGGACGCTTCCCTAGAAGCTCAATTTCAAGTGGCAGTGCAAAATTACTTCACCTCCTATTCATAACGAAAAATCTCCTCTACCTCACTGTTAGATTTCTTCGCATTCGAGCCTTCTGAACTTCATTTTCCGTTCGTTTGCTCCAATACCGAAAGAAAAACGCTGTAGATTATTACACAAAGGTTTATCATTTTTCTATAAAGATCACTCGACTGCAAAGAACACGGCTATGCCGTTGTTACCACCAACCAACTTGAAGAATACCATCGATCGCATTTCGGTCAGCAAATATTTGAAAGGAGATAAGGCCTGTTTTGCGATTCACACTCGTGTTTCTGATTTATCGAGTTTTTTTATTTAGGGCGTTTTCAAAATTTCAACCCTTAGAAGTGACCTACATCAACCAAAATCTTTGGGGCACAACTAGACCCCAAATGGAGCCTACATATAAAATTTCATCAAAATCGGTCAATGCTAAGTGGGGAAAGTGCCGCGTACGGCGGACGGACGGCCAAATTTTTATTCGATTTTTGGATTCTAACGTAAACCAACAAATTTTGAGGGGGGGGGGGGGGGGTTAAAAATTTGTTTTGTTGGTCGATTCCAAAGGATCATTATTGAAAATAATAAACCAAAAAGCTCCAAGTCATTAAGAAAACCCTACTGAGCTGTGTACAAGGAACCTAACTCACGAAAATGTAATAAAAATCGATTTATTGAAGGATTTGAAATGTAAACGTCTGAAGTGTCTAAAGGGGCTTAAGTTCCAGTTCCAGGGTTTTCCAGAAAATAGAGCTTTTGGTGTTACGTCCCTTGTATCTCGCAGTGCGAAATGTACAGCATTAATCAAGTTTCCTTATCTTGATGTTTCTTGCCGAAAAAACGAATCACTATCAGGCATTTCCAAGTATTTTGGTGCAACCACTGACGTATTGTCGAAATCTTAGGATTTTCACATTCGGTGAAGAACAAGATCCCTTAGTAATATTCCTTTAGGTGTAATACACTTCTATCATTCCAAATGTCGACATAGGCAATACAAAAATATCCATCAAAATTTTGATCATAATATAGCATAGTACATTTTGATGGAAAACAATATGAAATTATCTCAAAATCTTGTCATTACCCTGAAATTGGATCAGAAAATAATAGGACGGGAAACGATGGAAAATCTACATTATACATCAGGTAGTACATGCAGGAAAAACACAAGGTCCAGTTTGAATTGGAATACAATAGGGGTATTCATGGTCTGGGAGGTTACGTCGAATCTTCGAATTTGGAGATTCGACGCGAGTCAATACGCATGCGCTCCAGCTCATTCGACGATTCGATTTACCACGGGCTGAAGGCGACGTAAACCGAGATTCGACGTCGAAACACAAATGTGATCTTAGCGGCAGTTGTGCAAAGCAACTATCATAACATCAACAAACAAATCTTCTCGTCCTTTCTTTCTGAGGTTTTCTTTCAACGACAACTTTTTTCTTTTTTATTCCGTTTTTCCGTTCTAGTTCGTTTTTATTCCGTTCGGAGTGGATTTTTTTTCTCGATTAATTGAGTGGAGCTGAGCCACCCAAGCGGCTAAGGAAAAACGCGACCTTCAGATGGTCTGAGGGAGAAGTGGAAATGTTGCTTGCTGGCATGTAATGCGAAATTCTCCTTTCTAGCACGGCACACTCTCAACGCGTGACAATAATCAGTAGGACTGTTCCCGGCCTAGACGAAAAACCTTCCCGTTGACTCTCTCCTATTCACCGTCCTCCATGTGAGGTTTTCGCATGTTTTCGTTGGTTTTCGCATGTTATGTTGGACAGACTGAAGGGTTATAATCTCTCACGGGACCTTGAAACTGTTTTACCGCTGAAATACTGATTTTTGAACGTTTGGAAGGCTCCTTCAAACTTCGCCTCGTCCACCATGTGTGGACGGCAGGCAGAGAGGAAGGACTGCAGCGTCCACCACCAGTGGACACCCGCATTGAGAGTGTTCAGCCATGAGCTAAGTACTAAAATGCGTTCAAAATTGTGTGACGGAAGTAGCAAGGGTTTTCCTTTGAGACAAGACTCCTCATCGGTAGGTACCTATTCAAAAGTCTGAAGCATGATCCTTTTTTAATTCTAGCCGTAGAATTTTTCGTTCTGTGCTAGGAACCTTGTAATAGGATTTTATTGGAAACCACTGGGGTATTCTCACTTTTTAGCAAAAAGGAAATTAATGAACCTGTTAGGTAATGATACTGACTTGGTTATCGTCTGATGCCGTGAGGAGCGCTACACACAATTCGATTTTCGACGATTCGATGGGGGAAAATGTGGGAGCCTCATGAAACTCTCGAGTTACCACAATTTCGATATACGACGATTCGACGATCGAATCAGATCATGAATACCCCTAATGGTGTATCAATATCTGATCATGAAGGATATAAGCAAACTGACCTGAAACCGGATCTTTTGGACGGTGGTGGACTAGGCGTACTGCTCTTGGATCGTTTGGAACGTTTGTAAACTCTGAAAAACGAAACAGTTAGGTAGAAAAACTCGAAAATTACGATTCGGCTACTCAATTTAAAAAGGTTTTTTCAACATTCATAAACAAAACTGAACTTACCTGGTTTCCATATTATCTTCAGGCGATAAGCTTCTTCGAGCTGGTGTTCGAACTTTCTCCATTTGCTGCTTATCTTTTCCTGATTTAGAGCCTTTTTCAGACTGGAAGAAAACAAAACCGGGATAATCATTATTATTAAATATTATTTCAACACATTCAACACGCGTCATTGGCCGAAAAAGTTGCGAAAAAGGAGTTGATTTTCCCCCATGTTGAGTATGAGCGGGAAGTGGGATGGTATTCATGCTGAGAAAAATTCTATCGAAATGAAATCCTTTCAAACTTGGCCCTCTGGAAGTCCATCATCCTACGGAAGTTCTTAGAAATTTACATGACGATCTAACCACTCTGTTTAACAAAATGCAATATTGAAAGAAAAACGGACGATGACGCGGATCAGCGTCATGCCGTGTTGAATGAGTTAAGAAAACCCTTAGTACATTTCATTGCTATGAAATCAAAAGTACTACCTACTCAAAAAGTGGATTAAGCAACAAGTCAATAGTTACAAAAAATTTAAATAAAAAAAAAACACAATAACTAGCATCGTGATAGCCAGGGAAATCATACCTTAAACTCATATAACCCATCAAGATCAAAATTTATTAGGAATTAGATTTTATAAATACTAAGCTAAAACTTGATGATATGATGCTCACCTTACGAAGTAGTTTTTTTCGGTGATGTTCTATTTGATCAGCAACTGTCCAGCCTGGTTTGATCGCCCTCTTGCCTGACTCAAGTTCATCTTGATACTGCATCACCTTCACTTCGATTTCCCTCAACTTCGCCCTTCTGAGCTCTTCCTGGATGTCTCGACTGTTGTAACAAACATTTACATCAGTAATGGAATGCAGATGTACTCGTATATTATACAAATTTGGTAGCTGATTGATTTCAAGTAGTTATAGCTATCAATGACTTGAATGAGCTCGTACTGAGCAGTTGAGCATTTGTGATTAGAGATTGTTCTAGTAGGACATCTGATTAATAGATCCCACGATTGGTACGAAAAGAAGATGCACTTACCAACTATCCATGCTATCGTCAGCCATCTGCTCTTCCTGAGGACTACTGGACCCCTGCTGCTTAGCTTGCTGCTGCTCAATCAGCTCCCATTTACTGGTCGTCATGGCCTGTTGTTCGATCAAATCTGGGTCTACTTCCTCCCACTTGGAAGGTACGAATGCACCAACCGGGGGCTTCCTGGGCGATCTGACACCGGTATCCAAGGGTTTACCGTCTATGTCGTCATCGTCCACTGAAAATTGAGAAACATTCAACAGAAGCTGTATAAATTAAAATGATTTCTCACATCCAAAATAGTAACAGGAACCAAAGTTGTCGATTCATTAATTTGTCTAGCCATCTTAAGCTACAAATACAATAATGACGAGCTGTTTAAAATTATTGAATGGATCATTGGAAAACATGATGTTATTTTGCCTAAATTATAATGTTCGCAGACCCGTTCGTAAACAAGATGACTCCTTTAAAACAGGATTCTACCGTTTCCATTGCTGTACCTAAAAGATTTGGGAGGCCAATCCCATCTCCCAAGTATCAATTTTTACTCAACATATCAGACATTGTACCATGCATAGTTGAGTATATTACTAATGATAAGGTCTTACTGGGTATTCCATCAATGTCGTCAGGGGGTGGTCGGACCACTTGTTGTTTTATGGCACCTCTGAGCAGCGCTGCTCCGTCCAGAGGAACGCCATCCAAATCGTCTGTGTCATCAGCATCGCAAGGCAACCCGTCGATGTCTCCCTCGTCGTCTCTCTCTGGAGTAGATTCAATCTCGGCCTCCTAAATTTAAGAGGACATTCGTGACAAGAACCTTACAGATAAAATACACAACCACGCGATGCTCTTAATTTGATTTACAAGTAACTTCAGTTGATTAGTACTTCTATTAGATTAGGTGAAAAAACAGCAACTTACGGGAGTACCAAGGAAAGCAGCTCTCAACTTCAACAGGAAATCCCTTGGATACACTGCCCAATCTTCCCAAGCTTTGAAGATTTTTAGAACCCTCTGCTTATAACCTTCAGCTTTTAGTCGGGATTCAACATTCGACATAGTAAGGTGAGCTTGATTCATCATTTCCATCAGCCGGGCTTCCAAGCTAATAAAAATAAATCATTATTGTATTTTCCAAGAAAACGATGAATTCTATATATTGCTTCCGAATCTACCAAGGTATCAGAATTTTTGGTATGCTTTCTTGTGACAGGGAGAACTCCTGTATCATAGTTGATGTAATCATTATTGTTATGTTAAAACTGTTCGAAGAAAGTGTAATTTGATCGAACCTCTTAGCCAACATTTAAAACATTGATTTATACCTCCAACATTAATTTCTGCTCATTTTTCTGTAGTCAATTATGTGTCTCATCACCTTCTTATTAACCTTCTATGGATGTTATTGGGCTTATCACGTGAAATAAATAAATCGATAATATTTATGAACTTACCACCGACGATAATTTGAGGCATTCGTCATTTTGATACTACAGTTATGAAGTATGTCAGACACTAGATAAAGACGTGCTACCTGAAATAATAAAATTATTATTGCAAATGAGAATAGGAGAGTACGAGCGTACACACCTCCATGACAGAGATAATAATTCTTGAAAAAGTATAAAGTGTAAAATGTAGCTCAGGTCAACCAATCGGCCAATTAAAGCAGAAAAGTACGAAAATGATAGGATTAGAATCTCTTGTTGAACGTACCTTTTTATTGAGTACAGTGTCAGGGTTACTTAAAGATTCCAAAATACAGTCACAAATTTCATCAGCAGCTTCAGCGTGTTCTATGCAGAAGACCATGGCGTCGGCGATTTTGAGCCTCTCCGGCGTCATGTGGCGAATGAGTTGTTCCAGCCTGTCACGCTGGGCTGGAGAGAGACCACCTTTCCGGTCGTCATCTTTCTCTATGAGTTCTTCCGGCATCCCTTGCGTGTATATACTGGGTGGGGGTGGCCGCCATATGCTACCACCTGTCAATCCATAAAATTTCTATAATCACCTATTTTTGATCTACGTGGGATACAAGAAAAGGCTGGAGTTACATGAATCTCAAAGATGCGACCCACTTTTCAACGAAGCATAAATAAATGTGACTATCCACAGAAAAACATATCTTAGCTTCCCGATTTCGAAATCGGATTTTTTGCATTTCCTGATGGAAAAGAAGTTTCTGAATTCGATGCAGTTTCCAGATTGTCGATATCCCAATCCGTTAAAAGTTTATAATTTCTTGACACTGTGAACTGTGAAGAAGCTGTTTTGAGAAAAATGAAATCAAAGATTTAGAAACTTACACGAAAATAAAGAAGGTGGTCTCAGTAAGCTACGTTATTCCGCGCGATGGTTTCTGCGATTTATCGATAATTTCTAATACCTAATTGATTCGTAAAAATGAGAGAAATAAATTAAATTTCCTACAATAATCGATATTAACCCGAAAAGTCGATTTTTTATTCCTGATTTCACTTTTTCGTTCTTCTGAAAAATTTGCTTCCGGAAGCTAAGGTGGCATAGGGCTGAGGGCACAAAAGACTGAAGGGGAAGAAAATAACAGGAAACTGAAACAATATAGGTAATATCCACTTATGTTTTTAACTTTTTAAAAGTTTTGTGATATTTATGATATTGTTTTGTTGAGTTTTGAATCAAAATTAATTGAAAAGAAGAGTAATTCGAGCACTAAATGTTCATTGGATAATAATGGAATCATCGTCGACACATGTAATACCACCGAAATTGAAGGAATCCTCCATTAGTGCACTGTCTAGAACTACTCTGTTCAAATCTATGATTGCTAATCTGCTGGTAGCTTTAGAATATCTACACTCAATTTACATCTTGGATGTTCATATTTATGAGTTACGAAGAACTTTACTTCTAAGGTACAATGTACCTTCTGTATGTCATACAGAACAGCTCAAAGGTAAGGTTAGGTTAGTTCGAGTGTATATCCCTTCGAGACCTAATGAGCATTATTTCTACCAGGAATGAAGCATAATATTAAATTAATTAAAAATTAACCTTTGAACATCCGAAACTCCTTTTGTCTCCATTCTTTTTGAGAGTCACCCTGAAGTAGAGAGAAAAGCTTCCAACGATAGTAAGTATGAGCAGGAGACTGATTATCAAACAGGAATCTAAAAAGAAAGAAAAATGTGTCAGTGATTGTACAAATACCGAGAGAAAGTATCTATTCGAATAACTAGAATGACAACAATAGTGTACACGTCAGAACACATTCAAAGTGGTAATAACTAGCCATTATTATTTAAAACGTAGTGCAGTGAGGATTGCAATGATTTATAGACAGCAAAATCATGATACCCAGATGGCAAAAAATACTCATTCAATTATAACCATTAAAATACGAATAAGACATCAATAAAACTAGAACCAAATTAATTATAGTAAAAAATAATCCTTAACAATTGGAAGGTTGCCACAAATAACGTTGTAACGAACAGAATCAAATGCAAAAAAGGAATAAATGGAAGAGCCATTACGAATGCTTATCATTTGACGGTGTTCCCTTCCATTCCTAGGTAGCCTATAAAACAAACCCCCTCGAAAATGTTGGTTACAACGTATTCGAACCAACCAACCGATTAATTAATGATCACTAGCAAGCTCACCTGAATAAAGGGTTGTTGATTTCCTTGTTCATGATCATAGCCTCGAACATCGGTCCTTCGCGAATGACATATTCGACCATATGGTGGATCAACATGACCAGATTCCTGCCAATACATAACAACATATTCTACCACTTGTCCCCACTTATTGTCCCCTTAAATACTTCATGAAGATGTAAATGAAAAGCAAAGTTCCATTGTTTGGAGTACTTGAACTCTAGAGAAGTTATTTAATTTCGAATCCATCAAAAATCATCGTTTCTCAGCCGAACAAACGAAAAAATTATTGTGATGATGCAATATCCAAAACGCCAGGTTTGATAAGACATTTATAGAATGGGGGAAAGTGATAATAAATAAAAGTTTGCGATTGGACATACGTAGTACAAGTAATTAAAAATTGAAAAATACTAAGCAAAAGTTGCTAATCAATTCATACTGGAAGCACATATCACACAACAGCAGAAATTTAGCATGTAATTGGAAACGTATTCAAATTGGTCAAGAAGATGGAAAATTCGGATATTTCGATTCTTACTCTAACCAGAAGAAGTGGGAACCTTAACGCTCAACATAAAACGTTTCAATTAATGTAATACTAGAGTCAACTTTTAGACAAACATGCAAACTTACATCTAAGCAATGAACTTGACATGCCAAAATGGAATAAGGTATTACTATCTTACATATCCAGATAATAAAGGTCTGAATACAGTGAACATAAGCTGTTCATTATCAATGTATTCGCGCAACGTTGCAAGTTGGAACTACCCATCTTCGGACAGAGGAACGCGAAATTCAGGGGGGGGGGAGGGGTCAACAACATATTGGCCTTTCAATGTCCAGGAGGAAAAAACATCTTTATCGAAAGATGGGGAAAAAGTCCTAACACATTGAAAATAAATCACTCTTAATAAAATAAGTACCTACATCGTCAGCAAAAATCGAAAATTAGAGGTGAAACCTTAAAAATTGTAAGCCAATTTCAGTAAGATGGAGGAATAAATGAATCATGAAATCTTTCATGATCAACATAAATCTTGTTCCTTCTTGCAGGTTTTCAACTCTTAGTTTCCAGGACAAAGTAAATGTACTTATTATTATTTTCAATCAGAAAAAACCCCTTTGGAATGACACAAGAAAAGATTTACACCCCATCAAAATGTTTCAAGGTGTAAAAATCCAAAACCTAAAGAACATTTTTTGGAGCAATTTTGATGAAAATTGGCATATCGGCACCACTTGAAGTCTAGTTGTGCTCTGAACCTTTTGGTTAGTCAAAATGCCCCTAGCTCGAATTTCAATCATACGGATGTTCTTTTATCATAAATTAAAATTGTCTCGTTTTAGAACTTGTTGACACCACCCAGAGCACTGTGGGACCAATCGTTCGCTTCCGATAAGGATTAATCATTAATTAATTATTTAATTAAATAATAAAAAAATACTGACGTATTTTCAATACTTCAAGATAGTGTTCAATCATGTTCAGAAACAAATGAGAAGATCCAGAGCTCTGAACGATGAACCATGTTTTAATGAAAGTTGATACCGAAATAAATCGGGATTACACGCGACTGCCTACGAACCTCCTGAGAGTCCATCAACCCCTCTTTAAACCGTTTTTGTTGAGTCTTGACTCGCCAGTTATGTATAACAGGGCCGCTCTTTTCCGTTTCTTCAAACAGGATTGCTTCCTTAATAACCAAAAAACGAATTTCGTAATGAAGGCACCTACAACTTTGGGATTGTTTAGCTGGTTGGTTCTTTTTGTCAAAATAAACTTGATTATCAATTTTGTGGGTTAATATGGATGGTAACTGTTGCGTAATAATTTGCAGCGTTTCAACAGTGACAAGGTGTGATATTAACATTTTGCCCTCAAAATGCCAGGGTTGGGCGTTTCGTTTTCTGAAGATGGGTCATAGTTTCGATTCGAAACGTTGTACAAACACAACGCAAACGAATTAGCCATAACATGAATCACTATCGTAATCGATTACATAATAAGGGAAGAAACTAGTTGACCATTCAGAGTTTTCGCTACCTTACTTCTGAACGAGTAATGTGAGAATAATAACCAAAAGGTATATTGTACCTACAATAATTTGCATACCTATCAGTCAATAAAGCATGCATTTTCTAAAATGTTTAGATACCACCTATTCAAGTAGATACTCTTCAAAAACACAAAAAGGTCATGCCGATTCTAAGTCTTCAAGTATAAACGATGAATAATGGTGATAGGGAGAAATTAAAGCTTGAAGTACTAAATTAATATGAATATTATCCCGATGTCCAATCGCAAAACAAAATTATCGTAAACAAATATAAAATCGTTGTTTTTAATTAAAATTTTAGTCCAGGTATAGAAAATGGTTTGAACCCATCCTTTGTCTTCGGAAAACCTCTTCAAATAGCCTTGTCCACCACAGGGTCCTCCTTCCTCGTAACTGTTCCTCCTGAATGATCTATAAACCTGGAACTCAAACCCTTACCTTTCTACTCTTTTTTTGTTTTTATATTCGTCGGGAAGTGATCTTACCTGTCGGTCGGCATAACCACTTTGACGAGTGCCTGGGGTAAAATCTGTGACAAAAGCAGCAGAAGGCATTACACGGCGGAACTCGTCATGAGCCTTGCAAGTACATTCACACAATAATCAACCATTCACACGTGATGTTCTACCTATTATATTGTTTATAAATGGCATGCAGAGAAACCAAATCCAAACGGATTGGTTCATGGAAAGTTACGACTGATGTAAAGGAAAACCCAAACTCGACCGTCATTGATGAGTATCAGAGTACTTGATAATGCATTGAAAAGTGAAGGTAGATTTCGAAACTATTCTGCACCATCATAATTGTAACTTTGTCGAGTACAAAATTGACACGGAACATAGCCTATATAAAACCTGAATAAAACTTCCACATACAGGGTGAGTGAACATTTCAAAACAACTCAACCAGTTTCAGATACTCCATAGCAAGAGGTTGGGATCTCACCCACTCCTCTACATGAGCCATGACTAGTTTTAGTTGACAAGACATTTTTTGGTTGTGGCAGGTGAATCACCGTCAATGGCAAACCCTTGTTCACATGAGGCAATATATGAGTGAATGGAAAGTGGAGTGGATACTGGACCTACAGATGTTTTCTGGAACTACAGATAACATCCAGATGGATATAAATGGTGTGGATAGTATTGCTGCGATGTTCTAAGGAAACAGAGCTTTTGAGTACCAGTATAAGTAGAGGTGTAGCTTGAAACCTGAAGGTAGGGACAGAACGTATGAACTCTCACGAATGGAACGTGAATGGCCCAAAAGTAATTGAAAATTCTCTGTAATAATACGAAATTATCCTTGAGTTGAGTACATCCACGATATTTCACCATGTGCTTACCACAATCAACACGAGACTTTTCTTACAACACAAACTGTCCCCAATGGTCTCACGGGAATGTCAAATGATTCAGAGGCGTCGACAGTCAGGCTCCCAGAAAATTATTCGTGAGGTTCGTATGAAAGGTTTGAATGAAATCTGTTATAGAATTAGTAGCCCATCTGTCCACCAGGCGCACAGTAGGTGTATGTGCGCACAGTAGGTGTATGTACGCACCTACCTTGAGTATGTGTAAAAAATCGAAAAACTAACGTCTATTAGTATTGGAAAGGAGTGCAAGAACCTATTCCCAGATAGTCTTTGAGCTCGTTTCAATAGGTTTCCGGACTTCACAAGCCTCTTACGGATCACCCGAGGGCAAGTTCCGCGATCATTTATGTTAATAACTCATTTCACCCAAAACGCTAACGATGAACTACCTGCTCATTATGAGTGCGGATACCGTCATATCAACAAGTTGGGTCTTATTGCTCTTCATGACGAGTCACGGCATAAGTATGCGCTTTATTCACGTTTTTTAATAATTATTGAAGTATGAATTTCCCCTAAGCACTCGGTAAAATCGTCACAATAATAATTCCCAATTTTTCTTCTTAAACCTTAACATTAAATAGTGAATTTCTCAAAAAGAGGAGGAATTAAAGCATTTGATGAATGTTTTCTGGCACTATTCCTTGACTCAATCCCGTTGTAATTTGCCGCGACAAGCCGCAACTTTTTTTTCTATGAAATTTTCAATCCTAGTAGAAAGCTTTTTGAAAAATTCAAGTCGCAAAAAAGTGTGGCGAGGAAAAAAAACCACATCTTCGCATTTTTCATATCAACAGAATAGAACAGAAAAGATTATGAAGTCATCAACCAGTATCTGATTAGGGATAACTTCATTGACACGACCACCATCCACAAAACTGATACCTAATGCTGTACCAAGAACATCTAACGCTATGGAACTGAGTTGTGGAAGCGCTCTCTCCAGCATCAGCAGCGCTAATGACAGTGACGATTTAGATTCATCGTCCAGTGTAATGCACTTCTAAAGACATCTAATTATTACCTATGTTTCGCTACCTAAACTTTTGTAAAATTGGTGAAATGTTACTTTTGTTTTGAATTTAAATTTCAGTATTTTTCATAAACTTCTTCTAATATTATTTATTATGCAATTTTCTTTCCTTGAAATATGAAGTAAGTAGTATGAAATCCATGATAAGGGCAACCTTCCCTAGCAGAACTCTCCACAAATTGATTTTTGATCACTTGACCCATAAACTCACAGTACTGTGAGGCGTCACCATTTACGTCTTGAGGCCCTAAAATGTTTAGGGCAAGTGATATCACATGATAAGGTGTTGTACTCCTTACAAGTCTCGTTAAGGGGCAGGGATCAGCCAATCCAGCCCCACATTGAATGTCTTAACACAGGAGCAAGAGCAATTTTGCACAGGAACTTGTTGAATGAATTATTTGAATCTGGAGGCCCACACAAACATAGCCTCGACAGCAACTGCTTTCTTTGTAATCAGGCACTGGTTCTTAAGGGAATGGAAACGAGAGAATATACCTTAAGCCTCAGCTCAAGTTCCTCATCCTTCGTTTGAGCGCTACCTATCTTGAGGTGTCATCAGTACAATAATTGAAACTGATCAACCCTTAGAGAAGCCAGGCTATCTCAGTAGACACGGTGTTGATCTGTTATTCAGAATTTCGACAATTTGACTATTTTGGAGCTATTGTGAGGTCTTGCTATGTCTCGAGCATGGTACGGGACAATTGACTACTATACAACTATCGCTAAGATCCAGGGATCGTCTCATTTTCAAAGTTGGATAAGTGGGATCTGAATAAAAGAAAAAATAATACTTGAGAATCATGATTTTTGTGAACTACTACGACATCCTATTCTTCCGAGTGCATTGGTTCCATCCACAACCCCAACCTCTGTCAACTACAGACATACTCCACGAGATGATCATGTTGACTCACCCTGTACCTGAATAAAATGGATTGAATAGAAGAGAAAAATGAATCTTCAAGATAAATATATTCGTTCTCAAAATTGGAATTCACCTTGAAGGAAAATCGCGAATGTTTGTCGGTACATTTCGAATAAAGAGGTTCTAATAGGCAATAACGTAAAATAATTGAAATAATCAATCGAGAACACTCGATCGTTCAAGATTTCTATAAGGAACAATAAGAATAAAGTACGGGGTAAAATGAGATACAGTGACTTCAGCCACCAAGGGCACAGGCAGGCTCCTCCTATTTCGTCTTAATTCACCAAATCCTCGAAGCGTCAGTCTTAGTGAATGGTATTCACAACCTAGGAATAAATACTCGGAAAAAAAACTTGGCGAAACTCAACGACGAAAACCAAGTTTCAATCGTATGAGGGAGAATCAATACAATTATGGTTCACGAGAGACCATAGAGCGCTGAATGTACCTCTCCGCAAGCGCAGAAACAGTTATTGATGTGGGTAACAACTTACCTCCAGAGTTCAAGCGAGTATACTATTTTTTTTAATGAACTGACCCTAACATCTAACAATGATAAGCAAATGAAAATTACAGGAAGAAAGAAGAAAATCAGCTGATCCACCCTAAGAATTACCTTCTCCACTTTGGGCATGTCATCAGGGTTGACGGGGTAGGGCTCGTTCTGTTTCATTCTTGGGATCTGAAACGAATTAAATCAAAATAAATCATTTGAAAAATTATAATTTCATCCATAAGTAAGCAAAATGAAAGTGTTGGACGCTGTCATAAGTACGAGGCACGTCCAGAAAGTAAGTGTAATGAAGCTCCCGCGGCCGTAGGGAATTTTATTTTGCTATGTGGGGCACACTGCCGTGTAGCGTGACTTCTCCCCTTCAAAACAAGACCAAAACGAGGTCAGTACGTTGAAAACTGTGGTCTCAGGAGCATTTCTCGTGAAAGATGTCGATCGGCTCTGCCGCCAAGTGCGAAATCCGCGCGGTAATCCGTTACCTCGTTGTGAAAAAGAAACCTCCGATTGAGATTTTTAATGAGGTGAAGGCAATTTATGGTGAAGGACATATGAATCGTACGAGTGTGTACAAGTGGTGTAGGGAGTTTAAGAACGGTCGTACGAATGTGCATGACGATTTGAGGAGAGGGAGACCGTCGATTTGACTGACGAACTTGTGGAAAAAATTGAGAATGCGGTCCGTGACGATCACAGATTGACTCTGGACGAAATTTCTACGAATTTCCCACAAATATCCACATCTCTGCTGCACGAAACAATCACAGAAACCCTCGGATTTCATAAACTGTGTGCAAGATGGGTCCCAAAACAGCTGACTGAACAACACAAGTTGAATCGAGTGCAGACCTCTAAAGAGATTTTGGAACGGTATGAACTGGAGGGTGAGGATGTTTTAAGCAACCCCCCTTATTCCCCCGACCTGGCGCCTTCAGACTATCATCTTTTCACTTCTCTAAAGACGCACATGGGTGGAAAAGAATTTTCAACGGACGAGGAGGTGAAGAGGGAGGTCGACAAGTGGACGAAGGAGTTGGCGGCAGATTTCTTCGAGGCAGGCATCAAAAAATTGATCCCCCGGCTAACCACCTGCATCGAGAGAAATGGCGACTACGTAGAAAAATAGCTTAGATGTATACCTATGTAACCACGTAATATTTTTTTTAATTAAATCTTTTTGAACCCTAAAAACATCGAATAAACTTACTTTCTGGACATGCCTCGTACTTTTTCAAGTAAACCAATTTCACCAAACTAACATTTTAATCAATATAAAGTAGCCATTAATCTCCGAATTCATAGGTGCTAACAAATTAGGGTAGGTGGGGCAAAACACCTCTGCATCGACTTTTTCAATAGACCGCTTTTGAATAAAGAACTCCCCACCAGGTGGTAGTCAAGGTATCACAACAGGTGTCAGTTATCAAAAGTATGGCTTCTGAGATGCACAGCACCTAGAGACAATGAGGTAAGTTTGTCTCTCGCGTTTTCAGAAATTCAGTTAAAACTAGTCCAAGATAGCGGTACTCTCAATGTATCAACAAATTATCCATGAATAGTAGTGTTATGTCGGCGTGTGAAGACGGTTGTCTTCACGTCTGCTTGTCTGTTTGTATTGGTCCCTACCACTGGGCTGAAAGCTGAATCTGGGAGCCCGAGAAGCGTTCTGATTGGTGGAGCTCCAGGACGTAGTTATAGCGGAATGCAACAGATCGCGTTCACGATCGTTTGTTCCCAACCTCATCACAACAAGTCACCTTGTTTATCACATATTTTTCTCTTTGGTGCGTTACCGGCCGCATCTAAGTAATTAATTTGATAACGTTTAGTTATATTCGCGATATGTACGAAAAAATCGAGCGATTTTCAATAATACACTGGGTTTCAAACGTTTCTATGGGTGACAGTTGTCGATTGAACATTTGAAGAACTGGCGATAGGGACAACAACAATTGTAAGGGGAACTTGGAAAAAACCTTTCGCCTCGATTGGATTTTCCAAGTAATTTATGCAAATCTAAATTGTGATGAAACGAAAAGTTATCAATTTCTGGTCATTCGTAAGGATTTGAAAAGAAGCGGTATGAAGAGTGTGCCCTCTCCCCCCACCACTTCCGTAGTAGTTCCTCAATCCTAGCTGAAAGTAGATGGCGCAACTGAGGCAGCATCAAAAATGTTTGCACACCATTTTAACGTTAGCTTTCTTCTCTGTTAACTTGTCTCCATTACTCTGTGGTCCCTACTCAACGAAGGTGAAGAATGGGACAGCACTTTCTGCCCGGCGCGGGTTACCGCCTACCGCATGCAGGAGTGCTTAAGGAATTCAGCTCAGCTGCGTACCTTGGCACAATTGCTCGCTGACCGGAGGGAGGCAGCACATTTACCTAGGCCTAGTTGGCCACAACTTCTAGGTGAAATGGGAGCTTATTGCCTACAGAGACCTCCGAGGAACTGTGGGCTTCTAAAGCCGCGTCCACACTTGCAACATTCGGCAGCTCCGAACCTCGCTCTGATCCTCTGGCGTGTTCGGGGCGGCAAAACTTCAAAGGAATGTGGATCAAAGGAGCGGAGCGCAGTCCGATCGCTCCGTTGGCGGTTTTTCATCTTGCATCAAAGAAATGTTTGGAGTGGGGTAAGCTTTGTATGGGCGGAGCGAGGTTTGGAGCGCTGTGATGTTCGGGGCAGAATATTGGAGCAAGGTTCGGAGCGAGGATTGGAGCAAGGTGTGGACCTGGCTTAAGAGAAGGCACGGTAGAGCGAGAAATAATCAAGTCGAGTTTTCGAAGATGAATATATGAAGGGGAAGCCCTGAGTCCTCCTTTTATATTGGTTAAACAAGGTAAGGGGAGAGTGGAGGAAGGTGACGTCTCAAGTGACGTTTTCATCCCCCGTACCTCACCTTACCTACCTGGCATGATGGGTCACTCAGGGTTTCCCTTGTGTCCTTTATTGGAGAACTAACATAGCTAATAGTATGAGTCATTACAAGTAGCTTCTATTTTCTGGATCAACTTTTGCATCACTTTACCTAACCTTATTGGGAATTCCAAAATAATCCAAATGAAGCAAATCCCAGGAGATGTTGATGAAAATAAAGAAAGAGTTCATTACAGCTCATTACCCTTAACTGGCACAGCCCATAAGGGAAACTAATTTACACAACATTGCGTATTTTTATAATTTGTATTTTTATTTTCATGATAATAAAGAGAAAAATGTAATGAAATGAAAACATGTTTACCTCACCAACTTTTACCTAATTAACTTTTACGGTAATGTGAGTTATGTGGATTGAAGATTAAAGGGTCCATTGAGTTCAAGTTTGAAATACTATTATTGATAGCTATCTATAATAGCAAGTTTACGAGTAGGTACTTTTTCTCGTGTCCTTCTTATAGGGACAAAACTAGAGCAGGTTTTTGCCCTACAAAATGGGACAAAGCCCTGCAATTTTTTTTTTAATGTTAAATTTCTCACCGACTAATGATCGGAGGGGACTGAATGTTTCCCAAGGTTGTAATATCCCAAAATGAGATCCAAGAACACAATTTTTTCGGAAATCCACTTGAAGGCGGCAACAACATTCAGAAAACCAAAAATTGCAGAACCTTGGCACCCACCTAACCAAAAAGAAGACGAGAAACTTACTTTGTTTCGGTCCCGCGGATGGGGTTGAGCATTGAAAGGAAGACCGGAAGGCGGCGGTGGTTGTGTCAGAGCGAGTAGAGAAGGAGGCACATAAATTGGGAAATGCGGAATTGGCACTCCTTTGCCCCAACCCAGCTTCATTTCATAGCTGAGGATTTCTTTGCCTGCGAAGAAAATTGGGTAATTAATAATAATAAATATCAAGCTAGCTCTAGTTATAAGATTAATGCTCCGACGACTTGCTTGATAAAAGTAGTAGTGACTCCAGTAACACTAAGCAGCTCGTATGTTTATTTATGAATAAACATACTATGGTCAGTCCTACCTCGTCGACGGGCAACCATTTTCAACGGTCAAAACATTCGTAAGCGTCTTAATGGCGCATACTCTACTTCCACTCCCGCAAATTTTAACCACAACAAAAGCTCGGGTGAGAGACAAGCAAACGAACCAGCAGGTCCAGAGAGCACCTATACCCACTTCGAATCAACACTCGAGCGATATCTTCGTACAACAAACCTATTTCATACTTCAACCTATCCACTAACCTGGTTTTGAACGGCCAGGAACCACACTACCTCCTTTCTAATAAAATCACCGGTAAACTGGAGATTTTAGCTGATCCATGAGTACTTTCTTCCTATTCACCTTTCACATGTAAATTGACCTTTTCTCAAAAACTATTTTTGTATTAAATTCATTCGGTCAAAAGACGAAGTACATTTCCCAGTATTCGAGTCTTCATTATAAACTTTTGATTTTCCTGTACCATTTATATTATGTAGAAATAAATTAGAAAGAACATACCATTGAGAGCCTTCATAGCTCGGTCTCCGTCTTTCCTGCTCATGAAAGCAACGAACCCACAGTTCCTTCCCCGCGACTTCTCTTCATCCGACCGCGGCCACATAATTTTTATGCTTGCTAGAGGTCCATATTTTCCAAATACTTCCATCAACTGCTGTTCCGTGATCTGAAATAGGCAGGACCATTGAGAACGATAATATGACCAGTCGCGCCTAGTTGTAAGTTGGTCGGGAAGAAGATTGAACCAATGTTTCACATAATAATTTGTTTAATTATGTAACAGAACGAAACATGAGTCCACTTTCAAACTGAACTTGATTTGAAGTGGATAAAGAGAAAACTCGAAACAAATAACATTTTCAAAACGAAGGAAAGAACTTTGTGAAACAACAATAACCAAATCTCGACCATATTACGACAACAATCACGTGAAGGTGACAACACCAATAAAACAAATTGTCATCCTCAAGTCCCTTCTATTGAGTTAATTTACCTTCGGACTTATGTTTCCCAAATAGATATTGGTAGTATTGGGATCGCCACAGTCATAGGAACCCTTATCATCGACCAACAGGCCTGTAACAAAGACGGACTATTTTAAAACAATGAAGTAGTGTTTGTAATTTTTTAAAAATGTGACACTCCACAGGTATATAAACCTTGTGGACAGCAAATTGATACTCATCACTTTTTCCATAAGAACATAGATCAAAACATCTACCTGATTTAGACAAATCAGAATCTAAAGATGGCATCACTTTCGGGACCATCCCCTTGTACTTCTGCCTTTCTTCTCTTTCTTGTTGAATCCTGAACCACGAACAGTAAAAAACAGAAGTTCTCAAGCATTAGATCCTCTTTTTCAAAAAAATCATTGCGGAAAAAATAAGTTACTAAACAAGGATAAAAATACAGAAAAAACACTTCAAAATAAACAACTACCTACATACGAGAACACTACGCTTTGATAATGGAAAGAGGAACAAACTAATCTTTGCACAAAAAGAAACACACATTTTTCATTGATTTGCGACTTTTCAATTTTGGAAGAGACTACGCAACAAATTTATGAATAATTTATACGCTGAGGCGATGTTTTGCAAATTTTTGATAGAAAGAAAAGTTGAATTGAGTCCATTGGAAGTCAAAAGTGAAAACGGTAAGTTGTTAAATTAACAGTAGTATGATGTAGTACGGATTTAAAGAAATCATAACTCTGTTGTTTTCGGAGATAAAGATATTCTAATTTACATTTTTGTAATAGTTCACAACAAAAGAGAAGTGTTTAAAGGGGGCCTCAGTCAGTGAATAAACAGTTCTTCTCTCATAATTGGTCGATTTTGATGATTCCAGCGTCAATCTTTTAATTTTTCAAATCCCTAGATAGATGTAATAATAAATTTCAAAAACCCTTGAAATTTTGAAATTTAGGTACAACTTTTTACATATTTTTTTTACTTTAGAATTAAACAAGTGTATTAGTGTAGAGATTATAAACATAAGAAGAAGGCCACAAGAAACAGGAAAATAAGATGATTACATACTGAGGAAAATGGGAAAAACTGTTGATGAAGCTTTGGGGCATTTGTTGGCCGGGCCACGTCGTGTTAAATATCTGAAGCTGGGTTCACATGGGCGCAGTCTATGCAGTTACACATTGGGGCATTTGATTGGTGAGACTCTGCCGCCCAAGTACTTTTGGAGTGGACTGTCACGAAGCAAGAATTCAGATATTTGTACGCCTCGAGGCACAGCCAATCAAATACCCCAACGCGTCAGCGCATAGACTCTGCCCCGGAGTACTGTAGACAAGTTAACAGAGGAGATAGCTAATGTTAAAATGACGTGCAAGCATTTTTGAGGCTGCCTCAGTTGCGCCATCTACTTTCAGCTAAACAACAACTACAGAAAATGAAGTGATGGAAGGAGGCTACACTCTCTTCATGCCGCCTTTTCAAATCCTTTCAAATGACCAGAAATTGGTAATTTTTCATTTCATCATTTAGATTTGCAAGAATTCCTTAGAAAAACCAATCGAGATGAGAGGTAATTTTCAAGTTGCCCTTGCAATTGTTTTTGTCCCTAATGCCAGTAGTTCAAATTAATGTTCAATCGACAGCTGGTACCCATAGAAACGTTTGAAACCCAGCATAATATTATTATAGAAAATCGCTCCAATTTCATACATATCGAGAATAAAACTAAATGTTATCAAATTAATTACTTAGATGCGGCCGGTAACGCACCAAGGAGAAAAATATGTGTAAACCCAGCTTAAATTTTTGAAACGTGACAGTCCACTTCAAAAGTACTTGGATGGCAGAGGGGCGGTCAATCAAATGTCCCCACCCTTCAACCTCGCTCTTGTGAACCCACCTTAAGCCTATGAAGAACTTTACTGAAAGACTCTAGAAATGCATTCAAGCTGAATACCACAATGTGATTTTTTTTAACTGAAGATAACTTAAAATCCCATTTTTTGTGGAAAAAAAAATTAAAATATGTATTTATCTCCAGAAACAACGTACCTAGTTATGATTTTTTTAAATCCATACTAAGTTGGCGGACACTATATAATAATGGTCATTTTTTCATTCAGCGTTACAATTAATACAATGTCTTGATATTGCATGTATTTAATGCGGTCTTGTTATAATATAACAATCTTGTTATGATATTATCATAACACGTCGAAACTACGCCTAATCATTACTTAATCTTCCCCAAGCCCGTAACATCATCTTGTTTTCAGCATGGCCACCTTGGGACATCGTAAGAATGAAACAAGAAGTCAATCAAATCAAACACTACGATAAATTCGGTAACTCACATTCGCAATTCTTCTTTGAAGAGTTCCAAATTACTCTTCTTCTTTTCTTTATCTCTCTTCTTCCCAGATCGATCAGGTTTGACTCTGTCGCCCAACAGCTTGGCATATTCCTGGGCTTTATCAGATGAACTCTTTTCCGAATGTATTTCGACGCGAGACTGCGGTTTGTAAAGTTTTCCTCTATCCCTCGTATCTTCCTCTGTGAAGGTAAATTACGACGGAATTAAGACATAAATAAATAAATTAAGACAACTGTTGATCTTATTGTAAGTGAAAACGAAAATAAATGGACAGATACTAACGTCTTTTGCCCGCATCGTAGGTTCCGGCTTTTACCCAAACTTTGCTCGTTTTCGCTGGAGCTTCTTGAAAAGTCGCCACAAACTCCTCAAAGGCCTGGCAATATAAAAACGATGCAAATTATTAACTTTTCAACGGGCAAAGATTCGTCTATCTAAAATTCACTAATAACTATTCTGCACAATATCGATTCTCAAGCGACGGATGATTCACTCGTAAGGTCTGATTTAGATGAAATTTTCAGGAATGATGAAGGGTAGCCTCAAGACGGTTCTCTATGAATTTCGACAACATTAGACAAACAGTCAGCGTGTCCTATGCTCAAGCGTGACTTTACTCGAGCATAAATTTCTCACAATTCGACAACTCGTTTAGGCAAAAAATTGAAAAATTGTGTGGAGCTGGATCCATCTTGATCTAATAAGTAGGAGCCACAGTACACAAGAAATAGTGAAAAATCATCAACATAATCGCGTACCACTCAATCGTGATACTGTTTATCAACATCAGCATCATGAAAATCAAGTTTTGCGAATAGCAAAACTAACGAACTAACACAGTGGTACCTACGAAATGTATAATACTATGCCCCCCAACGCAACTGGTAGAAACTCGAAAGTTCTCTACAATAAAAATTTCAAGGTCTTAATAAGTTATTACAAATATCACTCCCTGGAATATCGGTTACACGAAATAGCATATACTATAAGACGGAGTGACTATGTGGCATGAAGGGTGAGTACCTATGGCACAGGAACAGCCACGATTTTTAACCCCTAGAGTGTATAAACCCTCAGATGGACTCCCAGTGTATAAAGGGTCTGACAGACACGCAGCAACTGTAAAGTTGTTTTTGAGACGCATGATGGGTTAATTAATATATTTTTCGTCAAACCAACATTTTATTAGTTTAAAAAAGTAATTAAACTTACTCCCAAGTAGTCTACGGGGTCTCAAGGAGTCTAATTTGAACAGAATTTCAAAAACTATGATCTACGATACTCAACATGCTGTTTCGATACCCCTACAAGAGTAATGAATGCCCCATGCTCCCGCAACAGTGCCAGCTAGGTAGGTATTCCGCAGAAGTTCACATCCGTGTTCAAGGTAAAACGCACAAAAACCCACGAAACACGCGGTTTATGGTGCCCTAGCACCATGGTGGCACAAATAATACTTAATTCACGAACATTCAGAGCTATATTTGCTATATTTATTTAGCTGAATTTAAAAAAAATGCATATTTTGTGGATATTATCCCCCCTCCTCATGCTGATTTCTATATTCTGGTGAAATAATGTAGAACTCGGAAGTCATCTGAACAAAAAAGAATTTAGTAAATAGGTTGGAAATCGAGGCCTGGTCAGAGTACAAAAAATTATGCCCGAAAAGGTACGTTTTTTGGTTGCCTGTGTAGGTATTAAGTGTCTGAGGGACACGGTAATTTTCAGGAACTAGGGAATAAAGTACTTTTCGTGGCGGTTAGATCAGAGCTGAAGGTTTGAAATTGAACCATCATAAAAGGGGGACAGGTACTGGAGCGCCTGGGATATTCTAGAGGCTCACTGCTGTCAACATAATAGAACGAAATTTCACTCGTGTCTGTCAGACACTTTATATACACCAGGGGTTAATATCGACATTTTTAAAGCAACCTGGAAAACGGCAGGATTTTTTTTTTATAGTATCGAGATTTGAGTGATAAGAAGTGAACATTTCTATCTAATTTTTTTCTAAAATATAAATCATATTTAGTACGTTTGAATTATTCTCCTTTTCCCGTTGGCGATCAATTTGGTTGAAACTGTTGAACACCGTGAATGTACGACTCAATGGAGAACGAAAAAATGGGTGTTTTTAAAGCTGAAGAATCGATAGTGGCACAGATTATTTATAGATGCGTTCAGAAGTGAAAAACGTATAGCCACGCGGAAATTGCAGTAAAACAATTTTGAAAAATAATTTCTTCAATTTTAAACTCCCTCTGAAGCAAGGCATACCCAATGAAAACGAAGTTAAGATGAACTTAGTATATTTCCACGAAAGTAATGAGTTACTTACGTACTAAGTTAATGCATTGAATCTCACGAGTATTCCTAGCACGAATAAAATCACGAGATTGTCAATTTCAATAAAAAACGCAGATAACATGCACGTAGTCTATTTCCATGAAAGTAATGAGTTACAAAGTTAATCGATTTCGACGGTTAGGTCATCATCAGTAACAAAGAAGAACTTTTTGAAGTAAAAAACAAGAAGTTCTTCTTTGATACTGATGATGACCAAACCGTCGAAATCGATTAACTTTAAAACTCATTACTTTCATGGAAACAGACTACGTGCATGTTAACTGCGTTTTTTATTGAAATTGGCAATCTCTTCGCGAGTGATTTTATTCGTGCTAGGAATACTCGTGAGATGCAATGCAATGAAAATAATAAAAACGCTGACAATCTCAGAAAAAACGTTAACATTTATACCATAGTCATCCAGTTTTACGGTCCATCAAATCAAAGTATTCATCTACAAGATAGATGAGAACTTCAAGCGATTAGACAATTGAAGCACCCAGGCCAAACAAATTCCTACCTAATACCTACCTTATTTTGTATTGTGCAGTTGTATTTTTTTTATTTATTTATTTTTTTTCAATGAATGAAATTCCAAATTTAATTATTCGTATGAAGCCTAATAACATTGCAAACTAAGATGAGATGACACTTTTCAGTGAGATCCACTTTCAATTTCAAAATACCTCCCCCCCCCCCCCGAACCCGTTTCTACGCACAGCCCAGCTTGCTGCTAATTTAGCACAAACGCAAATGAAGTCATGACAACACTTACCCATGTCCCATTATTCTTTACTTTGAACTATCTTACAGAACCTACCTAGGTATGACTAGCTACATTCTCCCATTATTCTTTACTCAGCAGTATTTTACAATACTTACCTATCTAGGTATTACTAGTTACAGTCAAACTCATGAGTGAACGTATATCTTACCTGTGAGATTAATGAAATATGGAGTTCCCTCTCAAATTTCAGCTAAATTCAAACTTACTACAGAGAAGTAGGTACCTAAATTACTAACCAAATGCATGGCTCCTAAATAAAACAAACGATGCCGACCAGGCAAAGAATCGACCGAGAAACTAGGCAAGTGCGCAGTACTCACTTGTGCGGCGGCCTTCTCCTGTTCTTTCTTCTTCATTTCCTCAATCTCTCTTTTAGACGGCTGCCTCTTCCCCATCGTGCCGATGGAGAAGGCTTTGAGCTTCTGCTCAGGAATATTCTGCACAAAAAAGCATTCGAATAAAATTCCAAACCATTAGGTAATGAGAAAGAGATGAAATCGGCACTCCGGTATCATAATCCTAGCGGTTCAAGTCGAGTGACACCCATCCTCGCACAGCCAAACCCACGGAAAATAATGATGATGACTAACTAAAAATTCGATACTTACTTTTAGAACTTTGTCCGTCATAGCTGTTGAGTAGTTACTGCATCACTTGCAATAAATTATATCAAGTTGGTGCTAAATTTCCGCGAGAAGCCAAGAACAAAATTTTCCACCAACTCACCGAATCTATGCAAACGCAAACTAAACCAACATGGCGGTGAGGAGGAGTGATGACGTCATGGAGCAATACCATTTGAATCATCCATTAACCAGGGTTTCCAAAAATTCATTGGTTCGTTCGAAAATTCGGAACAAATAGAAAATTAAAGTTACTGTGTATAGTTATTATTTATTTATGGAAGATTTCAAGGATTTAATCGGGAAATGAAAGTAGGGGTATCAGTGTATCATTCTGTCCACTGTTCACTTTTCCATGGTGTTTATACGGCGTAAAACATCCATGCTTTTCATCTTCCATCCTCCACATCCATCATGTTCACGCTTACCACTCTCATCTTATCTATTAATTTGACGCGCGAAATTTGGTTTCTCCAAAGCCAAAGCTAAAATTGCAGTTGTATTGATTCAATTTATTTTTTCATCATTTAAAATTTCATCTCTCTATTTTTTCTTAAATCCTACCATAGGATAGGTTTTTTGTCCACTAACTACGATAGGTGAGTGCGTTACTAGGTATAATTCGATAAAATAACTGGGCAGGTATCTGCTTTAATTTATAAACTAATTTTTCCTGTCTTTCAGATCTCTTGTCGCTACGTTCGAGGAAATTTTATCTATTGTTACTTTAGTCGTTGTATTAATTTAGTAAGTATTAAACTAGTTTGCATGATTAGCTATATGATATGCCCAATCTCTTTCTTCTCGGTACCGTTGTCCCAGTTTACTAGTTCACGTATCAAACTAGTTTGCGTGGTTAGCAATAGGATGTGCTAAGCCCAATCTCTTTCTTGTCGGTACCTAGTAATAATTTGATGTATCGACGATTAAGTACTTATTATTGAGGATAAATTAATCTTCAGAGACTTGCAGTCCTTTCTAAATACTCTATAATAACTAACTATCGCCTTTGGCAGGCCTAATAGATCTCTACCACTAAACAAAAACGCTGCAAATTATTACACAATGGTTTATTATTTTTTATTTTTCTATATAGATCACTCGTCTGCAAAGCCACCAACCTTACAACATGAAGAAAAACATCGATCGCATTTCGGTCAGCTTTAAGTTGAACGGAGATTAGGCCTCTTTTGCGATTCACACTCGTGTTTCTGATTTATCGTACGTCCAAACTTTAAATTCTCGTAGTGAGCGAACGGTTTGTCCTACAGAGCTCCGGGTGGTCTCAAAGTTGTTTAAGAATTCTATAGAATCTTAAATTGAAGGAAAAATACCTTTATATAAAAATTTTTCGAGTTAGGGCGTTTTCAAAATTTCAAATTTGGTTTTAGACCCCTTAGAAGTGACCTACATCAACCAAAATCTTCGGGGCACAACTAGACCCCAAATGGAGCCTGCATACCAAATTTCATCAAAATCGGTCAATGCTAAGTGGCAAAAGTGCCACGTACGGCGGACGGACGGCGAAAATTTTTATTCGATTTCTGGATTCTATGTAAACCATCAAATTGTGAGGGGGTGTTAAAAAAAATTTTCTTGGGCGATTCCAAAGGTTCATTATTGAAAATAATAAACCAAAACTTTGGAAAATGATCTATTTAGGTAAATTGTGATTTATATAATTAGCTTGCTATCAATTTACCTACTCTCAACCTATCTTATTTTAGTACCTACCTATCAATTATAATAATTATAACAATTATTATAACAATCAATTATAACAATTATTGTTCGGTTGCTGATTAGGTAGTTATATCGAGCCGTTGTATTGCTACAAAAAAGTTCTCTCCCAAGGATGAGGTCTTTTTCTTGAAGATGGATACCGTGTGGGCTTGTGCAACGCACAGGTAATTGACTAGTACAATAGTATCATAGATTGATCAATAGGCAAAGTCTGTGCTACGAAGTTGACTCGACGAAGGTTGTCAGCCCTCACTAGAATGACGAGGGAACAAAACAAAGGCACAAAATTTCTTTTTTCTTACACATTTGTCTTTCCAGGAGCCTAGGTCGGTCATTTTCGCCTTCCGTCAGTTCTTAGAATGGTCTGCCATTGGTGAGTTCCTAGTAAGGTCGATTTGGCGCGCTGGAACCGGATTGTCCACCATGTTATCAATATGGCAAGCCGGATTACCTCCTAGTGACGTGTTCTACCATAATTTCACGGCGCTAGATCGGATACAGCGCGTTCTTATCACAATATGGCGCCAGATTGAGTGTGTGTGTAAAGGTGCGTCCACATTATGTCGAATCAGGCCGGTCGACATGATTCGACTTGAGTCGATCGACTAAGTCGAACAAGTATGGACGTGCCGCTCGACCTCAGCAACAGGTCGAATGTGGAATCGAACGTGTCGAAACTGATCGCTCTCGAGGCGGTCCAGATCAAAGGGAGTCGACCCGACCCGAATCAAAGTTTGTAGTGAGGACGCGTCGATCGACTTTCAGTCGACATTCAAAGCCTGTTTACACAACTAGTTGCGTTTTTTCTCTCGTACGTAGTGGATTTTTTGTTGCAGAATCCCACGTCGTTCCGGTACTCAAGATTTAATTCGTCAACCTCGTCCAGCAACAAATCTCTCATGAATTCGCGAGCCCTGTACTTTTTTCTTCCCTGAAGGATGCTCGGGCGAACCCAAAACCTCCGAGGGCGTCGAGCACGTTGTTCCCCTGCTGCTACTGCAATAACAATAATTGTTATTGCTGCTGCAATTATTGCAGCAGAAGCTGCTAAAACCACATCATCATCATCATCACTCAACATACTTAATGGCACTGAAAATCAACGAAATCACCAATCTTTTCCTCACGCCGGATAATTCGACACTGATCGACAATTCGACACGTACACACTACCGGAGCAATGTGGACATCATGTAGAATCGAACATGTCGAACCGACTTGTCGAATCGAATGTGTCGACTGGCCTGATTCGACATAGTGTAGACGCACCTTAATACCTCACGCCGTATCTAAGCCAAACGAAACTCACTAGGAACTTTCTATTTTCTCACCCTTGCAGCAACCAATAGAGTTCCAATTGAGTTATTTCAATCCAGCGCTGTATTGCTGATAAGGACCTGCCAATATTCGATTCAGTACCAGATTCTACCATAACATTATGGCGCTGGATCAGATACTTATTGCAATACAGCTCTAGATTGAGAATGTCACGCCATGTATATAAGCCAAACCAAACCTACTAGGAACTCTCTATTAACTGATTGATACCTCTTTCTCCATGGCTGTCTTAGAAAATTAGAGTAAATCTACTGTATGATTCAATATTAACTACACTATCTTGCAAATGTTTAGTGTATACATGCTAGCATTTGCTGGGAGATAGAAGAGCTCTGTCCTTCCTGCAGTTTTGGCATTAGGTACAGTTTTGCAAACCTACAAGCAATTCCTATTCATATTTATGTCGAGGAAATTGAGGCACTGCACTAGTGTTGGCATCAGGCTGGTTTGCCAGTCAGAATGATAGTTGGGGTCCTGCATCTCATCATTCCAACCTCTCAGTGTCTGTTTCAGCTGTTCCCTGTACTCATCCTGGAAATATTCGAATTTTATCGTAAGTTCCACAGTGACCGCCACCCTGAGGAGAATCGACGGAAGGAAAAAATGGCTGACCTAGGCTCCTGGAAAGGCAATTGAAGACAAAAGTACAAACATCTAGCCTAAACCGTGTACTGTGTCACTAGGAATATTTTTTAAAGATAAGCTCTTTGAAGAGCGCCAAAACCATAAGCTTGATCGAATGTACTTCACATTTCATTATTATCATTATAATTATTATTGTGAAGATTTAACTGAGTAGTATTTTTGGATTAAAACACGCCCTCCTCGCATTCGTATTCAGTTGAATACTAATGAACAGTCAAGTGGCATTGTTAGAATACCTGCAGCTTTTTTCCACTCTTATAATTCAGCAGATTCCGTTTCTATCGATGCTCAACGAACTTTTATATCAATATCATTATAAGTGTCCATCACTTACACCCAAAACAGAAAAAAAAGCTAAAGGTCAGATTAAGAAATAAATGAAATCCCACCTCATCCGACCTGAAACTACATCCAGCATTGTTATAAGCGGTATGTATTGTACTTCGAATTTTTGGTAAGGTTACTTCACAAACCACCTAAGTACAAAATTATGAATAGTATATTTAATGCAATTTAACAAATGTACTTAGAATAATAAATAGAACATTAATCGTCATTATTATAAATGTAAATCAAGTGGAGCACATTCAACTCTTTTCAGTCATTGGAAAACTTATTTTGTCCATCAATTCATCGATTCTGTTGTATAACGTCTCAATGACGTCCGATGAAATGAATAGATGGGTTTCGTCCAAGTCTTGGATGATAAATTTTCGTCCGATCGCCATTGTTTCATCCAGGTGAATGAGGAATTCTTTCATTGCAGGATCGCTAGAAATTACAGAAAAGGAAAATCAGCCAGCCGAATTATGTCGAAAAGAAAAGGTGTTAGTGCAGAGGAAAAGCGGATTAGGATGCTTCAGATTTTTCATGAAAAGAAAGATTTTTTTCAACTAAAGGTGAGAGTTTGGTATCTTTTAACTCTTGGTAACTCTTTAACAATAATTTGAGTTTTCATTTTCCAGTATTGATAGAATTAGAGCTGAAGAGGGTTGTACGGTGTTTTCAGAGCATTTAAAAAAGGTCAATCTCAAAACTACACATTACATGTGTAACCCCCACCCCTCTGTTGCTTTGTGTTGTACGTTTCCTTCTGTCATAATATTATATTTTAACATCCATAATCATTCCACAGTATTCTTAATATTTATAATACAAAATATTGTTTCCAGGAACTTGAAAAGATTGCACCTAAAGAAAAAGGCATCGTTGTTCAGTCAGTCAAGGAAATTGTTCAAAATTTGGTGGATGATAATTTGGTCAGATCTGAGAAAATTGGCACGTCGGTCTATTTTTGGTCGTTTCCGAGGTAGGTATGAATTGTGTACATCAATTCGATAAGTAGGTAGCTGTATAACATGAACGTACATATCGAGGGTCCAACAGCAAGATCGCATATCATATTCATGTATCAAGCATATTCTCAGATAAAAATATTAGTGGGAATGATTTCCATTTGGGTCATAAGAGAAATTAGTAATAGCGAATTCCTAGTGCGATCTGGACGTTGAAATACCACTCTTTACCACCTTCTCTGCATGCGCAGTAGATACCACCAATCGTATAGTGGATGCCACCAATTTATCTGTCGTATTGATACCACTCCGTATCTCAATACTGATGAATCATATCTTGGAGATGGTAACCAAAAAGATCCAAGGTCTTCCAAGATGATGTAACCACGGAAAAGTAACCTTCCAAGATTATAGCAAACGTAAACCATCAAACATCGAAGTAAATCAAAAAATATTCCAAAAATAAGTTTTTAACAAGAATTTGAATTTTAATAAAATTAAAATGTAATAAATTATTAGTTGTAATGTTTTACTTGGTAAGCGTCATTTCAGTTCCCGTGGACCAAATTTGATGGAATTTGGTTTATTGGCTCCATTTGTGATCTGGTTGTGCTCCGAAGATTTTTTTTATTGTCAATCACGTCTAAGGGGTGAAAAGTGGGGGAGGAAAATATTATCAAAACGCTCTACCTTGAAAATGTTCGAAGTACGATTTTAAAGAAATTTTTGAGACCACCCAGAGGTCTTTTGGACCTACCGTTTGGCTAATGAGGATAATTAATGTCCTAATTAATGAAAGTTTTTGTAATTTGTCGGTGATATTTATCCCCCCCCCCCCCCCCCAACCTACTATTTTCTCTCAGAAATTGCATCTAAACTGAAAGTTTCATATACCTCGCACAATGGGGAATTTGCCTCAATTTTATATTCTAGAATTTAAAGTCAAATCCTATAATAGGTCCCTAGAATAACGATCAACATCAGGAATACCCAACGGAAAAAATACCGAAGAAGAAAATGCCTAAACAAGTGAAGTCTCTGTCAAAAAATACCGTGAAAATCGAGGGAGGCTGAGCATATCACACCTCAGGGTTCCCATCGCAAAAACTTATTGGATTCACACTCCTGTGCGCTCTGGTGGAGCGTAAAAGAACTCTCAGCAAATAGTATCTAAGAACGACAGCAGGTAGAGTTGTAGGCACCCTTGTGACCACAAAAAATGATCCACTCAAATAATGTGATTCAGATAACGAAACTAACTAATATTATTTAATAATAAACTAAATAAGAGAATATGAAGACTAATAATGCTTGATAAACTAGATAATAGGTGACATCGATTTGTAAAAAAGAGTGAGTGAAATTGTTTCTTTTGGTCACTTTCGCGTTTGCATATTTCCCTCCCCCAGTTGCGCGCGCACTCCTGTGTCGACCACGTAAGCTTCAGTTTCATTCTTGATTCCAGAGGTAGCACTACTTTTGTAAGAGGCTCAGATCCCCCTATGAAGACAGATTAAATACAAGGCCGGATACATTGCAACATGCTGCCCCATGACAGATCACATTATTTCCATCTTCCTTAAAATTCTCTAAATTTTTTTCGAGCAGCACACTATGGTTTTCTTCCATATCAGTGAACTCTCTCTTGAAAAAAAAATATTTAAAAAATGAGAGGCAAATTCCCCATTGGTGAGGCACAGCCATCATCTACTCCAAATAACTCTCAAAAATTAACTCGAATATAGTAAGAAAAAGTTGCCCAACTCAGACATTATGAATAAAATTATTGTATAACCTAAAGCAATTAGAATTTTGAGCAAAACTGGTTAAAAGTCCACCAAAGGAAGGCTGCATCCTTGTGGCAGATCCTCAAACTAATGGTCGAGTATACGGGCTTTGATTAGCTGTGCCCGTGTTTTCTAATTATTTTTGAATTAAAAAATACGTAATTTATTATTATTATTTGATGTAAAATCATTGAGAAGCATTTCGATCTTAAGAAGAATTATTGAAACATCCATATTTATATAATATTTTACTTTCATCGTTTTTGTTCAGTGAAAAATGTAGTGGTTAATATGAGGTTTTTAAACGTAAGACTTTGGTTCAGGTAAGGTTTGGTTCAAGCTTTCAACATCCATGGTAATAAATTACATTCCTTAAAGCAAACAAATTTATTTTATTTTTACTTGTATCTTATTGTGTAGAAAAATGGGTCGTGAACTTAGATTTCAGTTTTTCTCAAAATCCAAACAATACTTCGTTTTTGGTGTGTATCCTTCATGTAGGTACACTTTTATGTTGTCTCTATCGTAACTATCGTTGATTTGATGAGAGAAATTCATGAAATTCGCGATCAAATACTTAAGATGTAATAAATTGTTGCAGTGAAGCGAAACATGCGAAAAAACTGAAGATGGCTGAATTACAAAAAAACATTGATGCCACCACATCAAAACTAGAAAAATCCTTGAAGAGCATAAGTGAACAAGAGGTAAATTGGTACAGTTCTTCTTGAAGTATTCTTGATATCCCATCCTCAAGATGTGTACATTTAGGCGAGGGTTCCAATTGGATCTATGGAAACTCATATAATATTTCTCTTCAAGAACATATAGAACTTATCTAGCTGCTCTGTGATTAATGAGGATTCAACAATAAGGAGTGAGCTCACTCTTGCCCAATGGCTATGAACCCAAATTGAAAGGGCCACGTGTGCAGATAGGTAACTTGAGATGGGACACTCAGACCGTAATGTTATCGATTACCAATTCTAAGGAACAAAGGAGCAGATTGGCAACTAAGTCAAGGTCATCGACGAGGTGCGAACGGGGGAAGGACATCAATATTTAGATGTTGAATGGGTAGATATAAATTATTGTCTTTTGAACCCCTTAGAAAATTAAATCTACTTTCTACTATTTGACGTGAAAAATTCTAGGCAGGTAGAGAAGACAACAAAGAACGAGAAAAATTGCTGGAGCTAAACGAAAAACTCACTAAGGAGAGAGACCAGCTTCGGAGTGAAATAAAGAAGTATTGTGGTCACGACCCGGAGATTTTCAGGAAGAAAGAAAATGAAATCGAGGTATGTTCACTGGCAATAAAACTTGTGTCGTCTCTCCTCGTTAGAATCTCGTTAATGTAGTGGAGATGAACCTTAAACATTTGGAACCATATAATAGGGTTTGCGCAGGTATTAATTTATTTCATTTTTTTCTTAATGAAAATGTTTTGAAAATAAACAAAATTCGGCTCCCACACAAAAATAGAGCCTCCAAAAAATCACTGGTAGTAAAGAAAATTATCAGTTTAACAATCCCGCAAAACACCACATCAAAAACGCTGGAGATTGTGATTGGCTGGCTGTCACATGGTAGCCAACATCGAAAAAACCAACTCAAATAAAACTCCCGTCATTTACCGTACGCCATCAAAATCCCCTCCCCAATAGACAGTTTTTGCTTCATACGGGTGCACTGTGGGAGGCACCGTCCGTGGAAATAACGCGGTCCGATGATGACCGAATAGGTACGAAGTTTCCTGAAGTTGTCGCGGTGGCACCGCATTCAAGCCACACCGTGTGAAGCGCCCTTAGCACGGTCCCCTCCCGCGTTCGGGTTCCTGCCACCGCAAAATGCAACCTTTAGGTAGGTTACACACTGATAACAGTTATTACAAGTTTTGGTTTTGCAAATCGCAAGATTTATTTTACTTACTTCTTCAATGGGGTATTTCAGTCATTTTTTTTTTTTTTTTTTCAAAAGAGTATGGCTCAGGAATAACGGTAATCGGGTCTGTTCGAGAAAATGTTTTTAAAAAATCAGAGAAGCTAAGGAAAGTTGAAGATTTGAATGGTGTGACGTAGCTAGCCAGTCGTGACGTACCTAGCTAGCCAACTGTCTTTGAAAAAAGTATCCATGCACAGAAACCCTTGGAGGACCTCTTGGATACTACAAAATACTACTCACACACGCGCGCGGCGTAGTCCTTGCCTAGTGTGTGTGCATTTATAGCGGCCCGCCTTTTTCAAACGTGTGATCTCTTTAATTAATTTTTCTACCACATGTTACAGTATCATTGGGCTTAAAGTTGTAGTATATAGGTTTTCAAGGGGTGCTGAATCCAAATTTGAGGTCAAAAACCTGAATTTCCGACCCACCGAAATACCCCAATAGCATACACGCGGGAATCTGCTTGATGATAAGAGATAACTAGTTCTGTGTTCTTCAGAAGAATGCGCCAAAGGGATGCAACGTTTCTGTGGTGACCTATAGTTCCAAGTCTTTTTTCTTTCTGACGCTCTATTACGAAATTGGTTGAAGGGAAAGGTACAGAAAAAGTTTTGCAAGCTGAAATTTGTGAGTAGGTACTGATCTCCTAAATTACTGTAGGGATGTAGAGACGAGAAATGCAAAACAACGACATGACGTGACATGTAAACAAATTGCCACATTTTCGGTGTGTGGATTTATCGCCCCAAGCTGTCATTTCACCTCGAGTTTCTGCTAGAAATGACGTGACAATGTTACTTTGGTGGTACAGCAAACTGCCTAACTTTCGAAATGCAATCCCTTATTCATGAAAACATTTTAGGTTATTATCTCAGACTTTTCCGAATTAGAGGGTTCCTAAGAACACAATTTATGTGTTTTCCCCCGATTTTCGTTTGATGAGCACGCCCTATTGTGCCCCAAAGCACTTGTCACACACTGCTGTTGTACCTTTGTTCCGTAGCAATCACATTTTCAGGGCTTCAAAACTTCAAAGATAAGAATATATTCTGTCTTAGTGACGTCACCGCACCAATAATATAATTAGATACCTCATACAGGCGCTACTATCAAAGATGTTCTCATCTTGTTATCATCAATACCTCATTCGTTTTTCGGAGTTAATTATTACATATTAATGGTAAAAGTTTTGTTGCATGACTAATACTGTACTGGTTCGAAAAGCCCAATGGCTAATTTGGTTCAAATTACGCTCCTTTGATAAACTTTCGTGTCCGGTTTGTTCCAAGTGCTTACTGGGGGGGGTGCAAAATTCTCCGGCTATGTTCAAAACTGACTGCATCATTCTTTACAGATTGCCAAAGAGGCTGCCAATAGATGGACAGATAACATCTTCTCTGTCAAATCGTGGTGTAAGAACAAATTCAATGTTGAAGACAACGTTTTGGACAAACAATTCGGAATTCCTTCAGAATTGGATTATATTGATTGAAGTGAGTGATTGGGCTTTACTTACCACTTGACAAGAGAACCCTTCGAAACGTTCACCATTATTCCTGCTTCGTGGTAGCTAAGTTGCGGTAGCTTTATACTTTTGCCTTCAGCAACGGGTTTTCCGAATAATTGTTTAAGACACCAACAGTAGCTACTGGAATCGCACCATAAATTAAAATAATTTAATGATAAATTCCCTCCAAATCTAATTTTATTAGAAAAAATCAACCACCGAAAGATACCGTCAACAACCACTCCTCTTATCAGTTGTTATCAACTTCGTCTTCTTCCAGTTCTTGATGTGTCGACCCGTTGCGTGTAGACACTCTGCGTTGTTCATTAGAACAACGTCCATATATCATTACGTCCAATATTCGTTTCCTCTTAGTTGAGGAAAAAATAGTAATTTTTCGTCAAATCGCATGGGTCGAGAACCTGAATTAAAAAGGTAATTTTCCAATACTCACGAGAAAGAATTCAACGCAATCGTTATGTTGGATATTGTTACCTACTCGGTTATCCTGGAAAATTCGCTAAAATGCATTTTACTGAATGCTTCATAGGAAAAAGTCCTACATGTCCAAATAACTTGGGTCCTCGAAAATAGGAATTGCCATTCCCATTTTAGGTTTCAGAGCTTTCTGAACAATTTTCGTTCAGAATAATGCAAATGATGAAATTTCCTTACTTAATTCGTTCATTTTTTACAAACTTTTAGTGAAGGAGCATTTGCAACTCGTTTCCTGGTTTGAACATCATTTTTACCTATTTTGATAAAATTTGGAGGGCTGTTCGGGGATGATTGCTATGAATATCCTTAAATGATTGCTTATTGTTTTCATCGCGATCCGATCCAGAGATGGACCTTCTAAAAGGCCAACAAATGTAAACATATTTAGGTAAGAATTTATTATCATGATTCTTGAAAACAATAAAGACGTCTGCCAGATGTGTGTGGTACATCGCTTCCTCGTATTCATAACCCGATTGTGTAGATGATCCGATGAATATTAGCTAATATCAAAATATCAATCTCTAAGTTGGTACCTTGTACTACCCTCATAGGGGACCATCCGCGCGCCATCTCGCACAATCCCTGAAAATTTCATCGAAATCGTTTTGTTTCGAGCATCAGCTCAAAAATATGTACTAGAACAGTTAGTTCTTGGGGTTTTTCACGCGGCTACCTGGTCGCTGTCAACGTACCTTTGGATGCCAATTCCTTTTTCTATTTCAGCTCAGTAATCCTTTCAACTTTCCCACGCATTCCTTCTTAACCATCACCGAATCCACATCACAGTATATCCCTTCACAATACCTGTCAATTTTCTCTTTCAACTCCCAATACCAGCCAGAATTTTTTTCCCACCTAGGGTTTTCCCCAAGCCTTTTTCCCACCATTCACCACGATACCCCCTCTTGCCATGTACCATCAGAACTTTGGAGGTGGATGTTGATTTTAGCTTCACTTCGATTTCAGTGTTCAAACCATACAGTCCACTGCCTATGTTCATATCTACAGTTCTAAGTCCGGTGTATACCAATGTGTATCAAAGTGCTGTTTGTGTAATAGTATTCGTGTAAATAGTAGTTTTAGTTTTCTTCAATACAATCATCTATAATTTTCATACACGTCTTCTTTGTCTCAATTTCACCCGTGCTCTGAACACGTTTTGCTATAGATACTTACCTACCTATGGTTTTGCCTGTTACCTACATAACATGTATATTATACATCATATAATATCTGTATATTATACAGATAGACACAAAATCAAAGTTAAGTATATTATAAATTATATAATATCTGTATATTATACAGATAAACACAAAATCAAAGTTAAGTATTCAGGAAATCCTAAAACGTAAAATGCGAGTTGAAATTTTAATTTTGGGAAACTTAAAATTTTTAACATTGAAAAGTTAAACAATGCTAGAGGTAGAGAGTATAGGAGATGTTGGTAAGTAGGTACCTCGCTGATGGGGTTACAAAGGAGTACTTCTGCAGAGATTATTAAGGGCCAAGGATTACAGTCACGTAATTCCATGACACTACACCCACAGCACATGCTGCGCCACGAGACAAAAGGAAACCCGGATGTTGTTGGCCGCCACTTCATACTTTCTTAATACTATTTCTCCATACTATTATTTAATAATAATAAATATGATTACAGTTGGCTTAAATTTAAACCAAATAACAATCATTATTGTAATATCATTTTGTTATTATATTTATCCATGTGCATGAGGAAGCGATACTGCGCACCCAACTTTTTTATGTTCCGTTACCAAAAATGAAAGAATGATTCTAAATAATAAAAAATTAAATAAATGAAAATTAAATAATGAAAAAATGAAATAATGATTCAACGTGTTGAATGTATTCAAGATAAGTCATAATTGACAAATTGACAGGTTTGTCTTGACTCAACAGACATACGTACGTGTACTTCTAAAGTGCACGTCCAGTCGCGTCTGTGCTAGGTGGTAACTAGACGACTAGACTCGTTATAAAAACCGAGTCAGCACATGATTTTAAATAGATTGGTACCAAACTAGGTTGGTTACCTCCCTTCTATCTTTTTATGGGTGTAGAGAAATAATAGGTAGGTACCTCTAGGAAATCATTTCACAGTTCGTTTTCTTAACAACTACCTAGCTATCAATTGATGCGATACCCCTGGCAACTAAAATTGGTGACTTTTTATGCTTAGGTACATAACACTTTAAATAAATTCAATCATGCTTGTTTTTCTTGTGTTTCCTCTTGCTTTCATTTCGCTATTATTTCACAACATTCTCTTACTAGTGCATAGGTACCATCACATCCGTCATGGATTTGTGTTGTTCTATGGGTAGATATTTAATGATACAAAACACACAAATTGCAACTCACTGAACTCTTCGTCTTGCCTTTCGAGTCATTCTTCTTGACGATCCCTGCCATCGTCATGGCATGGAGGTCCAGGTACAGGGGAGGTTCGAACGCGGAACTGGTGAAACGACTTCGGCTCACAAATGTCATTCGAAGTGATATCGTCGCAGATGTTATGGCAAGTGTAGATAGAGGTGATAGTCTCATTTGATGTGAAATAATATTGGAAAAGTTTAAGTAAGTTCCCAGGCTGAAGTTTCATTTAATCACGTTGGCTTGGCTCTCCAACAGAAAACTAGTTAGATGGGCAATTAATAAGCGAGTTAAGTTTTTCCAGGAAATAAATTGGTAAGAAAGTTTTCAACATGATTCCAGGCGGACGCCACAGTATTAATGATTATATCCATTAAATCCATTAAGATACAATTCCTTGAAAATTGAATTGTATTTTATTAAGTATTATTATTATTTGTAATTTTCTTAAATTGTTAACTTCTTAATATTTTTCAAATATGTGGAGGGTTCATGGAGACAAGCTTTTTTCGATATGTTTTATTCAGAAGTTGAACAAAAGTTTTCTTTCGTTCAATGCGTGCTTATCTTCAGTCACAAAATTACAACAATAACGAAATTTGGTTTGACAACAACTTAACACTCAACTTAACAACTTAACGAAAGTTGTTAAGGAAGGAGGAACTGAGTGACTTTAAATTCTATTCGAAGAAACGAAAAAGATCGCACTTTCGACTCAGCTACAGAGCAGAGAGGGAGCTTGAATTGCATTTTCAGTACCTTGGAGGGTCTAAAAAGAGAGACTTAAGGATGGTGGAAGGGTATGGGGGGGGGGGGGGTTGATGGAAGCCCTCAGCAGTGATGTGTAATCCCAATTTTATCTTAAATTGATGAAAAATGTCATGGTACAAGCATCAATAAATTAGGTAATTAATTATCCCCATTAAGCAATCAATTGTTGGTGTTAAAAAAGCTCTGGGTGGTGTCGACAAATTATTTAAAATGTTGCAATGAAAAAAAAATACAGTATAGGTATCAAGTTTTCGAGCTTAGGTGTTTTGAAAACGTTTCCCTCCTTAAAAAGGACTGACAATAACCAAAAGCTTCGGGGCACAACTAGTCCCCAAATGTAATCGATATATAAAATTTCATCAAAATCGGTCCACCTCCGATATCATAGGTTCTATGTTCTACTGTTCAGGAAAATATTCTGATTCTAACCCTTACGACGACTCTCCGCAAAGTATTGGCTACAATGTGACGATCAGCGCTCCACACATGCACGCGATGGCTCTCGAACTTCTCAAGGATCTACTTGTTCCTGGAGCGCGAGCACTCGACGTCGGCTCTGGCTCTGGATACCTCACTGCTTGCATGGGGCTGATGGTCGCACCATCAGGAATAGCCATTGGCATTGATCATATTAGAGAAATAGTCGAAACTTCTATCGGTTAGCATTCCCTTTTTTGCTGCATTCGTGGGAATAATAACGACTTACGTTTCATGTGTCTAGTAATTAAGTTCCCGTACACAGGTTACTTGATTACATAGGTTGGCGTACCTAACTTTCTAAACCGTCTTCGAATTTTGTTTTATCTACATAAGTTCCCCGAGAATTTACCATACTATAGCTAGGTACCTGAATTGAAATATCAGAAATAAATTGCGGAACCTATCTTCACAATGGTAATGTACGGGATTAGTTCCGCCAGTTATAAGAATACACTATTATTGTTATTATCTCATGTCTCCCTTTTACTGGACATGACAGACAAACAACCTTTCACCACATGGTCTGGTTATCACGAGGTAACCAGTGGTAGTACCCTCCTTTCTGATCCTTTCACCTCCCTTTCACCCTGACTGTATAATAGAACGACGGACTGACAAACTTTAGTATCTCTCGACGGCCTGAAGATGATGTCCTTAGTACATCGAAAGCGCTCGGTTACGACGTATTCTCCAATACGGTACATTCTCCGGCTGGTTAAGTATTTCTTCAAATATATTGGGGTCTGAAATTCGAGCTGATCTGTATTATTTTGGAACTACGTATTCCATTTTCCTGTAAATTATTTCTTGCGCTTTTGTGTGTGTAGCCAATGTGATGTCTGATCACCCCGAGTTACTTCAAAATGGTGTCGTCAAACTGGTAATTGGTGATGGTAGGATGGGCTTCCCCGAAGGAGCTCCTTATCATGCGATTCACGTTGGCGCCGCCTCTGCAGCCCTGCCGACGCCACTAGTGGATCAGCTGGCGCCAGGCGGACGCCTGGTCATCCCGATAGGTCCCGCGGGGGCTACTCAGAAGTTGGAGGTGATCGACAAATACGCCGATGGGCGGCTGTCCCGTAAATCTTTGATGATGGTTTCCTACGTGCCTCTCACCGACAAGGCGACCCAATGGTCCGGTAGTTGGAGATGAGGTATTTTACGCAGACGTTGGGACCTACCTACTCGTGTGTTGACATTTCTGAAGGAAATACATGCAGACCTGCATCCAAATGAGAATATTTTCACGTTATGAATTTTGAACCTGAGATTCATTTTTCTTTTTAACAGTTCATGGTTTCATCATCATTATTATACAAGTTATTATACATGTACAGGGTGTCCCAGAAGTTATGGTCCACCCTCCGGAATTTCCGTATTTAATTATGTAAAAAAAAGGGTCCAACGCCATTTTTCATTTTTTTGTAAAGAATTCAGGAAAAATACTTTCGTGCAAAAAAATTGCGCGCAAGTGCGCACAATTGACACTAACTTTGTTTTTTTCAAATGGGAATCCCCATTTTTATTGCAGATTCAGATTCTACGTCAAATTTCATGAGAAATTCATACCCGAACCGATTTTTTTCATTGCGCGCAACTGGTACTTTTCGCGTGCAAAGTGACCAGGGTGCGCAAAAGTGCATTTTTTTTAACCCCAAAACACGGTTTTTCTTTATTTTTGTCGCTGAATCACGTGGTGAGGTCCTTTCTTCGATTTCATCGTTATTTTTCCAAATTTTGAAGGAAAAATTATGTTTTTGGACTTCATTTTCCCTCCCCCTTCCGCAACACGGGCTGGGGACCGGCTATGGCGGGATTGAAAATAAATTCCTCACTTCTAAATTAAAAAAGAAAATATTGGAAAGTAGGTAGGTACTTACCTACACCTAAAGCTTCTCATCTCAACCTTCCGACCACTACACCCGTTCTCATGATACAGCCGAATCATCTCCTCCATTTCTTGAGTTGAATAAATTGAGGGGCGAGGCATTGTGGACAGTCAATGAAGAGAACTATTTAAAAATTGAACTAACATGAGCAAGAACAGGTTGATCTTATTTTTCACTAATCCGTAATTGAATGTTCCCACAACCTCATAAAGATCGATGTCAACATCAATGATAAACATCGGAGTGGACGGTCTTTGACTAGTCGGACCCCCAACCCAAGGTGAAGAATGATAAGACATTCATTTTTATTATTACTTTTTTTGAACTTTTGTAACTTTTAATTTTTTTAAAGATTTTTAGATAAGAAACTTATTTATTTTTTTCACATAAAGTAGGTAAGTACCTACTTAACCAACATTTTCCAACATTCCAACATTTTTCTACTTTTCAAACATTTTTTTTTTAAATTTAGAAGTGAGGAATTTATTTTGAATCCCGCCATAGCCGGTCCCCAGCCCGTGCTGCGGAAGGGGGAGGGAATATAAAGTCCAAAAACATAATTTTTCCTTCTAAATTTGGAAAAATAACGATGAAATCGAAGAAAGGGCCTCACCACGTGATTCAGCGACAAAAATAATGAAAAACCGTGTTTTGGGGTTACAAAAAATGCACTTTTGCGCACCCTGGTCACTTTGTACGCGAAAAGTACCAGTTGCGCGCAATGAGAAAAATCGGTTCGGGTATGAATTTCTCATAAAATTTGACGTAGAATCTGAATCTGCAATAAAAAATGGGGGTTCCCATTCGAAAAACAAAGTTAATGTCAATTGCGCGCACTTGCGCGCAATTTTTTTGCGCGAAAGTATTTTTCCTGAATTCTTTACAAAAAACATGAAAAATGGCGTTGGACCCATTTTTTGCGTAATTAAATACGGAAATGCCGGAGGTTGGACCATAACTTCTGGGACACCCTGTATACATTTTTTATTTTTTTAAAATTATACCTACATAAATTATTATACAATTATTATACAACAAGTACTACTTCGAGTCGTATAGGAAATTTTACGCTGATCACGAATATACTAAGGGTCAACGGCAGAATGGACACGAGGGAGCGGAAGTTAAAACATATGGTTTAGTAATGCATGCATTCCAGGGGACGTCCCATTGGATAAGCATTAGATCAGTTTTACCAGTTGTTTCACTCGATGTAATTTATTTATTACTTTAGGCAAGAAATACTGACCCCCCCCCCACCATTATCCACCTTAACATTTCTAGCGGCATGGGAGCCTCGAATCTGAAGAGCATTTTAAAATCCATGCTCTACGATACCCAACATGCGAATTCGAGTTCACCCCCCCCCCCCCCCCCACCACCACCACCACCTCCCAACGCCAACAATGGTGCCAGTCTGGCACCAAAGCGGAAATACGTCGTAACATTGAACTTTCATCTGTTAGTTTTGGTAGGCAGTCCGTCGAAGTTCACATCCGTATTCAAGGTGAAACACAAAAAAAAAAAAAAAACACGAAATAAGCGGTTTATGGCATCATGGCACCATGGTGGCACCACTATTAGTTCCATGGTGGTACAGAGAATAATTCATGAAAATCCGGAGGTATAATGAGAATTTTTCCTCAATTTCAAAGCTTGGGTACAATTAGTAAGCAGTAAAGGAAACGAAATATTGAAAAATCGGATATTTTGTGAATATTATCCCCCCACTCACGAATTTCCCCTTGCGAATTTTGGTACTCTGGTGAAATCACGTACAACTCGGAAGTTATTTGAGTCAAACAAAAAAAGAAACACGCAAATCGGTTGGAAATTGAGGCCTGGGCAGAGTTTACAAGATTATGCACGCAAACGCACGTTTTTTAAGCATTAACCCCCCCTTTCCACCTCTTAAAAAGCAAAATCCAAAATTCCGGCGCCGTAGTGCACAACTAGATAGTATTCTGCGTCAAAAGAAAAAAGAGCCACGAAAATCTTTTGAGAACTAAGGCCTGGGCAGAGTACACAAGATTATGCCCAAAAACGCACGTTTTTTGAGCATTAACCCCCCCTTTCTTCCCCTTAAAAGGCAAAATTCGAAATTCCAGCGACGTAGTGCACAACTAGATAGTTTTCCGCGACGAACAAAAAAAGAACCAGGAAAAACACACATACACATACACTCACACAGACATACACCTATGGTTTTTTTCACGGATTTGGATTCAGAATGGTCTAAAACAGATTACTGTGTGGTCATTTTTTTTTCTGTTGAGTGTTGTCCAACTTCACCCCAGATCGATCGCATAAGGACGCCCAAGTCTTACTGTGGGACGTCCTAAAAACGGGATTATCTTGTGAATTCTGCCCAGGCCTCAATTTCCAACCAATTTGCGTGTTTCTTTTTTCGTTCGACTCCGAAATCTTCCAAATTGCACACTATTACACCAGAGTGTCAAAATTAGCATGGAGAGGGGGGGAGACCACTATTTCTGAAATTACATTACTATTTCTAATCACATCGAGTGAAACAGTTTTATCGCTTACCAACTGGTTTAAATTGACCTAATGCTTATCGAACTCCCAACTTATTTTCACCAAATAGTAATACGGTTATGATAAGAGTTTCTCCGTTATTATCAATAGCCAAGTTACATGCATTTATCAATATATTCTGAGGTGAGTTCTGTGCTCCTTTAAGGGTAGGTAGTCCATTTTGACTTACTTCTACCCATCGATGATCCACCTGACGTTACGAAGAAGAATGTGGTTGGAACTAACTAGCATCGTTAGTAGCCTTTTGGTACCTTCGAAGACTATATTCCTACCTACCGAGACTTTTCAAAGATGAGAACAAAGAGCCCTTGATTGCTGAGCGGGAGATTGATGGTGAAAGTGATGAAAGGGGGGTTGGTGACAGTGCGATCCTATCGATCCCTCGTGGCCTCAAAAGGAAGGAAAACGTGCCACTTGGCACGCAGTACGAGGTAGACATTCTAACGGACATTAGTGACGGAAGAGGAAACGGGGTTTCCAGGGGTGGTGGGAGGTGTACCTACTACTGGGCTCATTTGGTTCGAGGGTATGAGCGCCTCTGGGAAAATGGGTGAACAGCGCCTCCCCTGCTGTAGCTTGTGGGTCAAATAACTTATGTATTGGGATCCTTCTCTTGAATCGTTTGCCTCTTAACATATTTCCTGTCTCAACTCACCAGATCCATTGATTTTCTTTTCAAAAAGTTCTGTTGTCAACTCATTATTACGGATGAACTACATACAAAATCGTAGACAAATTTTGGAACAATTATCCCTAAAATGCTAGCAGGGAACCAGTTTTGCTCACTGAAATTATGCATTAATTTATCAATCTAGTTGATGTTTATTCGACTAACCTAACTATCAACAGTCCTTCACAATAGATTTTTGTAACTCTGCTTTTGAAATATGATTATCACGATACCAATAATTTAGATGAGTAACATTTTACGCGTAGACTACCTACCGTGGCTATTACTGACCGGATCGGACGTTTATCGTTAACCTATCAATTTGAGGCCGGTCCCATAGGTACTACTCTAAAAATTTGGACAAAATCTGGGATTCCTATTTAGAAAGGCTGCAAATTATTACACAAAGGTTCATTATTTTTCTGTAAAGATCACACACCTACAAAAGGTGACAGCTTTGACATTGTCACTACTTACCAATCAAATTTTCTTTGCTTCACAATCAAGTTTGATTTCAAGAAATAAAGAGTTGTGGGTAATTAGGAAATTTAAAACTAATTGCTAAGGACTCAAAACTGAGTACAACTGGAAGAAACAAACAATGGTCGCATTTTGGACTGCTAAAATGTAAACGGAGATTTGTCCTCTTTTGTGATTCACACTCGTGTTTCTGATTTATCGTCAATCCGACCCTCAAGTTTCTATAGGGAGCGAATAATTGGTCCTACAATTCGATTCTAAAAAATTAATACTATTTTAAATTGATAAAACATAATACCTTAAGTATCGACAATTTTCGAGCTAGGACGTTTGAAATCTCAGCCCTTAGAATTGACTGACATCACCCAAAAGCTACGGGGCACAGCTAGACCCCAAATGGAGCCCATATACCAAAAGTCGGTCTATGGTAATTAAGGAAAGTTTGGCGTACGGCGGACTGACAGCAACATTTTTATTAGATTTTTGGACTCAATAGGTATCTAGGTACTTTGAAACGTAAACCAAAAAATTTTGAGGGGGGTTAAAAATGTTTTCTTGGTCGATTCCAAAGGTTCATTATTGAAAATAAACCAAAAGTGAGAAATTTTGATATTTTAGGAAAATTACGTCAAACGCGAGAATCAAAACGCTGAAGCTGCTATTAATCCGATGATTATCAAATTCGTAGGGGACCGTCGTGAGGCTAACTTGCACAAACTCCGAAAATTACATCAAACTCGACGTTCTTTCGTATGGTTATGCTAGTGTCAAGAAATCGACCACTGATAGACATAGATTAAATCATAGTTGTACAAAGCTCTAAAATGCGAAATTCGACATTCGTCCTGCTGTATTTCAATGACCATGTTAAAATATATCAGTTTAGAAAGAATCAAAATGTTCCTAAACTTAGTTTATTATTATAGAGTGTTATGCTTAATAGTCCATTTCCCAATTCTTCATCGCTTTTGAGCTGAATACATCAGGATTTATTAAAAAATAAATTTAATTTTTTAAATTTTATTGAGACTTAAAATAAAAAGTAGTAGGTAATTACATCATGTAGGTACACATTTTCTTGACAGCATAGTTGTATTATATAGGTACAAATATTTGTTTCAGAACAACACTTCATCTAGTAAGACATCCATATAGTTGAAAATTGAGACACACGAAAATCATATGTTGAAAATACAGGGCTCCTGAGAGATACTAAATAATTTAAAGTTGCAACTTATGTTAAAAAAGGGAATAATCATAGAAATTATTGGCAGAACACATTGAAGTGAGCATGTTTTCAACAGAAATAACATCACAGCCTTCGCTTTGTGTGTCGAATTGAGAATAGTTTTTGTAACATCAATGTTGAGAATAATTATATTTGTAAATACGTACCTATGAGTAGTATCCAAAGAAACATCCATTCACATGCAACAGTTAACGAGTACTGGTGCCTAAAAATAACTTTAGTCTCAAATAACATTTAAAGGGAGATTGGTCAGAGGAGGTTAATTAAATACTATTTCAACTTATTAAATGGGATTTAGCGTTTTTGATTCTGATGCACTATTTGATTACATACTGACGGTTCAAGCGAACAAGTTTCTTATTGGAAATTATTAAATGTTGGTTACTTGTGAGTTGTCACGTTGGCTCAAAAATTTAATCCTGAATAACTGAACTGTGATTGGTTGATTCAATCCACTTTGTGGATCTGGAAGGACTTTTCCAGTAAAAATTTACTTGAAGGACCAATAAGGGGTCCAATCCCAAATTAAAAATAGTAAAGCTAAGTAGTCCATGATTTTCCTTACTCCTGATAAATCTCAAAATGTCGTTCGAAAATCGAATACCCTTGTTTTGAATTATTATGAAAAATTACCATGAGTACATGAATACTTGAAGTCAAAGTTATTATTAATTTAAATTACTGTAATTCATTGTTGAGAAAGCTACTTTTGTAATCATTGGAAGGTATTCACACGATCATGAAAAAACCCACTCAATTAGGTACCTGCATACACTGAAATATGGCAAATCATTCTTCAGTTGATTTGTTGAGATCCTGAATTCGACTTTTGCCGGGGAGTCAAACCTATAAATGACACTCTATTTGATATGAATTGTAAGTTCATAGTAATGAAAAAACAGTTCGCTCGAACCCCAGGTTTCCAAAATTGTGTTCAGGTCACTTCATTAATTATTTTTGTAGTAACTGGGTTTTAATAAAAATGTCTTACATACGATTCTACGGTAAATTGATTGCAGATGATGATTGCTTACTATCCAATTCTTAGTTACAGAGTCTAACCTTCTCTCGATCGAACACTCTTCGCAGTAGTACAAACCACTACTTGAAAACAAAACGTGCAATCAGTACCTCGAATGTTTAATTTACAAAATGGAAACAGCATTTTCAAAACTCAACAACACCCTAACATCTACTGACTAGTAACATCAAAAAGCCTTAACTTTACCAAAATGTGTTCGAAAATTGTTTGGCCAATCTCATTGGGAAATCGCTTTTACAGGTTCACAACCTTGATTTTTAAGTTTTCCATTCATTTTAAGTAGATTTCTCATCGAAACGGAACATTGGATGTGACACAAGGTTGGACGGATAGCACAAAATAAAATAGGTAGGTAATGCAAATTCCTACAACTAGAACTAATAATTTTAGAGGCTACAACATTAAAACCATCTATTATTCGGACAAAATTCTCTTTTTTTAGAAATATAAATACATAGGATTATACCTTAAATCACTATAGGATGGAATGGTAGGTACCCTTGGAAACAGTAGTTACGATAAAATTAATTTCAAATCGGGAATGTCGAGAATCCATTTTACAATATTGGCAGCTCACATAAAATTGATACTTGATTTGCCATTTTTGAACTTTGAGATTAAAAATATTTTTTTGAATTGAGACTTTTCAATTGACATCAAAGTTCTAAGTTTGAACCTTCCATATAACTTCTAATCAAGCGTTCTTAACACTATATTGCACTCTTTCTACAATCTTTAAACCTTCAATGCAAAAGGTATTACCTACGTTGCTCTAGTATCATGTCTTAAAAACGTGAATTTCATTTTCACTAGTAGAGTTCTTGGGTATTTTGGTTTCAACCCATTGTGTATGACTCATCTCGCCAATTATATAATCAATGAATCTTGTTACCTACTAATATGGTAGGTTTTCATATTTTATTATGTTTGTCGTAGGAACAAAGAATCTACTGTAATAAGCCAATCCGTATCGCTACGTAAAGTTTGCAACATTAAGTTAGGTAGGTTGGTACCTAGTGACTAGAAATTTTAGGAACACATTGTTTCAGGCGGTTGGTGATTATAGGAAGCAAAAAATTAGCTTGGTAGGTAGTAAGCATCTAACTTTGGAAGTAGGTAACAAAATTCTGAACAGATATTTCAGCCTTTCCAATGAAATTATCTAAGAATATCATTATCCTCTGAACATGATCGAATCCCTGAATTTTTGAGCGAATTGTTTCAGTGCAATAGACTCTAGTTGAAACTAGGTGACCGTGAGTACCAGGAGAACACCATGCAAATTAAACATGCCGATTATTGGAAAAATGAGCAAAGTAGCTGAGAGACCTCCTACTTTTTTTAATTTTGTATTTTGAACTCGATCAAAAACCATTGACTTTAATTAATTTGCGGTAATTGGTGGTAAATAAAACAACATTCCTTGTGAAAACATCTCCTCTCGCTATTCGATTGTAGGGTATGAGCGACGAAGCGGTTGATGTCCAGTAGATAAAGGAAATGCAGCAGGAGTGATGACTTGGTTCCCAATTTGTATATGACGCTTTATAGCGAGTGGTTCCAGCGTTAGACAGGATCCTACCTGTTGCTCACTACGGGATCAATACGCTGTCAAGTACCCCACCCCTTGAGGATCGGTTAGTCCCGCTACCCCTTTCCGCTAATTATTGAACTAACTAGGTCAATCTTCTACACTCTAGGGGGTACCTAGTAGACGTAATCACGCATTCGTGGCCTAGGAGCCTTGGACCTCAATAATCTGGTAGGTGCCATACGTAAGTGTGCAATAAAGAATACATTTGTGGAGAATACCTTCTAGAATATAAATCACGTATTGACGGATTAATTTATTGTAAAAATGACAAAAATGTAATAACAATAACCCTCTGGTGATTGAAATGTATGAAATGTAACGAGCAATTGTAGTGTATGAATGGTAAAACCTCCCTTCAGTATTGTTCAAGTTAATAATTCATTGTACATGTCATCGAGTAAAAATGTGGTATCCGTTCTTGGAAATAGTCGAATTTTCCATCTTTAAATAATCTAGGATATAGTCGATTTTTTTTCACGTACTTACCTATTAATTTATAAATTAATATGTAACTATAAGCTCCTTGGTTTTTCAATATTACGACCATTTGGATGAAAAGAGGTCCCGTAAATAAAAAAGCTAGAGGAGAACTTGAGAATCTTGTGAGGAAAGAGCTCTTTTCACTCCACGTATTTTCTCATTTCTCTGATTACGAATGACACTCCTCATTACCCACCGGAGAGAAAGACATACCCAATTGATTTTTCTTTAGAAATCTCGACATTGAAGAGGTTGACCCAATTTTTTACCGAAGAATACCTTTGCTCCGAGCTCCAGTTTCTTCTTGCCTCTCAATACTTCATTTCAAGATGCCTTCGTTACAATATGCAGGGAGGTACGAGTAACATTTCTATAGTATAGTCCTCTTAAAGTTCATTCCAAAAACATCGTGAAGAAAAATCTACCTACAGGACTTTGTAGCGTACGTATCAAATGATCAGTAATTGACCTTGAAATCCATATTTTCCTTCCTTACGTCTGAAAGGTGAGGAGAATAATGTTTTTCCCTCAGTAATTTTGAGCTGTCATATGGGGATTTTAAAAACGTTGAATCGGAATTAAACCACTACAAACAAAGTAGGACGTTAAACGGACAAAATAGGTATCTGATCACAAACAAATCTATGTAAAAACTCCGTTGAAAATGTAAATTTGTATACGTCTTTATTATTATTATTATTGTTTAAATATTCACCTATTACATTTTTTGCATCGAGACTCAAGTACTTGCATTTGAATACAATGGTGGTCACGGCATTATATCACTGCGAAGAGGAACCTTAGAGTGCAGGGTACGTGAAACACTTTCATTTTTCCGGTAAAATCCAGGAAGGTTCGTAATACCACCTCCTTTGTTCTTAGTTAATTTATAGCCCTGGTAATTGTTGGTGGACAAAAGGAAGGAGGGACCTCGAATTTTTAAAATAATAAGCGTCGAGGCTAGTAGGTGGGGACGGGTTCCCCTCTTTTCTTTTTTTTGGCGTTCTAATCCTGCTAAGCTCTTTTTGCTATGCCTTCGTACCAACGGTCGGGCCAACCTAAAAAAGAGCCAACCCGTGGAATGTAGTTTTCTCTATTGTCGAACTTATGAATTTCAGGTTGGGGTTAGTTGAATTTGGGGTTGCCTCATTTTGAAAGGTAAACACAATGTTGGTAGTTTACCGGTGCGTGGAGTACCCTTTATGAACTCAATTAAAAAAAAAACCTGAATTTCCCCGTATGCGTAAAAGTTTCTCAAAACCCGTCTCTTTTTTTTCTAGTCTCATTTATTTCTATTCGCACACCTCGAAATCTTACTTCTTAAACATAGGGTATTACGATGAGTCGGATTGCGCTCGTCAAAATATTCTTAGAGGCGAAAAGCTGAAACGTTCTGAAACAGAATTCATAAACTAGATACCTTTTGCAACGGTTACAATAAAATTAAGTAGATAAGCACTTAGTATATGACCAGATGTATTGACTAGGTCTCGTAGTTGTATATTGAGGTCAGCATAGTTGATCAATGGTGTACTTGCAAGGGTAGGAATATTATGAATTACACAAAAAATCTGGTTTGTGGCTTCACACAACTTTTTTCGCTAGTGGATATAAAACGTCAGCTAAGATGAGTGGGTTGTGAAGCTTTCTTGCATGAAATTACGCAATTAGTTGGAGTTGTAGTTTGTATAAAATTTGATCTTGTAACTATAATATTGATCGGTTTCTGAATCGGCAAACATCAACATGAATATATTGTCCAACTTGTTGACGTGAATTTTTCAATGATGCTGCCGCTCCTACTGATTGCAACGCAATGCAATTCATACGTGATTAACTATCAACTAAACAAAAAGTAGTAACAACTTTTTATATTGAAACTAGTCCGCAACTACCCAGCAATTAAAGCAAAATCGGGCGATTGGACTCAGAGAAATTTATAATAATTATAATTATTACAGAAAAGTATGACTTCGCAAAAACAATCTACCTGGCGGCCGATTTTGCTCAAAATTGTATGACAGTTTGGGAATTGACTTAAGCCGAATCCTTAGATTTGGTTGCTATGTAATCAGTAGAAATTATAGTAGGAACATAGTGAAAAGAGTCAAATAATCGGTGACAACTCCTCAGTCATGTTGATTCTTATCAGTAATTCAGACAACTATCAACATGCTAGTAAATATCATGTTTCATATCGGACGTAAAAATCAAAAACAAATCAAAAACTCAGTAATTACTAACTACGGTTTTATCATATTACATTAAACCATTGTCACACCTATTAATCCACTTTTTCATGGCATTAGGCATGTGAGGTGCCCACCCAACTTGGTAGATGTTTTTCAATCCATTTTGCTTATTTATTTCCTTCCAAATTACTGACCTGGACGGTTGAAATTCTTTTTAAATCTTGAAACGAAATCTAAAACAGCTAAATCTTGGAATTTATTTTTTAAACTTCGTATTATTATACATACACTAACAGTATTGTGAAAATTGAAACGTGAAGAAAGTTTATTAAACCCATTCAAACGTTCACGTATTCAAAAATTTTAATGAATTGTTTTCCTCCCTATTGAAATTTTTTATGCACCTTTTAGTAGGGTTAAGAAAAGTAAATAGTATAATATATTATTTAATTTTCGAAACCTTTCTCAGAATATTATTCTGTATTATCGGTATACCTGTTGTTCTTGGCTTGGAAATTTAGTAATTACTCGTACTTTAATTATATACCTACCCACGAACTTACATGCCCACTACTATAATTATATATACTTACTAACTGAAACATGTATATCCTTGTCAATTTCATGCGATCATTTTTGGAGAACTGATACCATATCTGGAACTATCTATTTGGCAAAACAAATAATTTCGAGTCAATAAATACCAATATTATTCAAAATCTACACGTTTTTCTTTCGGTTCGTTGAATTAGTATCGATTCGGTTGATGCTGCTGTTGGCGGATGACGGCGAAATGGGTTGTCTGGTAGGAGTGGGCTGATTTACTGCCGCGGTCGAGACTTCCCGTCATACAGTATCCCATGTTCCTGTCAGAAATGCTGATGCTGGACGTCAACCACAGCTGGAACAGAGAACGCATGTGTTAAGACAGGCCTACACAATTGCGACTGCAAGAGGGATGCAAATGGTGTACCTCCTGGAAAATGGGAACACGAAAATTGAGTTGGTCAGGTTTGTTACAGGATTCTTCTACTGAAGTTTCCGAGGCGCACATTGGGATGAAACGGTCATTTGGAGGAACTTCTTTTAATATTCCAGTAACAATCTATTTAAAGGCCAGTTTAGAGGTACTTTCTATACTGGATAAAATATTGGAGTAAATTTAGCGATATAAATAAAAGGAAAGGTATAAGAGCCTCTAAAGTAAGAAAAAACCTCTGTGGTTCAGAAAATTGGGTGGAATAGTCTGACGTCTTCCTTCTTAACCACCAAACTACTTTAGCCTCTTAAAACGTATAATACAATACATGTATTCTATAACATATTAGATCAGTTGGTCAGGAGTCAGCCACTATATTTCGATTATTCTTTAATTTATTATATTATTATTATTGTGGTTCAGAAAATTGGGTGGAATAGTCTGACGTCTACCTTCTTTAACCTCTGGAAATGGTGGAGTCAATTTAGCGATAGAAATTAAAGGAAAGGTAGAAGAGCCTCTATAGTAAGCAAACACCTCTGTGGTTCAGAAAATTGGGTGGAATAGTCTGACGTCTGCCTTCTTAACCACCAAATTACTTTAGCCTGTGGAAACGTATAATACAATACATGTATTATATAACATAATATGTTGATATAACGTAATATGTTAATATAACGTAATATGTTAATAAAATATTATTATATCAGTTGGTCAGGAGCCACTATATTTCGATTATTCTTTAATTTATTATATTATTATTTATTACGATAATAAATAATTTATTATTAAATTCTCCTTTCACTCATGGTGATGCTTAAGTGGTAGTCGTCTTACTTCTCTTGTCGTCTCATTCTTTCATCCCGTCAAACCTCGTATCTACAGTGTTCAGGTAACCCTTGCTACAATTCTACAATTTGAATTCGCTGTTGAACGATCGTCTAAATGGACGTTCGTTCACTGATCGACCAGTCATTCCAATCAATTTTATTACCATTTTTAGGATACAATAGTATTTCAGAATTGGAGAACTTGAGGAAGAAAGAGCCGAAGTGGCTTCCCCCTTTAGTTACCTCACGAACAAAAATCCTTTTGTCATATTGCATTAATGTTTAGTTCAAGTTGTGCCTTCTATAATAATAATATATAGTTAATTTTCTCTTTGAGTTAGTCTATCTATCAGGCGGTCTGACGGAAAAAAATTAAGACCAAGTGGCTCATCAATAGTACCGAATCGGAAGATCATTCCATGTAGATTAGTTAAATTTTATTTGAATTTTTAGATTCTGTGTTTGCAAATGAAGACGAGAGGTAAAACACGATGGTGGAATGATTACGAAGTAACTTTAATCAAAAATTACATCCACAATATGAGAAACATTTATAGGCAAAATAATGAGTTTCCTAACGCTATACCCCTGACGATACAATTATCGTTATTAAAGGAAACATTTTACTAATTCTTTTGTATAATTAATTGCGTAATAAAGAGAAGAAAAGTAAGTAACGCTAATTTTCTGGTCGACGCTGCTTTTTGCTCTCTTATCACATAACATTCACCTTTTACAGCCGGAACAGGGAGAAGTAAGCGTAGGCGATACAAAACACTGCGGTAAAGGAGCTCCGATAACAAAAGTTTCCTCCGCAAGACCCAATTTATCCCCTGAACAGAAAACGGAACAAACTTTTTAGAAAACCGGAGCGTCGGTTTTCAAGTTGTCCTAGATTTTCTGGGACGACCAAACCATCTTTAACATCCGGTGAGGAAACTGTAACAAATGTTCGGGTAACTGCAGTTTAGAGAGGTCGGAGATAAGGGAAGAGTTGTAGAATAAATAGTCCTCGGTTATCTCTTCCTGTTTCGTTCCTTGAATATCTCTCGTCGGAATTAATTAAAAGTGATTTGGAACCTCACAACTCCCCGGTTTCTGGGTCAAAATCCTGATGTACAAAGTTGAGAGAACATTCTAGGAGAAACACAGCAACTTTCAGGATATAATAAATAACCCAGCCCAACAAAAAAAAGTCGTCCCAGGAATGGTCGTGGATGCTGAATTCAAATTTGAATTTAATTTATAGCGAGAAATAATAAGATCATGTATATTAATGCGAAATTTTGAAGAAAAATCTAATATGGATCTTCAGAACTCGGTCTTTTCAGATTTGCGGCGTAGAGGATAGGCAACAACCTGCACGACCGAGCGGTCTTGAAGGTGAGATATAACTTCTGCGCCGTCCGACAACGAACATTACATCCTCCAGCCTCTTGGACTCACGCATTTTATTTCTTATACTCGGGTGATTTGCCTGGGGACAGATATTATTTTGTTTTGCTATTCGTCATAAATATTTTAGTAGGCAAAATGTTTTCCTAAATCACTGAAAACATTTTTTTAAATTACGGCAAGTGGGTGTGACACATAGCTTCCTCGTACCCATAACCCTACTGTATAGATGATACGATGCATAGTAGCTAATCTCAAAACATCAACTAGGTACCTTGCACTGCCCTCATAAGGGACCATCTACACGTTAATCCGCACTATCTCCAAATATTTCTTCGAAATAGGATGGCAAATGTAGAAGTTGTGGCTGTTACAAGGAAATTCACGTTTGCTCATGAGCAGTGGCCTCTATCAGTTTCGGGGCGATGATCTACACGCCAATCTGAACCATCGTAAAATTTTTCATCAAATTCGGGTGAATAATGAAGGTGTGATGACTGTTACAAGGAATCTACGTTTGCGCATGTGCACGGGCTACTGTCAATTTGGGGGCCATAATTTTCATAGGAGACCATCTAGACGCCAACCCGTGCAATTCCTGAAACTTTCATCGAAATCAAATGGGAATTGTAGAAGTTATGACTGTTAAAAGAAAATACACGTTTGCGCATTCGCATCAGGTACAACCAGTCTGGGGAATATGATTTTTACAGAGAATCATCTAAACCTTAATCCCCAGAATGTCTGAATATGTCATCGAAGTTGGAAGGGAAATGTAGAAGTTACGGCTGTTACAAGGAATTCACGCAAGAATTACTTTCGATTTGGGGGCCATGATTTTTTTTTTTTTGATTTTGGGGCCAAGAAAATACACGTTTGCGTATGCCCAGCAGGTACTACCAGTCTCAGGAAAAACAGAGAATCATTTACAACCCTATTACCATAATCCGTGACAATTTCATTGAAATCGGGTGGGAAATGTGGAAGTTATGGCTGTTACAAGGAACTCACGTTTGCGCATGCGCAGCTATTATCATTTCGGGGTGATGTTTTTCATAGGGGACCATCTACACCCCAGAAAATATCATTGATTAGTATTTTATGACAGACAGGCATACAGACAGGGAACTAAAATTGTTCAGGAACGCCTGAAACGTCAAACGCGAGTGGAAATTGGGATTTCGGATAATTTTTTTTTGTCAACCTTGAAAAGTAAAAACAATGCTTCCGGTACCTACCTTGGTAAGCTCGGAAGCAAAACTGAGGGCGGTAGACCTACAGTTCTACAGTCAGATCTACTAATGACAATTAATTTATTTTTCGCAGTTTTTCCTCCAAAAATTTGTTTAAATGTTTATTTTGCGACAAATGTTCACATGAAAGTTTTGTTAAAATGATCATGATAACGATTTCTTGAGTCGTGACGTGACGGTCGGAAAAATAATGGAAATCACCTGTTAATCATTATGAAAATTTCATATCAATCATTTAATGATAAAAGTAATTCAACCGTCCGATTTTGTTTGTGAAAAATGGAAAGTGGTTTTAACTTTCAAAACTTGGGAATTTACCTTGTTATACAATCTTGACATGGATATTTATGTATTTTAGCTTGGCGTCTATGGAAAAAAAAGGTGTCTTTTTCTCAGCCCGAAAATGTGCAACAGCCCAATAAACAAATTGGGTAACTAGTCTGAAATTATTAATCAGGGAGACCCGGGTTCGATTTTGGGGTGGTGTCATCAACTTTTTTTTTAGGTAATTTAATAAAATACAAGTTTATATAAATATAATTTGGTCGCTTTCTCTTCCTGATTAAATCTTCCTACGTTAATATTCAAGTACTAACCTTCCTCTAATTTCTCCTTTAAATGGGGAAAATTCTCGTAAAACCTGGACACATCCATATGATATGGTTTTTCCAATTAAGGCATAAATTAGATTCTTCTATTTTATTCTTCCGAATGAATGAATGCCCATGAAATACTATAGTCGGGAAAGATATTCAAACATGAACCTTCATTGGAAGGTTGTTTCAATTCGTGAATCGTATCAGAAGTACAAAAGCAGTTAGGCGAGCTTAACATAAAAGTGCCCTGTGATTTGATTACAGCAAGCGAGAGGACACTTCGAAATCTCAGTAATTCACCCCGCGTCCGTGTTTGCTCGCCCTTGGGTTCGTATTATTAGTCTGTTTGTGTTCGTGTTGGTGAGCTCTGGAAAGCCGGGTTGATCGTTCTCCCGAAAGTACTAGGGAGTTTTCCGTCATCAATTCCCTGCAGTGACCCGCCTCGTGCGTTTTTCGTCAGTGGCTGTCTATTTGGGTATGTTCCGCATAGGAGTGGCAGATAATTATTTTACGGGGCTTTGTCGCAGTCCTTTGTTTGGATGTTAGGGGATGATACAATTGTAACTTTTTACTCTCCGAGTTTCGCGTTTGATTCATTGGACTCACTTGAAAGGTAGACCTTTACAACTGCATTTTCCGTGATCATACAGAAAACTTGATTCGTTCCTAAATCTAAACAAGTTACTTTTTACGTACCTACCTACCAAACGAAGGGTAATTGATCAGAGTTCGTAATTGATAGAGATTGGATGGTGTAATGCATTTTTAGATAAAAAACACAGAAAAAGGTGGATATTAGGGATTTTAAAAACATTTTCGTAAATGATTGCTGTAATATAGATCGGGTCATTAGATAGATTAATTAAATTAATGTTGGAACAAGTGCAATTCCACAAAACCTAATCCGGAGAGTTGTAAACCGTTACGTAAATCGTTTGGTGGTTCGGTTGCTTGTGTGGGTAGATCCTCCAATCATTACTTGAAAGAAAGTGGTGAGAGAAGCATTGAAGTGCACGATAAAGGAGACGTTAGGTAAGCGAACTGTGCAGAAAATGATGAGGGGTGGTTTTGAAAAGAAAACGGAGGGAGAAAAAACTCTTCGGGTTGACAGTGTAATTGGACGCCTCTCAGTCACGCATAGAAGTCCCACACGTTGTCAGTCGCTCCGTTTTATAGAGTCCAGAATAAAAGGTGAGTGATGAGCAGAGAATCGGACCCACACTAATTGGATTCGTGTGTTCGGATTGGAGGTGGGAAAGACAATTTTTCTGAGGACTCGTTGAGTCTTCTTTTTTTTATGAGTGCACCTTTCATAACTCCTATGTGATGCTCAAAACGCGTGAAGTTGGTGATCCTGTGGACTGGAGGCTTTGCCGTTCATCGCCTTTGAACGCATCCTTGTCGATGACAAAATATATTGGATTTTCTTGGTCAACTCTCTCGGTTGACTTCTTTGATGTTACGTACTACCTAGGTTTTCATTCCATTGCAAAGGCCTCATTCTCGAGTTTTATCTTTGGAACCTAAATGGCAATGTTTGTACTTGGCACATCACCATTTTCACTCATCATTGAATTCCTTGGTTATCTGGCTCGGCGACCATCAACGTTTTAAAAAACATATTTTCAAAAAATTAAAATTTTATTCTGACTAATCAACAGTGTCAAATGATTTTCAATTTCAGTGGACAGTACACCTTTCTCATAGGGAACATTATCTTCAATATGAAAATCATTGAAATAAATACTATTAATAGATGTGTAGTAGTTTTTACTATTAAAAGCCATAAGTGATTCTCACATCATGTTGGTGGTTTTTTGGAATGACAAACATCATTCACTTCTACGTAGGGTCTCCCTTCAAGATAAATATTGGGTCCCGTTTCAAATGATCTTCCAAATCTGAGTCGATTCATCTTTTAAAATCAAGAGAAGTTCAAGTGATTCGTTCAATATTAGTTTATATTAGTTATTATTATATTAGTTTTTAGGGAAGTCAGATTCTATCTCCCGAATTCAGTGATGTTTGAGAGGGCTGAATTTGTCTTTTGTCGCAAACATCAGAGGCGATTTGAGTTTCAATATTCAAATAAATCAGGTAAAATTAAGAAGATTAATATCCTTCAATAGGTACTTTAAATTTGAAGTGTTACTAACCGAACAACTAGGATGGTATGGAAACAATGTTAAGACGCCAGTGGTATTTTTCATGATGATACATTTTATTGTAAAATGAAATCTGTAGGCCCTCGGATCGTTAATGTTACGTTCAAGGATCAAACCAATGAAACATAAAATGCATTTTTGTCATCACAGATATCTCGATTTCGACTATAGTAGGTGCATTTCTATCACTCTATTGGAGAAATTATTCTCATCACCAAGGGATCTTGTGACGATAACGTGTGACATTTTCGAACCAAAAACCTCGGTAAAAACACATTCTGGTTAAAACCGTTACTACCTCTACTGTATGTATGTATTTCAATGTGATCGGGATTTGGGGCCAACAAGATTATTCATCTCTTTCACTTAACTCCTGGCTGATTTACTGGCTTTGTCCTGGCTACTATAATCCCATTACATAATTTCTTTTAGTAATAAAATATGTCTATGATAATAATACTCATAGATATCAGATTGCCTACTAGTCTTTTAAAATGTGTAATCATTAATATATTGTTGAGTTATCATAATAATTATCATCTTATCATGATACATAAAGAATACATAAAGATTTTTACATTCGACCTACTAGAATGTAAAAAAAATCTTTAGTCTATCAAAGCGCTGATTTGGTGATTACGGAGTGCTTGGATTCGGTATACCTCCTATGCGCTTTGATCCACCGTACTTCTCATCCTTTGTACTTTAGCCGTATTTGGAAGCTCAGTAAATCCCTAAATGAAGCCTATTGTCTGTTATATAGCCTTTGATTTCTTGAGACCGAACCCTCACGTTTTCCCTCCCGAACCTTAATTAGCCACTACAGACGTCGAGGATTGTTCAACGTCTCAACAGCCAATTTCACGCCTCCTAAGTCCGTACAATGACAGGAAGTGCGAGCAATTACTTCCTATTTACCTTCCTAAAGATCAAGAGGCGGCCAGTGGAAACAGACAATACCCTGATCCATGGGGTAGATGCGGGTTTCCGCACCTCATCTTTTAGTGTACCAGAAGAGCAGCGCTGTGGGAGTAGGGGGTTCACGATGTATTTATCGATTACAACCCTCACCTTCAGGTGCCTTCCAAAGAGAATATTTTCTTATATCTTTCCATAAACAATTTGGAAACCGTTGATGGCAAGCTCCAGTTCACAAAACTATATTTTGGTTGTTCCCATCAACAGTGAATCAAAGTTCCATCATCGGTGCAACGACCAACATTATTGTATATTGGTTTACGTAGAGTTTATATAGCTACAATATAGTGTACTGCTGAAAGTAAATTCGTTATGAGTCATCACGTGCTCCTGAAGACTGCTCCAAACTGTACATGATATCACGTTAGTTCAATTATAACTGAAGTACTCCTGCCTGTTATTTTGAAACACGCTGGCATGTAGCAGAACTGTGATACTCCTAATACAGAACTGGGGAAAGAACTGCTGATAATAGAATGTTGTTGTTTCTCTTTTCACTGCTCTTAGAGCTTCGATTATGTTGCCATTGTGGTAGGTGAATTGTTGTGCTCTTGGCGGATCAATTATACCTACACTTTCATTTTCGACGATGAGTAGGGAGGTACTTCCTCAGATTAATTCCTAAACCTAAGTAGGTAGAATCTATTTTTAGCAGAAAGACATTGAAAAAACAGTTGAGAGTTGTACCCATCAGAGCTCCTCAGAGGAGTGATTCCCCTTTCCACTTTGAAAATGCCCACCCCCAGACGGTTCTGATTGAGACCGTTGAAGACTCAAGAAAGATTTTGGTCAGTAGAGGCTCATCAAGACTTTCGAGGGTCAGATGGATTGACTCTATTAACCCTTAACTACACGCGGCCTCCGCTGGATCAATTTTACACGCGGGCGGAACTCAGTCTCGCCCTGGTGTTTTTAGACCTTAGTATAATTCTGGAAGCCTCCAGTGCAATTGTAGTGCAACCCAGAAAAAATCACTGGCTCTTAGATCCCGAAGGACTACGGGAAAATTAATAATCGATATTAAAGTGAAGCATAAGAGGTACAGAAAAAAAGAGCGTTTAGTACGGACAAAGGGATCAAATAACAATAGTGCTCTATGACTACAACAAAATTATTTTTTAAATTCCCATAAAATAGCCTGTTATCATTTATAAATCGACCAGGTACTCGTTCCACGGAAGTTTTAAACACTATCACATAATATCAGCCTCATCATTTTTTGTTATTTTTCCAAAAATTATCCTCACCAAGCACCAAAAAGAACAACAGAAAATTTTCATTCATCCAAAATTCCCTCAAACCAGCACTATTATGGAAATAAGGAATAACTCTTTTTTATTTTTACACGAAATTGTTGGAATTGGAGTTTTCATAAATATTGACCACAAAATGTATTGTTCTGTAGTACCTATATCTGAGTAAAGGAAGGAATCTGAGGAAAGTTCTTGAAGAACCCGAAAAAATTCATGGGAGTGGCATCGCTGTGACCTAAAATTATGGCGAAAACCTCAACAATGAAAAATAACAAAAACCGCGTAATATGGACGGTTTTATTGAATCCTAGAACAGTGGTAAAATGCTTACGTTTCTACACGCGGGCGGTACGGAGTGCTCAAAGAGGGGACCTAATGACTTCGACGGTGGATAACTAACTAATGAAGCCCGCAAAAAAATATTTGGTGTGATTTCCGGGTAAAGGTAACTGTAGAAGGAGAATACCTGGAACCCCATCTCCCTGAGGAGGGAGAACTGTGAGTTATTCCAAAAATCCGCGTGTAGAGAAGGGTTAGCTACGATGAGTCTGTCTTTTGCCGAACCCTGGAAACAGAGGCTGAGTTGTCTGGAAAACGTTGTTGAGTAGGCGAGGATTCGTTAGCGTTGAGCCATGCAAGAAAAATAAGACATTCTGCACAGCACACTAGCATACGGTTTGTGGAGGTTCTCAAGGTTTCCTATTTGGTACCTTCTCTCCAAAGTCTATCTCTCATCGCTCATCCCTACTCCTTATTTCCTTTTTTCATTCGTCTTCATTCATTATAGTCCTTTTCATTCTTCGTTCCCCTTTTCGGTTCATCCCTTTATCATTGCCCGAGCCTTCAAGCCAATGAAGGGGTGTGGAAGGAGCTAATCACATTGAAGCTACCACCACCAATCCTCCAAGCCGGGATATAAAGATTGACTGCCGCTCTTTCACTTATTTCCACTCACTTGCAGACGCAACCTCAAACAATACTGCTCCCAAAAGGGAGGTTTTGTTTTTACGAGATTACCAACAATCTCTTTGTTCCCCATTTCCTCAGAACTTCCCACTGCGTGATTTATAGAGTTAATAAACCGTATAATGACAAGGATCCTAATGAGAAGAATAATCAGAGTTCCTAAATATAAACATTATGTTATTTAATTTGAATTCTCGTCCGTATTTCAACAGCCTTTTTCTGGAAATAAATTCATATAAAAATAAGTGGTTGCTGTAGACATGTAGGTATTGGTCTGCTCTAACGATTGGATTTGGTTGCCAGAGATGAGCTGGGTGGTGAAAATACACACATGTGAAGCAACTTTTCATTTTCATGTGCGAGTATTTTAAACACATTCAAGAAAAGAAGAGGTAATCTTGACAAGACTGCGCATCGGAAACACCCCACTGACACATCGCATGTCCAAGGTAAGGATTCCTCCTCCAGTTTGCGAGACCTGTGGTTTTCAACTGACTGTCTACCACCCTCTAACGAAATGTCCAGTTTTTTGCAGCATCGCACCAGTACTTCCACGGGATCTTGAACAGTTTTTAGGAAACAATTCTACAATTCTACAAAAAACTGATACAAATTTGCGTGTATTATGAAATTTAGATAATACTTCCAAACTGTACTCGGCGCCCATGACCAGAAAAGGTTGCATGCGACAAAATAAAGTTGAGTGAAGTAAACTTGGCAGACCCACTGATCGCCGCAATTTCAGGAGTATCCAATATGATGTCTTTTACCGATGTTAAATCCCATATAGAATTTCTAAAATTTGGGTCAAATACCACAGAAAGTGTTGGAGATCGGTAGTTGAGGAATTCTTATTTTAAATATAGGTAAGTACATTGCCATTTCGATAAAGGGAAAACTCGGAGGGTCCTTTGGGAAGGCGTCCTACTTACAAAATGACATTTCACTTTTTTTCTTCCCCCGCTCGTTTTCTCACTCAATATTGATTCTATTGATCGCTATTGGTGGCGAGCAATTCAAATACCATTCTGCTCCTTGACGGCACCTTATTCTCACTTGGAGGGAGTTCGTTTGAAGATGTCTCTATGTTTACTCTCAAAATACGTTTCGCATTTTCCTTTGGACGTTTACCCATTTGCTCCCTCCATAAACCTATTTACCTTCCAAAGTATTATGATATTCTCGGCATCAATATGAATATCATTAGTCACAACACAATTTTCAATCATTCTTGTGCTGAATGAATAATAAGTTATCTCAAGATTGTCGGCTCACAAACGCACACCCGTATGCACCAAAAAATAAACTTTTGGCAACTCAATTTGAACTTATGACAAATGACTTCCATTTCGACAACTAATGGAGTCCTTTTCCAATTATTCTTACTCCTAAAATTTCAATAAATGTTTCTCCGTCAATGATTAATCTTAATTCTGATTGTTATGAGTAGGATTATGGTACAGGTATTTGACCCATCGGTTGTAGGTCCCTTTAGCCAACTGTACATTCACAAAATCATTTCCCGTTGGCTCTTCAAGCTTCGTTGTGAGTTGGTTAATGTAAATTTAATGTAAACAGTGGCGCCTCCTCCAGGCAAACATAGCAAACACTGTTTGCCTTTCTACAAAAATGCAAATAAAAAAATTATTTTTGTTGAGATTCTCCTATATTTTCATTTTTGCAAGTAATATTTAGCCGATTTTGGAAAACTTTTATAATATTTAGGGACTATTTCGTTATTATCAAGGAAGTTAGATGAAATAGGAGAATGGAATAAGAAAGTACGTATTTTGTCTTGGATACTAGCCCGCAACACACCAGAGTGTTGAAAATGTCGGTAACTACGACGGATTGCGGATGATACGCGAACTAGAGCGGGCGATGCAAGGCTTGTCTCCGGTATTCTGCGATGCAAGGCAAGCAGTTCGAAAAAATGAATTTTTACTGTTTAGACTGAGAGGCGACGATCGGCGGATCGGCAGGGGGTCAGCGCGGGGTCTAGTATTGCCATACTCCCACTACCACGCTATCAGCTGTTGCAAACAGTCGGAAAACTGTTTCGTGACCTTGAATGCAGAGAAGATGAGCCATGGATACTAATTAGCCCACGCATGGTAATACATAACATATCCATCCAACCACATTATCTCAAGGAAGGAAAGCAGTTCGTTCTTTCGCCGTCGCAAATAGCAGCTATTTGACGTTGGCTGGTGTCTCGTTCCCGATTTTATTGTATTTCTCTGTACCTAATCGTTTTTATTATTGCTAGACACTCGGAAATAATTGCATAACATTGTAAAATGAAGGTTTCACTTCTTATTAAGTCTAAATTCAGAGTCTCTTTTATGGTTTATTATTTTCAAGAAAAAAAGTTTGAGCACCCTCAAAATCCGATGGTTTACGTTTGAGGTAGGTACGTGTAGATTTTGAAAATCGAATATAAAAAAATCCGTTCGTCCGCGGAACTTTTCTTAATTATTATGGACTGATTTTGATGAAATTTGGTATATGGGATTCCATTTGGGGTCTAGTTGTGCCCCGGAGCTTTTGGTTGATGTCAGTGAGTTCTAAGCGGTGAAATGGAAGGGATGTAACTTCCAAAGGCGCCCTCCTATCTCGAAAACTCTCGATATGAAGGTATTGTTTTTTCACAAATTAAAGATAGGTACCTACCATTGAATTTTTAGAATCGAACGAGACCACCCATAGCTTTCGAGGACAAACTGTTCGTTCCCTACAAGAACTTCAGGGTTGAACTTTCGATAAATCAGAAAAACGATTATGAATCGCAAAAGAGGCCTGATTATCTTTCAAATTTTAGCTAACCAAAATGAGATCACCGATCGTTTCTTTGGGTTGTAGGTACTCGGTTTTGCTTCTTTAGCAACCAGTAATAACATTTCTAAACCAAGGAATTCTTTAGTTCTTCGAATGGAGTGTGAAGCGAGTAGATCTTTCAAATAAACTTGATTGTGAAGACAAAACATGGTTGGTAGGTGGTGACAATGGCAAAGCTGAGTTCTTTGCTGGCGCATGATATATACAGAAAAAAAAGAACCTTTGTGTGATAATTTGCAGCCTAGCTGTTTGCCTGACGAATATTTTCACCCGACGCCCCTGAATGTAAAGACCGTTCAGTTCCACCACTAGAGAGTTTTCTCCTTAATGATCAATTTCATTAGACCTGCCTGAAAAACAGAATAGTTTAATTTGTAGTAACTATCCAGATTTTTGTGAATTCAAGTCCAATTTGATTCTCATAAATGAGCACTAGTTTTGTTCATGATTATGTGGGTATGTTGCAAGGGAGAAATATAAGCCCAGGCAGACGGTTGAATAAACCACGTCGTAATATTTTTAATTATTTATAAAACTGTTGATGTAATAATAATAAACGCATTTTTTATCTTCCTCTTCGAGTAACACAATCGACATCCTCCACTGGCAAATACAGAAAGAACCTCAGACAGTCGTCTCTTCGTTCTGGTCGAACGGAGATTCCCAATGGGGCTATTGGAATGAGGCAAACCAGATCGCGCGCCCGGCAGATATAACCGGCGCCTGTTTCCACCCCAAAGCCCCCGGGCAGAGTCAACATCAATTCCGCACCAAACTTCTCAGATGGTAAGTTGGAGATAAAGTGGATCATTAAACTTGATGGATCCTGGTGGTTTGGTGGATGAAGGGCAAGATGTTGGGTCGGAGAATTATCCTCCCCTCCCTGGGTATCGTCGTTATAACCGTTTTAGTCAGTCAGTCATAACTAGTTTACGAACTGAGGGCAGTGTCTAATGGAAGTCTTAATAGCCATATAATTATTAACTCCTTCTATTTGACTCCCTTTGAACGTCAATATTGAATAAATAGTTTCTTGGATATCGAGAACCTATGTTCAACATTTCTCATTATTGTTAGGATCTTTAATCTACCAACAATACCATTAATATATTGACCTCAATATCTGGGATAGGCGCAGTATTAGTCTATCATTGCAGCGACTGCTGAACAAAATGCATATGATGTGGCAAGGACATCAAAGGATAATCCCTGGTACCAACTCTTCCTTTTTTGCTACTTTTAAAACTGACCTGTTTATTCAACCAACGTCGCCGAGGATGGTCCTGCATGCCACAGAATGAAAAAACCCTGTCTTATGTCTTTGCTAAGAGCCTCACTAAGTCCAGTGTGCTAAGGTCCTTCAAACTTGAAAGACCCAGAGCTGTGAAGGGAAGGCCTATTCAGCTCTGATCTGCCCAAAAGGCCGAATACCACCTCACTTACCTCGTGACGTATCAGTCGTTTGCTTTAGACTGGCCACCTCACACGACTACCTCCAGGCGCACCTACATCGTATGGGTATAACCCAAAATCCTACGTGTTCCCTATGCTCCATGGGACACGACATGACGCCAACCCACCTTGACACCTGTCCTACCTTGGAGGACACAAGACGGACTACATACCGCTAGTGAAGACCGCTGGACCACCTCAGCCAAGAAATACTGGACTGCTAGAGATTTACTGACCGAGTGATATCCTGGCCTGTCGGCTTCGGCGTAGAAAAAATATTAAGAAAGTACTTAGTTGAAAGACATCTACTACCTATAGCCTATTCCGGAACTTGCTCGACACTTTGCGCCCACCCAAATGGGACGCTTGGAATACAAACCAAGTTAAAATATTGGATTTCATGTATTAATAAGCTAGGATTAAAATTGAATTTAAATTCTGCTTTCCCTTGTGACTCAAGAGCTTCCCTGGATGAATGCACATCCAGTCAACATCTGCTTGTGTAGCTAGCTGATCTTGTTTTCCTGAATGTCAATTCATAGGTTGATGTCCCCATTCAATTAACAGGGTGCATTTTTGTGGCTGACCTTCGCTCTCTAGTATAACCATGCCTTGAATTGGCTCAAGAAATTCATTGAGTGTGATATTCAATGGCTAAGTTTTTCAAGAAAATTCCTAACTGAATAAGATTTTTTTGCTCTTTCAGATGGAACGTCCTTTTGGTGGCATAACAAGAACGAAAGGACGCAATTTGTAAAAAGGCTACTGCAGATCGTTATCTATTTTTCGCGGAATATTTCCTATTGTTCTCTTACTTGGAAGGGAAACAGGCATCCAACGTGAAATCATCATTTATGTAGAGCGTCCAGGGACCTGTATTTTCTTTGTTGGAACAATAAAGGTAAATAATCGTTGGGACTGGCAAGACTGATGGTATCTCGTCTTCAATGCCGCTTCGCACAACATTCCCATTGTAGTTCCTGTAGCAGAGAAATTACACCCCTGGGGTTTCCGGCTTCCCTGAAGGGTTTTATAAGTCTGCATTTCCGTCTGTAGGTAACTTGCAGGATACGTCTGTTTTCTTGTGCCGTCCTGTCCCGCTCTTCTCCTCTGTTCCGCCCAGGATGGGCTCCGTACATAGGGTCCCAAGGGTCGCAGATTAGCGGCTGTTCCGGGTGTGTTATTGATCAGAGTTGAGCCTATTACGGCGATCTGACAGCTGGGGGTGTTATGACAAGGTACTAGACTTCCCTCGGGGCTAAAGCTGAAAGAGGAATCCTCCACGTCTATATCACAGCGTTAAGCATCAGCACGAGGGGACTGGTGTGAAATGCTCGTAAATAACCAACCGTAAGGGTAAGTGGAAGGTACATTCTTCGGAGAAGTAAAATCCGCGTTCCCCCAATATGGATGAAGAATGACTTTGTTCATTCCTAAGGAGCGAATAGAATACGTTTTGACGCTGTGTATGAATGTGCCATACTGATATATCTTACTTTCTAAATACGTATACCTACTGAGTTCCCTCCCATACGCCATGAATAGAAATAGTAGATGCAAAATTTAGACTATAATCACGGTAGTCATTTCCTTTTTTCCTCTCATATTTATTAAGCTATGATGCAAAAAGAAACTGGCATTCTATAGGATTTCTCCCTTAAAGTAGGAAAGTAACATTGTTGCGCATTTACACGTCCTCATAAGTCAGCAATGGGTAAAAATATTCTTTCGTCTCATTTTAGCTTATATTTTTACTACAAATTTATTTTTAAATTTTCACATTAGGTATGTTTACCTCCATTCAACATGATTTTTTTGTTTGGGTGTTAAGGTAAAAATTCGAGCAGGATGAGTGTAGAAAGTGCACATATATAATTGCGAAAAACTGTTTAGCGGATTTGAAACCACCACTTATGACACATTTGTCTAGTCCAAGTCACGAAGATACCAAGAATGTGGCAACATACCACACATTTTGTTCAAGCGAGTATGTTGTGAAATTTTACACGAATTTATGATAATAAAAATAGTGGTTCCCATAAAAGAAAAGAACAGTTTCGTGCAGGTGAGCTATGATGTCATTCTCATTATGTGCATGGAAAGTCCTATAAAACGGCTTATTTTGTCACTCTGTATACAAAATTTATATACATAAGATAATCCGGTGAATTATTCACTGTCCAGGTATGGATTAAATTTGCAAGTCGCAAACTTGACAAACCTGCTGCATCATGAAGGCGCACGCGTAGATAGGGGTCTCAGAGCCCTATCTGACGTGGACATCAATATTTGCTAAAGCTTGTGAAAGGAACATTGACGATTGTAAGCTGGACGATAGTCCAGTCAAATCATATTTGAATACGGGAACAAATTCTATAGCAAGAAAAGAAGAAGGGGAAAAAACCAATTTATTTAGGATTATTGGTAAACACTGAATGCACTGGGATGGCTAGAGGCAAAAGGTTCGCTATTATTCCGGTAAATTACACCCTCTCTATTGAAATTGAGTTCGGAAAAAACCAGCGCTGGACCCAATATCATTTCACATCTTTCACCGACGCACAAAACCCATCTATTCCGTGGTAAAGAGCTCTCCAACGAGACCATCGTGTTCTCGAAATTACTTATTCCAAACATTTCGAGAGAACTTGAGAGCATTCATTCGGATAAAGCACATTTAGGAACTCAGGACAGGGAAGCCGAGGAAATCCTGGCCCTTCTGGATTGCAAAACCTATTGTGTTAGCAATATTTCGTGAGTTGCACGAACTTTGTTATCTTATGTCAAATGCTCGATGCCACACTCACGAGCCATCTATCGGAACCAAAGTGCTATTTAATCGGAAATATTTACATCACATAAAGGTTCATTCAAATCGAACATTTTTTTAAAAATAACATCCAAGAGTTGTTATTTATTGTAACAGAAAGACATTAATAAGCTTCCGAGGATCAACCACTCAAGGCAGTGTTTTACTGAATGAGGCATTGCATTTGGAAATAATTTTAGGATCAAAATATATTGAAGGTTTTTTGTTTTTCTTGGTACTAAGATGCTCTTCTGGAATACCGTGATATCAAGCATCCTTGAACATGAAATTTCGATCTGAATTTCGTAGGTTTTTAATAATGGAGCTCCAACGAAATGTGAGATCGATCATTCAAAAAATGTATCTTTTATTTGTTGTTCTTCCAGCTTTGTTTGTTACGCCAAATGTTTTGATACGTTATCTTCGGCCCATCAGCCTGAGCCAAGATCTTTGTTTGCCTAAATCTCTTCCTGTCAATTTTCAGATCTGTATTTTCCAATCTTCGTAAAATGAGCTGTGTTCGGCTTGCTCCCTCGTTCCTATAGAGACGTGTGTGAAGAGTATTGGCATACCTTATACCCGGCGTGATTGATTCTCACCCGATGTGCTATGCACCTCCATGTCTTCACTGAGGGAGGAGCCCCTACTCCGACCATCAGTATTCCTCTCTGGGAAAAGCCTCCCAGAGTGCTAACCTGATGAATAAATATATGTTTACACAAACTCTCTACTTGGGGAGCCTTATTGCGATTCAAAGTGGACCCTTCCCATCTCACAACTTTGGGAGTCCAACAAAACACTCGCCTTTTGCTCAATTCCGACCCCCTCCCCCTACCTAACATCACTTCATCTCGACGATTCACTTTAAAATTCCGTTCTGTAGCACCCTTGTCTGTCTATGAAGCAGATTGAGAAGTTCAGTGTTTCCCCAGTCATTACAATATTAACGATCCCTGCTTTTTCTCAAGTAACTCTGAAAAGTTAGCAAAGCTCATCGATTTGGCTACATAATTTCGATAAGATTAAGTGTAGCATAATTCTTCAAAATTATCACCTCAAGGTGTAGATGAATTACACTAAATTCTCTTATAAGAATATTAATAATAAATAACGTGAATCAAAATACGAATACATTTAAAAATTATGTTGTAATGTGTAGATACAGCATGTTGGTTCGAACGTCAAAATTTTATCATAATAATAAAAAAAGATAACGAAAGAACAAGTTTAATTGCGTTGTGACGAGGTGACAGCTTCGAGCCTGAACCACCGAATCGCTGGATGGACGAGGTCACCAGTTAAATTCCTTAGGAACTTATATTTTTATTATAATTTACAATGATGATTTTAATGGTCAAAACGAACATTTATTGCAACTTCCATAAATTGTTATCTTAGTAACTCGTTATCATCTCGAAGCCCATCAACGGTGCAAGCTCCGCTATCTGTCTTTCTCCGGAAGTTCTAAATTTGCATTACTTCTTGCTGAGGGTGAAGCGTAACGTGGAGGTTAGTCATCAAGGCTTCATCTTTCCTCCATCTGGAAAGAATATTATTGCCAACCATTTCGAAGTAAAACTAGGGGTGCTCCGCAGATGAATAATTGTTGAAGGAAATTAACTTTGTGGGAGGGATATGAACAGGATGCAGGGTAAAGCTACTAGGGTAGATGTGAGATATGTTCAAAGACTGTACCTTTACTCTTCTTGGCTTCTCTTGTCTTAAAAATTGTTCTCATCGTGCCTTATTGCAAACGTTCTAACCGTATTAATACATAGGTATTATAAACATGCCTAAACCTGCAGTTTCATAAACATGGTTAATTGTGATTCCAAATCACTCTTACCGCGAATAAAATCACTCGCGATGAGGTTGTGGAAAACCATTTTAATAAAAAACGGAGTTGAGTAGAACGTTGTCTATTACCAAGAAAATAGTGAGTTACAAGTTATAATAATAATAATAGTCATTATAATATATAGTTAATATATAAGTAATAATAGTTATCTTGTAACTCTTATTTTCGTGGAAATATACAACGTTCTACTCAACTCCATTTTTATCACTCTGACCACTTTGGCCCCATTCACAACATATTTCTTGTTCCAAAACGTTACACGGGCTCGCATTTTCTGAAGCTTCTGGAAGAGATGGATATGCCCGGGTGATTGCTGATTAGAAGATAGTTGAGTGACCGATAGAAAATTTACACCGAAAAACGTTTTCTGGCTCAGGCCTAACAGAAGAGCCTTTTTCATTCTCCGCCAACACAAGAGATACTCGTGCATTATCTGAGACTGTATTTGTTATTATCCTTCTTATGTATGATAGTCTTCTTGATTTCTTATCATTTTTGAGGTATTTCCATTGCATTTACTGATGGATTGGTTTCTAATCAGCTCATGGTCGTATTTAGGTAACTATCAATAGTTACAGGATATAAATTTGATTGATTTTGTTTTGTTGATTTTTGCTCATTACCAAGACACCCACCAGCTAATAGCATGCCTATGACGAATTTTTGCTCTAAATTGTACGACACATTTTGGTCAGCACGAATGGTCTCTTGACTCTGCGTACCTAACAGTTTGCCAAAATAATTACACTGCACTAACCACACAAAATTATGGTATTTCAAACCACCAAGGGTTGAAAGCCATACAAGTGGAGTCGCCTTTTAGACCCAGACGCCTGGAAGTCGATTCAACTTAAAAATTGAATAAAGCTGCTCTCCTGCGCGTTCATAACCATTGTGAAATATGCCAACATGAAAAATACTCCTTCCGCTTGTAAAGAGGAGCGGAAACGGAGTGAAGGAGAGAAGTGATGCGATAAGCACAAAGAAGAGGTTAAAGAAAGAAATGCGTGCAGCCAAAACGAAACGCGTGCCGTGTTGAATCGCAATTAAAAACTTTTTAATAAACCAGGAAGGTTGAATCGCTGCTCCAAAGCATCAATTTGTGTTGAAATGAAGTTTCTCGCAGACGCCCCTATCCCAAGCTCTCGGGAATCTTGAGAAGTCGCTCGGATATGCGCTCTTGTTGAACAAAGCTCTTTTGGGTAACTCGAACGGGAACAATTATAACCGTCGATGATCATTGAGTGACGATTGTTATTATTCGATAATTGCTCTGTTTCCGTCAAAACTCAGGCAAGTCCCTTTTAATTAATGGCTCGGTCCTTGAAACGCCTCATCGAGCAAAGTTTAATTACGTCTGAAGGAAATCCGGGTCCCCGGATGGGAACCAACGGGCTCGTATTAACGTTGGGTCTAGTTGGGGGTCATTACGAACATTAATCACGCTTGGGGTTCATTTTGAGGGAAATATCCCTCGTTCTGTATTTATGCTGTATAATAAATCTATTGACATGATTTGGATGATGAAACGTATGCATAACTAAGTGGCAATAATGCATTGGTATACAAGAACTGTTCAGAAACATTATACTCAGCTGAATGTAATTAAATTTGATTTACAACCAAAACAGTTTGTGTTTCGTCATAAGTACAGATTCGCGTACAAGAACCGTTCTGAATTATTACCGCACAAATTCTTATCATTTAGATAGCACCTCGACGAAGTGGTAAGTTGTATCAGACCTAGTGAGGAAACTGGTCCAAAAAGAGAACACTTGGCGCTCGCTTTGAACAGTTTTTCTACAGTGGACTCACAGGTCCAATTAGGAAGTATTATAGAGATGCTATCCAATACTTATGCTAAGATTATTATTTTTGTTGACTTTCTCCATTTAAGCTTAGTGCGTATCATAATTGGTGAATTCAGTTTAAAAAATGTTGAATTCTATGGGGAAGATCTAAGAATAAACTATATAACTACTAGGAATGCAGAAATGCGAAGTAAGTAAATAACCATTTCACGTTGAATTGTCGTCTAACTGCCATTACTGACGCCACGGACGTCGTCAGCTGCCTTCCAAAGGGAAGATCAGAAATGGTTTTGATGATTTCACTCATGGCTACTTATTGCCTCACGCGCTTAAGTGGAGCGGGGTTCACCAACAGCCCAACTCGAAAAATTACCTCCGATACCGCTCTCGAGCGGTCACTAATCCAGATAATCTCCCGGGCCCTAACTTCAGGCCTTAATCCGAGTGATCTCACGGAACCAGCTGACGAACGTTGGTTACAAAAGCAAAAGTAAAATTCTCTGGTTCAATTTGTTGATTTCAATATTCTAGGAAATAGTCCAGAATAATTCCACATGCAAGTTCTTACCTTGAAATCTGGGTCTGGTACGGATTTCTTGAAAGAGCCAACTATCGACAAGTTGCCTCTATCCGATTCAACCATCTTCGCTCTAGTCGAATACCTGGGAAAGAATAAAACATAATGATATAATAAACATCGGAAGATAATTCGTATCTCCGTTCTGGATGAACTTGGATAATGTTGAGTAGTTGTATTTTTGGACATTTCATGCGTATTAATTTGCTTTTTATATTCATATATTACCTACATTATATTTATGGAAACTCAGGAACTATCCTGGAGGCTTCACAAGCGCATGGTATAGACCGACCTAATGTTTAATTAAAATGGCTAGTAGCGTGAGGAGAGGAGAATACTGCTGAGCACTAGGGGATGCCTCGCTTGTTTAAACCAGCCATGGGTCCCCTGAAGGTAGTTCGAAAATTAGCTGACTTTTTCTCAAGGATTTTAGGGTTCTACTCCTCACCTCCACCTCACCTTGACCATCAACTCATGATATTAGTATAATATAATTCTAAGATATTGTTATTATCTTAACACTGTCCACCTTTTGTTGAATGGATGTCGGACAAGGTGCATTGACGTAGAAGTTCCCCCCTTGTTTGTTACAACTCGTATTTCCAGAAGGGGCGAAAACCCCTGAAAGGATAAAGCGGCATTTTTGGCACATTTGACGAGCCCTTTACAATGTCTTAACGCCTTCTACTGGCGGGCGTTACCAGGAAGGTGGCTTCTCTCTTTCCCTTTTGCCATGGAATAGCCTCGAGGTATTCCACATAATGAAGGTGGAGTGAGGTCGACCCCTCGCCACACCCCCTTGAGCAGAGTTATAGCACGTGAAATAGGATTGCGGGGAGGTTGTAGCGATAGGGGCGCCAAGGTTTCTCTTGCTGAGCTGCTTATATTGAAACTTTCATGGCGAGCAGTCCTCCATCACGAAAATTTCCATTAAAATTTTTCCGCGTCCTATAATACGCTGCGTAGTTCACTGTTTGCTTCCTTCATTAAATCGTATGTAGATAAATACTGAAAACTTACAAATTGCAAACATTATTTTGCTTTTCTCCCTACCAAAGGTAACGCGTCTATCTCCGATGTTTATCCAACCATGAGGGGGGGGGGGGGGGAGTTGGAGATTGTTTCCTTCCGATTAACAGAAAGGTTTCTTTGGAAACAGTAAAACATTTTGAAAAAGTCGATGTGATTGGATCAAAAAATTTCTCGACGAGAGTGAGATTAGAACCCGTAATTCTAGGGCGGAAGGCTGAGGCGCAACCTCTGAGCAACGAGTCCCGTTTGGAACTCAATGCATATGACGCATCGAGGGGACAAAGTCTCCTTTAAATTCTCGTAGGGAGCGAGCGGTTTGTCCTACAGGTCTCTAAAAATTCTAAAAATTCAATACTATCTTAAATTGATGGAAAACCCCCCAAATGGAGCCTATATACCAAATTTCATCAAAATCGGTCCATGGTAACTTAGGAAAGTGCCGCGTGCGGCGGACGGAGGAAAGACAGACAATTGTTTATTCGATTTTCGGATTATACATACCTTGAAACGTAAACCAACAAATTTTTAGGGGGGTTAAAATTATTTTTTCTTGGTCGATTCCAAAGATTCATTATTGAAAATAATAAACCAAAATCGACAAAAATTAATGAAATAATAAATTGATGTATACCTATAGGTGATTAACACTCGGGAAATGAACCTATAATACATGATAATATCATGTACATATTATGTACATGATATACATGATGTACATGATATTATTATCATGATATACATGATAATAATACATATTATGTATTAACACTTATAATACGTATTATACTATAATAATTACTATAATATATTAATTATACTATAATACGTATTATAATACGTAATTATAACACCTATAATACGTATAATATTTATATTAACACCTACCTATAATATGTATTATAAAACATAATATTATTATGTTTTATATATAACATGCAATCCTAGGAGTCCATGTGATTCAATTGTGAGAGAGCAATATTATTCATCTTGTAAGTTTTTTGAAGAGATAATCGTCATACTAATAACCTCTGTTTTAAACCTCTCTACATGATGTACAAGCGGTAGAACAATTCCAAACAAAAGACACAAGTACATACTCGTAATTCCTAGCAGGCTAGTCTTGTAGAAAAAATTATTCTTTTGAATTTCATAATGTATATGAACTCCAAAACAGTGGAAGGTTTCAATGGAAAATGATTATGTATTACCAACACTTCTCCTGTTGGGGCTCAGCTATGCAACAAGGGAGCTACAGAGTGATCATGAATTCCCTTCTGTTCGTCTATTGAAGAGAATAACCAGTCGCATGAAGATAATTATAACAATAATTTTTGTATAAGTAAATTAAGTATTTTTATAATTTTCGTTATCATGTGAAAATTATATAAAAATATGAACGATGTGATTTGAGATTTACTACTCTGGATGTAGTCGTGATTTGAACTGGCGTTACTTAGCTCGTACCTAAGTAATTTATTAAAGACTTTCTCCACGAGGCGCTTTATATACTTTAAGACCTATTTTTCTAGTTCTCATTACATAGAAAACTATTAAATAAGTATCCTGTGACAAAAATAATTTTTTCTTGCTTCTTTGCTTTTAACAATTTTTAAAGGGGAGGTATGCGATCACTTTGGAGGGCCAACCAAATTTTGGTCATCGGAATTTCAATAAACAGCAACTATGTAGAATGACCCAACAAAACGGACTATGTCAATTGATCGCGATTGTGGTCAACTAGAAATATAACACCTTTTCCGCCGAGCTTTCGGTAAATTTATTACCTTCTTCAGGGCTCGAACAAGGTATTAAATTTACCAAAAGCTCGGTAAAGAAGGTGTTAAATTTCCAGTTGACCACAATCCCGATCAATTGACATAGTAGAATTTCAATAAAGATTCTAATAATAAAATAAAAACTAAAATAATAAAAACTAATAAAACGATGAGTTTGACAGTGCAATTTTGGTTTATTATTTTCAATAATGAACCTTTGGAATGGAGCTCCAAAAATTCCCCCCCCCCCACCACCCACAAAATTTTATGGTTTACGTTTCAAGGTTCGTAGAATCCAAAATCGAATAAAAATTCGGCCGTGTGTTTCCCGTCCCATGTACGCTGCACTTTCCTTAGTTACCATGGTTCGATTTTGATTAAATTTGGTTTAACGGCATTTATTTGGGGTCTAGTTGTGCCTCGGAGCTTCTGGTTGATGTCAGTCACTTCTAAGGGGTGAAAAATAAGGGATGAACTTTTCAGAATGCCCTAGCTCAAAAACTTTCAATACAAACATATTGTTTCGTCATCGATTTAAAATAGTATTGAATTGTTAGAATCGATTGAGACCACCCAGAGCTCTGTAGGACAAATCGTTCGCTTTTCACAAGGACCTGAGCGTTGAACTTACAATAAATCAGAAACACGAGTGTGAATAACTCAGTTTTTAGGACGTCCCACAGTAAGACTTGGGCGTCCTTATGCGATCGATCTGGGGTGAAGGAGGACAACACTCAACAGAAAAAAAAATAACCACACAGTAATCCGTTTCAGACCATTCTGAATCCAAATCCACGAAAAAAACCATAGGTGTATGTCTGTGTGTGTGTGTGTGTGTGTGTATGTGTGTGTGTGTGTGTGTGACAAAATCTTGTGTCGTCTGCACAGGCCTTAGTACTCAACCGATTTTCCTGGTTCTTTTTTAGTTCGACGCGGAAAACTATCTAGTTGTGCACTACGTCGCCGGAATTTCGAATTTTGCCTTTTAAGGGGGGGAAAGGGGGGGTTGATGCTCAAAAAACGTGCGTTTTTGGGCATAATCTTGTGTCGTCTGCCCAGGCCTCAGTTCTTAACCGATTTTTGTGGTTCTTTTTTTCATCGACGCGGAAAACTATCTAGTTGTGCACTACGGCGCCGAAATTTTGAATTTTGCTTTTTAAGGGGGGAAAGGGGGGGTTAATGCTTAAAAAACGTGCGTTTGCGGGCATAATCCTGTAAACTCTGCCCAGGCCTCAATTTCCAACCGATTTGTGTGTTTCTTTTTTTGTTTGACTCAAATAACTTCCGAGTTGTACATAATTTCACCTGAGTACCAAAATTCGCAACGGGGAGGGGGCAAGTGGGGGATGATATTCATAAATATCCGATTTTTCAATATTTCGGTTCCTTTATTGCTTACTAATTGTACCCAAGCTTTGAAATTGAGGAAAAATTCTCATTATACCTCCGGATTTTCATGAATTATTCTCTGTACCACCGTGGATCTAATAGTGGTGCCACCATGGTGCCAGGACACCATAAACCGCATATTTCGTGTTTTTTTTTTTTTTTTTTTTTTTGTGTCTCACCTTGAATACGGATGTGAACCTCGACGGACCGCCTACTAAAACTAATACATGAAAGTTCAATGTTACGACGTATTCCCGCTTTGGTGCCAGACTGGCACCATTGGTGGTGGTGGTGATGAGGGGGGGGGGGTGAACTCGAATTCGCATGTTGGGTATCGTAGATCATGGATTTTAAAATGCTCTTCAGATTCGAGGCTCCCATGCCGCTAGAAATGTTTTGGTAGATTATAGTGAGGGGGGGGGGGGTCACTATTTCTTGACTAATGTAATAAACCAAATTACATCGAGTGAAACAGTTTATCGCTTACCAACTGGTTAACTGATCTAATGCTTATCCAATGGGACGTCCCCTGGAATGCATGCATTACTAAACAATATGTTTTATTTATGATTTATTGTTGGGTACAATGCTATAGTATTATATATTGAGTTTTAGTGAATGAAAATAGTATAAGTTACGATAAATTTATTTTTTAACAAGTAAATAGTTACTTCTTTAAGATTTATTGTAATTCCAACCGTTAAATTTTCATGAGGAGCGAACGTTTGTCCTACAGAGATTCTAAGTTCCTTGAAACCAAACCGTCAAATTTTGAAGGAGTAATACAATTTATTGTCCTTACTCGATTACAAAGGTTCATTATTGAAAAGAATAAACCAAAAACTGAGTTTTTTATGGCGTCCCACCGGAAATCCTCTTCTATTGCCCTGAGTAGGTGATAAGGCCGAGGAAACTGATGATACGAACCATTAGAGACCAATTTTGTGGATGAGGCCCCCCCTTCACCTCTCTGATACCTTCACACATTGAGATAAAAAAAATGTTGACCCTCAGTTTTTCTCCCCATCAACGTAAGATAGTGGATGATTCATGGAGAGGCGTCACGACGGAAGTAAATCACCGCTAGACGAAACTTAATGAAATGGAGGATAAGAATAGCGATAGTGTGGACAATGGACATACCTACCTAATAAATCTGAAACTTCTTTATTCACTGAGATACTTCTTTGCTTAGTTGCCACAAATGTCTTCTTAGGATAGAGTATCCTGAGCAATTAAGTCCTAATAAAAAATAAACAGTTATTATTTAATAAAAGCACAATTGAAATGCAGACTGATCAGGGAAGTTGAGGGATTTGCCGTCTCAAATAACTGCTATTCGGTCGTCTCGTGCTTCGCATTGCTTGGCATTGCAAGACTACAGTCGCGTTTGAAATTATGCATAACAACACAACCTATGCTTTTTATCCCCAAAAGCAGTAGTAAAGAAACAAAGTAGTAGTAAAGTAGTAAAGATTAAAAGTAGTAGTAAAGTAGACAACCATTTTAGATTGGATTTTCGTCATAATTTATACAGAGCAAACACCTCTAAGGTGCACAACTTTCAGGAGATCGATTCTACAACTAATTTCCAACAAAAACATTTTTTTAACTCATTAACATTTTTTAACTCCTTGTTTTTCTATGTTTTTTTTTCAATTTCAAGAGCTTTTGTGTTTTCGACCTTATTTCATTAAACCAACCATAACTACCTTAAGTTACCGTGTAAACTTAAAAATAAAGGCTCCGTTGGAAAGAGCACTTCATTTCCCATCTTCCTGATGTCAAACAAAAATGTTTTGAGAATATCTGATGCGAGAAAGAAGCGCTCTAAGTAAAATTTGTGATAATCTCTAAAAATTTCATTTTTTTCGGCCTGTTTTTAAACCGTTATTACTTACATAGTTTTTTTTAAAGAGACTACAGGAAAAACTTTCTCAAAATCTCGGCTTCACAATGGTACTTATAATTTTAAAAATCAAATTTTCCAATCACATAATATGTGATTACCATATATATTCCACCATATATTATATGGTAGAAATTTGTGTTTGTTTAATTAAATTTCCATATGAAGCTTTCTATTTTTCCAATCGAGTGTGAAGCGTTTAGTTCTTTCTAATAAACTTGATTGTGAAGGTGTGAAGCCAGTATGGTGTGGTAGGTAGTACCTAGCTGGTAGGTAAAAAAAAGTTGGTAGGTAATAAAAACGTTGGTCGGTAAAAAACGCTGCAAATCATTGCTCAAAGGCTTCTTCACTCTTCAGATCACTGATCAGCTGAGTGAGCTCCGAAGCCATTTTCAATCCTATCGAATGGAAGTGCTCTTCCAGGCGTCTCCAGCATTCGAGGAGATCTTCTTCACTCTTCAGATCACTGATCAGCTGAGTGAGCTCCCAAGCCATTTTCAATCCTATTGAACGCAGGAAGCTGAAATTTGAGAGGGAAGGTCAAGGGAGAATACAGATGGTGGAAGGTGCTATTGATGGAGAACCAGTGATCTATACAGATGGGTGATCTATACAGAAAATAATAAACCTTTGAGCAATGATTTTCAGCGTTTTTTATTCGATTTTCGTATTCTACGTACCTTGAAACGTAAAACATCAAATTTTGAGGGGGGGTTAAAATTTTTTTTTCTTGCTCGATTCCAAAGGCCTATTATTGAAAAAAATAAACCAAAACTTTGAAAAACAAGGGGTTAAAAAAAATGCTGACATTTTTTGTTGGAAATTAGTTGTAAAATTGATCCTTTGAAGGTTGGACACTTTAGAGGTGTTCCCCCTGTACATAATAGTACGAGTACATAACGAAAGAGGTTTGGAGGAGAACAGAAATAATTTGGGTAGTTCATTCAACCGGTGATGACGTAGAGATCCGTGAGGGACGGGTTTTTTTTATACCTACCTCAGCTAAACTTTTTTCATCTCAGTATCGAATTATGGATGCGTGAAAATCTGATCAAGTCAGCTTTGTGTCTGAAGCCGAAATAAATTGAATGAACGGATATGAAAAGATGTGATGTGAAGTTGACTGTGAACTGTAAAGCTCATATGAAAAATATTTCTGGCAAATTAAAAAAGTTTGGTCATGCAGCATTAAATAATGAGTGAACTTTCTAGCGTATTTTAAATTATTTTGCGTTTGATTAGATGTTTACCCTTCCGATAACCGTTAAAAGAAGAGTAATTAATTTATGTTGTGTTGCCTGGGTATAAGCAATGATGCAGTTTCAATGACTGCCATGATTTATAAGAATGGTGATGCAAATTACCCACTATTGATGCTATTTTATTATAGAAGTGATATTATGTTATTTCATACTATTATTATTATTTAGTTATTATGTTATGTTATTAGGTATTATGTTATACCTTCAATGCAGCCAATTTTACTGCCTATGAGGCAACTAATTCTAATTTACATTCTGATTCCTTGTAGAAATCGGAAAGCGTCACATTGAAGTGTACAGGTGTATTGGAGCTGATTGAAGAAACGAGAGTAATGAGCAAAATAACTTCAGATCGCGATCGAACGCAATCTGAATTCAGAATTTCAACGTGATTTACTCGTTAGGGAAGTTGAATGGGAATTGGGAGGATATTGAATTGCTAATCTCCATTAAGAGTGGGGGCTACATCGTGAGTTAGCTTCATACTGATGAGTTGGAAAATCGATTGCCCGCAATAGAACTGGGCGGTCGGAGTTCGGACGGTATTGTGGTCTAATTGAGATTTGTTGCGGATGACGTGTAAACAAGTCTTTATTACAGGAAGTGTGGAAATTGTATCAACAGCTCCCTTGAGAACTCTCAGGTCTCCCAATATCCGGTTGTTATTTTGGCGTCAGACGTGTGAAACTCTTTACGAGAAGTAATAATAGATGCAATAAAAACCCAAAGAAGTTCACGGACAAAAAAGGATTCACTTTTGTTTAAATTTAATATAAGTGTGGGTATTTGAATTCATGGACATTCACTCTCTTGCATCTATATCGTAACAATTTACCTTTATGTGTGGTCAGTACGTGTGAAAATTGTATATTTCTCACTGCAATCCATTTCTCTTCACTGTTATTGCTCTTTTTCTCTGTTTTTACTTATCTCGTTGATGAGTCGGAAACTTTATCATATGAACGTTTAGACGGATTCACGGTTCAATGAGTCATCAGTTCGGAAAAAATGTTTCTCTGCCACTAAACAGGATCTTACATCATCCACAGACTCTGTCCACTAAGTAGATATTCACCAACCCGATCAAAATTAATAAAACATAAATTTGTAATTAAAATTTCGAATAAATTTTAATTTTTAGTTTATTAATTTCAATAATGAACCTCTGGAATCGAACAAGAAAAAAAGGTTAATTATTTGTTCTATAAGGTCTATTTGAGGTCTAGATGTGCCGCGAGGATTTTGTTTATAGTCAACCTTTTCTAAGGGGTCATAAATAACAGGGGTTAATATTTACAATAATTAGAATAGAGTAGTATTTTAAGAATGAATGAGACCACCCTGAGTTTTATAGGTTCCAATGAGAACTAAAGGGTTGGAGGGATGATAAATCAGAAACACGAGTGTGAATAACTCAGTTCCTTATTTTGGTTTATTATTTTCAATAATAATCCTTTGGAATCGAGCAAGAAAAAAAAGTTTTAACCCCCCTCAAAATTTGATGTTTTACGTTTCAAGCTACGTAGAATCCGAAAATCGAATAAAAAATTTTCCGTCCGTCCGCCGTACGCGGCAGTTTTCTAAGCAACAACTGGCCCGATTTGGTTCAAATTTGGTATGTGGGCTCCATAATATGGATCACATATTATGTGAGCTTCAAATAAGGGTTGTAATTTTCAAATCGCCCTAGCTCGAAAACTAAATGTAAAAGTAGGTTTTAAGGATCGAACGAGAGCTTTTTCGTTTATTATTTTCAATAATAATCCTTTGGAATCGAGCAAGAAAAAAAAGTTAACCCAATTAAGTTATAAAAAGTTAATTTGATGTTTTACGTTTCAAGGTCCGTAGAATCCGAAAATTCACTAACAAATTTTCCGTCCGTCCGCCTTACGCTGTACCACCGCACTGTACCGGCACTTTCCATAGCTACACAGGACCGATTTGGTTCAAATTTGGTGTATGTGCTCCATTTGGGGTCTAATTGTGCCGCCAAGCTTTTGGTTGATGTCAGTCAGTTCTAAGGGGTGAAAATTGAGGGTTGAAATTTTCAAGAGTGCCCTAGTTCGAAATAAACGTATCGTTTTTTTTACCAATTTAAAATAGAATTGAATTGAAAATTTTTTTTGAGACCACCCAGAGCTCTGCAGGACAAGCAGTTCGCTCCCTACGAGTACTCACAAACTCGGGTTTTCCTTCGATAAAACAGAATCAAAGAGTGTAAATCACAAAAGAGGTCTAATCTCCGTTCAAATTTTATCTGATTAAAATGCGATCGCTGTTCATTTCTTCGATTTGTATTCAGTTTTGCTTTCTGAGCAAGCAGTAATCAAATTTCCATATGATGGTCCCTATTTTTCTTTCTAATAAACTTGACTGTGAAGGTGCGAAGGCAGTATGGTGCGGTAGGTGGTACCTACCAATGGTTGGTAGGTAAAAAAAAACGCTGCAAATCATTGCCCAAAGGTTTATTATTTTCTGTATAGATCACCCTTCTGTATAGATCCCTCCCAACCAACCGTAGGTACCTTCCACCTACTAGGGCATTTTTTAATATTTCAACCCTTCATTTCCATTTGGTTGGTGGTTGGGATTGAAAAGTGTTCAAAAATGCCCTAGTAGGTTACTACTTACTGGTACCTACGGTTGGTAGGGAGGGATCTATACAGAAAATAATAAACCTTTGAGCAATGATTTGCAGCGTTTTATAATTTATAATTGGGTACAACGCTATTGTACTCTGCACTGAGTTTTAGTGAATGAAAATAGTAAACAATTACGATAAATAAGCCATATTTTACTTTTAAGTTGTCTGGATATTTCACGTTACAATCAACAAAATGTCAATAATAAGTTGTAGTTGGTGGAATATACCTTTATGTATGTAACTTATTATCCCCGTTACGTTTTAATCAATTAAATTTCGAAGACAACACACTATTTACGTGTCAAATCCTCATCCTAACTGGTTTCTTGTAGATATTTGACATGGTTCCTGTCCTATGGATGATATAATACCGTGCAAGGATAGGCCCTCTCTACAGCTCCAGTGATGAGATGAAGTCGAGGAGGGGAGGTTTGTTCCCATCGTGCGGCCCACAGGCAGTTAGTCGCCCAGCTGGGATTTGTCAGCAGGGAGGCGGTCGTTAGGGGTCACTTGAGGGAGCGAGCTAACCTCCGCTGTGGATTAAATTGAGAGTCGCTTTCTCTCCACATCCGGATCCGTCGTCCACCCCTGGACGTCCATTTACCTTCGCGTTTCCGCTCTATCGGTCCCGCTCTTGGATCGCATTTGCTTAAGCTCTTCCTGCCGTGTGATGGCCGTCCAAGCTCCAAAAAATTCGACACTCTCATCGTGGCACTTATAAAATGGGTGCTGGCTTTATCTTCCTTATACAGGGATTTCAAAAGTCAATCTATCGAGTCAATTAGAAATTTTATAACATAAATATATTGTGAATATCACACAAAGACAGTAAGACATACTTAGTACCTCATTTTTGTCAACGATTTTTTTTTCTGTGGAACGATCCTGAGCGGATTTTGGTTTTCCGAACAACATTCTGTCGGATCCGGCCCCACCTCGACACCGCGAACGACCGATAATATAAAAGGTCCACGAGCACCGAAAACAACATCGCAAGAAGGGAGGATTCGAATATTTTCTAAAATATGGCTTGTTACTTGTTTGAGGAACTGGTTATTGAAGAATGGTCTCAGCAACTCACAAGTTGAGGATAATTTGCTGCTGGGGAAGCTGAAGAAGACAAGAAATAGCTGATATCGCACTTAATATTAATTGGGTCCCAACACTTCTTACATTAGGTTATGTAAACAATAAACATAAGATCATGGAGGTAGTAGAAAAACCAACATCTTCTTCTTAGGTAACATAAGTAACTATCTACTCATTAGTGTTCTATACCTTTTTCCTCTTTTACATTTTGAATCACCATATATATATTGTAGTGTTCATTCTGGCTTACTGTATAGAAATACTCATACATGTTAGAATGGAAGTTTTTGAAGGAAAGACGTGGGAGCTGACTTGCCAAAGTTTTCGTCGACTTGTGAGCTAGTTCTTCTTAAAGAACACTTGAGCTCGAACTTACTTACTTACTTACTAAATAGCTCTACAGCCCGGGGTGGGCTTTGGCTTGCCTAACAGTGGTCTGCCATTCAGATCTGTTCTGCGCTCTCTGCTTCCAGTTTCGTATACCAAGCTTTTTTAGGTCCCCCTCGACATCTTGGAGCCAGCGAGTCCTTGGTCGTCCCATTCGACGAGTCCCCATCATCCTCGCATGCAATATGCTATTTGGCATTTGCGTTTTCGGCATCCGCTCTACGTGACCGAGCCAGTCAATCCGCCGAGCCTTAATGAACTGGACGATGTCCTTCTGATGGTAAAGATGCTGGAGCTCATCATTGGTCCGGATCCTCCACTCTCCATCAACACACACTGCCCCAAAAATCTTTCTTAATATTTTTCGCTCAAATACACGGAGTTTATTGGCGGCAACAGTACTTATTACCCATGTTTCGGCACCATAGGTAACTATTGGGCGAATCAGTGTACGGTACAGCCGAACCTTGGTTGTTCTGGAGAGAAGAGTGGATCGGAGGAGCTTAAGATTGGCATAGTACGCTCTGTTTCCAGCCATGATCCTTTTTTCAATTTCATCCATCATTCTGGCTTTGTCGTTGAGATCTACTCCAAGATACGGGAATGTTTGGACCTTCTGGAATACGCAATCACCGAGTTTCAAATCCTGCATGGACTCAGGCTCACCTTGGCGGGACATTTGCATATATTTCGTCTTGTCGACATTTATTTTCAGACCCATTTCCTCTCCCTTGCTCTTAATTTGGTGAAGCATCTCCTCAAGGGATTGCATGTTTCTGGCGACCATATCATCCGCGTACGCGCATATCTGCTTGGATTTGCTCACTATGTTGCCTTGTGCATTCATTTTCTCTATCACATAGTGAAGGGCGAGGTTGAAGAGGGTGGTGGAGAGGGCATCCCCTTGCCGAACCCCTGAACTAACCGAGAATTCTCGGCTCATCTCCCCGTTCACAAGAACTTTTGCACAGCTCCCTGCCAGCGTCATATCTATCAGTCTTATTATTTTCTCGGGTATTTGCTGTTCCTTCAGTGCCGCCAACAGTCGACTCCTACTCACCCGGTCGAACGCTTGACGGAAGTCAATGAAGAGCAAGTGCAGACCGATGTTGAACTCCCAGCATTTCTCCATCGTTTGTCTCATGACGAATATTTGATCTGCTGTCCGACGTCCTATCTACTCATTAGTGTTCTATACCTTTTTCCTCTTTTACATTTTGAATCATCATATATATATTGTAGTGTTCATTCTGGCTTACTGTATAGAAATACTCATACATGTTAGAATGGAAGTTTTTGAAGGAAAGACGTTGGAGCTGACTTGCCAAAGTTTTCGTCGACTTGTGAGATAGTTCTTCTTAAAGAACACTTGAGCTCGAACTAATAGGCAATTACCCAGGAGCAAGAAAGAACGGAACGAACGAAGGAGCGAAGGGGGGTTTCTTATTCACTTACTTCTCCGAGATCTTCCCCCATCCTGGCACCCCATCCAGGTCTTCACCAATGTGTATTCTAGACAGCCCTGCAAGCCCCCAGTACCAGGAAACTAGAGGGTGAGCTTGGTTCCGCCTATTCACGGCAACGGCCTCCGAAAAGGAAAATTCCCCTCAGAAACCGATCCCTCCATTCAGCAAGAGCGTGCTCACGTCACTACGTGCCTAGACGACCGATCAACAGATTATATGGCGCCTTGATCTTCTTCTCTAAAACTTTTCATGCAATACATTTAACGTTAAAATTATAATTAGGTTATGAGTATGTAGATAGTTACCAAGTTGCTGATACGATAAGTACTTATTTAGAAAAATATTTCTGCAGTCATATTCTAGTATTTTGGATTAACAGCGAAAAGAATACTCAAATATGAAAAAAAACTTGTAAATGATTCGGAATACTTCCCGTACAGCGTCTTCATTCCGAGTAGAAATGGAAACATGAAATGGAAATTAGGTTTCCATTTCTACTCGGAGTACGCAAAATATTCCGAGTCATCTGTTAATTATTTATTTTTATTTTTTTGTTTCTCATATTTGTATCGCTATCCGTTTATTCCAACTGTAAAACCAAAATAGATACTAAAGTACTTAGAAAAATATGTGGAATACTTTTATTTGCTTATATTATCTCTATACTTTATGACAATTGTTGATTCTAACCTTTGAGCTATTAAAACACCTTAATTTGGAGTTATTAAAGAGGATAGTATTATGAAAGTTAGAAGAAAATTAGAGAGAGCAAAATTGTACGAAAAAAACAAAAATCGAGCAAGAGAAATTTTAATTTCTTCCTGGGTGGGAAAAACGATAGATTGTATTTCTAGGTATTATTTACCCCATTAAGGGAGAAACGAGGTTGGGCATTACTTGAAATGAACGGAGGATGATTCTTACAGTCTTGTTACCGAATTCGTTTATTGGTCTCGCGTTTCTCTTTTGGGGCTGAACTTTTTTTTTCACCGACCCCAAGTTACATTGATTTTTTTGAACCTACTTTGATTTATCCATGTCAAAATAATGTTGCTGAACCCCTATTCCATTATTAAATAGTGTTCTATTTGAATTTCTAAGTTTGGGCAAATAGTCAATGATTCAAATATTCAGAAATATTAATTGGGTTTATTTCCTACGCAACAAATCTTGTAAAATTCAATATAAAGTAGGTATGAGAGAAGGTGTGTGATATTTTTCTAATTCTTTAACCAATATGTGGAATAATTCATGAGGCGGGAAACATTTCCGAACCGAGAGTATTCAACTTCACCGTTACTACTGATGGAATCACGAGAATGAAGCAAATCAAAATTTGGCTGCAAGTATCTAGCAGTGTTGTTTCACACCGATTTAGATGAACTAGTAGGTGTAAATAGCCGCGTAGTTGTATTTTTGTTGGAAATTCATCCAGGGATGGGAAAGAAAACGTCACTTCATGGAAGTGAACTTACCTGCACTTGTAAAATAGATGGAGATCCTTTCTTGAACTAAACCCAACTATACTGAGTTCCGCATAAAAAGGTATTCTGCAGTTGTGACCAGAATATATGCCAGCAGAACATGTATTATGTACGCTCGTACTCACCAATACCTTGTTTTATTGCTCGCTAGACGGGTACGCTTTCATAAGAAGTCAGATGGAGACGGCAAAATCTCCTCGAGGAGTCGTGCCACTTGTCTGTGACGTCAACGAGAAGTAGTTTGTTCAAGGCAATCTCACAGATCCCATCTTCCCCTTTGCTCCAATCCTCTTTAATTGAATTACAAGGGGAAAATCCGCTGACATCTGCGCCCCGAGCCATTTGTACTCCTGGCGACAGAACGCTTGTTCTCCACGCTTTAAAACTCTTCCCATTCCCATTCATCATGCGCCATCGGATTCTTTATAGTCATAGGAACTGTCGAAGTCTGTTCCCTGGAGAGTAATCTCGCGTTGGACCTCCCTCTGGGAACTAAACCGTCCTGTAAGGAAGTCAAACTTTGTTATTCCTTGCTGGTACTTCCCACTTTAGTCTCCCTGCCCGGTCCACGGAGGAAGCCTGAGGGAGCCCCTTTCTTCTCAGATTTCCGCCCTTCACCTTCCAACGGGTGGAACTTCTCAGAGGAAATCTTCCCTCGTCCGTCTTCCCATTCTCTGTGTAGGAAGGGATCCAAATTAAATCCTTGGTCGACTTGCCATTCAGCATCGTCAGTGCACCCGCTTTCCCTTGTAATTTACTTAGTTGTGGACTTGGGGCATCGAGATCTGACTTGGCATCACTAAGTAGTTGCTCTACAGAAAGGCCAATGGGCTAAAACTGCCAAGATCCCACTAATCTCTTTCAATTGCTTGACCAGAGGGGCTCCTTCGATTGCTTTCTTAATAACTCAAGCTCGATTAATTCATAATAATGAACGAATGATGAAATAAATTTGCTACAAACTGCAATATCATTCAACACTCGTAGCATTGAGATGTATATTTATCTTGATTATCAGTCACTTTCATTATAACGCTTCAAAAGTGTGTTATTACAAAAAGCTCAGGCAGCTACAGTCTTGTACATGAAACAAGCACCATAAAATATGCCTACTTCCAACGTTCGACGGCCCTTTTTATCGTGGGAAAGATGGTCAGTTTGACTTCACTACAAGGTGCTGATAGTATTTCTCGTATTGAGCTGTTTTTTAAAAATTTACTGGAAGAAAAAATCAGCCATCTACAAAATTTGTAGACATTTAATGTTGGACTTTTCCGATACTATGGATACATATTTTTGGCCTACTTCAACAGCGACGAAGGAGGTTCTATTTTCTGTGTGTCGTGGGACGACGATTTTTTTTGTTAAATACCTATAGATGGGTATCACAGAATTTGACTCTGGTTTGTCAGCTTCTGAATGATCATATTTTGGTGACAAATATTACTGTTTTTGATTCTGTGACCTAAGCAGACTAAGTCACAAAATGTATTCATGACATACAAATATGAGAAAGTGACTTTGTACAAACATTAACTCCAATACATTGTATTGGTTAGGGATTACAAAACTATTCAGCGCACCGACAACTCTAAGGAACCCCTACGTGTTAACAAAGATGAGTTTCTCTATACTCACATCTCGTACTTTTTCCATAGCATGTCTTCCTCTCCGACGTTATTTCATCCTTACTTCTTCAGATGGTGGTATATTATCTTACACACTTCTGAGGAAAAACTATGATGATATGGTAATGAGATGAACCCCCAATGCTAAGGATGGTCGGCCCCAGTAAGGGTTTGATATAGATTTATTTCGACGTTCAGAAACAAAAATATATGATGTCTCGATCTGACGGATTTTTTCTCCATTTTTTTCCTTTCATATTTCCTTAGTGTTGCTCTCATAAAAACCACGGTAGAAAGAGGAGAAAAAGGAACAAGGCCGCGTTCAATAAATCAGCACATACATATGTATGGGAAGGGTGGATGGAAAGCAAAAAGCTTTGAACGATCAGAGGGGCCCATGAGCTCTGGTGTAACCTCTTTCGCGAGGTACTGGAGTTGGTGATCCCTGCGGAGATCGGAAGGATAAAGAAGTAAGGGGGCTTCTCAATCAAAAACCATACATAAATATGAGAATGTAATCTTCAACAGTAATTCTTAAGGTAGCCTCAGGGCTGGAGGGTTATATTCAAATGAAGAGGAACCTTGGAACGATATTAACTCTTACCCTTTGTCGTAGCTTCCTCTGTTCTAAAGGGAAATGAAGGCTACTGTGATGAGGGGGTAAGGTTGATAGGGGAGTATCGGATGAAAGTCTGTTCCGGGAGGACTTCGGGTGAATAATCGTCTATTGGTGGAAACGGAAGAAAGCCTATAAAACCTCCAGGGATCCTATAAAACCCCGTGGGGCACTCGCCTGATCCGAAAGTAAGCTAAATAAAAAAGGACTAAGAGACAAACGAGGTCGCATCACATACCGGAAATCCTCATTGGTGGAGAAGGTGGACATTCTGTCGGATTTTATTTTACACTCCCAGAACCACTCTCGGTTCACCACCTTTTCCTCACACACCCAGATTTTGAAAATACGGAGTAATTTTCTTCATGAACTCTGTTACGACTTTTTTCCTGATGCGTAAATTTAGAAAATATTGACTTTGCTTTAAAACCTACTCAGGTAATAAAATGAAAGGAAGGATCGATGGAGGAGTTTGTCGGCCTGCATGCAAAACCGTTAATAGATGCGGGTGAGGTGGATATGATAGATTACTTGGCACGTAGAACCGATAGGAACCGCAAGGTAAAACGAGTGATAAATGGTCTGTTCGGAGAAGCACTCCTGAACGGTTCGGAGGAGTTTAGAGGAGCCCGGAGGAGTTCTGAGGAGTCCATTCGCCTCTATCCCCTCCCCTTTTCAGTTTTGGTTTGGTTCCGAACTGGTTCCGGACTGCCTTTCTGAACAGACCCTTAAATAGTAGGAGGGATTATTTGGCACGTAGAACTGATAGAAATCGTGAAAGTGAAGGTGAGTTCGAGTAAGAAGATTAAGAAGGCGAGAGTGAAATGATCTAGTCAGAATTTTCAACAAGAATTTCATTGACTAGATGCGAAGGTTTCTCGAAAAAAATGGTCACCTACTTTGCATTTGTTTCCTAAGTTTACTGTACAGACGTCACCAATTGCGCATCCTACTTCACCACACGCGACCTGTTGCAATTGTGCATCCTGGGACATGGATCTGTTCAGTAAATGTGGTTAATTTCAAACCACTGGTTGATTTCGAAAACAAAAAGACTACCTATTTTGTAATTTGTAGTCCGTCTTGTGTGTCGTCCTGGTTCCTTCCCTTTGTCATAAACTAGTGGGATCCAAACCTATAATAGTTTTCCTCTACCACAAGGAAAATTCACTTTCATAGTTAATAAAGTTGCCTAAACATAATAACTTGAGAATGAAACGCTGCAAATCATTACACAAAGGTTTATTATATTTTCTATACAGATCACACGTCTGCAAAACACTCGGCTTTGCCACTGTCACCACCTGCCTACCACGTACCTATAGCGATCCCATTTTGGTCTGTTGAAATTTGAACGGAGATTAGGCCTCTTTTGCAATACACACGCGTGTTTCTGATTTATCGTAAGCCCAACCCTTAAGTTCTCGTAAGGAGCGAACAGTTTGTCCTACAGAGCTTTGCGTGGTCGCCAAAAATTCTAAAAATGCAATTCCATCTTAAATTAATGGAAAAACAATACCTTTATATCAACATTTTTTGAGCTAAATAGGGCGTTTTTCAAATTTCAAAACTTATTTTTCAACCCTTAGAAGTTACCGATATTAACCAAAAGCTTCGGGGCACAACTAGACTTTAAATGGAGTCCATATACCAAATTTTATCAAAATCGGTTCATGGGAACTAAGAAAAGATCCGCGTACGGCGGACGGACGGCCACATTTTTATTCGATTTTGGGTTCTACGTAACTTGAAACGTAAACCAACAAATTTTGAGGGGGGGGGGGGTTATACAATTTCTCTTTCTTGGTCGATTCCAAAGGTTCATTATTGAAAACAATAAACCAAAATGGGTATTTGGTTTTGCATCCTCCGCGTCACAGTTTACTGCTATCAACTTCTCCGCTATTTAGATCGCTCGATCGGTTGTAGGATGCACACCTAAAACTTCTCCACTTGTACCTAAATGTGAGGTTTTGGACAATTTTTTCGAACACAAGTCATGCAATTTCTACTATTCATTTTGTTCGGTAAAATTATTTTCTTCGATGGATGGAAGAGTTTCATTCAACCATTCTCCAGTTCAACAATAATAGTCTGCCACGTACAATAGATACATTTTTATTAAATGGGAATAAAGCACTGAAGGGATTGGTACTGGTTACAACCAGTAGACTCTTGTGAGTGGGGAGGAAGACCTATTTCACTTACACCTGAATCATTGTGATAATGTCACCCCCATTGTTAGGGTGCCCTTCGGGATGCGGTGATATCGATGATGGGATGGTTGTAATTTGACTCCCCATCGCTCCACAACAGAGCTCTTACCTGGTCGCCCATAATGGTTTTTCCGAAAGTTTGAAAAGAGGGGTCTGACAACGGCCACGTAATGCGACGTCATGTTACATTGTCAACTCGGGCGATGAGATTGCAGACGCCGCGGTTTCCACTTAGCGCTTCCCAGTTCAACGCAGTTGATACCGAAATCTACCAATGATGAGAACGGATTTCGTAGGCTGTAAAGTGGGTTGCAATTATCCCCGCAAAAGTGGTTGTCATTGTGAGGTTCCCGCTTGCCCTCTTTTTTAACCACTTACGATGAACATCCATTATCAGCTGCACAAAAACTGAACAGTACATTGATCGTACCAAGTTTAATTCTTTCAAAGCTATTTCATCTTATGGCTCTGAATATTTATATTTTTCGAAATTCCGATGCGTCAATTCACCATATCGAGTACTATTACTTACGTATTCTTTATCTTATTCACACTAAATCAATTTTGATAAGGTTCTATCGGTATCAGTCATAACAAGTGCCAATCAATGGGTTGATGAGTTTTCATTTGATTGATGCTTCATTATTGCATTAAACTTTCCATCCATTTTGCAAAAAAAATCTCATCAACATTATGTGCAACCATTCAAAACTAAAGAAGCATGTACAAGCGGAGGGTGATATTAATATACACTCGCAGATGAAAAATCAAAGCGTTGAGTGGAAAGAAAAAGGAGGTTTACACTGCCTGAGTATTATAATAGGGTAGAGAAGCTGGGGGGGGGGGCTCTCCAGCACCTTCTGTTGTATATGCCAACGACCGTTAAATAATTCAACAGGCCTGTCCACACGGCGTATGCCAAAAGGACGATGCAGGATCCAGAATGATTTAATGGCTCCAGCCAAATTCCTTTTCTCTCAAGAAAATTAATTGCTGGCGTAATTAATTTTGAAGTCGGATATCGATCATGCATCGCGACGCACACTCAAGTTAACAACCTCAATAATTCCTTATTCATGGTTGTGTTGCCTTTCTTCTTTTGAGATAGGTGTGTGGTGAGGGGAGGAAATGAGTGGCAGATCCTCAGTTTTCTTTTAAATTTTTAATTTGTCGAGCTAGCTTTCGCCGTAGGCATTGTCAGGACAACTGTAGCACAACGGGTGCAATTTTAAAATTATAGGATAGTGCTTATTTGCAGACTAGGTACAGGGTTGGCTAAGTTAATTGTAATATGTTTACCTTGGTTGGATTTTCGTTTACATAGATAGTCTGATTGCTTTCTGTTCTTATTACTACTGTGCGTCTATCGTTCCAAGAAGTGGATTTACCCTTTTCCATTTGGTGAGTAGCATTTTCAGAAATAACTGCCTATACGATGCCTACGACGAAAGCTAGCTCGACAAATTAAAAAAAATTAAGAAAACTGGGGATCCGCCACTCATTTTCTCTCCTCACCACACACCAATAATTCCTTAGGTAACGTGAATAACAACATAGGTTTTCGATTTGCATAGAGCTAGGTACCGAAAAATAAAAGTATGTTGGGCATATAAAGCTAACAAAATCATTTACTAAATATGCAATTATTTTGGGTTTTTAGTTATCTCGAAGAAATAAAACATGGGTTATTACAGGTGACGTCTTCTATTATAGAAGCAGGTATTGTCCAAGGCATTGTGAAGTTCTGACAATTGACTACATCCATGGACACGAAACCAAGATTATTTTTCAACAGAAAGAGAATATTTTGATGAAGGAAGACAAATTTGTTGGACTTGCTGCACAAATCCGAGATTACATATTTTTGCCTGGTCAGACTAGTATAGTTCGTAGTTGTTATAGTAGTAGAACTTTTCTACTGTTACAAAAATTATCCTATAATAATATTATGCAACGAACGCCAAACAACGTGAAATCCGAGTTTCGATCTGATTTTTGTGGGTCATTTTATTGTACCTAATTTGAAAAGAAATGAATAAAAGCTCTCGTTCGATCCTTAAAACCTACCTCTACATCTAGCTAGGGCGATTTACAAATTACAACCCTTATTTTTCAGTCCTTAGAAGTACATGCACATGACCAAATGGGGTCGGTATCCCAAATTTGATTTGAGATGGACAAACTTTTCCTAGGGTTTGGACATCTCATCACCAGTCACCCTGCATAAAGGGTTTGGAGGAAATACAACTTTTTTCATCGTTCCTTGAAAAATTGAACTTTTAACTTGTGCAATTAGAATAGCAGAGGCTCTCCTGAAGAAAAATATTATCGTATAAAATTTCATGAAAAATGAAATTTTGAAATATGAATTCCTACAAGCACCATAGCTGGTGTGTACATACTAATTTCATGTTACTTTGATGGGGGTTGCTTCGGTTCGTCTTTTTGGCGACCCTTCGATAAAAGACAGAGGTCTCAAGCTGTGTACCTTGGCTTCACTGGCCGTCTTTGCTCTCGTTTCCTAAAACAGTCTCTTTGTTGCATAGGGCAGGTCCACGGAGGCGGTCCATCCCAAGAGGCAATCCTCCTTGTGTTTGTCGACCCGGGAGAGCAACCTTTGCAACAGACTGGAGGAACAACATCCCCCTCCTGTCAACCCCATCTCGGCTACTGGCTTTTCCTGGGCAATATCCGCAGACGGTAAACAAGCGGGCTCATCCCCTCCGGTCGTACTGCGAGAAGAGGGGGATGCGGATGGTGGAGGGATTGAGATGGAGACGTTTTGAGGAAAAAAAAGGGGTGGACAAGGCGTCAGAGCTCTTCCAGCCACTGGCTTGGAAATCAGTTCGAAATGGACCGTGTCTTAGAGGAGAATGAAAAATTGTCACTAAGCCAAAAGATGATCCATCACAAAAAGAACCGTTATTCATGAAAAAAAAGAGAAGTAAGTCTTGAAAAGAAAAGATTCATCAACGTTTCAAGATATTTCATTATACCTTGAGTTTAATATTTAGCAAATTATGATAAAATAGCAGAGTGGACAAACCTGTACCAACAGAACATTAAATCAGGTCAGGTGGGTCGTAGGATGTTTGAAAACTGGTTGCTAAGGACGCAAAACAGAATATAACTCAAAGAAACGAATAGCGATCGCATTTTGGTTAGCTAAAATTTCAACGGAGATTAGACCTCTTAGGTGATTCACACTCGCGATCTGATTTATCATCAGTCTGACCCTTAAGTACTTGTAGGGAGCGAACGGTTTGTCCTACAGACCTCTCGGTGGTTTCTAAAAACTCCGAAAATTCCATACTATTTCACGTTGGTGAACAAATAATACCCTTATTTCGAGAGTTTCCGAGCTAGGGCAATCTTGAAAAAGGTTGCTCAGGGCACTATTGAAAAAAAAAATTTTAATTTTTTCTTGGTTGATTCCAAAGGTTCATTATTGAAAATAATAAATCAAAAGTAAAAGTGCAGTTGAAGTTGGTGAGAGATGGTCTTCTATAGACGATTTTCTGGGAAAATTTCAGAATTCAGAATTTTAACCCGCAATCGATTGTTTGTTACGAACGAACCTACTTTTCGATTACAATTTTGGGCTATTACTATCCATAACGCCTTTACTTCATTGCGAAAGAGAATATAAAACAATAAACAATTAATTACCAAGGTACTATGGAGAAATGCGTTAAAATGGTGCCCAGGTAATAAATTTACTTGATGTTTTTTCAATACTGTTTCATCAATTTTAAATAGAATTGAGATTTTACGAGAGAATAGAATAGAATGAATTCTATAGAATATGAATGAGTAGAATAGAATGAGACGATCAGAGCTCTGCAGGACCAACCATCCGCTTTAATTTCTTTCGACGTAAAATGTATAAATCCGCTCTTATAAATAGATCATTCGTCTGCAAAGATCACAGCTTTGCCATTGTCACTATTTATTTATTTTTTGTTCTTACCTACCAACCATAGGTACCTACTAGGGCATTTTTGAACATTTCAACCCTTTTATTTCCATTCCGTAATTTTGCTAACAAACGATAGAAAAAACTGAAAATCCTCGATATTTTACAAATTTTCTTGATTGAGCCGATTCTTTCACTTCTGAATTCTTCTACAAATCATTGTTTTTTCTTGAATAGATAGGAAGTTCAACGCTCTTTCTGGTAGGTATATAATCTTTCTAATTTAATATAAACTTTCTATTTTAATGGCATATAATTAATTCTAATTTCTTCATTAATAATATATCTTTCTGGTAAGTATTCTGTGACTTGTGATTACTCTGAAAAATTAAAGAGTTAGGGGCATTTTTGTGACGTAAGATCGAAAACGAAAAAACGCTGCAAATCATTGCTCAAAGGTTTATTATTTTCTGTATAGATCACCCTTCTGTATAGATCTCTGGTTCTCCATCAATAGCACCTACCACCATCTGTATTCTCCCTTGACCTTCCCTCTCAAATTTCAGCTTCCTGCGTTCAATAGGATTGAAAATAGCTTCGGAGCTCACTCAGCTGATCAGTGATCTGAGGAGTGAAGAAGATCTCCTCGAATGCTGGAGACACCTGGAAGAGCACTTCCATTCAATAGGAGTAAAAATGGTTTTGGAGCTCACTCAGCTGATCAGTGATCTGAAGAGTGAAGAGGATCTTCTCGAATGCTGGAGACGCCTGGAAGAGCATTTCCATTCAATAGGAGTAAAAATGGCTTCGGAGCTCACTCAGCTGATCAGTGATCTGAAGAGTGAAGAAGATCTCCTCGAATGCTGGAGACGCCTGGAAGAGCACTTCCATTCAATAGGATTGAAAATGGCTTCGGAGCTCACTCAGCTGATCAGTGATCTGAAGAGTGAAGAAGATCTCCTCGAATGCTGGAGACGCCTGGAAGAGCACTTCCATTCAATAGGATTGAAAATGGCTTCGGAGCTCACTCAGCTGATCAGTGATCTGAAGAGTGAAGAAGCCTTTGAGCAATGATTTGCAGCGTTTTTTACCCACCAACATTTTTTTTACCTACCAGCTAGGTACTACTTACCACACCATACTGGCTTCACACCTTTACAATCAAGTTTATTAGAAAGAACTATACGCTTCACACTCGATTGGAAAAATAGAGAGGTTCATACGGAAATTTGATTACTGGTTACGCAGAAGGCAAAACTGTATACAAATCGAAGAAATGAACAGCGATCGCATTTTAGTCCGATAAAATTTGAATGGAGATTAGACCTCTTTTGCGATTCACACTCATGATTCTGTTTTATCGAAGGAAAACCTTCAAGTACTCGTAGGGACCGAACGGTTTGTCCTACAGAGCTCCGGGTGGTCTCAAAAACTTTTAAAAATTCAATACTATTTAAAATTGGTGAAAAAACGATACCTTTATTGCGAGAGTTTTCGAGCTAGGGCACTCTTGAAAATTTCAACCCTTAATTTTCACCCCTTAGAAGTGACTTACATCAACCAAAAGCTTCGCGGCACAACTAGACCCCAAATGGAGCCCATATACCAAATTTGAACCAAATCGGTCCAGTGTTGCTAAGAAAAGTGCCGCGTACGGCGTACGGCGGACGGACGGAAATTTTTGTATTCGATTTTCGTGTTCTACGTACCTTGAAACGTAAAACATCAAATTTTGAGGGGGGGTTCAAAATTTTTTTTTTTTTTTGCTCGATTCCAAAGGTTTATTATTGAAAATAATAAACCAAAATATAAATGTCACAGGAAATTATACGATGAGGCCACCAAATTAGGCGTGCATGTAACGTCTATCGAGATTTTATTTTGTTTATTATTTAAAATTATTATTATTCTACTACTATCAAGTCTACCTTATCTCTAGTAGAGGTAGACACTGATATAAACCAAATTGAGTTATGATGATTAAAGTGAAGTTACTAATCACATTCAGAGAGAAAATACATTTTATATTGACGAATTGAGAGAATGGCCAGACAGTTTGGAGTAGAGTAATTGCTTCGAGCGCGGGTCATGGCAATGAAACCAGGAAATTCTCCGGGGATGTAAAAACTCGTTTACGGGTTCCGAGCCCCCTAATTAATTTATAGTCAATCAGCTGGCGATGGACCAATCAAAGTGGGCGACGTAAATTCGTCAATCTAAAAGCACGTTCGACAGTATTCAACTCTTCGACCGGTCAAGGATTGAAAGCAATGCACAACATACATTACTTCAATCCCTTACCTTAGATCTCGACATGCCAATCTTGGATGTCCTCTGATGATCGAGCCAATGATCTAGGTACATAATAAAATTTATTTTTAAAATTTATTTTTAAAATTTATTTTAAAATTTATTTATTAAAAGTATTTAATACTTTCTAGTTATGTACAAGACTTGTACATTACTTAGTATCAAAAAGTGAGTAAAATAGCTGAAATGACTCACTCCGTGTGCGACTCATTCTTCAACTGACTATGAGAGAGTGACGACTCTACGCCTTTTTGTATTATTTTTTCAATGAAGAACCTTTGTAACCGATCAAGAAAAAAAAATTGTCCCTTCACCTCATTTTTTTTTTTTTTTTTTTTTTTTTTTTGGTTTACGTTTGGAGGTAGGTACGTAGAATCCGAAAATCGAATAAAAATGTATCCGCCTGCCGATTTCGATGACATTTGGTATATGAGCTCCATTTGTGGTCTAATTGTGCCCCGAAGCTTCTGTTTTATGTCGGTCACTTCTAAGAGTTGAAAAATAAGGGTTAAAATTTTGATAACGCCCTAGCTCAAAAAACTTTGATATAAAGGTAATTTTTTTTCATCAATCAAGTCAGATATATTTTACAGTACAGCGCATAGTTAAGGTACTCAGCTGGCACTACATATTCTATGAAACAAAGAGCTGCAAATTTTTTATTTAAAAGAATGTATTTACCTCGACTTCATCGTTGGCCCCGATTATTCTTTTCAGAGAGAAAATGCTGGCTGAGACCTGTCTTTCCTCCTTGTTGAACATTATCGTTTAACTTTGTCAAGGAGACGGTAGAAAAAGGGAAAACAGGTTGAAGGAAGGAAGAAGTGGAGGAGCGACGGGGAAAGTTATTTTTAGGACGAGTGAAGCAGAGGAAGGCGCAAAGGAAATGAAAGGTAGGAAAGTACAAAGTGAAAAAGAAGAAAAGAGAAGAAAAAATTAATGAAACGAAAAATGGAGACAGGAAACGTCTGATTCGAAGAGTTGTAGCAGGCTGGGGTAGTCAGACTGTATAAAGGACAATTCAAGAATTAATTTTCCTCGTTCCAAGGTGCTCTTATCCGTAGACTCATTTTTTTTTTAATTTTTTATATATTTTAAACTGAGACGATCTTGGTCAGAATGACGATGATAATTTGCGGTAGCCGCTCTGGGGGACTTTCCTGTCAAAACCCACTATAGAAGTGAGAGTTGAATTTATTTAACTGAGTCTGAGAAGATGATGATACTTGAATAATTAGTTTGCAACAATAGTAGCATCTGAATTATTTTGTGGAGAGCTGGAGTTTGTTTCATAATATGAAAATGATACCGTCAAACGGGGTCATTTTGCTCCCTTTGAGGTAACTTTGCTCCAAAATCCGAAAATCTTTGAGAGTGACGTCACTCTTTTGTCTTCATCCGACCGTAGCGCTCCAGTGATATTTTTGTTGGGCATAAATGCAAATAACTTCCATGTGAAGAATAATCTTCCACAACCGTTTCATACTCGTGGCATTGCCGTTTTTGTAGTGCAGTTGAAATCTTGTTCTAAGTCGGTCCCGCAAATTTCTCAGCTGCACGCCAACGTATTTATCACAGCAGGTTAGTAACACTATTCTCTTATTATAATTTTTATGCTGATTCAGAATTTCAGTGAGTTTTTCCTTTTCAACCGGTTTCTGTGGTTGCAATCAACAAAAAAGCCGGACGGGGTAACTTTGCTCCGAATAGTGGGGTGACTTGGCACCAATGTTTTAGAGCGAAGAAGCCCCATTATTTCAGTTGGAATTTACAAGAAAGTTTGTATTTTTTTGTAACCCTGTACTGAATTTAATCCCGTTTTTGTTTGTTCGTTGTTGACAAGATGCCTTAGGTCGAGGACACCAGGTGCTAGACCCTACAAGGATTACATGGACGAGATTTTACAATGTGAAGTTTTTTTAATGGTTTACCAAAGTGCCTGAGTTATTGAGTTACCACTTGCCTTCCACATTCCAAGTGTTTTTGGTGTGTTCCTAATTTTAAGTAGTTCTTTCTACCAAGGAACATAAATAAGTTGTTTTTTTTTTCACGGAAGCATCATTTAAATGATACAATGTAGATAAGTACCATTTTACTGGTTGAAATGTTCCTTCCTTTGATCTTATTTACAATTTAATAAGTATTTTGTTCGCTTGAGCTTCACATTAAACTATGAAAGTTATACTTTTTGTAATAGAGAAAAGATTTTGTATACAAAAATTGAAATTCAATTGAAAAATTGTTTTAAACTTAAAATGTTTAAGAAATACATTTTTGTTCGTGTTTTCCTGTGTATACATGGCCCAATTATTCCAATGGACGGGGTTAAAATGCTCCAAGATTCATTCCAAGTTGGTTTTCAGTTACATTTTAAAATTGGAGCAAAGTCATCATACCCCCGGGTAACTTTGCTCCAATTTTCAACAAAAAATATTCAACTTTTAAAAGATGTATCAACATTTGTGACGTCAGGTTCTGTTAATAGGAAGTACCTACTTGACTTTCATCCAAAAATGAAATTTTTTCAAGAGAATCAAGTAAAGAAAAAATTATAATTTCTGAAAAAATTCAAAAAACCGGAGCAAAGCGACCCCGTGTGACGGTAATATTATTATCAAGCAGAAACGAATAAAATCACTCGCGATGAGATTGTTGAAAACCATCTTAATAAAAACGGAGTTGAGCAAAACGTTGAATATTTCCACGAAAATAATGAGTTATAAGTTAAATCAATTTCGACGGTTAGGTCATCATCAGTGACAAACAATAACTTGTAATAAGTTATCAATATCTTATAATAAGCTAATCAATGTTTTTCTTCGGTTTTTTGGCCAAAATAGACGGGTTAAAGAACAAGAAATTTAAAATATTAAAACAAACCCAAAGAAGGGGCTAAGAGGGGGTTAAATAAAGAAAAAATATGATTTCAAAGTATTGTTTTAGTCAAAAAATCTCAAAAACAAGCAAAATATTGCGGTTACAAAAATACCAGATTTCATCAAAATCGGTCAACGTTAACTGGGGGAAGTGCCTCGTACGGCGGACGGACGGGCAAATTTTTATTCGATTTTTGGATTCTACTTATTTTGAAACGTAAACCAACTAATTTTTTTTTGGGGGGGGGGGTTAATTTTTTTTCTTGGACGATTCCAAAGGTTCATTTTTGAAAATAATAAACCAAAAATTGACTAAAATACCCTATAGACAAAGTGGGTAGTGGGGTGGGTATATTCTACTTGCTAAAACATTAATTAAATTAATGTTTTAGCAAGTAGAATATACCCACCCCACTACCCACTTTGTCTATCGGGTATTTTAGTAATAAGAAATTTTCTTATTCGCATTCTACGCAAAAAACTGAGGGAATAATGATTTAAGCTTTCTGAAAACTGAGAAGTAGCAAAGGATGTGTGTTTGAGTAAACATTGGTAATATGTGTCACTTCTCATTTCCTACTGATAAAATGCCAGCAATTCTCACAGCTCTTGTAAGAATTTTATTTTCTGTTACAAAATGACAGTAGTCAAACGTAGTCAAAAGAAAGGCAAACTCTGGAATCTGGTGGGGCGGGAAAATGATGTGAAAAGCTTAGAAGATGAGTCGCGTAAACACGTCTGCGAAGTGGGTGTAAATTGACGTCACCCGACTCCACAAAAGAAAATATTGCACTTTTTCATCTCGGGGTAAGTGACACTTAGGCGTCACGTCAAAAGCCTCTCAAAAATAATTAGGGAACACACCCTCTCACCCCTGGCGGGACTCCTCTCAATGAAATGTGTCAAGATGACGGATTCTGTCTCTTCCGGCAATTGACGCAATGAAAATCCTTTTAAAAGACAGTTGATGTAATCTGTTCTTATTGTTCACCAAAGTAAGTGGGGAACTCCTCAATGGACTAGAGAGCGGGTACACTCCAGCGATAAGAATTGATTATTGTTGTATTTCTATATAGGAATTGAGGCACGGTTTTTCAATAGGGTACAAATTTAAAAAAGTTAATTTACAGAAATAAAAAAAAAGGTTTAAGTCCTTTGCATATCGAGTTATGGAAAACTTTTTCCCCCAAATTGTCTGCTCTATGGTTAGATTATATCCATGTATCAACATAATGGCGATATCACTTCCATCTCTCCAAAAATTAAACATGAAAATGCAGCGGTTTTACAAAACGGTACAAAATAAAGTTTTTGTTCCTATTCACTCGAAATCAAGAGATATTCCATGGCTATTGTGCATCCAATCCTGAATAATTTATTTGTCCTTTATTTAGATTTTGATGTTAGTGTGGATCTAATTTCAATGTAATTTAAAAACTCAGCAAATTATTACACAAAGGGTTAATATTTTTCTTTATAGATCACTCGTCTGCAAAGATCACAGCTTTGCCATTGTCACTATTTGTTCACCTACATACCATAGGTACCTACGACTTATATGTCACACCTTTCCAATCAAGTTTATTTGGAAGAAATAAATGCTTCACACTCGATTCGAAAAATAGGGTTGTTTCATATGGAAATTTGATTACTGGTTGCTAAGAATTCAAAACTGAATAAAACTCGAAGAAATGAACAGCAATCGAACTCGATAACAGACTGTTATTAACAGTCAGAAGTCAGATAAAATTTGAACTGAGATTAGACCTATTCGATGATTCACACATTCTGTTTTATGTTCCAGTTAGAGGGAAGCCAGAGGCCAGACACAATGAATCAGCTGAGCGAATTTTCGGTCCGAACACGTTAACATATACCTACCTCAGGGCCATTGTAGGCAGCGTTACCAACCCTACAGGTTTTCCCGTAGATCTACGGGTTTTTGACACTTCTATGCTGGCGTGTGAAGGAAGAAAGACTCAACTCGAAAATGGTGGAAAATGGGGTTTTTACGTATCCCCTCCAATTTCCCCCTCCCCCCACCTTTCCGATGGAAGAGTCAAAATTTCGAAATTCACCCCGGAAGGGGTTGAAATCGTTAGGGGTGTAATTTGAAAATTGCCTAATTTTAAGCAAAAACGTCTCAACTCTCCCAACGTCTCAACTCGCTCTTTAGGAAAAACATAACTCCTCGATTAAAACGTCCTAACTAGCTAGATCTGCTATTTATTTGTGGAGAAAAAAGACTCAACTCGCTGAAAACGCCGTTGAGTTGTTTTTTCTCCACATTGTTGGCATCAAGATCGGGTTGAGGCGTCTCGTATGGTTGTCGATATTTGACTCAAATGACACGAATCGATTGAAGGTACGTGTGTAAAGAGGAATAATTGTACCAGTTGATTGAGTTGAACAACATATTAGGTTTACCCACCTGAACTAACGACTGATCTAGTTTTAAGATGTAAAAAAGAAATCGTCAATGTACGATTTTAAGGATTGAAGATTGTGAAACCATTTTGAAAAAGTCAATGTTTCGTTTAAAATTCTATGATTTGATTCTATTTACTACTCGGGTTTTTCCAAAATGCAATAAGGAAAAAGGATTGGTACCATTATTTTCTGTGATTTCCACTCAAACCTCTTTATTATTTACGATAGGTACTCCTATTTTGCTATTTGAGACTGGGTTACTATACGACTGAGTTGTAGGTAGGTACTTACCTAATTCTAGGTGCGACGGCTGTTACCTCAATAAAATTCATTATAAATATTTGGAAAAGTTCTTCTCAATTTAATTCAATGATACCAGAAGGTATTCATACCTAAAAAACTTTTTTTATTTTTGTGGGGGGCATTTTTCATAGACCACGTGTGTGCGTGCGATTAGATTCCTACAGGAATACCTACGGGATTTGAGATACAAGTCTACGACGGGTTTCTACGGGTTTTTAGGACTCCGACCTACGGGGTTTTGACACGATCGGGTTGGTAACACTGATTGTAGGTGTTTCAGTTCAAAAATCGAATCGATAGAAACGTTGAGAGACATATTTCGTACTGCCCTCCAGGGGTTTCTGTTAGAGATGGGCAAAACGGTTCACCAAGAAGAACGGATCTGAGCGCTCCGCTCATTCAAAAGATCCGGATCTTTTCGACGGATCAGTGGCTCTTTTTGGCTCTTTTGAGCTCGTATTTATTGTAGAGATGAAAATACGATGAAAAACGTTACAAATTGTTACACAACGGTTTATTTTAGTTCTGCCCGGAAATGTTTATTCGATTATTGGATTCTACACTACCTTGAATCCTAAGCCATGAAATTTTGAGGGCGAGAGGGAATAATTTCTCTGTTGCTCGATTCCAATGGTTCATTATTGAAAATAATAACCCAAAAAGCGCTGTTGTTCAACAAATCCTTGGTAAGATGCTCAACAAATCCTTCAAAAATCAACGAAAATTAATAAATGAACACGATTAAAGCAATGAATAAGTAAGACTTGAAAATACAGTTTTTTGGTAAAATATTTATTTATATGAAATCTGCATTGTTTATGCCTCTAATGACAAACCACAATTTAAAAAAAAAATTCTTAGTAGGTAAGTATCTATAACATTTTTATGATATAACATTTTGATGTTATATCATGTTATTCAACAAAGAAAATTAAGGTAACCAAGGTGAAAGAGAATAAACGAACCAATAAGTACGTAAGCTTCAATATTGATAATATTGGTAAGATAAGGCTGTGCTTTTGCTTGCCTTTTGAACTTGTATCAGAAAGCTCCTCACAAAAAATCATGATGTAAAAATCAAACAGGGAGAAAAAACAACGGAAAGAATCAGAAAGTGGGTCACAGAAAACACTGGAAAAATACGGTAAATTTTACGACCAAAAATACAATAATGCATGTGGTGGTACGATACAATTCCGCAAAATTGTATTGCTTGATCAACTTATATCGTATTTTCCCTCGGAATTATCGTACGGGTTGGCAACAGTGAGCTGACGAAAAGGAAGTCCTAATTTTCCCGAACACTGCCGATCTCAAAACAACCGAAGAACGAAGAGCCGCCGTTCTCAAAAGGACCGAAGATCGAAGAGCCGCCGTTCATTTATTTTACTGGATCTCAAGAGATCCAAAGATCGAAGAACCGCGATTCATTTGTCATTTTTACTGATCCGCAGTTCACTCGCTCTTTTGAAGAACCGATCTTCACCGATTACTACCAGCACTGAGCTCAAAAGATCCGAAGAGCCGCGGTTCTTTTTTACTGACCCGTGGTTCACTCGCTCTTCTGAAAGACCCGGCTCAAAGAGCCGGATCTTTAATGAGCGACCCATCTCTAGTTTCTGTACAGTTTTGAAAAACCGCTCGAACTTTCCCCCTCGTTTAAGGTGGGCGAACCGCAATCACACCAGTCGATTCCTAGTGAAATTTTACATAACAATCGATATCTGACTCTATATTTTTCCATTTTGTCTCTTGTACCCTTTTGAAAAACCGTGCCTCAATTTTAATAGTGATTGTTATTTGTTATGTGATACTTGTTATATTGAGATATTTTGCGCCCAATCTTAGTGCTTGCATACTGATAAAGAGTCTTTCACTAGGTGAAAAGTGGTACTTGTGGGAAAAAGAATTCTTGCCTAAAAATGATTCATACTCATTCTCGTTTGAGAATTATTCATCGAAATTCTCCATAATGATCTGCGTAAGCTCTGAAGGTTTGTTGGGATACGTTCGTAGGGAGGTTAGTGAATCTATTTCTGGATCCTCCGTTACCAAGTGGCAACAAGATGAAAATTCGGTTCAGTTCACTGGTTGCTAAGTGCTGTTGTCAGCTGAAATGTATCATCTCCAATGGAGATTCTCCATTTCGCTACTTGTTTACGCTTAGAAAGCATACTGTATAAATGTATATTACTGTATAAATATCATACTTAGCAGAAAGATGTTAACCTTGAAAAGGTTTTAGCGATGGGACCCCCCGCCGAAAAACGACAGGAAAAATCGACAGTAAAGTAGCGCTATGATTTATCATATGCTTGACGACAAATATGCTTGACAACCTGATGTTATTATGAATAAGGAGGTATCTTAAATATTACAGTGGAAGAAAGATAAAGAGGGAGAGGGAGCAAAAACCTTTTCAAGGTATGTCACATTTTAGCTATTAGGCTCTAAGCGGAAATCATCCGGGGGTGCAGGGGGCGAAGCCCCCGCCGAGGCGCGCAGCGCCGAGTTTTGAACAAGTGACCTCTAGCGTTGTATATTATTTGATGCTTGATGACACAGAATACAGGCTGAGTTGAACCTAATTGAGCAAATGATCATGGGGGTTTTGCACGAACTACGGCGGGCCATCTCACTAGGTGTGAGGATGAGCTTTACACTCGGAGTGATCATCCATCTACGGAAATATGGGATTGCTAAAAATCCCCTTATCAGCTGTTCTTTAGTGAAGAATAATTGACAGATAGCAGAAGTAGAAGTAGTATTGTTAATCCAATTTTCAATTCAAATTCTTTACTGCAGTAAAAAAGAAGAACGCATAATCCCGAAAATATCAAAAAAATTTTCAAACCCTCAAATTTTCAAATTGCTAATTCCAATAATGGTTCGCAATCGGAAAAATTGAAAATTGTGGTGTAGAAGGAATCAAGAATCAGAGAAATGAGAAAATCAATGGCGTGTAGAAGGAGATTCACCTAATTGAATCACAATAGATTTTGATTCTGATAGAAAATATTTCAACTCAGTGAAAATTGAGGCTATATTGTGAGTAAGTAAAGGAAACTACCATTTCAGGTTGGATTTTCGTCCGACTGCCTTTCCTGGCGTCTCGGACGTCATCAGCTGTCTTCCAAAGGGAAGATCAGAATAGTGAGACAACAAAAATATTGACAAAAAACATTGGAAAACAAAGGTCCCAAAATTGTAAATTTTGCAGAACCACATGTAAAAAGTAAAAGTAAAAGTAAAGTAAGCAACCATTTCAGGTTGAATTTTCGTCCGACTGCCATTCTTGGCGTCACGGACGTCATCAGCTGTCTCCCTAAGGGGAGATCAGTATTTGTTCTGATGATTTCGCTCATGGCTTCCCAAACATCACCGCCCTGGATTGGAACGAGAGATTGCCGATCGTCTAATAGACAGAAAACTTTCTAATGGCGACCAGACTCGAACTCGCATCCCCGCTAGATGGTTCTTATCCCATCACTGATAAGAACCTTATCTTATCTTATCCACTAGACCACCGACGCCCACCACGCAGAACCACATGTTTTAGTGGTATGTGTATAGAGTAGATAGAGTTTCCTTAGACAGAATATCATGGACATGTAAAATCAGTTCCTACTGATGAATGAGGAATTTCACCATGTCGGAATTCTATTTTTGACCCCAAAAACGGATTGAGCACCTCGGGAAACCTCCTACGCAAACTTTCAGGCCGTACTTCCTAATTTACGATTAAACAAACAGTATAGAAAATATGAACGTTTTAAAAAACCGGGAGGATGACGTCAATCAGAAATAGTTCATGTATGGCCGCTTGAAGCGCTGAGATCATGAAGTATAGTCCTTGGAGGCAACATTTCACAAAACTAGTAAAGATCGAAATCGAAGAACTGAAGAGAAAAAATATAAAAAGCTAGATAGACAAATACAGGTTTTCGCTGTTTTAGTTTGATAACTTTCCTCATAGATAACACGATTTCGTTGTTCCGTCGGGCAACAAGGGGGAACGGCGATCCTAACAGCCAATCAGCAAGCGTTCCCACGTCACGTTGAAGAGGTCCGTTTTTCCGGTTATTTTTTGAAATCATAAATTTTGAATGTCTCCATGAAACATAATGTTCATATATTCTTTATTATTAAGTATAGACTTTTTTTTAATCTACGGGGGCTAGAAACCTTAGAGGTGTCATGAAAACCGTATCACTATTTTGTATTTAGATAGTACTACTCCATGAAATTCTAGATTTTTTGGACCAAGGGATTATTTGACCTGAAGATCAAGTTTATTCATCTTCGGGGATCAAGAAGCTAAATTCAGGAGAAATTTGTTGAAATGATGGAATTTATTTGAGCGGGTATCAATTAGTCCATCCTGAGAAGTACACTAATAGAAAATGATGGATCAAAACTCCTAAATTCTTGATCAGAGCCGTTGTTATTAAAATGTCAAAAACTGTATTAAATATCATCGCTCATCGGAGAGTGGTAGATTAAAGTTACACGCACGGAGTGGAATGAAAGCGTTATCAGCTCCGTCAGGACTCGATGAAATCCCCCGAGGGAATGAGGCCATTAACTGCGGCTGGCAACGAGGGCGGGGGGCTGATCTCGAGGGTCAGGCAATGACGGCTTTCAGTGAACATGAAGAGAGGCGAACTTTAGGGGTTGAGTGGACGACGTCATATCGGCGCTTCAATGAGAATATCGCTGAAGGATATGATTTGATACCGCTTTATACATGCGCTATTTCCTTGATATTTGTGTTTTCCCGGTCAACGCGTACTTAAATATTATTGACATGAATATGTCTTTTCGCTGGGCTCAATCCACATTTCCGCAATATTACAAGTTTTGGTTTATTATTTTTAATAATGAACCTTTGGAATCGACAACAAAAAATATTTGTTCAACCCCCCTTTACGTTTGAAGGTATGTAGAATCCAAAAATCGAGTTTCAACGAGTGGCGAACGATTTTCGGGGGATGAAAACTAACGGCAATACATTTCCTTAGAAACGGGTCGGATGTAAGTGAAAATCATTCAAAAATCCCACGCTACTTTCGTTCCACGGTTTTGTCACGTTTTTGGCCAGTTAGGTGATGGCTAAAGCATGTTCCCATAGGTTACACCACGTTACACGATCCTAGTTCCTTATCAATGACTTTCGTCAGCAAAATTTCCTGACTCGATACCGTTCCTAGTTACCGTTCCCGAAAAACGTTCCATGCTAATTTTGCCGTCCATGCGCCATGTGCCGTACGCGGCACTTTCCTTAGTTACCATTGACCGATTTTGATGAAATTTGGTTTATGGACTTCATTGGGGGTTTAGTTATGTCCCAAAGCTTTTGGTTGATGTCAGTCATTTCTAAGGGTTGAAAAATGAGAACTGCAATTTTCAAAACGTCCTAGCTCAAAGAAATTTGATATTAGTAAGGTATTGTTTTTTCATCAAATTAAAATAGTATTGAATTTCTAGAATCAGATGAGTCCCCCCAAAGCTCTGTAGAACCAACCGTTTGCTCTCTTTGAGAACTTAAGGGTTGAACTAACGATTAATCATAAACATAATCACAAGAGAGGCCTCCGTTTAAATATTCGCTGACTAAAATACGATCGTTGTTCGTTTTTTGGAGTTGTACTCAGTTTTGAGTCTATAGCAACCAGTAATCAAATTTTCTAATGAAGACACCCACAACTCCTTATTTCTTCGAATTGAGTTGTGAAGCGCGTATTTCTTTTTATCATTATATCATGTATTCTAGATTGTGAAGCGAATATATGATTGGTAGGTACTGACTATGGCAAAGCTGTGTTCTTTGCAGTCGAGTTATCTATACAGAAAAAAAAGAACCTTTGAGTAATGTGAGCAAATGCTCACAGGCTCCTCTATTCCATTCATTATAATATTTACATATTCCATAATACTACATCCATATGAGCAACCAAGAGAGATGTCCGCCACCATACCAAGGACAGACCCACACAGACCAGACCATTTGCTGCAGTTGGCCAACCTGAAAAGTGGAGGGGAGAAACCGAGGGACCTCCATTGCTGCCAGGGTTGAGTTCAGTTCCCCTTCAGCTATCCTTGTGGACGGTCGAGCATAAGGCCCGCGTATATTTGGCAGCTGTCCGATCCCCTGGTACGCATCCCCTGGTACGCTAACCCCTGGTACGCATCTCCTGTTACGCTATCCTCTGGTACGCAGTATCCCCAGTAACGCGGTATTGTGGTCTGTGCGCGAGTCTACCCCAGCAGAACATTCATCCGTCTTACATCCCCTCGGTAAAAGGGTAGTGTCGCGAGTTCGTCCCGGCTCCCTGGACTCCATCTGTGCTCTGAGTGATCCCGACTTCTGGCGCGCATCCCCTGAGAACTTTACTTCGCCCTCAACGTTGAAAGGCTTCCTACGGGCACCTGGTTCACGTGAGTGATTAATTGTTTCATTGGCCAATGATATTAGGTTGTGACACAGTTTTCTGAGATAGGACTCATACACATTAGCAGTGATACTCTACAATTCTATACTAATTCATGAGAAGCTGTCTAAGATTAACATTCTTCGTCCATAAGCAAATAGCGACATACCTTAAGCTTTTTGGAATTTTAATCTCATTTGTAATACAACAATTCGTCTAGTCTGACATTCACCTTTTATAAAGCTAACACTGAAGTTGCTAACAGTACAATTTGTGGGAAAACCCATCCTTTATTCAATTGTCATTTTTGACCTCTTTAATGGTCCAAGTTCCTTTTATTTTACCTGTTAATACAAACGCGTTTTGTTAAAGGGTTGTTTCCTTTCAGCAGACTACCTGAATCCCCCACTTTCTGACAAAGGTCCTTAGGGGCACTAGACGCCCAGTAACTCACTTGCTTTCTACACTCGATCGAGTACAGTTCACATTCAGTTATTTTCAAACCCTTCAGGTTAGAGCCTAGTTGAGCTCAGTCTTTTTTTCAAAGTAGCCCTTCTGGCTTATAAATCTGAGATACTTCAGAAGCAGCCTCATCTCCCAGCCGCCGTAGTTACGCTTCCAGGTAATTATATTTCACGCTATTTCTTAAAGTAAGCCTAATTGATATTTCTGATATTCTAGTTTAAATGCTTTCATTCTAAATTCTTACCAACACACACACATAACGCTCTCAAATAGCTGTGAACTTCCAACTTGCCTTAAATTCTAACTTCAATCCCCAAAACCATTCTCATTTCTAAAACCCCCGGCTTACAAAATTGGTGGCAGCGTTTGGGATCGCTGTGGGCTTAACCTACAACGAACCCACAAAAATAAAATTATTTTGAGGCCTTAGAACTGAGAAAAATAATTATTTATTCTACAAAAGGACAGTCAGAAACTGGGCAGGTAGAACCTCTGCAGCTAGGTAGGTTTTGCATCCCATTTGTGTTGTACACCAAGGAAAAGTGACGCCTCATTTTTCCCCAGTTATATATTGCTCTGATTTTTATTTGTTTTGTGCCAATTTATTTCATGTGCCATTTAATTCTTGTACCGTTGTACAATTTATTATTTTATTATTATTTTATTAACAATACGACTTTGACTGACGATTTTGTGCCCCTGTATAGCGCGTTACATAGATTGGGCGAACCCCTGGTACGCGTTACACAGGATTGAACTTCTGGTACGCGTTACACAAGTTAGTGAACTACCGATACGTGTTACAGTGATTGCTTGTAACTCCAGTTACATTTTATAATAGTGCATAGTAAGTAAGATTCCGACAAAACCATCATGTCTACTGACGCAGGCAAGGATGAGGGAAGTGGAAGAGTCACTCCCGAACGTGATGCAATAGATACCATGGCGCAGGCTATGCAAGAAATGAAGATCCTCCTACGCAATTACAACGCAGCAAGCCGAGACAAGAATAGGGATCATGACGAAATTCCACGTTCTCTGTTCATGGAGCTTGATCCGTGGGATCCGGATGCGGCTGGCGCATTGAGCGTTATGTCCTTTTTCTCTAACTTTGACACAGTGACCCAGGATCTCCTCCCAGAACAAAAATGGAGGCTCCTAAGATCAAAAACCCGCGGAACAGCCAAGCAATTTCTCATTGACCGAAATGATACCATCACCAGTGCTGCAGCATATGAAGCAGTGAAAAATGAGATGCTCATATGGTTCCGGCAGAAAGATCCACAACAAGCCGCAGCGGCATTATGGACAGTGAAGAGGAGTTCCACCGAGACACTCCGGCAATTCGCTGATCGGGTGAGGAGTCTTGCTCGATGTGCAGTGATTGATGAAGGACGGGATCTCGATAAACACGAACAGAATAACTGGGTGGAGCGGAAGACACTCAATGCATTTATTCGAGGAGTCGGCAAACAGATTAGTGCCTTTTTGATAACCAGTCGACCCCTCTCGATCCGAATGGCGCTGCAGCGAGCTGAGGAGTTGGAAGGGACTCTGGACTTGGCGGAAGAAGTCGAGGAAACATGGGACCTGGCAGCTGTGACTAGTGACCAACGTTGTTACAGCTGCGGAAGTAGCGAACATTTTGCTGCACGATGCCCACGTCGAGATAATCCTGTACCTCGGCGAGAACAACGGACGGAGGCGGATCGGAAAGGGGCAGATAAACCCACCCCTAGATACCCCTGTATTTTCTGTGCTAGCAAATTGCACTTCCCGGTCGAATGCCCCGACAACCCTCAAAAAGCAGTGTTTTGCAATTATTGCGGGGTGAGGGAGCATTTAGAAGAAGACTGTTTCCGCAAAAAGAAGTTGCTCCCCGTCTCACAACCTCCTGCTCGCCGACCAGAAACATCAGAGAACGCATCCGGTGAGGACGTGCGATGTCAAGAAAGCCCAAGGGAAAGGTTACACATCACAGCCGTCGAAACGCAAATGGTCAGAACCCTCAAAATTAGTGTTGGATTGGGACAAGAACGTCGAGATATGCTGATTGACACAGGCGCATCCCTATCGGTGTTGTCACACCCGGTAAAGGGGGTACCTGTAAAACCCACTAAAATTGTTGCGTGGGGAGCAGACGGCGCGGAACTTCCCTTCCAAGGCGAACAGGTTCTCGACACACAAATTGGGAAATATCGTTTCCAACATACATTCCTGATTTTTGCCAGAGCTGGAGCAACCCTTAACTTACTGGGTTTGGATATCTTGAGAAAGGTACCTCTGACTGTGAAGACTGGACCGGAGATGTGCTATAGAAGCGATGAATGGACTCGACCCGAAGAAACCCTCAGCAATGCATACTTGGAGGCGGTGGAACGGGTTGAGGGGCGGGAGTACGCGGAGTCTGTTAACCCAGAAAATCAATATGGTACAGATGACACCCTCCCCAGTACCTCTCAATCTGGTGGTCCATCCGTCCTTCTGGAAGTTTGCCAAGGCCAGAAGAAACGCAGAAGAGAGGAGTTCCTTCAAAACCCGAAAGAAGAGTATCTGGACACTCCGGGGTTGATCAAAATCCCAAAAAGAAATGACATCGAGACCATCCGGGAGCTAATAAAGGAAGAGGCTCAACTTGGAACTCCCGTAATGATGGAGATATCGGAAACACCAGAGACAAATGTAACCCCTAGAACGACAGAAACATCAGGAACTCCTGGTACAATGGAAACCTCGGAGATGGCAGTAACCTCAGGAACACCTGGTACAGGCGGAACCTCTGGTACGGAGAGAACTCCTGGTACGGAGAGAACTCCTGGTACGAGGAGAACTCCTGGTACAGCTGGAACTCCTGATACGGAGAGAACTCTTTGTACGGAGAGAACTCCTGGTATGGCTGGAACCCCTGGTACGACAGGAACCCCTGGTACGGAGACAACTCCTGGTACGAGGAGAACTCCTGGTACGGCCGGAACCTCTGGTACATGCAGAACTCCTGGTACGAAGAGAACTCCTGGTACAGCCGGAACTCCTGGTACGGATAGAACCCCTGTAACGCCAGTACTATCAAGAACTAGGGGTATGGGTAAAATTCCCCCACCCATTGAAATAACCAAAAAGTTCTCAGATGTGACAAATGGAGTTTGGACTGCACCAAACCTCAAACAGCAGGTTATCCAGGTGAATGGACTGAAGCCATCACTCAGTGCAGGAGTACCAGATGAATCGTTTGTGGAACCAGAGGATCTACATTTCTGGCTTGCTGCAACCACTATTCATGAGCCAAAGTGGAAATTGCATGTGAATGATACAGGGTGGCAGCTGGAGGAGGAAGAAACTGTCAGAGGATCGGAAAATTTGGACCACGACATGGAGGTTAGTGCGGAGATGTCAGAAATCCAGAATGCACCTGACAAGCTGAAAGAGAAGTTTATGATGGACGAAGAGGCCAAAGTAAAAGAAACTGTACCTGTCGCACCTGATGCCCTTAATGATAACTTTTGGGAGGAAAGTACAGTACATTCAGAAAGCCAAAACAGAAGCCCAACAAATGCTATGGTAGGATGTCTAAATCTGGAGGAGGGGAGCAAAGCTCAAAGTCTACAAGGAAGCTCAAATCAGGAACCTTTGCAACCAGAACTGGTGCAAGAAACCCCAAGATATTCCCTACGACCTAGAGGAGAACCCGTCAGCTATAAACGTTTCTATTCAGGAAGGCACAGTACTGACTAACTGACTATTAGGGATTGACAGACTAAGACGTAACCTGAGACCCTTCAGGTCAACCAGTAAAACCAGGACCCTTTAGGTCAACAAGCATCACTAGGACCCTTCAGGACACCACTATAAATATAAGTAAAAATAATCATAAATGGCCATGAAGTTAACAACAATCAATATGAAGTCATGCATTTTCCTTGGTTAGGGATGCTAGCGATGAGGTTTTAGTTTGTTTAAAGGATGGCGCAGAGTAAGCTGGATACATTCCAACTAGGTAGGGGTCCACCACCCGATGCCAGCATACAGAAGTCAGGGACACGTTCCAAACTGCAACAGAGAAAGTTGAGATGCTACCCGATACGTACATGACCACCGCAGAGCCGACTGATACCCCCAAACACCTGTTGGCAGGCCTAGCCAACTACATCCGTTTTGCCGCCAGAGCCGAGGAGTACATGACGAAGGTGACATGCTGCGAGGGCGCCATGAATGCACTCTTGGAAATCACGAAGTGGGTCCCCGTGTACCAGAGAATTGTCCGTGAGAGAGATTGCCTCTTGGAACGACGAGAGGAGCTGTTGGAGGTAAATGGCTAGCTGGCTAGAGAATGGGACGAGTCAATGAAACAGCGAGAAAAATGGCTGGAAGAACGCGAACTGTTGATGGAGCAAAGTTACGAGCTGGAAAGAAGATTGAGCGTTCACAGCGAGCGAGTGGACACACAGCCACCCGCGGCGAGAACTGTACCACCGCTAAAAATTCGCCTGCAACCCACTCAATACAACATCTCCGACTGCTGCATCTTCCCCTGCCTCAGAACCATCCCCACTGTTCGAACTGTTGACCCCAATCCAGCGTGCGCCTTCTCCCTGCCGCGGAGGTACCCCGTGTCAGGAGCCACCCCCAAATCAGTCTCCATTTCAACCAGAGGAACAGGGATGGTACGGAGTCTCTCCCGAACCACAGACAGCCATCACACCAGGGGCCTCACCGAGAAACCAGGACCCATCCATGGAAGAGGAGACACAAGACGAGCCTCAGGAGCAGCCAAACCTGACTGGAAAGTTGGGTACTGGGTTGGATCGGGACCCATTGACCTGTGCCGGGTGTCGACGTTCAGCCTGCCAACAAGCTCTTCGGCAGGGATATCCAGAATAGCGTCCAAATTAGTCGCGCCAACATCGATGACGCTGGCTTCCGCGGGGGCGGAGAGTGTGAGCAAATGCTCACAGGCTCCTCTATTCCATTCATTATAATATTTACATATTCCATAATACTACATCCATATGAGCAACCAAGAGAGATGTCCGCCACCATACCAAGGACAGACCCACACAGACCAGACCATTTGCTGCAGTTGGCCAACCTGAAAAGTGGAGGGGAGAAACCGAGGGACCTCCATTGCTGCCAGGGTTGAGTTCAGTTCCCCTTCAGCTATCCTTGTGGACGGTCGAGCATAAGGCCCGCGTATATTTGGCAGCTGTCCGATCCCCTGGTACGCATCCCCTGGTACGCTAACCCCTGGTACGCATCTCCTGTTACGCTATCCTCTGGTACGCAGTATCCCCAGTAACGCGGTATTGTGGTCTGTGCGCGAGTCTACCCCAGCAGAACATTCATCCGTCTTACATCCCCTCGGTAAAAGGGTAGTGTCGCGAGTTCGTCCCGGCTCCCTGGACTCCATCTATGCTCTGAGTGATCCCGACTTCTGGCGCGCATCCCCTGAGAACTTTACTTCGCCCTCAACGTTGAAAGGCTTCCTACGGGCACCTGGTTCACGTGAGTGATTAATTGTTTCATTGGCCAATGATATTAGGTTGTGACACAGTTTTCTGAGATAGGACTCATACACATTAGCAGTGATACTCTACAATTCTATACTAATTCATGAGAAGCTGTCTAAGATTAACATTCTTCGTCCATAAGCAAATAGCGACATACCTTAAGCTTTTTGGAATTTTAATCTCATTTGTAATACAACAATTCGTCTAGTCTGACATTCACCTTTTATAAAGCTAACACTGAAGTTGCTAACAGTACAATTTGTGGGAAAACCCATCCTTTATTCAATTGTCATTTTTGACCTCTTTAATGGTCCAAGTTCCTTTTATTTTACCTGTTAATACAAACGCGTTTTGTTAAAGGGTTGTTTCCTTTCAGCAGACTACCTGAATCCCCCACTTTCTGACAAAGGTCCTTAGGGGCACTAGACGCCCAGTAACTCACTTGCTTTCTACACTCGATCGAGTACAGTTCACATTCAGTTATTTTCAAACCCTTCAGGTTAGAGCCTAGTTGAGCTCAGTCTTTTTTTCAAAGTAGCCCTTCTGGCTTATAAATCTGAGATACTTCAGAAGCAGCCTCATCTCCCAGCCGCCGTAGTTACGCTTCCAGGTAATTATATTTCACGCTATTTCTTAAAGTAAGCCTAATTGATATTTCTGATATTCTAGTTTAAATGCTTTCATTCTAAATTCTTACCAACACACACACATAACGCTCTCAAATAGCTGTGAACTTCCAACTTGCCTTAAATTCTAACTTCAATCCCCAAAACCATTCTCATTTCTAAAACCCCCGGCTTACAGTAATAATTTGCAGCGTTTTTTCATCGTTATTATTAGTATTAGTACGTATTTTCAGTAAACACTCGGTCTTTTTGTGGGCGAATAATCAGTATAAAGTTTCGGCATAAATCGAGAACTTTCGAGAGATAACGATTTTTCTAGGTGAAATCATTTCCTAGTATCATTTCCCTAGTAAGTACCCAACATGAATTTTCCTTCGAACAATCTCTATTATTTGTGTTAGAAAGTATGTCTGCTAGTATCGAGTGTGGTAACAAGGACGGTTATGAGTTGAAATCGAATGTTTTTTCACGACGGTTCTATTTAACACAAAAAGACATTAATTTCGCAATAAACGTGAAGCGTTGATACTTCCCCCCCCCCCTCCACTCAGAATTCCCAGAATATGACTCTTCCACTCGATGGAAAACAATTTAAGAATGTGACTCGGTTGGTTCAAACATATCTACTCACACTCTTCAAATCTTAGGAAATTATAAAGATAAATAATACAAAACCTTAAGAAAGTGAAAAAAAAAGTCTGCCAAGTTTCGATGAGAAAGATGGACTTCATGTTAAGTTTAATAATTAAACTACAATTAAATACAATTATTGTATCCTAAATGTATAAACATCAACACGATTGAGAATATAGGTAGTCAATCGTCCAGGATATGCGAAAAATTTATTTGTCGACAATTTTTATTATGTTTCTGATCTAAGTAATGATCGAACATTTCATCAAAATCGGAACTTTATTCAGTATTTTAGTTTTCCCTGGAAAAATGAATTATTAAGTCTACCAAGGTAGCGGAAGCTTAAGTTTCTCTTTTCAAGGTTGAAAAAAAAAGTTCTCCAAAACTGAAATTTCCACTCGCGTTTTAGGTTTCAGACCTTTCTGAACAATTTTGGTTCCGTTTCTGTCTGTCTGTGTATCTGTCTGAAATCCTTGCGAAAGCCATAAATTCTACAATTCTCATCCGATCCCGAAGAAATTTTCAGGGATTGTGCGGGTTGGCGTGTAGATGGCCCTCCATCAAAATCGTTACCCCCGGACTGATATTAGCCACTGCGCAAGCGCAAAAGTATATTTCCTTGTTACAGCCGTAACTTCTACATTTTCTAACAATACTCAGAGATTGTGCCGGTTGACGAGTACAGTTCCCGATGACCCTATGAGGGTAGTGCAAGGTACTTGATGAGATTGATGTTTTGAGATCAACTACTATGCATCGAATCATCTATACAATCGGGTTATGGATACGAGGAAGCTATGTGCCATACCCACTTGGGAGACTTTTCTGAGTGCAATGGCTCCTACTGATCCGAAAGCAATAACATTTTTATATACAATAATCCTGAAGATCACGTTTAATACGATATTAATTTGAACGATATTGGTTTTCAGTAATGTAGTCAAAGAATTCAACTTCATGTGAGCACACATGATACTATTCATCTAACATTAAAAATCATAGAAAGACGACAATCTAGGGATTAACCCATATTTCCTGTAAATGTTGTCAATATTTTGCCATTTTACTTCCAAGTCACTACGGAAGTGTGTAAAGAAAAAATGGTTCCAAGTTTTGAAAAGTGACAAAAAATGTAGAAAAAACAAAATTTCCACTTTTTTCCGGTTTAGAATAGCTTTTACCTCTCGGGCTAGCCTTTGCTACCATGATTACTGTTTGAACATTGCAAACACCAGTGCACATTACCAGTCCAAGCAGAAGGCCATTCTAGTAACCAGAATACTGAATATCTAAGAGTATTATACCCATTATAATAATTTACCTTTTACCTTTCCAATGTACGTTCGATTGGAATTACTGTATATCCTTTGCATTTGTTGAATAAAAGATCACGTCTCCCATTGGGGATTCGATAAGGGTGGAAAATGATAAGTGGGATAAAAACCCAGAAGGGTACCCTCCCTTGGGGATGCTTCCCCTCTTATGAATTGAGAATTTGAACGATAATTTCACCCTCAGCCATGCCCCCAGGTTCAGAAATGTGGTGAAGCCAAAACAACAGCAATGGGAATGAAGATTTGTCGTTACTCACCTAATTACAATATCGATCTTAGATGTGTGGAGATATTGGAGGAAGATTGAACTACTTCCATTTCGTAGGGGCGTAAACACTTTTTTTCTGAAATTTACATACGTGTCCACCCTTGTTACCACACGCTAAAGTAGCAAACATACTTATAAAAATAATAGAGAATTTTTGCAGGAACATTCATGTTTGGTACTAGAAAAATGATTTTCAGTCGGTTTTCCAACTAGAAATGTCGCTATCCTTTCGTTGAAAAACTCTTGATTTATGTTGAAACATTATTTTAATTATTAGTACATAAAAAATCGTGTTTTTACCAATAATAACTGTGGGGTACCACTATTGGTTTATATCATAATTTACATGAATAAATCAAAGCCTTAGGTCATCCAACACCAGTCACAACAAACCCGGGGTCATTCTCCTGGTTTTTCCAGGGCCCCTTGTATATAGGGCCCCTAGCCTCAAGGGCCAGGGTTTCGGTGGTGGACGATCTAGAGTCAGTATCTCTGATGAAAATCTTGCCTTCCTTCTTTGAAACCTTGCCAAGGTCAGTTTTAGGCCTTCCAAATTTCCTCACCCGATCCAATATTCAACTAGACGGGCTGACACAAGCATAGTGATAGGCACCAAAAAGAATATTGTCTCCATCTAGTAAATGTTGTAAACTTCCTAACTTGAAGGGCTGTCATAAGCATAGTGAAGGGTACCAAGCGGAATAAACTCAGCTCAAATTATCCAATATATATTCTCTTTGTCGGGCTGTCATAAGCAGAGTGCCAGGTACCAAGGAGGAGTTATATTTACCTCGAACCTTAGGCAACACGGGGCAGGAATTTCCTGGTAGCCTAGCCAAACTCCTCTCACACACCTCAACCTACTTTAAAGCAAGAAGTACCTATTTAAATTAAATTTAAATTCAAGTATAGGGAAATTGAAAACGTAAGGCTAAACACTAGCTCTTACAACTGGTGACCCCGACTATTGTGACCTGATTTGTGAACGAAATTTCAATTAAAAAAAAAATTCAAAACAAAGGTAACATAAACCCCAATTTTTTCCTAAAATTAAAAAAAAAATAATTCAAATCCTTTGAAATTCAGTCCTTAAGAAAAATCTTAAGTATAACAATTCCAAAGCTCAATTTTTTTCACTAAATTACGCTTTTTCCAGGGCCCCTGGGGTATTCCTCTGACCCCTCGAGGGGAACTATTATATAGGGCCCCTGGCCAGGGATTCGGTGGTTGGACGATCTAGAGTCAGTAGCTTTGACGAAAATCTTGTGTTCCTTCTTTAAAACCTTGCCAAAACCTATAATCAAAACTTGGTCCGTTTTAAGTCTTCCAAATTTCCTTACCCGATCCAATATTCAACTTGACAGGCTGTCATAAGCATAGTGACGGGTCTCAAGCGGAATTTACTCAGCTCAATTTCTCCAATATACCTTCTCTTTGACGGGCTGTCATAAGCAGAGTGCCAGGTAACAAGGAGGAGTTATATTTACCTCAAACCTTAGGCAACACGGGACAGGAATTTCCTGGTACCGCTCACACACTTCAACCTACTTTAAAGTAAGAAGTACCTATCTGAATTCAAATACAGGGAAATTAAAAACGTAAGACTGAACACTTACAATAACAATCTTAAATCTTATCAATTAAAAGTCTTACAATAACAATAAAAACAGGCGATATCGCCGGAATGTGGTTGGCGGAAATTTGGATTGACCCCAGCTGGAAGACATACTAAATTATTGTAAAAAAATTGTCATAGCAATTAATTAAAAGGACGAACAAATTGACCAGTGGAAGGGGACAAGGTATCGAAACAATAATTGTATTGCCTTTCTGTGCATACCTATCCAATCAGTTCTCCGTACTTAAATAACAAAAACGCAGAAACGAAAAAAATTGTATTTTTGCTTCCTCACTACCGAAGGTAGGGAAGCTTTGTATTCGTGAAAGAAGTGGAAAAAAAAATGTCCCCCAAAATCAAAATTTCCACTTGCTTTTTGCGTTTTAGAGCTTCCCGAACAATTTTGGTTCCGTGTCTGTCTGTCTGTGGTCAATCCTTGTCCCGGGCAAAACTATACTTACCTGTGTTCCGATTTTATTGAAATTTTCAAGGATTGTGCGGGTTAGGTCCCAGACGGTCCCCTATCAATTTCAGCACCTTCGGACCAATAGGAGCGAGTGCGCATGCGCAAACGTGAATTTCCTGGAACCTCGGTTTCTCGGTTTCTAATGAACCGATTTTGCTCAAATTTGGAGGTTAGTTAGGGACTAACTTCTAAGAGACACCCTATAAGTTTCAATCAAATTGGTCAAGCAATAGCCGCTGCGCATGCGCGAACTTTAAATTTATGGTTACAACCAAAACTCCGCAACTATTCAACCAATTTCGATGAAATTTTCAGGGATTGTGTGGATTAGGTCCTAGACGGTGGACCGCTAAATAAAATTCTACGTTGAAAAACGTCTGCCAAGTTGGGTGGGCAGTATAGCTTCCTCACTCATTGTAACATGGACGTATAAAATCAGTTGGCGAAAAAATTATGATTCAAAGAGTTATTGAATACCAAAATATTGGCGATAATATGCGGGATAGGGTTGCAGGTAAGTATTAATGTTTATAATAGAGTTGTAAATAGTTGTGGTATATACCTAAACCACTGAAATAAAATAACGAAAGAGTGTAGGTATAAAATAAAACTACGAAGTTATGACGATAATGATTATTATTATTCAATACTAAAACTATAATAGGTGTACGTATTAGGATTATGGGTACTATATACCACAACTATTTACAACACTATTATAAACATTAATACCTGCAACCCTATCCCGCATATTATCGCCAATATTTTGGTATTCAATAACTCTTTGAATCATATTTTTTTCGCCAACTGATTCTATACGTCCATGTTACAATAGTGAGGAAGCTATACTGCCCACCCAACTTGGCAGACGTTTTTTCTTTCTCATTATTTCTTATTTTATCACAAAAGACGGAATAGTACAGACTTTTAAATTTGTCATTAGCCATCCCGAACAGCTTACAGAAAATCGTGAGGTAGTAGAAGACACATGACAATATAATACATGACAATATAATAGGTAGCAATTGAAAGAAGTGGTTCTTAATTTATTGTTGCCGGGCATTGTAAGTGAAGCGCGGTACGTGTTGGATGTGGTTATCGATAGCTCCCTCAATTTTCAGTTTAGATCTCAATCTATTGTATATTTGTACCCCACATCTGAATTTAGATGGCTTTTGGAGAGAAAGTCAAAAAAGTAATATAAAACGGGCAACTTTGCCTACTCTGGGGGGCCTTGCCTGCCATAATTAACTTGTTGATTTTTTCGCCTACCCAGTAAAATTTACAATAGTTTACGGATGTCCTTAGCAATCAGATTATCAGAGACCTTAGCTATTCGACTAATGGACTCATTTCACGAACGACTCCAGAAAAAGACTTTAAAATAGGAAAACCTCGATAAATTCGGGTTTATGTTCAGGAGTAACCCATTTCGTTATTCATTATAGACTCCAGGTGGCTCGTTATCTCTCCAATGCTCAAGTCTCTATCTCGTGGGGCAATCAGGGTTAGTAACCATTCACAACGGCTCAGCATTAGCTCTTAACTGTCCTCCGAACGGTTCCTAATGCGTTTAGGAACTGCATACAGATTGTTATTATCGGGTTTCGCTAGATCCTGGATCTACCGGAATAATAATGCTGGCTTCGTTCCAAAGTACTGGTACCTCACAGCTGAGGCAACAAAGATATCCCTTATCTAGAATGTATGCATGAAGCCTCTTCCGGTGTAGTAGGGACCATTCTACCAGTTGAGGTGAACAAATATGCAGTAAGTATGGTCAGATTCAATCATTCGCTTACACAGTTCGAAGAATACTCTTTGTGTAGATGTCTAACAATTTATAGATTGGATCAACTGGAAAATCTTTTGAATACTCATTTTTATGCAGCACTGGAATATTTTCACTTCTTCCAAAATACACTAATTCTCTGGTTCATTTTTTCGACTCATCGTTATTGAACGTTGTAGAAACGCATTGTCAAATACAACATTTTGTAAAACGAATTCGAAATTCACTTAGCTAATAACTTTTACACGTAAAAAAGTAGGTAATGATTTACACGTAAAATACCCAATTAAAGGTTTTGACATTTTCATGTCTTTGCTTTGGCACATAACCTGAAAAATCGTCACGAAAACTAAGCAAGTCTTGCTCACGCGACCAATAAATAAAATAGACCCACTGTGTTGCGTAGAGAACAATCAACTGTTTTCTTATTTTGATGCTTGGGTACATGAACTAACAACCTTACTTCACTACCTTGTTGTGTAGTGGTTGACATGAAAATGTCCCAATGTGTTGCAGACTCGTATGCAAGCATTTATAATCTAACCGTCTAGGTAAATTTTCAATTAACTTTTTAACGTAGTGTTGTATTTTTCTTAATAAACTTTGAAGTTTGTATGTTCAAGATAGGAGATTGTTTGCCCAAACAAACGCGTCTTTTAACGAATTTTCAAAGAAAATGAAGCTATTGCAATGGCCTCAAAATTTTCGGAATGGACTTTTTCGAAAAAGTGTTTCACTGAAATCCGTTTTGGAACATTGTGAAACGATCCCTAAAGTTTTTCCAAAAATCATATGTATATGTATATGTGTCATTCCGCACGATAACTTGAGTAATAATTAAGCAAAACTTGTTGTAGTTTTCGCCAAAATGTTCGTAACAACAAACAAAAGGACGAGTTCGTTAGCCAGAAATTTTGGACAACCCAAAGTGGTTCAAATTTCAAAAATAGTCCAAAAAACGGGTTTTTATCGTTTTTTTTGTGGTTATAACCTATACAATCATAGTAATATATGGTATATTCGGATTCAGAACAAAATTTATGATATCAATACGTTTCCAAAAATGAAAATTGTCCGAAAATTGTGTATATACATATATATAAAATGAAAACGTGCGTATATTTTTTGCACCCAGAAATGCAGTAGCCGTGTGGGGTACTCTATGAGTTCGTGGAGACGATTAGAACATGAATATGGACTCCTAACATCTTCAAAGCATACCCAGTGCATACAGTATGTTACCAACAATAGCCGTGTGGGTACTCTATGAGTTCGTGGAGACGAGTAGAACGTGAATATTGACTCCTAACATCTTCAAAAGCATACCCAGTGCATACAGTATGTTGGTATAGTATACTGAAAATCGAAAAAACCAAGAGTAGCCGTATGGGTACCCCATGAGTTCAATGAGACGAGTAGAACGTGACTCCGAACATCTCGAAGCATACCCTTTGCATACAGTATAATGTAATGGTATACTGAAAAAAAAATCGTGTAAAAAAAAAATCTAAAAGAAATTGCAGCACTATTGTTCCTTTTCTCAACCATACCTTCAACTGAAAGATTTCTTTGAAAATTCTCTCATTCATGCTGCATGAATGGACTTTTTTTTTAATCTCCTAGAATAGGTTCCCGTACTTGCAGCTTCCTTCTTCCCCAATCTGGCATCAGTTCCCAACAATACGAGTAATAAGTAGACGTACGAATTGTAGACTCCAACCCTGATATAGAAATTTGGTGAGCGCACCTCCTGATCTCAGTGTTGTCAATGCTGGGTACACTGTGTAAAATTTAAATGGCCTTTTACATTATAAGAGCTTAGAGGCTTAGGAATTTAAATTTAATAAATTATTCATTGGAAATTGTTTAGCTAACTTTTTTCTATTCACTAGTAGGCAGACATCAATACTGTTAAACTCATAAAATACCGTACACTTATTCTGTGTTTCTTTTTAAGAAAGGTTCGGGTTGTACAAGAAAAATGGGACTGGAGTGTAAGGGGCGTTTTGCTTCTGAATGCGTAATTGCCAAGGCTTTTAGTTTTGACAATGGTGGATAGATTATTACCCCGAACCCCTTTTCGCCGAATTTATCATGTATATGAGGCAACAAATTGATTCCGGCCCCCGCTCAACCCCACCACCATGAAGCCGATCCGCCATGGTTTCTACCAGGGGTTCTTCCCCTTCCAATCAGCCTCCCCAGAGGATAAGGACCTCGATCTCAGAACCTTCCGGGGTACGGGACCTCGTTACCTCTCGAGGGGTGAGAGATTACATCGAATAGTCTATCATTGATTTTCAGAATGGGGGAGATTACATGGGAAAGTCGATAAAATGTCCTGTGTACACACAGATATCTGACTTTCGCCAATATGCCTGACCTGGTACGAGACCCCCTTTAAGATATTTTCACGGTACGTTGAGCATGGACCCGAAAATCCCTGAGAGTCCACTTTTCGAATAAAAGCGAATGAAAAGGAAAAACATTCCTACAACAGAAGTCCTTAGCAAATATTTGCATAAGCTCTTTCACTCAGAGAACTACTGTACACTCCAATTTAAACCTTACTGCCTCTCATTCAATTTATTAAAGTACCTTCTCCAGTTAAACAAGTGTCCCGGGCTACTCAAATCCAGACTAAAAGATCTACCGTTAAGAATATCAAAGTTTTCATCAGCTCCAATGATTATCACTACCAGTTGTTTTCAGTTTCCGGTACTTATCATTCGTTTTTGAAAATTCAACACCATCTTGAATTGATGAAATAACGTGATGGAACATAGATAGATTTTTTTTTTTTTTTTTTCAGCTCAAATATACACTTTATCTATCTATCTCATCGTCTTGGAACATTCCTTAGTTTGGTAATAAATTATCCTAATCAAGCGACCGATTGGTCCTACAGAGCTGAGGATGGTACCAATCAATTCTTGAAAATTCAGTCAATTTTAAATGAATGAAAAAACAATACCTGTATATCGAAAGTTTTCGAGCTAGGGCGTTTTGAAAATGGTTTCCCCTATTTTGAACCCCTTAGAAGAGACTGACAATAACCAAAATATTCGGGACACAACTGGATCCCAAATGGAGGCGATATACCTAATTCATCAAAATTGTCCAAGAAAGCTGGGGAAAGTGGCGACCAGTCGGTTTTTGGGGCTCTACATACATTGAAACGTAAACCATCAAATTTTGAAGGGAGGTTATAATTTTTTCTTTTTCGATTCCAAAGGTTATTTAATGAAAATAATAAACCAAAATTGACTAACCACATTATAGAATTCATTGCACGAAATCTATAACAATAATATTCTTCTGTTTGTATCGACTAGATTGTTAAAATCCAAAGTTTTTTGCCGTTAATAATTCATGTTTACAAAGGATGGCTGGAGAATAGGACAGACTTAATAGCACTCACTGAGACAAGAAAGCTCTGAGCACTGAGTAGCACAATTGGATCTGAATAGGAACCCTCCAAGCACATTCAAGGCAAGGTAGACCCTGGACAACATGAAAACAAGCAAGTAAACGATGGCTTTCGATCGCAATAGGTGGAGGGAGCTAGTTGTGGCCCTAAGCTTCCCGAGGGAATAAGTGAACTTGATCGTCATCATCACTATCAAGATTACAAACGCTGATGACCCTCATTTACATCTCAGTTGAGACTAGGTACTTCTAATAGCGTACTTAAAACTAGCTAGTAATAATAAATAATAATGAGTAGCTACGTATAATAGCAAGTGCGCCAGTGAAGAATGATAGTCATTGGCTTTTCACAGATTCATCCAACAACATAATATTGAAAAAATTTGCGTTTTTCGTTGACAACCTACATAATAATTGTACCGGTTCTTCATATTATTTTGTGAACTCTTCATTGATTCAGGTACGGCTTTAGAGAAGGATTTTGATTTGATGCTCTCATAGAATGAGAGCACCAGTCCCTGAACATTGGCCGAATAAATTCCCTAACTCCCGGAACTCCGGAGATTGCGGCCACTGCCGCCAGCGCAGCGACTCAGTGGCGTGGCAGAGGGAGCCGACTGTAATACGGGAATACCTTCCTATTCAACAACCCTTTATTGCCGGAATTCTCCGGGGAGGAATACAGCTCTCTGTCTCTCAGACTTCAAACCCCCCGCAAACCTCTCGTTACCCTCCCTAAGGCAATGGCATCTAATACTGAAGCAGCAACAATTTCAGATTATGAACTAGGTACTTAATAAACTGAAGCAAATTATAGTAATGATTGATATTGCTATAACCATGATTCCACACTGACGAGTTGATACACTTTATCACAACTCGTTAATGGTAGTGGATGATACCTTTAGTAATAGCAGAATATCGTTACTGACCAACCACCATGGCATATATTTATATCACCTTTGCCGTCCAAACACGCGTTCCCGCATTCAAATTTTACAAAGCCCATCAATACCATTATATTCAAAGAAGCACCTCCTTATTGGACCAGTATTTGGTCGGCAGCAGCAAACACATACATCAACAAAGTTCAGGCAGTTCAAAAATTAAGGCTCATTACAGGAGCACCTTGGTTTATGAGGAATAGCTCCATACACTTAGATTTGGACAATCCTGAGGTTTCAGAGGTACTCAAACAGTTGAATTCCATCAAAAACTTTTTACACGTCCCAATACCTCTTTTCTTCCACAAGAAATGCCGAAAATCCTTCACCATCAAGAAATCAGAGAAGATTTTAAAGAATGACATTCGAACTTTGCTGACAACAAATAGCGAATTCCTATTAAGTAATAATGTGATGACGTACAGAGTCACTCATCCCCAAAGTTCGAAATATCATGGAAAATTGAACATGTATATCAATTTATTATCTATACATCTAAGAATGTAAATATATTATTGCGTGTTATATAATATATTATTGAACATTCAGTTGTAGCCCACCACAGGGTAGAATCTACTGAACACGTTTTTAGCTAATTTATACAAACATATTATTATTATTATTGTTATGCACCATGTAAAATAAAGTTGTTAAAAATTCATCGGTCCACCTTTTTGTTCAAAAAAATCCACCGCCGATTTAATACCCCTTTTTCGTGTCACGGATATCTATATAAATATTATACTCTATCGATAAATCCAACTCTTTTGCATGGCTTCTTTCCACAGATCTCTCTCCTTCGGCCTGATATCTGCTGCTACAGCGATGCCATTTTCAGTATGCAATACGTATTTATCACACAAAAAGGACGCCATTAAACTGAAAACCCCTTCTTTTATTTGCTGCTCTCTTCTGTGCAAATTTCACTCTCCAACGACCGTTAGCTGGTTCCAGTGAAATCACAGAAGTTAATGCCACTCGGCTCTGGAGATTACTTGGATTGGTGACCGCTCGTTATCAGGATAGCAAGCCCTCATAATTTTTCGAGTTAGGCTGTTGGTGACCTCCCTCCCCCCCCCTCCACAAGCTTCCCAAGGAGATGAGGCAATAAGTAGCGAAATGAGAGAACCAATTTTGATGTGTCCTTTGAAGGACAGCTCATGACGTCCGCGACGTCAGGAATGGAAGTCGGACGAAAATACATCCAGAGATGTTTGTTTACTTTTGTTACTTTACTTACTGAGCAAATATCACTCTATACTGGGCCCAGTCATTGTGTTCTAGATGGGATTCCACTAACAACAACCGACGTAGTAGAGGCGGGCAATGAATGTATGAATTGTATTCATTAGTGTTATTAATGGGTTAGTCAGATGGGGTACAATATCACGGGGTAGGTACCTACAATACCGTACGTGGAACAAACAAATATGAGAAGTAGTCAATGCCAACTGGAGTGATAAACCAGCCGAAAGGGTCCGGCTACTACAAAGTGTTGATGGGGTACTACAACAGTGAACCGGATGGGTGGTTAAGGGCGAGTTGACCCGGGACATCGGTCATATTCCCTCCGCACGTGATCCGACTAAGAAACGAGATGTTACACGTTTTCCCGCCGGTAGTGTTTGTGGTTCGGAAAAGTGGGGGAGAGTCAGAGAGAAGTTGTTGGGAATTGCAGGGGAGCAGCAACAGAATGAAGAATTAGTGTGGTACTCCCAGCTCTTCCCGGTGACAAACTGGCACGAGACCACATATCAAATTCTTCTCCCCTGAAGAGCATCCTAGCTGGAGAGGCATCTATACTGATGAATCGGGATTGGGGAGTGCCAAACACTTGCTCAGTCCTCCTGTTATTGGAAGTTGTTGGATTTGAAAGCTGGTTTCGAAACACTCCAAATGCTAATTGTGCTTCAATATACTGATGTCTCTCCTGTTTTTTTTCTATTTTGAGATATTAGGTTGCGATCAGATATGTTGACGTTATGGAGTCTGAAGCTAGCAAATCATTGTGTAGCTTCTCACAGTTTGTTATTCACAACATGGATTTTATGACAATAATGGAGAATACTTCGTAACCACTAAATCGAGTACAGAAGGCGAACTTTAAATGTAAAGACAACCATCATGCTAGTACTTACTCAATTGTTGTTTGAGATTATTGAAAGCATGCCTGCACTCAGCGATTCTGTGATTTTAATGTTTGTATCCACGCACATGTTCATTATCGAAGAAACATGTTTTGAACGAACACACAGGTGTATTCCTCACGATCAGCGTTTCTCTTTGTTTTTTCAAATCGACTTCCAACACAGTTGAACATTCAGGACGTTGCTTGTTGTGCTAGCAACCGGACTGCATGAGTTTTTTTCTTTCCTCAGACCAACAGTCGATTTTGATTGTCTCCACGCTCCGGCGTTTAGGCAATTAAGGGGAACAAAGGAGAGGCTTTGAAGGAACCTCAAAAGGTGGGAGGCTGATTGCTGATTGCCAAGGAAAATCTCATCATTCTCCTCTCTTTTCATACCCTCGCTTCCCTCGGTTTTCTCCCCTCTTCCCAGAGGAATCATTTGAAAAGTAATGAGGGGATGCGCCTGAGGCTACCACTTCCCAAAAGCTTGGTTTGCATACCATTCCTCATGTCCATCTTAATTAACATCCCAATGTGATTCTTATTAACGAGTGTCTATCAACATCCGTGGTGTGGAGGGTATACTAATTATTAATAGGTGCACGTGGTTCTCCCCTACATCTCTCAATCTCTTCAATTGTCCATCCATAGCATCAAATTCTATAAAACCATAAAAGCTATACAACTTCCCATTCTCTCATAAGAAATTCCTTTGGGTACTTGCTACATGGTTTACGGTATTTAGGTACCTATAATGAGAAAAACCTTTCCTATTGGTATATAGATCCAAAATAGAACAGTTCTCAACAATAGTGAAAGCTTGGAAAATTAATCGTCAAAATAAGATAAGCACCACGTACCACTGGTGCTTACCACATGGTCAACACAACTACACCAAATCCAACGGCTGAGTGCAGTTTTCAGGAATCGGAGATCCTCGTCAAAACGCGAGGAGAAAAACATGAGTGATGGAAAGGGAGACCCGATTGTTTTTACCATGGCAGTAGGAGCCTGAGCTTGATTGAGAGGCTCACGTAGTCAAGTGCGGGCTGAAGTGCCTCTGACAGGATTCCAGGGCACATTTGGGTCAAGCGGACTGCCCACGTAGGTACTTTCAAGTGAACTGGATTTATACGCAAGGAAAAACGTTCAGCGAAGAAGGTTTTTCCCTGAATAGTATTGATGTAGCGTGGAAGAATACCTTTTGGTTTATTATTTTCAATAATGACCCATTGGAATCGAGCAAGAAAAGAAATTTTAAACCCCCTTAAAAATTTAATGGTTTGCATTTGAAAGTTTGAAAACCAAATATCAAATTTTAAAAAAATCCGTCCCTCCGCCGTACGCGGCACTTTTCTTAGCAACCATGGAAAAATTTTATTCAAATTTTTTGGTATATGGGCTCTATTTGTGGTTTAGTTGTGCCAAGAAGATTTTGGTTGATGTCGGTTACTTCTAAGGGGTGAAAATTAAAGGTTGAAATTTTCGAGAGAGAGTCCTAGCTCGAAAACTCTCGAAATAGAGGTATTGTTTTTTTCACCAATTTGAAATGTATTGAATTTTTAGAGACCACCCGGAGCTCTGTAGGACAAACCGTTTGCTCCCTACGAGTACTTAAGTTATGCTGATGTACCGAGGAGGTCTAATCTCCGTTCAAATTTTAGCTGACCAAAATCCGATTGCTATTCGTTTCTTCGAGTTGTACTCAGTTTCACCTCTTTAGCAACCAGTAATCAAATTTCCTTAAGAAGGAATCCCAACTCCATATTTCTTCGAATCGAGCGTGAAGCGTTTATTTGTGATAAATAGGGAAATTGGATTACTGGTTTATTTCGTTAATTGTTTCAAAATAAACTTGATTGTGAAGGTGTGAAGGCAGTATGTGTAGTAAGTAGGTAGTAGATACCTATGGTTAGTAAGTTTAAAAAAATAGTGACAATGGCAAAGTTGAGATCTTTGCGGACGACAGAAATGTAACTAACATAAATGTTGTAATACTAACATAACAAATTTTGTGAAATAATTTGCAGCGTTTTTTTGGTTTATTATTTTCAATAGTGAACCTTTGGAATCGAACAAGAAAAACAATTTTTTAACACCTCAAAATTTGATGGTTTACGTTTCAAGGTACGTAGAATCCAAAAATCGATTACAAATTTGGCCGTCCGTCCGCCGTACGCCGTCCGCGGCACTTTTGCCACTTAGCATTGACCGATTTTGATGAAATTTCGTATGTAGGCCCCATTTGGGGTCTAGTTGTGCCCCGAAGATTTTGGTTAATGTAGGTCACTTCTAAGGGTTCAAAAATAAATTGTGAAATTTTGAAAACGCCCTAACTCAAAAAATGTTGATATAAAGGTATTGTTTTTCCTTCAATTTAAGATTCTATAGAATTTTTAGAATTCTTTGAGACCACTCGGAGCTCCGTAGGACAAACCGTTCGTTCCCTACGAGAATTTAACGGTTGGATGTACGATAAATCAGAAACACGAGAGTGAATCTCAAAAGAGGCCTAATCTCCGTTCAAATTAAAGCTGACCGAAATGCGATCGATGTTTTTCTTCATGTTGGATGGTTGGTGGCTTTGCAGACGAGTGATCAATATAGAAAAATAATAAACCATTGTGTAATAATTTGCAGCGTTTTTCTTAGTTGACGAAAAGGTATTAAAATGGAGATGTTGAAACGCTTCATCTACACTTAGAGAGACAGGATGACTCTAATACTGATCTTGAACCAGGGGCTAGTTGGAGTGTGGGAATTCCTTTAGTCACAAATCGTTCATCGTAAGCCCAGAGACCATTTTGGTGATCACAACGACCTATTCATTCATTTCTCTCTCTTTTGCGTGAAGAGGGCTCTTGAATCTTTCATCACCGAAAATGATACGTTCATAATCTAGGAAATTATATTACTCGTACTACAAGTTGGATTCCACTCGAAATCACTCAGATTGTGAATGGTGTAAAAAAGGCATTCAAATACTGCTGTTCATCCGGAATCACACCATTAGGGAAGCTATGCCTTTATCTCCACAGGAAGAGAGATTTTTTAACGTGATTTATTATTACAACTGAATGTACAATCCATCTAGCAATATTACATTTCATGTCTACATTTCTTGAGAGCCCGTTTACAGTAAAACTCAGACTTTGACTAACAACAGTATCTTCAACACTGAGCTAAAATTGCACTTTAACAGCACTAACTAAAGTCAGTAGTTTCTTTCGCTTGAGTCCTCGGAGTTCACCCTCTTTGCCCAAAAGGTTGAGCATTTTCGGGTTCACATGATCGTAGAGGCGTTATTCGTGCCTCTTTGCAAGCCTTGCATTTATTTCGAGGATTGTTTCCATCCTCAAATCCCGATGAATAACATCGTTTCTTATGAACTAAACTTCTCAGAGTTTTATTTCGGGAGGTTTAGATTTTATGAATGTTTGTTTTCTTGACACAGCCCCCAGCTGAATCCCATTGGTCCAGATAAAGAAGGATCTGCTTATATATTAGCAGTTTATACTAGAGAGAGAGACCATAATTCCTCCCCATCAACCAATACATCCTTCTTAATTTAATTTTCATTTCCTCTTTTTTTGCTTTTATAATATAAAACACATATTATGTGTTTTTTTTTTAAAGTTTAATATGGAGTCGAGGGTCATTTCCAAGTATTAAACAGCATAATATGCTTTAACATATTATGTAAGGGGTGAAATTTTTCTAGTCACGAAATTACAAGATAGGGCTTCAATCTTCGATCGATAATTAATTTTTGGCTTTCATGTTGAAAACGAAAGTTACTCAATTAATTCCGATTGTCAGAGGTACATAGATTACGTTGCACAGTTCCAACACACTCTTTAAAGCAGTTTTATAGTACACAATGGTTTTTTATCGAAGTAAGATATTCAAATGAAAAATATGAACTTTAGGCTGTCGTCTTCATCTTTTTCCTTATTGTTGCATCCTATTAGAATAGTAAAACACGTAAAAAAAAAACACGTAGTGTACGCTGATTATATGGATAGAAGTAACTATTACAAAAACTTAAATTCTATCTCATATATTATCATGTCTGAAAGGGCCGTTATAATAAAAAGCCTGTTGATAATGTTTGAAATGGGAGAACGGCTTCGCGCAGCGCGCAATTTGAAGGAGCGAGTAGCAGGAAAGGTTGGGGTAGCAAAACAAACAGAGGCAGAGGCCTCTTTGTTGACTTGAAGCATTACTTAATTGAATCATGCGACCCGAGATAAGAACAATGCAAAGACCCCTAGAATGAAGATGTTGAGGAACCTCAGGGAAGCTCTAAAACGCACGCGCGCTCTTCAGGCAAAAGCAACAACAAACATTATGAAATCGATCTCCCCTCTATTGAAAGGGTTGAGGGTTAATGAATGAATGGTTTTAGAGATGGGAAAGGGGATGATCATGTCGTAATTCGGAAGCGCCCTCCCGAGGGTGTGTGTCCTTTTCAAATGAGAGTAGAGGGAGTCTTTATCTGATTTTCAGAGGGAAATATTTGTTTATTCCACGACATGTTTGTAACTAAGGAAATGGAAGGCTGTGATGAGGAAAACATTATATTCAATGGTCATATCTACGTGTATTGCAGGCAGGTATCCGTTACTATTGTTTATCAGTTCTAATCTTGTGGTATATGGTAGCTATAAACCAAAACTAGTGACAACTTTGTGAGACCAATTTTTTTGGGTTTGAAATTGTAATTTAATAACGTTTTGAAACCTCGGGATAAGTTACCGATGAATAAAAACCTTTTCAACAAAAACATATAGTTAATTAATGCATGCATTCCAGGGGACGTCCCATTGGAGCGGTAGGTCAATTTAAACCAGTTGGTAAGCGGTAAAACTGTTTCACTTGGGAGCCTCGAATTTGAAGAGCATTTTAAAATCCATGATCAACGATGTCCAACATGCGAATTCGAGTTCACCCCCCACCAACGATGCCAGTCTGGCACCAAAGCGGAAATACGCCGTAACCTTGAACTTTCATCTATTAGTTTTGGTAGGTTAGAAGTCGAAGTTCACATACGTATTCAAGGTGAAACACAAAAAAAAACACGAAATATGCGGTTTATGGTGTCCTGGCACCACTATTAGTTCCATGGTGGTACAGAGAATAATTAATGAAAATCAGGAGGTATAATGAGAATTTTTCCTCAATTTCAAGGCTTGGTTACAATTAAAAAAGTCTGTCAAGTGGGTGTGGCACATAGCTTCCTCGTATCCATAACCCGATTATATAGATGATCCGATGCATAGTAGTTAATCTCAAAACACCAATCTCTAAGTACCTTTCACTACCCTCATAGGGGACCATCTGCACACTAATCTGGACAATCCTAGAAAATTTCATCAAATTCGGATGAAAATGTAAGTGAGTGATGTATGTGATTGGATCAAAAAAAATCTTAGCCTCGGCTGGGATTCGAACCTGGGACCCCTGGGGGATAATTCTGTGCGCTACCTCTGAGCTATTGAGCAATGAATAGGATTTGAGATTCTCACAGAAGACCATCCCTCTATGAAAAACCATTCTCTATGATTTTCATCGGGGACCATCTAAACACTACTCAGTAACATCCCTGGAAATTTCATTGAAATCGGATGGAAAATGTAGAAGTTATGGCTGTTACAAGGAATTCATGTTTGCGCATGCGCAGCGGCTACTATCAGTCTGGGGGTGATGATCTTCATTAGAGACCATATAGAACCTAATTCGCATAATCCCTGAAAATTTCATCGAAATCGGGTAGAAATTGTGGAAGTTATGGCCGTTACAAGGAATTGACGTTTGCGCCTGTGCAGTGGCTACTAACAGTCCGAAGGTGGTGATTTTCATAGGGGACCATTTAACTACTAATGTGTAACAACCCTGAAAATTTCATTGAAATCGGATGGAAAATGTAGACGTTATGGCCGTTACAAGGAATTCACGTTTGCGCATGCGCAGTCGCTTCTATCAGTCCGGGGATGATGATTTTCATAGGGGACCGTCTACACACCACCCCACACAATCCTTGAGAATTTCATAGAAATAGGACAATAACTTCGTATAGTTATGCGCGTTACAAGGAATTCATGACAGATACACAGACAGACAGACACGGAACCAAAATTGTTCAGAAAGGTCTAAAACGCAAAACGCGAGTGAAAATTTTGATTTTTTTGAACTTTTTTTTTCGTCCTTGAAAAGTGAAAACAAAGCTTCCGCTACCTTGGTAGACTCGGAAGCAAAACGCAAGGTGTTCAGACATACAAAAAAAATGTGTCCCATGACATGCCTAAGAGAGTGAGACTTCCTTCGCGCCTACGGCATTTTGAAGTCAGTCAATAGTTATAATAACCACAAAACTATACGTAATAGTTTCCTAAGTTCCCCACTGATCCCACATACAGAGTAATAATACCTAGTGTGGTCAAACCTTTTCCACCGCCCTTCTTCATGTTCACCCTCTGGCTATGCTCGACCCTTCTCAATAGCACTGCTTGACATCTTTACCGTCCAATAAAAATTACGGCATTCGAGTTTGGACGTGGTCCTCGAGCTGTTATTGTCCAATGTTTGTATGGGGATTGGGAACAGCGTCTATAAATACTGCGTGTCTGACTTCGCCACGCTTATATTTACTGTTCTCCAGCAATTCTCGTTATTCTTATGCCGTTGGAATCCATTTTCATAAAGCAACTTCCAATTTATAACCTCGAATTTCAACGCTTTGTATATTCGAGTGCTTCAATCGGTATCTTGTTGAAGAGGGTGGAAATCCTCATAAAACGGAGGAAACTACCCACACCACCGAAGATATTCTATGTACTGATTAACAGCTCACTCAGTGTGGGAGTAGCCCGTTCAACCAGTGACTGATGATACATAATAATTAGATATCATTCTCGTCATTCAAAACAACATGCATCCTCTGTTATTATGCTGACTTTAGAGTAGCAACATAACAGCACCAAGACATTCAGAAATCCACGATCCACGAATCCAAAATGAAAGTTGACTAACAGTGAAAGATCGAATATTGAAAGTTGGGGACCAAAAACCTATGCTGGTACACACAGGGCTTCTGGTACCACACAGACACCCCTACAGTATTTTAAAAGTGTATCCCCTAAATTAATTTCATTTTATTGCGCTAAATTTAGTGCCACAATATACAGCCTGTAGTAGAACACAGTAGTAGTAGAACACCCATTATCTGCAAACCGACGTCGACGTCTTCACCCTTATGACACAGGCAACCTCGCATAACCACCATCTCCACACTCCCTTCTACTTCTGTATCCCCCAAAACCCAAGGCATTACCACTCTCTAACCCGATATCACCCCATGATGTTGATTCATGTATGGAAATGGGCTATATCGGATTTGGGCAGGCAGTTATTGTAAATGAATTCCTGTGATTTACAGCCGAACCCAAAGGCTTTTATTAGATGATTCCGGTGAGAGTGAGAGGTGGTACTTTAGGGGAGACAGTTTCCACCGTTCTCCACTGAACCTCATAAAATATGGAATCCCTCATCACATTCTTCACATGACTTTTTTGGTAGTCAACATTAGAATTCCGAAAATGCGCAAAATAAGGGGTATAAATGGCTTAGCCATTTCGATGGGGGTTTTTGAGGTATTCCAAGCAGATGGAAACTTTCTCGTTTCACTGTGAAACATTTAAAGCAATTTAACCACTACATAACTTGGAACAAAGCCTAGATGTAAAAATACGTCTTCCAGAAGTCCCTGGATGTCTTCGGGCGATAGCTTAGCCTATTAAGATTGTCTTGGCCAGTTCCGTCTGAACTGTAGTTGAGAGACTTAAGAACTCTTCTATGACAATATCCACCCTTTTGGGTAGGTGCGTCTATCCCCAAGGAAAATACCCCCCATCGTCATTTCTGATATGCCAACGCGGTAAGCAGCGTGTAAGAGGGGGGGTTTTGAGGGAGAACAATAAACCTCTGAGAATTGAAATACTTACAAAACATTTGAATTCTTCAACAGAAATTGGCGGATATTTTGAATTTATTCCAACTGAGTTTGGTTCATGTTCATTTACTTCATTATTCCTCGACAAAGGGGTGATCGCGTCTTGGAGGTTCACTCCGGTCTACAAAGAATGAATTATTAGAAATTATAAGAAGGTAATAATGAACGAAAGAATTTAATCTCAAATCAAAATCGATCAAATATCAAATCCGTTGGAATAATATTCACGGCATACTTATGATGACTATGTGTGTATGCGAAAGTGTCGCCAAATGCCCAGAGAGCTAATTTGGGAACACCATAATACAGTTCAGTTTATCACGCAGCTACCATGGAATATTTGCTCATTTATGAACTGTTCTCATCGGGTAACAACCATAATCTGAAACTTTGCAAAGAAATACCGTCAAAATACAAATTTTAAGTACTTATGGCAATAAATACCGCAGTCCGTCGAAGACCAGATTGTCACTCATCTTGCAGACTGAATAAACCACACTGAGCAACTGATTCATTCAAACTGAATGCACTTCTAACATAGTAGGGAATCTAGGTAGCTTGTAAGACCAGAAAGTGAGCAGTAGAATCAAAATTACACCAAGAATTGGGAGAATTGTGAGACCAGGTTTGCCGTTCCGCTACTAGCCCGCTGGGCACTAATGGGTTAAAGTGGTCATACTGGTGTTATCACATAAATCTTGGTACAAGGCTCATCTGAACAATGCTTTTTCTAAAATGAGATAAGTGTTGTTCTCCTAAGTCAAACTATGCTCTCTCCCCCACCCCTTACCAGCCTCCTTTCAAATACCAACGTTTTCGGACCTCCCGTTAATTTTATGCATATAATGCGAGTAAGGAAGCAATTTTTACACACGTGTAACATGCTTAGGTAAGGGGGTACCTAGCGAGAAACCCTTTGTTAGTAAAGTTTTTGAGTATTGAAGAAAGTAGCTAAACGCAGAACGATTGTTTCACGGAGATACAATAAACCGTTGAGTAATAAAATAGTTACTAATCCTGGATGTCGATTCTCCAAAGACGACGAATCGATGAAATAAAGCCTGCAACTGATAAAATTCCAGTCTTCCAATATGCTGAGTAGATTTCTCAGGGGTTTGATAATCTCCTCATAAGGGTTTTTTGTATTGCACACGATATCTGAGATCTTCTTCTAAAAAAAAAGGGGGATTACAGTAAAATTATTCGATATATTGAAAAGGATTCGTTGAAATCATCAGAACTTCCTTATTTTATCAGATGACGGTAGAATGAACAGCTTGATTCGATTTGTGTCTTTGAGGATAAGTTTTCCATCTATTTTTCGAAATGGCAGCGGGGAGTGGAAAACATGTAGAAGAGAAATGAAATACTTGGAGCGCCTTCTGATTTTCATCACGAAGTCAATAGTTTTCTAGAATTGAATTTACCGGTAGGGCTTTTTCGGTCGGAAGATGGTTGAAAGAACTCGATGATCCGGAGGGAGGACTCTAAGAAGTTGATGGGAAAGGAAGAAAAAGAGAAAGGGAGTAAGGAGTAGGAAATGAGGGGTGGAAGCTTTGATGTGAGGGAATCATTAAGGGTTGGGAGGAAGCTGTGGACTCTACGTCTCAGTAATTGTCCTTTATAGAAAAGTCTTGAGGGCTGCTACGCGGAAGGTAAAAGGTTGGGATATTAGATCACCTTGTCCCCCTTCGCCAAACCTCCTTCCGCTGTCCTCTTTCGAAGGATTATTGTGAAATTGACCATTCCACAACATATAAAAGTGACAAAGGTGGTCGGGTGGGGGTTCAATATATAGAAGATTGGTCGAGTCTCATCTAAGAATAAACTCCTGGCGATCGTTCTTGGGGAATTGATTGCTTCAGCTGTGGGTTGAATGAAAACCGCAGTTCCCTGAGAACCTTTTGTGACTCAAAGCAATCTTCACTGCGCCTCGTACATACCACTTTTGTGCTCACACAAACTGCTTCTACTCTTACAGACATGTGCAAAGTACTAGACGTAGTTGTATTCTAGTAAAATCTGAAATTTTCGGAACCTATTTTAAAAGTGTCCAAACCATGTTCAGAATTGTCCAAAATAAATTTCAAAAATTTTCTAATAAAATACAGAATCGTCCATTTCAATATCAGAATTTTTCATTCCTATTTCAGAGTGTTATCAATATTCGCTTGTGATGATTGATGAAGTTCTAAACCAAAAATGGGATTACACATGAAATGAAGGAAATAAGTAGGTAGGGATCGTATACACGTTCACTATTGTGGTGTAAAGGAACTGGTTCATCGAAACTAGATTATCATAATTAATACAAGTGTTGGAGCTTACATTCCCTTGATTAGTGTGACCGGTATGAGCGCTGAGTATAGAATTCTCACTGATATTTCAATGATTCTCATTGGGCAATGGGGGCAGTGATAACTTGTCTCCAGTGCTCTGTGTCACTGGGTATGAGCTCCGCACGATTCGCAGTCGTCACAAAGTCCATCTCAATATCTCATAACCCCCAGCCTACAGAGGGTGGGCCGGTTCTGAAACTCCGGCGGTTAGTACTCTTAAGAATTATTCTGTAACTGAAATAGACAATTCTGTATTTGAAATAGAAATTTTCTGAAATTGGTTTGAAAAATTCCTGTATTGGTCTGAAAAATTACTATTTACAAGTATATAGAAACAAAAAATGTATGATTCTTTCAGAAATGTATTAAGGCCTTTCCTCATTACTACGGAATCACATTGAATTATTGAAGACACATAGTTGCCCTGTTTACATAGTACAAATTCATCAGGATTTATTATACTTTCCAAACCAACAATGCTTGTGTCTATCTTAATGAATACCAATGTATCAGAAGTACCTACGTAGTTAAGTCCGTTATTTCTACAACCAGAATTAAATATAACACTACACGGTGAACCTGAAAGATCCAAAACTGTCTTTTGGATCAACCTGATCAAGAGAAAAGTGCTCAGAGGTGAGATAACATTGATAATAATAATAGGATGTTCGGATTGAGTGAGGGACCAGTAATCACCCTCCGATTCCTCGTAGTGTAATCCGACAAATTGATTTGCTATCTCTCAAGATTAGTGTTCAATTATTAATCTGCCAATGCATCTAACACTCGAGTGATGGATCGCTTGGCCATTTGGAAATCGGCAAGCGTCTATCTGATAAGAAAATTTCAATAGCTCGGAAGCTTCGTGAGGTAGTGGCCTCTAATCCAATTACGATGTTGGATGGTTTTGTAACATCCTCCGCTTCCTTCCGGCTGCTCTGGGTAACACTCAAGCTATAATCCTCAAACCAATACGCAACCTCATTACCAACAATCCCCCCTATAAATCTTGATAAGATCGAGAGGGTTAGGAAAGCCTATAGTGGGTGACCTGATTCCAGTTATCTCGAGATTGGTTGCACAGGTATTCTAGCTTCCAGGTGTCCAACAATCAACTATCTCGAGTGACCGTGATTTCTTACTTCTGACAATGTGAGGGTTGAATTATAATCATTTTTGTTATATTACTCATCATATTAACTTTTTTTTGTTAAAAACCAGTGAAGAATAAGGCTGTGAATATCCGAGAAGAGTCGTCTATCTGATTTTAGAAAATCAATCTCGAAATTATTAATTCGATTGTTATTTAATATTAATATGTTAATTACCTGCCATATACATATATTATTTTTAATTAGTTAACAATGTTGTTCTAATATTAAGAAATAATTTTATTGTGGATGATACAGAGCGTCCAGTTATAACATAACGATGAAAATTATTGAAAAACTTCACTTGGTCCTTCATGTATTGAAAAAACTTCGCCCAAGGAATCTTTACGTCATAATTTTTATCTGTTCAGAAGTTTAAGCGATAAACTGAAAATTTTCACTGAACTGTCTTTTTAACTGTTTGCTTCTGTCAGCTGAAATAGACAACAGTTGTAGTTGAAAACTGTGAAGCAGCATTCCTATCAACACTCAATTTGAAACCCTGTTTGGGTTTTTGGTCTTTAATCTTGAAATTCGGTGGCGATCTTCCATTGATCTAAAAAATGTACACTGACATGACGACACCATGGATTTAATCTATTTGTTACGTATCCTACCGAATTTTTACGTATTGGGTATTGTTTACTTTTAAAATTGCTGAATATCCAAGCATGAAAACTATTTTGAATATTTTAGTACTATATTGCTTCCGAGTCTACCAAGGTAGCGGAATTTTGGTTTATTATTTTCAATAATAAGCCTTTGGAATCGAGCAAGAAAAAAAAAATTTTAACCCCCCCTCAAAATTTGATGTTTTACGTTTCAAGGTACGTAGAATCCGAAAATCGAATAAAAAAATTTCCGTCCGTCCGCCGTACGCCGTACGCGGCACTTTTCTTAGCAACACTGGACCGATTTGGTTCAAATTTGGTATATGGGCTCCATTTGGGGTCTAGTTGTGCCGCGAAGCTTTTGGTTGATGTAGGTCACTTCTAAGGGGTGAAAATTAAGGGTTGAAATTTCCAAGAGTGCCCTAGCTCGAAAACTCTCGAAATAAAGGTATCGTTTTTTCACCAATTTTAAATAGTACAGAATTTTTAAAAATTTTTGAGACCACCCGGAGCTCTGTAGGACAAACCGTTCGGTCCCTACGAGTATTTGAAGGTTTTCCTTCGATAAAACAGAATCATGAGTGTGAATCGCAAAAGAGGTCTAATCGCCGTTCAAATTTTATCTGACTAAAATGCGATCGCTGTTCATTTCTTCGATTTGTATACAGTTTTGCCTTCTGCGTAACCAGTAATCAAATTTCCATATCAAGCTTTCTATTTTTCGAATCGAGTGTGAAGCGTTTAGTTCTTTCTAATAAACTTGATTGTGAAGGTGTGAAGCCATTATAGTGTGGTAGGTAGTACCTACCAATAGTTGGTAGGTAAAAAAAAATTGGTAGGTAAAAACAATGTTTGTAGTAGGTAAAAAACGCTGCAAATCATTGCTCACTGATCAGATCACTGATCAGCTGAGTGAGCTCCGAAGCCATTTTCAATGCTATTGAATGGAAGTGCTCTTCCAGGCGTCTCCAGCATTCGAGGATATCTTCTTCACTCCTCACATCACTGATCAGCTGAGAGAGCTCCAAAGCCATTTTCAAGCCTATTGAAAGGAGGTGCTCTTCCAGGCGTCTCCAGCATTCGAGGAGATCTTCTTCACTCCTCACATTACTGATCAGCTGAGTGAGCTCGAAAGCCATTTTCAATCCTATTGAATGGAAGTGCTCTTCCAGGCGTCTCCAGCATTCGAGGAGATCTTCTTCACTCTTCTGATCACTGATCAGCTGAGTGAGCTCCGAAGCCATTTTCAATCCTATTGAACGCAGGAGCTGAAATTTGAGAGGGAAGGTCAAGGGAGAATACAGATGGGGGTAGGTGCTATTGATGGAGAACCAGTGATCTATACAGAAGGATGATCTATACAGAAAATAATAAACCTTTGAGCAATGATTTGCAGCGTTTTGTTACTGTTATTGCATATACTATTTAGTAAACTGCCGTGCTAAGCCAATAGCCGTAACGAGAAAATTTGACCAAATTGAGTTATTACTACCCGAGGATTTTGGGGTTCGATTTCTATCGATTCTTGGAGTATTAGAGTATCTCCACTAGAAATTCCCCAAACAAGCCTCCCGATTTTTGCGTTAAGGCGTGTTAACTTGATTTTGCTAAGAAAGTAGTCGTATCAGAACGATTCAGAAGGAGAAAACTCGTATCTTGACTCTGAAACGGGAATCGGCCTTAGTATTTCGACGATACGACTTAATGCATTCTGAATCGGCATGATACGACTTTTTGCCTCTGAACTTTACGTGAATAAACGTTTATTTATTGAGTCAGCTGTTTTGGTTTATTTTTTCTTACACTCTGAACATAGATATGAAATACGATTGACTTTGAGCCAAGAAGGATGACAAAATAATTAAGGTGAAATGGTTTTTGATTTAAATAATTATAAAGTTTCAGAAATTAAAATGTGCTCAGCATTTCAAAGTCTCATGGTTGCTTATTCAGAGCAGAATAGTTTACGAGAGCGTGAACTCGTATCAATCATAGATACGACTTTTAGTGTTAGCAAAATCGAGATACGACTTCAAGGCTTAGTATATCTGGCTTAACTGTAAGTAAGATAGGAATGGGAAAATGTTATACCGTTTTTTGACAATTTACACTCAAAATGTTTAATTTTGACTCCAGAAATCGATTTGGCTACTAATTTTCTTTCAGAAAAACCTTTACTTGTGGTAAAAGGAGGAAAAATAATCCCGTGAAAGAAATATTTCGCCACAAAACCCTTTTAGGTCGTTTTCCCGAAAGTTGGGTGAAGTCAAGATACGACTTTCTGACTTAGCGCGGCAGTATAGGTATGGGAACGTCACCTGAGATTATTAATCCTGATTATCATAACGTAAAAAAAAAATTTTGAGCACCATTATTATTGACGATTGTTTTTTTCCCATATTAGGCGATTAGCACTTTCCCTGAGGTGTCGATCGTATACATTATTTCGGAGCGAGGGGCCATTATTCATTCGCATCTTTTCTTCCACAAAGTAGAGACGATATAACGAGGTAGAGTATTAAAATACTATCATCTTCTATCTTTTTCACAACGTTCTTCCCACTTCTTGTGCCACCAGTCAACTCTTTCGAGTCAAGGGTTCGCTCCCAGGGAAGAAGGTTGTCAAATAAAGGTCTGATCCTTCAAGAAATCAGTTCTTGTCCCCCCAACTCTCGGCCGTCGGAGTCAGGAAATGACTTCGCCCGCAGTTTAAATAATTTCCTCCCGCCGTTCTCTCTTTCCAATCCTTTTTTCCCTTCCAACTGCCTTCGGGAAGAAGAATTGCGTGAAAAAGAGCTACTGAAAAAATAACTCCCTCTTCCCCCATTTCTCCCCTATTTTCTCATCCCATTGAAAAGAAGTTTAGAAGTGGAGGGAGAGGTGTGAATATTCGGCAGGTTGATGTCCTGCATACATTTAAGGAGAGGTCTTTTCCATCAGCGCAAGCTCTCCCGAGCTTTCGTACGAATTACGAATTCATTCCCTCCCAACTTCCTTTCGCCTTCTCTATTCACGGGGAAACAAATGTGGGATAGGTACAACTGTGTGATAACGTATTCAAGTGAATTGAGATCTATTATCAGAAAGAATAACAATCTGTTGCTTCAATTACTCAGTTCAGTGAAATCACTGTACTAATTTGTGTTTTAAAAAAAGTTAAAAAAATCATGGTCGAATAGAGTTTGATGTAAAAACTTTGTAATGTATTAATTAGTATCATAATGTTTATTTGCAAATTATTTATAAGTTTCTTACCTCCGGGTTCCTGCCACCTCAACAACCCTGCAGGCAGATCTGCTCCACCAACAGGGCGTGAGGGTCCAATATGAAGAAGCGGCGCTTCGGGCCCATCCTTCCTCGGGGTACAATAGCACCTAAAAAAATAACAAAAATAGTTATTGATAACCACAAGAACCACTGATATCGTTAGACATGCCAACAAAAATATGTATTCAATGTAACTATAACACTAGATTACAAAATTTAGGGGTGGTCTGGCTGCCTCGTTCTTTCACCACTTTTCTTATGGTATTTGGTGCGCTGAATCCGAATCTGACGTCAGTTTTTTTGTTTACGTCGGATTTTCAAGATATAGCTAGTTTTAAGATTTTTCTAGTTCTCACTTTTCTTCATTTTTTAGTGAAAACTCATATTGCTCAAATCTCCTCAAAAAGTACTCAGACTTATAGGAAATTTCATGTAGAATCCGAATATGTACTTAGTTTTTGAGTAAAACTGTGTTAAACCTCCTATTTTTTACAAAACGTATCAAAAAACACCGGTTCTCGACGTTTTTTCTTCGGGTTTTCCCTTACATTTTGCCACTTGAAAAAAAAATTAAGGCTAAAAAAAATTTTCTCGGACCTTTACTTTGTAGGGGGGACACCCCAGAGGAGAATGAGACCAATCGCAGCCTCCTAAACCCATTATTATCGAAGGAATGAGCTTTTTCATGGCACTGAGTTGAAAATTCACAAAAACCGTTAGTTAATTTTTCGAGATAAGTATGTGCGTTCCTAAATCTGTTTTCCTCAAATGGATTTTCCTTTCTTCTACATTTTTTATGCTTGTCACCTATTAAGAGTAAGATCGAAAATAGGTACTCAAAGGGGGAGTAAATCATAATTGGGAAACTCTTGTTTGGTTAAGTGATTTTAATTCAGTTTTACAAACGAAACACAATAAACTGCAGAAAAGTTGACGGTGTAAATCTGTTTCATAAAGGCTCAGATGAATCAAAAGTTGGTAAAATGTTTGGTTATTCCTCCACCTCAGAGGTTCCACCAAGATATAAAACCATGGAAGAACGGTACAAAGGGTATTGGGAAGTTCACATGATGGTGGACTATTGAGTGTCACATGAGTTGGACCTTAAAAAGAGATTTACTTACCTCAGTCGGCAAAGTTTTCTCTACATACCTAGATGCCGGCGATGAAACCTCTGAGGTGGAGGAATAACCAAACATTTTACCAACTTTTGATTCATCTGAGCCTTCATGAAACAGATTTACACCGTCAACTTTTCTGCAGTTTATTGTGTTTCGTTTGTAAAACTGAATTAAAATCACTTAACAAAACAAGAGTTTCCCAATTATGATTTACTCCCCCTTTGAGTACCTATTTTCGATCTTACTCTTAATAGGTGACAAGCATAAAAAATGTAGAAGAAAGGAAAATCCAATTGAGGAAAACAAATTTAGGAACGCACATACTTATCTCGAAAAACTAATTAACGGTTTTTGTGACTTTTCAACTCAGTGCCATGAAAAAGCTCATTCCTTCGATATTAATGGGTTTAGGAGGCTGCGATTGGTGTCATTCTCCTCTGGGGTGTCCCCCCTACAAAGTAAAGGCCCGAGAAAATTTTTTTGAGCCTTAATTTTTTTTTCAAGTGGCAAGATGTAAGGGATAACCCGAAGAAAAACGTCGAGAACAGGTGTTTTTTGATACGTTTTGTAAAAAATAGGAGGTTTAACACAGTTTTACTCAAAAACTAAGTACATATTCGGATTCTACATGAAATTTCCTATAAGTCTGAGTACTTTTTGAGGAGATTTGAGCAATATGAGTTTTCACTAAAAAATGAAGAAAAGTGAGAACTAGAAAAATCTTAAAACTAGCTATATCTTGAAAATCCGACGTAAACAAAAAAAACTGACGTCAGATTCGGATTCAGCGCACCAAATACCATAAGAAAAGTGGTGAAAGAACGAGGCAGCCAGACCACCCCTAAATTTTGTAATCTAGTGTAATCAATCAGTCGAAAGACTTTAGTGATTCACATTCAATTTGTTACATAGGATTTTAATTTATTATTGAAAAGAACACCATTGATACATGGAAATACTCCTCAATTAGGATGTGTACCAGTACTTACTATAGCATTCCATTCCACACAAATCAAACAAGACTTTTTTGTCAAACCTAAGCACGTGAGTTTTGTTGGACGTACCTAATTATGGTTTATTATTTTCAATAATGAAACTTTGGAATCGAGCAAGAAAAAATTCCCCCATTCGAAACTTAATGGTTTACATTTCAAGGTATGTAGAATCCAAGAATCGAATAAAAAAATTCCCGTCCGTCCGCCGCACCGTCCGTTCAACACTGCACTTTCCTTAGTTAGAGCTCTGTTGAACTAACCGTTCATTCCCAATAGTTCTGACCGTGGATACTGAACTAACTTTAGTATCCTTAGCAGTTAGTTTAGTATATGGAAGTAGGCCAAATCTCCGTTCAAAACTCAGCTGATCAGAGGACCTCTTCTCTCCGATTAGAATTCCATGTCATAGTGTTGTGATTCCTTGGCAACCAAAAACCAAATTACATTGGTGGGTATATGGAGTGACCATATTGATGATAACGGGTAAAAAACAGACTCCACCCGTAATCAAAAACCAAATTTTGATCTGGATACTAGGGCAACCACAACTCTTGGATAACGATGTTTTTCAGTTTGGTCGGTACTTTCTGTTAAAATAACGTTGATACTAACCTTGCGTTAAAATTCTGTTAAATTTAACTTTCTGTTAAAATAACCTTGCGTGACACTATGGCAGGTATTAATAACGGAAAAGCCGTGATCTTCCAAGGCCATTTATCTTCTTTTTGGCTTATTATTTTCAATAATGAACCTTTGGAATCGACCAAGGAAAAAAAATTTTAACACCCCCTCAAAATTTGATGGTTGAGGTTTCAAGGTACGTAGAGTCCAAAAATCGAATAAAAATTTGGCCGTCCGTCCGCCGTACGCGGCACTTTTGCCACTTAGCATTGACCGATTTTGATGAAATTTGGTATGTAGGCTCCATTTGGGGTCTAGTTGTGCCCCGAAGCTTTTGGTTGATGTAGGTCACTTCTAAGGGTCCCAAAATCAATTTTGAAATTTTGAAAACGCCCTAACTCAAAAAATTTCGACATAAAGGTATTGTTTTTCCTTCAATTTAAGATTCTATAGAATTTTTAGAATTTTTTGAGACCACGCGGAGCTCTGTAGGACAAACCGTTCGCTCCCCACGAAAATTTAAGGTTTTATATTGAAATATATATATATATAAATCAAAACACGAGTGTGAATCGCAAAAGAGGCCTAATCTCCGTTCAAATTAGAGCTGACCAAAATGCAATCGATGGTTGGTGATTTTGATTTTTTTTTTTTTTTTTTTTTTTCTTCTCTACATATTGGATGGTTGGTGATTTTGTAGACGAGTGATCTACATAGAAAAATAATAAACCATTGTGTAATAATTTGCAGCGTTTTTAAAAAACAAACCGTTGTGTAGTAATTTTCAGCGTTTTTTCACTACTTTGGAATTAATTATTTGTTTTAGAAACTATTTTGGAATTTGGAGTTTTCAACGTTTTTTTAATACTTTGGAATTAATTATTTGTTTTAGAAACAATTTTGGATCTGCTGAAATGAACATAAAATCTTTGAAAACTCTGGAATTTCAATACTAAAATAATCTTGTTAGTCATTAATCTGACATGATAATGATTCATGTCTTAGTTGATCCTTTTGTCTTTTACTGAAACAAAATTAGGTATTGAAATAGCTCAGTCTACGCATTATTTAGCACATTCATGTAGCTGATTCTCCAATTCAGATATATGCTATTGCAAGCCATAAATTTGTTATGCATGTTATTTTTGTTATATGTTATCGGTTGTTATTGTTTTCTGGGTATAAGATCTACTCCTTGGACAGGGCTAAGCCCTTAAAACAAGCAAATGATTTGATTGATTCTCCAATTCTTATTGAACCAAATATGAGTTATAGAACGAAAGGTCCTAGGAATTAGGTAATAGATATTATATTCAAAAAATGTCTTCATTTTGTATTAGAATTCTTCAGAGACTTGGCCTATGATAAATAGGCTAGTATATTGCCTACTTTGTTCAGCCTCCTCTGGGTTTTATAATGAGTTTACTTACTCTTCGCTAAATTTCGCAATAAGACAATATAATTTGTCTTTGGTAATTTCCAATTGTAAATAAGTAAATACTCCAAGCTGCTTGACATTGATTGAAGATGTTCAATATCGGTTAATTTTAACTAGGTTACCACCGAACTTCCACACGTTTGATACCTACATGCAATTTGCAATGGTCTCGCTTAGCATTTCTAGATTGAACATTCCCAGGAGTGCGAACAGAGAATGTAGTCCTGAATTTTAATACGGGCCACATGAGAATAAATTGGTTTTGAATAAAGGAAACGGAAAGCGGTGCCTGCTAGCCGTTTCCGCTGTCCGGAAACACCGATGCCGGGGTCCCGAGTTTTACATTTCCATCCCATTCCGTCTCTCGCCTTGCTCTGTTACCAGTTGAGAGTGCGCTGTTTTCATAATAGGCGCGAACACGCGGAATAAAGCGAAAAGAGCACTAATCCTGAATTGAGAGTTTCCTTTATTGACGAGATTCGGTAATTAGTGAGAACTGGCATTTGGTAATTCTGTGATACACTCTTTGTCGGCAGGGTCGTCACCTCGAACATTGCCATTATAATATCATCAGTGAATAACGGCTTAGATGGTGAATCCGGATATTTTGGATTTTGCATCAAATGCCAAATAGCAACACTTTTGGAAAGTGACGATGTTACCTCTTTAGAATCACAGTTAAATCTTGTAAACTGAACCTTCTAAACAAATTTGGTTTTCTGTCTGCCACTCCAACTCACTTGGTGTGTCCACAAACACTTGCAACTAGCATAATATTACCAATTCAAATTCGATATTCATGGACACGATCGAATAAACAGGGTATGAGTCCAAACGAACATCATAGTAATAGAACCTATGTTTGCTTTGTGCTCAAGTCACTTTCACATAATGTATAATTTATTATTCTCATAATCATCTTTAAAAAATAAGAGATTTCATATAATGTATCCTTTGATTAATTGTTAATGGTGTACCCCGAGAAAGTTCTGTTGGATAAACTGAAGAAAAGTGGAAGTTTGTGCCGATCAACTTGATACGATCTTTCCTCTAAGTCTTCACAAGCCCCATTATCTGAAATCACTTCAAATTACTTGAGAGCTGATACGAAGCGCTCGCTCAAGGGTTGATTACCGCTGTTGGTGGGTAACTATAGTGAAGGGTCCAGGAGATCGATTGGAAAAGTTCCAACCAGAAAGTTTATCAGAAACGCCTTGTTCGGGAGACCCCAGACTCTTGAAATATTCTGTGGATTACTACCAACTTGCTAGTCATCGATAGCCATTCAGCCTCAGGCAACTTCATTTTAGAAGAGATTACTTCATAAATTTAAATCATTGCATATTAGTGACGGAAAATTGTTTTCCCTAATCCACAAATTCAACATGGAACTTTTAAGGGGTTTGATGAATGCCAATACACATAATTACCATGGAGTCAAATTGATGGAATATTGTATGTTGTATATTTTCCATCCGATTTCGATGAAATTTTCAGGGACCATACAGATTAGTATTTCGATGATCCTTTGTGAAAATCACCACCTCCGGACAGATAGTAGCCACTGCGCATGCGCAAACGTGAATTTCCTTATAATAGCCATAATTTCTAAATTTTTCATCCGAATTCGATGAAATTTTCATAGATCATGCGGATTAGTCCTTAGATGGCCCCCTGTGAAGATCACCACCTCCGGATAGATAGTAACGACTGCGCAAGCGCAAACTTGAATTTCCTTGTAACAGCCATAACTTCTACATTTTCCATCCGATTTCGAAGAAATGTTCATAGATGGCCGACCTGTAGGCGGTCCCCCTAATTCGGTAGTGCAATAGATGTTTTGAGATAAACTGCTACTCATCGGATCATCTATAAAATCGGGTTATGGATACAAGGAAGCTATGTGCCACACCCACTTGGCAGTCGTTTTTATTCTTTCTTGAGATTGTAAAATTGTTGAAAACTCGAGGCATAGGAAATTGAATCCCATTAAAGACCGAGGTCCTGCGTTATATCGAGTTCTACCGATCGCTCATACAAAAACTTTGAGTAGCTACGTCAATTAATAACGAAATCCTCGTCAACTGGAAACTCCACCCTCGCGAAAACTCTAACCATCCTTTCAGTTCCGATACATAATATCGACGATCGTGACTCAACTCAAAATTGTCGAACCTGACGGTTGGCCGATTAATCATTCAGACAGTTTCTGAAAAAAGTATCTCATAACGTCATAACCAGAGAGGAGACGAATGAAAGCTGCTAGACGGTGGTAAGGGGAAAAGGGCAAGTTGCCGATCATGTTATTTAGGAAAAAATTGGGACCATCCAGATAATTTTCCGTGGAGGAATTATCTTATAATTATCTATTTGAATACTTCCATTTTAGATTATGTCATGCTTTTCCAAAACATTATTGCAGATATTTGTGGTGAAGATTATGTATGATACATTCACCTTTACTTAATTCATCATCAATATAGGTTTTCATTCAAAATCAATGCAAAAAAGTCCATTCATGCAGCATGAACTATAAAGCGAATTTTCAAAAAAAATCTTTCAGTTGAAGGTGTGGTTAAGAAAAGGAACAATGGTCTTGCAATTTCTTTAACACGAATCTTGGTTCTTTCGATTTTCAGTATACCATACCAACCATACTGTATGCACAGAGTATGTTTTGAAGATGTTAGGAGTTCATATTGACGTTCTACTCGTCTCAATAAACTCATAGAGTACCCACACGGCTATTTCTGTTTTTTCGATCTTCAGTATACCATGCCAACATGCTGTATGCACTGCGTATGCTCTGAAGATGTCAGGAGTCCATATTCATGTTCTACTCGTCTCCACGAACTCATAGAGACCCACACGGCTACTGCATTACAGGGTACAACAAATATACGCACGTTTTCATTATATATATAAATATATACATACTTTTCTTAATTTTTGGACAATTTTCATTTTTGAAAAAAGCATTGATATCAGACATTTTGTGCTAACTCCGAATATACCATATATTACTATGATTGTGAAAGTAATAACCACAAATAACGGGAAAACCCCATTTTTTTGGCCTATTTTTGAAATTTGGACCACTTTGGATTGTCCAAAATTTTGGCTAATGAACTTGTCCGTCGTTCGTTGTTACGCACATTTTGGCGAAAACTAAAAAAATATTTCTCAATAATTACTCAAGTTGCCGTGCGGTATATATTTAGATATGATTTTTGGAAAAACTTCAGGGATCGTTTCAGAATGTTCCAAAACGGATTTCCGTGAAACTTCTTCGAAATAGTCCATTCTAAAAATTTTGAGGCCACTGCAATAGCTTAATTTTTCTGGAAAATTCGCTGATAATATTTTACCATATTGAGACCAGGGGCTGTTTCCATAATCAAACACTTTGCGTTTTTAGAGCTTTTTGAACAACTTTGGTTCCGTGTCGTTGCATGGTCAATCCTTGGCCCGTGCACTACTCGAAATAATGGTGCAATTTCGATGAAATTTTCAGGATTGATGCTGGCTAGCCTCGATGGGGTCCATTGTAAATTTTGTCATAATTGGTCCTACACACTCATATTTACTTAAACTCCAATTTCTTACACATCTATAGCTAGATTTTTCTCATATTTGGAGGTAATTTTTGGGACAGGCTCCAAAAAAATGTACAATTCAGTAGGATTGCACAGATCAGTAGGAGCCACGGTATATGAGACATGTGAAAAACCAGAAAATCATCAACATCACGAACGTGAAGTCATTAGGCCATGTTGATGTTTGCTGGCATACAATTCAGAAACATGATCGAGAAAATAAAATTACGTAGGTATTAGGGGATTAGTGGTACTGCAAATAATACGCATTTTTACACTAACTATTTCTGTATTTACTTGTTGTTGCAAGTGATAAAACTATTATGCCCTCCCAAATTAACGGCATTCTTTATTATAATTCTAGAATACGGTTTATGAAACCCAACCTCAAGTTAGTAGCACTAATGATGTAGGTAACTACCAACTCGTTATGTTAAAATCTCAAGTCGTTCTGGGGAACCGAAGCGGAGTTGGAACAAAAGAGAAGCCGCCGTAATGGTAAATACATAAATTATGGAGCAAGGGGTGTGTAAAGCCACTCGGGAATAAGAGCAGGTAAGAAGAAAGAACCAGAGACATCGGGGAAAAAAATCTTACAGAGGAATAAGCGCGGAGGAAAACCCCTGTTAATGTAGATTGCCCTTAATTATGAATCACTGGTAGTGTTTTTCTGGTTATGTGGTCGGCCATAGTATGAATTTTCATGAAAATGAGTCTCACGGTTCGAGCGATTTCCTATCAAGATACGCTAATGAGATCAGAAAATGGTCTTGATAGCTCATTTACAATTTAAATAAATTCCTTTCTGGATTGAAAAAAAAACTAATTTTCTGACTGGAGAAATCTCACGATAATTTCTCTCTTAGGAATTGGTTCAGCTGGCGAATTTTCAATTTAAGATGTTTTAACAAAACCTGAACATTAATTTTTAACATTTATATTGAAATAGAAATGCTGTTAACCGTCACATTTCTTATCATTTTGACAATTCCCGTCTTATGAAAATTCACCTTTATGAAACGTGAAAATATTCAACGTGCAAACGTCAACTTTCATTTGTTACGTCTTTTACATGATTCCTTATGGGGCTGGTACTTACGTTTTCCGAACAGAGTAGTTGAAAAATGTTTATATGAGATGGTTCCTTTGAGACCTGTAACTGAAGTCCAATATTTTGGATGTTTACATTGCGTGTCATAATAGACCTACCGATACTGATCACGCAACAATTCTGTCCATCGACCTTACAAGGGTAATTTTATGCCTATCATCTATAGATGATTTCCTGTTGAAAAAAAAAGTTCGTATCACTGAAATATGCAGATAAGGTAAACGATCAATGATTGCGTATAATTGAACTGAAACATTCATGTCTAATTATATACAGTCGCATTAAAATTGGACAAAAAATTGTATTCTGTCGGAGTGGATCATGCAACGTGCAATTAACGCACGAATGACGCAATTTGGATGAGTGTTGACAATTTTCAATGAAAGGTCTCCAATTCAAAATATGTTTCGAGGTAATTGAAAATGGTTTAAGAAAATATATTTTGGAGGAAGGAATAGGATTCAAAATGATATCTTTACGAGTCCGGCCTTGATGGGAATCACTCTTTTGGAAGGATCAATAGATATTTGTGACAAGGGTTTTCTACTAGTTTAAATTTTTTTTTTTTTAATAAACTCCCCTCAAAGACAAAATGTCTTTGAATGTGGGGGGGGGGGGGTTGTCTTTTTTTATTGTGCTTCTTTTACTATCTCAGTATATACAATATCTACATCTTAGTACAGCCAAACCGAATCAATTCGTTTAAATATTAATAACCTAATAGTTATATTTTATTGGTATATTTCCGACATGAAAAAACATGTTTTCAGAGTAAATTCAGGTATGATACCTACCTAAACTGTGATACTCTCCGGAGTCCCTTTAATTATTCAAGAACAGTTGAATTTATATTTGTGGGGTACCACTTTTTATTTATATAATTTACTCCAATAAAGAAGTTCTCTAGGTCATCCAACTGTGACCACAACAAACCAAGAGGTCATCCCTCTGAGAATTCCCCGGGACACTGGGGATTCCCCAGGCCCCAAGTGGGGGACTTCGTATATAGGACCCAGGACCTCAAGGGAATTAGTACTTAATAGTAAGTATAGTACTACTACTAAGTACCCAGTACTTAGTATGGGGTATATTACTTAGTAGTAGTAAGTTGGAAGATCTAGAGCCAAACCTCTGCTAAACAAATCTTCGTTTTATTTAACTCAAAACCTTGTCAAAAACCTATGTATTTAATTTGGTCAGTTTAGAGCCTCCCATAATTTCCTCACTTCAACAATATTCAACTTGACGGGCTGTCATAAGCATAGTGACAGGCACCAAGCAGAATTTCCTAAGAATTTAACTCCAATATATCTCCTTCTTGATGGGCTGACATAAGGATAGTGTCAGGCACCAAGAAGAAGCAATATCCTCCTTACCTAAAGCGACGGAGCGACCTAGCGCAACTCCCTGGTACCCTTAGCTAGATTCCTTCCATCTACCTCAAACAACAAATTTATCAAATAGTACCTATCCAAACCTACATACCGCAAATAGAGAAATTTTATAACGTAAGGCTAGTATTAGCCCTTAAATATTTAAAGGTATATTGGTGCATCTGTTATCGGAAATTGTTTTAGACTAAATTTCAAAGTATTTTTTTATCTATAATTTCATTAAACCATGTAATACTCGTACATTATAAGGTTATTCAGATAATATTTGTATTATACCAGATTATTCGAGGATAAATCTGGTTATTCGAGTTGAAGAACGTCTGACAATGTGATACCGAAATATGAAATTAAGATTAGTATCGCATTCCCAAAGGATAAAAGAGTTTAAAGAACCATTAGCGTCGGGAGGCACTTAGGAAGCGGTGAAACGCTAACTCATTCCTGTTGAACTTGACGCCAGGTTGTGCCACGATTGTGAAGTTGCGTGAGGGAAATCACCATCGCGTGAGAGTCTCCGCTTTTCATTTTAGAGGCTCCGACAATAAAATAACGCAGTTCCGGGATTTCAACGATGGGGAAGTGCTATAACTTAATCGATGTTCACGGAATTTAGAGCTCCTAAGAGTCAATACGGCTTTGCTTCATCACTTGGTTTAGATACATTAGATAATTTGTCCTACACCCCTATATTCATTTAATCGTGTATCTACGATCTAATGTGTGTATATATGATAATCTAGAACATCTTTTGACACTACGGGGTAAACGAAAAGAGTGCAAAACGTTAAAGATCATTTGTCATTAGCCAAAATTTGGAACATTTCAATGGATTATACGTAAAATTACGAAAGATTCTTTCCTAGGTGATCATAGAAATGTACATACTGGTTATAGACAGTCAAATGCATTGAAAAGTCCTTTCAGAGATGAGGCGAACAAATGGTATAGAATGAAATTCATTTGGATGGATCGTCAGGCGTAAATAAAAAACTTCGCAACAATTTTTTTTAATTTTCAATATTCTTTATTGCACTAAGTATAACTTATCAACAATATTATTTTGAAAATATGGACAGGTATTCAAAAGTATGAAACATCACTGAGTTTTGTTGATTATGGTGGATGCTTCACTTCAGTGCTTCACAAGTTAGCTAGGTCAAGTGGTTTGGTACGCTTCAATCTTCAGATGATATCACTTGTATCAAGGAGTTGGACTGCTTCCTCGTTGATGTGACATCTTAGCCACCGTAGGTGTCTCACAGCTTGTCGCTTTATAGCATCGTCATTGTTTCGATCCGAAGCTCATGATGGAGACTTCCTTTTCGAAAGATGCATTGACAACCGCTCTTAGCACATTGTTCTAGAATCTTTGGATGATGTCTCGATTTGACTGAGCCGTAGAGCTACAAAGCTGAGCTCCATAAGTCCAGACTGGTTTAAGGACAATGTAAGATTGTTCTGGATTGACAACTTCGACCGTCTCCCCATTAGCCAATGCAATTTTCTGAATTTTAGAAGGAGTTCTTCCTTCTTTTTTTGACATGGGCTTTCCATCTAAGTTTGGCGTCTAGTGTCATGCCTACGTATTTGGCTTCATTAGTATTCGGAATAAATTTTCCCTTGAAATGTACGGGAATATAGTCGATTCTCTTGCTAGTGAAATCGACATGTACTGACTTAGTTTCATTTATTTTGATCATCAGTCTCGTTCGGGAACCTGAACTGTCAACACCTCTCTTTCGCTCGTCGCTTATCGCCACTGTTTACATTCATCTGTTCCGTCGGTGAGTCACTATCAAATTCTCCTAGCTTCTTCCGATTGCAAACAATGCAGCAAGGAAGCGACGGAAATACCACAACTCCTCAAGATGAGCAACCTACTAATGAATTTAAAGCTCCATCGAAACGACATGCTTCTCGTAAAACTCAACCATACACTACCAGTAAAGATCAAACCAGAAATGCGTATAATTCACCTATTGTAACACAAAATCAGTTTACACCACTTGCTGTTACAAACGATAAAAGTGCTAATACTATTTCAAATATGGATACAAGTCTTGGTAGTAATAATGACCATGATAACTCTCTGAAAGAACCAAAGAAGCTTGGTCTTTCAATAACATGTTCCTACAAAGGTACACTCGAAATAAATGAATTTCTTGACTACATCCGTTCCATAGACAATACGGCCATCATTAAGTCTCTAGCAAAGGACGAATATAGAATAACCCCATCTTGCCAACAACATTACAGAAAATTCATAGATGCATTTTCCAACAACGCTGAAATTGAATTCCATACCTATCTCCCTAGGGATAATAGGCCCCGCCGAGTTGTTCTACGCGGATTTCCATCAGGCGCTAACCCTGATACTATCGCTGACGAAATTCTTCGCGAACATGGAATCAAATGCCGGCAAGTTTTCAATGCTAAGCACACAATTGGGGATAAAAAGGGCACTTTAATGCCTATCTATTACATCGATGTGGAGCCAAACGAAGACGTAGACTCCTTACTCAAGATTAAACACCTCGCTTATATTGCCTGCAATATAGAGGAATACAAACCCTTATCGGGACCAATACACTGCAAAAATTGCCAGCAGTGGAATCATGCTAAAGGGCAGTGTTCGCGATCCCCTCGATGTGGGGTTTGTGCTGGTAACCACGACACAAAACAACATGATTCATCTAAAAAAGATTACAAGTGTGTCAATTGCAATGAACCGCACGCATCCAGCTGGAAAGGTTGTCCACATTACCGCAAACTAGCTGGTGTAACTAAAACTACTAAAGAATCCAAGAAAAATTGGAGAAACGAAAATAACCATTTTATATACGACAAAAATGACTTTGCCCCACTTCCAACCTCCTCCAAAGTTCTTCCTACTGATAACCAAAGTCAAAAAAGAAATTTTACCTCCAAATCGTATAGTGCAGCCTTATTAAATCGAACAAGTGAGTCACACGCAAGCCAACAAACGTCAGAATTAGGAAGCATCATCCACGACATAGTCCACACTGTTATCAAGCAATTCATCTCAGTAGTTAGAGAAGAAATAGCAAATGCCTTTAAATCCTTACAACTGTCAACTTTCCTATCAAAATGACCCATGACACTACACTAAACATCATAACTTGGAACTGTTGTTCCATTCGAGGGAAACTACATGAATTAATCCACTATGTAAATACACATAACATCGATGTGGTAATGTTGTCCGAGATTAAACTACCCTTTGATTACCAACTAAATGTTTCTGGCTTCAAAACATACATCGCTCACGAACCTGACGGACAGAGCTGTGCTGGAGCCGCTCTGTTGGTTAGAACGCAACTGAAACAGTCACCCTTGCTACCGATCATCGAAACAGATATTCAGGTAGCTAGATGCATTTTGCACCTGGAAGGGCAAGATGTACAGCTAGGAGCTATATACATTCCTCCACAGTGTAGGAGGATGAACAGGAACCTCTCTTTTGCTACTCTAATGGGCGTTGTACACGAGTTGGGGCCAACATTCTTGATAGGAGGTGACTTCAACGCCAAGCATCCAACATGGGGTTCTCCTAGGTCAAATACTTATGGTCAACTGATTAACCGTTGGAGGTTAACGTTCCAGCTTTCAATACAAGACTCAAAAATGCCGACGAGATACGATCCAAAACCTGGTATTCGACCCACACATCTGGACTTTTTCATTACTAAAGGTTTGGCAAACCAAACTTCTAATGTCACCGTTAACCAGGATCTTAGTTCCGATCACATACCAGTGCACTTAAAATTGCTTGGTTCCCCTAAAGTGGTTTTCAACAAACCTACCCTACTCAAGTATCCAGTTAACTGGATAAAATACAAGCAATTGATAGCAGATGGCTTAGGCCAATTACCCATACTGAAATCAAAAAATGACATAGACAGCGCTGTCGAACAAATTACATCTATAATTACCAGAGCAGCTTCGGAAGCCTCTTCGCATTCGTCAATTCGACCACGTGTAAATTATTCATTCCCACCCCATGTACAGGAAATCTGGTCAGAACGCAAAAAAGCCAGACGTAGATGGCTGAGCACGCGAAATACGAGCGAAAAGAGACTTTTCAACCAACTAGGCAACGCCTTGAGGGCAGAGTTGGTCCTGCTAAAAAATGAAAAACGACGCGAAGAAATACTCTCACTGAGTGCAAAAGATCTCTCCCTGTACCGTAAGACTAAAATTCTTACCAAATGCCCCAGAACCATACCACAACTCAAATTCGATTCCACTTGGCTATCGCTACCTATTGAAAAAGCAACCGCTTTCGCAGAAATGTTGGAGAATCGTTTCACCCCACACGAATTCAGTTCTGGGGCCGAACACCTGCCACCTCAGGAGTGTCCCTTTCCTTCTCCACCGATCTTCTTTTCGCCCAAGCAAGTTACGAAGGTGATTCGTCGATCAGCTTCCCGCAAAGCACCTGGACCAGACTTGATAGTCAAACCATTACTTTCCAACGCTCCACGTCGATTAATTTCTTTCCTCACTCGTATCTACACTTCTTCTATCCAACTTGGCTACTTCCCGCACGCATGGACACAAGCTACGATCATAATGATCCCCAAACCTGGGAAGCCGGAGAATGACATTACGTCTTACAGACCTATTAGTCTTTTATCCATCCTCTCGAAGACATTTGAACGCCTGATACTCCCGCATATCAAGAAATACACTGAGCACTTGATACCTGATCAGCAGTTTGGATTCAGGGAAAAGCTCTCATGCCCTCTACAACTGCAACGCTTGACAACCTACATTAAAAATGCATTTAATAAGAAAGAGTTCTGCAGAACAGCGTTCTTCGACGCTGAACAAGCCTTTGACAGACTCTGGCACAATGGGCTTCTACACAAACTTCGGCAACATTTACCAAACAACCTCTACTGTCTAATCGAAAGCTATCTATCTGGCCGTACTTTTCGAGTTTGCGTGCAGAACGAGACCTCTCTTCCTCGAACAATCCTAGCAGGAGTACCCCAGGGAAGCGTCATGGCACCATATCTCTACATATTTTACTGTCACGACCTTCCCTTACCAACGTCTCCTTCATTCTCGTCTATGTTCGCTGATGATTTAGTGATAGCAGCTTCTGATACCTCGTATGAGACTGCGACAAATAGGTTACAAGCTTGCGTTGACACACTCAGTCGTTGGTGTTCAAAGTGGCGTATGAAAGTCAACCCCGGTAAATCAAACATTGTTACCTTCACGTACCGACACAAATACGACAGCCTCCCAATAAAGTACGCAACTCATATGATTCCTCAAACCTCATCCTATAAATACCTGGGAGTAATTCTGGATAAGAGGCTCACATACCACGACCACATTTCCGAACTTGTGAAGCGGCTAAGAAACCGAATGAAAATGCTGAGTTCCCTACTACATAGTCCCTACCTATCAGTCCAAAACAGACTATTGGTATACAAAACTATAATTAGACCTATATGGGCCTATGCACTGCCGATTTGGGGGACATGCTCTGCTTCGCAATTTCGTCGTCTCGAGCAAAATCAGAACCAAGTTCTACAGAAAGAGATCATTCACGCTCCACCGCTTGTCAGAAACTCTACTATATACAACGACTTCAACCTCGAAACACCATCTGAATACAGAATCAGGATAATGGAACAGTTCACCACTAACGCACGAAGCATTCTGAACCCATTAGTGCCTCAAAGTCTACAACTCTTCGAATTGAACAGACTGAAGACTACTCGTCACTTATCGTCATTCGTACCAACCATGTTATACCAAGAATGAATAATTATTTGCTTTTATTAATTTCATTTCTTTATTTATTCATTTTGTTCTGTTTGTTTTAATTTAAGTAGGTACGTTATCTTACTGTTTCATACTACTACTTCTCATAATTGAAGTATTGAAGCACTTATGTTGAACAAATTACACTATGCTACAAAAATTACTATCATTAAGGAATAATACGCTGTATTGGGCTTAAACAAATAAACAGTTAAATATTTAAAAAAAAAAATTTATTTTGATTCTCCATTTTGTTGTCCTCTTTTGTATGCTGGATATTGATTGATTTAACTTGTTGGCAGATTCAGTTTTATAGGTATTTTCCGACTGCCAAAATCGTTGTATCATCTCCGAAGGTGGCTGTGGTGTTCATTCCAATTTGCGGGAGATCACTGGTATAAAGGACATACAAGAGCGGACCAAGAACACTCCCTACCGGGACTCTACATTGATTAGCTTTGGCTCTGAGTAGGCATCTTTTTACTTTATTCTGAAGAAGCGATTGGTGAGATAAGACTGAAGTAGCTCAGCGTACTTTATTAGTAGATTTTGCGCAAATTGTAGTTCCTAATTTTTGCGCGAATTGTAGTCCATCAAGCCAAACTTTATGAAACGCCTGAGCGACGTCAAGGAAGACAACTGAGCAGACTTTTTTTTCCTCAAGGGCTTGATCAATTAATATGTTATTCTTGGACTTGTGTTATTATATGAATGTGTTATTCTATGGACTTGATCGATCGTGGAAAGTTTCTGTCGCATGTCAAACTGGTGCCTTGGAAACAGCTTAGGTTCTTACGCACATTGCCGATCACAATCAAAAATGTAAAGCCCCATCAGCTACCAATGAAACCTACAGTACAAACCAGATTACATCAACTGCCAAGCGTTTTCCCATGTTAGCGTCAGATTATGATCATTATTCCTGGATAGAGGTGATCTTAGAGCCGAAATCGTAGGCCCAGAACTCAGCATCAAATTTTGAGAATTATAAACCCCAGGTGAGTGTCTAGAACTAACGATACCTAGTCTGGGATCTATCAATCCTGAGTTCAGCAACCGCCACATAAAGTTGTAGAAAAATAAGAAACTGATTAGAATGAGAACCAAAAAGATTTCTACTTCCTCCGCAACTACTTAGAAAGAGTTTCTTCCATCTTCAGGGTTTATTTTTTCTAAATTGGAATTAATTAACAAGCATAAGTTGGACGTGTCAATAAAATTAATTTACGTAAGGGTACCTAATAATAACTTTAAAGAAGATTCTGGAGTTGGAAGTGAATTTTTTGTAAATATTGGATAAGGATATAGACTTTTCAGTGGACCTCATCCTCAGTAAAAGATGGTTATTCATCTTTTCAATTCTCTGAAAAAACAGAAATAGGAGTTTTCGACTATCTAGCTACAAAATACTCGTACATTTATTTTCTTAAAAAGCCGCTTAAAAGCGTATTAAGCTGTGTTGAAGAGGACTCCCAATCTCCCAATAACTACCTGCTGTACCTCAGAAAGTTATAGGTCTGGCAGGGAGATTAGGTACTCTCCCCATCTTTTCAACCTAGTCTAAAATCTCTCTTCAAACTATTCCCCTTGAACGCTTTTGTCGTTAAAAGCCCCGAGAGGTAGATTGAGGGGCACGGGAGGGATTGACTAAATCCCTCTACCGTGACATACTTTACAAGTTAGTACACTCCAGACTAGCGGGTTCAACGATTCTATCAAAACCTGTAGTTTCTGAAGAAATAAACGAAAATTCTACCTCTATTTCCACCTTCAAAGCACTGCAGGCAATAAGCATTCGGGTTTACTTATTCACTATCGAAGATTACATAGAGACTTTTGCTTGGTAAAAGTAAGTAGGTAAAAAAAATGTGGATTCTCCAAAATCAAAATTTCCAATCGCATTTTGCGTTTCGGAGGTTCCAAGACAACTTTGGTTCTGTTTCTGTATAATAATTATACAGAATTATTCTTTGATAGACAGAATAATTTCTTATAAAGATTTATTCCTTGTCCAAGGCATCACTATAAGAATTAACGGTCCAATTTTGATTTTCAGTGTTTCAAGTATAGAATTGAATAATATGGGTCATGTTAATGAGTCATATTCTTAATGAATTTGGGATGATTTTCAGATTCTTAAAACTGAACAAGAGGGGACTTCTTCGTGTATTATTGCACAAGAATTGTATTACTGTCTATGCCCGGGTGATTGTAAATTACGAAAAATGAGTGATCTATCATAATAGTCTATTAACTGCTACTGGTTTCTAGTAATATTGGTAGATTGAGGAGACGAAGTTTTTATTCGGCTTTATTCGTTATAAGATTTATTAGTCAAGTGCACTTTAGCATCAGGGCTTTGAGGCTTTTTCCTTCAAGTTCATTTCATAAGATACATTGTACGGTTCATTCTTCTAGAGTAGATTGCCATGTGCAACATCTAAATATTTCAATTCAAGTTTGAACTTAGTCCAATGAAAGGAAGCCATAGAAAAGATGCATAAGAATAATAAAAGAAAGATAAGAAAGAGCTTCATAAGATTTAATCAATCAATTTTCAAGTCTCATAAAATTGGTTGTTCTGTGCAGCATGTAGGTATTTCAATTTAATTTTCGACGAAATCCACTTGAAACCATTCATAAAAAGGTTTAAAGAGTGAGAAGATTCATGAGCCTGATATTGGAAAAGGTTTTTCAAGCTCATTGAAACCTTTTTATGAATGGTTTCAAGTGCATTTTGTACAAAATTAAATTGAAAAACCTACATGCTGCACAGAGCAATTTTCAAGACTTGAAAATTGTTTGATTGAATTTTATGAAGCTTGGAAATCTTTTCTATGGCTCGCTTTGAACGGACTACGCCTTCATAAAAGAAGAAAGGTCAAACAAACACAATGGTTTCTAAAGAATATAGTAAAAACCAAACAATTAGGAAGCAAAGAACCGGGTACTTCAAAAGGGAACGTTATTACTTACTACATAGCCTGTATCCAAATCCATCGATATAGGCTATCAACATCATCTATTCAAATGCCTACTGCTTTATAAATAAGAAAAACTCCACAGTTGAACCGTGTAGGCGTGAATTTATCACACACAGTAAGAGACATCCGTAACTGATTATTAAAAAGGATAAGGATTATATTATAAATATCGCCTTTTTCCCGAACGATAGATACATAGGAGTAGTTCGTTAATCCTAATTTATTCTAAGCGAGAGTTGTGAGTAGTATTAGTTGAAACATAATGCCCTAGTAAAATACCCCTTCGTTTTCCGCTTCGTGCATCATTAGAGTATAAATTTTACTCAGATTGTTAGCACATTTTGCAAATTCATTCAATGGTAAGTACAAGAATGCACCTAGTATTTAAGCTCGTTATAAACGGATTCCGGAAGCTCTTCATATCACGTAATTAATGCTCCATTGTTATATATTATGTTACTTTACTATTAATGCCAGAGGTTGTTAGTAGAATAAAGAGGATTACTCCGTGGACCATTACTCTCGCCAGTGGCACGTGAAAATTCAATTATGCAGTTGTAATGAGATGGTTGCTACGAGAGTGGAGCTTTCCCGACGCTTATGAGGGGGTTTAGACGTATTCCAAAATGCAAATTTCTCGGGCCAACCCGAAAAGAGGGGATACCACCCGCAAATTACTATGTAGAACAGGGCAATTTGTAATGCAACTCGGTATCTGCGTATTTATATCAATACCTCACAGCGCGTGTTTCAACTTGCTAGCGTTTATCAGGCGACCTTGTTCGCGAGAGACAATTTCTCTTTTGAAGTTAAGGGTTTGTCTTGCTTGTCCAGATGTTCATGACAGGGAAGCTTCTGGGTGCAAGATACCGTCGTATGTTCTATCCTGTTTTCATTCCACTTGCTAGACCTTTACTTGATTCAATTAAACTCCGAGGAAGTGAACTTCTGCTTCCGTAACAAAAGAGCGTGGGAGACTGGAAGTTGAATCCATTATCTAGCAAGAGTAGTAATATTCCATGCCATCACTGGATTAGCTCATCCAAGTGATTTAGGTCACTTCAATAATTATTATTAAGAGCTAACCCTACAATTATTATAGATAATTCTTTCAGAACAAAAAAAAATTCATAGAGAACCATCTACACGCCAACCCACAAAATCCCCAAAAATTGCATCGAAATTGGGTGAGAAATGAAGAAATTATGGCTGTGGCAAGGATTTCTAGTTTGAGCATGCGCAGCGGCTACTATCAGTCCGGAGGTCATGATTTTCATAGGGACCATCTACACGCCAACCCGCATAATCCCTGAAAATGTCATCGAAATCGGATGAGACATGAAGAATTTATGGCTGTGGCAAGGATTTCACGACAGACACACAGACAGACACGGAACCAAAATTGTTCAGGAAGGTCTGAAACGTATAAACGCGGGTGGTAATTTTGATTTTAGAGAACTTTTTTTTTCAACCTTAAAAAGTGAAAACAAAGCTTCCTCTACCTTGGTAGACTCGGAAGCAAAATGTTCTCATATTACCCCTCTTGTTCATATTGTTCCTTCTACTCTTTTCCTCTAGTACGAGTAGTAGCTATGAATGATAATGTGACAAACTTCAAAGGTCGATTCTCGAACTAATTTTGGAAATATTCTACTGGCAATGCTTCTAAAACAACCTGCTGACTTTAAAATAACCATAACTCCCTTTAAAATTACGAAAGAATATGAAAATTCCATCAGAAAGAGCAACAGAATTCCAATGCGCTTTCAATAGTAACGCAAGTTATTAATGGTAAAAATTTAAGTAAATAATGTAGAGTTGAATAAAAAAAAATCTGCAAACATGGAACCCTCGTACGTAAGATCGGGTGGATCGAAGCAGTTCAATAACTTCAAGACGATTTTGTGGCTCTGTCCCCTACACCTGAAGTTTAAGTAAGGTCGTTAAAAGTTAGGTCTCCTCGAGCACTCCAGTTGTAAGAACAACATTTTTATGACATTTTATTTGTACTGCTTCTATTCACCTGCAAAAATGCCAAGAGTTATTTGAAAATTGATAGAACATCAACAACAAAAAATGATTTTAAAATTATCATAAGTTTTGGAAGCTAGGAACTTGCATAAGGTGAACAACAAATAGTAAGAAAAGAAAAATTAATAACACCGGAATGAAATGGTTAGAAAAAAAATAAACCCGATATGTCAAGGCGCCTTTTCGGTCAAGAAATCGGTTGATTCGAAATTATTTCTCCTGGAATAGTGCTACCTTTTGTTGTAGTCTAACAACTACTATGTGATCCTTATGTTATGAAGTTATCTTTATTTTTTGAAAAAAATATAAGGGAAATATTTCGATAAACTGCTTCTATTTACTCGATCTTACGGTACCTAGCAAAACTCCTACAGTTTTCCAGAGTGGTGTGGTTTGTTCCTTAACACGTCTCTATGAGAAAACCACAAATTGAGCGCCCAAATGATTTTCCCTCCGGGCACGGTAAAGGTGAATTTAACGTTTCTTGGTACTCAGTGTGATACAACTTAATGAACGTTTGCGAAGGTACAATTGTCGTTAAATAGGAAATGTAGGAGTAAAGCGGTTAGATGGCTGGTCACGGAACTGTAAACAAGATTTACAGCCCCGAGTTGGTCGGTAATGCAGAATCTAAACTGTTACACGGGCAGAATAGCAAGTCCAAACGGTATCATAGTTCAGGCCACGGTGGGATCCTCGAGGGAAATTGGAGGAGATATTTAACGCCGAGTCACCTTATTACTGTATCCGATTACCAACCAATTCTGCAAGCTTGGTAGGTATCTAGTTAGGAGTATTTCATGTTTCTCTGAAACGGTAGGAACCTATCTTCCAAGAAAAGTCGAGATCGGAAATGTACTTTCAATGGTTTAATGGAAAATTGCTTAAGGTGAACCCATCAAACTATCGGCTGACACACAAACATGGAATACAATTTTTTTTAAATATCTCTTAAATGTAAAATGCAATGATTTCGACCTTTTTGATATTTTCATGTCCTTGCTTTGGCACATAAACTGAAAAATCGTCACGAAAACTAGGCAAGTCTTGCTCACGCGACCAATAAACAAATAAAATAGACTCACTGTGTTGCGTAGAGAACAATCAACTGTTTTCTTATTTTGATGCTTGGGTTGAACTAACAACCTTACTTCACTACCTTGTTGTGTAGTGGTTGACATGAAAATGTCCCAATGTGTTGCAGACTCGTATGCAAGCATTTAAAATTTTGTTACAATATCAACGACAAACTTTCACTGGTAGCTAATTGGAAAATAATGTGATTGTAGGAGGAATTGAAATGTTGTAATCAAGTTTTCATAGTCACCTGTGAAAGTTGGAAACCTCGATGAGGTTATTGGTTTTTCAGATATATCGCCGATTTATTATTTTTACTACTCACTGTTATTTAAAAAGTAAAATCGCTTCACTACTTCCTCCATGCGACGTAGCCGACGTTCAACGCGGCTGAATTGAATGCACAGCTATACAGCTCTACCGTATCACAAAGGAACAACACCCACGCTTCCTACAGTAATGATATTTATATCATTTCAAACTGTATAAAACCGCTTTACTACCCACTTCACTATGTATGTTTTTCTTCCTGTGTTGCATGGCTGCCGCCAGAAGGGAGGTTGAATATGGAACAAAAGAGCAATATTTTTGACTCGAGAAAAAGTTTCTAAAATCTGTACTAAAATTGTAATGTTTCCAATAATTAATTTCCCTATTGATATTTTATGTATTTACTTTGGCACATAAACGAAAAAACGTCACAAAATTTTCTAGAGAAATTTCCATTTGATTTATAAACATGAAATTCATTTTACAACAGTTTTTGATACATTTTTTTCCTCTACGTGGTGCTGCTATGTTCATATAGGCCAATAAAGATCTAATAACGGAAACAATTCTAAGCTACTTACTTTTGCACTCGTGTATTTCACTTTTAAATCCATTATTATTGTTATATGAGTACGTAAACAGTGAGGTTTTAATAAATAATGAATTCCCAAACTGTTTCCGCGGTGTTTAGAAAATCCAATTTTTGGTAAAATTAGGCAGGGTAGGGGCTCTGGCTAATGTTTAACCTATAACGAAACATTTTTCATTGGGTAACAACTCATACGCTAAAGTTGATTTAACTTAACGAGTAATATGCGTGAAGAAAACATATTTATATCAACAGTAACAATGTAAAACCGCGTAAGTTGAAAAAAAACGAAATTTTTCAGGAGGCGTGAAAAAACGAGCGTCTCAACCACACCTACAGCATTAGTTCATGTGTCGTCCGCTAGGGATAATAAAGCGTTTCTCCTTTGAATCATTATGAGATAAGCTCAGTTACCTATTTTGGAAAACTTGAGATAATGCGATGTACAGCAGATGCAAGGGAAAAATGCTTTAGTATCCTTAGAGGAGGAAAGATGAACTAATGCTACCAGTGTGATTTAGACGTTTGTCGTTAAAAAAAACTTCTAAACGACATAAAAATAGAAGTTTTCTACGTCTCCTAAATAATTTAGTTTTTTTCAACTTACGCGGTTTTATATTGTTACTGTCGATATACTAATCCACCGGCGTTGTAAAAGGTGAATTTCAAAAAATGATACCTATTCCTAGAATTGTAGATGAACCTTTTTCTACTAGATGAGCTGATATTTTGGGGCACCTTTCAATACGGTGACTCCTATTTGGGAGATACGGCCTATAAATCCAAGGCGACATCACGAATTGAACAAAGGTGGCGACGCGAGTCTTCACCGTGCGTAATTGACGCATCCGATGGAGGACCTGTGAGCTGCACATGACACAAAGTGAAGTCCCTATAACGAGTTCTCAAGACGATTCAGCGAAGGAAACACCCTTCCTCGATTTATTAAAGGGGTAAAGAGGATCGCAGTGTTGCTGAGTCGGGAGAAGGAGGAGGAAGGAAAATGAGAAGGGTAGCGCCTAATTACGGAAGGACAAAGGATCCGACACTCCATGATTATACGCCAACTTCGGCTTATAACCTGCGTCCTTGTTTACTTGTGCATAACGTTGTGAAGGGTTAACGTGAAGGCAGCCCTGTTTGAGCAACAAAGGCGTTCCTAGGTTAGACTCCCTTGTTTTGCTCGAATGCGGGCGTGATAATTGAGCCGTTATGATTTCATTCTCTGGTCCTGATTTGATCTTCGAGTGATAAGGAAACTGCAATACAACGTTATTGTGGAGATCCAAATTTCTAGTTTTGAATGAACGCATGAAACTTTTTGACGTATGTTATGACTCAATCTGACTTATGCTCAAAAGAAGTCCTAGTAATCTTAACTTGAAATTGTCTATCGGACTGACTTTGCCTTTTGGAAAACACGGCTAAAATACAAGAAACATGAAACATGGAACATGCTTCAGCCGCGCTTTTTGGCGGAGTAGGGATGGAGATGAATGGGTGCAGAATGTTCCATGCATAAAGAGGTTTCTGTTGAGATGAGAGATCTTGTCCTGCACGTCCAACCAATAGCGACTAGATTGGGTGAGAAAGTTGATATAATCCGTCCTGTAACCGTGAATTTCTGGTGCAGAGTACATAGGATGATCACCGAGGCCCGAAACCGTTATGTGATCAGGGAGAACGCGTCAATGTGAGCTTTGAAATAAAAGACAAGATTTTCTGGACTAGGTAGAATGGGACTGGGAGTATACCGAATCCACCTTTCATACTCCTGAGAAAAGGAGGTAGGGGAACTTTTTGATTGGTGAGGGGCATAGAGGAGGCAGGCGCCTAGAGTCTTCGACCTCTCACAAGTCCGTATTTGTTCACACCTGGGAGTGAACACGTGTTGAACACCTGTGGACTCGCCATACTAAGCTAGCTACTAAGCTAGCTATTTGGAAAAATTTACCTCTAGGGGAATATAAAAAGGACTATAATATAGTCCTTTTTATATTCCCCTAGAGGTAAATGCAAAATATTGTCCTAGACAGAATATTATTCTGTCTAGGACAATATTTTGCATTTCCCAAGTTCCTTATTTTTCAGGAGGAGGAAAATGTCAATCACCTTCACAGGAGTGTGGAGCAGTTTTTTTGTTTGTTTTTTAATTGGCTTTATTTGGATTATACAGCCGTTACAAGTTATTTATATTTACTAGTGTTTCACAGAGTAAAAGTTTTTCTATAGTTTAACATTCATAGTTTGAAGGAATTCAAAAACAATGTCATAAACTTCCACCAATTCAGTTGACATGATCGAGTCCAGGTTGAAAGGATTGATGACCAGTGTCTGTAGCTTGCGAAGAAGGGATTATCTCTCCTGTAAGTTTCCCTTTCTCACTGCTAAAAATTGAGATCTTGGAAATCGAAATTATCTCTCGAAATTCACATTGCAGAGCTTCTCAATGACAAACGTGCGCTCATGTGATTTTCCAAATACAGACCCTCACCTTCATGACCCTATAAAATTTGGAGGGTAGATGAAGGGTGACTTCAAGGTGATTGCTTAGGAGATGAATTTCAATAGGAGCAAAGTAACTTGTACAGCTAAAAACTCGGGCGAGCTGAGGGTGGGGTATTTATATAACAATACATGATAAATGAGTGTCGATAAAGTAAAAAACTATACTTGTACTTTTTGATTCATAGTTACAAGGGGTCTATTCAACACCCCTTCCGAACGCAATAATATTTCAGCAATTGGACTAAGAATGCATGCTAAGTCAGTCCTCCCTCGCCGAGCTAAGCCCCCACCCTAATATTTACAGCTGTAGGCAAATAATCCAGAAGGAGGGGTTAAGACACTAACAGCAGAGCGTCTCCTGAATACAACAGTAAGTATTTAGAAGGAAGATGAGAGACGGTAAACAATCTCGGGCGACCACTTTAGATAGGGGCGTGGTAGGACGTGCCATGGAGCATCCTTGGGCACCTCTTAGTCACTGTACCTCCATCTCATCCCTCTGGGTGCAGTACAGTAAAGTTGTTTCTCCCTCCCACGAGATTAACATTTTGGATATATCTTCATTCCTTGAGGCGAATCGGGTAATTTCAAAAATTAATTAGTCAAATTGGTGTGCTTCTAACGAATTGTTATATACGCCGACAGGGAGGGATACACCTAGTATTATAGAACAAAGTTATGCAACGAATTTTGAGCGAACCTAGAGAGAGAAAAAACAGAAACATGATAGGCAAGATCTCCGGCAAACGATATTTGAGCGTAGAGGAGTGGCGGCCAACAACATCCGGGTTGCTGCACGGATGTTACATAATTTTTCCGGTGCCTCGGAGTTACGTAATTTAAAAATCTCAGTTGGAATGCTCCGTAGCGTCACCACCCGCGTCTTCCTCGGTATCAACCTGAATTGCTTGTATTTCCAATGAGGCACCTCTCTACATCCCCATATACCCTCCAACCCTAGGACTTGCGTCGGGAAGCAGGAGAGTCTTCCCCATTCGGCGCACTCTCCGCTCCAAATAGTCCATCAATGGGTGATTTAAAAAAAATTAATAATATTAAACATTCAAATTTTGAGCTTTAGAGATTAATTATTATTTGCTTAAATTAACTACGAGTTCGAAAGATAGTCTGTTATCTTAATAAAAATATTGAGTTCTTGTTCTAATTTGGTGTGGTAGAAGCGGTGGGTTTCAGAAAATGAAAGGTGTTAATCGAACTAGAAGTCGAAAAAAAAACATTCTTTCAGTTACGAAAATTACCACATTGTCAAGGGTTCAGATAATCCCAAGCTTGACAGAAACCATAAACGTACCTATCTACAAATCATTAATCAAGAATAGACCGTGCTTGGAACAGTCAGTTCTCTGATAGAATGCCCTTTCGATGCAGCTCGAGGTGTCCAGGACGTGATATTATTGTTATTCATTTTGATCAAATTATTTTTGGATACTGGACATTTTCGATTTTCAGACGTAATCTGAATGATTCCCACTTGGGTCAACTCCGGCTGACAGCCTAAGCTTGTTATTACTTACGAATTAGCTTGCTATTTTTGTTTATTGGATGTGTATTCTTTTTAACCCTTATTGGACCATAACATCAATAGTATCATCGAAATCATCTTAGGAACTCCACAGAAAAACCAAACTGTCACCGGAATAACCAAAATTAAATTGCAATTTCAAATTTAATTGACAGCAGAATTTTTTGTATCAAAATAGAGTAATGAAAAATGAAGAAAAAAATTCAAGGAAATCGATGAAAAAATTTTCAAAATTTTTGTCATAAGTATCTTTTTTTTATCTAATAACTTACAAAAAATGTTTCAAACAATTCAGTGCCGTCCATTAACGTTTAAAATGCAATTTAAATCTAGTTAATCTGGTGACGCCTCAGGAAAGCTATGGGATTCCCAAGATGTTTTCGGTAACACTAGTGACACCATGGTCGAATTAGGGTTAATAAAGCAATTTTTCTTCTTCTTCAATGATGATGTTTTAACCAGCTTTATAATGGAAGAACACTGAGTTTTTTAAAAATTCTCATTAAAGGTACTCTTACAAAAGTTTCAAAGAGAACGGAATCGGAAGGTGGAGAGGGTGATAAGACAGACGGATGAGACATGGGAGTTAGGGGAAGGAAAAATATAGTTGAGTCCCTTCCGTTAGTGTCCATTCGAAGGGTCAGTCACGGCCAGTTAACACCGCTCGATTTATATCTTTTCGTCGGTACGGTTAACTAAAAGAGGAGAAACTTCGGGAAAGAGGTTTATTAAGTGAAATTTATTACCTTGTTAGTTTTCTTGAGGATCTTCTTGCAGGAGACCGGCGTCGGTGGTTTTGGCAGAGGGGGTGTTGGAGGGGGCGGTGCCCCCCGGGGTATGAGACACAGACAGCAGCCCAGTCCACCTCCATTAGCCATACCGCATCGCACCCTCTGGGCAAACAGACCGAAATAACAGTCAATTAGGAGTTGTAAGACGGTGGTAAAGAGGTTGGGTTACCTTAATTCAGGCGATGGTCCAGATCAACAGACAAGGTACGTAATTGTCCCTTATACCTGCAGGATCCAGATGGCCTGAACGTAACTTCTCCTCGTTGAATTGGTTCTAGCTAACGGACAACATTCTAGAGCAACACTTCAAGTAGACATTACAGAGAAAAAACATCTACCAGATTGAGTGACAGTACTGCTTTCTCAAAAAACAATAACTAGGGCATTCAGAATCAGATAGTGAACAAATGATTGAATTGTTCGAATTACGAACAAAACAAAATATTGTTTTCATGAGAGGTTCACGTTCACGTTCATAGTTTTCGGTAATAATGAACACTAACATGATTGGGAATCCATATGCGATTATTTTGATTTGTTTTCACGTTCTACTAATGCTTCTACTGATTGAATTGGGATGAAATCGAAGAGTTCATTTAGCTACCAGCCTCAAACTGCTCTTCAAATTTGAGCAAAATCAAATAAGATAATAATGAGATAATTTTAATTTGTCCACTTCTTACATCTCTTTTCCTGTAAAATTCATAATTTTGCAACCAATTTTATAATTTTTTAACCTAATTCATAACGCATTCAAAGTTTTTCACTCCAATCCATAGGGAACCAACCTATGAATGGTCACCTAATCCAGCCACGGTTACCTATGAATTGAAGGCTCCATGAATGGGATGATGGTCCCCTATGAATTAGATGATGGCCCGCTATTAATTTCAGGATGGTTCTCTATGAATTGGAGGATAAAACTTTAATTTATTATGAACTAGGTAAGAAATTGTTCAAAAAAATTGTGATTTTGATTTTAAAACATTATGAATTTGGTTGAGAAAATTATGAAATTAATTTTCAACAATTATGAAGTTAGTTTAAAAAATTAGGTAGTTTAAAAAATTAGGTAGTTTGAAAAATTATAATTTAATGATGATAATAATTAACATTATAATTATAATTATAACAATAATTCAATTATAGTTAAATTTTAATTTAATTATGTTTAATAATTTAAGTTGTAGTTCAAAAGAGCTTGATATTAGTTGGAAAAGACCAGAAAAATACTTTTTTTACTAGTAAAAGCTTTACCTATGATACGTTAAAATAAAACATTTTACTTCAAAATAATAGTAGATAGGTTGAAACTAGGATTGAATGATGGCCGTGCTGGATGGTCAAAACTTTGACCCAGCACGGAGTTGATTTAATTGCTTTAGGAACCAACAACCTTTATCACAATTTTATGGCAATTAAAACAATTTTATTTTCCTTTTCTCTTCCCTTCTCCGTTCTCCCCTCAACAAAAAAAAATCATTTTCAAATGAATCCCTCGAAAAAAAGGGGTTTGAGGGGAAAACCCTCAAACCCTGGCAATTGGACCATGGATTAGTATATTTATCCCTGAGACAAGAAATTAACCACAGACAGACATTAAACAAAAATTGTTCAGATAGCTCTGAACGCAAATACAAAAAATGTTAAGCCTCAGCGCTTCTTTATGGTTGATAATGAGAGCACGCAAAATTTAAATCGAACTATTAATAAGGTAAATTCAACCCTGAAAAAGCCTATATCCCATCTTTTTTTTCTAAATTAAAAGTAGTCTCAAAGGAGACAAGATGAAAGAATGCATAATTTAAAAAAATATATTTAAATTAAACTTTGGAGTGCTCTATAATTTCTGAAACATGACATAATTCATGGAACAGCGAAGCGTAGTTGAAGGGTTTGAAATAGTCTAAACGCAGTTTTAAAACATTAGTTGATTAGAACACATCATGATGTAGCATTAATTTCTTCTTCTCCAATTAAATTGCTTTATTAGGAGCAAGAAAGACGTTTGAAGCTAAATACTCTCAGACAAAAGGAATAAAATAGAAGGGAGACAGCGAGTGGCAACAACAATGTGTAATGGCATGTTTTTAGGGTTTTATACAATTTTGTTGCGGCTTCATTCCATTTAGAAGGCGCCGTAATTTTGTTAGACCCGACGATCTTTACGGCGAAGTGAGTTCTTTTTTAGTTTATTGCCCACTTAGGAAGGTCAGAATGCCTTTCACCGGCGGTGGTCCAGACATATTTTTTTATTCGTATTTACTCGTAGAGTGTAAAGGGTCGTTGGAGCGGGGGGAAATGGTTGTGCGAGAGAAAATGGATTACAATCTTTCCCTATAAGAGAATGGGATAAGACTTTCGGGCGACGGAACGGGGACTTTTGAGTTAGGAGAGCACGCTCTGGGGGGTTAAATCGGCCCTTATCTCCTGTCACCGAACTAGGCGCCGGAGGACGGATGGAGAAGGGGATGAGAATAAGAAGAGGAGAGTGAAAAGGAAAGAGTGAGGTAGAAGATAGGCAGAGAAAAAAGAAGAGCCTTGGGCCTCGAGGGTTGTTGTGCCAGTTACACCATACGCCACTAAGTCTGAAATTTTGGAACGAGATATAAAATGAGAAGCTCTTAACAGTAGTTGTGATTTGGTGAAGGATCCCATAATACTTGAACCTACTTTTAAAACGTCCCATGATTGTAAAATTAGGTACTCGTATCCGTGACTTTCAAGACCTTTTGGGTGTTGATGAATGACAAAATATATCAACACAATCACGAAAAATTTCTCCCTTAGGTTGCGGTTCATCAATTGAGGAAAATTGCAGGTGGCTACTAGCTAACAAGTATTACTTGAAAAAGCGGATAAAAATATAGAAAAAGGTACAACCGCCATAAAAAATTTTAATGTTTTATTGTGAATAAAAACTGTACGTTTAAAAATTATTTGAAACTCTCAGCTACAGGAAGGAAGTTTAAATGCAATGTTGCTCTTTCAGTAATGTGTTACATGATATCAGTACCATTGAAGAAGTCTTCAAAAACGTTGCCATCTCCAACTATATAACTCGAGGATCGTCGAGAGGAATTATCATCTGTTGAAGAGCTGATTAATAAGGTTATCTAGCCGAAACCATTCAATGAATGGAGAACAATCATCATTAACTTGGTGGAGCAGTGACTAGTTGCTCTGAAACGGCAGTTGCGTAATGAATCCACTATCAATTTTCAACTGTATATGATACATTTCGCTGTAGTTCACAATGAATATGGAATATGGGTTATAATAGTATTTTATACAAAGCTCCAAAGACTGAATAAACGGCGATAACTATTACAGGTCAACTTTCTTTTCCAAATAAGAATTTTTTTCTCAATGAAATGCCAGGCAGTACCCGCTTTGCCTACTCTTTGGTCCAATAGCTGGGACCCTATCGCTAGCCAAGGGTCGAATTTGATCGTTCAGCACATTCTGAGGAGAGCTTGAGAACTCGCTCCCGGATTTCTGGAGCTTGAGTAGCTGCCTTTGAGAAAAAGTGATTTGGAGTGTATCGATGGCACGTGGAAGCCCTCCTTTGTTTTGGTCAAATCCCAAACGCCAGCTTCATCTGGGACGGGCTCCAAAGGTATTTCTCACGCCTGACTCACAATTAGAGCTCTGGGAGCGATTCGCAAAAGAGGTGAGAGAAAAAAGGGAAAGCTCAACTTTTCTGCGAGCTGTTAAGTGCGGTGTGAGGGGGTTGGAGTGAAAAAAGGGGGTGAGTGAGAAGATTGAAGCATTAGACTTCGCAAGTTACTTCCGGGGTCTCCTTTCCTCCCTTCCCCAGCTGATCTGAACTGCTTCTTTCGTTTCCCACGAGCGAACCTTTCGCGCCCCGGAAAACTTATTCCAATTATTGACGGTTTCCCAAGCCGGGAGGGCGCTGGTAAAATGCGATGCAGGTCTCGCGTCGAAAGGGAGCGAAACCTTGGAATTTTTCCTTGCGAGGTAACTCAAAAAGATGGCGAATGAAGGGCGGAGAGGAGGGTAGGTTAACTCGAAAGTTGAGATGTGAAGACTTTTACATATTCCACGTAAAAAGGGAATCTCGGTAAATTCGGTATACAGTTCTTTTTTTTCTTTCCAGAAGTTTAGATGAGTTACCAACCTACGTAAACGGAATACACAATTTTCGCCACGAAGTATTTTTTCACGCTGGATACGTTCCTACCGGCTCAGACTTGATATTGCTTGATTAGCTCTTGGAGATGGATACCCGTTTTATAATATGTAGTTTGCATTGTGGAGGTATATTGATTCTCCTCAATCAAATGTATTTTGCGTTTGTTAGCGAATTCTCAAAAAAAATTAAACTATTGAATGGATTTTTATTTTTTCACTGAAATATATTTTGTAACAGTCTAAAACGATTGAAGTTTTTTCCAAAAATCGTATGTATAGCGATATGTATAAATATGTCACTCTAGACGACAACTTGAGTAGAGTAATTGTTTCTCAAAAATTTCAAGTTTTTGCCAAAATGTTCATAGTAACAAAAAAAAAGAGTTCGTTAGCCAGGAATTGTGGAAAACCCTAAGGTATCCAACTTCCAAAAAAGTAGGTTAGAAAACGGCAAAAAACGTAGTTTTTGTGGACATTTCCATCAAATCATAGTAATATACAGGGTGTTCCATTTGAAAAAATGAAGTTAGTGTCGATTGTGTGCAACATTTTTGCGCAAACATATTTTTCCTGAGATCCTCACAAAAAATCATGAAGAATTGCGTTGGTCGGAATTTTTACGCTGTATTTTTCGAAAATAAAGGGGGGTGTAACCTTTTCGTGAAACACCCTGTATATGGTATATTCAGATTCAGCTCAAAATTTGTAACATAAATACAATTTCAGAAACCAAAAATTGTAGAAATAAATCGAGAATTTAAAAATAATTTATATAAATAATGAAAACCTGAGTATATTTGTTGGACCAAAAAATGCAACAACCGAGTGGGTATTCTGTGTGTTAATGGAGTAGAATAGAACTTGAATATGCTCCCTAACATATTCAAACACCCTGAAGAATGAATGAGTATCTATGTAGTAAAAAAAAGTAAAGTAAACAACCATTTCAGCCATTTCAGGTTGGATTTTTGTCCGACTGCCATTCCTGGCATAGTGGACGTCATCAGCTGTCTTCCAAAGGAAAGATCAAAATTTGTTCTGATGATTTCGCCCATGGCTTCCCATTCCCTCACCGCCCTGGGTTGGGACGCACAAAAACACGTCTCCGCGGCGAGATTCGAACTCTCGGCTTCCCTGCAGTAGCCAGTCTGAGACTCGTATCTAGTAGAATATTATTAGAGTACCCTAAGAGAATGAAGCCTGGCAGCAGGTAGCCGATTTTTACAATTCAACGTCGGTCTACTCCCATGGAAGCGATGAAAGCCTCAAAGTTGCGAGGGACAACAAAAAGAAAAGTGGCAGGAAAGCTGCTGGTGAGCAGAAGAGGGAGTTTTATGTGACTGGTGAGTGTTTTTTGTGTGTCTATTGTTGTTCTTTCCTACTTTCTTGTTAGTCTTGCTTGTCGGTTGTCTTCGTGCCGGTAAAACCGACCTACCAACTACCAACATATCTTATGTTCTTAATAAGAGGTGGATCTTCAAATGTTCCTCAGCTAACGCCCACAAATGAAGCTGTTTTAAAAATTATGACAATATCAGACGGTACGCAATTACTCCGGATTTTTTATGAACATTTTAAAAGTAATAGGTACTAAGATTTCGAGTGATGTTGTGTTGTGTACCCCTATAGTTGATAAGAGAAAGCGATATCAAGTTACAAGAGCGGAAACTCCAAAACGGGCAAGTTCTAACATTAGATTGCACGCAAGGAGCTTAGTTCAACGTTCTTTTTTGTTAGATTGGGTAAAAACTGAATTTTACATGCTTTTGGCATAATGTGGCCATGTGTGTTGACGTTTCCTATGTAATTTTGGACGGTGAATCAGGTCGGATAGTTTTCAGCTTGATCCGACTGGACACATGGGGTAGTGGGGCACATTATGTATACGGTCGTGAGAAGTAGATATTATTAAATAATATCTACTTAGAAACAAAAAATTTTTTTGTTTCTCGTGTGTCTTTTTGCAGGAGAGGAAGAATCACTACATGTTCTTGCCAAGCCTCACATCATGGAGGAGACAATTATTAAGAATATAAAGCCTTAATACTCGTTATATAAATGCCCATTTTGAATGTGCTACGAAGTTTTGATGAAAGTGGGCCTTAGTTCGTAGGCTCGGACTCAGTGGATATAGCCAGTGAGTCAGTGATTCATCAAAAGAACAACCAACTGTTTCAATTTTTTTAAATATTAATTTTAGTAAAAAGGTTTAGCTTTCTGCGTATTTTTTCTAAGGAAACAAAACGAGAGTATTATCGATCTATTGTACAAGCAAAAACCTTTTTTCCTGCTGAACAGTACTTTGATTAACATCTTTCATTTCCACGGACGAAATATTATCGCATCGCAAATTACAACTCAATATTGCTTCTAGCTGAACCTCAGAAGCTGATTCCAACGCATACAATACCTTCTCATACTGCTGAGCTAGAAGGAGCAATTTATTAACGCTCTGTTTGTTTCCTCGAGCTACTTCAGTCACGGTTCGGTGATTGTATCGCTTCAGTGACAGTAACAGAGTGTACCTTCGACCTTCCTGACTAACTATGCAGAGCAATTAATTAGGGAACAATCGCATCTGTGCTTCAGACGATCTGATGAATACCTGCATGATGAGACGAGGATACACATCCCGATGAGGATACCGACGTAGTTCCATCCAAAGTTTACCTTCGCATAAACAGTTCATTGGTTCAGATGACATAGCACACAGTAGGACTGCGTTGGTAGGTATTCAATTATATTAGTGGCTGCACGGTACAATACTGCACAATATTGACATTAATCCTAAGCACAGCTTGTAAGGCGGGCCCCTTGCATCTAACTGTAGACTTGATAGAAAGAACAACTTGAGTACAAAATTAATTAATGTACAAAAAATTTATATTTTTAAACCTCCATATATTTGAGACAGGGTATGTGTCTCCCCATTTCTAGTTAAAAGGGCTGTTTGATTACTATATGTACAATTTAGCGGATGGCACGGAAATCTCGATTATTGAAGAATTGCACTTAGTTATTGCTTCTCGTTAGGTCATCAATCATTAACTTCTGCATGACACAAATTCAAATTATATTGAAATTAACTACTCTACTACCATTTATACTCTCTATTATTTACTAGCTCTTTTCTCCTGTAAGCCATACATGGTGGAAAAGTTTTGGCGAATGAATATTTTCGAGGTTTATTATCACGTTACGTTTTGTAGGGGCCATTATTTGAAATAATCTGATTTTTCTGGAATTAGATATTGGTTGATATACATTTTTTATGAGAGAACACAATATTCAGAGCAATTAAAATTATCGCAGAATTGCAATTTTATTGCCTTCAACGTTTTCCATTTATTAACTCTAAAAGGCTTTTTTAGGATGTGTTCTCAGAAGAGTTAGAGAGACCAATTTTGGACCAATTTCAGGATAAACATGTACCTTCAAGCGTGAAAAATCATTTCCAATTGAATAACGTCAAATTATTGCTTCCGAGTCAACCAAGGTAGCGGAAGCTTTGTTTTCACTTTTCAAGGACGAAAAAAAAAAGTTCTCCAAAATCAAAATTTTCACTCGCGTTTTGCGTTTTAGACCTTCCTGAACAATTTTGGTTCCGTGTCTGTCTGTCTGTTTGTCTGTGTGTCCGTGTGTCTGTCCGTCTGTCATCAATTCCTTATAACGCGCATAACTATACGAAGTTATTGTCCGATTGATCCGATTGATGAAATTTTCAGGGATTGTGCGGGTTGGTGTGTAGACGGTCCCCTATGAAAATCATCATCCTTGGACTGATAGAAGCGACTGCGCATGCGCAAACGTGAATTCCTTGTAACGGCCATTACTTCTACATTTTCCATCCGATTTCGATGAAATTTTCAGGGATGTTAAATATTAGTGTTTACATGGTCCCCTATGAAAATCATCATCCTCGGACTGATAAAAGCGACTGCGCATGCGCAAACGTGAATTCCTTGTAACGGCCATAACTTCTAGATTTTCCATCCGATTTCGATGAAATTTTCAGGGATTGTGCGGGTTGGTGTGTAGACAATCCTTTATGAAAATCATCATCCTCGAACTCATAGAAGCGACTGCGCATGCGCAAACGTGAATTTCCTTGTAACGGCCGTAACTTCCACATTTTCCATCCGATTCCAATGAAATTTTCAGGGATGTTACAGATTAGTGTTTAGATAGGTTCCTAAGAAAATCATCACCCCCGGATTCATAGTAGCCACTGCGCATGCGCGAACGTGAATTGCTTGTAACAGCCATAACTTCCACATTTTCTACCCGATTTCGATGACATTTTCAGGGATTATGTTGATTAGGTTGTAGATGGTCCCCAATGAAAATCAAGGCCTTAAAATCTTACAGTAGCCTCTGCGCATGCGCAAACGTAAAATCCTTGTAACAGCCGTTACAGTCGCGTGTGACGTGAGGATCTCAAACCCCTTTCAACCAACCCCTTTATAGGACAGTGAGCAATGCTCTGGACTCCTACCCAGGAGTCCCAGGTTCTACTCCCAGTTAAGCTAAGAAATTTTTCGATCCAAGCACTACCGCACTTACATTTTCCGTCCGAATTTGATGAAATTTTCTAGGATTGTCCAGATTAGCGTGTAGATGGTCCCCCTAGAGATTGGTGTTTTCAGATTAACTACTATGCATCGGATCATCTATATAATCGGATTATGGATACGAGGAAGCTATGTACCACACCCACTTGGCAGACTTTTTTAGTTCTAATAGCAATGTATTGTTGTATCGCTTCGAACAAAGTGGCAACACGGCGCAAGACCAACCCATCGGTCAAGACCGAGCAGTATTGATGGTTAGCATACCCTAGCTCCTTGCTCATGAAGCAAGAAATATTGCGTCACAAAAACTACTTTTCGATTTGCTAAAAATACCTGTCTGTAAGTTAGGCCAAACTTTCCAGTCTAGTGTTGTATTCATTGTGAATGAATACTAACATTTTTTGGTAATGCTTGCATTCCAGAGGACGTTCCATTGGATAAGGAGTCGACAAACCTATTTCAATCCGTAAGCGATAACATTTATAACTTTGTATTAACAAATTTATATTTACCTTTTTGGTAACCAGTTTTACCCAATATAATTAAGTTTGCATGTTGAGGAAGTACCATATCATTTTTACCATCAAGAGAAATGTTTGAGGTTGGGCCAGCAATCTTCTACGGGTTACTTCGCCGAAGGGCCATTGGTAAAGAACAAGTTAACTTCGTGGAACACCGTTTTCTCATGCCAATAATATTACATGTATTTGAGTCATTACCAAAATGTGTAGGGTATTTGAGGGTTGGCTTCAAGATAATTACTTTTGAAGGAACAGAGTGAATTTGAGAGAAAACTTTAAAAACGCAGCCGTATTTAAAGGCAGATAATGTAATAATATATAGGCAGATAATAATACCTCATGTTTCATCGCTTATTAGTTTGAATAGAACGTTCGACCCCTTATCCAATAGGACGTCCCTCAAGATGCACGCAATCTAAACGATTTGCTAATGAAATAAAAAATGAAACCAAAGAGAAAGGAGAGAAATTTTTGGATTGAGGTCCAAAAATACCTCAATGTTGTAAGCAGCATTATCGCATGATGTGTTTGATTTTGAAAAGTGAGAAAACAAATCCTCCGTCCAATTTCTGTAGAAGATTTCGCCTCTGCCCTACTCAATGGTCAACCGTTGAATAGTGACAGACATTCCTTCTTCTGGCGTTTACTCGGCGAGTGCTCGTCATTTTCACTCCGTCTGCTCTTTTATCATTTTACTTCAGCTTGGTTAGTTTCCTAACCGAAGCTGGCTTTTGTTCATCAGAAGTATACTCGTAAGACTGACAGAGAGGAGATAAAACTCTCGATTTTCTAGCTTCACGGCCAGAACTTACCAAATGATCAGACCGAGTTTTTGTGTTTATCGGCCCAAGAAATCATGACATTAATGACTTTGTGAATTCGATACGTAAGATCTGCCTCAAACTCAAAACATTGTTTTCAATGAGGTAATTGAATCAACTAATTGATCAAGTTATCGAAAAAGAAGATTTTGATCAGTCCTCTTATGTTATTTTGATACTCGTATTGTAAAAAAAAATTGTGGGAAAAAACTACAAAAACGTGGGAAAAATGCTTTCAAGCTATTCCAAGGAAAATTCATGTCAGAACCTCCTAGCTAGGGAAATGTTACTCAGTCGGTTTTCCTCCTACAAAAGTCGTTATCCACTCGTTAGAAAGCTTTTGATTAATGCCGAAATTTCACGCTGACTACTCAGCTATTTATGACAAAACCAACAATAATTATTTCTCCCTCATAATGAAAAGTAAGCAACCATTTCAGGTTGAATTTTCGTCCGACTGCCATTCTTGGCGTCGCGGACGTCATCAGCTGTCTCCCTAAGGGGAGATCAGAATTTTTTCTGATGATTTCGCTCATGGCTTCCCAAACATCACCGCCCTGGGTTGGAACGAGAGATTGCCGATCGTCTAATAGACAGAAAACTTTCTGCTGGCGACCAGACTCGAACGCGCGTCCCCGCAAGACGGTTCTAATCCTATCACCCCAGTCGGGTACACTGTCCACTAGACCACCGACGCCCTCCACTCATAATGATTGAACCATTATGGTACGAGAATGAAACAGATAGTTCATGTTGTCACTATGATACAATAGTCAATAGCGTTTTTGGTTAATCAGGACAAAATGTACATTGTTTAAGTGAAGAATCAATTTTAAAACGAATCTAAACTTGGCTTTCTGTTGAATCATGTGAGTCGATTTTGCCCGAGTCTCGAGGAACCCGACGTGTATGCCCAATTCTTAATGGGGTTTTCAGGGCACTTGAATCCAATTTAAGGAATTTTCCAACAAAATTGACAATGAATTCTTAGGGAGCAATTTGAGTGCATTTCACTAAAATTCAAGTAAGTAACAAATTCTTAACTTGCAGGTAATCCCTAAATTTTTTAAAGGATTTTATCACGTTAATCAGCAAATTTGTGACCGTAAAAAGCAATAGACGGACCAATGGTAATATTGGAATTTGCGATCATTTGATTTCATATGAAATATGTACTGATGGAAATATGTATTTATTGTAGCTCTGAACATTTTGAAATCCAAATTTTTCATCAGGATATACAATAGCATGATGATAGTGTGGAACGTTTAACATTGATTAGTCGACTGAATGGTGTTAGTCGGCAGTGAGATTCCTAAGTCATATTTGTAGGCACAAACATTCGCAGTGCTTGTTGGATGTTGGATTGTTGGTTTGTAATACGTCCAGAATAAGGGATAAGCCCTTGTAATTCCTCCGAATGACCGTAGGACCCCCGGTTGTTGAGATGAGTTCGGAATATCAGGGTTCGAAACAGGGAAGCGCTCATGGGGAATGTTGAATTGTTTAAGAGGATGTCAGCACAACTTTTGACTTTGGCGGAAGGGATTCGAGTAAACCGCTCTTCATCTTCCACCACAACTGTCTATGCAGCTACTAAGTCCAGTTGTGTAAATCCGAGGGGGATGCTAGGATGAAGCTCGTATAAATAATGAACTCATTAAACAAGTATACATAACTTACAACTATAACTTAGAATAACAACTACAACTTACAATTCGTAGGCGGAACAGATAACTAATAAGAATTATTATTCATGTTGCTAAAACTGTTATCGCTCTCAAAGGCAGCATGGTTGCAAATACATTTCAACATTTCAATTTATGTTTTAAAAAAGTTTTGTAATGAACTGCTGAAATCTGCTGTTTCACTCGAGGCGAAAAATAAAATAAAATTTATCAGAGCACTTGGGTTATGCGTTTGAAAATTTACGAGGTGACAACCACTAGCCATCTGGATTCCCCGTGTATCAGCTGACGAGGTCATTGATGGTTGCGAACTCTGTTGGTGGTTGTTGGAACACTTGTTTGTTCATTGATTTATTGAGTCTTCCCTAAATGACTTCCCGGAAAGAAAATGGTAAATCAACACGACTGACATAATTGATCATCAACTCTCCCCGACACAACAGCGTAGCATTCAAATTATTTCTCAGATGACTGAATTATGTCATGATAGATACCAGTAAAACCATTAACTAGACATCCAATCTATCGATTTTTTATTTGATGAAAAATCTATATTAAGTAATGAAATATTGATAATGGTTTTATCATTCTAGGTATGTTCTAGCTGTGAATAATACTATTGGTGTTGATATTATTAGTATAAATGCTTCCGTTGCTCTTCTCAACCATCTGAAGTGCTTGATTATCACGCCAGTTCTTGATTATGACTCCTCTTAACGACGGATATATTCCCATTTGTCACCAATTAATATTTGTGTACCTACTCAATTAAGAACGTGGAACTCCCCTCCATGTTTATTGCGCATTTTATTGTAATTCATAATTTTTATCAATGCCTGTTATGAGTTCGTAAGTATTCAGAGGGTTGCTTCCAATCAGAAATGACATCGCGGCAGTTGTTCGAATGAATCAAAATTATGAAAATAACATGAAATTATTTGTTTGAGCCACGTGTAATCAGCATCCATTGATCGAATGAGCGTACAAAGAGAAATTCCACGTGGGAGGGACGGTAAAAAAAATCGCAGCGTAGAATTCGATTTCCATTGAAGAATCGAGTTGAAATGGACTGGGGATTATCTGCAGCACCTAGCTTTAAACTTACTTTATAACGATCTGACGGTTTCCCAGCATTTTATCATCAGGTATAATCTCGCATCGTGAATAGAATAGATAGCTGCGATGCGTACGGACGTGGAGAATATGAAAAAAGAGCACGATGCAGGAACAAAAAAGGCACGTTAATTCCGCGAAATGGATTTACAGAGGCAACTTCGGGGAAATAAAGTTCCTCTTAAGCGGATTAAATTAATATCACTTTCCTCCCGAACGCGAAGTAGGAGTTGGGACGAGCTTCGAGCTCGAGAGATGAGTTATGAACAGTACCGCTAGAAATAAGTATATTCATTTGAGTCTAGAATAATATTTCATACTCGTTCTAATAACGAGAAACAATTCAACCACAATTTGGGACATTACTGTTAAGCCCATGGTGGACGGCATCTTATTTCTATCGTCAAAAAATAGACAGCCTTGTTGGCGGGTCAAGTTTTGTGAAATTTCCTCCGAGGGTAACTGATGATTGAACATTTAATAGTAGTAATTGTAACAGTAATAATTGTTGTAATTGTAGTTTTTGAAGATTCCAAAAATCACTAAAACCACCACCACTTCCTACCTTTCCACTTCAACTTCCATGTAGATTCTATATTATAGATTCATCTTACAGAACTTAATCATTACCATGAGGATTTCCGACCTCACTAATACAATCAAATCATCATCATTGCCAACAGCCGCTGAAAAATAAAATAATATCGAGGTTGATGACAATTAGAAATCAATCGTAAAAGAGACATCAAGACGAGAAGCTAGGCAGTTTTAGGAAACTGCTTAAAAGTGCCAGGTTAAACCTCTAAGCCCACTAATTTACTACCGGTTTTAGGTATGCGTGAAACAAAAACACTGAATTACCCAAAAATAAGCTGGAGCACGATATTTTCAGTGAATAGCAAAACAACTGTGCAAATTATTACAAAAACGAAGAAACGAACAAAGATCGCATTTTAGTCAGCTTTATTAAAATATTAAACCAAAATTAGCCTCTAATATTAGTCTCTTGAAGATGGTTTTGTCGTTAATCTATCTATCCATGATGAATAAGCCGTCACCAATTAGTTCTTCAACGGATACTTTGTCCCTAAATTACTCGATTAATTTATTAGACACGAATTTAGTAGGATATTTCACTATGAATTGGTTGGGCGATTGGATGGACCTATAAGAGTGCAATGGGTATAGGAATTGGAGTGACTGGTGAGAAGTTGGATGGTACAGTTAAGGAGATGAGTGAAGTGTGGAATGGTCTACTTTGAACTTCTGACATTCACAATATGGTTCTAACTTAACCATGTACCATGTTACACATTTCGTTCAAGTTTTTAAGGCTTTTGTATTACTGTATTACAAATACTATCCCTTCCTTACCACCCCTATTGATTGTCAGTCATAACTGCTACTATTGTCACTTATTTTCCAAGCTTTTGATACGATTTTCGTTTGAATAATACTAGTCGTCCGACAAACAACTCAGTCGAGAATGACAAGGGGAATTAGGCCAAAATTAGACATCTTTCTGAGGTATAAAACCCACGATTTTAAAAGACGTAACATAACAAAAAGAAAAAACAAATCAAATCCAGGTGAGATAGGACAACCTCGAACACCAGGATAACTCAACGCAAAAAACAACTAAGGAGCTTGTTATAATTATAAAAAATTTTGGGATAGAATCATTCTTTTCAAAAAGAACCTTATTGTAATGAGAATTGAAGGCGGCCAGTGAAGCTATTGAATGTACTCGTATGACTTCATTGAATGTTCTGAATATGCCATGGATGTCTTCGAGTATCAATTTTCAAGATCTCTACTTGTTGATTTCCGCTCACCTCACTGAGTTGTATAACTTGTCACCTCGGTTTTACAAGTAAGCATGTCAACTCCGTTATGGGAAGACTGTTTCCCTCTACTCAAAGAACCCGGAATACTTTCTCTAGGGTTCATGCTACCCTTGGTGCATTCGATCCAACATATCTCCCCCTTCAAAAGCTGGCGAAGCTCCAAATCTTTATATTCTGATTCTGTTTATCTTTGAAACTGTGCACAATAAATGACTGAGAAAGTGTTATATCTGAAGGGTTGTATAGGAATGTGTTTGAAAATTATGCTGCGGAGGAGGGAGGGGGTCGTATAGAGTATACGCCTTCTCCATTAGAAGAGGATGAATAAAACATTTCACAGTTGAGACTGGGAATGGGAGAACCCACGTGGATTTAAGGGGTTTTCCGCTCAGTCCTACCACCGCGGACGGAGCGACCGAGTTGTATGGACGTCATTAAATGCGGTGAAACTTGACTGGAGGAAGAGGAAGAAGAAGAAGGAGGAAGTCTAAAGCAGAGGGTAAGTGTACATGAGAGAAAGAGAGAGAGTGAGTGAGAAAGACTTGGGAGAGAGGAGGGGGTCATCCGTCAAAGCCACTAGACCCTCAAGAAAGGGAGCGGAGATGGACCGATCTATCATTTGGTGCTTGAAAAAAAGGGTGAAAAAACCTTCATCCAACCTTTCTCGTCTCTAAGATGAACTACAAGAGTGTAGGACAGTGGAAAATGTTCTTGCGTTTCTTTGAAGAATAATATTAATTCCATAAATTCCAAAATATAGTAACTAGGCACAGAAATATTTGAAAAGGTATCATTGTTTTGAAATCATCAGTTTATCAAATGAATTGTTTTATCAATTGAATTGATTTTTTTTTAATTTTTTTTTTTTTTTTTTGTGAATTGATTTTTTTTCAATTTTTGAAATCAAAAATGTATTTCAAGTGGGTGCGGCTCATGGCTTCTTCGTGGCAATGGAATGTTTGGGAAAATATGTAATCCGGCAGAAGGCCATTACTAAACAACCAAGTGAGAGGAGAAGTCCAGGTGAATAGAAAATGATTTATAGAGATATTCAAGTTTTCAAATGGCCAATGGATTAAACTGTCTAAAATGTAAAGGAACCCAAGAAAGCCCAACCCTCGTAATTCTAAACATTTAATAAAAAAATGTGCGATGCCCTAATTATTGGGAAATTTGATTACTGATTGCTAAGGATGCAAAACTGGGAACAACTCGAAAAAAACGAACAGCGATCGCATTTTGGTCAGCTAAAATTTGAACGGACATTAGGCCTCTTTTGCTATTCACACTCGTGTTTCTGATGAATCGTAAGTTCTCGTAGTTTGACCTACAGAGCTCCGGGAGGTCTCTAAAAATGCATTACTATTTCAAATTGGCAAAAAAAAACAATACCTTTATTTCGAAAGTTTTCGAGCTAGGGAACTAGGTATTGAAAATTTCAACCCTTAATGTTCACCCCTTAGAAGTGATTGACATCAACCAAAAGCTTCGCGGCACACTATACCCCAAATGGAGCCCTTACAAAATATCATCAAAATCGGTCAATGCTAACTAAGGAAAATGCCGCGTATGACGGACAAACGGAAAATTTTTTATTCGATTTTTGGATTTTACGTACTTTGAAACGTAAACCATCAAATTTTTAAGGGGAGGTCAAAAGTAAATGTTCTTGGTCGATTCCAAAGGTGTATTTCTTACTTATTGAAAATAATAAACCACAATACAAAATAACATGAAATAAATTAATATCCTATGTATCCTCAACCGGCACAATTCTTAATACGAGTATCCCATTTAAATCGGTCTGTAATTTCGTATACTCGTAGTTTTTCCCTTCAAATGAATTTTCGGTCTCGCGGACAGTCAAACGGACAGAACATTTTGATTTTGAAGGACTTTTCCTGTCAACTCCCGAGAAAAAACAATGTTTTGTTACCATGATAGACCCGGAATCTAAAAAGCAAAAATTGAAAGATGTATACGTAGATGAAATCATTAAATGATTTCAGATGACTAGAAATTTTCTAGTCCTTATCAGGTACAGTTTTCGCCATTGAAAGTTAAGAAGAAAAATAACTCCGAGATTCTCCTCTGACTACGTTCTATCTTTTATTTGAGCACGAAAGGAAATCTATCATCGCAGTAGGTGATGCTGTTTTCATACATATTCCAAAGCCCAATCTACCTATCACAGTCATCGTTCTAGAAGCCTCTGCCAACATCGACAGACGAATTGAAATGGGAATACGGTCCCCCATATTTCACTCGTTCGCCCCTCCCGTTCATATTTCACTTTTCCCTACGCAAAAAGGCGATTTTCCTTACAGCGAGGTAGCAGGGGTTGACGCGTCACCGCCCTCCCACCACATCGCAGAATCATTAGGGATCGCTTTACCGCATTAAGCTTATCGGGTTCGCTCCATTTCTCATACCTTCCTTTCCACCTCAACCTACGCCATCGCCAAGTCGCCAAGCGAGGTTATGGCAAAAGAATTGCATCCTAATGTATAACATAAAAATCCTTGTCATGATATGTTGAGTCGTGGCTCCCCACTGAACCTGAATTCCTCAGCACCAAAGGTAGGAAAGCTTCGTAATGGAGAAGCAGGTCAGAATATGTACCTAGGTCTTCAAAAACCATATTAATTTCTATCCTCATTTTCAATTATGAACCTTTGGAATCGACCAAGAAAAAAAAAGGTTAACCCCTCCTCAAAATTTATTGGTTTACGTTTCAAGGAACGAAAATCGAATAAAAGCACTTTTCTTAGTTCCCATGGATCCATTTTGATGAAATTTGGTATCTTGGCTCCAATTGAGGTATAGTTGTGCCCCGAAGCTTTTGGTTGATGTCGGTCACTTCTAAGGGTTGAAAAATAAGAGTTGAAATTTTGAAAACACCCTACATCAAAAAATTTCGATATAAGTAAAGGTATTGTTTTTCCATAAATTCAAGATAGTATTGAGTTTTTAGAATTTTTAGAGACCATGCAGAGCTCTGTAGGACAAACCTTTCGCTCTCTACGAGAACTTAAGGGTTGGACTTACGATAAATCAGAAACACTAGAGCGAATCGCAAAAGAGGCCTAATCTCCGTTCAAATTTTATCTGACCAAAATTGCGATCGCTGTAGGTACGTGGTAGGTAGGTAGTATCTATGTTTGGTAATGGCAAAGCCGAGTTCTTTGCAGACGAGTGATCTTTATAATAAAATAATAAACGACTGTGTAATAATTTACAGCGTTTTAGTGTTGGAGCTTCCCGGACAACCCTAGTTCTATGTCCGATTGTCTATCTGTCAGACTGTCTATGGTCGAAATCACTTGTATGGGGTTCAACTATACATCCCAGTCTAATGTCGGAAAATTTTTTGTGGTTTGTGTGGATCAACCCTGAGACGGTCCCCAACGAATTTCATAGCGCGGAGTAATCCTACCCAACAATTTCTATCGAATTAGTGACCATATTTTACTATTCATTAAAATGTGGGGTAGTTTGGGTTGGTCTCAACATGATTACTTCTTTCATAATCGGTAACTTACTGTAAATAACTACACACTTTTGTTCGTTTTTTTCGTGATATTACATTATAATCATCTTTACAATACCTAATTTCTATACAGCCAACCCATCTTGACAGACAGTTATCGCGAGTTCTTTAACAAGAAGTAAATCACGTTTATAAGTAGCGTTAGTGTTTTTCGTCAAAGCCCCCGAACGACAGAAATAGCATTGGGAAGGAGAAGGGTTTTTTCAAGCTCTGGAACGTGGTTACAAACATGATAATGTTAGCGTAAAACATCACGGAAGTCAAAATGCGTGTTGTGGCTTCTGTAAAATAAATAGGTGTGTACGTGTATGGTTTTCCTTTGATCACGAGTCTTTCACCGACCTCTCGCCAGCCTCCCGCTGACTGAACACTGAAGCGAATATTCCTACTAAACCGGTTCTAACAGTTTCGTCTCCGATGGAGATCTAAGCGAACAAACTTTCCAATGAAATATTCAACAGAAACACATAATATTCAGCAGAATGTTCATACCTCCCCTAATGTGCGACTCAAACTAGTATTAAATACTATCAAAATTTTTTTTTGATATTCGTTTAAATTCACAATCGAAAAATTCCAACATCATCTCATTTCAACAACTGATTTCATCCTCTCACCAATCAACTACTAAAAACCACAACAAACGCCTTGCCAACCTATCAGCAACAAACGGAAGTTTCTATAAGTCAGTATCAACCTAATCATTTTTGAGCAACCCGGGGAGAGCCATCGTCACCCTTTAGACCTTCGTTAGACCTTACCTTTAGACCTTCGAGGTGTGATCAACAAGGTGATTCTCTCAGAATAGATATTGCCTGAACCAATTCAGAGAATAATTAAGAAAACTCTGAATAAATTAAGAATACCTGAAGAAAACAAGCTCATCATTGGCAAACTAGTTGGCCAAATTGATGAAAAAAATTGTTTCCAGTAAAAAAAAAAAAAGTGTTTTCATTTTTTGAAACAAATAATATACTGATAGAGGAGCAGTAAGGATTTAGAAAGGATTCTCGGCGACATGTTTTTTAGCCTGGAAGGTAACAAATAAAGCCAGTTGTTGTGTTATTAAATTTGCTGAAATCCTTCGAGACGGTATCTCATAATATGGTTTTAAAATTTCCGGCAAAATGGTTTTCATGAGGAGGTTCAAAAGTCACTTATCGAACAGGATACAATGTTTAAAATTTAAAATATTACAAGTGAAGAGACTGGGTAGGAAAAGTATGGAGTTCCTCAGGGTACTGTTCTTGGGGGCTGTGTTGTTCACACTATAATATTAACGATTTGGCCAAACTTGATACCTACTCCGGAAATCTAAGATTATGTTTTTGGATGACACCGCAACGCAATTTGAAGCGAATCGTTTTGTTTTGCTGAGAAGAGCCTCCTAGTCATTCAGACTGGCTAATAAAAATCCGTTTAAAAGCTAAAAATGTTTGCTTCCGAGTCTACTAAGGTAATGGAAGGTTTGTTTTCACTTTTCAACGTTGAAAAAAAAAGTTTTCCAAAATCAAAATTTCCACTCGCGTTTTACGTATCAGGCCTTCCTGAACAATTTTAGTTCCGTGTCTGTCTGTCAATCATGAAATCCTTGCCACAGCCATAACGTCTACATTTCTCATCAGATTTCGATGAAATTTTCTGGGATTGTGCGGGTCGGCATATAGATAGATGATATGAAAATCATCACCCCCGGATTGATAGTATGCGCATGCGCAAACGTGAAATCCACAGCCATACCTTCTACATTTCTAATTCGATTTCGATGAAATTTCCGGGGATCATGCGGGTTGGCGTGTTGATAGTCCCCATGAACACGCCAACCCTCATGATCCCATATGAAAATCTTTGCCCCCATACCGATTAGAGCCACCGCACTTGCGCAAACGTGTATTTCCTTGTTACATCCATAGTTCTATATTTGCCATCTGATTTTTATGAAAATTTCAGGAATTATGCGAGATGGGGTGGAGATGGTCTCCTATGAAAATCATGGCCCCCAAATTGAAAGTATTTGTGCGCATGCGCAAACTTGATATTCCTGAAACAGCAATAACTTCTACATTTTCCAACAATATTCAGATATTGTGCGGGTTGACATGTAGAGTCCCCTATGAGGGTAGTGCGAGAGAGAGTGCACTTAGAGATTGATGTTTTGGGATAAGCTACTATGCATCGGATCATCTTTACAATCGGGTTATGGATACGAGGTAACTATGTGCCACACCCACTTGGCGTACTTTTTTTATCTTAGAAGTTACTGAGAGTTTTTTTGGGAGTTGTAGGTACAGGGAAAATTCAATCTTCTTCCAAATGGCAATGTAGATTGTGTTATTAGGGAATGTTAGACGAGCACAAGCAAAAAGGAGTTTGTTTTAAAACAAGATTACATTTCCGGGAAAGTAGATTGATTCCGCTTTCAATTTCAGACTCCGCGAGTACGGTGACGCCCCCAGGGAACTTAGGTTCTTCCGCTTGAAGGGTTTTCAGGATTTCCTGGTGAACAACTTGAGTCGCAACGTGGCACGAGTCAAGAATGAAATTACTCTAGAGTAACCCCACGTTCCTTCAATATAAAACGTTACCTAGTGGTTATACCAAATCGATTGAAATCACTCAGAGAAGAAAACCTAGAGTACAATAAAAGTCTGTGGTATAATTGTATAAATGATCCGACGCATTGTAGCTAATCTCAAAATACCAATCTCTAAGTACTTTACACCATCCTCATAGAGAACCACCTTCACGCCAATCCGCACAATCTCCGAAAATGTCGTCGAAATCGGGCGAAAAATGTAGAAGTTTTTTTTTTTTTTGTAACTCCCCTCAAAGACAAAATGTCTTTTTTGACGGAGGGGGGCACGCCATAAATAAAAATAAATAAATAAATTTAAAAAAAAATAAAAATAAATAATGGGGAGGCCTCCGGCCCTAGGGATAAGGGAAGATGAGGAAGGTGGGGGTGGGAGAGAAGGATGAAGGGAAGTGCCTCTATAAAACGACCACCAGCTCAAATATGAGCCGAGCAGGACACGGGTGGTGATACCACGGAGTACGCCTACTGAGATGCCCAACTCGCGCAACTCCGTGGCACTTTTCCCGCACCGCACACCGCGCCACGACAAGGTTGCAGCCATAGAAGCCAGCTCTTAGAAGGATTTTACGTGCGCAGGGGCTACTATCAGCCCGGGGATGTTTCCTGAAAATTTCATTGAAATTGGACAATAACGTTGTACCTATAGTTTTGACAGTTACAAGTATTTCATAATAGACACACACAGACAGGCAGTCACGGAACCAAAATGGTTCAGGATGGCCAAAAACGTAAGACGCGAGTGGAACTTGAAAACCGCAACCTTGAAAAGTGAAAACAATGCTTTCGCTACCTTGATAAAATCGGACGCAATATGCCACACTAATATTGGTGTGATGATATCAGATCATTCAAAGGATATCATCGTGGCAATTGAGACTGTCAGTAGCAAGAAATTTAGGTTTGGATGTAATTAATTAGCTCATTTTCGCAAGAGCTATAATTATGTATCAATAAAACCGGAGTGGAATTGAAAGTTCTACAAAAAATCTTCAGAAAAGCTCTCTTCAAGTATTTTTTATGAGTTACAAAATTTGTAACTCATAAAAATACTTGAAGAGAGCTTTTCCCAACTTCCCTTCTTGGGCTACACCCTAACTTCTCTGACTTAATCCCATTCATTTTGAACATATCCATAGTATTATAAACTTCCGAAGAGCGGATGTACGTATATTTATTATCTGACCTCACCAAAGGTAAGAGAGTTGCAGATTGTCGTTTCGACGATTCAATTTGAATCAAATTGAAAAAAAATTTGAAATTGAAATTGAAATTCGAATTTGAGGTCAGATAATAAATATACGTACATCCGCTCTTCGGAAGTTTATAATACTATGGATATGTTCAAAATGAATGGGATTAAGTCAGAGAAGTTAGGGTGTAGCCCATGAAGTGAAGTTGGGATCAGCCTATAAAAGGAGGTTGGTGATACAGCAAATCAGCCCACTGAAGGAAGATTGGATCTGACCCACCAAGGGAAGTTAGGGTATAGCCTTCTTCTAACCTATCATGGAAAGTTGGGTCCTAGTCCATATCAGCCAGCAAATTGTGAAGAAATAAATGGCTATAAAAATTGTATATTGAATCTGTAAAAATTAAGTTTTGTATATTATAAGTTTTGTTTTATTATATTATACCATTTTTGAATTCATTTATTCACTCGAATGAGGTAGATTGACTCACTGGGTAATGAGCTGGATAAAAATATCGCGACATTTCATTTGCATAAATATTTATGTTCAGACGACTTCATCGTATAGTTGAATACATAAAGAATAGTTGATAGGCTTGTTCTTACTTTATTGAACATAAAAGGTGAAGTACCGATAAATAGCAAGTCAAAAGCTCTTCTGAAAGTGCGTTAAGCATTTTTTTTTGCTTAAGTCAAAACCTAGGTTGGATCATAGAGGGCCGCATTTATGCTTACGAGTCTAGCAAGGAAGAAATGAGGGACAACACTTATGAAAAATGAGGAGAAAAAAGTTCAATTTTATTTAACACTTTTATTTTGCTATATTTATTTATCTGTCGTTTGTTCGCAAATCCTTGTTATGGACAATGCTAACTACATTAACTTACAGTCCGATTTCAATGACATTTTCAGTGTTTGTGTGGATTGAGCACTAGATGGCCCCCAATTAATTTCATCACTTCTGATTCAGTGGGAATAACTGGGGAAATTAAAACGTGAAATTCCTCCAGAACCCAACTGTCCTATTCTACTCAAACCTAGAGGGTATTTGGACTGGCTTTTCATCCATCCTTTATGTATCATTTGTTCTAATCCTGATCGAATCAATAATAGATCTTGCGTTAAGATCTCCAAACTTTTCTTTGAGGCTACCTATCAACGAAAGTGACCAATTTAGGACAACCTTGGTGATAAATAGGTGATCGATGTTTCGATGATAGTCGAATTTCAGCGGAATCGTGAACATGGGTAGCAACTGTTGATGGGCAATGGGAAAAGTTTTTCGTGACTACAGATTTACTTTCACAAAGCTAATAAATAAAGATGACATATTGTATAAAAGTAAATGCTAATCCAACTTCACAAATTTTGTTTATGTTTGTGCTTTTGGCTCATCCTTTGCTTCGCCAACAGTGTAGGTACTTTTCACAGTAGGTACATGAAAGGCCTTTGGTTTTAGCACCCTAGTTCGTTGTGAAATATCGTTTTGTTGATGGACCGACCCACGAGAAAATGAAGGCAGTCCTTCCGAAGAGACCGTAAAGGGCTCTCCTGCCTATTTGTACAAAAGGGCTTACGGGTTTTATGTTGGACCTGTCTACAGCCCTTCACTCCTCCCTTCGTCCTCGTTGTCACCTTCCAGATTCCAAGGGCTACTGAGCTATTGATAGGGTCGGGCCAAGGGTTTCCCTTATAATACCGCGAAAGCAACGCGATCGCTTCATCCAAAACCGCTATTCATCCATCTTGTATTACGACGCCTTTTCGAACAATCACCGTACCGGAACCTCGTTCACAATCTTATGAGCTACATAATGCCTACAAGGTTTCTTTCAACACGCGGAAACTCACCCTCCGTAATATGAGCAGCATAATGATACTGAGAAGCTTAAGCTACCACGAAAGCACTAGCAGGTTTTCATTAGTTATAGCAACCTCTATGAATAATCACTCATTTTGACCCTTTCGAGAGCTCACTTTTTTACCTCCTCGAAAATAAAGAATAACTTTCCTCGATAGGAAGCTAAATTTTGAATAGTTACATTCGCGCAGCATAAGTAAATGCGTCAATTTTTAAAGAAACATTTCAACCGATTTGCAGCCACATTTAACTTTAATAATGTTATTACTTTATGAGAGTGTTGCAGATTCCATAGTAGAATAATAGTATCAAGATAGCATTTTACACCAAAATGCCCAGAGTATGTTGTAAACATGTTATTCAATATTCCCGTCACCACGGACTCATAGAGTACTCACTCGAAGTATTTTCAGCTTTCCTATTTTCAGCCATTTTTGGATAATTTTTAATTTCTAGAGTTGTATCCTTATCCGAAATTACGAGCTAATACCAAATATACCACAATTGGTGTTAATCAACTACTACATTAAGAAGGTAATTTCCACTTAAAACGTGAAACAACCTTAAGGTACAGGGGGTCACGAAAAGTTTACTCCAAAAGAAATTTTCCCACGAATTGTACCGAATTTTTAGCATGGAACATGCTTTAGCCATCACCTAACTGGGCAAAAACGTGACGAAACCGTGGAACGGAAGTAACGCGGAATTTTGCTTTTCACTTACATTCGACCCGTTTCTATGGAAATGTATCACCGTTAGTTTTCATCCCACAAAAATCGTTCGCCACTCGTTGAAAATCCCCTAAATTTATGCGTAGATTATATACGGCTAAAATTCAAGCCATGTTTTGTTTGTTTGATGTTTCCTTTTACTAGGAATTTGTTGTCTGTCGTTTTAATTTAGCTCTTCATGGGCCAGCTTTTCAAATTGCTCCTCATCGAAAATATCTAAAACGTCGAAGAACACACCGCAATTTAAAAGCCTAGATTACAAGACCCTTTGATCACTTTTTGGTAAAAACGATGCCAGTCAACTACATCAATATAATCTACTAAATCGATGTTGGTTTTTACCATGCATAAACGTGTAGGTGACATAACTTCTTCTATTGTTTATTCATTTAACTTCAATTTTAAACACAATTATACGGTAGACCCTGAAGCAAAATTTTAACCAACCCTCGAATTTTGATGGTTTACGTTTCAAGGTACCTAGAATCCAAAATCGAAGAAAAATCCTTCCAACAGCCCTACTGTTAAAACTATTTCTGACTTTATGCGCAAAAGTTGAAATAATAAATTTACCAAAATTTACTACTGAACTCATTTTATCTAAAATTTACTCAGGTTGAAGAAAAGGTAGAATATTTAAAATTGAAATTGTCAGCCGATCCTAAACCGATTAAACAAGACATACTCGTAGGTGAGAGTGAGAGTGATATAACTGGCACAAAACCATTGATAGATGTAGATGTGATAATTAGATGATAAGCAGGCTGGAAACCGTCAAATGATCGTGTAAGGTGAGGAAGAAGTATGAGAAGTATCGAGTAAGCAGAGAAAGGCGAGAGAAGTAACTAAGACGAGATTTTTGGACCCTGTTTCGAACTTCGACCTCTTATAAATCCAATAATTCTGCCTAACGAACTATTCTTTTCTTTTATTATTATTAACATTTCGGCACAAACTTGGAATTTTGCTAGGCTAGATATTAGTGACACATAAAAAGTATTAAACTTTAGGAATCGTTTAAAAATGTTCCAAAACAGATTTAATTTGAGAACATTTTCCATACCTACTAAAAATTTTGAGGTCATTGCAATAGTTTTTTTTTCTAAAATTCAACAAAATTGTTTTTGTTAGTTATGACTATTTGAGAACAAAAATGTCCCAGACAATATGAATTTACTATGTTATTATGAATTGTACAATCCTGGTTGATGTCGAGTTCATCGTAAGAGGTTCCTCCTGCAATTATAATTTCCAATGAATACAATAGACTTCCCATTTACAACAAAATGGGAGTATTCTATGAAATACGCCATAAAAGCAGCTAGCACCATTGTTATGCGCATAAAGCCCGTCATCACGGTGACAGCAAAACAAAACTTCTCTCGCCAGAACTTTCAGGAAAACCGCGTTTCATAATGGCCGAGTTTTCAGTTGCAGACAAGTGACCCGCGGGGCTGCGTCTTCTCCCCAAGGAAATTAGCTGAAAAGCCATTCATCACTGTCTTCGCGCTTACACCGCCCAGAAATCCAGAGTATTCGTCTCATTTTGAAAACGCCTTCTGAGTATAGGAATCGGGTGTTGAGGCTCATCTCCATAATGGCCCTCGTTTTTGTTGGCTGGTCGAGTCTGGAGCGAAGTAATACGAATGTCATTTTTATGAGGGAGCGAGAACTTGTGAATGGAACAGCGTCAACACCTCATTACGCTGAAATGCGCTTTTGAATACATCGTTTGAAATCCCAAAATCTATGAGATACAAATTGTACAGATTTTGATGCTCCACACTTCCACATTCCCAAGTTTATTGAAAGTTGCTCCCCTTCATTCAGTATTGAGGAAGCATATTTATTCACATTAAGCGTTTATATAATGTCAGGTCACCTTTGCACGGTAAGCATACAGTGGCCGTACTTATCGAATACACTAAAATTCCCAGCTTTTGACATATCAACGTTTCTTCCAAGTTCTGGCGACATTTTGAAATTGTCAAGGCAGATCATTTCAGGCTAGATTGCGATAGATCAAAAACGGTTTCGACCGCTGTTCATAACCAAACCAATTGGTTATAAGAAAGCTAAGAACTGGGTCTTTCAGTTTATCTTATGGGAAAAGTTTCTGCAGAAAGTTTCCTACTCTGGGACGATTTACGAATAGACCAAGAAACAAAAAACGTCTGCCAAGTGGGTGTGGCACATAGCTTCCTCGTATCCATAACCCGATTATATAGATAATCCGATGCATAGTAGTTAATCTCAAAACACCAATCTCTAAGTACCTTCCACTACCCTCATAGGGGACCATCTGCACGCTAATCTGGACAATCCTAGAAAATTTAATCAAATTCGGATCAAAAATTAAGTGAGTAGATGTATGTGATTGGATAAAAAATGCCAAGTGGGTGTGGCACATAGCTTCCTCGTATCCATAACCCGATTATATAGATGATCAGATGCATAGTTGTTAATCCCAAAACACTAATCTCTAAGTACCTTCCACTACCCTCATAGGGGACCATCTACACGCTAATCTGGACAATCCTAGAAAATTTCATCAAATTCGGATGAAAAATTAAGTAAGTAGATGTATGTGATTGGATCAAAAAAATACTTAGCCTCGGCTGGGATTCGAACCCGCGACCTTTGGGGGACAGTTGAAGTTACGGCTGTTACAAGGAATTTACGTTTGCGCATGCGCAGTCGCTTCTATCGGTCCGGGGATGATGATTTTCATAGGGGACCGTCTACACACCAACCCGCACAATCCCTGAGAATTTCATTGAAATCGGGTGGATAATGTGGAAGTTATGGCCGTTACAAGCAAATTCACGTTTGCGCATGCGCAGTGGCTACTATCAGTCCGAAGTTGACGATTTTCATAGGGGACCATCTAAATACTAATCTGTAACATCCCTGAAAATTTCATTGAAATCGAATGGAAAATGTAGAAGTTATGGCCGTTACAAGGAATTCACGTTTGCGCATGCGCAGTCGCTTGTATCAGTCCGGGGATGATGACTTTCATAGGGGACCGTCTACACACCAACCCGCACAATCCCTGAAAATTTCATTGAAATCGGACAATAACTTCGTATAGTTATGCGCGTTACAAGGAATTCATGACAGACACACAGACAGACAGACACACAGACACACAGACACACAGACACTGAACAAAAATTGTTCAGAAAGGTCTAAAACGTAAAACGCGAGTGAAAATTTTGATTTTGGAGAACTTTTTTTTTCGTCCTTGAAAAGTGAAAACAAAGCTTCCGCTACCTTGGTAGACTCGGAAGCAACATGAATTTCTTCAAAACTGTAATAAAAGCATTTTGAGAGAAAAATCTGAAAACTAACCTGCTTTACCCCTAATTTACCTATTTATCTAAGTACAAACGTAGGAACAAAACACAGGAATTTTTTGCTTCCGAGTCTACCGAGGTAGCGGAAGCTTTGTTTTCACTTTTCAAGGATGAAAAAAAAAAGTTCTCCAAAATCAAAATTTTCACTCGCGTTATGCGTTTTAGACCTTTCTGAACAATTTTGTTTTCGTGTCTGTGTGTCTGTCATGAAATCCTTGTAACCGGCATAACTATACGAAGTTATTGTCCGATTTCTATGAAATTTTCAGGGATTATGCGGGTTGGTGTGTAGACGGTCCCCTATGAAAATCATCATCCCCGGACAGATAGAAACGACTGCGCATGCGCCAACGTGAATTCCTTGCAACGGCCATAACTTCTACATTTCCCATCCGATTTCAATGAAATTTTCAGGGATGTTACAGATTAGTATTTAGGCGGTCCCCTATGAAAATCACCACCTTCGGACTGAGAGTAGCCACTGCGCATGCGCAAACGTGAATTTCCTCGTAACGGCCATAACTTCTACATTTCCCATCCGATTTCAATGAAATTTTCAGGGATGTTACAGAGTAGTGTTTAGATGGTCCCCTATGAAAATCATAGAAAATGGTTTTTCATAGAGGGATTCATTCATAGAGGGATGGTCCCCTGTGAGAATCTCAAATCCTATTCATTACATTACTAGGCCTCGATAGCTCAGAGGTAGCGCATAGAACTGTCCCCCAGGGGTCCCGGGTTCGAATCCTAGCCGAGGCTAAGTATTTTTTTGATCCAATCTACTCACGTAATTTTTCATCCGAATTTGATGAAATTTTCTAGGATTGTCCAGATTAGCGTGTAGATGATCCCCTTTGAGGGTAGTGGAAGGTACTTGGAGATTGGTGTTTTGAGATTAACTACTATGCATCGGATCATCTATATAATCGGGTTATGGATACGAGGAAGCCACACCCACTTGGCAGACGTTTTTATCATGTTATAAGGGCTGCAGTCGTGGATATACTAACACACAATTCGACACTCTTGTTCTAAACGTGGAGAAATTTAATCAGATGTTGATACGACCCATTCTAGAGGTGTTTGTAACATTAGGATCCTATCAATTGCTAAGCTTCCCTTTTCACCTTTTACGCTGCTTAAGTAAAGCAAATTATCACAGTAAGTACGGTTTATTATTTGTCAGTGTAGTTCACCAGTTTGCAAAGACACAGCTTTTCCACCTTATATACCACGTACCTACAAATTTATTTTGACAGAAAAATAGGAACCTACCAGTAATTACATTGTTATCCAAGAGTTCTGGGTGCTTTCATTATGAAATAATTGCTCTATATTTATAGTTCCTTGAAATTGGTTGCTAAGAAAGCACAACTGACTGGCACGAAACTCGAAAGAACGGAATAAGATCATAATAAATTGATAAGCTAAAATTTGGACGAAGATTCGGAACAGTCCAGGCGTCCATGATCCAGTCGGTTTGAAAACGCCATAAATAAACTACAATTGGCGATTCACGTTCGTGTTTCTGAATTATTTATAGTCCACCGCTTGAGTCCTTATAGGGAACGAACGGATGGTCCTTCAGAGCTCTGGGTGGTCTCATTCGATTCTAAGAATGTCAACTCTATTTTAAATTCAGATTAAGGAACAATACCTTAATACCCGTATTACAAGTGTTCATGCTATTTCGTTTTGAAAGTTTCAACTTCTATTTTCACCCCCTAAAAGTGATTGATCGACAGTGACCAAAAGCTTCGGAGCACAACTAGATTGGAGCTCGTATTCTAAATTTCCTTAAAATCGGTCGATGGAAGGTATGCCGCAGATTGACGCGATACTTTAAATTCCATTTTGGATTCTACCGAGGTACCTGCTATGAAACAGAAAATTTTGTATGGACAGGGGATGAGAAATTGTTTTTTCTTGCTCAATTTCAAAGATTTAAAGTTAAAAATAATATTAACAAAAAACAAATTTTCATTTGTCTAAGATCCACGATTGAGGAGATTTAAAACGCTGCAAATTATTACATTACATTACATATTACATAACATTACATTATTAGATTATTTTTCTGTATAGATCACTCGTCTGCAAAGAACTCGGCTTTGCCACTGTCACCACCTACCAACCATAGATACTACCTACCTACCACGTAGGTACCTACTGTAGGTAGGTCGCTGTAACAGCGATCGCATTTTGGTCAGATAACATTTGAACGGAGATTTGGCCTCTTTTGCGATTCACACTCGTGTTTCTGATTTATCGGAAGTCCATACCTTAAGTTCTCATAGGGAGCGAACGATTGGTCCAATAGAGCTCTGGGTGGTCTCATTCGATTCTAAAAATTCAATACTACTTTAAGTTGATGGAGAAACAGTACCTTTAAATCAATATTTTTTGAGCTAGGAAGTTTTCAAAATGTCAACCCTAATTTTTCAACCCTTAGAAGTGACTGACATCAACCACATCTCCAGGGCACAACTAGACCCCAAATGGAACCCATAAATATATCAAATTTCATCAAATCGGTCCTCATCAAGTGCTCCTAGGTCATTTCGCCATTTTGGTTTATTATTTTCAATAATGAACCTTTGGAATCGACCAAGAAAAAAAAAATTTCAACACCCCCTCAAAATTTGATGGTTTACGTTTCAAGATACGTAGATTCCAAAAATCGAATAAAAATTTGGCCGTCCGTCCGCCGTCCGCCGTACGCCGTCCGCCGTCCGCCGTACGCGGCACTTTTGCCACTTAGCATTGACCGATTTTAATGAAATTTGGTATGTAGGCTCCTTCTGGGGTCTAGTTGTGCCCCGAAGATTTTGGTTGAGGTAGGTCACTTCTAAGGGTTCCAAAATCAATTTTGAAATTTTGAAAACGCCCTAACTCAAAAAATTTCGATATAAAGGTATTGTTTTTCCTTCAATTTAGGATTCTATAGAATTTTTAGAGTTTTTTGAGACCACCCGGAGCTCTGTAGGACAAACCGTTCGCTCACTACAAGAATTTAAAGTTTGGACGTACGATAAATCAGAAACACGAGTGCGAATCACAAAAGAGGCCTAATCTCCGTTCAAATTAAAGCTGACCGAAATGCGGTCGATGTTTTTCTTCATGTTGGATGGTTGGTGGCTTTGCAGATGAGTGATCTATACAGAAAAATAAAAAATAATAAACCATTGTGTAATAATTTGCAGCGTTTTTTGTGGTTGGTTCCCTTCTGGTTAATGCCATCCAAATGAGGCCTAGGCAGAGTACACAAGATTTTGTCACACACTGACATACGCATATGGTTTTTTCTTGCAATTTTGGATTCAGAATGGTCTAAAACAGATTACCTAGTTGGTATGTCCATCCTTAAGTTCTCGTAGGTTTGTTCTACGTTTTGTTTCTACGGTTTGTTGTACAGAGCTCAGCATTGTCTCTAAAAATTCAATAATATCTTGAATTGATGGAAAAACCATACCTTTATATCGAGCTTTACCTTTTTATTGAGCTAGGGCGTCCTCAAAATTTCAACTCTTATTTTTCAACCCTTAGAAGTGACCTACATCAACCAAAAGCTTCGGGGCACAACTAGACCCCAATTGGAGCCTACATACCAAATTTCATCGAAATCGGTCCATGGGAACTAAGGAAAGCGCCGCGTACGGCGGACGGATGGCCAAATTTTTATTCGATTTTTGGATTCTACGTACCTTGAAACGTAAACCAACAAATTTTGACGGGGGTTAAAAATTTTTTCTTGGTCGATTCCAAAATTTTCTGGAATTGATTGATTCCAAAATTTTTTTGGAATTTTTTGGTTTAGTATTGAAAATAATAAACCAAAACACGTTTATAGACCTTATATTTTCAAAAATTGGATACCTTAGAGTTCATTGAAATGACACCTTAGAGTTCATTGAAATTATGAGACTTTTTCATGATACATTTTACCTGATAATAAACCGCAAAATGTAGGTATTTAGAATGAAATTTCCACAAAAAAACGCTTTTTTGAAACCTAGTTTTAAGAAAGTTTGCCGTTGGAGCTATTAAAAAAAACTGGCCACTGAATTCATCTTTTTGATGGTTATTGTAGAAATATTGGAACGATTTTAGATCGGCCTTACAGATGAGTTGTCACAACTAGACTCCAAAACGAGCCAACAATTTACGGACGCAGCTCTTTGTTCAATTGCCGGATTTCACGTACTCAAATTTGTTTTAATTCGATTCCAAAGGTTCATTATTTTATTCCTAACGACTACGAAAAAATTCGCTCGGTGGACAGGAGAATGTCACTCGTCTCACGACCTACCCTTATGAGAAGCGAACGAGCTCCCAATAGAGCTCTGAGTGGCCTCATTCGATTCTAAAGATTCAATAGTATTTATAATTTATGGATAAATAAAACTTATTTATAAGCCTATTTCTCACCCATTGGAATTTATTGACAACCAAAACCTTTGGGGCCCCACATGGAGCCCATATTCCAAATTTCCTCAAAATTGGAAAGTGCTTTGTGCTTCATTATTGAAAACAATAAACCTGAATAGTTATCTTCAATGAATATTTTGAAGTGCTGAATTATAATGATTGGTGCTTATAACACCTAACTAGTGATGTTTACAAATTAGTACACACGATGGAGGTTGGAGGTCAAACCCTCCAGGTATGTTTACTTGGAAATTGTTACTTTAATACAACCTAATTATCCTAACATAATTTACTGAGCGGGTATTTATACAATTAGGTTCCGTTGTAATGATTACGATCAAACTTGAATAATTCACAGATAGTGTTCATAATGTATGTCGCAAATGGATCGTATAAATAAGTGCGTGAAATGATGATAATTGTACCCTGTTGGTCGAGAACGATGACAGATCGTGTTATTCGAAGTAAATACGGTATATTTGGTACGTACCTACCTAACCACTACGATAACAGTAGCTGGTTGGAATGGAGGGAAGTAGACGGGAGAATGTCGCTCGTCTCACCGCCGGTAGTCGAGTGTGGGAGAGGCCGCCGTTGACTGGTCCTCGAAGGGGTGACGTCCCGGGGGCGGGCGGAGTGCTAGCGGGGGCAACCGGGGGCGCCTGCTCCAGCTGCCTCCCCTAGTTTCCAGCTCCCGGTTGCCCCGGTAACCCGACGTCATCCCGCTCTTCCGACCGTTTCGCCGATTTCGTCTTCCCCTTCGTCCTCCCTCACAAACACAGGCGTCCCTTTTCTCACTCCTTTCCCGCGTAATCTGGTTTTTTAGGCCGCCAACTGCTTTCAAAGGGCTGTGAGTCACAAAGACCTCACAGAAGACCTACGGGGACATTGTCTTTTCAAAATTTGATTCTATCGGAAGAGTGCACAAGCTTTGATGCAGGAATGACTTTTCACGTATTCCCACTTTCCAGCGGTTTTTACCCTTTTCATCTCCAACGAAAAAAAAACACATGATCCACAAATCCACGGTTTTACCAGAAGCGTCCTGTTTTGAGTTTAGCTAAACTGTGTTTGAAATCATGAAAGAGCTGATGTGTTTCACCACCTCGAACATCATTCCACACTTCCTGTGTAGATTGCGTCATATGACGGCATGAGGAGTTTCTTATCTGGCGGAAGTCGTCATATGACGACATGGCCCTCTCATCTGAGGCACTCATAGAGCTGCGCAGGCCACTCGCGAAGTGCCAAAAACTGCTTCACGCAGTTTCGTGAATCAGGTAGACCTAACAAAATGATACTTTCCTTAGTTAACAAGGGCAGATCGTTCATGTACCTGGAAAACCATGTAAGTCGAGTTTATCAAATTTTACAGGGGACACTAAAAACTAAATAATTCAGTTTTCATTCCATATGCAATAAGTTTTTTCGTTCCATTCCTTAAAACTGGTGGTAACAGTAGTATTTCAAAGAGCCTGAGAAAATTTCATCAAAATCTACTTCAGCGAACGAAAAAATGGACTTACATGCTTTAACCCAGCCTGACACCCGACTTACATGGTTTTCAATTTAATTTTTGATGAAGGAATTCTTTATTTCTTTGAATGGAGTGTGATGCATTTCATCTAAATAAGCTCGATTGTGAAGCGTATACATAGTTGGTAGGTACCTAGTGACAATGGCAAAGCTGTCCTCTTTGCTGGCGCACAGAAAAAAACGTCTGCCAAGTGGGTGTGGCACATAGCTTCCTCGTATCCATAACCCGATTGTATAGATGATCCGATGCATAGTAGTTAATTTCGAAACATCAAAACAAGTTAATCTGTAACATCCCTGAACATTTCATTGAAGTCGGATGGAAAATGTAGAAGTTATGGTCGTTACAAGGAATTCACGTTTGCGCATGCGCAGTGGCTACTATCAGTCCGAAGGTGATGATTTTCATAGGGGACCATCTAAATACTAATCTGTAACATTCCTGAAAATTTCATTGAAATCGGATGGAAAATGTAGAAGTTATGGCCGTTACAAGGAATTCACGTTTGCGCATGCGCAGTGGCTACTATTAGTCCGAAGGTGATTATTTTCATAGGGGACCATTTAAATACTAATCTGTAACATCCCTGAAAATTTCATTGAAATCGGATGGAAAATGTAGAAGTTATGGCCGTTACAAGGAATTCACATTTGCGCATGCGCAGTCGCTTCTATCAGTCCGGGGATAATGAGTTTCATAGGGGACCGTCTACACACCAACCCGCACAATCCCTGAAAATTTCATCGAAATCGGACAATAACTTCGTATAGTTATGCGCGTTACAAGGAATTCATGACAGACAGACAGACAGACAGACACGGAACCAAAATTGTTCAGGAAGGTGTAAAACGCAAAACGCGAGTGGAAATTTTGATTTTGGAGAACTTTTTTTTTCGTCCTTGAAAAGTGAAATCAAAGCTTCCGCTTCCTTGGTAGACTCGGAAGCAATAATAAACCTTTGTGTAATAATTTGCTGCGTTTTTTACTATTGTTTATTCCTCCAAGCCTAGTCAAGGTGTTCGCATGAAGCATATTGTCACCTGAGGCCACTGATGGACATAGGTAGCTCCTTTGTGCTTTAAGGTATCGATATGGTCGTTACCTACTCCTGAGATTTCCTACAAATGGCATCTTGACGATACATTTGGAATTTATTTTCAAGGTTAACGTCACAAATAAACCTTCTTATGAATAAGAAGAGTTGCGGATTAGGATTCGGGTGCATTAACCCTAGGAGGTCACATAAGTTTTTGTGACATGGAGCTCAAATGGGTACAAATGTACCCCAACTTAAAAAAAATTAAAATCTTGTGTCTGTTGGCATTTTTAAATGAAATTATTGTTGCTTAAAATTCTATAAGCATCTAAACAATGCTAAAAATTATTGGGGGTTCAAAAAGGTAATAGTTATATTTTTTATTGGACATTCCTGTTGAAAACCAATTTTCAAAACTGTTAAATATCGCTTCTCATTCACAATTCGAAATAAAATTTGTTCGATATGAATGACCTTTGTTACTTTTCATTATGCAAGTTTGCAATATTCTGAGTTGGGGGAAAAATTGGCATCCAATTCCAATGAGTAGTTTCCTTATTCTACCACCCCAAAGATCACCCTTCTGTGATGCACTTGAACCCATATTCTGCTACTTCTGAGCGTTCCCTTCTTCCCAATAAAGGTCATGTGCAATATTGTTACGTAGAAATTGTAGTGGGGTAATAAGGGCGGTTCTGGCACAGTTACTAGGCATCTCGGCAGCAGTGCTCTGCGGTGTCATGTAACCTCCATGCCAACTCGACCCCCTTCCCCAACCACCCACCAATTCCGTATCAGTGCTCTGTGGTGTCATGTAACCTCCGTGGCAACTCCACCCCCTTTGTCCTCCATCTCCCAATTCATAGGGGACTATCCTCTAATTAGGATGTAACCTCCGTGGCAACTCCACCCCCTTCCCACACCTCCTACCAATTCATAGGGGGTCATCCTACCATTCAAAAGAAACCATCCCCAATTCATAGGGAACCACCCTCCAATTCTGCATCACCTGTGGTGTCATGTAACCTCCGTGGCAACTCCACCCCCCTTCCACCACCTCCTACCAATTCATAGAGGTCATCATTACAATTCAAAAGGGACCATCCCCAAATCATAGGGGACCACCCTCCAATTCTGCATCAGCTGTGGTGTCATGTAATCTCCATGGCACTTTCACCCCCTCACCAACAAATTGTTGCGGCATGGTGGCTCAGAACAGTGAGGATCCAAAATTTACCTATGATGTTTCCAGGGATTCACACTGGGGTAAATTTGTACCCCAAACAGTTTGAAAAAACACACTGGGGTGATTTCGTACCCCACCACGAAAAAAGACGCGAACCACACGAATTCTCAGAGCCAACTGGACTCGGGACAGTGCGTTTCCCGCTCACAGGGGTACCAACATAATTTACGAGGGTCCCATTCGGGCGGGAAAATTTTTTTTCGCGGATGTGCACCCAAAAATAGGAACAGTGGGGTACAGCTGTACCCCTGTGTGAGGTCCTAGGGTTAAGATAACTATCAAGGGTCAATATAATGAGAAACTCATAAACGCCACTCATTTATTGTTCTCGCCAATCAAAAACATTCAACATTAATACACATTTACCAACACTTTTTTCTTGCGTTAATTGCGCAAATAATATACAAAATAAATTGACAAGTCAAAAATCAAGTAGTAGGCAATACTACTCAGAAAGAATTTGTGTCTTTTATGCAAAAGAGAAAACGAACGTGGGAAACTCAATCGTAGGCAGTCAGAGCATCATTAAGTACCGCAATCCCATATTACATCAGTTTGCACACTAGATTGAAAACGGTGTATAAAAAAAAGACAAATGACAACAATATTCAACAACAATACAAGTGCACGAAAATAACAGAATAATAAGAATCGTTAGGGAACTTATCCGCCACGTTAGCTATAGTTGACCAGGAAAATCAGTCCTTAGTGTTTCCCAAAATCGATGCTTCGATCGTTGATGGTCTGCATCAAGTTTTTACATTTAGTAAGGTATCCTACACAATAGTTTACTATAAAATGTAGAATGTTTGAGCGAACGAAGCTCTAAAAATGTTATGACTTTATACACAAACACAGCAAAGGAGTACCAATTAAATGCCATTAAAAGTCTTAAAGTTAGCACGATGTGTCAATTCCGAAACAGTTTATAATGTCAAGCGGGGGAGTGAGGGGCAGGAACCGAAACCCGACCGAAACCTTCACCCTTTACCGGTATGATGAAGTATCGGCAATGTCATACATAAACGAGATGCATTTCTGTTTTTTCGATTTGTTTTCAATGTTATTTGTACGAAGTTCATTTGGTTGTATCGGGATTTTTGGTTTTTGGCGCAGACGGGGCTTTGCTTGGCTCTGATTTGTCCAAGTTCCAAAAGAACGACGGGATGTTGGGGCCGTAGTAGAGTTTCGAGTTGGAGGAAATGGCTTCCGTTCGTTTGAGCTCGAGATACTCGGAGGTCAGGAGAAGGCGGTTGGCTTCGGCTTGCCTTTGGATTTGGTAGTAATCGGCATCAGTCTGACTTTTCTTCTTGGCGAGGTGAATCAGGTCTGGAAAAACGAACGGAAATGATCAAGGAGTAGAAGCTTGCTACTCGAAAATAGTGCGTAGGTACTCTGATACACTAGTGGGCGTCGGTGGTCTAGTGGACAGTGTACCCGACTGCGGTGATAGGATAAGATCCGTCTAGCGGGGATACGAGTTCGAGTCTGGTCGCCAGCAGAAAGTTTTCTGTTTATCAGACGATCAGCAATCTCTCGTTCCAACCCAGGGCGGTGATGTTTGGGAAGCCATGAGCGAAATCATCAGAACAAATTCTGATCTCCCCTTAGGGAGACAGCTGATGACGTCCGCGACGCCAAGAATGGCAGTCGGACGAAAATTCAACCTGAAATGGTTGCTTACTTTACTTTTTTTACTTTTTTTTTACTCTGATACACTCCTGCTCAAAATTAGAGCAAAGCCATACATTTCTTCGTTTGTTCCCTTCCTTCTTCCCTTATAAAGTTTTATCCTGGGCTGGCCACCAAGGAACGAAGGCCACGAAATGAATCCGATTCGAGCCACCACCAGACAATCTTCAGCAAATAAATAACTACTATTTGGTTTTAAGGAGAGCCGATCCAAACAGGATTTCGCTACCCCCTCCATCTGGAAGCAGATAGATGAATCCCCGAAAACCCTAGGAGGGTGATCGAGGGAGTGGAAGGAACTCACCACCCGGGAGCCCCAGGGGAGCTAGTCATAACTATCAGCTCCTCTAGGTACCTGTTTATATTAGCTAGGAGGTTCGGCCTAACCTGAGGTGTTAATACAAACACACAGAGTAACGGAGACAAGTTAACAGAGAAGAAAGCCAACGTTAAAATGGTGTGCAAGCATTTTTGAGGCTGCCTCAGTTGCGCCTTCTACTTTCAGCTAGGATTGAGGAACTACTACGGAAGTGGCGGGGGGAGAGGACACACTCTTCATACCGCTTCTTTTCAAATCCTTTCGAATGACCAGAAATTGATAACTTTTCGTTTCATCATCATTTAGATTTGCAAAAATTACTTGGAAATTCCAATCGAGGCGATAGGTATTTCCCAAGTTGCCCTCACAATTGTTGTTGTCCCTATCGCCAGTTGTTCAAATGTTGAATCGACAACTGCCACCCATAGAAACGTTTGAAACCCAGTGTATTATTGAAAATCGCTCGAATTTTTCGTACATATCGCGAATATAACTAAATGTTATCAAATTAATTACTTGGATGCGGCCGGTTACGCACCAAGGAGAAAAATATGTGATAAACAAGGTGACTTGTGATGAGGTTGGGAACAAACGATCGTGAACCGGTCGTGAACGCGATCTGTTCCTTTCCGCTATAACTACGTCCTGGAGCTCCACCAATCAGAACGCTTCTCGGGCTCCCACATTCAGCTTTCAGCCCAGTGATACAAACAGGTACCTAGAGGAGCTGATAGATATGACTAGCTCCCCTGTGGCTCCCGGGGAGCCTTAGCTAGGAGGTTCGGCCTAACCTGTGGTGTTAAGGTTCTACCAACTAGACAGGTTGGTACCTACCCGAGTTCATAACAGAACTCACATGCCGAGAGACATCTTCAGGGGGCTAGCCCCTGAGGAGGCCATCTCTCCCCTTATAGCCTTCTTGGTACAAGCCCATGAAGTAGGGTTTGCTCAACCACGACCACCACGAATCCAACCTCAACTGAGGGGCAGGCAGGAGATGCTTTGACCGAGGTCGGTGCATCTGTAGCCTGGGGCTCCCCTCGCCCGTGGTACTGGTAATTGAGATGAGTAAGGAGCCTTTTACGGCATTACTACTATCCCCGGAAGCCCGACCAGGTAACAGGCCCGGAAGCAGAGAATTTGTACCTGCTCCCTAACCGCTCTACTCCTATCAGAGGCATGTGCCAGAGCCCTAACATTAAGGGGGTACAGGAAAGGGAGGCATCACGCACGGCGGTACCCATCTTCAGCAATCTTCAGCAGCTGGAAACAGCAGCGAAAGAGGAGTGGGAAAATACCCCCCAAGAGGATATCCAAAACTTGATTAGAGAAACCAAGGCTCCAAGGGCCGAAGGCTCCAAGCCCTCATCCGAGCTAGAGGAGGTAATACCAAGTATTGAAAAGCGAAACTGGCATAATTCAAACCTTTGTTTCACATTTGCAATTTTTATAATTTTACCACAAGAAGTACATTTTTCATTAATATTATTAAAAACATCTTTTCTTAAAGAATTTGTGAAATTTTAGGTAAAATTTTTCCTTCTGTGTTAGCAATCAATCTGTGCAAATGGATAAAAACTCGATAATGGAAAAACGCTACAAATTATTACACAAAGGTTTATTATTTTTCTATATTGATCACTCGTCTGCAAAGCCACCAACCATCCAACATGAAGAAAAACATCGATCGCATTTCGGTCAACTAAAATTTGAACGGAGATAAAGCCTCTTTTGCGATTCACACTCGTGTTTCTGATTTATCGTACGTCCAACCCTAAAATTCTCGTAGAGAACGAACGGTTTGTTCTACAGAGTTCCGCGTGGGCTCAAAAATTTCTAAAAATTCTATAGAATCTTAAATTGAAGGAGAAACACTACCTTTATACCAAAATTTTTTGAGTTAGGGCGTTTTCAAAATTCATTTTGGAACCCTTAGAACTGAACTACATCAACCAAAATCTTCGGGGCACAACTAGACCCCAAATGGAGCCTACATACCGAATTTCATCAAAATCGGTCAATGCTAAGTGGCAAAAGTGCCGCGTATGGCGTAAGGCGGACGGACGGCCAAATTTTTATTCGATTTTTGGATTTTACGTACCTTGAAACGTAAACCATCTAATTTGAGTGGGTGTTAAAATTGTTTGACATTTTATGTCTTTACTATGGCACATAAATGAAAAATCGTCACGCGGGGATCGTCACGCGGGGAGCGTTACGCGGAAATTTCTGACGATTTTCACGTACAACCAATCGTTCCTAGGGAAAACTAACTTCCTCATTTTCCACCCCACAAAAATCGTTTACCACTCATTGGAAAGCTCTCAATTTATTAAACATAAGACATAAAATATCTCTCGTGGTTGCGTACTTGTACGAAAGCTGTATCCACCGTTTGTGTTTTTGCACTCGTCCCTCCTTACATGACCAGAAATATACCCGAGATTGGTACTGATTATACACTTAAGATTTTCTTGGTCGATTCCAAAGGTTCATTATTGAAAATAATAAACCAAAATTGGAAATACAATGGGTTAAAAAAAATTGCTGAGACATTTTGGTTTATTATTTTCAATAATGAACCTTTGGAATCGACCAAGAAAAAAAAATTTTAACACCCCCTCAAAATTTGATGGTTTACGTTTCAAGGTACGTAGAATCCAAAAATCGAATAAAAATTTGGCCGTCCGTCCGCCGTCCGCCGTACGCGGCACTTTTGCCACTTAGCATTGACCGATTTTGATGAAATTTGGTATGTAGGCTCCATTTGGGGTCTAGTTGTGCCCGAAGATTTTGGTTGATGTAGGTCACTTCTAAGGGTTCCAAAATCAATTTTGAAATTGTCAAAACGCCCTAACTCAAAAAATTTAGATATAAAGGTATTGTTTTTTCTTCAATTTAAGATTTTAAAGAATTTTTAGAATTTTTTGAGACCACCCGGAGCTCTGTAGGACAAACCGTTCGCTCACTACGAGAATTTAAAGTTTGGACGTACGATAAATCAGAAACACGAGTGTGAATCGCAAAAGAGGCCTAATCTCCGTTCAAATTATAGCTGACCGAAATGCGATCGATATTTTTCTTCATGTTGGATGGTTGGTGGCTTTGCAGACGAGTGATCTATATGTATAGAAAAATAAAAAATAATAAACCATTGTGTAATAATTTGCAGCGTTTTTGTTACAAATCAATTGTAGAATCGATCCCTGACGTTATGGGGACGTTATGTATATTACGGAGAAATTGGTTTTTGAACCATCAGGGCAAAGCTGGGAGAAGGTGATGTAGAATGATGTAGTACTAAACAGCAGGCTGTGCTCATAGGATAGATAATCTTACCTTCTATCTCGGACATACGCTGAATGGATTCCTTTTCCATTATTTTCTGCTCAAATTGAATCTTGGCAACCTGAGAAACTTTTTCAGCTTCTATCAACGCCTTCTTCCTTTCCGTTTCAGCGTCCTTTTCAACTACTTTTTGATGTTCGTGGGAAATGAGTAATTTAGTCTTTTCGCCTTCCCTGTAAGAAAAAAAAAATCAATTAATTCCCCGTGAAATTACGTAATTATATTTAACCCGATCTACTTACATAGGTATATCAACATGTTCTGAAGTACAATTCTTTCACCTCCTATTACGCACAGATACCGTCAAATGACAATGACATTTTTCGCTGAAGGAGAAATTGACTTGTATCTGAAAATTGAAAATAACTTATAATATTCTCCTAGGAAATATTTCATATTATTTCCTTTTGTTGATATTTGGACGATTGAGCCATTTTCTAAGTGATTCTCGTAAGCAGGAGAGTGGTAATTTATCTTTTGTTTTGTAGATTCCATGTGGTTTCTAGCGAACATAACTGCTTGATAATCACTTCATTATTCATTTGAGAAATTATCCAGCAATTATTGATGTCTATTTTGTGCAAATAAAGGTCTTTTGAAGGTTTTAATTTTCCATTTTATTTCGAATTTTATTTAACATCACGTATCAGTGCTAAATTGAACAATTTAGTTAGGGCTCTTATCATCGGCTGCCCTCCATACTTCCATAGCTCCATTGGAACCCCCCCTGGGCCTGGTGCCTTCCTGTTTTTGGAATCCCTCAACGCCAGCCTAACCTCTTCTTCCAATATTGGTTCATTCCATGGTGAAAGTTTAGTTGTAGAGCTTGCAACAAAACCAGGTCTATTTTCGTGGAACATGCCTGCAAAATAGTGCTTCATTTCCTGCAGGGGGATGAGATTAACTTTACACTTTTGGGATGACGAAACCCTCATCTTCCTTATGGCTCTCCAGGCTGCTGCCGTTCGGCCATACCCGACGGTATGTTCCACCTCACAACATTCTCGCTCAAAAGCTTCCTGTTTGGCCTTTCTCACCAGACGGGTAACTTCTCTTTTAGCAGACTGGTATTGCTCTCTCAGCACATCTGTTCTTGCATTCAGCCAAGATAAATAGGCGTTCTTTTTCTCCCTGATGGCTGCCAGCACTCTCCCGCCCATCCACTCACAACTGCTTCCGGACCTCAAATCCAAGCGCCTCCCTGGCAGAATCTAGAGTTACATGGAGAGGAGGAGTTTTTGGCTCTATGCGAAGGCTATCTTTGGACGACGACCAGTGGCAAGATAGAAGATCTTGGAGTCAGGCGATAAGGGGCAACCCCTGACAAGGAGAAAGGCCTTCAAAAGTAAAAGTAAGTATCAGTGCTTCATCTTATGAAAAATGGAGGTAATACGCAATCCTCCCCATGAATCCAAGATCATCCTTATGAAAAAAAAATGTTTGTCTTTACTTCTGGTCTGCTCAAAATGTATATTAAGTAAGCAATTTGTACCAAATTTGAGCGTGAAATGCCAACTCGTTCGTTCAGTAATCGTGAAACAAGAATGGTAGAAAGGTGATGTCATCCAGCCTGTTTCCTATGACGACGTCATCTTCCTACAATGGGGTGCGCCTGGTCTGTTTTACATTTTTAATCGGAGAAGACCACATCCTGAGAATTTTGACACCAGCCTTTATCTTTTTGGATGAGTAGATCTTTTTCTATAATTGTTTTCGAATTTTTATGACGTCACCCGCCCCTCCCTCCAGCCCACTGTGACGTCATAAACATTCGAAAATTTGAAAAATCATAGAAAAAGGTATTCTCCCGCAAGAATGTCGCGGTTGATGTCAAAATTCTCAGAATGAGGTCTACCTTAGATTAAAAATAACAATAAACAGTTTTTCCTACCCAGGCGCACACCCCATTCGGAATTTAGCTCTCAAATATGGTACAATAACTGAAATTTAAATTCTTGGCAATTTACAATTAAAAAGAAAATCAATTTATTCCAAGAACAATTCCCCATTGTAGGCAGGGATGTCAATAATTGGTTAAGCCAGGGTGACAATAACTAGAATACTACTTGGCTATTCATGAACGGCCAGGAATTTCCAGTTATTGGCTGGTGAAATCTTGTTTTTTTTTTTTAATCAATAACTAGTTTTTTTCTTTCAATAACGAACAAAAGAACTTTCTTTCGTAAAGGTTGAAAGTACCATTTTCAATTAAAATTGAAGATTTTATTTATTCTAAACATCCTGGAGAGTCTAAAAAACACTTACGAAAGTTCATTGGTTGATATTCAAAGGATTAATACTCGTAGCAAATAAAAAATACTCGTTTATAATAAAAAGTACAGTATTTACAGTACAGTTTTGTCATCCTAATTCGACGATTCCACCAAATTTTTTGAAGTTTGCTTAAAAATGGAGCCTTCACACAATAACATGAAAAACGAACGGTTGAAAAACCAGCCATAGCTTGAAAGCTAATAAACTTGGATATTGCTTACTGGTTGAAAAAAAAATGAACAACCATGAAGCCTGTCGGTTGAAGGTCGTCGGAACGGATGTACCTACTCTCTGTTTGTTTGTTGTTTTTTTTTCAAATGGACTCGATTTTGTTAGTCGCAAGAAAGGTACTCTACAAAAAATGAACAAAAATTCAAGACTCTCAGATATTTTCAAGCGAGTTCACTATTTTCGTAAAGCGGCAAAAAGCACTCACATGAGTTCGTAGTTTTTCCTTATCGTCTCGGGTATTTTCGGCTTGGTAACTCGAACGGCTTGAATCTTCAAGCCGGGAGCCATTTCGTTCAAATCTCTCTGAAGAGCACTTTTCAAGTTTTCGTCGATTTGATCGAACAAATCAATGTAAACCTGCAACCGATTAAAGCAGTTAGAAATGAAAACAATCCCTGTGGAAATGATTGTACATAGTAGTAATTTATTAGAGTAAATTTGTAAAATACTGCATTGAACATTCTAAAACAACTCCTGGAGTTCAACACTTTCCCATATCTTCAGGTTTCTACAGGGTGGACAACTCAAAGGTGTCCAACCTTCAAAGGATCGATTCTACAACTAATTTCCAACAAAAAATGTCTCTTTTTTTAATCCATCCATTTTAATGCATGCATTAGTTAACAATATGTTTTTAATCTCCTTGTCATTACAAATTATTTTCAATTTTAAGATTTATTCGTTTTGTTGACCTTATATCAGTTGAATGACCATAATGGGAGGTGCGCCTTGATTTTTTTAAAGATTTTTAATCGAAAGTAGACTACATCCTGAGAATTTTGGTACCAACCGCGACTTTCTAGCGTGAGTAGATCTGTTTCTATGATTTTTCAAAGTTTCGACCGTTTATGACGTCACGCTCCCCACCCTCTTGGGCGAGACGCCCCAGCCCACTGTGACGTCATTAACGATCGGAACTTTAAAAACGCTGCAAGTCATTGCTCAAAGGTTTATTATTTTCTGTATAGATCATCCTTCTGTATAGATCACTGGTTCTCCATCAATAGCACCTACCACCATCTGTATTCTCCCTTGACCTTCCCTCTCAAATTTCAGCTCCTGCGTTCAATAGGATTGAAAATGGCTTCGGAGCTCACTCAGCTGATCAGTGATCAGAAGAGTGAAGAAGATCTCCTCGAATGCTGGAGACGCCTGGAAGAGCACTTCCATTCAATAGGATTGAAAATGGCTTTCGAGCTCACTCAGCTGATCAGTGATGTGAGGAGTGAAGAAGATCTCCTCGAATGCTGGAGACGCCTGGAAGAGCACCTCCATTCAATAGGATTGAAAATGGCTTTGGAGCTCACTCAGCTGATCAGTGATGTGAGGAGTGAAGAATATCTCCTCGAATGCTGGAGACGCCTGGAAGAGCACTTCCATTCAATAGCATTGAAAATGGCTTCGGAGCTCACTCAGCTGATCAGTGAGCAATGATTTGCAGCGTTTTTTACCTACAAACATTGTTTTACCTACCAATTTTTTTTACCTACCACACCTACCTATTGGTAGGTACTACCTACCACACTATAATGGCTTCACACCTTCACAATCAAGTTTATTAGAAAGAACTAAGGTAAATGTGCCAAAAGCGGACATGTTAAGAGGAATCAGTCAATTTTTTTCATCTCCCTGTTGATTTTCATCGCCTAAGACGTTTTCCATTAATTAATTCTGCGCTTCAGGTATCCCTGAATATTACTGGGCTTTAAAATTGTTCCAATCTTTTGAATTATACCCAAAAAACTCCAAAATTTGGATCCCATCAAACCGTGCCTAATGCGGACACCCAAAATCATCAGTATTGATAAAGCGGACATGTTAGGCTGAAAAAAAGGACAGGCTTCGTTAGTTGAACCATAAGTACATTTGTATTAAAAAAAGTAGTTTTCTAGATTCTACATTCGAATCCATATCACAGACTAAGTATTCAGTCTTAGGAAATCATAGGAAAATATTAAATTTGGTACGAGTGCAACCTTCTTCTTACTTCTAGTGGCACATTGTGGTAGTCTTCTGGTGGAAATATTTTTCTTCTAGCCTCTCTCCCTTTTGCTTCCGAGTCTACCAAGGTAGCGGAAGCTTTGTTTTCACTTTTCAAGGACGAAAAAAAAAAGTTCTCCAAAATCAAAATTTTCACTCGCGTTTTGCGTTTTAGACCTTTCTGAACAATTTTGGGTCCGTGTCTGTGTGTCTGTCTGTCATGAATTCCTTGTAACGCGCATAACTATACGAAGTTATTTTCCGATTTCTATGAAATTTTCAGGGATCGTGCGGGTTGGTGTGTAGACGGTCCCCTATGAAAATCATCATCCCCGGACTGATAGAAGCGACTGCGCATGCGCAAACGTGAATTCCTTGTAACGGCCATAACTTCTACATTTTCCATCCGATTTCAATGAAATTTTCAGGGATGTTACAGATTAGTATTTAGATGGTCCCCTATGAATATCATCACCCCCGGACTGATAGTAGCCGCTGCGCATGCGCAAACGTGAATTTTCTTGTAACGCCCATAACTTCTACATTTTCCATCCGATTTCAATGAAATTTTCAAGGATGTTACAGATTATCTTGTTTTGATGCTCTGATGTTTTGAGATTAACTAATATCTATCGGATCATCTATACAATCGAATTATGGATACGAGGAAGCTATGTGCCACACCCACTTGGCAGACGTTTTTTTCTTCTGAAGCTCTTCTTTCTCAGTCTTTTTTCTCTGTCTTTCCATTGCTTTTTCTTTTTTCTGTACTTCTCAATCCAATTTTTTCTTTGCTTTATTCGCATGATAATCACGCCAAGCCTGAGACGAAATTACACTTGGAAAGATCTCCCTTTTCCTCGTATTTGCGCTTTTTGAGGCAATCCCTTGCCCTCGTTCAGGGTAAATAAATGCTCTTTTGAATGGACTAGGTAGGAGCGCAGTATTTCCTTGGGCTTCAGAATGGGACGGTTGTCGTTTTTCTGAACAGAGATCATCATCCTTGGAGCTACTCCATTCCGCTGGTCCGATCGGAGATGTTGATGAAGAGGTTTCTGGGTTGGCTTGTGTTTGAGCGTTGAGATTTGCGGGCACAATTATTAATGTACCTCCTTACAACGAAATGAGCTGTGATACCTACCTATCTATAATAGATAACAAACAAGAGTAGGTTAGCATGATAAAATACCTCCTCCAGCCCCTCTTTGATCAAATAACACCTCTTTTGGGCGTAATTGTACCAAATGGAATGAGAATGACAAGGTGTCCTCTTTAGGTGCACGAAAAAAGAATGCTGGCTGGTAAAGAGGACACTGGTGTCCTCTTTATCAACTACCAACTTTTTTCATGTGCCAAATGAGGACACCATCTATCGGGGGTTTTAATATAAAAACAGGAATTATCCCATTGAAAACTAGCATGGAAAAGGTTATTTAGAGGGTAATGAGTCGGGCAAGAAAAAGAACCACCACAAATATGCAACATTATCCTTAATACTGACCCTCTCTTCCTTCCCATCTCGCACAACGTTTCACTAAACAAATCTACAAAAACAGTGAAGGTAGTTTTTAGGTTTACCCTGTATCGTCCTTTTCACTCTCAACTTCTTCTTCTTCGTTTTGCCTGCTCCGTGTTAGCCCTAGTTTACATAAAATTCTGGAGCCACAAGGATCTGATGGCTAGTATCCTTATTCTTTACTGATTTCAGGGAAGTGTCCGCTTTTGGGTCAGTGTCCGAATTACCCCCTTTTACCTTAAACGCTTCACACTCGATTCGAAAAATAGAAAGCTTGATATGGAAATTTGATTACTGGTTACGCAGAAGGCAAAACTGTATACAAATCGAAGAAATGTACAGCGATCGCATTTTAGTCAGATAAAATTTGAACGGCGATTAGACCTCTTTTGCGATTCACACTCATGATTCTGTTTTATCGAAGGAAAACCTTCAAATACTCGTAGGGACCGAACGGTTTGTCCTACAGAGCTCCGGGTGGTCTCAAAAATTTTTAAAAATTCTGTACTATTTAAAATTGGTGAAAAAACGATACCTTTATTTCGAGAGTTTTCGAGCTAGGGCACTCTTGAAAATTTCCACCCTTAATTTTCACCCCTTAGAAGTGACCTACATCAACCAAAAGCTTCGCGGCACAACTAGACCCCAAATGGAGCCCATATACCAAATTTGAACCAAATCGGTCCAGTGTTGCTAAGAAAAGTGCCGTGTACGGCGGACGGCGGACGGCGTACGGCGTACGGCGTACGGCGGACGGACGGAAATTTTTTTATTCGATTTTCGGATTCTACGTACCTTGAAACGTAAAACATCAAATTTTGAGGGGGGGTTAAAATTTTTTTTTTCTTGCTCGATTCCAAAGGCTTATTATTGAAAATAATAAACCAAAATTCATAGGAAAAGATTTACACACGCTAGAAGGTCGCGGTTGGTACCAAAATTCTCAGAATGAGGTCTACCTTAGATTAAAAATAACAATAAACAGTTTTTCCGACCCAGGCGCACACCCTATTACCATTTTTACAGTGCACCGCTGGAAAGAACATTAAATTTCAACAGTAATTAGCGACGCCTCCCGAAAGACCTCAGGGGTGGTTGAGAGGGATGAAGGGAAGTTCCTCTATAAAAAAAATTCACCAGATCAAAAATGAGCCGAGCAGTACGCGTCTGGTGACACCACGGAGTACACCTACTGAGATGCCCAACTCGCGCAACTTCATGGCACTTTTCCCGCACCACACAATAACCATTATCGACTCGACGGAAAGCTCTCGATTTATGCCGAAATTTTATGCTGACTAGGCCACAAAAACAAGGAAACCATGTAAAACAAAACATGGTAAGGTTTTTACGGAAATTTAAATTGACCCCAGCGATAAGAAATATTCATGTCAAAATAACGTTGAACGTAACATAAATACGTAGGTGTGCATACTTCGTGCAAGCTGTGTATGCTGCAAAACTGGTTGAGTTCGTGATGAACTTTGTTGAATATGAGAGTTTTATCGTAATCAGCCGTGTAATTTTTGACGATGTCGAAGACTGAAACAAGCAAACAAAATCTTTGTGTTAGTGATATTTTGAAGACATCGCGAGGAAATAATTTCTATAATTCTATAATTTCTATTGTGTATGAAATCTCTGATACTTCTTTCAGTTGGTGAAAAGTGCATCTCTTTGGGTAAGATATCATTATTGTAATTTGTCGTTCTCCCCCAGTCCTCTCATAAGCAAGTGAAGGACCTGGTAGCTGACCACAAGCTGGGAATGCACTAAAAATTAAATAATATAGGTACCTGACTTTAAAAGACTAAGGCTTACCTAAGGCAGCAGACTTTGATTCTTGATTTTCAGTACATCAGTTGAGTAATACAATCCATTATTATGAAAATGAATAAGACAGGTGAATTTTATTGTCAATAATAATAAAATTACCAACGCCTTTTCAACGTTTCAATAATCTTTCTTGAATGTAATTTCAATTTAGGTTTAATTTTAATCTGAGAAACACGTAAGAAAATTCTCCAACTAATTTTCAGCATGAAACCAAGAACTGAGTTAGAATGGAACCAACTGTCGAATTTTCATTGAATAAGTAAATAGCGGAATTTTGGCAAGACAACAAATTTATGAATAACACTACAGGTGTATTTTTAAACTTTTCTTACGTGGCTCGATGAGTAAAGGAAAATGCGCGATTCAAAACCAATTCTTTTAATTTTACTAAGCAAATAAATCGTCAATTAGAGATGAAAACACATTCGAATAACAGCAGGCATGGATATAGAATCATTGAATGAACTAAGTTGATATTTGGATTGAAGTAGAGATGATCGTGTCACAAATCAGCTTAAAACAGAAGGGAGGGGGCTTTCGTCAGTACTCTAATGATAGGTAGAGCCATGGAAGAAGATAGGAGGAAAGCTCAGTCAACATTAAAAAACGTGACGAAAAATCGTCCCCCGCTTTCAAGCGCATCCTTTAGGTGGCGAAGAAAAACATAGTCCTCCGATATTATACCACTCAGTCGCTAGAGCGCAGCTTCGTCCCTCCTGCTCATTCCTGCGGGTTTTTTAAAATTGCACTTCATCAATATTACTTGTGGAGTACGATTTTGGACGCTCTGCCCTCTATAACTATTGTAATAGTAATAGAAATAAGATACCAGGAGAAAAGGAGTAACGTCAGGTATGTACATACCTACCAAAAAATGAAAAACAAAAATATTGTGCTAGAAAACCACTGTTTGGCACAAAATATGACAAGTGTAATTTCTTTTCAATATCAAAAACACAACAACTTTTTCAATATAATAACTAACTAAATTCCTACAAAAAATTATATCCAGGGACTGTAGTTACACTACAATATCATCATCTATCATCTGCATCACTCTTATCACTGCATTTCTACCGAGGCGTACCTACTGATGGTCTCAAGTTATTGGAATCGACATCTACCAACACTACTTCATGTTTTGTATAAGTGAAAAGCAAACTAGAGTCGAAACACCGTTACAGTGGTTCATCTACAGCAGATGAACAGAAAGACGAGAAAATTAAACTTGGAGACGAACCACTATCAAACAGAAAGACGAGAAAACATATGTTAGCAACGAGAAACACATCTGAAAAGTACGTTGGAGTAACTGTTGGAGCTCTAGTGACAGTGAATAGTACTTCTTAACTCTGTTCGCCACCTAAAGAGAACACTACTGTCGCGATGAACGAAAAAAGTGCACGCATCGGCCCATTGAAGTGAGCTTTCCTCCTATCTTCTTCCATGGATGCCTATCTCATGTAGTGAAAGGAAGGTCCAATCCACTGCAGCCTCAACGGCCATCAGCTGTTTTGTCACAAAATAGGCTATACTTCCATGCAACCATCTACCTTTTTAATTAAATTATCATAAATCATTGCCAGCATGTATTGACGAGTTTGAGTGTGTTCTGAGCTCTACTCTACAGCTACTTTCATTGTAAAATAAAAAGAATTAGTTTTGAAGACATGTTACATTCTAGGTTATTGACATTGACAGATAAAATTAAATACTTTGCCAGGATATGGTCTATATTTTTAAATAATTATCTCTTTAAACAATTCTTTGAAAAGTTAAGTATATATTCTATTCTATTAATTCTTGATTCTATTTTAGAAGCTGAATTTGTACTCAAAATTAAGATATGACAGAAATTTTGGCAGTTCAACAAAGTACATACTTTACAATTTTTTCCTCTGACCAAATTGACACACATGGATATTCCTTTAGAGTCAAGTCTCAAAAATTTGGGTCAGCTCAAATCGATGATTTTATACAAGGAACCTGCCAATTGTCAAAACAAAGTTTTCAACCCAAGATTCAAGTGCAATGGGGAAAAACGAGTCTGTGTGTCTGCCATGAAATCCTTGTAACTGGCAAAACTATTTTCCGAATTCGATGAAATTTTCAGGTATTCTGCGGGTTGGCGTGTAGACGGTCCCCAATGAAAAGCATCGCCACCGGACGGATAGTAGCCACTGTGCTTGCGCAAACGTGAATTTCCTTCTAACAGCCATAATTTCTACATTTTTCATCCGAATTTGATGAATTTTTCAGGGATTATGCGAATTGACGTGTAGATGGTCTCTGATGAAAATCGTGGCTTCCAGAATGATAGTAGCCACTGCGCAGGCACAAATTTGAATTCCTTGGAATAACCATAACTTCAACATTTTCCATCCGAATTCAATGAAATTTTCATAGATTAAATGGGTTGGCGTGGAGATTTGAGGGTAGTGCAAGGTACTAAGACATTCATGTTTGGAGATCATCTATACAATATAATTATGGATACCACTTGGCAGACTTTTTTTAACACTTCCAAAAGGACATACGTATTTTGGGCATGCTTGATTCACATCAGACCCTCTGCTCTGTCCTACGAAATCGACAGTTGGATACCTTGTGAGACGGAGGGATCATCTGAGATACACATTTCCTCTGCAATCGGCCGTAAATTTCTCTTTATCAGAACATACTAATCCTTTTGCTTCCTCACTACCGAAGGTAGGGAAGCTTTGTATTCGTGAATGAAGTGAAAAAAAAAAATGTCCTCCAAAATCAAAATTTCCACTTGCTTTTTGCGTTTTAGAGCTTCCCGAACAATTTTGGTTCCGTGTCTGTCTGTCTGTCTGTCTGTCGGTCTGTCTGTCTGTCGGTCTGTCTGTGGTCAATCCTTGTCCCGGGCAAAACTATACTAACCTGTGGTCCGATTTTGATGAAATTTTCAGGGATTGTGCGGGTTAGGTCCTAGACGGTCCCCTATAAATTTCAGCACCTTCGGACCAATAGGAGCGAGTGCGCATGCGCAAACGTGAATTTCCTGGAACCTCGGTTCCTCGGTTTCTAATGAACCGATTTTGCTCAAATTTGGAGGTTAGTTAGGGACTAACTTCTAAGAGACACCCTATAAGTTTCAATCAAATTGGTCAAGCAATAGCCGCTGCGCATGCAATGGAGAATGCTGAAGGCGCCTGAGTGATCACTGATCAGCTGAGTGAGCTCCAAGGCCATTTTCTCTCCTGTTGAACGCAGGAAGCTGAAATTTGAGAGGCAGGGTCAATGGAGAATGCTGAAGGTGCCTGAGTGGTCACTGATCAGCTGAGTGAGCTCCAAGGCCATTTCCTCTCCTGTTGAACGTAGGAACCTGAAATTTGAGAGGGCGGGTCAATGGAGAATGCTGAAGGAGCCTGAGTGATCACTGATCAGCTGAGTGAGCTCCAAGGCCATTTTCTCTCCTGTTGAACGCAGGAAGCTGAAATTTGAGAGGCAGGGTCAATGGAGAATGCTGAAGGTGCCTGAGTGGTCACTGATCAGCTGAGTGAGCTTAAATATTACAGTGGAAGAAAGATAAAGAGGGAGAGGGAGCAAAAACCTTTTCAAGGTATGTCACATTTTAGCCATTAGGCTCTAAGCGGAAATCATCCGGGGGTGCAGGGGGCGAAGCCCCCGCCGAGGCGCGCAGCGCCGAGTTTTCGCCAACTGATTCTATACGTCCATGTTACAATGAGTGAGGAAGCTATACTGCCCACCCAACTTGGCAGACGTTTTTCCTATACATCTCAAGTGAGCACATGTGATTTCTGATTTTCAGGCTTATATCAATTCAGTTTATAAAGCTTACTAAAACGAATACAAAAAAAACTCGGCGCTTTGCGCCTCGGCGGGGGGCTCCGCCCCCCTGCACCCCCCGGTTTATTTCTTTTTCCATACTCTGTATGAAATCATAGGAACACAGAATGTGTTTTTGCGATACTAGTCATCCGTTAAATAAAAAACAACAATAATAAATGTGGAGTTGACATTAACATGACAACCAATAAACATATCACCAGATGTTTTTTCTGTCGCTTTTTCGTGACGATTTTTTTCCGGTAGGTCATCGCAAAAACACATTCTGTGTTAAAATAAAAATAAGTCAACATCTCTTATCTACATCTTAAACTGATGAAAAAAAACGCTGCAAATCATTGCTCAAAGGTTTATTATTTTGTGTATAGATCATCTTTCTGTATAGATCACTGGTTCTCCATCATTAGCACCTACCACCATCTGTATTCTCCCTCGACCTTCCCTCTCAAATTTCACCTTCCTGCGTTCAATAGGATTGAAAATGGTTTTGGAGCTCACTCAGCTGATCAGTGATCTGAAGAGTGAAGAAGATCTTCTCGAATGCTGGAGACGCCTGGAAGAGCACTTCCATTCAATAGGAGTAAAAATGGCTTTAGAGCTCACTCAGCTGATCAGTGATCTGAAGAGTGAAGAAGATCTTCTCGAATGCTGGAGACGCCTGGAAGAGCACTTCCATTCAATAGGATTGAAAATGGCTTCGGAGCTCACTCAGCTGATCAGTGATCTGAAGAGTGAAGAAGATCTCCTCGAATGCTGGAGACGCCTGGAAGAGCACTTCCATTCAATAGGATTGAAAATGGCTTCGGAGCTCACTCAGCTGATCAGTGATCTGAAGAGTGAAGAAGATCTCCTCGAATGCTGGAGACGCCTGGAAGAGCACTTCCATTCAATAGGATTGAAAATGGCTTCGGAGCTCACTCAGCTGATCAGTGATCTGAAGAGTGAAGAAGCCTTTGAGCAATGATTTGCAGCGTTTTTTACCCACAAACATTTTTTTTTACCTACCAGCTAGGTACTACCTACCACACCATACTGGCTTCACACCTTCAAGTTCAATCAAGTTTATTAGAAAAAACTAAACGCTTCACACTCGATTGGAAAAATAGAAAGCTTCATATGGAAATTTGATTACTGGTTACGCAGAAGGCAAAACTGTATACAAATCGAAGAAATGAACAGCGATCGCATTTTAGTCCGATAAAATTTGAATGGAGATTAGACCTCTTTTGCGATTCACACTCATGATTCTGTTTTATCGAAGGAAAACCTTCAAGTACTCGTAGGGACCGAACGGTTTGTCCTACAGAGCTCCGGGTGGTCTCAAAAATTTGTAAAAAGTCCATACTATTTAAAATTGGTGAAAACACGATACCTTTATTTCGAGAGTTTTCGAGCTAGGGCACTCTTGAAAATTTCAACCCTTAATTTCCACCCCTTAGAAGTGACCTACATCAACCAAAAGCTTCGCGGCACAACTAGACCCCAAATGGAGCCCATATACCAAATTTGAACCAAATCGGTCCAGTGTTGCTAAGAAAAGTGCCGCGTACGGCGTACGGCGGACGGACGGAAATTTTTTTATTCGATTTTCATATTCTACGTACCTTGAAACGTAAAACATCAAATTTTGAGGGGGGGTTAAAATTTTTTTTTTTCTTGCTCGATTCCAAAGGCTTATTATTGAAAATAATAAACCAATAGGAACGTACAAGTGTGAAAAGTAGGTGTCCCTACTACATCACCATTATTGATTTTTTGCATGTCTCCTATTATACTTTTGCTTCCGAGTCTACGAAGCTTTGTTTTCACTTTTCAAGGTTGAAAAAAAGTTCTTCAAAATCAAAACTTTCACTCGCGTTTTGAGTTTTAGACCTTTCTGAACAATTTTGGTTTCGTGTCTGTGTGTTTGTCACGAAATCCTTGTAACGGTCATAACTATACGAAGTTAATGTCCGATTTCGATGAAATTTTCAGGGCTTGTGCGGGTTGATGTGCAGACGGTCCCCTATGAAAATCACCATCCCCGGACAGATAGAAGCGACTGCTCATGCGCAATCGTGAATTCCCTTGTAACAGCCATAACTTCTACATTTTTCATCCGATTCCGAAGAAATGTTCTTAGATGGCCCGGGTTGGCGTGTAGGCGGTCCCCTAACACGGTAGTGCAATTTATGTTTCGAGATTAACTACTGGGCATCGGATCATCTATACAATCGGGTTATGGATATGAGGAAGCTATGTGCCACACCCACTTGGCAGACTTTTTTTCTTTTCCGTCCTGGTTTTGTATAACATAACTATGATTGAATAAACTATGAAAATTTCAATATCTTGGATTGATTAGGAACAGATATAGGTAATGTAGAAGTTCGAGGTCGCGTCAGGCGCTGCCGGGGTGGAGTGAAAAGGAAAAAAAAAATAATTAAAATAATCAAAAAACAAAATCAAAAAAAAAAATCAAAAAAAATCAAAAAAAAAAAAATCTTAATTGATCAAAAAACAGATGAAAAGGAAAATCAAATATTTATGTGATATATGATAACTCGTTTGTTCCTGGCAATGTCGAAACGTTTGCTTATTAGCCAGGTAACCCCCTGAACGAGAATTTAAATACCCTGGCGAAGTATTAATGAGGAATTTCACCGAATTCTGTTTGCATTTTTCCTGAATAGTTAATGGTGTGGGATAGATGAAAATCGGGCTGATTTCGGTAAATAAGTCTCCTGTTATTTTTGGGAGACAATCAAATTTTTTAATTTCAAAACTAACCGGGAAAACGGACGTGGAGCAGGAACGCTCGCTGATTGGGCTGTTCGGATAGCCGTCTCCTCCCAGTGTTGCCCATTGGGACGACGAAATTGTGTTTTCTAAGAGAAAAGTTATCAAACAAAAACAGGGGAAACCTAATTTTCCCCATCTTGCTTTTTCTATTTTTTTCTTCAGTTTTTCGATTTCGAACTTTACTGTTTCGTGAAATTTTGCATCTGGGGACTATGGATTTCTCGATCTCAGCGCTTCAAGCGGCCATAAATGAACTATTCCAGCATAACGTCATTTTCCCGGTTTTTTTAAACATTCGTATTTTCTACACTGTTTTGTTTATTCGTAAATTAGGAAGTTCGGGCTGAAAGTTTGCCTTAGGAGGTTTTTCGAGGTGCTGAATCCGATTTTGGGGTCAAAAATAGGAAATTCCGACATGGTGAAATTCCTCATTAGAAACAATTCAAGACTTACCGCTATCAGCTTGCAGGCTGTTGACAACTTCTATTCTGTCGAAATAAATCATCACTCCTCCGCTCGTTCCGCACGGTACGTTTTTAACTTCATCCGTTTGCAGTGTTACCTAAATCACGACTATTATTTAGACATTTATTTTAGACATTTATTAAGACATTTATTTTAGACATTTGACATTTATTTTAGACATTTATGACATTTATTTACACATTTATGACATTTATTTAGACGTTTATTTTAGACATTTATGACATTTATTTAGACATTTATGACATTTATTTAGACATTTATTTTAGACATTTATGACATTTACCTATTAAGACATTTTTTTTTGTATCCAACTTTATTACACAAGACACGTTCATAATATTAAAATGTGAAATTAATATTGTAAAATATAAGCATAAAATGTTATTGAGTAAAATGAGAGAACAATTTGCTTCTGCAAATTGAATTGTAATGTACTTTTCAATTCACCGTTCAATAGGTTTTTTTCAATGTGGCTGTGTAGGTAATCAAAATATTATCATTTAGTAGTTACTTCAATAATTCAGTCTAAAAAGTAGCAACTCAGAAGGCTTAGGCACGCTAGAGGTACCTAATTAGTGGACCTACGTTGATTGAGTACAGTAATAATGTCAAATTGTGGTTATTAATAATAAAGCCTACCAGCTAATGATAATTTTAATTTGGTGGGTATGTACTTTGCAGGTATGTACAGTATGTAGTACTAGCTTCACTCGCAGTTAGTTAACCAGGTCTAACAGGAATTTCATGTAAGATCAAACATTATCATAATTACTATACTCTGTCAGATATTTCTGTGTACTCGTATGAGGGACGACCCCCTCTACAGTGCCGGGGAGGCGGTCAGTGACCTCAACCTAACGGGAATAGTATCTCTCTGGCCAAAACTGACTCATTCTTACTGAGAACCTACATTCGAGTGGAGTATCCTTTTCCATGTATGTGATTTTGAACGCAGACTCTAATTAAACCAGTACCAGAACTAGGTTTGAACTGAATCAAACTAAAAAAAAGCATGACGTTACTGAAAATTAAACAAAACGGGCCAGAAAGAAAAAACTCTCGGGGAAAGGGGAGAAGGGAAATATTATCCTAGCTGCGACGAAACTGTCATAGAAGGGGCTGCCCAACGTTGAAGGCCAACTTTCACCTATGCCCAAAGGAATATCTGACAGAGTATAGGTACCACATTAATTTGTTCTTCTCTTATTTCGTTTTAAAGAATCTTGGAAACAAACAGCTGGAGCGAGCGCACACTTATGCTAACCTTTCCATGGAGTTTGGTCATTATTATTGCTTCCGAGTCTACCAAGGTAGCGGAAGCTTTGTTTTCACTTTTCAAGGATGAAAAAAAAGTTCTCCAAAATCAAAATTTCCACTCTCGTTGTACGTTTCAGACCTTCCTGAACAATTTTGGTTCCGTTTCTGTGTGTCTGTCTGTCTATGTGTCTGTCCGTCTGTGTGTCTGTCATGAATTCCTTGTAACGCGCATAACTATACGAAGTTATTGTCCGATTTCTATGAAATTTTCAGTGATTGTGCAGGTTGGTGTGTAGACGTTCCCCTAACTTCTACAATTTACATCCGATTTCAATGAAATGTTCAGGGATGTTACAGATTAACTTGTTTTGGTGTTTTGAGATTAACTACATGCATCGGATCGTCTATACAATCAGATTATGGATACGAGGAAGCTATGTGCCACACCCACTTGGCAGACTTTTTTTATTAATTTATCTTTCCACAGGGTTATGCTGGATGGTGTTGGAAGACTGTAAGGAAGAAGACAACCTTATCGTTTTCCACGAAGAGGTTTCCATTGGCGGAAAGCGAATTCTGCACCCTCATTAATCCTTCATGACTCAGTAACGATAAAAACCCCGTAAAGAAACAAAGAGCAATAGAGTTTCATTTCAATTTGAATTTCAGATTCTTCGTACATTGAACGTAAACAATCAAATTTTTCATGCTCGATTCTGAAAGTCCATGATTAAAAATAATTAACCACTAAGCCAAATTACAAAACTCCTGAGAAAAGTTGGCAGCGTTAGTTCCTCTATCTAGCCACTTATTTCTACATTACAGTTGAACAAAATACGAGAAGAACAAAAATACTATATTCTTATAGAGGAAAATACTTTCATAGAGTTGAAAATTTATAGGATCAGTAATTTATTTCCTTTAGTTTCACTCCTAGAAAAAATTCAATCAGTAAACCCCCATCCCCATAATTTGTAACGAGATGAATGCGCATCAACTTGGTATTTTCTTACAGAAAACCCTCAGTTTTTACTGTAGATTCGAATTCTACGCAAGACTCTATGAAAGTTAGATTTTACTCGATAATTTTGGCAGCGTGCAGCCCATTCAGCAACCATGCAAATTGCCCGACCCTGAAATTGTTCGAAAAAGTAGACTGCGGAAGACCCCAATGGTGGCATATCAAATTTCATTGTTTTTTCAACGTTGATTCGCGTGGAGCTACCCGTCTAGTCATCTGACTTGATTTTGATGTGATTAATGCCGAAAATTGGGACATCGGTAGGTGAAAAAGGTAAACCCTGAGAAACAATGAATACACCTTTCAAAACAGAAAATAAATCACCGTAAATCAGAGTTCAAAAAAAATTAAATTTCTTGTGGCTTTCACGAGTTACTAAATTACTACCATGGTCTAAATTTTCGAAAAATTTCAGGGTTGCGCAACTTTGCGAGCTGGCAGAACCATTTGCGCGCAGCCAATGAAATCGAGTGAGGAGACAAACTTCCATGAAATTTTGCGTAGAAGCCGGATCAGCAATAAAAACTGAAGGTTTCCATCAGAAAAAAAACCAAGTCATGACAAATTATGGGGGTTTACCGTTTGAATTTTTTTCTAGGCGCAAACATATAGAAAATAAATTATCCTATTAATTTTAAACACCGTGTAAATAAATAACTTCCAGAAAAAGACGTAATCTACGAAGTAGTAACTAGTTTTCTAAAAACAATTTTATGGCCCCATTCCGAGACTTCGTTTTTTGTAATTTCAGGCGCTATTGGTTTTTGAATCTAAATTGATAGTGTTAAAGTAAATGATAAGTTTCTTCTATTTATCATTGAAATTGGAGATATGAAACCGGAGAAGCAATGAAGATAAGGCTTGAGTGGTTCGCGGGAAAGATATACGAACCAATATTCTCCCACAAGATTCTGTCCAGAAGTAATATAGGTATTATCAGCCTTTTCCATTCCAGAAAATTACTCACTAGTATAGTTATGAACATGTACACATACCTGAACGGTTCTATAAGATGTTATCAGCGGTATCATCATATGGAATCCTGGATTACTTGTCTGTGACAGCAGTGCGCCACCCTATAAATTAATAACAAGTCTTAAATTAGACTGTAGATAATAGACTGATAATAGAGATTAGACTGTAACTAACAGAATGGACAAAAATACTTTATAGTTCACACAAGGAGGGACTCAACAACAACAAGACTCTTCTATTGATTGATTAATAGAATTATTTATATTACCACCAAGTGGACTTACAGTTAGTTTTTAAGTACATAATTAATACCATAAATAATTAAAGTGCGTGATTGAAGTTCACATGGTTAATGGGGGTGTTGGTGGGGGTGGGTCGGAAATTCAGGTTTTTGACCTCAAATTTGGATTCAGCACCCTTGAAAACCTATATACTCCAACTTTAAGCCCAATGATACTATAACATGTGGTAGAAAAATTAATTAAAGAGATCACACGTTTGAAAAAAAGGCAGGACGCCATAAATGCACACACACTAAGCTGCACGCGTGTGTTAGTATTTTGTAGTATCCACGAGGTCATTTAAGGGTTTCATCTCTTCTCTGTGCATGGATACTTTTTTCAAAGACATTTGGCTAGCTTCGTCACACTATTCAAATCTTCAACTTTCCTCAGCTTCTCTGATTTTTTAAAAACAGACCCAATTACTGTTATTCTTGAGCCATACTCTTTTGAAGAAAAAAAATTTAAAAAATTGACTGAAGTACCCCCACTTTGTTGCATTATTACATTTTTCACGACAATTTTATACAAATACCTATATTTATTTTTTAATGCGTGCCACACATAGTTTTTCGCGCACTTTTTATTCCCAGATGAATAAGGATCTTTCAAGACTTGAAGTAATATTTAATATTAATATTAATATTAAATATAATATTAATATTAATATTATTAATAGTAAATAGAATATTAAATATTAATATTTATTAATATTTAATTAATAAAGATTAAATGTAATCATTATATTTATCAATCCTTATATAAATTATTACTATCAATATATAATTAATATATATATTAATATATAATATATATTAGGGTAACATATAGGGAAATATAGGTAACAATACATTAAATTATATTAATTATGATATTATATTATACTTGCCATATTATACTATATAATTATATTATAATTAATAATCTACATTTCCTCATCCTAGTAATTTAATCATTAATATTATGAAGTAATTATTTAATATTAATAATATTTAATATTACTGTGCGATGTATTGGCCTTTTAACACGTCCCTTGCGTCTCGATGGACAGGTAATCAGAAACTCGGAGTGACCCAAGTCGTAATTTTGGCGATTTTGGTCGCTGGGTGATTTGATTACGGAGTTAAAAACCGATTCCTTGTTGATTATTGTTCCCTGATAGTGTACGAGGATCGTGATACCTTTCGTTCTTCTGCCAGACCAATAGAAAATTTTATAGATCAAATTGAGGTTGAAATTTCGTAAAAGTGGAAAATCTGCCAATTTCCTTTTAGGCTCATGGGAAGTTCACTATTTGGGTCACGCAGCGGACGTGGTAAGTAGTAATATTTACACGATTCTTTTTCTTTATCATGGAATTGGGTCATAAAGCTGAATGAACGGGAAGCTTGAATTTGAGTGCCTTGAAAACCAGCCAATTTCTGTTACCCTCTATTCTTAGCCAACTTAATTGCCAACATGTCCGATGCACATCAATTCGCATCCGAAAAATAAATCTGATAGCAGCGTTCTGGGCTGAGCCGGCAAATATCTTCTCCAGTCAGGTTACTGAGAGCGACATACTCATAATCCAGAATAGGATGCGTTGAATGGAGCTCGGGGTTTCAAGTGGTTTCAAAAAGGACGAAATGTCGATTGAAACCAGCCCCCAACCCTCAAGATTGTTGTAGGACAATTGATCAGATGTGTGTCTTGGCTCCTTTGTCATGAGAGAAGCCTTGAAGCCGTGAGTTGAAAGGTCAACTTGAAAAGGAGTTTTTTCCCAAGATCATTACAGGTGACGAGTCGTGGTGTTGTAATGGTGACTATCCCAAAACCAAACAGCAATCCAGCCAACAAAAGACAAGTTAGTGACAACATCGTGTGAAGTGAAATCGAACCTCAAGACAATAATCTTTTTTTTTAATGTCAGAGGTGTTGTGCACACGTTTGTTCTTCCTATCAACCAATATTTTCATTCGGAGATTTTGAAGAGGGAAAACATACGCCCAGCAGTGGAGGGTATAAAGAATATCCCAAACGTATCCCCTGGCTGAGACACGTAGCAAAGCAAAGAGATGTCGCCAACTAAATGAATACTTTTAGCCAAACTGGATGGACCCCGGAGACGTAGGCGCTAGAAGATCAGATGGGTGGATAACGTAAGAAGGATCTTAGGAAGTTGGGAATAAGAGACTGGAAAACTGAGGCTCTTGGGAGGATGAGGAGAGTGGTGGAGTTCGCCTCGAATTGTAGTGTCACCAGTAGAATCAAATAGATAAGCGCTGCAAAATATTACACGAAGTTTTATTATTTTCCTGTATAGATAATTCGCCTGTAAAGAACACAGCGTTGCCATTCCCACTACCTACCAACCATATTTTCGGTTCACAATCAAATTTAATTTGAAGAAATAAACGCTTCACACTCAATTCGAGTTGTGGGTGCCTTCATTAGGAAATTTGATTACTGGTTGCTAAGGACACAAAACTGAGCACAACTCGAAGAAATGATCAACGATCGCATTTTGTCAGCTAAAATTTGAACAGAGAATAGGCCTCTCTTGCGATTCAAACTCGTGTTTTTGATTTATCGTACGTCCAAACTCCAAGTACTCATGGGGAGCGAACGGTTGGTCCTACAGAGCTCTGGGTGGTCTCATTCGATTCTAAAAATGCAACAATATTGTAAATTGAAGAAAAAACAATACCTTAACATAGACATTTTTTGAGCTAACCTTATTTTTCAACCCTTAGAAGTGACTGACATCAACCAAAAGGGGGACAACTAGACCCCAAATGGAGCCCATACACCAAATTTCATCAAAATCGATCCACGGGAACTGAGGAAAGTGCCGCGTACGGCGGACAGATGACATTTTAAATAAATTTTTGGATTTTTTGGATGACATATTTGTGATTTTTCGAATTTTTGGAATGAGTAAACATCGTAATGGCGGATCTTTGGCACTATTTGGTTTAAAGGAGAGCCGATCCAAACTGGATTTCGCAACCCCCTCCATCTGCAAGCAGATAGATGGAACCCCGAAAACCCTAGGAGGGTGATCGAGGGAGTGGAAGGAACTCACCACCCGGGAGCCCCAGGGGAGCTAGTCATAACTGTCAGCTCCTGTAGGTACCTGTTTGTATTAACACCACAGGTTAGGCCGAACCTCCTAGCTAAAGTTCTACCAACTAGACAGGTTGGTACCCGAGTTCAGAACAGAACTCACATGCCGAGAGACATCTTCAGGGGGCAAGCCCTAGAAGAGGCCATCTCTCCCCTTGTAGCCTTCTTGGTACAAGCCCATGAAGTAGGGTTTGCTCTACCACAACCACCACGAATCCAACCTCAACTGAGGGGCAGGCAGATTATGCTTCGACAGAGGTCGGTGCATCTGTAGCCTGGGGCTCCCCTCGCCCGTGGTACTGGTAATTGAGATGAGTATTAAGCCTTTTACGGCATTACAGCTATCCCCAGGAGCCCGACCAGGTAACAGGCCCGGAAGCAGAGAATTTGTACCTGCTCCCTAATCGCTCTACTCCTGTCAGAGGCGTGTGCCGGAGGATCTTTGGCACTCTGGTAACAGGTACTTTCACCACAATAATGCACCAGCTTACACTGCTCTGGCTGTGAACAGTTTTTGGTTAAAAATGGGATGACCCCCATTGTTCACAACCACCCGACCTGGCACTGAGTGATTTCTTCCTGTCCCCCAGACTGAAAAGCGAGATAGACCGCAAGCACAATAGACTGCTGTCAATATTTTCGCGTTGTACCTTTGTACCAAGTGAACACTCTTTCAGACTCTGACACCCCCTCCACTGCTTTTTACGTAGATCCGTCCTTCCACTTTCTGCATTGGTTCCACTCTACATGGAGGTACAATGGAAATAGTTGAACGTGAGCCCCTAATGAAACGTCACACTATATTTTTGAGAGACAGAGTAGAGGTGTGTCGGAACAGCTGTACCGGGACTGTGGAACCGAGTATCAGGTTGGAACGGTTCCACACAGTGACAAATACTCGACCCTTACCGGTCCAGTTCCATGGACTGACAAGATATCTTGAAATGGCTCTGGACTGGGAAGAGATCATTCTGATTGGTGAGGATGGAACTGGACTGGTAAGGATGGAACCGGACCGATAAGATATCATGGAGAATGGTTCAATGGCTCTGGACCGGGAAGGGTTTTGGACCGGTAAGCATGGATCTTGTTCTCAGTTCTGTTCCATGTTGTACCTGGAAGCGCCCTTACTACTTCCATGGACTGAGAATGGTTCATGGAATCATGGAATGGCTCTTGAGTGGGAAGTCTTCTGGACTGGTTAGCATGGAAGTTGTCTCCAGTATTATTAATTTATTATTGTCATGTGAAGTTCTTAAACTGCAACGTCATTATTCTTTCTGTGAAGTTTAAGCATAGATGGTCCGCTATTATTTTGTATTTACGCGGGAACCCTTCCCAAGCGCCAAACACCACTCTAGCGAAGGTATTTTGTACCACTTCTGTTGACACCTTGTCTTTGTTGTGAAAACCATGTGCGACGTTAAGATCGCGAATACACACCGTTTTACGAAGATACCTAAGGTATGTAATGAGTCAATTTATTTACTAGTACGTAAATAACCCGTTTCCCTGTCACTTTCCTTGAAATGTTTGGTAACTATTATTTATTTATAATAAATTGCCTCTTTTGTAACACTTGTTCAAATTCCTTCCTTTTAGCGAATTGTCAAGGAAAATGATGCTATTGTATTGCAAGTTGAGATCATAAGCATGGAAGAAGGACGATAGGGATTTGACTGCCTGCTTCATCCATGCCATGTGAGTGGGATTTGATCGCCTGTACCGGTAATTTGGAACGGTTACATCTTTGTCACTGTAACCGTTGGAACCGTTCCAGGGAAATACCTGGACCGACACACCCCTAAGACAGAGAAATCAGAAAGACCGTGATTGGAATTACCATTGATAATGGGTATGACTCACACATTCCTTTATTCTCTGATGGTCAAAAACTGATAAGATCATGATCACGTTGCCACAAAACTCAGTGAGATAAACAAAATGTTACGTAGGTAACAATAAATTCAGCTCAAGATCAAGCTGATTGACTAGCGATCTAGGATTGATTCGTAGACATATTTCTAGATAGACACAAAATCTCTAGGTAGATAGTAAAGAAGCTAATATATATTCTGTATCTCTGTTAACAGGCAGTTAAATATTATTTGGAGTTGCAAAGTACGTAGGTAAAAAGGTATACCTAGTACTTGTAATGCAAAATAAACTCCATTTTTCATTAAAAAATCACGTAAAATCTAACTCGATCGTCGAACAGCAGTACGTACGGTACTTTTTAATTCAAACCAAGAACTTACTTATTAGGTACATATTCAGATGAAGTTACAAACCCTGAAGTAAACAGCGACATGTCCTTCTTCCACTTTGTGAACAGAAAAGTTCGCCATCATAGCGAGCAAAACGAAGAGCGCCGCACAAACAGCGGTAGATTCGACCATGTTGACAAGAAAGAACGGAGCCGTATAAATTAGCTCTAACGAGGATAACGCGCTGAGAATTGATTATTACGTCTGAGCCAAACAAGGAGATCAATCAATTCTAATGAAGATTTAATGAGAATAGATTCAGAGACAAGCGAATACAAGGAAACTCCACCGTAGATTGGAGATGAGGAGTAGAGTCGAAAAAGCAGCCGTAGAATGAAAACTATCACCACATCATAAAAATAAGTAAATCAATGTACGTGAACCGGTAAAAATTTGATACACAGCTTATCCGAATTGTATAGACTGTGCAAAATTGGGAATTTTGACGGGGCTGCGGACTAAAGTAACCTGAACCGGTAAACAGTACACGAGGTTGCCTGTACGAGCGTTTGTCTACGGAAAATAATGGACGCTACCGCCACATCACCTCAAGGATTTTACAAAGTGAAGCATCCATCAGCTCCACCTCCCAACCCCGCCTAAAATTAATTTGAGTGAATTTCAAGGATTTTATTTTACAGAAACTACCATGACTTAGATATGGGTCAAATGCATGGACGTTGGTCTTTTAGTCTCGAAAGCGGCACCAGAAGCCAAAAGAAATGCACTCCCTTATCTATCATAATTTTACATTAACTAGAATGTTATTTTTAATAAGTACCTATGTTCCCTGACGTGTATCCCTGTAGTTTCCCTACCCACTTTACCCTTCTGCTCATTTCTTCCTCTCACAACTAATTTATAAATACATTTTTACGTTTTACACATAAATACGGGTCAAAATGTTCAAAAAATTAAAATTTGAACCAAATTAAAATTTTAAATTTTATGGAAAAACTTTTTTTTTTAAATTAAGACTTTCCATGATAGCATTGAAAGTGATTAAACCCTCTGACAATTCTAACATGTAGAATAATGGAGAACAGGTAGGTACATGAAGACAAAGTTCCTTTATTTTGGAAGAAGTGAGCTAAAAGGGCTACCTCATGCGCTATCTGCAGGCGATAGCTAAACTAAATTGCTAGATGAAAAGTTTGATGAAACGTTGAAAATTGTTAATCTACGATTTATTTATATTTCTGTCATGATGACTCCTATTGCATTTTAGTTAGAATTTTCTTATGATAATCGCTCTGTCTGCAGCAAGCCGCTAATATTTTTTATTCAATTCTCAATCAGGCTAATAAGTCCTTATAGGCAACAAAGAATTGGTCCTAAAAAACATTGAACTCTTATTTTGTCTCTCCCTTTTTACATGAGGTATGTACTTTGTACTTATAATTGATGAAAAATCGGCAAAATATTATGTTATTTGCGATTCACCCTCGTGTTTGTGATTTATTATTTGCCCAGCCCTCAAGTCCATGTAGATTGATTGATTGATTGATATCGATTTATTTTCAAAATCTGGCAAGGTCGTATTGTCGACCATTCTTCCACCTAACCAGATACAAATTAGTAAAGAATAAAATAGTTATACATCTGCGTAATAAAACAAAATAATATAAGAGTAATTAAATGACAAAATATATGTAATTAATTTACAGAATTAATGTGCGCTGGTGCTAATATTTTAAAAATAAATGCTCCTTGACTTTTTTCTTAAAGGTACTATAGTTTTGTGTTTCCTTTATCTCTTTTGGCAGGTCATTAAAATATTGAATACTTTTGAAGATGAATGAGTTTTGGTAGGCAGTTGTTCGGCACAAAGGGAGTCTATAGTTATGATCTTTAAATCGGGTGTTGAGATTGTGGATTTCTGCGAAAGTGTCGTATTTAGTTGAGAGGTAAGGCGGCTTTTTGGACGAGATAGTACGGTGGACTGTGGTTAAAATTATATGTTGAAGCAAATCGTCAAATTTCAGGATTTTTAGTTTTTTAAATTTGTCGTGGATCCGGTCATCGAATTTTAGGTTGAGGATAAATCTAATGGATGAGTTGAAAATTCGGTGGAGTTTTTGTCTACATTCATAGAGAGCGAGCGGTTGGTCCTACAGAGCTCTGGGTGGTATCATTCGCTAATGAAAAAGCAATATTATTTAAATTGATGAAAAACTATTCTATACAGGGTGTCCAAGTAACTACGCTCCCCCCACTTGTTTTTTCTAATTATGTGAGAAAAAATGGGACAAACGCTATTCCTCATAATTTATTGCGTACAATTCAAAACGCTGCAAATCATTGCTCAAAGGTTTATTATTTTCTGTGTAGATCATCCTTCTGTATAGATCACTGGTTCTCCATCAATAGCACCTACCACCATCTGTATTCTCCCTTGACCTTCCCTCTCAAATTTCAGCTTCCTGCGTTCAATAGGATTGAAAATGGCTTCGGAGCTCACTCAGCTGATCAGTGATCTGAAAAGTGAAGAAGATCTTCTCGAATGCTGGAGACGCATGGAAGAGCACTTCCATTCAATAGGATTGAAAATGGCTTCGGAGCTCACTCAGCTGATCAGTGATCTGAGGAGTGAAGAAGATCTCCTCGAATGCTGGAGACGCCTGGAAGAGTACTTCCATTCAATAGGATTGAAAATGGCTTCGGAGCTCACTCAGCTGATCAGTGATCTGAAAAGTGAAGAAGATCTTCTCGAATGCTGGAGACGCATGGAAGAGCACTTCCATTCAATAGGATTGAAAATGGCTTCGGAGCTCACTCAGCTGATCAGTGATCTGAGGAGTGAAGAAGATCTCCTCGAATGCTGGAGACGCCTGGAAGAGTACTTCCATTCAATAGGATTGAAAATGGCTTCGGAGCTCACTCAGCTGATCAGTGATCTGAAGAGTGAAGAAGATCTCCTCGAATGCTGGAGACGCCTGGAAGAGCACTTCCATTCAATAGGATTGAAAATGGCTTTGGAGCTCACTCAGCTTATCAGTGATGTGAGGAGTGAAGATGATCTTCTCGAATGCTGGAGACGCATGGAAGAGCACTTCCATTCAATAGGATTGAAAATGGCTTCGGAGCTCACTCAGCTGATCAGTGATCTGAGGAGTGAAGAAGATCTCCTCGAATGCTGGAGACGCCTGGAAGAGCACTTCCATTCAATAGGATTGAAAATGGCTTCGGAGCTCACTCAGCTGATCAGTGATCTGAGGAGTGAAGAAGATCTCCTCGAATGCTGGAGACGCCTGGAAGAGTACTTCCATTCAATAGGATTGAAAATGGCTTCGGAGCTCACTCAGCTGATCAGTGATCTGAAGAGTGAAGAAGATCTCCTCGAATGCTGGAGACGCCTGGAAGAGCACTTCCATTCAATAGGATTGAAAATGGCTTTGGAGCTCACTCAGCTTATCAGTGATGTGAGGAGTGAAGATGATCTCCTCGAATGCTGGAGACGCCTGGAAGAGCACTTCCATTCAACAGCATTGAAAATGGCTTCGGAGCTCACTCAGCTGATCAGTGAGCAATGATTTGCAGCGTTTTTTACCTACAAACATTGTTTCACCTACCAACTATTGGTAGGTACTACCTACCACACTATAATGGCTTCACACCTTCACAATCAAGTTTATTAGAAAGAACTACACGCTTCACACTCGATTCGAAAAATAGAAAGCTTCATATGGAAATTTGATTACTGGTTACGCAGGAGGCAAAACTGTATACAAATCGAAGAAATGAACAGCGATCGCATTTTAATTTGAACGGCGATTAGACCTCTTTTGCGATTCACACTCATGATTCTGTTTTATCGAAGGAAAACCTTCAAATAGGTACTCGTAGGGACCGAACGGTTTGTCCTACAGAGCTCCGGGTGGTCTCAAAAATTTTTAAAAATTCTGTACTATTTAAAATTGGTGAAAAAACGATAGGTACCTTTATTTCGAGAGTTTTCGAGCTAGGGCACTCTTGAAAATTTCAACCCTTAATTTTCACCCCTTAGAAGTGACTGACATCAACCAAAAGATTTGCGGCACAACTAGACCCCAAATGGAGCCCATATACCAAATTTGAACCAAATCGGTTCAGTGTTGCTAAGAAAAGTGCCGCGGACGGACGGAAATTTTTTTATTCGATTTTCGGATTTTACGTACCTACCTTGGAACGTAAAACATCAAATTTTGAGGGGGGGTTAAAATTTTTTTTTCTTGCTCGATTCCAAAGGCTTATTATTGAAAATAATAAACCAAAATGACAAAATTGCGCAATCGGGCGCAACTATGACCAACTTTGTTTTTTCAAATGGGAACCGCCATTTTTCATGGCAGATTCGAATTCTACGTCAAACTTTGTGAACATTTTACTTCGACAACTTTTTTATTTAATGTGCGCAACCCACTCAGCGAGCGCTCAAAGATGCGCAACCCAGGGATTGCGCCATAGTTGAGATGAAGGTAAACCTCAAGTTTGGCACATCGCTTAGCACTATTTTTCCACGCTGAATCGCGTGGTGATGTCCCTTTCTTGGTTTGATTTCATTTTAAATCATTTACAACCGAAAAAGACACTTTTCGAGGAGGAAATCATCGACTTTACGTGGAATTTTTTTCGAGTATCGCTTCCTTTCCAAATTATTTCTTTTCCGACACAATTTTACAAATCTTGCAGTTTTTTACCCTTCGTAAGAAAAATAGATGATTTCCTCCTCAAAAAGTGACTTTTTCGGCTGTAAATGAGGTAAAATGAAATCAAACCAAGAAAGGGACATCACCACGCGATTCAGTGTGGAAAAACAGTGCTAAGTAATGAGGCACACTTGAGGTCTACCTTCATCTCAACTATGGCGCAATCCCTGGGTTGCGCATCTTTGAGCGCTCGCTGAGCGGGTTGCGCGCATTAAATAAAAAAGTTGTCGAAGTAAAATGTTCACAAAATTTGACGTAGAATTCGAATCTGCCATGAAAAATGGGGGTTCCCATTTGAAAAAACAAAGTTAGTCATAGTTGCGCAATTTTGTCATTTTTGAATTCTACGCAAAAAATTATGAAGAATAGCCTTGGTCCCATTTTTTCTGACACAATTAGAGAAAATAAGTGGGGGGGAGCGTAGTTACTTGGACACCCTGTATATTAGAAGATTGTTTTGAAAATTTCAACCCATATTTTTTTCACCCGTGATTGACAAAGCCTTCGATACAACTTGACCCCAAATACCATCAAAATGTTATCAGAATCAGTCCTTGGTAATAAAGAAAAGTATGCAGTTAAATAGAATTTGTTTAATCGATTATCAGAGTCTACATTACTTTCTTGCTCGACTCTAGGGGTTCATTATTGGGAGTACCTAATAAACCATAACCCGTAAGTAGGGGATTTTTAAGAAATCTCAAAAATAGCTTAAAAAGCGATGTTGTTTTTTTTTACTTTGACGTTGAAATTTCAACCAAATTCACCCTGTTCGATGTAAAAACCTCGAAATCCGATTAATAAAAAATTACAATTCTTGTTCATCAAAATGGCGAAAAAGTCATACGTCGACCAGGCTGTGTTCGTGAACACCAGTTTCAGTAGGAAGAATATTGGTACTCTCCTCAGTTGGAAATTACGTTCTCCAAGATTAGGTAGGCAGATGAAAAATCATTCAAGACAATCAAGTATACAACCAATTTATTTTGCTCACTAATTTTTTGCAAACGCTCTTTAACGTACAATGATAAAAAATAGAAAATTCATCTAAGTAAAAATTAAAAAAACGAGGGGATTAAAAATTAATACCAAACCATTTGTAGATGAAGTGCATGCAATTGAGCACACGATATTCCTATTTGACTACCTATCTAGTCAGCCCGTTGATGTATCGGAAAATGGAAATTAAATAGTTGGGTAGGCAGTTATGAACAATACATCTACACACGCGTACTTTCAGTTTTCCAACAATATTGCTACCCCAGGGTTGAAAATTATCAATCTTGATAATTATCAATGATAGAAATTGATTAGTGTTATTAAATAGTACGTCACTTGACGATAAACCATCATGCCTTCAAGTTTTCACCTGTCGCACTACTACAGATCGTATATTAGGTACGTATAATATTATATAATTTAAAATATTATACGTAATATACGATCTGTATCTTCTGAATCGATCAGATTGATGTGCAGAACAATGTATAATATACATTGTTCTGCACATCAATCTGATCGATTCAGAAGATACAGATCGTATATTACGTATAATATATTATATTATATTATAATATATATATTGTTCTCCACATCGATCTGATCGATTCATATCAATCGAATAAATAAGGAAAAAATCAAGTTCCTTTATAGCGAAGTGCCATTTAGAGACAAGAACGCGTCAAAGAGGCATTAAAATGAATAAATATAAAGGGGGGCGACAGAGATAAGTGTACTTACTGTAATACTTGGAGTTTTAAACTCAGCTATGTTTTATCAACAGTTAATTTCAACATTCATCTACATACAATATAAAAAGGCGGCAATTTTACCATAACTGTAGATAGACAAGTAGGTAAGTGACATAAGAAGGTACCTCAAGACAAAAATTACACGTAGAAGCAAACACCTACTAATAGTTACCCCGTGCTCTGAGATAGATGGCATCTGAAGGACAGCTACCTAATAAATGAAGAAGCAGTGATCCGGGAAGAACACCTAGAATATAATACCTACATGTTCAAATTCCACAGATACAGCTTATGAGATAATGATAATATTGCACTTGTAAAAGTTTAGTTTGACAAATGGATAAGTTAGCATTCAAGGTTAAATAAATAGGCTTCGGAAGTGAGGTACATAAATTACTGATACTGTATGCGAATGTATAGAAATTGCAACACAACCATATTGCCTTTGAGTAGTGTTGTACCATTCGCTAACCTCGAGAAAAACTAGTGAAAACACAATTTTTCCAAACTGGATAGATATATTGAAAAATAAGTAGGTAGGTACCAGCCTAGTTGAACCGATGTTGAAATTTGGCTTGTAAATCAAGTGTGCCTTTCGATCATATTTCACCGTCCTGAGGTTTTTCGAGAAAGGTTCTGGAAGGTTGAGGGAAAAGGATCATTTGTAAAAGAGGACAGTCTTGTGGTAGAAGAGGAGGTAGCCCTCGCAGCCCATGACTTTGGCTTCTGAAGCAGGATCGACGTCTAAATCATTGCACTCGAACCAAGTGTTTTTGCTGCGACGGATGAAAGCGAGATAGTGTCCGGTGTCCACCGTGGTGCTGTCATGGACCACCACAGCGTACAAGGTATACCTAGAACAGACAAGACCAATGTCAATGTAACTTCAACCAGGCAGATTCCACCGTTATCATCAAACTTTCCTGCAGATAAGCATCTGAAAGGACCTGGAAAAAATTGTACTGATCAAAGCAGAAGGATAATATAGTTCTACTTCAGTTCTGATTAGGAATAAGAAGAACCAATAAATTATGGAATTCTTGAAGGGTTGTCCAAAAAGGAAGTGTACTAAATTCTCGTGGGCTTCAAAAAATTCATAAAATAGAGAGTTACAGTGACATTCGGATTCGTCATTCCGTGAGAAGCTGTTAGGCGAGCATCGAGTAAGTGCTAATTTTCCTACGTGATTCTCACGTCAATCCCATGAGTCTCGCATGGTTTGACGTTGCTTTAGTGGAAACGGAGTTGAGTAGAAAGTTGTTTATTTCCACGAAAAAAATGAGTCACAAGTTAAATCGATTTCGACGGTTAGGTCATCATCAGTAACAAACAATAACTGAAGGTACATCACAGAGAGCATAGCTTATATAGTCACAAGTGAAAGGGAGCTTGAATCCCATTGGTCGAGAAAGTGAAAGTCATACCTAATCAGATAAGTGAAAGGAGAATCCTATTGGCTCAGAGAAGTGAAAGGACCTGGGAGGATGATCAAATGCCAATCAAGGCAGACAAAGTGAAAGGGAGCTCAAACATTGGTGAGGGTAACATTGTGAAGAGGAGACCAAGCTATTGTAGAAAGGAACCCATCAACGGTGAAACGTGTTGAGGGACCACCTCATTCAGACATTTACCAGACCTTCTTAAGAATCTCGAACTTTTCAAGCACATCCAACATACCTCCCTTCGGGCAAAAATGAGGAAATTCTATGTAATGTCTACTTGTTAAATCATAACTAAAGTTATGATTGAATTCTCTTAGCCCTTTAAGGACTAGCGACGGATATATCCGTCAGCCCCAATCTGCTCAGGAGGCCCAGCGACGTATATATCCGTCACCTGTTTTTTCTACAAGAATGTGTCTCTTTCTCACCTCTCCTGCTATCTATTGGATTTTTGTTGTTACTACCACTATTCTGAATTGTTGTGTGACCATTGTACCTTTTTTCCAAGGTGACTCCCAAAGGACTCGCAGAACACTTCAAAACGAAAGAAACTGACTGATCTGATTGTAGACAGCGGCCATTAACTCAGCTACGAAAACAAGGAGTTGAGTAGAAGTTATCCTCACAGGATTTCCGCAACTCACACAGTTCCTGCAAGAGAAGTGTATTCCGTGAGCCTCACAGGTTCTGTGAAGCTCGCGTTCTTTTCGCTGTAACTCTCTATTAAAAAAAAACTTATTTTGGGAGAAAAAACTCCATGTTGACAGATTAAAAAATTGGGGAGACTATTCAAAAAATTGAAGACAGCTTTTCATAATCAAAAGAGGGGTCTGCTGACAAACTGAGTGGTCCTAATGCAAGACAATGCCTGACCCCACACAGCCAACAAGATAAAGCAAATTTGGACTCCTTCGCATGGGATGTTATGAACCACCCTTCGAATTCTCAAATTACCACCTAATTACTGCTCTGAGGAAACACATGTATGGGAAAAACTTCATCTTACAGACGGTGACGAGATGAAGGGGGAGATCGTCAAGTTGATGAAGAAGGTGGCGGCAGAGGTTTATTAATTTTTTTTCTGTATAGATCACTCGCCTGCAAAGAACACAGACTTGCAATTGTCACTACCTACCAACCATATTTTAGCTACACAATCAAGTTTAATCTGAAGAAATAAACGCTTCACATTCAATTCGAAAACATAGGGAGTTGTAGGTACCTTCATTAGGAAATTTGATTACTGGCTGTAAGAAATGAAAAACAATCTCATTTCGGGCAGCTAAAATTTGAACGAAGAAAAGACCTCTCTTGCGATTCACACTCGAGTTTTTGATTTATCGCAAGTTCAACCCTTAAGTTCTCATAGGGAGCGAACGGAAGGTCCTACAGAGCTCTGGATGGTCCCAATCGATTCTAAAAATTCAAGACCTCAAATGGAGCCTTTATACCAAATTTCATCAAAATGGGTTCACGGTAACAAAGGAAAGTGCCGCGTGCGGTGGACGGACAGCAAAATTTTCATTGGATTTTTGGATTCTACGTACCTACCTTGAAACGTAAACCTACAAATTTTGAGAGGGGTTCAACAATTTATTTCTTGGTCGATTCCATAAGGTCATTATTATTTTATTATTATTTTTTTTAAATAAATTTGATGAATCCTGCGAAAATTGAGTACACTTATTTTCTGGAAATGCCTCTAAAATTTATGCTAAAGCTGTAGGTTACTTGTTCATAGGTACCTGTTGTCCACAGTGGACTTGCTCTCTCCTGGCTCATTGCGATACCCAGTGACGTAAGGCGACATGTCCAAATCAAGTGGAAATGGGACTTTAAGCGTTTTCTTTTTCTTCTTCTTATTAACGTGCTCGAAGCGTTTCAAGTGAATCACGATGACGAGAGGGAGTACGCTAAAAGTCATCTGCTTCGTCAGAACTTCCATGGCGCATACAGCACATTTGGACTCAGTCAATGTTTCGGGTCTGGTGAAGTGCTGGAGGCATTCGAACAGATCGACGGCAGCAGTCGGTTCTGGGATGTCAAGGGAAACGTTGCAGAATGGATCCATAGTCGTGGAGATGTTTCTACAAGACAAACACATGACTTCCGACTGCATCTGGCCGTGGAATATCACATCAATTATACAATCTGGGTTGGAACTTTCAGTACCTGGAGGGGACGAGTGTTTGTTCAGCCAGAACAAAGCAGATTCGAAAAACTCATGAGCATCGTGCTGCCCATTGCTTCTCAAGCTAGGAACGTTTTTCCAGATAAAAAACATAATTTCGTGCAAACTTAGAGGGCCTCCTTCCTCGTCATAATACTTTTGAAAGAGTTTGTAAAAGTGACACGAAAGGCAGTCATTCTTTTTCTCAGCATAACATTTGTGTTTGTCAGCAAAAAAGTAATCTCGGAGCATCGGCGTGTGGAAAAATGCCTGCATAACTACGTTCATGAAACAGGTACTTCCCATATTGGTGATCCCTTGCATACCGATTCTGGGGTTGGGCAGAACCACAACGGAATGAGTTTGGTCAGCCAATGTTTTGACATCGTCGTTCGACGGTTTCCAGGAGTCAAAGTGATCATGACGCTCAGGGCAATTGTTCCGTTCTACATCAGCGATCTCCTCAGCGTCCGAATCATAAATGTAGTCATCGCAAGCCATGCACATAAGATGTCCATTGGAAAGCTCTACGAATAGATAATGGGACGTATTTTTTACGTGATACGTGGCATGTTTGTCGTAACAGCCGAAATAGATGCAGCTGAGACACGACAGGAGTCTGTGGTTGTGGCAGTAATCGCTGTCGAAGCACCTCATCATGATTTTGTGGTAGATGGGCTCCTTGATTTTCGTTCTTGACACGAAATATGCGAAGATGGTCCTGTATGTATCTAGGCCGTTCTCAGCTTTGAAGGCCTTTATGTGCTCGCAGGGCCCCATCTTCGCCCTCTGGATAGAGGGGAAAGAGAAAAACGAACTGTAAAATCACTTCGACTACATGATAAAACTATGTAAAAACCGTAAAAAGAGTTTACTTCTTCCAACAAAGAGATCAACCGGGGACTGCTCCCCTTCCTCTACCAAGTTATCTAAAATCTAACCTGTACAAATCAAAACAACCCCTTATCGATCTCATGTAACTAACAATCGATTGTGTATCACTATCGATACTCTTTACAGACAACTCATCTTCGATGGGTCTACGTGAAGCTCAAACAGCTAACATCTCGTCATTTTTGTGCAAATTAGCAGTAAAAACATGATAAACACGAATCAATATAATTTAATAAATACGAAAAATATTATTGCAAGGAAGAAATTTGCAAAACAATTTCTTAAGTGAGAAAAGTTTCCTTCGTCATGCTACTGGAATGAACCGCTAGGGGCGCTGCTAAACCTTAATGAGAAGACTCCAAATGAAAAGAAATGCGGGAAGAAAATTATGATTTTTGTAAATTTCTAAAAGCAAAGGCTAAAATTAATCATTTTAAAAAAGACAGTTACCTGTTTTTCCAGAATTCCTTCCCAGATTGATGACATTGTTCAACTTCTTACACGTTGAAACAAAGCCTAGAAATCGGAGTTTTTCGAGGTAAGTAAAGATTGCGGAGGTAAAAATGGCAATTTTCATAAGCTTACTGCTGATTTTGGGTTTTATGGTATGCGTTTAGAGGTTGAAGAGGATATAAGAAATATTAGAATAAATATTATAATAATATTATAACAACGACAGATTGATACTACCTAACCAGTTTGTTTTGTGTTCGCTTTCTCACTACCGAAATTAGGGACGATTTACCTACTTACCTGTACAGGGTGTCTACACTTAAGATGGGCATAACTTCAGGGTTCGATTCTACACGGTATTTCCAACAAAAAATGTCTCCTAGCAATGTTTTCTTAACCCACTCAAAATGCCTTTTTTTCACTTAGAAGTTTCTTGTCGCGTTTTCGACCTTACGTCATTATAACTGTCATAAAACCTAATATTTACCAAGTAAATTCAAATTTGAGGATATCGTTGGAAAGAGCGTTAAATTTCCGAGCTACCTAATGTAAAACCAAAATCTTTTAGCAATAAACCATTTCTAAAAAACCAAGTCAAATAGCAAACTTCAATTTTTTTTCGAAATATGTCTCTTTAGAAATCGAATTTTTCATCTGAATCCCTGGCTATTTCGACGGGCGCTCTTCGGAAAAAACATGTTCAAATTTCCAGCTTTCCAACAGTCTATCAATTTTCATTTTAAAATTCAAATTGGAAGAGTAAATCAAGTTAGAATACCGAAAAACGTGTGTTTAACTAGAAAATCGAGTGTTTTACGCGTTGTATGGTCTCCCTCAATCTCAACTTGACGAGTTTGGTGTCATTTCCTATTTATTTTTTACGCTGAATCCAATGGTGATACTTCCGAATAATTCCGACTGCTAGAAAGTGGATTTTTTGAAGGAAACCTCCGTTTTTCGTACATAAAATACACATTGTTCATAATGTGCGAGCACAAATTATACCTACCTTTCTACTCAGGAAAAACATCAATCAGCTAGAAAGTTGATGCTTTTATTGAGTAGAACGGTGCTATCTACTTTATACTCTCGACCATATTTACGAATAATGCGTATTTTATGTACGAAAAACGAAGATTTTCTTCGAAAAATCCACTTTCTAGCAGTCAGAATTGTTTGGAAGTATCACCATTAGATTCAGCAGGAAAAATTACATGAGAAATGATAACAAACTCTTCAAGTCACCTTCAGATTGAGGGAGACCATACACCGCGTAAAACACTCGATTTTCTAGTGAAACACACGTTTTTTGGCATTCAAACTTGATTTACTCTTCCAATTTGAATTTTGAAAAGAAAAATTGATAGACTTTGGATAGGTTCGTACTAGGCTTAAGATGATCGCTTATTGATGTAATCACGACCCGATCAGCTAAAACAACATGTGCAAGGGAGAAACAAAATAAAAACACCTCCTAGGTACCCCCTCCTATGGTACCCTCATAGGGGACCATCTACACGCTAATCTGGACAATCCTAGAAAAATTTCATCAAATTCGGACAAAAAATGTAAGTTCGGTAGTGATTGGATCAAAAAATTTCTTAGCTTGACTGGGAGTCAAACCTCGATTTCCTGAGTGGGAATCCAGTACATTGCTCACTGATCTATAAGGGTGATTCTCAGAAAAAGCTCAATAATAGTGTTATGGTAGGGTTTCTCCAAATGTGCGTCCTAGTTTTTTTTTCTAATTTTTTCATTGGGTTTATTCCCGCCTCTGCCTACTAGAACCTCTTGAAAAATTTACTTTTATCCGGGATTTGAGATCCTCACATCACACGCGACTCTTACGGCTGTTACAAGGATTTTACGATTGCGCATGCGCAGAGGCTACTGTAAATTTTAAGGCCTTGATTTTCATTGGGGACCATCTACAACCTAACTCGCGTAATCCCTGAAAATATCATCGAAATCGGGTGGAAATTGTGGAAGTTATGGCCGTTACAAGCAATTCACGTTCGCGCATGCGCATCGGCTACTATCAGTCCGGGGGTGATGATTTTCAAAGGGGACCATCTAAACACTAATCTGTAACATCCGTGAGAATTTCATTGAAATCTGATGGAAAATGTGGAAATTACAGCCGTTACAAGGAATTCACGTTTGAGCATGCGCAGCGGCTACTATCAGTCCGGGGGTGATGATTTTCATAGGGGACCATCTAATCACTAATATGTAACATCCTTCAAAATTTCATCGAAATCGGACAATAACTTCGTATAGTTACGCGCGTTACAAGGAATTCATGACAGACACACAGACACGGAACCAAAATTGTTCAGAAAGGTCTAAAACGCAAAACGCGAGTGAAAATTTTAATTTTGGAGAACTTTTTTTTTCGTCCTTGAAAAGTGAAAACCAAGCTTCCGCTACCTTGGTAGAGTCGGAAGCAAAATAACATAATTGGACCAATCAAAATATCCAACGTATTAAAAATTTCTCATGTATCGAAATATCATTTACCATGTTTCTTTGTGACCAGGGGCGTTGGGTGACATTCGAAAGTGATGGAGCACCGAACCAGAAAATACAAAAACTTGACCATAGGATCACACATACCTTTTGCGACAGAGGACCCACAGGGGAACAATCACACCTTAACTTCTTTCCAGTGATAACCGTTAGTTTTCCCTAATTTTCTCTGGCATTTATTGTTCGATTTTGATGATTTCAGCGGCAATATTTTAGTTTTTTAATTCCCTAGGGCCGTGCACTAATGAATTTCTAAAATCCTTTAAAATTGCTAATTAAGTATAACTTTTAAAGTTTTTGCCCTTTCGTATTGGCTAAATAAATACTGACCCGGAACGAGGAACGAACGTCCACCGACTGAGACCGATATGCTCCCGGTCCACCAAAAGACGCTTCCTCCCGGCCAGAAGAGCCAGTGGGACGTTTATGCTCCCATCGTTGGGGAACTATAGACTAGAAATAAATACATTTGCATAATATAATGCGATTTCAAAAATATAGTCACTTAAATAAAAGTACTCTAAGTACCTACTTACTAAAAATGGAGAGGACTTATAAATTTTTTTTTTATCGCTCGCAACCCGTCAGCGCAAAGTACCCAAGAGTGACTCATGCTATTTAGTTTTTTTTTTTTTTTCGCTGAAATTAGTTTCTTAATCGGACTGCATTTTGATCAAATTATCGACGAAAAATAAACTTTAAAAAAAGAAAATGACCTTTTTTAAGGGCAAAACCATCCTGTCTACTTAAAAACCCGGTCCCCTCTCCGTGTAGAGAAAGGAGGAGGGAAAGATCAATTTTTTGTAGTTAGTATCGACTCTTCATATGTAAACATTCAGAAGTTAACTGAAGATGTCTTCAAGTACCTAGTGAGTAAAATGACCATTTTATTTTTCAAAAACTTTACTTTTCGTCGATACTTTGATCACAATTTAGTCAAATTAAGAAACTAACATCACCACGTGATTCAGCGTAAAAAAAATATCTAAAGATCATATTATGTCATCACACTTGGGTACCTACTTTGTACATGCACATTTTGACGCAACCTCGCGGTTGCGCATCTTTGAGCGCGCGATAAAACGCTGCAAATAATTACACAATGGTTCATTATTTTTCTATACAGATCACACGTCTGCCAAGCCACCAACCATCCAACATGAAGAAAAACATCGATCGCATTTCGGTCAGCTATAATTTGAACGGAGATTAGGCCTCTTTTGCGATTCACACTCGTGTTTCTGATTTATCGTACGTCCAACCCTTAAATTCTCGTAGGGAACGAACGGTTTGTCCAACAGGGCTCTGCGTGGTCTCAAGAAATTCTAAAAACTCTATACCTACTATCTTAAATTGATGGAACAACAATACCTTTATATCAAAATTTTTTGAGTTAGAGCGTTTTAAAAATTTCAAAATTCATTTTTGAACCCTTAGAAGTGACCTACATCAACCAAAATCTTCGGGGCACAAATAGACGCCAAATGGAGCCTACATACCAAATTTCATCAAAATCGGTCAATGCTAAGTGGGGAACGTGCCGCGTACGGCGTACGGATGGCCAAATTTTTATAGGATTTTTGGATTCTTGAAACGTAAGCCAACAAATTTTTGAGGGGGTTGTTAAAAATAATTTTTCTTGGTCGATTCCAAAGGTTCATATTGAAAAATTTTCAATTATTTTTTTTTTTATTATTTAATAATAAACCAAAAAAATCGGTTGAAGAGTGAAATGTTCATAAAATTTTACGTGGAATCCGAATCTGCAATAGAAACGCTGCAAATAATTACACAATGGTTTATTATTTTTCTATACAGGGTGTAACGGTTAAGGTCACGAACTGATCACTGATCAGCTAATTAATCTGATGTTCGGAACCTAGTGTTACTATGAACAGGGTGGTTTGATTACTTGCGATATGGGGAGGAAGATGGACATTAAAAACATACCTTTGACCTCATTGTCAACGGTAGTAACGTTTAACTTGGCCGATCTAGTAATAAAACGCTGCAAATCATTGCTCAAAGGTTAATTTTAACACAGAATGTGTTTTTGCGATGACCTACCGAAAAAAAATCGTCACGAAAAAGCGACAGAAAAAACATCTGGTGATATGTTTATTGGTTGTCATGTTAATGTCAACTCCAAATTTATTATTGTTGTTTTTTATTTAACGGATGACTAGTATCGCAAAAACACATTCTGTGTTCCTATGATTTCATACAGAGTATGGAAAAAGAAATAAACCGGGGGGTGCAGGGGGGCGGAGCCCCCCGCCGAGGCGCAAGGCGCCGAGTTTTTCTGTATAGATCACCCTTCTGTATAGATTAGTGGTTCTCCATCAATAGCACCTACCACCATCTGTATTCTCCCTTGACCTTCCCTCTCAAATTTCAGCTTCCTGCGTTCAATAGGATTGAAAATGGCTCCGGAGCTCACTCAGCTGATCAGTGATCTGAAGAGTGAAGAAGATCTCCTCGAATGCTGGAGACGCCTGGAAGAGCACTTCCATTCAATAGAAGTAAAAATGGTTTTGGAGCTCACTCAGCTGATCAGTGATCTGAAGAGTGAAGAAGATCTTCTCGAATGCTGGAGACGCCTGGAAGAGCACTTCCATTCAATAGGAGTAAAAATGGCTTTGGAGCTCACTCAGCTGATCAGTGATCTGAAGAGTGAAGAAGATCTCCTCGAATGCTGGAGACGCCTGGAAGAGCACTTCCATTCAATAGGATTGAAAATGGATTCATAGCTCACTCAGCTGATCACTGATCTGAAGAGTGAAGAAGCCTTTGAGCAATGATTTGCAGCGTTTTTTACCCACCAACATATTTTTTACCTACCAACTTTTTTTTTACCTACCAGCTAGGTACTACCTACCACACCATACTGGCTTCACACCTTCACAATCAAGTTTATTAGAAAGAACTAAACGCTTCACACTCGATTGGAAAAATAGAAAGGTTCATATGGAAATTTGATTACTGGTTACGCAGGAGGCAAAACTGTATACAAATCGAAGAAATGAACAGTGATCGCATTTTAGTCCGATAAAATTTGAATGGAGATTAGACCTCTTTTGCGATTCACACTCACGATTCTGTTTTATCGAAGGAAAACCTTCAGGTACTCGTAGGGACCGAACGGTTTGTCCTACAGAGCTCCGGGTGGTCTCAAAAATTTTAAAAAATTCAATACTATTTAAAATTGGTGAAAAAACGATACCTTTATTTCGAGAGTTTTCGAGCTAGGGCATTCTTGAAAATTTCAACCCTTAATTTTCACCCCTTAGAACTGACCTACATCAACCAAAAGCTTCGCGGCACAACTAGACCCCAAATGGAGCCCATATACCAAATTTGAACCAAATCGGTCCAGTGTTGCTAAGAAAAGTGCCGCGTACGGCGGACGGGGGACGGCGTACGGCGTACGGCGGACGGGGGACGGCGTACGGCGTACGGCGGACGGACGGAAATTTTTTTATTCGATTTTCGTATTCTACGTACCTTGAAACGTAAAACATTTTTTTTTCTTGCTCGATTCCAAAGGCTTATTATTGAAAATAATAAACCAAAAAATTGGCATACAAATTAACAGAAATTAAGACAATTTTTGAAAAGTGAATTGGACAAGATATCAGTGACTGCTTTTGGTTTATTATTTTCAATAATAAACCTTTGGAATCGAGCAAGAAAAAAAAAAATTTTAACCCCCCCTCAAAATTTGATGTTTTACGTTTCAAGGTACGTAGAATACGAAAATCGAATAAAAAAATTTCCGTCCGTCCGCCGTACGCCGTACGCGGCACTTTTCTTAGCAACACTGGACCGATTTGGTTCAAATTTGGTATATGGGCTCCATTTGGGGTCTAGTTGTGCCGCGAAGCTTTTGGTTGATGTAGGTAACTTCTAAGGGGTGAAAATTAAGGGTTGAAATTTTCAAGAGTGCCCTAGCTCGAAAACTCTCGAAATAAAGGTATCGTTTTTTTCACCAATTTTAAATAGTATTGAATTTTTAAAAATTTTTGAGACCACCCGGAGCTCTGTAGGACAAACTGTTCGGTCCCTACGAGTACTTGAAGGTTTTCCTTCGATAAAACAGAATCATGAGTGTGAATCGCAAAAGAGGTCTAATCTCCATTCAAGTTTTATCGGACTAAAATGCGATCGCTGTTCATTTCTTCGATTTGTTTACAGTTTTGCCTTCTGCGTAACCAGTAATCAAATTTCCATATGAAGCTTTCTATTTTTTCCAATCGAGTGTGAAGCGATTAGTTCTTTCTAATAAACTTGATTGTGAAGGTGTGAAGCCAGTATGGTGTGGTAGGTAGTACCTAGCTGGTAGGTAAAAAAAAAGTTGGTAGGTAAAAAATATGTTGGTGGGTAAAAAACGCTGCAAATCATTGCTCAAAGGCTTCTTCACTCTTCAGATCAGTGATCAGCTGAGTGAGCTCCGAATCCATTTTCAATCCTATTGAATGGAAGTGCTCTTCCAGGCGTCTCCAGCATTCGAGGAGATCTTCTTCACTCCTCAGATCACTGATCAGCTGAGTGAGCTCCGAAGCCATTTTCAATCCAATTGAATGTAGGTGCTCTTCCAGGCGTTTCCAGCATTCGAGGAGATCTTCTTCACTCCTCAGATCACTGATCAGCTGAGTGAGCTCCGAAGCCATTTTCAATCCTATTGAATGGAAGTGCTCTTCCAGGCGTCTCCAGCATTCGAGAAGATCTTCTTCACACCTCAGATCATTGATCAGCTGAGTGAGCTCCGAAGCCATTTTCAATCCAATTGAATGGAAGTGCTCTTCCAGGCGTCTCCAGCATTCGAGGAGATCTTCTTCACTCCTCATATCACTGATCAGCTGAGTGAGCTCCGAAGCCATTTTCAATCCTATTGAATGGAAGTGCTCTTCCAGACGTCTTCAGCATTCGAGGAGCTCTTCTTCACTCTTCAGATCACTGATCAGCTGAGTGAGCTCCGAAGTCATTTTCAATCCTATTGAACGCAGGAAGCTGAAATTTGAGAGGGAAGGTCAAGGGAGAATATAGATGGTGGTAGGTGCTATTGATGGAGAACCAGTGATCTATACAGAAAGGTGATCTATACAGAAAATAATAAACCTTTGAGCAATGATTTGCAGCGTTTTTCGATAAGTCTTGTGTCATCATTTAACTCAGTGAGACAAAGTTCGATGGCTGCCTAACTCATTTTAGGGCAAAAATGTCTTACGCGAAAAACGTCGATTTTTACTGGAATATCCACGGTTTTTGGCACGGGAACGAGGATTTTACACCATTAGTCCACTGTAAACAATTTTATGACCATACCGTTGGAAAGCTGAGATTTTGGGTCAACTTTTGGGGTTACAGTGAGTGTTATTTTTGTTTTTTGACATTTTATGTCTTTACTATGGCACATAAATGAAAAATCGTCACGCGGGGAGCGTTACGCGGAAATTTCTGATGATTTTCACGTACAACCAATCGTTCCTAGGGAAAACTAACTTCCTCATTTTCCACCCCACAAAAATCGTTCACCACTCATTGGAAAGCTCTCAATTTATTAAACATAAGACATAAAATGTCTTTCGTGGTTGCGTACTTGTCCGAAAGCTGTATCCACCGTTTGTGTTTTTGTCCAATTTTTTTTTGTTTCAGTTAGTGTTTAAAAAACGCTGCAAATCATTGCTCAAAGGTTTATTATTTTCTGTATAGATCACCCTTCTGTATAGATCACTGGTTCTCCATCAATAGCACCTACCACCATCTGTATTCTCCCTTGACCTTCCCTCTCAAATTCAGCTTCCTGCGTTCAATAGGATTGAAAATGACTTCGGAGCTCACTCAGCTGATCAGTGATTCAAAGAGTGAAGAAGATCTCCTCGAATGCTGGAGACGCCTGGAAGAGCATTTCCATTCAATAGGAGTAAAAATGGTTTTGGAGCTCACTCAGCTGATCAGTGATCTGAAGAGTGAAGAAGATCTCCTCGAATGCTGGAGACGCCTGGAAGAGCACTTCCATTCAATAGGATTGAAAATGGCTTCGGAGCTCACTCAGCTGATCAGTGATCTGAAGACTGAAGAAGATCTCCTCGAATGCTGGAGACGCCTGGAAGAGCATTTCCATTCAATAGGAGTAAAAATGGTTTTGGAGCTCACTCAGCTGATCAGTGATCTGAAGAGTGAAGAAGATCTCCTCGAATGCTGGAGACGCCTGGAAGATCATTTCCATTCAATAGGATTGAAAATGGCTTCGGAGCTCTCTCAGCTGATCAGTGATCTGAAGAGTGAAGAAGCCTTTGAGCAATGATTTGCAGCGTTTTTTACCCACCAACATTTTTTTTACCTACCAACTTTTTTTTACCTACCAGCTAGGTACTACCTACCACACCATACTGGCTTCACACCTTCACAATCAAGTTTATTAAAAAGAACTAAACATTTCACACTCGATTGGAAAATAGAAAGCTTCATACGGAAATTTGATTACTGGTTACGCAGAAGGCAAAACTGTATACAAATCGAAGAAATGAACAGCGATCGCATTTTAGTCCGATAAAATTTGAATGGAGATTAGACCTCTTTTGCGATTCACACTCATGATTCTGTTTTATCGAAGGAAAACCTTCAAGTACTCGTAGGGACCGAACGGTTTGTCCTACAGAGCTCCGGATGGTCTCAAAAATTTTTAAAAATTCAATACTATTTAAAATTGGTGAAAAAACGATACCTTTATTTCGAGAGTTTTCGAGCTAGGGCACTCTTGAAAATTTCAACCCTTAATTTTCACCCCTTAGAAGTTACCTACATCAACCAAAAGCTTCGCGGCACAACTAGACCCCAAATGGAGCCCATATACCAAATTTGAACCAAATCGGTCCAGTGTTGCTAAGAAAAGTGCCGCGTACAGCGTACGGCGGACGGACGGAAATTTTTTTATTCGATTTTCGTATTCTACGTACCTTGAAACGTAAAACATCAAATTTTGAGGGGGGGTTAAAATTTTTTTTTTCTTGCTCGATTCCAAAGGCTTATTATTGAAAATAATAAACCAAAAACGAAAAATTTCCAAGATTTTCGAGATTTTACTATTCGGGCTTATTTTTTAACATCTTAGGCTTCTTTAAAAAGTTTTACTTAACACTAGAGAGATAGAGAATTTAACACTCTTTCCAACGGTATAATTACATTTGAATTTTGACTGAAAACAAGGGAGTTTTGGCTGTTTTAATGGCGTAAGGTCGAAAATACGAAAACATTCTTAAATGTGAAAAAAGTCCGATTTTAAGGGGGTTAAGAAAAAAAAGTCAAAAGACAAAAAAAGTCACAAATTAGTTGTAGAATCGAACCCTGGCCGGTGGTACGACCTTAACCGTTACACCCTGTATAGATCACTCGTCTGCAAAGCCACCAACGATCCAACATGAAGAAAAACATCGATCGCATTTCGGTCAGCTAAAATTTGAACGGAGATTAGTCCTCTTTTGCGATTCACACTCGTGTTTCTGATTTATCGTACGTCCAACCCTTAAATTCTCGTAGGGAACGAACGGTTTGTTCTACAGGGCTCCGCGTTTTCTCACAAAATTCTGAAAATTCTATTCTATCTTAAATTGATGGAAAAACAATACCTTTGTATCAAATTTTTTTGAGTTAAGTTTTTTCAAAATTTCAAAATCAATTTTTCAACCCTTAGAAGTGACCTACATCAACCAAAATCTTCGAGGCACAACTAGACACCAAATGGAGCCTACATACCAAATTTCATCAAAATTGGTCTATGCTAAGTGGGGAAAGTGACGCGTTCGGCGTACGGCGGACGGACTGCCAAATTTTTATTCGATTTATGGATTTTACGTACCTTGAAACGTAAACCAACAAAAATTGAGGGGGTGTTAAACATTTTTTTTCTTGGTCGACTCCAAAGGTTCATTATTGAAAATAATAAACCAAAATGGGTCTTATCTGGAAAAACAAAGTTGGTGTGCGTTGCGCACGTGCGTAATTCGCACCGTGGTAATATTTGAGATCCTTGGGAAAAATCATGAAGATTCAAAAAAAGAAAATTTACTTCTATCTGGACGATTTTAGCAGGGAGGGGGGGGGGAATGTGTGAATAGTAATAAATTAATGTATACAATAAACAGGTACATGAAAATTAGAGCTTACTTCTCAATTATTGGAAATTTCACTGGTGGGTTTTGTCTGTTGTGAAATACAATCAATCACTTTTCTAACAAAATGCCTTTCTTTTTTATACATCCATGTTTATTTTATGTAAGGAAGCTTAACTTGTCCCGCCAACTTGGACTTATTTTTGCAAAAAAGCTGCATGTCGTGAATTCATGCGCATGTTACGTATTTCGTGACGCCTTGTCTCTCCATCGTGGATGTAATGAAAAGATCTTTTACTTTGCTACGCTCTTTATTATAAGTGGTCTGCGGTCACAAAGAGGCTCCGATTTCCTGGCGTGGGGGGAGGGGGTAATGTTATGCAAAATATTAACGCAAAGCCGCCCTGGAGCGATGCCTGAATGGTCGGGTGACGATGGGGCGAGGGGGGCAATAAGGGGGGGCAATAGGAGGGCGAGTCGCCTGGATCTCGGGAGAGGGAAAGGAATACCTGTTGGGCTGCTCTTTCCCAGATGTCAGTCTAAGCGAGAGTCGGGAATCGGGTTGTATTCGGAGTCGGTTGTTTGTGGGTGGTACGAATACGCACAGAAAATACGTCACGTGATATTTCCGAGGTAAGATCAGAATCTTTTGATCGAAATAAAAATCTGGTTCATGAAAAAAAAGAAGAAAATCTTATAGGGTCAGGAGACAATTGATCTAATATTTGGAAATATTCAGCCAAGAGTAATCAATGAATTAGGACAATCAAGTTTATTTCATTATAGAAATAAATAGTTGAACAAAGTGAGCGTTGATTAGCAGGTCCAGTGATTCATACATGGCGCTTGCGCACTAAGATTGATCTAAATAGGACGAAATTCACATGGAGCAAGAAGGACCCTTAAAATGAGAGCGATTTTCTACTATACCTACTCTTAGAGTCGGTTTCTTCCCTTTCATTCACTCAAGTTCTTCCTACCAAATGCAATCAGGGGTCCAATACTTCTTCGAACAATGAGAAGTGCGTAGATAGTTTTTTGTTAATACACTTGATGACGTATGTTTAATAACAAAAACAAGGCATTGCCTGACTTTTCGCAGGCAGTGCTGAAGAATAATTATTTAATCGATATTACAACACTACTTATTTGTCAACATCGATGAGTCCATGGAACAATGGACCCAAAAATAACGTTACCTTCCAGTGTTGCTTCCTTATTACCAAAGGTGGAGCTTTGTAGATTGTTCCACGATGGCACAAAGAATAGTTATTTTAATGAAAATCCAGAGGTATATTGATAATGTTCCTATGAATTTCAATGCTTGAGTTCCATTATTAAGTCTTAAGAGGAACCAAAATAACGAAATTTCGTGAGTTTTGGGGAATATTATTTTCCCAATCACCTCAACTACGTGATAATTTCGATACTCTGGTGACGTAATGTGGAGAGTACACAAAATTTTGTCTCATAAACACACACAGACATCTACCTATGTTTTTTTTTCACGGATTTGGATTCAGAACGGTCTAAAACGGATTTGTAAATGGTGATTTGTTTTAATCGCGATTCTCCAGAATAATTGGAGTGAATCCAAAAATCAATAGTTCAGGTAAAACTGTAAAACTGAGTGTCGCAACCGTAACCATTTATTTCATAGTTGAAAATAATAATAAATGATAATAAATAATAGTAAAATAAATAATAGTAAATGTAGTGAAAGACCCAACGCTGCTGATTTTGCTATGGACGGAGAGAGGTGGATATGAAAGCTTGAAAAGAGGTGTTCGACCGGAAAGCCTAGGATACAAATTTTCAAAAAGGTGTTGCTTCCTCAATAATCAAGCTCTGCAAGAGCAGACCTAAAATACAGGTCCGAAGAATGGGGAGTAGTGTGGAAACACCTCAAAAACACACGATTGAGAGTAGTTGGTTTTTAATATTATGTAAAGTTGAAGAAGTTTGAGTTGAAAAAGTTTTTAGTTTGAATGTTGCGTTCTAGAGATCTCCGCCTTGCCACCACCATTTTGTTCTTGATTAGAAAACACTACTCCCCAGGTTTATTCGTTGTTTTTTGAAAGGTGATGGCCAACCTCGTTATGGGTAAATGATCCAATCCAAGTAACATACGGTCCATTTTTCAACCAGTTTTCTAATAGTTGTACTTGATATTGACGTTGAATGGAGGATTAATAAGTGCAGTATGTTGTTGCCTTCCAATTTCATGGGTGCGTCGAAATTCGCTGAGTTCGTACATCCAAATTATCATCATCGTCCGCTTAAAATAAAACTCCACTTCTTATTCCAATATATTTTTAAATATTTTACTCCACTGAAATTCGTCATTGTGACTTAAACGAATCTCGCAACCTTCAACGGGGCTCAAGTTTCCTAATTTTTTCAAAATACAGGATTCAAGGAATATCAATTAAACAAAATATTGAATAAACAATGAAACAGTGTAGGTAATTCATGCCTCAAACTTACTACAAAAACGCAGCAAATTATTACACAAAGGTTTATTATTTTTCTACATAGATCATTCGTTTGCAAAGAACACGGCTTTGCTACTGTCACCATCTACCAACCATAGATACTAGCTAGATACTACCTACCTACCACATACCTACCTTCACAATCAAGTTTATTTGGAAGAAAAATATACGCTTCACACTCAGTTCGAAGAAACAAACAACGATCGCAATTTGGTCAGCTAAAATTTGAACGGAGATTAGACCTCTTTGATTCACACTAGTGATTCTGTTTTATTGAAGGAAAACCCTCAAGTTCCCGTAAGGAGCGAACGGTTTGTCCTACAGAGCTCCAGGTGGTCTCAAAAAATTCTAAAAATTCAATACTATTTAAAATTGGTGAAGAAACGATACCTTTATTTAGAGAGTTTTCGAGCAAGGGCACTTTTGAAAATTTCATCACTTATTTTTGATCCCTCAGAAGTGACTGACATCAACCAAAAACTTTGCGGCACAACTAGACCCCAAATGGAGCCCTTATACCAAATTTCATCAAAATCAGTCAATGGTAAAAAATAAGGAAAGTGCCGCGTACGCCGGACGGACGGAAAATTTTTTATTCGATCTTCGGATTCTACGTACCTTGTAACGTGAACCACCAAATTTTAAGGGAGTTAAAAAAAAGTTCTTGGTCGATTCCGAAGGTTCTTATTGAAAATTATGAAAAATATGGTGTCATCGAAGAGAGTAATCATAATATTTTCCCTAGTCTCTCTTCAAAACCAAAATTAAGAAATTTATAACAGAGGCATGACTAGGCAGTTGTTTGATTCTATCGTGTAATTATAGCGTGACCACACAAATCGGTTCATACCTGGGCAGCCTCTGGGAGGTGAATCTACATAGTAGTGAACCTACACTAACAGAAAAAGTGGGTATGGCACATAGGTTCCTCGTATCCATAACCCGATTGTATGGATGATCCGATGCATAGTGGTTGATCTCAAAACATGAATCTCTAAGTACTCGTACCTTGCACTACCCTCATAGGGGACTCTTCACGCCAACCATCACAATCTCCGAATATTGTTGGAATATTTAAAAGTTATGGCTGTCACAAGGATTTCAAGTACTTTCGGATTTGGGGCCATGTCCACCCCAACTCACTTAATTTCTGAAAGTTTCATCGAAATCAGATGGGAAATGTAAAAATTATGGCTCTAACAAGGAAGTAAAACTTTGCGCATGCGCAGTGGCTACTATCAGCCTGGGAGCAATGATGTTCATGGGGAACCATTTACACGCCAACCCGCACAACCCCAGAAAATTTCATTAAAATCAAACGAGAATTGTGCGGCACTTTTGACGTTTTGGTTTATTATTTTCAATAATGAACCTTTGGAATCGACCAAGAAAAAAAAAATTTAACACCCCCTCAAAATTTGATGGTTTACGTTTCAAGGTACGTAGAATCCAAAAATCGAATAAAAATTTGGCCGTCCGTCCGCCGTACGCGGCACTTTTGCCACTTAGCATTGACCGATTTTGATGAAATTTGGTATGTAGGCTCCATTTGGGGTCTAGTTGTGCCCCGAAGCTTTTGGTTGAGGTAGGTCACTTCTAAGGGTTCCAAAATCAATTTTGAAATTTTGAAAACGCCCTAACTCAAAAAATTTTGATATAAAGGTATTGTTTTTCCTTCAATTTAGGATTCTATAGAATTTTTAGAATTTTTTGAGACCACGCGGAGCTCTGTAGGACAAACCGTTCGCTCCCTACGAAAATTTAAGGGTTTATTATATAAACAATTTCAATATTATTGAAAAATATATATATATATAAATCAAAACACGAGTGTGAATCGCGAAAGAGGCCTAATCTCCGTGCAAATTAGAGCTGACCGAAATGCGATCGATGGTTGGTGATTTTGCTTTTTTTTTTTAATTTTTTTGAATTTTTTAAAATTTATTTTTATTTTTATTTTTGTTTTTATTTTTTATTTATTTTTTTTCCTTCATATTGGATGGTTGGTGATTTTGTAGACGAGTGATCTATACAGGGTGTCTACACTTTCGAGGGGCATAACTTCAGGGTTCAATTCTACAAGGTATTTCCAACAAAAAATGTCTCCTAGCAATTTTCTTTTAACCCACTCAAAATTCCTTTTTTTTCACTTTAAAGTTTTTCTTCGCGTATTCGACCTTACGGCACTGATATGGTCATAACTCCCTTATTTCTCCTGAAAATTCAAATCTGACTGCACCGTTAGAAAGAGCGTTAAATTCCTAAGCTACCTAGTGCAAAATCAAAATATTTCAGCGATAAAATAGTTTCAAAAAATCGAGTCAAAAAGCCAACTTTAAAAATTTTTCGAAACTTGACTTTCTTCGACCGAAGTTTTCACTCTAAATCCCTGCCCATTTCGATGGGCGCTCTTCGGAGAAAACATGTTCAAATTGTCAGCTTTTCAACGGTCTACAATTTTTCTTTTTAACACTCAAATTGAAAGAGTAAATGAAGTTTGAATGCCAGAAAACGTGTGTTTTACAAGCAAATCCAGTGTTTTAAGCGGTTTATGGTCCCCCTCGACCTCAAGATGGCTTGACGATTTTGGTGTCATTTCCTATGTAATTTTTTACGCTAAATCCAACAGTGATACTTACGAATGGTTCCGACTGCTAGAAAGTAGATTTTTTGATGAAAACCTTCGTTTTTCGTACATAAAATACGCATTATTCGTAAATGTGGTAGTGAGCATGAAGTAACACCTTTGAACTCAACAAAAACTCCGAATCTCTAGCTGATTGAAGTTTTTGTGACATAGAATCCAAAAATCGAATAAAAATTTGGCCGTCCGTCCGCCGTACGCCGTACGCGGCATATTTGCCACTTAGCATTGACCGATTTTGATGAAATTTGGTATGTAGGCTCCTTCTGGGGTCTAGTTGTGCCCCGAAGCTTTTGGTTGATGTAGGTCACTTCTAAGGGTTCCAAAATCAATTTTGAAATTTTGAAAACGCCCTAACTCAAAAAAATTTGATATAAAGGTATTGTTTTTCCTTCAATTTAAAATTCTATAGAATTTTTAGAATTTTGTGAGACCACGCGGAGCTCTGTAGGACAAACCGTTCGCTCCCTACGAAAATTTAAGGTTTTAAATTGAAATATATATATATACAAATCAAAGCACGAGTGTGAATCGCAAAAGAGGCCTAATCTCCGTTCAAATTAGAGCTTACCGAAATGCGATCGATGGTTGGTGATTTGGAATTTTCTTTTAATTTAATTTTTTTAATTTTTTTTTTTCGAATTTTTTTTCTTTGATTTTTTTTTTATTTTTGTTTCAAATATTGGATGGATGGTGATTTTGTAGATGAGTGATCTATATAGAAAATAATAAACCATTGTGTAATAATTTGCAGCGTTTTTAGGACCAGGGGCGGATGGGTCTTAAAAGGGACAGTTCTTCCTCTGGGACTGGTTTTCAGCTACCTTAGGACTCAGGTGTTCTGCTTTTAATAATTTTCAATCGTCTGCATTATTGATTATCGGATTGCTAGAAATTATATTAAACTGCAATGAACGGGAAGATTAATTTATTGGTGAATTAGGGATATCTACTTCGACATGCTTGTATAAGGGAGTGAATGAATGAGAGGCACCGATCCCCTTATCAACCAGTTAGTTTATAACGTCTTTTTGGATCTCTGAATCATTTCAAGATAAGAGTAATTTTGAATTAAGTAGTTTCGAATAATAAATTCTTGAGAAGATAATCTTTTGAACGTTTAAATTGATGCCCATTATACTATCTTCTGTACCATCGTATTTCCTATCATCCAGACGTTGAATATACGCGGGATATCATAGTATTCATGCTGATAAAAACGTTAGGTAGTTCAATAGAAATAGTAAAACATTTTATATACAGGTTAAACATTCTTAATGCGTCCAAGAGGTTGATTCTACATCTAATTTCGAACAACAAGTTTTTCGTCCAATTTTTTAACCCGTTGTTTCTGTATTTCCATTTTAAGGATTTTTTCGTGTTTTCGGTCCTACATCTCTAAAATTACCATAGCTACCATGTACCTATAACGTGTAAATGTAAAAAAGTCTGCTAAGTGGGTGTGGCACATAGCTTCCTCGTATCCATAACCCGATTATATAAATGATCCGATGCATACTAGTTAATCTCAAAACATCAATCTCTAAGTACCTTCCACTACCCTCATAGGGGACCATCTACACGCTAATCTGAACAATCCTGAGAAATTTCGTCGAAATCGGATGGAAAATGTAGAAGTTATGGCTGTTACAAGGAATTCATGTTCGCGCATGCACAGTGGCTACTATCAGCCCGGGGGTAATGATTTTCATAGGGGACCATCTACAATGTAATCCGCATAATTTCTGAAAATTTCATTGAGATCTAATAGAAAATGTGGAAGTTTTGCTTGTTACAAGGAATTCACGTTTGCGCATGCGCAGCGGTTACTAGCAGTCCGGAGGTGATGAATTTCATAGGGGACCGTCTACACGCCAACCCGCACAATCACTGAAAATGTCATCGAAATTGGACAGTAACTTCGTATAGTTATGCCGGTTACAAGAATTTCATGACAGACACACAGACAGACAGACACGGAACCAAAATTGTTCAGAAAGGTCTGAATCCTAAAACGCGAGTGGAAATTTCGATTTTGGAGAACTCTTTTTTTTTCAACCTTGAAAAGTGAAAACAAAGCTTCCGCTATCTTGGTAGACTCGGAAGCAATAAGGGCACCGTTGGGAAGAACGTTAAATTTTCCATCTCCATAATGCCAAACAAAAAAACCCGATTGTATAGATGATCCGATGCATAGTAGTTAATCTCAAAACATCAAAACAAGTTAATCTGTAACATCCCTGAAAATTTCATTGAAATCGGATGGAAAATGTAGAAGTTATGGCCGTTACAAGGAATTCACGTTTGCGCATGCGCAGTCGCTTCTTTCAGTCCGGGGATGATGATTTTCATAGGGGACCGTCTACACACCAACCCGCACAATCCCTGAAAATTTCATTGAAATCGGACAATAACTTCGTATAGTTATGCGCGTTACAAGGAATTCATGACAGACACACAGACAGACAGACACACAGACACTGAACCAAAATTGTTCAGAAAGGTCTAAAACGCAAAACGCGAGTGAAAATTTTGATTTTGGAGAACTTTTTTTTTTCGACCTTGAAAAGTGAAAACAAAGTTTCCGCTACCTTGGTATACTCGGAAGCAAAAGGGGTTGGTGGGCAGTGCAGTTGATGGCGTAGTCTCCCTTTGCCTCATGATAAAATGATGATTTCGTTGGAAAAATTCACGATTTTAGTTTACTATTCATCTTTAATAATGAAGCTTTGGAATCGAGTAAAAACAAATTGTATCCTCCTCCCTCACTCCAAATTTTGATGGTTTACGTTTCTCAAGGTACGTAGAACCCAATAATCGTATAAAAAGAAAAAGTGGGTGTGGCACATAGCTTCCTCGTATCCATAACCCGATTGTATAGATGATCCGATGCATAGTAGTTAATCTCAAAACACCAATCTCTAAGTACCTTTCACTACCCTCATAGGGAACCATCTACACGCTAATCCGGACAATCCTAGAAAATTTCATCAAATTCGGATGAAAAATTAAGTGAGTAGATGTATGTGATTGGATCAAAAATATTCTTAGCCTCGAATGGGATTCGAACCCGCGATCCTTAGAGCACAAATCAAGACTCTATCCTCTGTGCTATTGAAGCCTGGTCATGTGTACGATTTGAGACTCTGACAGGAGTCCGTTCCTCTATGAATGAATCCCTCTATGAAAAACAATTCTCTATGATTTTCATAGGGGACCATCTAATCACTACTCTGTAACATCCCTGAATATTTCATTGAAATCGGGTTGAAAATGTCGAAGTTATGGCTGTTACAAGGAATTCACGTTTGCGCATGCGCAGTCGCTTCTATCAGTCCGGGGATGATGATTTTCATAGGGGACCATCTAAATACTAATCTGTAACATCCCTGAGAATTTCATCCAAATCGGATGGAAATTGTAGAAGTTATGGCCGTTACAAGGAATTCACGTTTGCGCATGCGCAGTCGCTTCTATCAGTCCGGGGATGATGATTTTCATAGGGGACCGTCTACACACCAACCCGCATAATTCCTGAAAATTTCATCGAAATCGGACAATAAATTCGTATAGTTATGCGCGTTACAAGGAATTGATGACAGACGGACAGACACACAGACAGACAGACACGGAACCAAAATTGTTCAGAAAGGTCTAAAACGCAAAACGCGAGTGAAAATTTTGATTTTGGAGAACTTTTTTTTTCATCCTTGAAAAGTGAAAACAAAGCTTCCGCTACCTTGGTAGACTCGGAAGCAAAAATTTCCGTACATCCGCCGTTCGGATTTTGGTAGTATATCGGTTTATTTAATCAGTAAATAAATGTATTGATATTTTTTGTTTTGTGGCGTTGGCGAACTCTTCTCCACTTAAGCGGGTGAGGCAATAAGTAGCCATGAGCCAAATCATCAGAACCAATTCTAATCTTTCCTTTAGAAGATAGATGATCCGCGACGCCAGGAAAGGGAGTCGGACGAAAATTCAACCTGTAATGGTTGTTTACTTTACTTTTTTACAAAAATGTATTCAAGTTTTAGAAACGAATGAGACCATCCAGATGAACCATGCGTTAATTAGAATTGATTGTGAAATTAATTGGGATTCGCGTGACTACCTGAGCGTCCCGACTGGGTTCGCCAAACCCTCACTCCACCACCCTTCGAACCGTCCTTAGGATATTATGTCGACTGTACTGCCGCATGACTAGGCAAAATACCTATAACTGTGACGAAAGTGCTGCCTTTTTCGTTTCTTCGAATAGAATTTCAAGTCACTCGCAGTTTTTTTTTCCAACTAAAAACCAAATTTTGTCAAGGAAAATTAATGTTTCGCTGGTATTTAGAATCAAACGAGACCACCCAGAGTTCTGTAGGACATCAGAAATTAGTTGTAGAATCGATCACTGAAGTTCGGCTAATCTTTTGAGTGTACACCCTGTAATTCCCTGATATTTTGGAGCCTTTACAAAAATTTAATAGAATTAGAATAAGACTCTTAGGAACTGAGATATCGAAGTTCAATAGAACCTTCACACATGCGCACTCGCTGCCGTGTTATACTCGTAAAAACACTGTCTGGGTCTAACCCTCATATTTCCCAAAAATTCCAATAACATAATACTAATAATAAATTTTGTATGGTTTTGCCCCTTGGTAATAACAATTCTATAAAATTATGTAACAATAAGATGTTTTTCATTCCATTTGCTCAAATTAGAGGATTACTTGAGTATGAATCTAAGTTTTGGTATTTCCGTAAGAATTTCACCGTGAACTGATCTTAAGTCGGTATTTCCATATTCTCTGGTGACACCTGTTTGTCTAGCTCTGATAGAGTTTTTGCCATTTCCTACCACCTTAGACTCGAAATAATCTAATCGATAATGTTCATCTACTTAAATTCTGGAGCGTTCCTTCCAAATTGTCTTCCGAGTTTTCAATCTTCTTGTATAAACAATCAGTTCATATAAAGTACAGTACAAAATCATTATCAATCAAGGGTGATTGAACTGTGCGAGAAAGTAACCGTAAAAGATATTGAGGAACAAGTATTAACGAACTTAGCGCTCTATGAATGGGCCTCAGAAAATCCCGTGTTCTTCTTCAGATAGGATTTGTGGACGGATCTGAATAAGAGTGACGTCACAGAATTGCCATTCAAAAGATTGGAGGTAGCCCCATCCCCGGGTCCTCCAGAAACCGCTATATAAAGGAGGCCCGTCCGATAAGCGGCAATTCACCTCGCTGAACTTCACTCGGGGGTCTTCAACTTCTTGTGGTCCGGAACCTGAACTCTCCTTCTCCTGGAAGGAAGAGGGAACCTACTTTCTTCCTGGCCGGTGCAACGGTAACCAGTTGCCGTCTCCTAAAAGGGGCGGCCTCACAGGCTGTTCCCACCTGTTCCCGCCTGGTGGTCTCAGCCCACCAAATTTCCATTATTCTTGAAAATGAGGAAATCGGGAAAACGTCTGTCAAGTGGGTACGGTAATACAACAAGTCAAGAGGGTGCTTTCTCGTATATGCATAACATTATTGTGTAGATGCTGAGGCGAAAGGATCCTCAAAACATCGATCCCTAATCACCTACATCATTGGGTCATTCTAAGGAAAACGCAAAGTCTAACCATCTATTCAAGATAAATTGATAAATTGGTTGCGGTTCAATTTTTTTACTTAGTGAACTTATGCGATCGTTGGTCAAGCTTATATCGAAACTGTAATTAAATTTTCAATTTTTTTTTTTCCAAATTACTAAAATTAAGAAAACTCGTGAGTATAAACTAGTGATTTTGGAGAATTTGAAGTAACTTCCACACCATAAAAAATTAACCTATTACAGTACTTCCGCTACAAATTTTCGTTTATTATTTTCAATAACAAATCTTTGGAATCGAGTAAAAAAAATTGTAAGACACCCCCTGAAACTTTGGTGGTTTACGTTTCCAAGTTCATGAAATCCGAAAATTAGAGAGTTACAGTGGGCCTTGATACGGAAAAAACGTGAACGTCAGTAAAAACGGGAGCTTCGCGGAACCCGGGAGGCTCACGGAATGCACTTCTCTCGGCTCTCAAGGGGGTACCGTACGGTGAAAGTTAGCATCTACTCGATGCTCCCACTAACAGCTACATACGTACGGAATGAATTTATTTTTAAAAAGGTACATATGTGATCTTTCCCATCGGATGTTCTCGTACGATTTTGATGAAATTTCCTATATCGACTCCACTTAAGGTCTAGTTGTGCTGCGAAGATTTTGGTTATTGTCAGCCACTTCTGTGGGGTAAAAAGTAAGAAAACATTTTCCAAACGCTCTAGCTCGAAAACTTGGTACTTATTCTTGTTGTTTTTTCCACTAATTTAAAATATCGACGATTTTTAAGAATTTTATGACACCACCCAGAGCTCTGTAGGACCAACCGTTTGCCAAATGAGGGTAATTAATTCCTAATTAGTGAATGTTCATGACTTTTTCTCTCCAATTTAAGACAGTGTTCAATTCTTAGAAATGAATAATTCATTATTGAAAATAATAAACCAAAAACGCGCCAAGTCCCTTCCCGGATGCGGGAGATTTGTTTTTGAGGTTATTGGAGACTATTTGTTGGAGATTATTTCTCAAATAAACTGATGGTGTGAAGGAATGACGGAAACAGCTTTCGAGTTTTTGAAACTAATGACACAGAGAACATCATGACAATAGCAATTGAAGAATAGTGCAATGTGCACCGACAGTTGAAGTAGGGAAGGAAGGTGTGGTACACAATAAAGTAGTGACGGTTTTGGCGAATAACATACATTTTTTATTATTACTTTGTATATACGCAGTCCGAAGGTTATCTTAGAGTTGCATCACAAAAAAAGCTTCAATTAACCTTTTTTTTAAATAAAAAATACGGTTGGTAACATTCGCAAACAATTGGGACAACCGATTTCACGTTTTTCCTGAGAGTGACCCAGTTGAGCTTCATTTTGGTTATTGAAAATTCGAATTGTACATAAAATTTCATGAAACAACGTAAACGAAATATTTTCATGAAATTGTATCGTGAAAATTGCTCCAGATCGTCTAGTTTTATATTTCAGAATCATCAGAGGTTCAGCTACTAATAATACAATTGAGAATTTTCACACCAACTAATTCTTCACGTCCAAGTTATTCTATGCAAGGATTCTACACTTAATCAACCTGACAGACTTTATATTCCTCCTAAAATGTTCAAATTTTTGCCAACTTCTTTTAGCCCCCTCTCGTATTTACGTAACGATGAACGGGCTTACTACATTCATCTGAAACGTGGAAAAAATCGATGAGTCGCAGTTTAATCACCTTCTAAGATGGTGTTTGGAAATCGAATTTCTGCTGACTTAATAGTTTTTTGTTAACTTTTAGATGGGTTGAGGAGCGTTAAAACTCTACCTGAAAGTAATCAGGAACTGCGCAGGCCAGGTCAAAATGGGAAGTTAGAGTGTAACCACCCCACTATATTCGATACATAGTCATTTCGTTTTCGGGGTAATAGGTCATGACCAAAGCATGTTCCACAACTGGAAGAATAGTCAGTTCGGTCTGTTTAGTTGAAGGGATTGCCCGGAGTATACAATGAGACTCGTCTTTTGTCACGGTTGTGATTGTGACGGGAAGGGTCTTTGTTTTGTCACATGTCGGTGAGAATCTTTGAAGCTTTCTTGCCCAGATGTAGCACGTATCCCTTTCGTTCTTCTGCTCGTTGCTGCCGCTTCCACACATCTTTCAAGCCCTGTTGGATCACCAGTACCGCCCACATTTTACTCGCAAGTTTATTATTTTCAGGAATGAGTGAATAATAGAAGCATCCAGTTAGGAGAAAGGGTTCAGTTACACTGTCTAACTGTCGACTTAGCTGCCTCGACATCTACGAACAGATTTCACCAACACTGGCAGTGATACAATGCGAAATTAAGATATTTGTGGACTCTCTGATGTTGTTTCAGCGACTACCAAGGAGCAGAAGCATTGTTACACTTTCCTAGATTTAAAAAAATCACTCTTCAAAATCAAAATATCCACAAATAGTCAATAAACCTGAATTCCCATCCCATTCTGTATGTCTGAACATCGCCCAGTCATGTTTTCTCTCTCTTCTTTCATTTAGAGAAGGTAGTCCTTCATGTCCAACTCATACCTAAGTAGATGATGTTCATCACATAGATCAGTTGTTCCACTGTTATTGCATCATAATGAAATGAATTTTTTGACCTTGACTTTAAATCAATCCACATTACTACAGTAATCGATTTATTATTAATATAGCATAAAAGCTCAGATGGATATAATAATGTTTCAATAGTTAATTTCAAGATAAATTTCGGCCAGCGTCTAATTTATAGGAATGTTGTACAGAAACATCTCGGACGAGGGCTCGTGTCTAATGGTCGCGGAAAGAGTCACCGTGAAGGCCAAGAGGAAATTAAAATCTACGTAGCAGCTACATAGAAAATGGATCGTTATGCAATTCTCATTCAAGGGTATATTATCCGGATTCGACTGAAGATGCGTTATGATGTTGATGATATTCAGTCTAAGTTACGAGTTGACAGCTAGGTACCTACTATTTATCAACGTATTAGTTACTTAACGTAGGAATATCAGTGAGATTAGAAGAAAAATAAGTTTCTCTAACTAGATGCATAAAATGTAACTATTGATTGGCAGGATAGTATTTAAGTACTCATTTGAGGATTCTTGAACGATTTGGTAGGCTCAAATAATGGTTTATTTTTTTGCTACAAAAATTCCGTGTTAGGTATTGAAATTCGAGGCTAATGTGGGTACTTATCTCTCTTTTAGAGCACCACACGTCAGGGAAAGGGTCCTTTCCCAGACGGCCTGGCAACATGCAAATGTGATCGTGGGTAGCTCCTTACGCCTACACCCGCCTCGCTGTTCCCTTATCCCCTTCACGAATGTTCGACAGAAATGGGAAGCTCCTACAGTGAAATGGGGAGTTTACAGCGACAAATGACTAAGGCCGGCCGTGTTTACATAAAATAACAAAGCCCTGTCGAAGTCATGGTTAAATGCCTATACCTTGGTAAATATCGATAACATTTAGTTTATCGATGCTGAACTCTCAATTGTTGTTTGTCTACTTGTAAGGGTTTTGTGTGTGTATTTTATACCTGATACAATTCGCCAAGCTCTTGTTTGACAACCAACATTTTCCCACGAACTAAGAAATATGGACTCTAGTACTAACCAAATATTATTGTAGTGACTGTCCCTTTTTACGCAAAACTGTAGGTACTTTACTTTTTATATAATTCCTATGTTTAATTACAAGTGTTGACTCCCCATAATTTTTCACAAGGTATACCTACTTATACTCGACCAAAACTTTTGGTTACTCACTATTGAAGGTAGTGTATCTTCACAAGTAGTAAATTCCATCCACTTCGTACCGCGCTGGAACTGAACGGTTGAAAAACATTCCTAGGAATTTTTACCTCCTTTGGACTCACAAAGCTGCCCCAGATTCTGAGACGAATCATTCCATTGTAAGGAAACCGAGCAGTCCCCGTGGGAGCCAGAAACCTTCGAGACATCAGTTATTCCATGCAGAGAGTTCGTTATGGAGTTTATACAGAGACGTGCAAGCCACCGATAAGGAAATGGCCGTCTACGGATGGTTACACGATCCGGGAGTTGAGATTTTCTTTTTTTTTCCTTCTTCTTCTTTCCGACATTGACGAGTAAGAAAGAGCAGACATCACCGAGTTTCACATGTGGTTGTTGCAAAAGGAATTCGAACGTTCATATATCACTGGAAGACGGTTTGAAGGGGGGCTAAAGGAACAAGCGGTTATGTCTGGCCCCCATATTTATGTTGGGGCTGGTGGAGTTACGAACCATCACGCGTGTTATTTGAGTCGTGAGTCTGCAGAAAAGTGACAGAACTATTTATATATTGAAGTAACGATTTTGCCTAGCGGGAAGCTCAGGCGATTCTTCGGAATTGATTACTGAATAGGTTTCAACGGAAGATCCAAACTACTAACAAATGAAACCACAAGTACCCATTAATCAACAGGTCGACAAGAAAAATAATTTTTACAATTTCGATGAAAAAAAAATTTGGTGCGGGATCTCAACACCTTTTTGATGAATTCATAGTTGGTCGAGTAGAACTCTGCATGTACCCAGTAATGACCCAAAAATTATTTCTTCGAGAAATATTGCTTCTCTCAATTATTCTAATATTAGTAGAAGATATCATGAGGATTCAAGATTCACTGGTAACTTCCTTTAGCAGGGGGAGGGGTGAACTAAATTTTTAATTAGGTAGGTATCACCAAAGTGAAGGTCATTAGGTTAAGATTTTATTGACGATATTTTACATTTAAGACTTTCGGTACAACTTAGAGGTGGAGATTGGGGAAAATACTCCGTTTCGTCGCCCCTTTTCATCTTGGTGCATTTTTTTTTTTTTTTTTTTTTTTGTTGGGTGTAGAGTCGAAACACATCTACTGCATGAACTTTGGTGTCGTGCGGAAAATAGATGGAAAAACGCTGCAAATCATTACACAACGGTTTATTATTTCTCTGTAAAGATCACCCGTCTCTGAAACACGGATTTTCCATTTGTATTACCTACCAACCATATTGTCGCAAGGTTAACAATCGAAAATTTATTTTGACAGAAAGTTCCTACCAGCAAAACTGTTTCACTCCAAAGTTGTGGGTGCCTTCTATATGAAATTTCATCCTAGGTTGTTCAGGAAGCACATGAAATTCCATTCGATGAAACGGAAAAATATCGCATTTTTTGATCAGATGAAATTTGGCTCACTTCCGTCAGCAAACGTTTTTGTGCGATTCATACTTGTGTTTTTGACTCATCTTTCGTCGAACAGAGTAACTTAGACAACCAACCTTGCAAGAGAACTGTGAAATTCCTTCTAAGAACCAGGGGTAGTTAAAGGAGGGTGGTTTTGGTCCTCTAGGACGGGTCACTGGGGCCTGTGTGATCTGATAAATTTCTCAATAAACGCGCAAGTAACAATTTTTGATCGTCTGGGTGGTACCTATCATTCGTTTCTAGAAATTGAACGCTATCTTAAACTGATGAAAAAACGTCATGAACATTTGTAATTAGTTTATTAATTATTCTCATCAGGCAAATGGTTGGTAAGTTAAAGCTCTGGGTACTGTCAACAAATTCTTTAAAATCGTCTCTATTTTGAATTAATGAAACAACAATACCTACTTATCAAAAGTATTCGAGATAAGGCGTTTCAAGAATGTTTCTCCGACTTTTGGTTTATTATATTCAATAATGAACCTTTGGAATCGACCAAGAAAAAAAAAATTTTTAACATCCCTTCAAAATTTGATGGTTTATGTTTCAAGGTACGTAGAATCCAAAAATCGAATAAAAATTTGGCAGTCCGTTCGCCGTACGCCGTACGCGGCACTTTTGCCACTTAACATAGACCGATTTTGATGAAATTTGGTATGTAGGCTCCATTTGGGGTCTAGTTGTGCCCCAAAGATTTTGGTTGATGTAGGTCACTTCTAAGGGTTCCAAAATCAATTTTGAAATTTTGAAAACGCCCTAACTCAAAAAATTTTGATATAAAGGTATTATTTTTCCTTCAATTTAAGATTCTATGGAATTTTAGAATTTTTTGAGACCACCCGGAGCTCTGTAGGACAAACCGTTCGCTCACTACGAGAATTTTAAGTTTGGACGTACGATAAATCAGAAACACGAGTGTGAATCGCAAAAGAGGCCTAATCTCCGTTCAAATTAAAGCTGACCGAAATGCGATCGATGTTTTTCTTCATGTTTGATGGTTGGTGGCTTTGAAGACGAGTAATCTATATAGAAAAATAAAAATAATAAACCATTGTGTAATAATTTGCAGCGTTTTAACATCAATGTCAACATTTTTATTCGATTTTTGGATTCTAAACACCTTGAAACGTCAACCATCCAATTTTGGTGGGGATACATTTTTTTTATTGCTCAATTCCAAAGGTTCATTATTGAAAATGATAAATCAAAACGAATTGTCTAAATCTGTTCATTATTAACCAAATACTTTCAAGAAATACGTTGGTTTTAAAGGGAATTTCGTGAAAAGCATCAAAGTTTCATTCCAACTTGGCCACATCTCAAGTATTTAAGCAATCATCAATTCTTTAATGCTTTTGAAGATCCGGAGGATCGTCCTAAAAAACCGTACCTTGGATAGATGAGGGATGATTCCGGTGGAGTACAAAAACCTACTGCTAACTTTTATGGAAGGTAGGTATTGTTGGAATGAACAATTTACCGGAGGACATAAATCATTATTTTTCCTTCTTCCTTGAAAACTTGCGGTCATTAATTGCTTTTCGCTCACAATGAAAAATGCATGCGTCTGTACACCTGTCATCGGTCCAAGAAAAACCAATCCCAGACGGAACCGCTGCGTTGTAAGAGAGGGTAGAAGGAGGGAAGAGTAATTTCTGGAAGAGTCCACAAACCAATACCTACAAAACTCAACGTGTTTCATCATTTTCATATTTCCATTAAAACGATTTACCAAGTTAGGCGGGCATAACTTCCTTACGTAGAGTAAAATAGAGTTATTAAATAAATTGTGCTAAAGCACCAGTAGGTGCCATGAAAATTTCATCAAAATCGTACAGTGATTTTGTATAGTTATGACAAGGAATTTACCACAGGCGGAATCAACCAACGTATCATGCGTAGCTTCAGAAGTTTCCATTTGAGAAACTACGGTTAGCCTCACTCATTAAGAAACAATCGTTGAAGGGAATCTTCATATGTAACTATCAGATGGAATCTCGTTTAGAGCTAATGTCAAGATGATTACAGGAGTAGTCACCTCTTCAATCCATTATTCACCTCGAAACAAACTTGCCAGACTTTTTAGCTTCCCTTCTTGAAGTCAATAAAGACGTCCTTTTTACTATTTTTTTCTACTTTCAATACAACAGTGAGCATCGCATTTTTTGGAAGTTTTATAGAGGTACCAGCTTTATAATTCTACTATTTATTGTTGGTTCATCATTTTGAATAATAAACCTCTGAAATCGAGCAATAGACAAAATTTCAACCCCTCCCTCCTCAAAATTTGTGGTTTACATTTTTGTAGAATCCAAAATTAGAATAAAATTTTTTCTGTATGTTGTACGCGACACGATGAATTATTGGTATATCAGCTTCATTTGGGGTTTAGTTGTGTCCCGAAGATTCTGGTTATTGTCAGTCTTTTGTAAGGGTCAAAAGTGGTAGAAAACATTAATTTTCGAAAACGCCTTATCTCGAAAACTTTTGATATACAGGTATTGTTGTTTCATTAATTTAAAATAGTGACGATTTTTGAAACCTAAATGACATCACACAGAGCTCTGTGGTACCAACCGATCGCTCAATGATTAATTACCTAATTAATGAATGTTCCATGACTTTTTTCATCAATTTAAGGTAGCTTTCAATTTTCAGAACGATTGAAACCATCTACACATGCAAGACGATCAACACTATCGTTAAATGAGCAATTAGTCTGAAATTTATCAGAAGCACGTGCCCCCTTTTAAGGACCCAAATCCTCTCTCCAGACGTACCCATTATGGGAAAAGGCGGAAAAGAACCAAAAGTCAGCAAATTGCGATTTTTTCCCGTTTCTGCTTGTAGATTTTCATGTCACTCACTTGTGCTTCTCAATCAAGAATCAAATTTTGTAGACATAGAACCCACAACTTTGGGCTAACGTTATTTTGGTTGAATGAACCTTTGGAAACGACCAAGAAATTTTTTTTAACTCCCGCCCCCCCCCCCTCAAAATTTTTTGGTTTACGTTTCAAGATACGTAGAATCCAAAAAGCGAATAAAAATTTGGCCACCCGTCCGCCGTACGCGGCACTTTCCCAACTTAGCATTGACCGATTTTGATGAAATATGGTCTGTAGGCTCTATTTGGGGTCTAGTTGTGCCCCGAAGATTTTGGCTGATGTAGGTCACTTCTGGAGGTTGAAAATTAAGGTTTGAAATTTTGAAAACGCCCTAACTCAAAAAATGTCTATATAAAGTTATAGTTTTTCCATCAATTTAAGATAGTATAGAATTTTTAGAATTTTTTGAGACCACTATAGGACAAACCGTTCGCTCCCTGTGAGAATTTAAGGGTTGGACTTACAATAATTCAGAAACACGAGTGTGAATCGCAAAAGAGGCCTGATCTCCGTTCAAATGTTTGCTGACCGAAATGCGATCGATGTTTTTCTTCAAGTTGGTTGGTACCTAGTAACAATGGCAAAGCCGTGTTCTTTGCTGTCGAGTGATCTGTATAGAAAATAATAAACCTTTGTGTAATAATTTGCAGCGTTTTTCTGGTAGGTAGGAGCTTTCTGTAAAAATAAAATTTTATTGTTAACCTTGCGCGAATAAATAAATAGTAATAATAACCTTGCGCGAATTACACGATGGTTGGTAGGTACTATTAATGGAAAAGTTTTGTTCTTCGCATACTGGTGATCTTTAAAGAAATATAATAATACGTGTGGTTAAATCAAAGTGGGCGATTTGATAATGTTTACTAATGAGGCTAATCTTACTATAATGATATATAAGGAATCAATACTGAATACAACTCTTTTATTAAATTATTAATAATTTCTTTTTCAGATCATACGAGAGAAGAACAATCATTCATTTTCATAGGGATCTCCTCCTCCACTCAAACCCAAGGGCTTTGGGCCCATAATAAGGTTGGTAGTTTATATCGTGCGTACCATTTACTCGAATTTTGAATGTCAAGGAACATGTACATGAATAAACGTATGTTAAGAATCACCACACTGTTCAGTAGGAACAAATTATCAATATTTGAGATATGCATGCACTCTCATTCCGCTAATATTACAATAATTTTTTAATTGTGTTTAGGAGAAGTCACGATGATTCGTAGCTTGCTGGCCTTGTTCTTATTCCAAGTTGCTTCTGCGCACAGAGAACATAAGGTATTCTGATAATGGAAACACTTTTGTTTGCAGTTATGGTGAAATGGTGCTGTACAAACACTAATAAAAACCTTTTCTGGGATTGTCAATAACCGCAATTTCGGATTACCCGACCTTGACTTTAAAATACGCATTTTATTATAAATTTAGACGATCTTTTAGAAGAGTACCTAAATGGGGAGCAGTTACAGTTTCCACTAAAATACCTACACAATTTCCAGGTTCATAACATCGTCTTGTACCCAGAGAAGCATTCTTGGTGCAAGACCACAGCAATCAAAGAAGTCGTGGGTCACCCTGGGTGCGAAGCTATTGAAGTGGACAACAATGTCTGCGTTGGCGCATGTTTCTCCTACAGCATACCTCGAACGGAGCCCACAGCACCAGGAGAGGTGGCGCCATACTGCGACTCTTGCCAACCCTCCAGAATCGTCTGGAAACATGTGAGTGTTGTATTATTCTTAGTAGTCTATGTTCATTTACCGTTTAGTTGTTCACAAATACCAGTGTTTTGGTAATGTAGTGTGGTGAACTTGGGTGAATGAGAACAACACTTAACAAAGACAAAAACCACATTCGAATCCTTTTTATACCATTCTGAATCCAAATCCTTAAAAGAACCATGGGTGTATGTGTGTGTGCGACAAATCTTGTGTACTCTGCCCAGACCTTAGTTTCAAAAAGATTTGCTTGGTTCTTCTTTGTTCGACGCAGGAATTTATTTAGTAGTGCATTACGTCGCCGGAATTTTGACATTTAATTTAACGGGGAGAAACGGCGTTTCTGACGAAACTTCTAGCGGGATGCTTAGTCCTCAATTCTCAACCGATTTGCGTGTCTCTTTTTTTTGGCACAGATCTCTTTTCAATTGCACATTACTTCACCTGAGTATCAAAATTTGCCTGAGGTAGCTAGTGGGAGGATTATATTCACAAAAATTACACGATTTTTCAATTTTTCTTTTCGTTACTTATGGAACCCAAGCTAGAAATTCAAGAAACACCACATTAAGTTTAACCCTGGATTTTAAAGATGTATTCTTTGTACCACTGTGGACCAAATTAGTGGTGTCATCATGGTGTCAGGACACCTGAAACCGCGTTTTACGTTTCACCTTCAATACAGATGTGATCTTCTATGGAGAACTGACCAAAAGCAACCGATGAAAGTCCAATTTATGACCTATTATCGTTGTGGAGCCAGTGCTGGAACCGTGAGAATAGGAGTGGGAGGGAGAGGGCTTAAATTGTCATGTTAGGTATCGAAGATCATGGATTTCAAAATGGTGTTCAAACATATATGATATTCCTCATAATGCTGAAAAAAGATATGTTACTTCCTCAGCATACTAACTAAATTAAATTGGAAAAATTGTTTTGTGAAGTAGAAAGGCGAATAAAAATATTTCATCATTTACTGGCTGATATTGAAAGAACTACGAACTCGTACACCCTATCCAATGGTACATCTCCGAGAATGCATGCATTAAGTACTACTAAACAATACATTGGTTTATTATTTTCAATATCGACCAAGAAAAATAAATGTTTAACCCCCCTCAAAATTGTTGGTTTGCGTTATGTTGAATCCAAAAATTTAATTAAAATGTTTCCGTCCGTGCGCCGTACGCGACCGATTTGGTTCAAATTTAGCATATGGGCGCCATTTCGGGTCTAGTTGTGCCGCAAAGCTTTTGGTTGATGTCAGTCACTTCTAAGGGGTGTTTTTATCATTCTGACATTGGAACTGTTTCGTATTCCTACGCTTCAACGATCATCAAATTGGTGGTTTCCCAAACTTGACAAAAAAATGTTGCCATTGTAATGTTTTCGTTTCCTGATTTTGAAAAATTATAATCATCAAACGTTTTAGAGTTATAAACGATTTTCTCAGTGACATTTTTTCTTATTGACCTCCGTTCCTAAAGACATTCACGTTGGAAGAGAATTTTAGTATTCGCAATCTGTGAGACCTACTCCTGTTTACATTGGGACGAGATAGGATTTTTCCGGACTAAACCATAAACTTTCATTCCTATGAAAATTCTACTGATGATTACTACAATACCTGCCTACAAGAGCTGATTAGCTTTCATACAGTTGAAAAACCGAGAAAGTTTTCGCTTGCAATCAGAATGAACCCATCGCCAGTTCTCATCAATCCATAATTTATTGGGAGACATTTTTTTGTATCCAAGACTTTTAGATGTGGTGACTTTAGAAAATCACCTGCGGAGTTAAGTGATTCAAAATCTACGACTTTCAAAACATTGATATTTTTTTAAGCTAATCATTAATTAACTATTTCACGATGTAAGTGTATGTTGTGAGAACTCGAGTCGTTTGATAATCATCTTTTATATTATTATTTATATCATCAAATAATCACTCACATACTTATCGAATCACTGCTAGAAGATCCAGTCTTTTTTCGATCCTTTTCGGGTGTTTTATACGTTGTGAAAAAATCCTCCTTCTTTCGTTGTAAAGAGAACCTATACCTTTGTGCGTTCATTCAAATGCAACTGAATCCTTGCAACGAGAAGCCACCGATGCTCACTGTGAAAGGTCAAAACAATTAAATACCCAGTTGGCATATTAACGGGGACAGTAGGGATAAGTTACAACAATGTGGGCGGAGTAAAATGTGCTTGTACAAGCTGAAAGTGACTCGACCAAGGCAACTGTGTAGCGAAAGGAAGAGCATTCCTTGGCCTCGCACTCCGAGGCCTATCCGCTCCCTTTGCTGTCCTTTTACCAGTCTGTACTAGCAGATAGGAAAGACTGTGAAAACACTAATAACTAGTTATAATAACTAGATCCCTAATCATTAAACCCAAGGTTGGAAACTTTACAAAGCAACGCTTGAAATAATTCCACAACACATAAAATAGGTATTAGAAACGTCGATTTCGTTTCAAAATCGCCGTAATAATTTCAAACAACTTTGGTTTTTCCGATGTCACGCTCTTTTGTTAGAAGAGAGTAGAGAAACATTACCAATCGTCGAATGATGAACGGTTATGATGTCATGATGGTCGAATGATGAATGGGGTTATCTATTAAGCAACGGATCAATAATTGGGTTATGGATTCGAGGAAGCTATATGCCATACTCACTTGTTTTTTACTACGTAGGTAGGTAGTAAAAAACAAGTGAGTATGGCATGGCATATATGCCATTTATAGCCATATATAGCTATATCTAGCTTCCTCGTATCCATAACCCAATTATTGATCCGTTGCTTAATAGAAACCCCAATAATCAATCTCTGAGTGAGTACCATACACTACTATAAATTTCATCAAATTTCATCAATTTAAGATAGTTTTGAATTTTTAGAATCGATTGAGACCACCCAGAGCTCTGTAGGATCAACCCTTCGCTCCCTATGGAAATTTAAGGCTTGGTCTTACTATAAATCACAAAACACGAGTGGGAATCGCAAAAGAAGCTTAATCTCCGTTCAAATTTTAGCTGACCAAAATGCGACCGTTGTTCGTATCTTCGAGTTTTACTCAGTTCTGCGTCCTTAGCAATTCTTCGAATTGAATGTGAAGCGTTTATTTCGTCAAAATAAACTTCATTGTGAAGCAAAAATAAGGTTGGTAGAAGGTGGAAATGGCGAGTGATCTGCACAGAAACACAATAAACCTTTGAGTAATAATTTGCAGCGTTTTTAATCATGTATGCAGTAGTTACGGTGACGAGGAAGCTATGTGGCACACTCGCTTGGCAGGCTTATTCTGTTTTTCACCTTGAAAAGAGTACACAAAGAATCCGCTACCTTGGTAGAATCGGAAGCAACATCAGGGAGTCAACTAATGTTCTATCCACAGTGATAACAGATTTTTTTAAAAACTTCAATGTTGCATCACTTCCAATGTTGGTGGAATCTGTTGGTAAATGTCGAGGCCGCTGAGTTGACAGTTAGCTGAGCCAACTGTACCCTTTCCCCCTGATTGGAAGCTTTCATTATAGGTACACTCATTCCAGAAAGGAATTAAAACGGTAGTAAAATGTGGACGGCTACCTGCATGGTACCTACTGGATATCCAACAGAACTTGATAGATGTGTGGTAGCGGCATCAACCAGTACAAGAGCAGCAGGAAGGTCTAAAATGAAAAACGTGAGTGGAAAATATGATTTTTGATAACTTTGTTTTAACCTTGAAAAGTGAAAACAGTGCCTGCGTTACCTTGGTAAACAAAATTCTATATTAAATTTTTACCAAAATTCTAATGTTGTAAAATTTGCTGAATCCCAAGCTGTACAGTTACTAACGTCAATTTCTAGGATCTTTTTCTTTGTAGTAACACGTGGTTTCCTGCCATCTAATCAACATGATAACACTAAAAGTTAATATTATGTAGAGCTAAAAAGTCTGCCACATAATAATTTTGTCAACTTGATATCCACAATCATGTTGGCAACTTATTGAATTGACAAACATCACACTATTAAAAAATTTTATTTCCGATTACGTAGATTTGGTTTTCATTCAACACAGTCATGATCCTCGTCAATTATGATTAAATTGCCAATCAGTCATCTGGAGCCGTCGACTTCCCTCCAAATTTGGGAACAATCAATTTACAATAAAGTTTTACCGTCCACAGAATTGAGTTTAAAAATTCATTTCCCTGGAATGAAGACCATCAAATTCCCTAGCAGAATATTGCTTTAACATGGAGTTGAATAACATTCAGTAAGCCTGTATTTTCAGTTTGGGCATCTTTTATGACTCAAAATTAAAAGAGTGACTATTCTTCACGTTACGGTTTTTACGGTTTGTAAAAAGTGAGTAGATAGGGTCGAGAAAGTCGAGTTTCTTAGTGTAACAGTAACTAGCACCTTATTATGACGAGAAGGGGATTTCACGATATTATCACAAAACAATTCAAAATTGAATTGTCTAGAAAATGAAAGAAATGGTGCAATAAATTTTGTTGCTCATATCGGCACGCTTGACCCATTATTCGCTATGTAACATAGGTCACATTTCGGAAAAATCATGCATGTTGCGTTATAAACGAGACGATTTTCTCCTTCATCGACTAATTTACATAGAAATCTTATAAATTAATTCTATTTCAAGTTACGGCTTCTACCTACCACCTAAAATGATGGCCTCGTATTAAAATGATTTTATGGGGTAACATTGTTTCCAAGCCCAGTTGTAGGCAAATCGACAATATGTCGTGAGATAACCAACTGCTCCATCGTCGTTGTAATTACGCAGTGTCCTACATGTATCGGATTTTTAAAGCTTCTTTTACATCCAATTTATGACTTGTGGAATAATTTATTCTGACGCCCGTTCTGACTGGCGCCGCGTAAGCTCGTCAGACCCAGTTGGGAGTCGACATCAATTTTTCCATTCGTTAAAGCTCTCCATCGCTTGTCAGATAGATTATGAAGTGATGAGGACAGAAAACGTTCAAGTAGTTGCGAGAAAGGCGTTGTTGACTCTCTATGTGAACCTGATGTGTCTACGAGCTTTGATATCCCGCTAGTGACGATAGACCCAAGATCGGCCTTATGCCTATGTGTTGGGCTATTGCTTCCGAGTCTAGCTGGTAGCATCTAGGTAGCTGAAGCATTATTTTCACTTTTCAAGGTTAAAAAAAAGTCCTCCAAGTCTTTTTACGTTTCAGGTCTTCCTGAACAATTTTGGTTTCGTGTCTGTGTGTCTGTCACGAAATCGTTGAAACGGGCATAACTATAAGAAGAAAAATAAGTTTGAATGCGAATCCGAAGAAATAGAGAGTTGTGGATACCTTCATTATTAAATGTGATTACTGGTTGCTAAGACGCAAAACTGAGTACAACTTGTAGAAACGAACAATGGTCGTATTTTGGTCATCTAAAATTTGAAAGAGAGATTAAGCCTCTTTTGCGAGTTACACTCGTGTTTCTGATTTATCGTTAGTCCAACCCTTCTCAAGTCCAACCAAATCCTCAAGGGGAGCGAAAGGTTGGTCCTACAGAGCTCTGGGTGGTCTCTTTAGATTCTAAAAATTCAATACTATAAATTTATGAAAAAAACATACCTTAATACAAACATTTTTTTGAGCTAGTTTCTTGAAAATTTTAACCATTATTTTTACCCCTTAGAAGTGGTTGACATCAAGCAAAAGCTCCGGGTCACAACTAGATCCCAAATGAAGCCCATATTATACCAAATTTCATCGAAATCAGTCCATGGGAACTAAGGAAAGTGTCGCTACGTACCGACAAATTTTGAGGGGTTGTTTGGGGGATTTTTTTTTTCTTGGTCGGTTCCAAAGGTTCATTATTGAAAAAAATGATCATGGTTTTCAGCGCACTACGTCAGTAGCACTGAGTTTTCGGGGTTGAAAATTTAGCGATAAACTATCATTAGAGGTCTAGCTGTGTACTACGTCGAATTTTGAGTTTTGCCTTTTAAGGAGGGGAAGGGGGGGGTTAACTCTTAAAAAACGTGCGTTTTCGGGCATAAACTTCCTAGACCTCAATTTCCAACCGATTAGGGTGTTTCTTTTTTGGTTCGAATCAGAAATTATTTCGGTTCCTTTACTGCTTACTAATTGTATCCAAACTTTGAAAGGGAGAGAAAATTCTCAATATACCTCTGGATTTTCATGAATTATTCTTTGCGCCACCGTGAAACAAATCAGTGGTGCCACCATGGTGCCAGGTCACCAGAAACCACATATTTCGTGGGTGTTTATGTGTTTCACCTTGAATACGGATATAAAATATTACGGACCTCCTAAACAGATAAAAGTTCACCGTTGCGACGTATGCTTGCTTCGGTGCCAGTCTGGCACTATTGGTGGGGGGGGTGAACTCGAATCCGCATGTTGGGTATCGTAGATCATGGATTTTAAAATGCTGTTCAAATTTGAGGCTTTCATGCCACGAAATATGTTATGGCGTCTAAGGGGGGAAGTCCAATACTTCCAACTCATAATACGAATATTGCTCACCAAGTGGTTTAAATTGACCTAATGCTTATCCGATGGGACGTCCTCTGGAATGCATGCATTACTTAACAATAAGTTAAGGTGGTGTCAGTCGGTCGCCGTTCGTTTCTCGTTCCGGGTTAGTATTTCTCCCAATTACCGGCCCTCAAACTTTAAAAATTGTACCTAAATTTGAAATTTTCAAAGATTTTTGCAATTCTTTAGAGCATCTGCCTAGGGAATTGAAAAACTAAAAGATTGCCGCTGGAATCTTCAAAATCGAAAAAAAATTCCCGGCGGAATGTGGGAAAAATTGTTTACTCAATTAGGGTTTTCCCACATTCCGCCGGCAATTGGTAATTATTGTTAGATTTTGATGATTCCAGCGGCAATTTTTTAATTTTTCAATTCCCTAGGCAGATGCACTAATAAATTAGAAAATCCTTGAAAAATTTACGTACAACTTTTAAGTTTGGTAATTGACAGAAATACTATCCCGGAACGAGGAACGAACGGCGACCGACTGAGACCCGAGTCGATTGGACAACACATACAATTTTTTCTTTTAATAACAACATTTTTGTTATTAACAAAGTTATGTTAATAACAATGTTTTCCGCTAACATTTGGCCTGTAAGCACCTTAGAGTAGCGACGTGAACGGAAATTTTTCGAACGGAATTTTTTGAATTTGTCGAAAAGCGACAAAAAGACCCCAGTCCGTCATGTTGTGGCACCCTGAATTCTTGGCAGGCGATTTTGTTTACCAAGTGATTCAACATGATGTTTACATCAAAACTAGAAGCCTTCTCGGTAGTTGGAGGAGGGATGGAGTTCAAAACATTTTATTTATATATTCAAAATGATGAGTTGTTTTCGGGAGAGGACGATGGACCCGCAACTTGGGGACCTGAAATAATCTCGTTGCGTCATAACCCGTCTCCGCAAGACTCCGACCTCGCGGTAACTTGACACCCCAGAGGCCCTTGAACCAGCCCCCCCCCCCTTCCCGTTCAAATTAATAAATACTTAACAAAAACGAAAAAACGAAATAAAAAGCTTAGGCCCACGAAAAAAATGGTTGAAAAACGACCAAGAATGAAATTGATAGGAGGAAGAAAAGGGTTTAAGGGGGGTGTAGTACAAGAGATAAAACGGCGCCAGCGTTTGAGGCAGACGCGGGGCGGCGGCGTCGCGATAAATTAATTCCAATAAGTTGTGGAGGCACCGAGTCCCTTTTTCCACCCGCAGACTTGCAGGCCAGGCGCCAGGGGCCCCGTGCCTTCAACTTCTTGTTCTTGTTTCACGGCTTCTTCGACCATTTTGTTACCCTTAAATGACTGTCGTGTATTCTGCCTCCGTAAATGGTCTGCCTCCTCTCCAGGCACCTCGTCAAAACATCTGTCAGTGATTTGGACCGATTTTGGTTACCTAGTTATTTTCAGGAATGAACCTCTGGTGATAAATAGGTATAACTGAAATTAAACATATTATATGAAATGAAACACATCGATATACCAATCAAATGACACTATCGTGAATGAAACGTGAGATACACTAACCATTAGAAGGGTTAATAAATGAATATGGACAATCAAATTAGTACAAGACCAAATTTTTATTGATTTGAAGCTTATCCTTAACCCTTAACTTGACAAGAAAATTCAAGGTCGACCAATCGCTTCAATAATTTGGTTTATTCGTGCCTAATACGCTCAGAAACAAACGGAAAATGGTTCAATAAAATCATTATGGTTCCCTTTTTTAATTAATTTTATTGGTTATCTTTTTTAATTAATTTTATTGGTTATGATAGTCGGTAGGCCATCAATAAGATCTTAGGCCATTGCAATCGTCAAATTTAAAAATATTGCTTTAAAGCTCCAGTGGCCCCGTACTTTCAACTTCTTGTTTTGACATGGATATGTCTTAGTTCTGGGGGTCATTCCAAAATTTTCGATACACAAAACAATGCAACGTTTTTTGTCTGATGACGAACATTTCATCAAAATCGGGTGAGAAATGTAGAGTTTATGGCTGCAACATTGATTTCACGTTTACGAATGCGCAGCGGCTACTATCAATCTGGGGGCAATGATTTTCATAGGGAGATATTTACACGCCAACCCCGCAAAATCTCTGAAGATTCCATCGAATTCGGGGGGAAAATATTTATAATGTAACTGTTTACGCATAATAATATTATGCATAATAATAATAATAATAATAATAATAATAATAATAATAATAATAATAATAATAATAATAATAATAATAATAATATGCATAATAATAATATTATATTATATTATAATATAATATAAATTTACGCATGCACACTGGCTAATATAAGTACGGGGGCGATGATTTTCATAGGGGACCCTCACCATCCCAATCCTCACAACATCTGAAAACTTCATCGAAATCGGAGAGTAAATGTGGTTCCTTCATATGGAAATTTGATCACTGGTTGCTAAGGACGCAAAACTGAGTACATACGACTCAAAGTAACGAAAACGATCGCATTTCGGTCAGATAAAATTTAAACGGAGACTAACCCTCTTTTGCGATTCACACTCTTGTTTCTGATTTATCGCAAGTTCGACCCTTAAGTTCTCGTAGGGAGCGAACGGTTTGTCCTATAGAGCTCCGGGTGGTCTCAATCGTTTCTAAAAATCCGTACTATTTTAACAATGCCTTTATTTTGGAGTTTTCGAGCTAGGGCACTCTTGAAAATTTCAACCCTTATTTTTCACCCCTTAGAAGTGACTGACAATAACCAAAAGCTTTGGCACCACGGAGTACGGACGGGTTTTTTCATTCGATTCTCGGATTCTACATACTTTGAAAAGTAAAACATCAAATTTTGAGGGGGAGGGGTCAACTTTTTTTCTTGCTCTATTCAAGTAGTTTATTATTGGAAATAATAAACCAAAATATTTTTTAAATATCAAAACCAACTGTTTTGGCCACCAAACGGAAAAACCTCGGGAAAATCCAAAATACTTGATTTACTCAGCCATTAGTGGAAGAAAACTACGCGTGTTTTTGACCCACGTTAATGGTGTTTTCATTATCTCTTCATGAATTCCATTTGCTTGACATCACAGACTACGCAGATCTCACTCGTAGGTAAAGTAGTTAATGCGGTATCCAGATTGACTAAGGTAGCCGTGGACCACTCCAAGGACTCACAACCCGGAGGTTGGCGTAACAGCCTGCACCCATTATGCATATTCATCTGCTCTGGCCTTCGCAATCTTCCTATAATCCCCCGCCAGCGTTTTCTTGATCAACGGAATCGAGTTCAAAGAACTGACACCGCTTTCTTAACCGCAACACTTTTTTTTCGTTTTTAATCCGAACTACATCTCAATTTCGAGTCTCTTCGCCTCTCAAGAGGAGTGACGAGTTTGTTATTTTGTTCTTACATTAAAACGTCTGCAAAATTGGAAGGACAGTTAAGTATTTAATCACAATGCAAAACGCAGACATACTACGCATAAATCAGAAGTTACAATTATGATTTTATGATTACGATCGGTGCACTAATAAATTCCATCACACCATCAAGTTGATAGTTTTAAATCTATGTTAATTGAGAATATGGGATTTTACACAATTTACATTCAAAATTCACGAATTATCATTCTGGAACCAACTACTCTCCAAATTTGAGCAAAATTTACGAATTAATCGAAAAAAAATAATGTTTTAGAAAAATCAAGTGACATGTGTGACATTTATGTGCTTTGATGATAGTTTGTAGTCTATATTTTTTCGGCTATACAGGGTGTCCAAATAACTACGCTCCCCCCATTTATATTCTCTAATAATTGTGGACGGAAGAAAATCGGACCATCGTCGAATATTGAGACGAATATTTCCGTTGTATTGGACTGATATTAGAGTCGTACGAGTATACACGCTCCCTACTCTACTACGTTTTTCCATTCCATTGTACCTAAATAATATCAAGATCTTCAGACAAATTGGACTGGGAGTGATGGAAGAACATCTTTTAATGATCCTTCCTATCAATGAGTTGTTTCTCTTCATCTTCAGCAACATTTTTTGGCGATTTCGATTTTTGGTTTATTATTTTCAACAATGAACCTTTGGAATCGACCAAGAAAAAAAATTGTCAACACCCCCTCAAAATTTGATGGTTTACGTTTCAAAGTAGAATCCAAAAATCGAATAAAACTTTGGCCGTCCGTCTGCCGTAGGCGGCACTTTCCCCACTTAGCATTGACCGATTTTGATGAAATTTGGTATGTGGGCTCCATTTGGAGTTTAATTGTGCCCCGAAGATTTTGGTTGATGTAGGTCACTTCTAAGGGTTCAAAACTGAATTTTAAAATTTTGAAAACGCTCTAACTCAAAAAATTTTGATATAAAGGTATCGTTTTCCTTCAATTTAATATTCTATAGAATTTTTAGAATTTTTTGAGACCACGCGGAGCCTTGTAAGACAAACCGTTCGCTCCCTACGAGAATTTAAAGGTTGGACGTACGATAAATCAGAAACACGAGTGTGAATCGCAAAAGAGGCCTAATCTCCGTCAAATTTTAGCTGACCGAAATGCGATCGATGTTTTTCTTCATGTTGGATGGTTGGTGGCTTTGCAGACGAGTGATGTAAATAATAAATATAAATAATAAATAATAAATTATGTATAAAAATAATAAACCATTGTGTAATAATTTGCAGCGTTTTTCTTGCCCGAGTCCACAAGTTCATTATTTTAAATAATTTTTAATACTAAACAATAAATAAAAATTTAATATAGCTAGTCATCCATCTGGCTTGATACAGCAGTATCCTAACAGGTAATCTGACCTGGAACTATGGCATCTTTTCCTGAAAACCTGACCGAACTCGTGACACTTGAATGACTTGGGGGAGTCAAATAAAAATAACGAAAATATCTATCAAATAGTAGTATTCTTGGGTACTTAGCTGACTGATGACAAACATAGGTATTGTAGGTGCCGTTTGTGACAACTAAGAGACGTCCTCAGATTTCGTGCAGGAAGGCCCTCGTCTGTTGGGATGATTCAGTACCTACCTACCTAGTTTTCTCCCGTTATACGATAGAAACCTTACTTGGAACGCTGCGATGAGGCGGTAAACGGCAACGACCCATAAAAAGGCCAAAAGGGCTCCATTGCATTCGAAAGGATCACTAATCCTCAGGCTCATATAATTCGCGGACCCCAGCTTGACAGAGCGGCGTGCGATACGAAGATTTAGCTTTGCTTTATGAGAAGTTAAGTCCCCTCTTCTTCGCACTGATTGGTCGAGCGACCCTTCGCCCAAGTCCGGGCTTCCTCGAAAAAGCGTCCTCCTTCGGCTCATTTACACTTCCCTACCCCCCACTTTTACGGCTCATATTTCATTCTTTTTAGGACAATAACTTTCCCACCCCGACAAACCGTCCGAGCTGTCTGAACGAGGGACGAAGTTATCTTATCCCAAATATACGCGTGACTTCCAAAATGGTTTTCATATCTTGAATCGGGCATACTCGAAAAAGTGAGAATTTTCAAAATTAATCTGAACATTATTGATGTATGCTGTGATTACATGGGTATGTGTGTGACCAAGAGTTATCATTGGTCTAATCTGAATCTCTTCAGGTTTGGAACATAATTATGTATCTCTTATTTCAATCAGGATTTGACGTACAGAATCTTAATTCGTAAAAAGAGGTGCCGTCATACGGGGTCGCTTTGCTCCGGTTTTTTAATTTTTTTCAGAAACTATCATTTTTTTCTTTACTTGATTCACATAAAAAAATTCCATTTTTGGATCAACGTCAAGTAGGTACTTCCTATTAACAGAACCTGACGTCACAAATGTTGATACATCTTTTAAAAGTTGAATATTTTTTGTTGAAACTTGGAGCAAAGTTACCATGATGACTTTGCTCCAATTTTAGAATGCAACTGAAAACCAACCTCTAATGAATCTTGGTGCATTTTAACCCCGTCCATTGGAATAATTGGGCCATCTATACACAGGAAAACACGAACAAAAATGTATTTCCTCAAAATTTTAAGTTTAAAACAATTTTCCAATTGAATTTCAATTTTTTTATACAAAATAGTATGACTTTCATAGTTTAATGTGAAGTTCAAGTGAAGAAACACTTATTAAATTGTAAATGAGATCAAAGGAAGGAATATTTCAACTAGTAAAATTGTACTTATCATCTACATTGTATCATTTAAATGATGCTTCCGTGAAAAAAGAAAACTTATTTATGTTCCTTGGTAGAAAGAACTACTTAAAATTAGGAACACACCAAAAACACTTGGAATTTGGCAGGCAAGTGGTAACTCAATAACTCAGGCACTTTGGTAAACCATAAAAAAACTTCAAATTGTAAAATCTCGTGCAATGTCTCATCCATTTAATCCTTGTAGGGTCTAGCACCTGGTGTCCTCGACCTAAGGCATCTTGTCAACAACGAACAAACAAAAACGGGATTAAATTCAGTACAGGGTTACAAACAAATACAAACTTCCGTGTAAATTCCAACTGAAATAATGGGGTTTCTTCGTTCGAAAACATTGGTGCCAAGTCACCCCACTATTCGGAGCAAAGTTACCATCCGACTTTTTAGTTGATTGCAACCACAGAAACCAGTCGAAAAGGAAAAACTCACTGAAATTCTGAATCAGCATAAAAATTATAATAAGAGAATAGTGTTACTAACCTCCTGTGATAAATACGTTGGCGTGTAGCTGAGAAATTTCGGGACAGACTTAGAACAAGATTTCAACTGCACTACAAAAGCTATGTGCCACACCCAATTGGCAGACGTTTTCATATGTAGCTACATTGCCAAGATATCGATGGGTCGGGCCACTGTATGGATATTGCCTTTAAGATACTGATGCTCATGTTGCATTTAACCAGAACCTTCACCAAACTCTTAAGATCAATTTTAGAAATTAGGTTGGAAAATTCTATAGATAAAAAGTTGGTAGGTAAACTGAGGTGATCACTAAACCATTCCAATCGTGTTGACGTTTTCGCCAACTCAAACACAAACGGTAGATACAGCTTTCGTACAAGTACGCAACCACGAGAGACATTTTATGTCTTATGTTTAATAATTGAGAGCTTTCCAATGAGTGGTGAACGATTTTTGTGGGGTGGAAAATGAGGAAGTTAGTTTTCCCTAGGAACGATTGGTTGTACGTGAAAATCATCAGAAATTTCCGCGTAACGCTCCCCGCGTGACGATCCCCGCGTGACGATTTTTCATTTATGTGCCATAGTAAAGACATAAAATGTCAAAAACGGCAATGCAACGAGTATGAAACAGTCGTGGAAGATTATTCTTCACATGGAAGTTTTTGACATTTTCATGTCTTTGCTTTGGCACATGGACTGAAAAATCGTCACGAGAACTAAGCAAATCTTGCTCACGCGACTAATAAATAAAATAGACTCACTGTGTTGCGTAGAGAACAATCAACAATCTTACATTTTGCTTTGGCACATGAACTGAAAAATCGTCATGAAAACTTTGATGCGTAGTGTTGTCAACAAACTTGTTGTGTAGTGGTTGACATGAAAATGTCCCAATGTGTTGCAGACTCGTATGCAAGCATTTCGAATCGAGTGTGATTTCACTATCAAGAGTCCAAGCAGAGTGATGTGTTTTGCATCTATGCCCAACAAAAACATCACTGGAGCGCTACGGTCGGATGAAGACAAAAGAATGACGTCACTCTCAATGATTTTCGGATTTTGGAGCAAAGTTACCTCAAAGGGAGCAAAATACATAGTACAGTATTTCGAACATTTCTTGCTCCAATCCTGGAAGGAAATAAAGTGTTAAGTCCATAACATTTTTGAATCGCCTTGTAAATAGCTGGGTACTGTAGTATCGCTGATTGACTAAAACGGGCGAAACTCTACAAATGAAAAAATTTTGATTTTTCATGAATGCCATAGGGTTTTTGACATTTTCATGTCTTTGCTCTGGCACATAGCACAAAAAACTGTCACGAAATTGCGTAACGAAATTGTGTTACAGTGCCTTTATAATGATTTCCGCTTACAACGACCCCGTTGTTAGGTTTGTTCCTTTTCTACACTTTTTAACCCACAAAAATCGTTCACCACTCCTTGGAAAGCTCTCGATTTAACGAACATTTTCATGTTCTCCATAACATATTGACTATACGAATAGCGGAGCTATGGGCATAACTGTTCTCATATTTTGTTTACAAGCTAATGATCGTGAGTGTAGAAGATAATTAATCCGGAATCGTCTATTTTATTGAAATTAGGTACCTACCTCTTAATATTAATAATTGTGTCAATTTGTAACATAATATATCTACACTCTTTCTTAGTACCTACCTCTTTACATGGTACCTACCTCTCCTATTAATTGTTGGTAGTTGACATAGGTAAAGACATGAAAATGTCCCAATGCGTAGCAGACTCGTATGCAAGCGTTTTATCAAATTATCGACGAAAAATGAATTTTTATTAAATTTTTGTTTAACGACTTGATGAGTTTGACTGCCAAATCGCAACAAGTGGTCCTTCGAACGACGAATCAGTGGAAAGAAAGAGAAAAATAAGAAATGAGCGAACGAACTAGAATTGAAGAGAAACGAAGAATGGAAAAGAGAAGAGAACGAAATAGAGAAAGAATTAATAGAATGAAAATGTTGGATGAAGAACTTGATAAGATTGAAGAGAAATACCACAAGGAACAAATGGAGATAGAGGAAAGAGAAAAAGAAATGGAATTCCGACTAAAATTTGAAATGAAGAGATTAGAACGAGAAATGAAATATTAATATGAAGGTTGTAGTACAGATAGTGAACTTTTTACTTATTCGTTCGTTGAATATTACATAGCAATCACTTTGACGACAGCCCAAACCAACTAACTCTCGTATCAGGAAAATTAAATATTTCACGAAACTACAAATCAGATCTACAAGGTCAGATAGCGATGAAATACATCTGGAGGCTAAATTACGAAAACCCTGCAAATACCATGATACTGATCCATGACTATGTACTTACCATATTTCAACAATCACAGCTCAAGTTCATACATCCTTCATGTTATACAGTACATTTAACTGAAAGGAGTGGAATGAATGCAGTTTTGGAACCAGTATCGAGCCATTCGAACCTGACGTGCCAGTCGTGACCAGTGAAATATGACGATTAGAGTCTATGGATGTATTCCCTGCATGTCTCACAATCGTTTCTGACAGCGTGAGCGAACCAGTCGTTAAAATGCGGTAGCTCATTACAGGACGTCAACTGCATTGCAGTCGTAAGGCACGAAAATGATTTGTGAGTATGTGGCTCACCGAGAAAAACCTCTTCTTTTTATTATCCCCCACCCTTTCTCCGTCCTTCGTCTTGAAGTGTAATTCTCCACACGTCCCTAATTCCAGGAGACGGGCCCGTTTTCACCCTAGGAGGCTGTGATTAGGTTCGGGATGGTTAGCCGCAGGAATGCACGACCCGTCCTGGGGTGTTCCTGTCGTGACTTCGGCGAGGGTGTCCAATCCCACACGTTCTGTTCTCCCATCCTCAAGCTCAAGATAACATCAATCATTGACGCCTTGCCGAAGCACAATACCGATTTGTTAGGCCTCTCCTTCCTCACCTTCTTCAGACCAGTTTCTCAAGGCTGCCATTGTCAAAACCAAAGAATATAGTAAAGCTTAACTTAAACCTTCAAACTCAGCAACGTTTCAGCTTTTCTTTCAGCTCCATGCTTTAATGAAATATCTATTCATAAATATGTAGCTTTGATGATTTTGGTTTATTTTTTCAATAATAAACCTTTGGAATCGACCGAGAAAAAAAATTTTTAACACCCCCTCAAAATTTGATGGTTTACGTTTCAAGGTACGTAGAATCCAAAAATCGAATAAAAATTTGGCCGTCCGTACGCCGTACGCGGCACTTTTGCCACTTAGTTGACCGATTTTGATGAAATTTGGTATGTAGGCTCCATTTGGGGTCTAGTTGTGCCCCGAAGATTTTGGATGATATAGGTCACTTCTAAGGGTTCAAAAATAAATTTTGAAAACGCCCTAACTCAAAAAATTTTGATATGAAGGTAGTGTTTTTCCTTCAATTTAAGATTCTATAGAATTTTTAGAATTTTTTGAGACCACTCGGAGCTCTGTAGGACGAACCGTTCGCTCCCTACGAGAATTTAAGGGTTTTACGTATGATAAATCAGAAACACGAGTGTGAATCGCAAAAGAGGCCTAATCTCCGTTCAAATTTTAGCTGACCGAAATGCGATCGATGTTTTTCTTCATGTTGGATGGTTGGAGGCTTTGCAGACGAGTGATCTATATAAAAATAATAAACCATTGTGTAATCATTTGCAGCGTTTTTATCTTTTAATCTTTTATCAACGAGTTTCTGAACTCTTTCCAAAAACTCGACAACTCGAGCCATGAGCATCATCGCGGTATACGGCGTACAAGAGGCAATCCAGTTCTTGCTGGCATCGGACACGAATTATATTCCAGGGAACGTCCCATTAGATAAGAAGAAGTTCAATTTATTACAACGTAAGCGATAAAATATGCATTTTTATTTATCTTACCTATTACAAAGCACTGAGCCCAAAACATGATATTTGGGAAATATTATCCCCCACTTGCCTCCTCCCAACAATAATTTCTTGACTCTGAAGTAATGTGAAACTGTGAAGTATTTTGTGTCGATAAAATAAGAAACTAGGAAATCGGTTGAGAATTGAGGACAATGTAGGTATCGTCAGAATACTCCAAATTATCAGTAATTAACAGTTTCTCCCCCCTGAACTCGAAATATAAAATTCTGGGACTTAGTGCACAACTAGATAAATCTCCTCGTTGTACAAAAAATGAACCATGCAATTAGAAAATAAGGCCTGGGCATAGTACAAACGATTTTGTCACATACTTCTACACATACACTTACAGGCATACACGTATAGTTTTGGTTTATTATATTCAATAATGAACCTTTGGAATCGACCAAGAAAAAAAAAGTCCCCCCCCCCTCCCATCAAACTTTGTTGGTTTGCGTTTCAAGGTACGAAGAATCCGAAAATCGAATAAAAAATGTTCCGTCCGTCCGCTGTCTGCCGTACGCGGCACTTTCCTTAGTTCCCATGGACCGATTTTGATGACATTTGATAAATGGGCTCCATTTGGGGTCTAGTTGTGCCGCGAAGCTTTTGATTGATGTCAGTCACTTCTAAGGGTTGAAATCTTGAAAACGCCCGAGCTCAAAAAATTTTGATCTAAAGGTATTCTTTTTACATGTATTCAAGACAGTATTGAATTTTTCAGAATCGGATGAGACCACCCGGACCTCGGTAGGACCAACTGTTCGCTCTTTATGAGCTGTTCGTTTCTTGGAGTTGTACTCAGATTTGCGTCCTTAGCAACCATTTTTTTTAAATTGAGTGTGAAGAGTTCATTTCATCAAATTAAACTTGAATGTGAAGCGAAATTAGGTTGGTAGGTAGTAGATGGCAAAAATTGTGTTCTTTGCAGGCGAGTGATCTATCAGAAAAATAATAATAATAATAATTTTTTGTGTAATAATAATAATAATTTTTTCCGCAGTTGTTGATTCAGAATGGTATAAAATAGATTTGTATGTGGTTATTTTTTTCTGTTTAGTGTTGTCCTCCTTCACCCCAGATTTATTGCATAAGGACGCTTAAGTCTCAGTGTGGGGCTATCTAAAAACTCGTCACCGTCAAGCTAAGATAAGGTTTTCTTCTCGCTTCGATATTTAGAAGAAATCAGCATCTGTTTTGATAGAAGAATAACCATAAAAATGATTTGGAAATGTTGAGGATGAGGAATAGCATAAGGGATATTGAGATAGAACTCTCCTACTTAGTCAATGAAATGCAAATTTCTAAATTCAGGTAAAGTAGTAGTCGATTGTAGTCCAAAATCTGTTGAAATCAAAGACCAAGACAGTGCACACAAGATTCAGTTGGAAAACGCAAACACACACCCACAGACATAATATGTATATATTATGTGGTATATTATACCAATGAGTTTTCTTGGATTTGGATTCAGGATGGTAAGGAACGGAATTTCACCTCTAGTTTTGCCCGTTGTAGCAATTTGTGGACTAACTGGCAGACACGAAACCAAAAACTGTTCAAGAAGGACTAAATAAAAACGTGAAATGCAAATGTAGATTTTTGCTTCCTCACTATTTAGATTGGGAAGCTTTAGTGCAGCAGGTTGAAAAGTGTAGGTAACTCCAAAATCAAAATTTCCACTCGCATTTTGCATTTCAGTCTTTCTGAATCTCTTTGGTTCTTTGTAAGGTATCCACTAATATATTATTATTTAGTAAGCCTTGCAGTAACTCCCATAATCGTCTATGCACAAATTATAACGTCCTGTGTTCCAGTCTATCTCCAAGAAAAATCTTCAACATAATCACGAACGACTTCTTTTAAATCGTCTTGTTTTTAAACTCAGAAATCAATCAACATGATCGTGAAAGTACAGGTTCAAATTGGGAAATTTATCTGTGGAATGACTAACTCTATCAAATTTAAAGAAAGCTACCTACGTTTTCAATTTTGGTAGGTGGATGGAAAAATTAATGAATTGAAAACATATGAATAATAAATACATAATGATCAAAACCAAAATTCTCTTTTGAATTTACAGTGTTAGAATTTCTTGAAAGTTCATGATTCCCACAAATCATTGTAATAGGCGAAACTAGGTAAAGGTACGATCTTACAGCCCGATTTCGTCCTAATTAACCGGTAATAATTTACTTCTCTTTAGATATAATCGGTCTTGTGAGGCAACATAATTATTTCTAGTTTATTTCAGGAGAGCAGTACAGTTTGTTACAATGAGTATCTAAAGTGTAAAAGCCGTAGTAATTTGCCTTGCATCTATAATAGGCTCCCAAGTCTGGAGCGTGAGATAAGAGCTCCTCGGATGATCTTCATTCGCGTGAGATAAACCGCCAATCTGTCCTCTCTTCGAGCTCACTTTAGATAATATAATCAAAGAAGATGGGCCGTAGTTATACCGTGCACTTCATATACACTCCCTCATTCAAACGAGGGTTCTCAATGAACCCTTTGAAGTGGCAAACACTCAAGTCGCACCTACTGAAGAGAAAAACAAATTCAGGATCTCCGCTCATTCGAACAAATCTCAGATAGGCATCACGGATTAAACAGTAGGATTTATGCATGGTGTAAGAATGATGCGTTGAACCGAGGGATCTGTTCTAGAGGAAGCCTTACAAAATAGCACTTCACTATAACCGGCCGCTTTGTCTAGCACACCAAAATATTATTATTTATAGCCTTTAGAGAAAGTTAAATGATAATTCCCCGTAATTTTTTGCCTGGAATTTGACATTTTGGTTTATTATTTTCAATAATGAACCTTTGGAATCGACCAAGAAAAAAAATGTTTTAACACCCCCTCAAAATTTGATAATTTGGGAAAAACAAAAACAAAGCAAAAACAAAATTTGGTAATACGCGGAATCCAAAAATGGAATAAAAATTTGGCCGTCCGTCCGCCGTACGCCGTACGCGGCACTTTTGCCACTTAGCATTGACCGATTTTGATGAAATCTGGTATGTAGGCTCCATTTGAGGTCTAGTTGTGCCCCGAAGATTTTGATTGATGTAGGTCACTTTTAAGGATTCCAAAATCAATTTTGAAATTTTGAAAACGCCCTAACTCAAAAAATTTTGATATAAAGGTATTTTTTTCCTTCAATTTAAGATTCTATAGAATTTTTAGAATTTTTTGAGACCACCCAGAGCTCTGTAGGACAAACCGTTCGCTCACTACGAGAATTTAAAGTTTGGACGTACGATAAATCAGAAACACGAGTGTGAATCGCAAAAGAGGCATAATCTCTATTCAAATTAAAGCTGACCGAAATGCGATCGATGTTTTCCTTCATGTTGGAAGGTTGGTGGCTTTGCAGACGTGTGATCTATATAGAAAAATAAAAAATAATAAACCACTGTGTAATAATTTGCAGCGTTTTTAGCACGAACTCGAAACGTCCTTTACGGGGTACTTCGGTCATGATAGCCATTTACGTTGATATTTTGGTTGGGTAGTACTGAAGAGGCATTTGTCAGACATTTGGGCATTTTTAACATGTTAGCCATTGGGTAGTTTCCCATGGATTTATTTTTACCTGAGTTTGGTGCTGTAGATTGTATCTGCTTTCCGAGACGGTGATAAATTCGCGAAACGGTATTGTTTGATACCTCTGAAACCCAAGCCCCATCCATGGCTCCATCTCGCAGGCGGCCTTCAGACAGCTTCTCTCATTCACCTTTTTAATCCGGCGACGATCAAACGAAATGCGTTGTTGAGACGTCCTTGGACTTTGAACGAACACATAGGTTGGGTAGATAGGTTACGGAGTAGAATATCCAAAAGTAGCACGGCCGCTTGCTTCGCTCGCTTATCCAACAGAATAATACTGAAATTGGTCATCCTGGAGGTTCACACTTCACTTCGTTGTCAAGGGAGCAATGACTATTTCAAGATACGCGAAAATCCATGTATACTATGGGTAGATACACTCAGCTCGGTCTTACTTGTGTACTTGTTTAAATACTTCCCACCCTATTGGCTTTGTTTATATTTTGTCTTTCTTTACACATATACTTCCGATCCTGATCTCCATAACTAGCAAGTATCATACAAATTTCCTTACAGAAAGGGTACATTGGGTAATTAACCATCCCGATGAGAGACGGAAAAAAATGTCCCTAAACTTAAATAAAAAATCTGTGCCAAAACATTCCTTTTCACGAAGAAGATACTAGTTATCCCAACTATTTTGTATCAGACTTTTCGGAAGACATGTAAATAAAAAACAATTTAAAACCAACGGGAAAAAACCAGAAAGTGGTTTAAGTTTGGGAATTCCTCATTGTCAGGAGAATAGAATTCTGCGTGCTATTAGTTTATTGTTAGTGAGGAGATTCCTTCGGGAATACGGTTTTGTTTGTTCTGCGATATTTCTTGATAAAACTGAAAAATACTTTTGAAAATTTCAACTTCCGCCAACTTTGGAGAACAACTTACCAACTTCAGCAACTTACAAACGTAGGAAAATAATACAATTAAATTATTAAGTCGAATTGATTCATCAATTAAATTATTACCTACACAATGGTTCATTATTTGTCTGTGAAATCATTATCATTTATTATTATTGTTCATTATTATTTTATATATAGATCACCTGTCTGCGAAGAACACGTCTTCTTCCAACCCTTCTTGGGAAAGAGGGGGAGAAGGTTGGGGGACCTTGGGTCTAGATGCTCTTAGGCAGGTCTCGTGTACCAAATCTCGAATAATTTCACGATCAACTTTCATGATTCAACCATGGTTCATCGTTCAGAGCACTGGATGGTCTCATTGGTTTCTGAAACATGAACAAAATATTCTAAATTAATTTAAAAATCAGCTATTATTTATTTACCAATTAAATAATTATTTTCCTCATAGGAAGCGAAAGCACCATTCACATTACTGGTTTGCGGGCGTTAGATTTCTGAAGGAACTTTTAAATGCCAAGACAATGTCTGCATTCCTCGATTGCAGGTTGAGTAAGAGCAAGTTCTTCGAACCGTTTATGGACCTCATTCATTTTTTTAGTTAGGTTTCTGAGTAGTTAATGTTTTCTTTTTAACAATTTGTAGGCGAGTCAAGGTAATTAATTACGTCATTAGTGGTAACTGTCACGCGATGGTCTCCAGTTCTCTTGAGAGGCTTGACGGGCTCAAGGTGTAGTGTTTTCTTCATGTGAGCAGATACCCGGATCCTTCTTTTCATCCATTCCCATCATTCTGAGGAGAGCATTTATCGGAAGAATCAGTCGCCATAGTAATCAAGAACTACATTTTCCTTTGGGCTGTTGAGTAAGAAAAGTGCTGTTGTCTATTTTTTTTTTTTTTTTGCAGAGAAAAGATTTTTGGTATTGAAAACGGTGGTGTAGAAATTGGTGATTCCAAAAGGTTATTTATGATAACGCTTAAAACTTCAACGACTAACAGGAACAAAATTTTGCTTTCTGACGACTGACACCAGGGAGTTATAAGCAGTGATACACCTTAAAAGAAGATGAAAATCATCAAATCGGGAGAAGAGGGTATTGTTGTTGATCATTCTGGTAATTGATATGTAATAAGGGTTCAATAGAGATAATTAATATAGGTTATCTTAAAGTTATCCTTTTGGAGAATATTATGAAATAATTAGGATAATAATAAAGGATTAGATGATTTCAGGGTGGTTTCAGAGTAACGTTGACTTTGTCATATTATACATAAGCCAGAAGCTTTTCTTTGCTCAAATAAATTTTGCATCGATTGCGACACTCGACAATCTTTCTGCGGTATTCTTCCTCGGTTCCACACTCTGCAAGGAACACGTCCTGTGTGACACTGGAAATTATCTCGTCCTGAATTTTCAATTCTATTTCAAGTAGACCTTCGCCAATATCCTTCAGATGGCTTAGGCAGATCGTCAGTTCCAGTGGAGAAGTGAACCGCGGGGATTCAAATTCATGAGCCGCTGTATTAAACTTTTCCAGTTCGGCATCAAAAGTGTTTGCGTATTTCGCACGAGATAGCTTCAACCTATCCATTTCGATTGGCAAGGGTCGCCAGTATGTTAGATCTCGTTTGTGGAAGGTACCTATTACACTTATTATTTTTGAATTATTTTAATTAAATAAGAAGACTTACATGTTTGAGAATCTAACACAGTTATGAATTTTTATCGAAAAGAAAATATATCATGCATCTCCGACATAGGTATATAATAACAACGCTGCAAATTATTACACAGTGGTTTATTATATTTTATTTTTCTATATAGATCACTCGTCTGCAAAGCCACCAACCATCCAACATGAAGAAAAACATTGATCGCATTTCGGTCAGCTTTAATTTGAACGGAGATTAGGCCTCTTTTGCGATTCACACTCGTGTTTCTGATTTATCGTACGTCCAAACTTCGATATAATTCTCGTAGTGAGCGATCGGTTTGTCGTACAGAGCTCCGGGTGGTCTCAAAAAATTCTAAAAATTCTATAGAATCTTAAATTGAAGGAGAAACAATAGGTACCTTTATATCAAAATGTTTTGAGTTAGGGCGTTTTCAAAATTGATTTTGGAACCCTTTGAAGTGACCTACATCAACCAAAATCTTCGGGGCACAACTAGACCCCAAATGGAGCCTACATACCAAATTTCATCAAAATCGGTCAATGATTAGTGGCAAAAGTGCCGCGTACGGCGTACGGACGGCCAAATTTTTATTCGATTTTTGGATTCTACGTAGGTACCTTGAAGCGTAAACCATCAAATTTTGAGGGGGTGTTACACAATTTTTTTTCTTGGTCGATTCCAAAGGTTCATTATTGAAAATAATAAACCAAAATCATGTAATGCTAGAAATTTCGTAGTTTCCGGTCCAGACACTCTTGATAGATACGAGTAGGTATGGTCGAAGGGATGAGCAAAAAACGACAATGTGAACCACCTTAAAAACTGAGATATCACCGAATAAATTAGGATTTCTGAGTTTAATGATTGAAAAACTTTTAAAATTTGAATAAGGTATCCTCAAGTACTACAAGTACCTACCCACCTAATTTGAATTTGTCCAAGACACGAAATTATGTATCAATATTGTAAGTAGGTACCTACCTACTATTCTACTACTCTAGTTTTAACCCCACGAATACAAATCAGGTGACAGGCGTTGATTATAACATTTTGTAAAAACTCATGATAAGAAAATGGAGAATAAGTTGAGTGACAAGTAGAAAGATGCGTTTTACTTCCTAATTATAAAATTAGTAATAATTATGTAAGTTTTGGTTGCTTACATTGGCGCGGTCTACGGAAGAATTTACGGAGAAACGGACGAGTTGAAGAGGCACAACTTCGAGTAAGTCAAATCTCGAGTTTTAGTCAATATGAATGACAGTTGTAGGCCAACCTCATCTCCACCTCTTCATAATCCTCCTATATCTCATGATTTCCCAGAATATGGATTTGTCAAAACGTTTATTGACAGGCTACAAGCGCAGCAAGAGGCTATTTTATCCTCTTTCGCTCGATCAATGGTGGAACTCACTGCAAGTCGGTTTGAAGTTCCTAAATTTGATGACCAAAGTGTTGATCCACAAAGTTGGATGCTCATGTACGAGAGAGGATGTCTAGCAAACGGCTGGAATACGGATTCTCTTAACCCATATTCGGCCAAGGGGACGTATATGTCCCCTCAGCATAACTATTTTTTTTAAATTCCACAGTTCATTTTCCATTAGTTATACTATTTTAAATGATTAAAGACATATAAATGGATGCTGCTAATTTTTTTCAACTTTTAAAATCGTCCTTAAGCTGTTTAAAAAAAATTGTAAATATCGGCATTTTTCACTTTTCGGATTCGTCAAAGTCAAAGTCAAATTTAAATATGATTTACGGATTAGCTTTTTTCTGGCTTTGAGTAACAACTTAATTGTAGAAGAAAGATGAAAGAAGATTTAGGTCCACTTCCTAATGAAGGAACGGCCGTGACCTTTGAAAACAGTAAGTAGGGACGTGAGCGTCCTCTTGGCCGGAATCATATACCTACTCCTATCTTCCGAGGTGAAGAGTCAACGGGGAGTGGACTTCGGTCGCTAATCATGATAACAAAACCTTTTCACTCCCAATATTGCTGAACTGATTGATTTGATAGTTGAAGAAACGATTAGATATGCCCGCCAAAAAAATGATTCAGTTTTTCATACAACTTCAAATGAAATCCGCAGATTTTTTGGGATACTTCTCCTTACTGGCTACCACACGCTTCCCCAAATCGACATGTATTGTTCTCGGGATGAGGACAAAGAAGTCATGTTTATAAGAAAAGCAATACCTACATTTCAAAGACAATACCAAACTCAACAAAAACGATCGTTTTTCCAAGCTACAACCACTTTTTGATAAGCTCAGCGACAATTTTTTGAAGTTCGGAGTTTTTTCGGACAGGCTATCCGTTGATGAAGAGATGGTACCGTTTTTCGGACGACACTTCCAAAATGTTTATGATGAATAAGCCTGTAAGATTTGGTTTCAAATTATGGTGTCTTTATTCAGAAGACGGTTACTTATTCAATTCAAGTTTTCCTTACGGAGGAGCAGGCTTCAACATTACTACAGATTTGGGTCTTGGAGGAAGCGTGGTAATAGATTTGCTCTGTTGTTGAATCAAATCAATTGAATGAATCAATTCAAAATCCGTTTCCCAAATAGAATTTCTCTCTAACGTTGTGCGGGAAATGATGAAATTCGAAGTGCACGAAAAAGGCCCTATGGTTTCGTATGGTCCATCTGCGGCATCCCATTCATCAAACGCCAGATTCGACAACGTGGGGCACATTATAATAAGAAATGCGGACCAAAAGCGGAGAAAGTGCAAAATTTGAGATGGTAAGAGTTTGTACATGTGCGAGAAATGTGATATGAACCTGCATCCCGAGTGTTTCAAGCAGTACCACGTCCCATAGTGTTTCCGGCCAAGAAGACGTTTACGTCCCCCTCAATATCTAGTATAAAGACTTTAATTTAATTTAAACTTTTTGCATTTCTTCATTATTCAGACCCTTATAAAATATAAAATAAGGAAAAAAATATGTTTTTGTCATTTTTTGTACCCTTGGCTGGAAATGGGTTAAGATAACCAATCTCGTTGGGCATTTTGAGCCATACTCGATAGCTTATAAGTGGTATTGTGCCCGTCTGTTGGAAGACAACCATGAAGTTTGGTCAGCTTGGAGATTATCTTTTCTCAATGCGGGGGAACATAAAACCCGCTGCTCTACGAAACTGTATTCCTTATCACTGCAGGAGCAGTGATTCTTCCTAATACCCCGTTTACATGCAGCTCACTTCCGTAGCAGTGAGCAGGGAAGTGGAGAGGACATCGGGCAGCGAGAGTATGTAAACACCTCACTTCCACTGCCCCTGCCGCTGCCACTCGCGCTGCCCCGTGCTCCCTCAACTGGCGGTTTATCGTGCGGAAGTCAAAGGGCGGGCAGCGCGAGTGGTCAGTCCTCCATTGCTCCACTGAGTTTCTGCCACGGAAGTGGGCTGAATGTAAACACTCGGGCTGCCGCGGAAGTAGGCAGGGGAGTAACGCGGCAGCAAATACGGCAACGCGAGGGGCAGCGGCAGTGGCTGCATGTAAACGGGGTATAAGAGGGGGAATGTAAGTAGGTACCTACCTACTATTCTACTACTCTAGTTTTAACCCCACGAATACAAATCAGGTGACAGGCGTTGATTATAACATTTTGTAAAAACTCATGATAAGAAAATGGAGAATAAGTTGAGTGACAAGTAGAAAGATGCGTTTTACTTCCTAATTATAAAGTTAGTAATAATTATGTAAGTTTTGGTTGCTTACAAATATATTAATCATTATTTAGTTTTCCAACATTTATTGAACTTACTACTCTTTTTGATTAACTAAAAAATGGATATCAACACTTGGCACGACTGAAGTTGGAACTTTCGACGAACCCTTTAGATATCTCCTCTCTCTAATTGATGGTACCGCCTAAAGGAATGAAAACTCAACGGCTTTTTGTTGAAGATGCTATCTTAAAGGTCCCCTTAGGTCGACGGAACACAAGGAAACCTTTTTTGTGGCCGATCCGTTTAAGGATAGCGTGATTAGGGAACCTACCTAAGGACTCATCATTATTGATCGACGTGCCAAAGCGATTTAGTAGCAAGGGGAGAAGAAAAGTCTTGTCGACGCAATGGTGTTAACATCGAGTTGCTCAAGAGCAGTGAAAAAAGTGGCTTTTAAAAATAAAAAGACATTTTCAAAAGCTCTTGTAAGCGGGACTCGAAGTGCTGGAGACCTGAGGTCAAAATTATTCAGGGCTCATACCTGACTGAACGAAATTCTTGTCAATGTCGCCTCACTTTATCATTATTTGTGTAAATGTATTATGAAATATTTACGCGGATACAATTTGTCATGTTAATTTTGATTTACTATCAGTTGCAGCGGTGGATAGTAATTTTGTTTCTCAAACCAGTCGCGTCCGCAAATACGGAATAAATTATTCCAGCGTAAATCTCTCAAGAGATGCTCGTAATGCGCGTTCCGCCCATCACCCATCGGGCCGAACGATAGTTCGAACAATGGTAGGTGGTTGGCATCAATCACTTTGTCTAGTGAGATGGTTGATGGTGAAGTGCTGTTTGACTTACCTACCCTGTATTTACTTATCTCTGTAGTCCCTTTCATGAACCCACTGTTGAGTGAACCAATTCGAGGAAGCTTCATATAAACACGTCCTACATGGAGGTTCATTTTAACCATAAGTGGATCCCTTGGAATTAGCTGTACTGAGTGGCTCACAAGAGTGGAGTAAATTAGTATGTGTTGGAAACCTCTAATTTCTGACACAAAAGATCGCTGAAATCCTCTTCCCAGAAGAGCCACACTAACACCAGAGAAGTAGTGATACTAGAATTTACCTGTTAGGTAAATGTGATCTTGGATCTTCAATGCTGTACAGTTTTCGGGCTGCCTGGATACTAGAAGTATGGTTAAAGTGCTGCCTTGAGCAAACATGCAAATCTTAAAATGAGAAAAAACACTTTATTGAACATTGTAGAGGGAATGAAGGTGTAATTTGGTTGGTAATTTAATATATTTATGCAGGTTACATTAAGTTATATCCAATTCTCCTTTTAGGACATCCCATGGAATATACATTACTAAACTATTGTTCAACTTTGTGACGAGCTTGGTGCGATAGCAGCGTGCCTCCAATACCCATCTTGTTAGCACGTCAAGAAGTCACAGAACAAACAACTTATGATTACCTGCGAAGACAAATAGTTAGACATTTCTTTAGCACCTCAGTGCGAGCTGGTTGCTCTTACAAGCGCTGTTTCTGTAAATATAGGATTTTATCGTTAAGTGGAACAATAACTGCATTGAAGATGCGATGTATCATGAACCTACTCCCCCTTAATTTTTCTGAAAATAAACTGAGTATAAAAACGACAATTGCTAAAAGATCATGTAGGTATTCGCTATCTACTTGGAGACCAATAAAAATATCGGCCCCATTTGGGGTTTAGTTGTGCCCCGAAGCTTTTGCTTATTGTAAATCACTCCTAAGGGGGGAAAAGTGGGGGTTGAAATTTTCAAAATGCCCTAGCTCAAACGCTTTCGGTATGTAGGTATTATTTTTACAGTAATTTAAAATATAATTGAATTTTTATAATCGAATGAGACCGCCCAAAGCTCTGAAGGACCAACCGCTGACTCAGTATGAGGACTTAAATTTGGGCAAATAATAAACGGTTGGGTAATAATTCGCAGCGTTTTTATGGCTGAATATAATTTTTGCTTTACCTTTTTTGATCCCTTCTAAAATCTACCTTTATAACTTTTCTTGAAATCTTTTATCGATGAAGCAAGCCTAAGCAGTCACTTTTACAAATTAAAATGTATCCATCTTAACTTAGAAAACGTCTGCCAAGTGGGTGTGGCACATAGCTTCCTCGTATCCATAACCCGATTGTATAGATGATCCGATGCATAGTAGTTAATCTCAAAACATCAAAACTTGTTAATCTGTAACATCCCTGAAAATGTCATTGAAATCGGATGGAAAATGCAGAAGTTATGGCCGTTACAACGAATTCACGTTTGCGCATGCGCAGTGGCTACATTCAGTCCGAAGGTGGTGATTTTCATAGGGGACCATCTAAATACTAATCTGTAACATCCCTGAAAATTTCATTGAAATCGGATATAAAATGTAGAAATTATGGACGTTACAAGGAAATTCTCGTTTACGCATGCGCAGTGGCTACTATCAGTCCGAAGGTGGTGATCTTCATTGGGGACCATCTACAACCTAATCCGCATATTCCCTGAAAATTTCATCGAATTTTTTTTTTTTTTTTTTAGAACTCCCCTTAAAGACAAAATGTCTTTTTTGACGGAGGGGGCACGCCATAAAAATAAAATAAATAAATAAATAAAATAATGGGGAGGACGCCCAGGACTCACCCGACGCCGGCCCTAGGGATGAGGGAAGATGAGGAAGGTGGGGGTGGGAGAGAGGGATGAAGGGAAGTGCCTCTATAAAACGACCACCAGTTCAAATATGAGCCGAGCAGGACACGGGTGGTGATACCACGGAGTACGCCTACTCAGATGCCCAACTCACGCAACCCCGTGGCACTTTTCCCGCACCACACCCCGCGCCATGATAAGGAAATTCACGTTTGCGCATGCGCAGTGGCTACTATCAATCCGAAGGTGATGATTTTCATAGGGGACCGTCTACACACCAACCCGCACAATCCCTGAAAATTTCATTGAAATCGGACAATAACTTCGTATAGTTATGCGCGTTACAAGGAATTCATGACAGACAGACACACAGACACACAGACACTGAACCAAAATTGTTCAGAAAGGTCTAAAACGCAAAACGCGAGTGAAAATTTTGATTTTGGAGAACTTTTTTTTTCGACCTTGAAAAGTGAAAACAAAGCTTCCGCTACCTTGGTAGACTTGGAAGCAAAAATTTACTAGGAACAATGGAGGTAAAAGTAGAGGTATGGTAATTCATCATTTTGCTTCCGAGTCTACCAAGGTAGCGGAAGCTTTGTTTTCACTTTCCAAGGTTGAAAAAAAAGTTCTCCAAAATCGAAATTTTCACTTGCGTTTTATGATTCAGACCTTCCTGAACGATTTCGGTTCCGTGTCTGTCTGTCTGTGTGCCTGTCATGAAATCCTTGTAATGGGCATAAGCAAACGAAGTTATTGTCCGATTTCGATGAAATTTTCAGGGATTGTGCGGGTTGGCGTGTAGACGGTTCCCTATGAAAGTCACTACCCCAGGACTGATAGTAACTGCTGCGCATGCGCAAACGTGAATTCCTTGTAACAGCCATAACTTCCACATTTTTCATCCGATTTTGTTGAAATTTTCAGGGATCATACGGATAGAGATGAAGATAGTCCCCTATGAAAGTAATTGCTCCCAGACTGATAGCAGCCACTGCGCATGAGCAAACGTCTATTTCCTTGTAACAGTCACAACTTCTACATTTTCCCTCTGATTTCAATGAGATTTTCAGGGATCACGCGTATAGGGGCTTAGATGATCCACTTTGAAAATACCGGCTCTCAAATTGACAATTGACAATAGTCTCTGCGCATGCGCAAACGTAAAATCCTTGTAACAGCTATAACACCTACATTGTTCATCCGAATTTGATGGTTCATGCGGATTGGAGTGTAGATGGTCCCCTATGAGGGTGGTGCAAGGTACTTATAGATTGATGTTATGAGATCAACTACTATGCATCGGATCATCTATATAATCAGGTTATGGATACTAGGAAGCTATGTGCCACACCCACTTGGAATACTTTTTTCTTAGTAGTGGAGGTATTTGTAATGAACACCTTTGTTGCACTTCGAATATCAGAAAACACGGTTTGCAGGTCGTTAGAAAACTAACATTTTAAAGAAACTTGATTCTATTTCATCATCGACCAATTCTTTGTTTCTACCTCGAAGAAGACGACATAAAGAATTCAAAAACCCGCGTTTCGTTTGTTGGAGTCGAGACCGGCTGAGTGGAGCAGAGCTGGGAACGGGTGTCCGGAGAGCGCGTACCCCTTTGTAACGAAGAGGCGCTATCAGGGAGATCTCATCTGAGATGGCCACACCTGGTTGGCACCTAACACCTGAGGAATCCGCCCCCTGGCCCCCTCCTTCCCCGCCCCCAGGCCTTCTTTTTACCATTGGAGGCCCCAGCACGACTCACTGGGAGGAGGAGAATACCATGTTTCTTGTTCATCCCCCGACTGAACCTTAAAACTCTGGTCTTATTTCAAACGTTGCCATTTCCGAAAACACATTGTTTAATAGTAGTAAGGGGACGTCCCTTTGGATGAAGAGTAACGTTCCATTCCAACCAGTAATCGATTTTCTTAAAAAAGTCTGCCAAGTGGGTGTGGCACATAGTTTCCTAGTATCCATAACCCCCGATTGTATAGATGATCCGATGCTTAATAGCTTATCTCAAAACATCTTATCAATCCCTAAGTACCTTCCACCACTCTCATTATCCACACACCAACCCTCTCAATCTCTAAAAATTTCATTGAATTCAGATGGAAAATGTAGATGTTATGGCTGTTGCAAGGGCTGTATGCAACTATTATCGATCTAAGGGCAATGATTTCCATGGAAGACCATTTTCGTACTACATAGCATTATCCCTGAATATTTCATCGAATTCAGGTAATAATTTCATATATTTTTGCCCGTTACAAGAATTCCATGACCGATACACACATAGAAGCAAAACCGAACTTCTGCCAAGTGGGTGTGGCACATAGCTTCCTCTTACCCATAACCCGATAGTATAGGTGATCCGATGCACAGTAGCCAATCTCAGAACATCAATCTCTAAGTACCTTGCACTACTCTTATAGGGGACCATCTCATCTACCCACCAACCCGCACTATCCCTGAGAATTTCAGCGAAATCGGACAATAATTTCCTATTGTTTTTCCCGGTACAAGGATTACATGAAGTAAAAAAAAGTAAAGTAAACAACCATATCAGGTTGGATTTTCGTCCGACTGCCATTCCTGGCGTCGCGGACGTCATCAGCTGTCTTCCTTAAGGGAAGATCAGAATTTGTTCTGATGATTTCGCTCATGGCTTCCCATTGACCACACCGCCCTGATAATATGCTCCCGAGGCCAATTTCGAACTCACGGCCCCTGCAACCGGTCCGAGTCCCGTCTCAGACACAAATGCCGTAGCTCGCTCGGCCACAGCGCCGCCCTACAAGGATTACATGATAGACAGACACGAAACCAAAATTGTTCAAGAAGGTCTACAACGTTTGGGAATACCCGTGTAGGTATACCCTGGAAACACCCACAAACCCACGCTGCCACTACCTTCTGGTGTCCTGAAACCAAGGTGACACTGCTGATGCCACTACCACAGTGGCAGAAGGAATAGTTCTTGAATATCCCGAGGTTTATTAATCATGTCTGCTGAATTTCAAAGCTTTGGTTGAATTAATAAGCCTTAATAGGCACTGGAGTATTGCAAATTTTGAAGAATTTCGATACTTTGTCGAAGTGAAGCACAATTGGAAAACTATCAACGTCGAACAAATCAGTAACACCCAAATCAGTTGAGAATTGACTATTCGGCAGAGTGCACAAAATATTAGCAAAATGCACTCTTTTGGTTTACTATACAAGCGAGAAAAAACGACAATTGTAACCCCCCTCGAAATTTGATGGTTACGTTTCAGGGTAGATAGAATCCATAAATCGAATAAGTCTGCCAAGTGGCACATAGCTTCCTCGTATCCATTACCCGATTGTATAGATGATCCGATGCATAGTAGTTAATCTCAAAACATCAATCTCTAAGTACCTTCCACTACCCTCATCCTACCATCTACACGCCAATCTGAACAATCCTGGAAATTTCGTCGAAATCGAATGGAAAATGTAAGTGTTATGGCTGTTACAAGGACTTTGCGTTTGCGCATGCGCAGAGATTACTTTCAATTTTAAGGCGCTGGTTTTCATTGGGGACCTTTTAAAACCTATTAAAAGTTATGGCTGTTACAAGGAATTCACATTTGCGCATGCGCAGCAACTACTATTAGTCTGGGGGAGATGATTTTCATAGGAGACCGTCTACACGGAAATCTTGAAAATCCTAGAAAATGTCATCAAACTCGGATGAAAAATGTAAGTTTTATGGCTGTTACAAGGATTTTACGTTTGCGCATGCGCAGAGATTACTTTCAATTTTAAGGCTTTGATTTTCATTGGGGACCTTTTAAAACATAATCCGAATAATCCCTGAAAATGTCATCTGAATCGGATAGAAAATGTGGAAGTTATGGCTGTTACAAGGAATTCACGTTTGCGCATGCGCAGTGGCTACTATCGGACTGTGGGTAATGATTTTCATAAGGGATCATCTACAACCTAATCCGCATAACCCCTGAAAATTTCATCGAAATCGGATAGATATTGTGGAAGTTATGCCGGTTACAAGGATTTCATGACAGACACACATACAGACAGACACGGAACCAAAATTGTTCAGAAAGGTCTGAAACGTAAAACGCGAGTGGACATTTCGATTTTGGAGATTTTTTCTTTCAACCTGGAAAAGTGAAAAAAAAGCTTCCGCTACCTTGGTAGACTCGGAAGCAAAATTTGCCGTCCGTCCAACGGCTGTTTTCCCAGTTCCCGGGGACCGATTTTGGTGACATTTGGTGCATGGGTTCCATTTGGGGTCTGTTGTTTTGCGAAGCTTTTGGTTATTGTCAATTACGTATAAGGGGTAAAAAGTAGTGGAAAAAATTAGTAAAAAAAAGTAGCTCGAAAACAATTGATATTTTGATATACCTGTAGGTATAGGTAATGTTTTGTTTATGAATTTAAAATAGTCACGAGTTTCAATAATATTTTTATACAACCCTGAGCTATGTGGGACCAACTGTTCACTTCTAAGTAGGATAATTATTTATTTAGTGAATAAATAACTATTGACGTGTTTACACAAATTTAGGTTTGTGTTCGAGTTTTAAAAACGATTGAGACCATCCAGAACGTTGAACACTGGTTGAATGTGTTGTTTGGGAAATTTATCGGGATGACCCAGCCCCCCTCCCCCCCCCCCCCCCCCTCGCCACCCATGTTCTTCACTTAGGTTCTTTGTTGACCCCATTACCCCCTTGAAGGGCACCTAGAACTGGGCAAGCTACTTAAAATTGTTTAAAAAACGCAAATTGTTTATGAGATGTTTTGACGTGTGGTGTTTCAATATCTTAGCTGAGACATCACTCAGGCTACGATATTCATTTTAAAATGTCTCCTCCCTTGAAAGAAACGTCAATGGCTGTGCTCCTCAACACACGAGCTCAGTTTGAGACGTTTCTGAAACGATGTGTTGTGTTGGCAAATACCGTAATGATGGTTAGTTGATGAACTCCTCGTACAAGTAACAAATTAATGAAGCTTCATGTATTGAGAAGCAGCATAATAGGTAATACTTGTTGTAATATCATTGAAATCGCGAGCAAAGAATCCGGTCATGCGCGGTAGCGAACACGGATCCATACGCTCAGTGTGAGACAATTGGACATGATTGGATGTCTCTTCATTCTGCGGCTTTGCGGATGTCAAACGAACGACGGTCGAAAGTTCCTTTCTCCTCATCAGTTCTCAGTTGTCCAACGTAAGTCCGCGGACAACTAGCTAGGCTGCAAGTGACTCAGGGCGGTATTCATAGACATTACTCGAAGCCGAGTAAATACTCGAATGGGTCTTGGAGTGACGGCGGATGCTCAACGCTTTTCACAGTCGTCATCTCGAGTATTTACTCGAGTAGTTACTCCAAACTGCGAGTATCTGCTCTGCGTGCGGTATTCATAAACAAAACTTGGCGTTGAGTCGAGGTCTGCTTCTACTTGAAACTAGCAAAAACTCGAGGCACCTGGACAGGACACTTGAGCAGTTACTCAGCGTGTTTTTCTCATCAAAAATGGATATATCTACGATTTTTTGCAATCGCAAAAATCTATAACAATAACAATACATTTAATAATAAAAATCAAATTTTTAAAATTACCGTAAAACCGTCAAACTTTACCCCACCAGGGGTAACTTTACCCCAAAAAGTGAGAATCTTAAATTGTGACGTAAGCGTGGTAGAACTTAGATAAAAGTTAGCTATTGTGTTTTCGTTATTCTCCACATCCCAGAGAATCGATGCGGCTTGCAATGGCGCCTTTATCCATGTTATCAGCTGTTATCAGTCATTGTTTCCTGTTCAGCTGTTTTTGTCCTGTTTCTCGTGCTCCAAAATTTCTTCCATATCAGGTGTTTGGAGTGGATTTACCAGGCAAGCCCTCATCATATCACTTTCAATATCTTATTTTGAACAAAATACACTAATCAAATTCTCAAAAAAAGTGTTTAGTTAGTTATGCCTTTGTTTACCAAAAATTTGATGGTAACTTTACTCCAAAAACCGGGTATCTTTACTCCACTATAAAGGTTGGGATAAAGGCAGCCTCACTCATATTTTTCTTATTTAATCTCGAAAAATATTTGAGTTTTATAATTTTCGCAGTGTTGAATGTAAGGTTTGTAGTGTATCTCATGTCAGAAGTTAGAGATGGGGAGAAGAAATGAGAAAAAGCTTGGTACGCGCCCCCACCGAAACTTTACAACTGAACAGCTGCATTATGATTTGAACATAAACGTGCTTTGGTCTCATAAGTTGTGATTTACCATATTATTTACTCGAGGGTTAACTTTGAAATTTACCATTGCAATTCATTTGAAAGTTATCGAATGTGAAACAGACTTTTTCTGTGATTTTGTTAAGTCATTGTTTTATCGTTTATTGTCCTTTAATATTTCTTTACTTGTAGAAAGCTTTGCTCGATTACCTACATAAGTCTGTCTATACTGGAAGACTGAAATTGTAATCTCTTAACCAGAAATATTGCATTTCAAGCAAATTCGTTGAAATAAATGATCATTGGAATTTATATTTTTCTTAAGTATATCTTGTATTTTTCAAGCTAAAAAGAGAGTCTATCTAGAGAGGAGTCTATCTTTCAGAGTGGAGTAAAGATAGACGCACTCGTAGGTAACTTTACTCCAACATTTAAACAATTAAATAGGGGAGTTACAATTATCTGCTTAATGAGCTCGACCACTCAAAATGTTCAGGAAGCCCTGAAAATCAATTCACTTATTAAAAAAATCAATTTAACCCATTTCGAGTGGGAGAAATTGTATTTGGAAATGTTTTGGAGTAAATATTGGGGTAAAGTTTGACGGTTTTACGGTATTTAAAAAGTTATTCAAATTTGCAACTTTAAAAACCCTTTGCTACTGACATAGTGCGCTAAAAACCATGAAATATTTTATCTTTTTCAGTTTTTTAACCATAACTTCTAAAATATAATTTCAATAATTTATTTTCTATAGTAGGTAGAATTTGCTATGGTTTGAGACCAACTGGACCTTGTAGGTTAAATAATTACAGTGTTTTGAACCGTTCACTCGCAAAACCATTCATTTTAGAAATAAGTAAAGTGAGAGGAATTTGTAGGCAGTGCAATCAGCTTCAAAGTAAAACCTTAATACACCAATATAGTTTTCTCAAAAATGGATAAACAAAAAGATTTTTAAAAACATTTCTTGGGGAAAATGAAGAAAATTCGACAACACCACGAGAACATTGGTATATCAGATCAAAAGGCTGATCAAAATATTCCAGACTTTTCGAGGTTTCTCGAACCTACTTGTACAGTACACCTGTTACTGGTACAAGCAACCAGTAGGTATGCTGACCAAAGTGGTGCTTAGCTGGGGGGGGGGGGGGGCATTGCAGAATAGGGTTGGTATAATAGGAAGAAAAGAAGGTAACGTTCTTCTCTTACCTAATTCCACTGATGGAGCAATAAATGAAGCTCTTTCCAAATCATATGTTTTCAATATTGATGTGTCAAATGTATGAGATAAAGAGGTAGGATTATGGGTAGTACACGAGGGATCATGGATTTACGGCACGATACGTTTGGGTTTATTATTGAATCGTTGGGGTATGAATGTGATGAGATATGACAGTACCCAGTTGTTGGAATTAACCTCGAGCAGATTCCATGCGATTGATGAGGGTTGAGGCCGGAAAAAAAGAGAAAAAAAATATCTTCAGGACTAATGAAGGTACATAAATATTTATAAATGATAGCATTTGAGGTTTGAAGGGATGGGGGCTTACCTAGTTAGCACCTCGAGGGCAGAGAGGAATTTCCCCTCGGACCCCTTTCACCCAGAAGAGATCGTGTGGCGCAGTGGTGGGGATGTTGAGGGGGAGCCCGAGGTGTTACCACGGCGAGACTTCGAAGCTTTATACTGTGAATATGATAAACGGTTTGAAGGGCCATGAATTACAAGCACCTAAGGAGATTGAGGCGGAGCAGCAGAGACGGGGGGTGGCTACTATAATACTTCATAATGACCAATTAGAGAGGCTTGGCTACTTATTACCTTAAGTTTGGCGGAACGGTGCATGTGAGGTATAAGATTAGCTCATTGGCTTCGTACGAACAGCTTCAAGACGAAGGAGAATAAATTTGAAAGACGGATGAGAAATATTGTTCAAAACTTGAGAGTTTCTTGGTTTAGAACAAAACTTTGTTTACTTACCTATCTAGAGTTTTTTAGCTCACCACTGAAAGGATGTCAGCTACTATTATAGTGTCCATACAGCATGTTAAAAACTTTTAGACCCTCCAAAATTAGAATATTCTCTCGCATTATGCGCTTCAAAACTTTGTGAACAATTTTGGATCCGCATCTGTATGGTCAATAAATACCATTTGTCACGGAAAACTATAATGAGCTCATAGTCCAATGGTTTATTGCTTCCAAATCTACCAAAGTTTTCACTTTCCAAGGTCTAAAAAAAATTTGTTCTCGAAAATCTATATTTCCACTCGCATTTCAAGTTTTATACCTTTTTGAACAAATTTGGTTACGTGTATGTCTATCATACGTGTCTGTGTTTGTCTATTACACAGCTCTATGTCTGCAAACCTTTGTGAAGCGCAAACTATACGAAGTTATTGTCCGAATTTAATCAAATTTTTAGGGATTGTGCGAGTTGGTGTGTTGAAATCATATGAAAATCATTGTCCCTTGATCGATTGTAGCCTCATGCGCAAACGTAAAAACCTTGTAACAGCCATAACATCTACATTTTCCACCCGAATTCGATGACATATTCAGGATCTCTCATAATATGAGAGATATTATCCTCGGAGCATCTATATAATCGGGTTATACATACGAGAAATTTACGTGCCCCACCCACTTTGCAGACCTTTATGGTTTATCACTTTCAATAATGAACCATTGGAATCGAGCAATACCAATAAACAAAATCATAGGTAGTTACATATCGGTAGCTGTGAAGCAAGGTTCTCTAGAATACTGATATATATATCTTATACGTAATATATTACGTGTGATCGGAGAGTTTTGTTTTAGAAAAAAATTCTGTTTATTCATAGATAAAGTAAACATCTAGGTACATATTATTAGAAGAGATGCTACATTGTGATCACAAAAATTGGAATAAAGTATCAACCTACTTCATGCTAATAAATTGGCTGGCGGGAGGGAAAAACCAGGTAAGTCGTTTTTTGGTGAAAATCGAGATTTACCTTCACTGTAGGCGTCATTTTGTGTCAGCTTTCGTTCGCGAGTATCAGCGTAAGTCTACCATGCTTCTATCGGCTGGGGGGTTAGTGATTATTCGGTTAACTCTCATTCCCGAAAATTCTGTTTCAAGAACTGAGTTTACCTACTTTTTCCCAGTGTACTAAATTCTTATGGTGGGTGAGCAGGTAACTCTGAAAATTTGGTTGCTCGTAACCAAGTAAGTATGGAAATTAGACTGCGCGTAACCAGGTAAATATGGAAATTAGACTGCATGTAACCAGGTAAAACAATTTTTAAAAACCATTGAATTCACCATTTAATTTGCGGGTTCGAGCTATCATTTCGGTTTTAGGATACTTTCTTGAAAAAATTCCATTTTTTGTACTTATCTGCCCCCCCCCCCCCTCCGCCAGCCAATTATTCATAATGTTAATTAATTTTCAAATTACACCTACAAAAAATGGACATATGCATGATCTATTGTTTTTCTGTCTAAGGGAGATTTCATTTGATTCTTTCCGCAAGTTTTGGAATTTCAGTAGAAAGAGTACAAGTACGTACGCAATTAATTTCAGGGCCACCCAGTTTAGATAAACACCGTGAAGTGGGTATCAAATTTCAACATTCACCCGCACCCATTCTAGCCATGTCCTCTAACTCAGAGTTGGAATTATGAGGCAGCTGTTTTGAGTGACACGGGTACTGATCTCACTCGCGTTTGTTCAATCATGAAAGGGCTTCAAAAAACCTATCAGAAGCAAACGTGAGGTGAGAGCTATTGCGTTTTTCTTCTCTTTTTCGGAAGGTGGTGGGCAAGGGGGAAGAACAGGTTGCCTCGCCTTCCAACATCAACCCTGTTATTATTAGGTAATTGCAAGTGATTGTTGAAGACAGGGTGGGGGCTAAACCCCTTCCCTCCTACTCCAGCACGGGCCAAGTCTTCAAATTGCCCTATAGGAAAATAGAGGGCTTTCAAATTTCTAGGAAACGTTGATAGAATGAAAAACCATCGTGGTTACACCACCTCGCGTCAGCGGCTATAAATTAGAAATACGATACCTCCTTCAGGTTAAATACCAACCCATTAGCACCGTAAAGGGTATACTTACGTCATCCTTTCCACTACTTCAACCTTCTTATACAACTTCATAGAGGTTATTGCGACATACTCGTAATTACTTATAAATCGTTTAATGCTGATATCTGCAGCAGATATATGCAGATATCAAATATGTCTCAAATAGATGCAGAATAAATAGCAATAGGATACATTTCGAGTAAGGTACGCAGTAGTAGGTACCTGATTGATGGATAGATAAAAGAAAGGAAACTGTACGAGAAATGGAAATGCAAAAAACACTGCCAATACTTGAAAAAATTGTTTCACAAATTGAGTTTAAATAACTACCTCTCAATAAATGTCAAGAAACATTAAAAAATAGCCATATTCAGAAAAGTATATGAGCCTCACTAAACCGAAATTTCAACATTTCAAACGACCATTTAATGCTGAAAAAATAACGGCCATTGTCCCAAGTTAGATACTTGGTTAGTCAACACAGAAGAGCCACGATTTTGTATTTTCGCATTATTAGAAACTATAAAAATTAACCTGAGACTGTGGGTTTTATGATAGGGGTTTCAAGTTCTAGCAAAAATCGAAGTACGAAAATTTCTCAAATTTGGTCTGGTTCGTTCACATGTTTTATCTCGTTCCGATCAACAGGAGCTGCAGAGGAGCCACAGACTATCGTTGAAACATCTTGACAATTTATTATGTTTCATACGAGGAAATTCTGACTAATTCTTATGCTCACACTATTCTATACGAGGAAGCTTTAATCCTACCAAACTTGGGAGTCGTTTTGGTTTATTTTACCAAGGAAAAAAAATAATTAACCCCCCCCCCCCCCCCAATAAAATTTGTTGGTTTACTTTTCAAGGTACGTAGGTTTATCCTAAAATTCCTACCTATCTTTTCTGCAGGGTGTAATACCTATGTTCCTGCCATAGCTTAGGGATTGATTCTACAACTAATTTGTAACTTTTTTGTCTCTTGACTTTTTTTAACCCCCTTAAAATCCGACTTTTTTCACTTTCAAGATTTTTCGTGTTTTTGACCTTGCGTCATTAAAATGTTAATAACTCCTTCAATTTACTAGATAAACTCAAATTTGACGATACCATTGGGAAGAGCATTAAATTGCCTTAAAGCATTAAATCTCCCTGATGGAAAACCAAATTTTTTCGAATAGGCGAAACGGGTGAAAAATGAACTTGAAGAGGAAAGAAGAGCGGCGGCGGAGGAGACCCCCCCCCCTCCCCGAATCCTCCCGTCAAACCGTCGATTTCGTTGAAAAAAAAATCACGTTTTGCTTCCTCACTACCGAAGGTAGGGAAGCTTTGTATTCGTGAAAGAAGTGAAAAAAATGTCCTCCAAAATCAAAATTTCCACTTGCTTTTTGCGTTTTAGAGCTTCCCGAACAATTTTGGTTCCGTGTCTGTCTGTCTGTCGGTCTGTCTGTGGTCAATCCTTGTCCCGGGCAAAACTATACTAACCTGTGGTCTGATTTTGATGAAATTTTCAGGGATTGTGCGGGTTAGGTCCTAGACGGTGGACCGCTAAATAAAATTCTACGTTGACAATACAAAATATTATAAACTATAATACCTTATAAAAATTATAAAAATATTATAAACATTAATACCTGCAACCCTATCCCGCATATTATCGCCAATATTTTGGTATTCAATAACTCTTTGAATCATAATTTTTTCGCCAACTGATTCTATACGTCCATGTTACAATGAGTGAGGAAGCTATACTGCCCACCCAACTTGGCAGACGTTTTTTTCCCATTAAAGCGCGGTTTTCTCCACTAATAAAAATATTGGAAACAATTGTGACCATACCGTTGGGTCAACCATGCTTTTGGGTCAACTTTTAGACTCACAGGCAAGCATTTACACGCTGGAAAGCAGTGACTTATGAGCGGTTGAAAAAAGTTGAGATTTTCAAGATTTGACAATTTTTCCTCTTCAAGTTCATTTTTCGTCAAATTTGAGTTTATCTAGTAAATTGAAGGAGTTATTAACATTCAATGACGCAAGGTCGAAAACACGGAAAACATCTTAAAAGTGAATAAAGCCGATTTGTGATCCCGTACAGGAAGCGCTATGAAATAATCATTCCCTATTTCAGGAACGACATGAGTGTTGAAGTTGACTACCATATTTTGTTGAAAATATTTGAAATACCTACGCAATGCTACCTCAAAAACTTTGCACCGGAAGGACGGTAGATCCCTTTAAACATTCATTTTGAACCTTTGGCATTTCCATAGGCCGCTCGGCTCCACTTTCACTCGAGAGGTACAGGGACCGTCTCTTGGCCTGCCCTTGATGTCACGGTCCTTGGGTCACTCGAGAATACATGAAAGATACATACCTTCTTCCAGTATACATATTATCTACACAAAAGGTTCTAAATTACATTTTAAACATAAAGCTTAAGAAACAATTAATTGATTTTAACGCACAGGAACCATATTTTTTAAGAGAGATGCTTGATCGATTGCTTCCAGCAGACGAATCAAAGTGATATTTATTTCATAATATAGTCTCATGATATACCTAATAATCTTCTTTTTAAATCTGATAGTTACTTTTAATTGTTCTTTTCCGGTTGTTTCAGGTGACGCTGAAATGCCCTGATAATGAAAACGAAGTGATGACTAAAAGAGTGGAAATCATCGAAGACTGTTCCTGTCTTACTTGTCGGCATGTAAGGAAGGCTTTTGATAAATGAATAAATACCTGCTCCAAATAAATTATATTGTAGGTAGTAGGTGCGATAACAGAGTGAGTTGGGAGAAACCTTACGGGATTGATTATCGTTACAGGAATTACTTTTAACCTTTAACTAAATCATTCGCCCATCGTCAGCTTAAAATGCTGAGTCAAAACGTATTTATACTAACCTTTAGAAAAACAAGGAAGCTGAAGCTATAGCTTTTATAGCAAGTGAAGTTATTCATATAAAGAGTAGTCGCAACTTAATGAAAACCTTCTTTTATTGCCGGAGAGGGGGAAAGTAAAACAAAACTGTAAGCGGTTATTTCTCTTAATTTTTTAAAAGAAATTAAAATATCACAAATCCGCGAAAAGTGCATCAACTTCGTTATTTTTTAATCAAATTTCGTAACAAATCAATTTTTTTTGGGTGCCAATAACTCCTATTTTGGCACACGATTACGCGCTATTCTTCAGAACCATAGAGAGTTTCAAAAAAAGCGATTGTCGCTTTTGATTTTAATCGTGATTATCAAAATTAACCATTCTCTGATTACGGAATACCTAGTGCTAGATCATGAGCCTCACCTGGAGTTTACCAACATCTAAAGTACATTTTCAAAACAAACGTAACAGAATAAGGGGTTCTCGTTTCAAAAATAGCGAGCTATTAGATCTTGAGAAATTGATATAAAAGTAAAAGTTTGTGTGTAGACGAAATCCATAGGGAATCTACGCGAGATTAACCTGCATCCACAAAGAAAATTACCACAGAATCGGACAAATGAGGAGTTCGATTCCAAAAGGTACTAAAGAACATTTTTATCGAAATTGAGTTAACACTTTCCCAGGGTTTTAGGAGGGTAGTTCTTCACAAAAATGTGATCTTTTTGGAGCAAAAGATACTCTATTCCCTTGAAAAACGAGGGTGAATATTCCGTTTCATTTCAAAAGGTACTATATTCAGCACAATGACGGCCTCTAATCCGTTTTGTTTCAAAGAGTACTTTATCCACTTCGTTTATTGTCAAAAAGTACTTTATTCACTTCGTTTGATTCCAAAAAGTACTATATCCACTTCGTTTGATTTCAAAAAGTACTTTATCCTCTGAGTTTGATTCCAAAAAGTACTAAACGCCACATTTTGTTTCAAAAAGTACTATTTCCATAAATCTGATATTCCAAATCTCGTTCAAAATTATTTCAAAGTTTGAACTAATTTACCTTTTTTTCCAAAAAATAATTATTATAATTCAGAAACATGTTTAAAAATTAACATCATTGGTTTATAGCACTTTTTCAGGTCGCTATTGTTTTTCGCGTTTTTCTCACTTTTGACCAAAATGGGTATAGTGCGTACCTCTTGGAATCAAGCGCCTCAAATATTTGGAGTAGTTTTTTCTTGGACAAGGATCACTAACGGACCGAAACGGATCATAAATTGATAAGAATGCTTTGAAACGCCAAATAACAAATAATAAATGAACTCAAATAAATAATTTATACAAACCATTATGTATTCCATAATAATTCCTTTTATTTGGAATCAAAATTTCATTTTTGATAATATGAATAATTTTTATGAAAGTTATATAGCATATAACTTACTAGGCGTTTTTTAATCCAATTCAGACGTCTCCTTCGAACCATCAGCAGAGCTCTTCGCCATTTACAGTCATTCAAGAACTGAGTCAACCTGGAGATACTGGAGACACTTCGCCGGTGGAACCACCAACCATTCTCAACATCATGTCTGCACCTCCCAAGGCTGCCAACAACTCTCACATAAAACACGGCTCTAAGTAAGTAATCTACGTAGACACGAAATCGGTGACATTTCTTAGATAATTTCCAACTGATTACTGCAAACACCGATGAACTGATCCAGAACTTGAAATGGATGCAAGTCGGTTAACATTTGTTTACAGATGTTATTTTGGATGAGTTACATGATTATTAAGGAATGGAGTATTAAATACTATACATTTTATAGCTTTCCCAGGTCATATATTGTACTTTACATAATAATTTAACTAAATTAAATCTAACTGAGGTTAATTTAACTAAATAATTTCAATCCAATTGTATATCAATCGTAATGATTAATATAGGTACGAGTAACATCTTATGGGGGAAATATTCCAAGTAGTTAAATAAAGGCAAAAAGCAATATTCCAAAAAAAAAATTTGCAAGGCGGGACGATTTTGAGGATGGATTTGGCAAAAATATATATTCGTACTACGTGGGACCATCAGGTGATAGGTGTAGATCTTGAAGTATTGAAAACTGCTGCGTTCTCACAGTCGATGATAGGTATTCAAGTTGCTAACAAATATTGCTCATAATGCATAAAATGTGAGTGTTAAGAACGTCCCTAGGTAATTTGTCAAAATATAGGTTTTAAGTGGGTTATGAGATAAGCCTGCTTAAGAGATCATGTGAATGAATAGACACGACCGTACTTGAGAAAGTTTATTTTACACTGAGAACATTCTAGATAGACAGAGTATTGGTAGCGAGGAAGGGAACCCCTCTAGTGCACATATCCTAATCATAGATATAACATATTGTTTAGTAATGCATGCATTCCAGGGGATTGGATAAGCGGTATATCAATTCAAACCAGTTGGTAAGTGATAAAACTGTTTCACTCCATGTAGTTTATTTAGTATTTCAGGCAAGGACTAGTGGTCTCCCCTCCTCACTCTTATCCACCATAACGTTTCTAGCGGCATGGGAGCATCGAATCTGAAGAGCTTTATAGAAATATGCCGTTTATGGTGTCCTGGCACCATGGTGGCACCACTATTAGTTCCATGGTGGTACATAGAATAATTCATGAAAATCCGAAGGTATAATTAGAATTTTTCCTCAATATCAAAGCTTGGGTACAATTAATAAGCTATAAAGGCACCTAAATATTGAAAAATCGGATATTTTGTCAATATTATCCCCCCACTCACCCGCTCCCCTTGCTAATTTTAATACTCTGGTGAAGTAATGAGCAATTTGGAAGATTTCTGAGTCGAACAAAAAAAGAAACACGCAAATCGGTAGGAAATTGAGGCCTGGGCAGAGTTTACAAGATTATGCCCGCAAACGCACGTTTTTTAAGCATTAACCCCCCCTTTCCCCCCCTTAAAAGGCAGAATTCGAAATTCCGGCGACGTAGTGCACAACTAGATAGGTTTACGCGTCGAAAAAAAAGAACCATGAAAGTCGGTTGAAAACTAAGGCCTATGCAGATGACACAAGATTGTGTCACACACACACAGACATACACCTATGATTTTTTCGCGGATTTGGATTCAGAATGGTCTAAAACGGATTACTGTGTGGTTTTTTTTTTCTGTTGAGTGTTGTCCAACTATACCCCAGATCGATCGAATAAGGACGCCCAAGTCTTACTGTGAGATGTCCTAATAATACTACTGGATGGCTAACCCTGTCCGCCAAAAACGTGCCTCCGATTCTGGGTTTTCCTCAGCCTGGACGGCAAAACCATTTCACTGGCGGGCTTATACACCTTACTCCTTGCAATAAAAGTCGAGTTTAACACATTAAAAGCAGAAATAATGTACTTATTTCCCTCAAACGTTTGGTATTTGTCGCTAAGAAATCAATATAAATGACTTTTGCAATTTTCCTCGAATTAGTGCGATCAGGAAAGGCGATATAAATAATGACATTTTCAAAAATTTCAAAAAAAATTTTCAAAAATTTTCAAAATGCCCTAGTAGGTAGTAGTTACCTACGGTTGGTAGGCAGGGATCTATACGGAAGGGTAATTTATACAGAAAATAATAAACCTATGGGCAATAATTTGCACGGTTTTTGTTTTACCTACCAACCATTGTTGGTACTACCTACCACACCATACTGCCTCCACACCTTGACAATCAAGTATATTAGAAAGAACTTAACGCTTCACACTCGATTCGAAAAATAGGGAGCTTCATATGGAAATTTGATTATGATGGGATTGAATGGAGCCCATATACCAAATTTGAACCAAATCGGTCCAGTGTTGCTAAGAAAAGAACAGTGTACGGCGTACGGCGGTCGGACGGAAAATTTTTTATTCGATTTTCGGATTCTACTTGAAACGTAAAACATCAAATTTTGAGGGGGGGGGGGGGTAAAATTTTTTCTTGCTCGATTCCAAATAATAAACCAAGACTAAAGCTGATATGAATAAGGGAATAATGAATTGGAGAAAACAGCCATGAAAGTATTACTTTGGTGTTTCATATTGTATCAAATGTTGTTAAATAATATGGTTTTTTTAATCTTCTGTCGCAAGTCAAAGTAATATTTATTTGTTTGGCATGATGGTGGCATATGACGTGATTTGGGGCTTCCTTATTACCTGAGTCCATCTTCCAGTAGTATATATCTATGGTCCTAGTCTACATCATCAATTCCTCCTTAAAAAAACTTTCCTGTATTTCTTGAAAACAGTATGCAACAAGTTATAAATAGGTATTAATAAAAACGTAACTAATCGAAAGAAAGTGTTTCGACGTGTCATAATATTGACTGTGAGTACATTATATTGTTCTGTACGGAAGAATAATTATCAACTAGCCGTGTTATAATGCGAGATTGCAACCAAGATCGGAAGGCAAAGATTTGATGGACGGCGCTGGAGGTTTACCCCTCCTTCAACACTCGACCGCTGTGCGTGTTTTGCATACCCTCTGTTGCGCCGCTTCGGCATGGGGTAATGGGACATCACGACAAAAACCAAGTGGGTGTGGCACATAGCTTCCTCATATCCATTAAATGATAATACTGGGAGTTACATTTCGTGACGTTCACAGGCCATGAATCGATTCTAAAGCTCATTTCCAACATAAAATGCCTCCACAGGTTAAGGTTACAAAATTGTGTCACAAAAATATCTAATGCATTTTAGGTATGTTTCTAGGGATAATATAACTTCGGTATTATCCAACCCACTGAAATCGTTTACCACTCATTGAAAAGCTATTGATTTATCCAACATTTTATTCCAACTCACTTTGCCAATTTTTTGCTCCTTACCCTATTAACATGGGCTGGAAAATGCGCTTTGTTAGATTTTTTGGTTTATTATTTTCAATAATGAACCATTGGAATCGACCAAGAAAAATTGGTTTAACACCCCCGTAAAATTTTTTGGTTTACGTTTCAAGGTATTTTTTGTGTTTTCAACCTTATTTTGTTGAAAACACTGTCTCCCCAAATTTACAGGCAAATTCAAATCTGATTACACCGCTGGAAAGAGCGTTAAATTCCCTATCTCCTTAATGGAATTTTTAAATAGGAAAAACGGGTGAAAATTGGACTTGAAACTAAAATTTGGTCAAATCTTAACTTTTTTCAAATGTTCATACATGTTCTGTAGTGTGGCACGTGAATTTCGTTAATTTCCTTTAGGCCTAAAAGATGCGCCAAAATTTCAGCTTTCCAACGATCTAATCATTTGTATTTTTAGGTGGGACTTCACAAAAATTTCTGTAAGAACGTGGAATAATCAGCGCTCCGGCTAGGACGGTTTGAGGGGTTTCGGGAGGCCTCGCTGTCTACTGCACGTCCCATCGTCGAGACCCTCAAACGTCGGAGCCAGAGTGCTGGTTCCGTTTAAAAATGCAGCAAATTATTACACAAAGAGCCTCTTTTGCGATTCACACTTGTGTTTCTGATTAATCCTACGTCCAACCCTTCAATTCTCGTAGGGAGCGAACGGTTTGTCCTACAGAGCACCACGTGGTTTCAAAAAATTCTAAAAATGCTATACTATCTTAAATTCATGTAAAAACAATACCTTTGCATACAAATTTTTTGAGTTAGGGCGTTTTCAAAATTTTAACCCTTAGAAGTGACCTACACCAACCAAAATCTTCGGGGCACAATTAGACCCCAAGTGGTGCCTACATACCAAATTTCATCAAAACCGGTCAATGCTAAGTGAGGAAAGTGCCGCGTACGGCGGACGGACGGATAATTTTTATTCGATTTTCGGATTCTACCTACCTTGAAAAGTAAATCAAACAATTTTGAGGGGGGGAGGGTTAATTTTTTTTTTTTTTTGGTCAATTCCAAAGGTTTATTATTGAAAATAATAAACCAAAAATCACATTTTTCCGCGTTCAAACACAAATTTCTGTAATAAGCCCCACTTTAAAAATAAAAATGATAAGACAGTTGGAAAGCTGAGATTTTGGCGCATCTTTTAGGCCTACAAGCCTACAAAACCTATGAGCGTTTGAAAAAAAAAAAGATTTCCAAGATTTGACCAATTTTGGTTTATTATTTTCAATAATGAACCTTTGGAATCGACCAAGAAAAAAAATTTCTTAGCGCTCCTCAAAATATTTACGTTTAAGTTTCAAGATACGTAGAATCCAAAAATCGAATAAAAAATTCTCCGTCCGTCCGCCGTACGCGGCACTTAGTTTTCTTTTCAAGCCGAAAACACAAAAAAAAAAAAAGTTTTATTACTAAAAAACGAAGCCTTTAAAAAAATTCTGAGAGGCATATTTTGCTGGAAATGAGCTTTTGATTCCTGGCATGTGACTGTCACGAAATGCATAGATATCTGATGCATTGCAGAAAATCAAAACTCCAAATTCCAAGTGCTAACAACCACCACCCAAATTTGAATGATCAGATGGCGTTGATATTTATCAGGAAGAATCCGGAGTCCCAACCACGAATACTCTGAACATTTAATCAAAATCTAAATGTAACTCCGTATAGTTTCGCCAGTTACAAGAGTTTGCGGACACATAGACCAGATTGAAAGATATGCAAACCGACTGAGAGACACGAAACCAAAATTGTTCGATAATGTCTAAATTGGAAGAAAGAGCGAGTGGGAATTTTGATTTTGGTGAATTTTTTTTTTTTTAATCCTTGAAAGAGATATCAATGCTTTCGCTACCTTGATAGAAACGGAAGCAGTTGGAAGATTGGGTAATTTCACTTCTATTTTTGAAAATCTGATGATCGATTAATTAAAAAATTAGATCTTGAATTAAATTCAAGGTTGTTAGTGTTATCTACTTGGGAAATCGTTGAGAATAAATAATGATGTGTTCAACAAAAACTCAGACAATGTTGATTTCAAGTGAAACCATTTAAACCTGATTTGAAAATGTCCTCTATGAGAAATCATTCACCTTAGTCAGGTTCTCGTTAGAAACTAGTTGGAAGGATGTGAATGGGTACCTAAAGGATCGTAATCGTCTCGCATTTACAAACAATATCTAAGAGATTTCGTGATTTCTGCCCAATTGACGTCAATAGATATGTATTCCAAGTATCAACCTGGAAGTAACCTCGTTCCAATAATGGCATCAATAGATCTGCCTTTCTATTGAGTTTGTAGTGTATCTACCACTGAATAGTGTTTGTATTACTTCTGAATAAAAACACTAGAAGCCAACAATGGTAAGTGTGCTCGACTGTGAGGTAGTTGAATTTCATTTTTCCATTTCCTACTTCCTGTTATTTGATACCTCCCAACCACAAAAGACGTGATTAAGGGGGCCTCTCAACTACTGAATAAACGGTTTTTCCCATATTTCTCTGGCAATTATCGCTCGATTTTGATGATTCCAGCGGCAATATTTCAGTTTTTCAATTCCCTAGGGCCGTGCACTAATAAATTTCTAAAATCCTTCAAAATTTCAAATTTTAGTACAACTATTCAAGTTTTTGCCCCTTCAATTTTAAGAAATACTAGGAACGAACGGCGACCGACTGAGACCCCCTTAAGCAGTCATTGATAAAACCAAGTTTGGACTATTTTCAGACAATTTCGCTTCCGAGTCTCCCAAAGTAGCGGAAACTTCGTTTTCAGTTTTCAAGGTTTAAAAAAAAAAGTTCTCCAAAATTGAAATTTCCACTAGCGTTTTACGTTTCAGACCTTTCTGAACAATTTGGGTTCGTGTCTGTCTGTCTGTCATGAAATCCTTGTAACCAGCATAACTATACGAAGTTATTGTCCGATTTCGGTGAAATTTTCAGGGATGATGCGGATTAGGTTTAGATGGCCCCAATGAAAATCAAGGCCTTAAAATTGAAAGTACCCTCTGCGCATGCGCAAACGTAAAATCCTTGTAAAAGCCATTAAACTTTCATTTCTCATCCGAACTTGATGAAATTTTCTAGGATTGTTCAGATTGGCGTGTAGATGATCCCCTATGAAAATCACCTCCCCCAGACTAATAGTAGTCGCCGCGCATGCGCAAACGTGAATTCCTTGTAACAGCCATGATTTATACACTTTCCATCCGATTTCGACGAAATTTCTCAGGATTATTCAGATTAGAGTGTAGATGGTCCCCTATGAGAGAGTGGAAGGTACTTAGAGATTGATGTTTTGAGATTAGCTACTATGCATCGGATCATCTATACAATCGGGTTATGGATACGAGGAAACTATGTGCCACACCCACCTGGCAGACTTTTTTTTCTGTACTGTTTTGGTTGGTATTAAAAAAATAAGCTATTAGTTGATTTTCCGCAGGTTAGGGCAGCTTCTCAAGATGCTTGCGGGCGCTGACGAGGACACCGCTGACGGCCTCGATGGACAGACGACAGAAGAGCGACTTGAGAGTCTCATCGGAGAAATGAAGGACAAAGGTGTCAATGAAGAAGAATTGCAAGGGCTCGCGGAAAAGAGCGAAGGAACTGGACAAGTAGGTAACTCAATAAAGATGTTTTAAGTATATTATGGACTGTCAATTTCGACAGGAAATGTCCAGTAGTAAGTAGGTATTTACTCCTCTCTATTTAAAGCATCATTTCATTTTACAGTTTTATAAATTAGAAAAAAAAGTTGCCCCGTATCGCACTGAGAGACTTCCTTCTCCTTGTTTTTGGGTACCTACTTTGAAGTCATTCAAAATAGTGATAAAGATACTTCGAGATAGCTTTCCACTGTATAGTAAGAACAGCTGTTTGCACCTAATATTTATTCATTGCATTAATAATTAATTCAATTATTGAATTTCAAGTACAAAGTAGTAGTAGTAGGTTAGAATAAAATACAACTTGAATATTATTATGAACAATACATAAAATTTATGTATGACTCTTGTAAATTTATGTATGAATTGTTTAATAATCCAAGTAAAAGCTAGGTCTAAAAAAAAATTATTAGTATAATTTGGAATGACTTTGGAATCTCTCTGGTTGAGAATGATTGGTTTTAAGTCAAACATTGTTTTCCCTTAACTATGTTTTTCTTCTTGTGTATATAGTTTTCAATATTACAGGTGAAAGTGGATCTGATTAAACTTAAAGACATCCTGATAAAGATTGAAGGAGAGCACAATGACAGTTCGGAGGAAGATGAGGAGTCTTTGGCGCTGAGACACCACAATCTCCATCCCCATCACCTCTCGCAAGATCCTGCACTGCTCGCCAAGGTATGCAAATGAGTAGCCAGGGGTTTCTATAGTGTATACAGATACAAGATGGCCTTTACCGCCTCTGAAATATCCACCTAGAAGCAGGTAGATCCACCTAAGCACCATTATGAAGTTGCAACCCCTGCACCAATGTCGATCCCTGTATATGGAATTAGAATATACGATATACGATAATAATTCACTCTAAATGGGGTCTTTTGAATTATCTCTTATGAATTTCATCGCATTCTAATGGTCAGGAGCTTCAGCTCTAGTGTAATCCTTGTTGTGCAACAAGCACAAATTCAGCAGTTTTCATTCGATTTTGTTGAAATCTTCTGGATTGTATGGGTTAACCGTACCGAATTATTCTGGTCGCACAGGAATTTTGAATTGCTGATAGGCAGCATCGTATACGCGAATATTAAAATCTCCGAACATCATTTTCACACGTTGGTACGTCAGCAGGTAGGTATTTCTCAATAATGGAGGAAAAGAATGAGTCAGAGTAATTCACTGACTATATTTATCAACTGATTCAGTTGCCGGGCAACTTTTGTAGAGCAACTTTCCCCAATTCTAGCAATACAGGGTGTTTCACGAAAAGGATACACCCCCTTTCATTTTCGCAAAATACAGCCTAAACAATTCCGACCAACGCAATTCTTCATGATTTTTTGTGAAGATCTCAGGAAAAATACTTTTGCGCAAAAAAGGTGCGCGCAGTCGTGCGCAATTGACAGTAACTTCATTTTTTCAAATGGAACCCCGCCCCTTTTTATTACAGATTCAGATTCTACGTCAAAATTCATGAAAAATTCGTACCCGAACCGATTTTTTTTATTGCGCGCAACCTGGCTTTTTGAACGCTCTAAGTTGCGCAACTCCTCAATTGCTCAAAAGTTAGGTTTTAGAGAACCCTAAGTGAGGCACATCTTTTTTCATCATTTTTTGACGCTGAATCACAGGGTGTCATCCGTTTTTAGAAAGACCAAGGTTTCAAGAGGAAAAAGGAATATTTCTTTCATAAAATCATCAGTTTTTTGGTCGAAATCATGTTTACGCTGTATTTTGGGGAAATGAAGGGGGGTGTAACCATTCCGTGGGACACTCTATCGTAAAAAAGTAGTTCTGAGTGAAAACTGACAGCACGACCAAACTTGAGCTAAATAAAATTGCCTAATAACTCATAAAGCTTAAAGAAGAGCGATTTCCCACTATAAACAACCGAATTTTCGGCCGCCATTTAGAAGCATTCCAGTCAAATTGAGAAACGGATGACACCCTGTGATTCTGCGTCAAAAAATGATGAAAAAACATGTGCCACACTTAGGGTTTTCCAAAACCTATTTTTTGTGCAATTATGGAAGTTGCGCAACTTAGAGCGTTCAAAAAGCCAGGTTGCGCGCAATAAAACAAATCGATTTGGGTATGAATTTTTCATGAAATTTGACGTAGAATCCGAATCTGTAGTAAAAAAGAGGGGTTCCATTCGAAAAAATGAAGTTAGTGTCAATTGCGCACGATTGCACGCAACTTTTTTGCGCAAAAGTATTTTTTCTGAGATCCTCACAAAAAATCTTGAAGAATTGCGGTGGTCCGAATTCTTCACGCTGTATTTTGCGGAAATGAAGGGGGTGTAACCTTTTCGTGAAACACCCTGTATGTGGCTAGTGTAAAGGGGCCTTAAGGTTAACATACTGAATAAATGTTACAGCAAATGCGTCCATGTAAAATCTCGTAAATTTCCGATGAAAACTTCGAAGATTGAGCGTTATTACAAATTTATTGTTATAGAAACCCGAAGAAAGCCTTCCCGTCCCAACTCTGGAAGTTGCTCCTCATCAATTGAGACCCACGATCGAAGGTGCGGAAATCACGTACATCCCCCACAGCCACCACCACCGCAAGACGGAGGAATGAGCCCCGAATGGCCATAGTCACCATCAGAATCGTCACCCTAATGAGGTCTGCAAGACGAAACCCGTATTTATCTATTATTAATCAGTATTTAGTTTCAAGTGCCAGAAAAAAGCGCTAGTGACTAATTATGTAAGTATAATCAGAGTCTAATGAGACCTTGCAATGATTTCCAAAAAGTATAACTTAGGTAGTTTTAATAAAATTTCGAAATGATCAAAATTTCAAACGAAATCAAAAATAATTTAAATTTAGTTGGTAGGTTAGCAATATTTTTGTATGAACTCAAACAACCCTTTTCTCAAAGTGTGATTAGTGTAGTTCAAGTGAACTTGGCACTATGGCATCCTTCATTTCCATGTTAAATTAAATTACCTACTCCCAGGAGCATAAATTGGCTGGACTCTCAATTTCACGCAATTATTGCAAAATAGGTTTTACCTATACGTAGTCGTCATCCTCAGCATCACTACTAATGTAATTTCGATAGAATAATACTCATAGACAACAACTATTACCACAAAAAGGAGCGTCTACTCCATAATATGTGAGATTCCTTCAGCTCTGTTTTGTTGAGGTGTAGACGGTACCCTCGAAATGCCATAATTATGATGTTGAGGTAACGTAAAGCACATAAATCAATTAAAAATTTCGAAGAATGTACTAAGCTCGGCCACTTATTTTTGGAAATGTTGTTTTTTATTGGAAATGTTCTGTTGTTTTTGGTTACCTAGCTTGAGAGCTTCCACTTCGATCATACTCAATTTGGGTCATTAAAAGGGGCTTTACTTAAAGGCTGTGTTGTTTAAAACAATAATTTAATATTTAGTTTTATCATTAACCTTTAGAACTGTAATACAAAGTAACTACGAATAAAAATGTTATACTTTTTTGTCAAAATTTTTAAAAAAGTAATGTTTTTGTCAAAATGTTTTAGCTCCGAAGGAAAAAAAGTTGGTCTTCCACCACCAAGTACAGACGCGTTCTAAACGCGTTGAAAGTTGAGAACAAACAAATGACGGATGAAATCTGTTTAATAAAACCAATTAATGCTGCCGATAAGAAATTTCAATCTCGCTCAACGTATCTATTTTGCCGTTAAAATAATATTATATCGATAACATGTTCAAAAAATCAACGCCTTTGTTATTTTGTGTAAGCATCAAGTTTTTAATAAAGGTTTATTAATGTTAGCGTGTCTGGTTCTTTATTTTGATTGAGTTTCTCATGGCCAACTGCCCAAGGACGCTTGGATATCAACTGCTGCCAACATCAGGATTATGAAATACCACTTTAAAAACCCCAAGATCCCGTCATAGACCTAAGCTAAAAATATCGCTCGTCGTCTCTAAGTTTCGTGTATTTTCTTCAATTTTATTTTCACTTTACTGCAAGTGGCAAATAAAATTCGCTCGTCGAGAGCTAGGAACTTGGAAGTACGTACCTACCTCGATATTATGAATAAATAGCTAATAATCCTTTTCAAAAGTTCAATGTTCGCATACACTACCTTGAAACATATAATTTAAAGGTTCAATTTAAACAAGTAAATACAGATATCGAGAAACAAATATACCATGTTAACGACCGGAAAACTTCGGGAGTCGATTCTACAGCAAACTAATTCAAGTGAGAAAATATATCTCAGCAATTTTTTTTTAACCCCTTGTTTATCCAAGTTTTTCTCATTTTAAGATTTGTTTCGTGTGTACGTTGAAATCATCGAAACTTGTTGGTTTACTCGAGAGAAACGATCACTTCAGAGGCTTGTTTTCACCTTCGATTGTTCGAAAAAGCCGAGAATGAACGTTGAAATCGTCGAAACTTTTTGGTTTACTCGAGAGAAACGATCACTTCAGAGCCTTGTTTTACCTTTCTATTAAATATACTAAAAGAAAAATTGCACAGGCATAAAAAGATAGGAAAAAATCTACCTATCTAAAAGAATTTTTGAAACTCCTCCCGAAATTCGATGCATCTAATCGCGTGATTTTTGGTACATCCCCTCCTTCAGATAGACCGAAATCTTGCAGAAAATTGCCAGTCTGAAATATCAGAGGAGGCCACTGAATCACGTAATCTACTGATGGTTTATTCTCTGCAAATGTCCACGAATAGAAATACCTGTCTAAAACAATTTTTGAAGAATCGGTTAGCTCTTGATTTTATCTAGACCGAAATCTTGCAGAAAATCGCCAGTGAATTATTGATCAGAGGAGGCCACTGAATCACGTAATCTACTGATGGTTTATTCTCTGCAAATGTCCACGAATAGAAATACCTGTCTAATCGGTTATCTCTTGATTTTATGTCCACGAATAGAAATACCTGAAGAATCGGTTATCTCTTGATTTTATCTGGACCGAAATCTTGCAGAAAATCGCCAGTGAATTACACTAGATTACAAAATTTAGGGGTGGTCTGGCTGCCTCGTTCTTTCACCACTTTTCTTAAGGTATTTGGTGCGCTTAATCCGAATCTGACGTTAGTTTTTTTTTGTTTATGTCGGATTTTCAAGATATAGCTAGTTTTAAGATTTTTCTAGTTCTCAATTTTCTTCATTTTTTAGTGAGCACTCATCTTGCTCAAATCTCCTCAAAAAGTACTCAGACTTATTGGAAATTTCATGTAGAATCCGAATATGTACTTAGTTTTTAAGTAAAGTTGTGTTAAACTCCCTATTTTCCACAAAACGTATCAAAAAACACCGGTTCTCAACGTTTTTTCTTTGGGTTTTCCCTTACATTTTGCCACTTGAAAAAAAATTAAGGCTAAAAAAAATGTTCTTGGGTTTTTACTTTGTAGGGGGGGCACCTCAGAGGAGAATGAGACCAATCGCAGCCTCCTAAACCCATTAATATCGAAGGAATGAGCTTTTTCATGGCACTGAGATGAAAATTCACAAAAACCGTTAATTAATTTTTCGAGATAAGTATGTGCGTTCCTAAATCTGCTTTCCTCAACTGGATTTTCCTTTCTTGTACATTTTTTATACTTGTCACCTATTAAGAGTAAGATCGAAAATAGGTACTCATAAGGGGAGTAAATCACAATTGGGAAACTCTTGTTTTGTTAAGTGATTTTAATTCAGTTTTACAAACGAAACACAATAAACTGCAGAAAAGTTAACGGTGTAAATCTGTTTCATGAAGGCTCAGATGAATCAAAAGTTGGTAGGTACAATGTTTGGTTATTCCTCCACCTCAGAGGTTCCACCAAGATATGAAAACCATGGAAGAACAGTACAAAGGGTATTGGGAAGTTCACATGATGGCGGACTATAATAGCTTGTTGGACAACAGTTGTTGGACCTTAAAAAGAGATTTACCTCAGGCGGCAAAGTTTTCTCTACATAGATGCCGGCGATGAAACCTCTGAGGTGGAGGAATAACCAAACATTGTACCTACCAACTTTTGATTCATCTGAGCCTTCATGAAACATATTTACACAGTTAACTTTTCTGCAGTTTATTGTGTTTCGTTTGTAAAACTGAATTAAAATCACTTAACAAAACAAGAGTTTCCCAATTGTGATTTACTCCCCCTTTGAGTACCTATTTTCGATCTTACTCTTAATAGGTGACAAGTATAAAAAATGTAGAAGAAAGGAAAATCCATTTGAGGAAAGCAGATTTAGGAACGCACATACTAATCTCGAAAAATTAATTAACGGTTTTTGTGAATTTTCATCTCAGTGACATGAAAACGCTCATTCCTTCGATATTAATGGGTTTAGGAGGCTGCGATTGGTCTCATTCTCCTCTGAGGTGCCCCCCCTACAAAGTAAAAACCCAAGAACATTTTTTTTAGCCTTAATTTTTTTTTCAAGTGGCAAAATGTAAGGGAAAACCCGAAGAAAAAACGTTGAGAACCGGTGTTTTTTTTTATACGTTTTGTGGAAAATAGGGAGTTTAACACAACTTTACTTAAAAACTAAGTACATATTCGGATTCTACATGAAATTTCCAATAAGTCTGAGTACTTTTTGAGGAGATTTTAGCAAGATGAGTGCTCACTAAAAAATGAAGAAAATTGAGAACTAGAAAAATCTTAAAACTACTTAGCTATATCTTGAAAATCCGACATAAACAAAAAAAACTAACGTCAGATTCGGATTCAGCGCACCAAATAGGTACCTTAAGAAAAGTGGTGAAAGAACGAGGCAGCCAGACCCCTAAATTTTGTAATCTAGTGTTATTGATCAGAGGTGGCCAGTGGATCGATGGATGTCGATTTTGAATACCTATGCCCCTAATCACGTAAATATTGACACATTAGCCCTAATTGGACCATGGTGTCACTAGCGACACCGAAAACCTCTAGAAATTCCACAGCCGTTCCAAGGGTCACAAGATTAACTGCATTTAGAAATTAATGCACAGAGCTGAATTTTTAAAACCATTTTTTGTAAATTAATTAAAAAGATTATTATTGGTTAGATTATAAATGCTTGCATACGAGTCTGCAACACATTGGGACATTTTCATGTCAACCACTACACAACAAGGTAGTGAAGTAAGGTTGTTAGTTCATGTAGCCAAGCATCAAAATAACAAAACAGTTGATTGTTCTCTACGCAACACAGTGTTTATTGGTCGCGTGAGCAAGTTTTTTTCGTGACGATTTTTCAGTTTATGTGCCAAAGCAAAAACATGAAAATGTCAATTTAACGCTCTTTCCATTGCGATGATCAAATTTGGTTTTCCATTTTGAATCATGGAAGTTATGCTAATTTTACTGTCAGGGTCAAAAACACGAGAAAAACTGTTCACGTAAAATAACTCGAAAACATAGGGCCTAAATAATTGCGGAGACATTTTTTGATCCAAAATTATTCATAGAATCGATCCGTGACGTTTGTCTGTCAACACCCAGAACACCTTTCAAGGCAATAATTGAAGTGGTAATGAACGTCGAAATCATCAAAACTTGTTGGTCTACTCGAGAGAAACGACCAATAATTGGTCGTTTCTCTCGAGTAGACCAACAAGTTTGAATTATCAACAACTTTGAATTATTCAAAGACTTGTTTTACCTTCGATTGTTTGAAAAAGTCGAGAATAAACGTTGAAATCATCGAAACTTGTTGGTTTTACCCGTAAGAAATGATCACTTCGAAAAAGCAGAGAATGAACGTTGACGAAGGTAATTTTTAATCGGACACACCCCGGGGGTGCAGGGGTGCGTTTTTAATTTAAATAATATATAAGAAGTGAACTCTTTCTCAAATTTTCTACAGTAAATATTTTGTTAAGCGTTGTTTCTAAAATTATTTCATACATTTAAAAATCGGTCTTTACCTTCATAATTGAGAAACATCTGTGTGTATTTAGAGGAAATTGAAACAAAAATTGATGCTGAATCATGTATTCGTTATTGTAGGTAGGATTTGATACAAATTAAACTACATCTATCACATTTTGCTCTATGTTCTTTTAAAACTTGAGACTCACATTATAAGAGAGTTTAATCAAGAAAAAGATTCTTCATTAAAAAACAATCCCTGAAAAAAAACTCCAAGATTTGAAGCAGTTACACAAATTCATTCAAGGTAAGTGTTACTATTATAAATTATGTTGTAAAGATTTCATCTAGGTATTCTACATTAGGAAAAGAATGTATAACCTATAACAAATACGTAGGTTTCGTTCGTAACTTCGTTGGCAGTTTATTTTGTCCAACGGCGATGAGTCAAACGAAATTTTACCGTATTAACGTTCATCTATTTTTATCTATTATTATTTTTTTGGGAAGGAATCACTTGATCAAAATAAAATCAAATATCTTGCCAAAGAGTCGGTTCAACACTATGATAAGATTAGTATACTAATGTGTAGGACAATTTTCCATACAGAACAGGTTTGCCACAACATGAATCGTAACTACATCAGTAAGCTAGCTAAATCATGATTCAGTTGCAGCTGCACCAAATTAGTACCTAGATTATAATTTAATATATTATGTTTTATAGTATCACTAGAATCACCGTCAACTTTTGTCAAGTCAGAATATTGGAACATCGGAGATGGGTACAATAATTCTTGAAAATACAAAAATTTGCTCATAGATAATATGAAATAAATTATGCGGTCACTCGATTTGGGGGTAGGAGAGGAATGCTTAGGTTTGGTCCTTTGAAAGCTCGGGCTGATAGGAATCAAGGATAAATAACCATAAGATAGGTAGGATTCAGGAACATATCAAATCGAAGACCTACTTGGTAGCAAAAAAGGGTTTTCTGAGGAAAATACCTGTTCCTCAATCTGTGTGACAAGTTAATTTTAATTAGGAATTGCTCCGTGATAATCAATATGTCTTATTTCGAAGACTCTCGAGTGCAACTTTCGATAACATTGGTGAGGGAGCTGCTCTCATGAAGAAGCAAACAAATTGATTAAGGAGGTGTCAGATCTCAGTCGGTCGCCGTTCGTTCCTCGTTTCAGGATAGTATTTCTCTCAAGAACCGGCGCTCAAAGTTTAAACGTTGTTAAAGCGTCAAAGTTAGAGGGAATTGAAAAACTAAAAGATTCCATCGGAAATCCCTAGGTAGATGAGCTAATGAATTTCGAAAATCCGTGAAAATTTCAAATTTAGGTACAATGGGGAATTTGCCTCAATTTTAGATTCTGGAATTTCAAGTCAAATCCTATAATAGGGCCCTAGAATAACGTTTAACACCTGGAATACCCTAGGGAAAAAATTACCGTAGAAGTTAATGCCTAAACTAGTGAAGCGGTGTCGAAAAACACTTACACTTTGGATTACATCACTCCCCAGGGTTCCTCACGCAAAACTGTGCTCTGGCGAAGCGTAAAAGGAGTTTCAGCAAATAGTATCAGAGAATGTCAACAGGTAGAGTTGTAGGCGCCCTCGTGACCACACAAAAGGATCCACTCAAATAATGTGATTCAAATATCAAAACTAACTAATATAGAAACTAAATAAGAGAAGGTGAAGACTAATAATGCTTGATAAACTAATAGGTAGAATCGTATTGTAAAAAAGAGTGAGTAAAATTGCTTCTTTTCGTCACTTTCTTGTCTGGATTCTTTCTGCCAGTTTGCAGTGCACTCGTGTGTTCGATCACGTAAGCTAGTTGTTTCATGTGCGCTGTCAGAGGTAGCGCTGCTATCATAAGGGAAAACTCGTCACATCACAGACTCCCGGTACATTAGAAATTTCCATCTTCTTCAAGTTCTCTAAATTTTTTGGATGCGTTTTCGAGCAGCACACTAGAGTTTTCTTCCATATCAATGAACCCTCTTTCGAAAAAAAAATAAATAAAATTAAAATTGTGAGGTAAATTCTCCATTTTTAAACATTGAACGCCGGTTCATGAGAGAAATACTAACCCAGAACGAAGAACGAACGGCGACCGACTGAGATCAAGGAGAAACTTGGTCTGCTTGTTATTTTGCATTATTTACAAAGTACCAGGATCACTATTCAGTTCGGCGCTTGGATCTCCCTTCTCCTCTAATTTTGTTTCAACCTAATTCCGTTACTATTCCAATATATTATCATAATTAACTTCATTAATTGGTCTTTATTTAAAATCCTGCAACTACTTATCTAGAAAATGAGTAGTTTTCCATTATGCGTTGTCAACTGACTATCAAAATCTAACAATCAAATCCCGACACTACTTGGTTCGACAAAAATAATCGAAAAAATATAATAATCAATTGACGTTTTGATTCAATTAGAACGGAAACAGTATCGGTACCAATGCAACATCTTGTCATAAATGTAGGCACTCGATTAATGTATTTTGACTAATGGAAAAATTATTTCGTCTTTTGTGGGCCTTTTCTTCAGTCTAATATTTACCATGAGCTGTTTTTACGCCCTCGAGGTTGGTTCATTAAAACATTCAACAAATGGTTTCCTATTTGATAAGTAAATGCAAACAAATGTGTAACAGGAATATAAGTTCTTATTTTTGAATGAAATCAGACGCGATGATCGTCACATTTTCCTGCTTTCATCTATGTAACATTTGAGTCTGTTCGTGCTTTCATCGATCATAATAATCTCCGTATTTCCCGAAAGATTGGTCACTCAATTCCTCCGAATGAAATTTTTCTCTGCCGACTATAATATGTACTCATTTCACCGGAGATATAATCTTACAAAAAATTTGATTGAAGTAAATTTCCAGGTGAGTAAGCCAGTTCCAAAACGAGCTAAATCGATTTTTTTTAAAGAAATTAGTTATTGGATCGTTGGATTCAGAATGGCGTCAGCTACATCCTTGTGGTGGTTTTCAATGTCAAAACGAGGCAAAACCCATCGAAAAACGAGTAGAAAGCATGAGTGCTCTTCCAAAACGCGATATAAAGGGCTATAATCCAATTCCAAAGTGTGCCTCGTTCAATCTTATTTTTTCAGACTTTTCTACTCTTTTCTCATGAATTTATTTCATTTTATTCTATTATAACCAGATTTTTTGTTTGGCAGGTTGGTACGACTGTAAAGAGGGAAAAATTGTTTGTAGGAAAGTAAGGTTATGACGTTTGTTAAAAATGATCTCAAATTCCAAAACGCGCTAATTCCTAATTCCAAATTGAAATAAGTAATTTCTCCTCATTAGAAAAATAATAAAAATTTGCAGCAGAAATTTAGTGAATTTTTGAAATTTTCAGAAAAAACCCCATGAATGTAGGCATGAAAGTCAGGTTAAAATGCAGCAGTTTTATGCGTTTTTCTCCGTTTCGTTTGGGTCTTTTAGATCGTTATGGAATTGGCCTACTCAGGTGGAAGCAATACAAAATTACCGTAGGGGTGGGACATCGAACGGAAAACATCGATGTCGAAATTTCTTGGCAACATCGATATCGATGGAACATCGTATGAAAAACATCGATATCGATAACTACGTAGGTTAAACTATAATAACTATAATCCAATTCCAAAGTGAGCCTCAAACATCTCGGGAGTAGAACGCCTTAAAAATAAAGGTGGCTTCGTTCAATCTTATTTTTTCAGTCTTTTCTACTCTTTTCTCATGAATTTATTTCATTTTATTCTATTATAACCAGATTTTTTGTTTGGCAGGTTGGTACGACTGTAAAGAGGGAAAAATTGTTTGTAGGAAAGTAAGGTTATGACGTTTGTTAAAAATGATCTCAAATTCCAAAACGCGCTAATTCCTAATTTCAAATTGAAATAACTAATTTCTCCTCATTAGAAAAATAATAAAAATTTGCAGCAGAAATTAAGTGAATTTTAGAAACTTTAAAAAAACCCATGAATGTAGGCATGAAAGTCAGGTTAAAATGCAGCAGTTTTATGCGTTTTTCTCCGTTTCGTTTGGGTCTTTTAGCTCGTTATGGAATTGGCCTACTCAGGTGGAAGCAATACAAAATTACCGTAGGGGTGGGACATCGAACGGAAAACATCGATGTCGAAATTTCTTGGCAACATCGATATCGATGGAACATCGTATGAAAAACATCGATATCGATAACTACGTAGGTTAAACACGATGTTTTCGATACATGGTAAGGTTATAACAGGTACCGATAACAAAAAATTATTAAAATCCGGTTAAAAAAGGAAACACAATATTTCGACTTCTATGGGGCCGATTTTGATTTTTCTTGGATCTGCTGATTGGCAATGTCATATTCGACATTGGTAAAATTAGAGAATTTTTGGTTCGATACAAAGCGAGTTTTGATTGAGTGAAGGAAGAAAGAAAGGCCTTCAGCGCGCAAACTCTCAAGTCTGCCTCTTAATTTACAAGATTGTTTCCGTGTCCCTTGTATCACTAAAATTACCCTAACTACCTTAATGTACCATGTAAATGAAAAAAAATAAGGGTAACGTTGGAAAGAACGTTGAATAGCGGCATGAGATGAGTAACATTGAAATTGATTATACCGTTGAGAAGAGCAAGTTTCCCATTTTCCTATTCTAGAACCAACATTTTTAAAGGCTATTTGAGAGGACAAATTAGCTTGAACATCGGAACGGCTAATAAGGAATTTCACCGAGTCGGAATTTCCTATTCCTGACCCCAAAATCAGATTCAGCACCTCGAAAAACCACCTATGGCAAACTTTCAGCCCGAACTTCCTAATTTACGAATAAACAAAACAGTGTAGAAAATATGACCGTTTAAAAAAACCGGGAGGATGACATCATCCTGGAATCGATTCATTTACGGCCGCTTGAAGCGCTGAGATAGAGAAATCTATAGTCCCTAGATGCAACATTTCATAAAACCAGTAAAGTTTGAAATTGAAAAGCTGAAGAAAAACATAGAAAAAACAAGATGAGGAAAATTAGGTTTCCCCTGTTTTTGTTTGATAACTTTCCTCTTACATAACACGATTTCATCATACCATCGGGCAACACTGGGAGGAGACAGCGATCCAAACAGCCAATCAGCGAGCATTCCCGCTTCACATTGAAGAGGTCCGTTTTCCCGGTTATTTTTTGAAATCACAAATTTTGATTGTCTCCCAAAAATAACAGGAGACTCATTTTCCTAAATCAACCCGATTTTCATCTATCCCACACCATTAACTATTCAGGAAAAATGCAAACAGAATTCGGTGAAATTCCTCATTGGTTGAAAAAATTCACAAATTTCCGAGTTCAAACACAAATTCCAAATTTTTTTTATTTTTATTTGTTGGAAACCTATTATTCTGAGGAAGTTATTCCGTATAGTGTCTCCCCATGTCTCCTCCGTAGAGGTACCTATGTAATAAGCGCTTAAAAACGGGTCTTACCTTACTTACCTATCAAAAATTTAACAATGAGCTCTTCTTTGCGCATTAGATCTTCTCAATTTAAATAATATATATTTATTGGCTTTAAGGAGATGGGAAATTTTACGTTCATACCAACGGTGCCCTTTTTGTTGGAAATTAGTAGAATCGATCCCTCGAATGTTGGACACTTCAAGTGTTCACACTGTATTTATGTTTTAGTTCAATGCAATAAAATATCCTATTTTAAAGCTTCCCTTTACTATTCTCCTTTGACTAAACTAAACATTCTGGCCCTCCACCAGTAGCACAACCATGAGCTGATCAACCGATGAGTTCTTTCCTTTCTGTACAAGAATCGAACTCTGATGTAAATTTTTACGTTACGATTAGGCTCATGAGATTATGAATGAACTGACGCCGAATTCACGTTTTCAGTAAGAATTTCACAACCACTGACAGAGATTTTTTTAAAGACCTGAAAACCCGAGTATTTGTCAAATAATCGATTTATAAGAGGAACACCGCTAAACCGAAAAAGTTGTGCACTTCAATTAATCAGTATAAAACTGTATAGTTTAATGTAGTGCCTGGGGAGCATAAATTTGGGATTCCACATAAATATAGTGCGTTACAGAGATGTTTCAGTCACGACTGAACGAATCAGAAAGAACTCATCTTCGGAATGAACGAGTCCAAACTGAACGGGTTGTTAAACTGACACTGTTCACACATTTTTATGCGAGAGAGGGGAGGAGTGGCCATCGTAAGTACATGGATTTTTCATGACTTACTTATAAATATCCATGATAAGAAGGTACCTCGTTGAAAGTTACTACGAATATTCAGTCTTTCGTCAGTGACCGTTTCTACAACCTATTCATTGGATCCTTAAACCTGCTTGTTTTTTCCCGAACAAACTATTCTGCATCCACTTCTGTTCACCCTGTTTTCCAGTGCTACGGTGGGCTTAAACGATAATATCATGGTGGTTTCTCATCTCATCAGAACATGAAGTTAAGACGTGAAGTATCCACCTACCGTAGCCATCCTCAGAACCAACATGGAATAGAAGGCCTGGAGTTGATACAACGAGAGCAACTGGCTAGCCATCTTGAAGGTCGGACAATTTTCACATATTTACTTGATAAAACGTCCAATCCATACCACTTCCACTGCATCATCGAAATCAAGTGTATACTAAGCGCAATCCACCTCTCTGTTCCAAAGCTCCATTCTAGAACTCACATCATTCTAGAAGCTCAACACAGAACATTCTAGAAAATCTTCGCTTGTCGCAATAAAATTATTTGTACATTATTATAAGTTCAGTGTCTCTTTTACATTTCGATCCATGATCTATTTAAACAGTTGGCTCAGCCCCAGCACTTAGCTATATTTCAAAAGTCCCAGAGAACATGGATGGCGGAGTGTGTCATTACTGTGGCACAGATAAGTGTAAAAATCTGATCGACAACCAATTTAGACGTATTTCATTAAGGGGGTCTCAGTCAGTGAATATACGGTTTGTTCGATTTTGATGATTCCAGCGGCAACCTATTAGTTTTTCAATTCACAAGGTAGAAGCCTAATGAATTTCGAAAATCCTTGAAAATTTACTTTTGTAATTAAACAAGTGCGTGGGTGTAGAGATTATAAAAATAAGAAGAATGAACAAGAAACATGGAAAATAAATTAAAACTGACCAGATATGAGAAAGCTGGGTGATGGAAGACCCGGTGGTGGGTGGCAATGTTGCTCCTTCAGATGGGGGGCGGAGGGTCAACCGAGCGCCGGTTCCTAAATGACTAGACTAACCCGGAACGAGGAAGCTAAAGTGACCGACTGAGACCCTCTCAAAAGAGAGTAAAAAAACAAAGTAATTAAATGGGTGTTGGAAAAAAAATGCACGCTGAGTGCAATACTGTGAGAACTCAAAAAAATCGATTTTTGAGTTACAACCACAGTTAGGTAGCAAGTTCTGAGCTCTACAGTTTGAGAATACCGTGATATTCGTAGGTTCAACATGTGCTGCGTGACAGCGCTGGTTAAGTTACTGCATTATAGGTCTACCACAGAAACTTTGCGTATGTGTGGGGCCCCTCAGGTGGCGGATCCACGAACTATAACAATCGAGTCAACCTTCATAGTGAAACCTTGACACGGAAATAGGAGAAATTTGATGTTCGTGTAGTGCCAAGAAATTTCAATTTCGTAAATGCACGAATTTCAAGCTGCAGTAGGAGGGAAATCGTGTCACTTTTGAGGGGAGAAATTCCCGAAAAATTATCGTACGCGCGGGAATTTGCTCGATGATAAGAGATAAGTAGTTCTATGTTCTCCAGAAGAATGCGTCAAATGGATGCAAAGTTTCTGTGGCAGACCTATAGTGGGATTAGGGCATTTATGGACATGCAGGAACGTTCCTTTTCGCGTTGTCACGTTTCCGAACGACCTCTGGAGAAAAGTCACTTTGGTTACGTGTGCCAACTCAAAAGATCACACTACTGAACAGTCACAAAGTAAGTCAAGCTCAAAAAGTCAGGGATTTTTATACTTAATACAAACTGTGACAACTCAAAACCTAATTTTAAACAAATCTAAAAGCTCATAATTTGTGGAGGAATTTTGCAACAAGGTTAATGGCACCTCGGTATACACTTCTAACAGGAAAGTTGCATACTGAGAGGAACTAAGTTTGTGGAGGAAAATCCCCACTCCTTGAAAAACCGAAAATCTTTAAAGTCGATTTCCTCAAAATGACATTTTTTTGAGATGTCCCAGAATTGAACTGAACGTGCGAAATATGAGTGGAAAACAAAATTAATAAATGAGTAAATGTGTTTTTTTCAAGTAAATGATTTCCATGTCAAGTGAACGTAATGAACGTGTTCTATTGATCTAGTCAGTAAAAATAGTGAACGTTATGGATTCAACTCTCCAAGTGACCTATATCTTCGAAAAAGTACAAATTGTCGTATGAATTCTCTTGCAGGAAACATCCCCCAATAATAAAAAAGGAATTTTCCCCCCATCACTACTTCTAATTCATCATTAAAATGATAACGCCCAACACTTTCAAAGAAAAACAATATAACTGGGATGGCGAGTCGAAATGAAAATTCAAACTGTTTTTAGTTGATGTAAAATCTGATGTCGAATATTAAGATATTATAATGCACAGCCTACTTTTAGCGCCTACCTATTTCACATTAATCAAGACGAATCCTCCGAACACTAACTTGTCAACTAACCTTGTCCTCCGAAACACTAACTTGTCAACATAAATCAGTTGTAACCCTTCATGGAGTCACTTTTGGGGCAGTGAAGAACAACGATAATCGAAGGAATAAAAAATGTTCAAATATTGAGGGACGATTTTCAGTCAGAGAAAAGCTGGGAACCGGAATGCTTAGGTGGCACAGTTAGAACAGGGAGAGGGCCCGAGCTTCGCCTCCACGCTGGCGCTTTGTTCCCACGACGCAGGCGACTCGGCGCCCGCGACGCCGTTTTTCAGTTAGGCGCCGGCGGCTTGTCGATGATGACGACACCTGCGTAGCTCCTGCCAATGCCCATCGACGATGCGAGCATACACCAAGAGTTCGTTTTAGGGTTGTAAACCTCCACTGATGACAGATTGGACGTCCCATCATCCCCTCCCACAACGTACAGCTGCCCTTTGAGCGCCACCACACCTTAGGAAGTCAATGGCCAAAATCAATTTACAAAAATAACGAGAGAAGATGATTAGGGATCAATCACAATCACAAGATGTGGACAGGATCAAACCCAACACATGTTCCTAATCAGATAAAAAATTATTTGGCTGGCCCTATTCAATTCAATCACATATTCTTCAAACGAATATGAAATTGGTTTTCTCAAGCAACAACTTCATAAAATCACATGTGTTCATTTTCAAACCTTGAAATACCCATGTAGTTAGGTAGCGAAACAAGGTTGTTGACACTAACATCTAAACCACACTGGCAGCATTAGTTCATCTATCCTCCACTAGGGATAGTAAAGTGTTTTTCCCTTAAGGGGCCCATTCACGGGTATGCCTGGAGTCGCCGCCACGGGCCTAGCCGCCGTCAAAGGGGAAAACTACTCGTGAATGGTTAACAAAATCTGGAGGTCTGGCGGGCGTCCGCTGCTCGGCAGGTAATCGAACATGCTCGAAAATTGCGGCCAGTTAATCCTCGGCGGCCCTGTGAATGGTTGAAGTGAGGCCGACGCTGGGTCGCAATTGGCAGCAATTGGCCCGCCAATTGGCGGAGTCAGGAGGTTTTGGCAGCCAGGTGAATGGACTACTGCGGTGGCTTTGGGGAGTACCTGTAGGGACGCGGCGGCGACTCCAGGAATACACGTGAATGGGGCCCTTTAAATCAGCTGCTTATCTCGAGCTTTATCAAAATTGGTAGGTGAGCTAATCTCATCTGATTCAAGGAATAAACGGTTTACTATCCCTAGCGGAGGATAGATGAATTAATGCTGCTGGTGTGGTTTAGACGATTGTATCGTTGACAGAATTAGTTTAGAATAACAACAATCGTGTGTGTTTTGACAGACATGTAGTGCATTGACAATAGGGTGTGCGCCTGGGTAGGAAAAACTGTTTATTGTTATTTTTAATCTAAGGTAGACTACATCCTGAGAATTTTGGCACCAACCACGACCTTCTAGCGTGTGTAAATTTTTTCCTATGAATTTTTAAAGTTTTGACCGTTTATGACGTCACAGTGGGCTGGGGGTGCCACCCAGGCGAGAGGGGCGTGTGACAACGGTCGAAACTTTGAAAAATCATAGAAACAAATCTACTCATGCTAGAAGGTCGCGGTTGGAGCCAAAATTCTCAGAATGTCTACTAGAAGTCTACTTTCGATTAAAAATGTTTTAAAAATCAAGGCGCACCCCCCATTTCACCGTTAACACTTTGTGGTACCAACAATTTCACCTTTACATTTGCTAATGCTGCCTTTGTACAAGCTGTCTTTGTTGCCTCCCTTCCAAAACCACCCTTAAGGTATGCCCACACTAAAGGAAGAGCATTGCATCGCAAAATCCGCCTGGATAAGTATTTGAACCTTCCCTCCTAGGTCTGGTAGTTAGTTCCGGCTCCCTCCACTAGGGGATGGCGCCCAGAACGGGCGTTATTAGTTCAGATCTTCCATTAGTTCTATGCATTCAGGAATTATGAGCCAGTTCTAGATCTATTTACTGCAATCTATTATAGAGCTTTTAGGACATTAGTAATGTAAAAATGTTATGTATATGAATATGCCACTATTAAATCAAGTGAGCAGCGGCCATTACAACCGAGGGAATTCTCTGAAACCCCAACACCATTGTTTGAATAGCGTTATACCAAGATATCATTCCATTTAACACTGCGCATTAGTACCACTATTTTGTTCAAGTTCTGTTCAATACAGTTATTATTCATTCTTTTCAAGTTCAGTTCTTATTCAATATTGCTGAGGAATCAACAATAAGTTCAATGGGATTTTAACAGAGGTGTGCAGACTACAGCTGGGCTGCGTCGCATCGGGAACATCGCTCTTCAAGCCTATTGCATGCCACTGCCATGACATTTTATGTTGGAGATTAGTTGTAGAATCTACCCCTGAAGTTATTCGGATTTAAGATGCGCCTCTCTGTATACTCGTAGCATTAGGATTCGCGTATAAAGATTGAGAATGGCCAATATACCAGCATTAGCCCATTCTTTGAGTATTGCCATCTAAATTACTCATCTGTAAAAGCTCAAGGCTCTTCATTCAGGACTGAAGTGTTGGAAAGTGTAAGTTGCAATAATACTTTTGAAAAAGACGCTATCTTTCCTCCGCAGTCTCCCAAGTACTCCTGCTCGTAATTTCACCTCTGATGCACAGAGGATTGAGGATTTATTGTAGAAACCTCTAACTCAAGAAGAAGGTTTGCTCACAGTTCAATTACTTCCAAACTCCATAAAATTACTTTACGTTCATAACTGTTAGCGCTCAGTAAATACCTAGTTTCAATAATCAACATTCATCCGATACAAAAGCTTACCGGCGTTCCTGCGACACAAAGCCATATCAGCCACGGGAGTCCACTTGTTAGAATCCGGTTCGTATGCTTCAACTGATTTTCTAACTAAGGGCCCATCGTGGCCACCTACGGCGTACAAAATTCCGTCAAGAACGCCGACGCCTGAAAAATTAAAAGGCAATCCAACAATCAATAAAACATTTGAGAAGGAACTGGAAGGATGTTTTTTATTTCTTGCTAGACTGTCAGAGTGCAATACCGTAATAGTTTTCAAGAATGAAAGTCTGGAGAACAAAATAAATTTTAGGACCACCTAGTTTAGTCCTACGAGTTCTGATGAAGTCAATATACAGGGTGTCTCAAAACCCCCCTACTGGAAATCGCTACGTGACAAGGAAAAAAATCTTTCTTTTTGGACTCAATGTATTTTTTTGTGAAGATTTCAAACATCGTATTTTTGTACACGTGCGCATTAGCAAAACATGCGCAATGCGCACCGACATTCTTATTTCAAATGGGAACCCTCATTCTTTATTGCAGATTCAGATTTTACGAAAAATTTCATGAATGTTTGACCCCTCAGTTGATTTTTTACTCTGCGCAACCCGCCTCCCTAGGCGCTCAAAGTTGCGCCAACCAACGATTGCGCCCAAAATCAGATTTTTGAAAACCCCAAGTGTGGCACATGTTTTTTCATTATTTTTCGACGCTGAGTCACGTGGTGGTATCCATTTTTTAATTTGATTGGAAGTTTTGAAATAGTGGCCGAAAATTCGGTTGATTTTAGCGAGAAGTCGCTCTATTTTTGAGAAGAGCAGTTCGAGTGTACGCCGAACAGTTCCGGGGTAGGCGCCACCCCAAAACTAAACTGTTCTGTAAACTGTTTTACAGAATGCCAGCCGAAATAAAGCATCATTTGCTCCCACATCGAGAGCAAAAATACTCGATATTTTACGAAATTTACTTTTTAATGAGATTTGAGAGGCCTCAGTTTTCCAAATCGATATGATTTATCCAGTTCATTGTTCTGGTAGGATGTAAAAGTCTATTTATGGACAGGATCTGTTTCAACTCATGGCTCAGAAAGCTTACTCGTCCAGAATCGAATTTGAGTCACCATACTCATGTCTTCGACCAAGAGGCCTCCTTTTCAAAAAATTTCCGAAATTGCATTGAGCTCCCGAACATCAAAGAAAACTTTTTCTGAAAAGTTTGGGAACAGCATGAACGAGAAAAACTTCTCCTGCAAAGATGTACCACTATTTTCAATGTTTGAAAAAAATCGTAAATATGACGAAATATGACGAGTGGCCGGAAATGGGTTAAATCGCTTCGTAACTCATGAGGACGAAAAAAAGAGAGACTTTTCGTAAAAACAACCGAATTTTTGGCCGCCATTTCAAAAATTCCAATCAAATTCAAAATGAATGCCACCACGTGATTCAGCGTCGAAAAATAATGAAAAAACATGTGCCACACTTGGGGTTTTCAAAAATCTGATTTTGGGCGCAATCGTAGGTGTTGTGATCAGCCACCTCTTCGCATTTCTGTCCATTCGCTTCCTTAGCTCAGTGGTAACGAGCTCCGACTCAGAAGTGTAAATATAGTTTAGTCGGACGATAGGAGATCGATCCCCAGTCGAGGGAAGTTAATTTTTGATGATTCAACATTGTGGCGCAGTCATACCGGACACGAATTGTCTCCTTAGCATTTCTCAGAGAAATATTAATTCATTAAAAGATTGGGTCATCAAAACAACTCCCTCTCAAGACATGAGTCGAGCCACGGCCTATTCGGACAAACGTTGAGGTCAGCAGATCCCCCGCCCCGTCAATAAGGAACAATAACAAAAAACTCCGAAGCCAGTCAAAAATAGCGCATTCTCACTGGGTTGGAAAACGCCGGCCAAAGCTGCCCTCACCTCCCTGACAAGGTAACGGAGTACCTAAGATTTCCTAATGGGGGGGGGGGGGAGATGTTGTGATCAGCGACCTCTTCGCATTTCTGTCCATTCGCTTCCTTAGCTCAGTGGTAACAAGCTCCGACTCAGAAGTGTAAATATAGTTCAGTCAGACGATAGGAGATTGATCCCCGGTCGAGGGAAGTTAATTTTTGATGATTCAACAATGTTGAACCTATGTCATAGGTTTGTGCAACTTTGAGCGCCCAGGAAAGCGGGTTGCGCGGAATAAAAAAAACAATTCAGGAGTCTAACATTCATAAAATTTTACGTAGAATCCGAATCAGCAATAAAAATTTGTCACATAACGATTTTAGCAGGGGGATTAACAACTTTTGAGACACCCTGTATTAGCCGAAAGCTCGGTAAAGAAAGCGGATTTATACAATAAACTCCATTCATACTACTGTTGGCAAGTTGTTCTTTTAGATCCATCTCCATCAAAATATTGCAAACTAGAAAATGTTTACTAAAGTCTTTAAATTATTTAGTTCATTAAGAAAAATAATACAATTTAAAATGATAAACTAACTGTGAATTTGGAATAAACTATTGAGTGAGAAATTTACTGTTTGTCTATCTGACTGACTGAAGTTAATTTTGACTTGGTTTGAATTTACAGAAGGTGAATTTAATAAAAGGATAAATTGATAATAATTATTATTATAACAATTATTATAATAATACAATTAATAATTGTATTATTAATTAATTAATTAATTAATTAATTATTAATTTAATATTATAATATTATTGTAATACAATTATTATAACAAAAATAATTTTTGTTCTGGTCTGTATAGAAATCAGCTTGTGAAGTTAATGAATTTACGAATTGGGAAATAAGTTTAGTTCTGGTCTGTGTAGAAACCAGCTTGTTGATAATTATGGATTCTGGTCTTTGAAAACCGGGTAACCGAATTTATTGATACGTCTTTAGAACTTGAGCTGCGAGGTGTTGAGGAAGTAGAGAATAATTCGCTTGTTAGATGTGGTAGGTGGAATGCCTTGGTGGCGCTCTGACAAGCGTATTTATCGCCTACCCCTTCTCCTGTCCAAGTACCGACTTTTTCCAGTAGGACCTCGAGGAGGTGGAGAAAGGTTGGCGACTAACTGGCAGTTAAAAACGGTTGGTTCAGTCTGTGGGATAACAGTCCCGAGTTAAGGCCGGGTCACACTTGTCATACAAGCTTCAGATCCGACTCCGATCAGAGAATCGGAGGGGAGTCGGAAGAGGGAATGTCTTTGGACTCTAGACGGCGTAGTTCACACCTCTCCCACCCGTGACCGATCCCACTCCGATTGTTCTCCGATTTTTGTTCCGATCCGACTCAGAGTTCGTCAACCATTCCCTGTCCGATTTGCGGGAAGAGCATCGGAAGGAAGGTAGGTATTTTTAGGACGTCCCACAGTAAGACTTGGGCGTCCTTATGCGATCGATCTGGGGTGAAGTTGGACAACACTCAACAGAAAAAAAAAAAATAACCACACAGTAATCCGTTTTAGACCATTCTGAATCCAAATCCGCGAAAAAAACCATAGGTGTATGTCTGTGTGTGTGTGTGTGACAAAATCTTGTGTCGTCTGCACAGGCCTTAGTACTCAACCGATTTTCCTGGTTCTTTTTTAGTTCGACGCGGAAAAATATTTAGTTGTGCACTACGTCGCCTGAATTTCGAATTTTGCCTTCTAGGGGGGGAAAGGGGGGGTTGATGTTCAAAAAACGTGCGTTTTTGGGCATAATCTTGTGTACTCTGCCCAGGCCTCAGTTCTCAACCGATTTTTGTGGTTCTTTCTTTCATCGACGCGGAAAACTATCTAGTTGTGCACAACGGCGCCGAAATTTTGAATTTTGCTTTTTAAGGGGGGAAAGGTAATGCTTAAAAAACGTGCGTTTGCGGGCATAATCCTGTAAACTCTGCCCATGCCTCAATTTCCAACCGATTTGCGTGTTTCTTTTTTTTTTTTGACTCAAATAACTTCCGAGTTGTACATGATTTTACCAGAGTACCAAAAATCGCAAGGGGAGAGGGTGAGTGGGGGGATAATATTCACAAAATATCCGATTTTTCAATATTTCGGTTCCTTTACTGCTTACTGATTGTACCCAAGCTTTGAAATTGAGGAAAAATTCTCATTATACCTCCGGATTTTCATGAATTATTCTCTGTACCACCATGGAACTAATAGTGGTGCCACCATGGTGCCAGGACATGGTGCCATGATGCCATAAACCGCTTATTTCGTGTTTTTTTTTTTTTTTTGTATTTCACCTTGAATACGGATGTGAACTTCGACGGACTGCCTACCAAAACTAACAGATGAAAGTTCAATGTTACGACGTATTTCCGCTTTGGTGCCAGACTGGCACCATTGTTGGCGTTGGGGAGGTGGGGTGGGGGTGGGTGAACTCGAATTCGCATGTTGGGTATCGTAGATCATGGATTTCAAAATGCTCTTCAGATTCGAGGCTCCCATGGCGCTAGAAATGTTAAGGTGGATAATGGTGGGGGGGGGGGGTCAGTATTTCTTGCCTAAAGTAATAAATAAATTACATCGAGTGAAACAGTTTTATCACTTAACAACTGGTTAAACTGATCTAATGCTTATCCAATGGGACGTCCCCTGGAATGCATGCATTACTAAACAATATGATTTTAGTTCTTTTTTGTCCGCCGTCGTTGTGTTTCCCGTGTGTTTGTTTTGTAAATGGTCTTTATAATCTTTTATTATATTTTTTTAGTACTCCTACAATGTCTTCCGTCAACCCGGAAGAACTTATTGAAGTAGTGAGGCTGTATCCATTCATGCAACATGGTTATGGTTATTTATGCCTTATTTTATGGTTATTTTATGCCTCTCGAATGTTGTTCCTTTGAAAATCAATACCACTAGTACCTTTGAAAATCAATTTCATAACCATTTAATATTTGCCACGATTTTTCAATGAAACGCTCTAAAACAAGACAAATAAATATTTTTCCCCAGACTATTCCTTCCTTAGTTATCTAAAACGACAAAAAAAAATTCAGACGTTCCCCGTTTTTTTTTTTTTTTTTTTTTTCGCATTTGAGCACTTCCTTGCACACGTAGAGCGCTGTCCAACGAACTTCGCTTTTCGTTTGCAATTCTTAATTTGTTGGCGTTTGAATTAATATGAATTAATTAATATTAAATCTTAGGAGAGTTATCGTCTGCAATGACACACACTTAAATATGTATTTATGTACATATACTATACATTTGACAACTGCCGGGAGGCGACTGACGAGTGGTGAGGGCACTTGTCTCCATTACTCTGTGGGTGAGGGGAACAAATCGGATGCGTGTATCGGACAGGTGTGCCCACCCCTTTCCGATCCGACGCCCCCTCCGACGTCTATCCGATTCTCTGATCGGACTCGGATCTGAAGCTTGTATGACGTGTGACCCGGCCTTTAGACGTCGAAATTAATAAACTAAAATATTAAGTTTAAAATATTTACCAGCGCCGCTTCTCCGGAAGGCCATATCTGCAACCGACCTCCATTTGTCAGTTTCAGGACAATAACATTCTACTGAACTCAGGCATTGTCTAGATGCACCATCATAGCCACCGACCTGTGGAAGATTTTAACCCAGATCAAGAATGGATTACATGTCAGTAATAAAGATACTACACCAACGGTATTACCCATGAAAATCAAAGAGGACTTCCCAGACTAGCACTCAAAATGTAGGAAGGTGTAATCGTAATAACATAACTTAAAATGAAAGAATAATTACACTCACAGCGTATAATAAATTATTAACTACTCCCACGCCAACACTGCTTCTTCTAGTAGACATGGCAGCGATCATTCGCCATTCTTGTTTTCGTGGGTCGAACATTTCAGCGCTGTTCAGACCGCTCGAGCCGTCAAAACCGCCAACCTGTACGAAAAAAGTCAAAAAGATAAGAGAAAGCGCAACTCGCCCTATTTTGAAATGAGACGAATAATGATGACCACAGTTAAGCAGGACAACCCACGTTTTACTCTTCTTAATTAGTCACCATATAAATAAGCCTCAAACTAGAGGTAAGTGTGTAGTTCAGATATTGAATTTTGAAAGAGTAAGAACCTTCTTAATACATTCTTACTTACAGCATATATGCAGTTATTGAGAACAGCAACGCCTAAAGTGCTTCTCCTCGCTTCCATGCTGCAGGAGGAGAGCCATTGGTCGGTGGCAGCGTCGTACACGTCTACAGTTCTGACCCGCAAGGAACCATTGAAACCACCAACAGCGTAGACTTTGCCAGCGAGAACAACGAGGCCTGCTCGACATCTTCTCCCTGGCATTTCAGCAACAGTGGACCAGGTTTCCAGAGTGAAATCGTAACACTCTACGGACCTTATGGCTTTTGGTGCTTGACCACCGACTACTAACATTATCTGAAACAAGAGCAATAGAAGTCTGTGATCCAAGAAAGTATAAGGTACATTACAACTGCCATATTAGGCACAAAAAAAGTCGAGAAAGTCTAAATAAGTAAGTCTAAATAAGTAATAAGTCTAAATTCGGTGGCCCTGGAAAACAGGCCAGCAAACATTTTGGCATCAGGCTACTGACCTCCCTACAGACCTTGTTGTTTCTTCTTCTTCAAGTGCCTTGCTCAGTTACCCGAACTTCGGCGATTACTAATGAGAAAGCATCTCTATCTACCACTATGCGGAAAAGGTCCCCTGCTCGATGGATTCCAGTCCATTCCCGGATGTTTCGAAGCCACGACATCTGTCGCCATCCGATCCCACGCCTATCCTCGATTATTCCCTTCATTATCAACTGTTATTTCTCTCCTCAAAGGACGTGGCGCAGGTACGATATCTTTCGGCACTTGACAACAGTCAAAAGTTGATGCTAACCCTCGGCAAGCCGCAACACCTCATTATTCGTGATCCTAGCAGTCTAAGGAATCCACATCTCGTAAGCCTCAAGCCGGCTCAGTGAACTCATTTTGAACGAACACCATAAAGAAGCACGGACCACATAAAGGGTGTTTAACAGACCACCCTTTCTATTTCCGTTATTTGTGTGAAGATCAAAAACTTGTCGAAGTAGCCTCCCCTTATTTTTTGCAAAGAATTCGAACATCACATTTTCGCACGTCGCGCATGCGCGCAATGTGCACCAACTTTGTTTTTTCAAGTAGAACCCCCATTTTTTATTGCAGATTCGGATTCTACGTCAAATGTTATGAACATTTTACTTCGACAACTTTTTTTTTGAACGAGCGCAACCCGCTTAGCGAGCGCTAAAAGATGCGCAACCCATTGTAGATTGTAGATGAATCCGCGGATCAGGGTGATGGAAGCCCAAAGCGCTGAAGCCTAGTGGCTTATTGAGCTACTCCGCGGATTCTGTTCCTAGTCAAAGAGTCCTAGCCCTTTGGTAAGGGCCAGTAGCGGTTTGTGCTGGGAAAAGCCTCCATGGGTGTATGGAATCGGAGTGGAGTGAAGCCTATTACCAGGCCGACCACTAACCTGACTTCCCTGCGGCTTAGCTGCATCAGCTCTTCTGTGGCGCTGGTGTTGGGTTTGGCCACCAGGCGCTTACTTAGAGCATGTCCTCTAAGGTTTGACCATCTACTAATGGTTTCATTAGTGACCCACCGGTTTATGGTCGCCCTAAAGGAAGATTTGGGAATGCCGATGGCTGGCTCTGGACCAATGAACGGGGTTAGTGAGCCCCTTCTGGCCAGCGCATCTGCTTTCTCATTTCCCATTACTCCGCTATGTCCTGCCACCCACTACAGAGAAACCCTGTTGTGTTGCGATAGGAGGCAGAGGGTCTGGAAGCAGTCCCACACTAACTTTGAGTTGATGGAGGAAGCGGCTAAAGCCTTGATCACAGCCTGGCTGTCCGAGAGAATGCGGATGTGAACACCGCGGTGTCCTCTCTGCAGACTTTCCCCAGCGCAGACCCTAACTGCAAGTACTTCAGCCTGAAATACAGAGGCATATTTACCCAGAGGAGCTGAGTGGCTTTTAGTCCCGTAAATTCCAATCCCTGTACCATCCCCCATTTTGGATACATCTGTACATAGGTCGTTGGGACAGCATTGAGAGATTTGCCACCCCTCTGATCTTATGATTGATCTGTAGGGGTGTTTCTCGGCGAAAGTTCCAGGCATAATGCAACCCATGGATAGTGCCACAATTGAGATGCACAACACAGCACTGTTTTTCTACGCTGAATCGCGCGGTGATATCCCTCTCTTGATTTGGTTTCATTTTACCTCATTTACAGCCGAAAAAGTCACTTTTTGAAGTAGAAATCATCGTTTTTCCGTAAAATCTTTTCCGAGCATCGCTTCCTTCACAAATTATTTCTCCTCTGACACAATTTTATAAATTTTACAGTTTTTCACACTCCATTGGGATTGATACATCGCCCTTCATGAAAAAATCGATGATTTCCACCGCAAAAAGTGACTTTTTCGGCGGTAAATGCGGTAAAATGAAATCAAATCAAGAAAGGGATATCACCGCGCGATTCAGCGTAGAAAAACAGTGCTAAGTGATGTTCCACACTTGAGGTCTACCTTCATCTCAATTGTGGCACAATCCCTGGGTTGCGCATCTTTGAGCGCTCGCTGAGCTGGTTGCGCGCGTTCAAAAAAAAGTTGTAGTAAAATGTTCATAAAATTTGACGTAGAATCCGAATCTGCAATAAAAAATGGGGGGTTTTATTTGAAAAGACTAAGTTTTTGCGCGCATGCGCGACGCGCGGAAATGTGATGTTCGAATTCTTTGCAAAAATATAAGGGGAAGTTACTTCGATAAGTTTTTTGATTTTCACACAAATAACGGAAATAGAAATGGTGGTCCGTTACTTATGAAACACCCTGTATAGCATTTCATCACCCACTGCAGCAGTTCGAGGTTTAACTTTTTGTTGCATAGGAGCACACTCATCTTCCTGAAGCTTGATTTGGCAGCTTCTATTCGACATTTTATCTCAAGCTTAGAGTAAAGATCCTCAGTATGCTGCCAAGGTACTTGAAGGACGATACCAAAGTCCAAGAAATATGTGTGCAGCTTCTTGTTGATTAGCTTCTTCAAATGTGCGCTCCAGTGGAGTTCAAAGATCACCCTCAATGGTACTCAATAATGAGCGGCTACAACCTTCCACGGGAAGGTACAGTTCCAATGTGAAGCAGAATCGTTGGAGAATCGGACTTTATTTCATGCCGATAGATTGTTATACAATATACTATGTTAATTTAGCATAATTTACCTTTGGAACCCCTATTGGCTGCCTTGGTTTAGTTCTAGGGGTGTTGAAAATCAACCTCTGATCAGTCTTTAAAAGGTGATACTTAAGCGCCTCGATGAGATAATCCTTACCTGTAAGTTACACACAGAAACAAGCTGTAAGTATGGGAAAAACGTTTGAAAAGTAGGTAGGTGGGTTCTCGACTCAAATTTTTTAAACCCAGAAACAAACGAAATATCACCAAAACTCAGCTTTTATTTTTTAAAGTTGAAACCGGTTAAACATTATTTTGAATCGTAAGTACGACTGGTCTATGGAGATTGCCTAATCCGCGTTGAACGTGTTGAGCGGAACCATGGTCGAAACGGAAGTCAAATTCTGTGGTTTTTACTTGGATGAGTACTTACACTGAAGGTTGGCTTTGAGTAAGGGTTCTTCCTCGACTCTTTGGACAAGATAATCCTGCGGGAGAAGAGGAAGTCTGACGTACTCCATGAGTTCTGCGAGATGTTTTTGACGCTCTTCCAAATCATGGTTCACCCAGCTGACAACGCATTCAAAAACCTGTACATAAGACCCGTAGTTATCAATTTTGGACGTCAGATTTGCAGTACTAACCATGAGTCATAAATTTAACTATAATAGAAGGGGGTGGTCTCAGTTCTTAACCGAGATGAGGCCTGACTCCTACGAAGTGCTACTACATAACCAATTAAATTAGGAAGCGCTTCACAACATATCAAATTAGAAAAGCTGTACCCATGATTTTGCTTCCGAGTCTACCAAGGTAGCGGAAGCTTTGTTTTCACTTTTCAAGGACGAAAAAAAAAAGTTCTCCAAAATCAAAATTTCCACTCGCGTTTTGCGTTTTAGACCTTTCTGAACAATTTTGGTTCCGTGTCTGTCTGTCTGTCTGTCTGTCTGTCTGTCTGTCTGTGTGTCTGTGTGTCTGTCATGAATTCCTTGTAACGCGCATAACTATACGAAGTTATTGTCCGATTTCAATGAAATTTTCAGGGATTGTGCGGGTTGGTGTGTAGACGGTCCCCTATGAAAATCATCACCCCCGGACTGATAGAAGCGACTGCGCATGCGCAAACGTGAATTCCTTGAAACGGCCTTAACTTATACATTTTCCATCCGATTTCAATGAAATTTTCAGGGATGTTACAAACTAGTATTTAGATGGTCCCCTATGAAAATCATGACCTTCGGACTGATAGTAGCCACTGCGCATGCGCAAACGTGAATTTCCTTGTAACGGCCATAACTTCCACATTTTCCACCCGATTTCGATGAAATTTTCAGGGATTATGTGGATTAGGTTGTAGATAGTCCCCTATGAAAATCATCATCCCTGGACTGATAGAAGCGACTGCGCATGCGCAAACGTGAATTACTTGTAACAGCCGTAACTTCAACTGTCCCTCAGGGGTCGCGGGTTCGAATCCCAGCCGAGGCTAAGTATTTTTTTGATCCAATCACATACAATGTATGTGCTAGTATGTAGATGTCATCTACTCACTTACATTTTGGTTTATTATTTTCAATAATAAGCCTTTGGAATCGAGCAAGAAAAAAAAAAATTTTAACCCCCCCTCAAAATTTGATGTTTTACGTTTCAAGGTACGTAGAATCCGAAAATCGAATAAAAAAATTTCCGTCCGTCCGCCGTACGCCGTACGCCGTACGCGGCACTTTTCTTAGTTACCATGGACCGATTTCGATGAAATTTGGTATATGGGCTGCATTTGGGGTCTAGTTGTGCCGCGAAGATTTTGGTTGATGTAGGTCACTTCTAAGGGGTGAAAATTAAGGGTTGAAATTTTCAAGAATGCCCTAGCTCGAAAACTCTCGAAATAAAGGTACTTATCGTTTTTTCACTAATTTTAAATAGTACTGAATTTTTAAAAAATTTTGAGACCACCCGGAGCTCTGTAGGGCAAACCGTTCAGTCCCTACGAGTACTTGAAGGTTTTCCTTCGATAAAACAGAATCATGAGTGTGAATCGCAAAAGAGGTCTAATCTCCGTTGAAATTTTTTCTGACTAAAATGCGATCGCTGTTCATTTCTTCGATTTGTATACAGTTTTGCCTTCTGCGTAACCAGTAATCAAATTTCCATAATCAAAAGTCAATGGAGAATACTGAAGGCGCCTGAGTGGTCACTGATCAGCTGAGTGAGCTCCAAGGCCATTTCCTCTCCTGTTGAACGCAGGAACCTGAAATTTGAGAGGGCGGGCAATTGAGAATGCTGAAGGCGCCTGAGTGGTCACTGATCAGCTGAGTGAGCTCCAAGGCCATTTCCTCTCCTGTTGAACGCAGGAAGCTGAAATTTTAGAGGGCGGGTCAATGGAGATTGCTGAAGGTGCCTGAGTGGTCACTGATCAGCTGAGTGAGCTCCAAGGCCATTTTCTCTCCTGTTGAACGCAGGAACCTGAAATTTGAGAGGCAGGGTCAATGGAGATTGCTGAAGGCGCCTGAGTGGTAACTGATCAGCTGAGTGAGCTCCAAGGCCATTTCCTCTCCTGTTGGACGCAGGAACCTGAAATTTGAGAGGGCGGGTCAATGGAGAATGCTGAAGGCGCCTGAGTGGTCACTGATCAGTTGAGTGAGCTCCAAGGCCATTTCCTCTCCTGTTGAACGCAGGAAGCTGAAATGTTAGAGGCAGGGTCAAAGGAGAATGCTGAAGGCGCCTGAGTGGTAATTGATCAGCTGAGTGAGCTCCGAGGCCATTTCCTCTCCTGTTGAACGCAGGAACCTGAAATTTGAGAGGGCGGGTCAATGGAGAATGCTGAAGGCGCATGAGTGGTCACTGATCAGCTGAGTGAGCTCCAAGGCCATTTTCTCTTCTGTTGAACGCAGGAAGCTGAAATTTGAGAGGGCGGGTCAATGGAGAATACAGATGGTGGTAGGTGCTATTGATGGAGAACCAGTGATCTATACAGAAGGGTGATCTATACAGAAAATAATAAACCTTTGAGCAATGATTTGCAGCGTTTTTCATCCGAATTTGATGAAATTTTCTAGGATTGTTCAGATTAGCGTGTAGATGGTCCCCTATGAGGGTAGTGGAGATTGGTGTTTTGAGATTAACAACTATGCATCAGATCATCTATATTATCGGGTTATGGATACGAGGAAGCTATGTGCCACACCCACTTGGCAGACGTTTTTAAATTAGAGAACTAGCCGGAAACAATCTTTAGAAGTATGAATTACTTAATGCAATTACTGAAGTACTTACTTAGGTTCACATTCAGCACAAATAAATCTTAACACCCACGATAGCCTATTCCGATAGGAAGTTAGTTAAATATGCAACTACTTTTCAACGGATGGCCTCCAGGTAACTTATAACACACTTGAAAATACTGACCTTCTCTTCTGATTTCACAGCTAGTCGATCAGAACAGATGAGTTTGCATACTTGGTGGTGAGAGAGGGCCAAGAATTCTTCACCTTCAACAACTTCCCTAAAATCCAATACAAGAAATGTTTAAAAAACGAAAACATTTCTACAGTTTCGAATTCCTTACTTGTAGTAGAAGCTTTATTTGAAACTCAATTGAGGGTATGGGGTAGTTTCATGAACTCTCAATGGTATAAGTATGGTTCAGTTCGAAAACATTATTTTTAAGCTATAATATTTTACCTGGTTTACAGGCATCTATCTAGCGTTTCATCGTAAAGCGCCCCATACACTATACGATATGTCTGCAGGCCGTCGTCTTAACAGGCAAACGTCCGGCCAAAATTGCAGAGCAACATAAACTATCAGTCAACCGCCAGCAGGCGGAGGTACTAGGAAGTCCTCGCTTGTATATGTCCAGAGCCTGCAGGCGGACTGCCGTCCGCGAGTAGTTGGCTGCAGGCGGCCCAAGGCCAATAGTAGCTAGCGGTTGGACGACAGGCCAGCAACTGATAATGTGTGGCGGGTAGCTCTCTTGAGATCATGAATTGACAGTCCCATGGCTGTCGCCGATCTCACGTCCGATCCTCGCCTGCCCTGCTGCCACACACCTTCAGTTTTCACGGAGTCCATGGCTTTCAGATTCAACTGATAATGTGTGGGTAACCACGATCTAGGCCTCACGCCGGCCTGCAGACAAATCGTATATATACGATCGTACATATATGTACGGGCGCCTTTAGGCTCGTCTCCCTTCTACAGTCCCGCCCACTGAGAATGTCCTCTGCTAACGGAATAGAGACCATTACAACCTGAAACTTCCCTTTTTTGTCCTATACTGAAACACTACCTTGTTTCCCCCATTATTCATTCCAAAAACACGGGTTTAGGGACAGATTCTGTCATGAGTGAAGTGCTATAGCATAGGAGGAAGGTCGTTGTGGTTGACATACTTTACGACTTACGTACAATCAAAAATTTAATGAAAGCTTTTCCTAATAGGCTGGTAGATATTACAAACAGTGGTCGTCCTCGGTTCGGCAAAATTTACGTTTCGGCACAGCTCAGCCTCCGCAATATAATGGTACGATTCGCCACAACCCAAAAAACTTTGAAACTTGACTATACCACAGCCCCCCCCCCCCCCCCCGGAAGAATGAGGCCTATATTGAGAGGAGTACGCCTACATATATAAATAAATACATTTTATTGCCGAATTCTCAATTTTGTGAATTTCTAACTTTCATTTATGACAACAGCACCACGCTTGGAGGTCACAACCTTGACATGGAGAGACATCGCGTGAAACTGACGAATTATAATTATAATCTCATTATTCAGTTTTCTTTTTACAAGATGAGAATGCGTCGAATGGTCATTAATATAGGCACAATAGGTACCTAGGTATAATATTTTATGAAAAATTTAAAATTTTTCAACTTGTGCTCTAACCTAGAGTTAGGGTGTGGGGGCACAGATGCTGAGGTGAGCGGCACAGAGTCGGGGGCCCCATCCCCGCCCGGGTCCACCCACCACGGTGGCGTTCCGATCCCCAAAACGAGCCGGATACCTCAGCCTGAGGCACTAAGCGTCACATAGCGGACCTGCGGACCCGAAACACCAAGGAGGTGTTCACTTAATTTTTACGGTTTCAGTCAATTCGGTTTCACTTACACAAGATGTCTTCCTGCATCAAGGTTCCGATTCCAAATTCGGCCATAAAAAAGCAGAAGATATGGATCGAAGATAAGGCTATCAAAACATAAACAAACGATCAATCTATCATTTGATCTATCACCCCCATAACAAATTCGAAAGTCAAATTCGTCACTGAACCTGACGACACCAGCAAACTTGGTAAAATATGAGCTTATCTTACATAAGTACAAGCATAATGTTCACCATAAAACCATTCAATATCATGACAAACAGAAATACTAGAAATTACTCACGAAAAATGTTGCTCAATAAACGCCTCAGCCGTTCCCAACAACTCGAGGCAACTATGGAGGTCAGCGAACGCTCTAATTCCAAGACAGTTAGTAGGATGAAGCTGAGACTGAAGGAAGTCGCAGCACGCATCTCGGACGTCTGCTAATTGAAGGAGATTCGCAGCAGGAAGAAGGACCTGTGAATATGAAAGATATGTTAGTAAACGTGCAACGATTTAATTGAAAATCCATCAAAGAAGAACAAAAGGTTTTTTATAGTCAGCAATGGACCTAGCCGACATGCATAATTCAAATACGTAATATTTACTTATTTGCTAGTGAAATAACATGACAGAACCAACTACTAAAATTTTCAAAATCCTACGTTAGAATCATAGTCCTAGGCGCCTATTCCGAATACTATGATTCCAAATCCGGTTATACGGTCTACCCATGTTAAGGACCGGAAAACTTCGGAAGTCGATCCTGCAACTAATCTAAGTAAGAAAATGTCTCATAGCAGTTTTGTTATAACCCCTTGTTTTTCCAAGTTTTTTTTAATCATATGATGTTTTCGTGTTATCGACCTTCCGCACTAAAATTACCATAACTAAGTACTTTAAATTACCGTCAAAATGAAAAACGCTTCAAATTATTAAACAAAGGTTAATTATTTTTCAATATAGACCACTCGTCTGCAAAAAACACGGCTTTGCCATTATTACCACAATTATTGCCATTACCCAAATTATTGCCATTATTACCACAAACCAACACGGAGAAAAAAATCGATCGCATTTCGGTCAGCTAAAATTCGAAAGGGGATTAGGCCTCTTTTGCGATTCACACTCGTGTTTCTGATTTATCGTAAGTCCAACCCTCAAGTTCTCGCTCTTATTTTTACACTTTCACAGTAATTATGGTAATTTCAGTGACATAAGGTCGATAACACGAAAAAATCTTAAAATGGGAAAAACAAGGAGTTAAAACAAAATTGCTAAGAGACATTTTCTTACCTAAATTAGTTGATGAATCGACTCCCGAAATTTTCCGTTTCTTAACATAGGACACCGTGTATAATAGGTATAAGTATCTATTGCACCAAGAAGTGCAAACGACGTAAATGTTAACTCCAAGTCCCAAGAAGTTATACTAATTCATGTTGGGAAGAAATTTCAAACACCTTTAATCTTGTAACAGCTTGGGAGTTAAAATTCTTAGCTTTCCTCGGGTCCCAGCGAGCTAAACCTCGGCTGGCTTCAGTAGAAGGCTCCTGCACAAGAGTTAGCAACGCTACACTTGCTTCCTGTTCAGGCTGGCCACAGTTGCAAAAGGAATGATCTCGTGGCTGATTTAATTAAAACGAGCTATTTTTTATGAATATGTGGCGGGCCAAAAAAAAAAAAAGCAGTTGATGTACAGTATGTATCAGATAATGTCGTCAAAATTTAAAGGGGTTATTCTACAACAAATTTCCAACAAAAAATGTCCTAGGTATAATATAATATATTATATTATTACTCAATTTAAAATCGAGATTACATTTAAATTTTTTTACGTGATTTCGACCTTGTAGTAGGTACTTAAGACCTGGAATACCGTCATCGAAGTAGAAATAATATAATAAGATATCATCTAACCAAAGTGAACCTTAAGTACCTTACTCTCACTTAATACGTTATTTTAATTACCTGAACGTTGTCCTCCGTAACGTGAACTTCAGCTGTATACACATATTCGATGAGCAATTGAAGTGCATATGGATCGACGCCTTGCAGAACAATTCTTTCCTGGCGGCTCTCTTCGAAACTAGTGAACATGGCGTGGAAGTAAGGCGAACAAGCGGCCAAGACCATTTTATGAGCGGTTATCTCTACCGTTTCAGCAACGAGACGAACATCGCATAGCAGGTGTTGCCTTGGAACAGAAATTACCGTAGGTATAAGTTGCTAGACGTTAGCGTGAGTTTCATTCAAATCTACACATCGATTTTAACTGAAGTCATTGCAGGTACAACCGAGGGGACAGTGGTTCCTCTCCCGCCACGCCAACCAGGCAAAGAGGCCTTCAATATCTAAATCCATGGAATATTGAATACAAAATTTTTAATTTCTTCACAAAGAGTCAAACTCAAGTGCAAGACAAAAACAAATTTACATACATTAACCTCGAGGAATCTGAGTTAAGGTAAACGCATCAAGTACCCTAGCATGCTTTGAGATGATCGCTTAAATCTTTAAAATTCAAGAATATACCAGGGACTATCAAATTTTTCGATGTCCAAGTTCCTAATGAGTTATTAACTAAATTATCACAACAATTATTAAAGAGTTCGGTACTGACTAATTGTCGTAACAACGATTTCCATGAAAGGCGCTGAGAGCGTCCTCGTAGGTCTTTAGTAGCCTCAACCTTGACGCGAAGACAACAAGCGGTATTGACAAAGACTCATGAATCATTGAGCACAAAACTCTGTCCTGAATTTGTTCCCTCCTCATTTTCAATAATAGCATAACTAGCTAGCCATACAGAAACGAATGTTGGAGCCAAGATATAGAAATGACACTAAAAAACAGCTATAATCCCAGGTTTAGAAAAACGCTGCAAATTATTACACAATGGTTTATTATTTTTCTATATTGATCACTCGTCTGCAAAGCCACCAACCATCCAACATGAAGAAAAACATCGATCGCATTTCGGTCAACTAATATTTGAACGGAGATTAGGCCTCTTTTGCGATTCACACTCGTGTTTCTGATTTATCGAACGTCCAACCCTTGAATTATCGTAGGGAGCGAACGGTTTGGCCTACAGAGCTCCGCGTGGTCTCAAAAAATTCTAAAAATTCTATAGAACCTTAAATTGAAGGAAAAACAATACCTTTATATCGAAATTTTTTGAGTTAGGGCGTTTTCAAAATTCATTTTTGAACCTTTAGAAGTTGCCTACATCAACCAAAATCTTCGGGGCACAACTAGACCCCAAATGGGGCCTACATACCAAATTTCATCAAAATCGGTCAATGCTAAGTGGCAAAAGTGCCGCGTACGGCGGACGGACGGCCAAATTTTTATTCGATTTTTGGATTCTAGGTACCTTGAAACGTAAACCATCAAATTTTGAGGGGGTGTTAAAAAATTGAAGGGTCACGGGGAAAAAGGATCAAACTCCATTTTTTGGCCGAATTGAGATAGGCACGCCCTCGTGTAGCTTGGGAGGAATAGAACCGAAGGGTTGTTTCACTTTGTGGAAGAAAGATCGCATTCATTCTTTTTAAAACTAAAACAAATACGGGTACCGGGCAAAAAGGATCAGATTCCGTGCGCTCGCAGGGAAGAAAGATCAGTGTCCGATTAAAAGACCCCTTCCCTCGCCTTTGCATGAGTTGAACGGCATCACACCAAAGATTCATCAAGCACAAAAGCTCCCACTTCTGAAGATACCAGACAGTTTTCACAACCCCTTCTACCTCGAAGAAGACTTCAGTACCAAAAGCAGCTGTAACATTCGGAAACCCTCACAACGGCCCCATAACCATCAAAATCAAAGGATTTAAAACACTTGTGTCAGTTTCTCGTCAACCCCGGTGTTAACATTTTCTGAGTCACTGTCCAACAGGTTGGGGAATGTAGGAGATGATGACATTCCATATTGCGACGATCCTTTAGATGAATGATTTATTTATTGATTTTTTTGCCTTTTTGCAATTAATGTTTTGTACAAAACTATACCTAATTTTGAAAATTAGGCCACTTTTTGCCCAACATTTTTCTGGAGGTTACAGTAAGGTACCTACAAACCCTAGTAAACTTACTGAAGTGAACGAGTTTTGAATAAACAATAGGTAACATGGTGATATCATTTTAGGTATTATGGTGACCGAAACGCGGATATTTGTGGGGAAAAATTATATAAGTCCTTACCTTCTTTGAAATTTCTAATTATTTCTGGAAATTATCTTCGACCTACTTAATTTTCTTTCTTGTTACTTGAACATAATTAAATTCCTGGTCAGGTGGCCCAAACAGTTCATTTTTTTAATGCATAGCGTCTGTCTGGGACGACTTCAAACTTTGTTTTTCGATTTTCTAGGTACTAGGAAAAGAGGAGTCTGATCCTTTTTCCCCGTGACCCTTCAATTGTTTTTCTTGGTCGATTCCAAAGGTTCATTGTTGAAAATATTAAACCAAAATGGTTGATTTTGATATACTGGATCTTGTTGGAAATATACCAAAATCAGACTGATTGCTCAATTTCGACTCGCAACAAAAAATTTTTTGTTGCGTATTTAATACTGAAATGGGGAGAACTAAATTTGTCCACAAACGCAGCAAGTATGTCATTGACAATGGAGAATTATGTATGCAACTATTTGATGCCAGAAACTATTGCACACTTTGTGCTCGAATGTCCTGTATAAAAGCACTACAGGGAATACTACCTGGAGGAATTTCTGCCGCATGACAGACAAGAAGACTTGGAAGGTGAAACCGAAATTTGCAACCTACTGGAACTCGGAAGCAATCTCAAATTGATAACCAGCCTATATTAATTCCTCCTACGCTCTTTGATGCTATAGGCCAACGAACTTTGATCGCCTCATAATTGGGAGACAAAAATGAGCCCCGTCAAACGTACTAATCAGCATGATCGAAAATCGAAGAAAGATGTACTTGATTTATACCTATTTACATATATTATATCTATTGGAAACAAAAATCAATAACAAGTAATAACTGAAAAAAATTGTACTTATTGTAAAATGTGAAAATTCAAGTTGTATTTAATTTAAACTGTAATATAAACACGTACGATACTATTAATTACAAGGCAAAAGTGAACAGCGAAACGTGGAAAAGATGAATAATAATTTAAAGCAAACAAGATCATACTAATATTTAATTAAATTTCAAAGAACTCTTGTAACAATCCTTGCGATTTTATACAATAAAAATATTTTATTTAGAATTAGCTAGCCATGAAAACGTAAAAATTTCATATTATTCACAAAATGGTTGGAAAAATAAAATTAAATAAATAACAAATTTCCCGATTGATTGCAATTAGAATGCATTTCAGGTATTCTTCCTGTGCTCGTTCGAATTCGCATCTTCAAATAATTTATCAACGAAGTTTTCTAGCAATCCAAACTAAAGACCATACAACTCCCAAGACTCGTAACTGACAGGAAAAGTGACTTACAAGTCAGTTCTGTGAAATTATGCGAGAATGGTGTTGAATTCATAAGAAGGATCAGGGGGAATAACGACGAATGTCACTGAAGAGTATTTTTGAGAAAAATGAAAGAACAAGTTTTCTGTTTCAAATTTCCAGTGTTTACAATCTATCCTAACCGAGTTTTTTGGGGCTTATTTTGCTTCAACAGGTGTCAATAATTAAATAAGATTTTTTTTTATAGATTCAAAGTGTGGTGAACCACTATTTATTATAGTATTTTCGCAATAAAAATAACGAAAGAGATCCTGGCAAAATAGGAGGAGCTATCCCCTTCAGGGAGAACCCTTCCAGGGTAGGAAGTAGGGTAGGAAGGCCTTGAGTGGGGACTCATCCCCTCTCCCAACTACCCCTTCCTTATAAGGGTTTACGCCGGCCCTTGAGGATTCATTCAATTCAAAAAGTTCCTAGCCTTCAACCAATTACAAACCGCCTATTCTGCCAGTATCTTGATCGAAGTGTTTTCTGAAAAAGTTGAAGTTTTTCTTTCAAGACTTCCCAAGTCAAATCTCTCAAATCTCTTACTCCAAACCTTACAAGACTGCTTACTACCCTTTTGATCAAAATTCCTGTATTACTATTTACTGGAAGGAAATGCTGACGTCCTTTTGGTTCTGATCGCTATCCGACCAGTAAATAGTAATTTGCTCAAGTAAATTCAATTTTAAACAAGTTGTGAGGTTGAAATGAGATGTTGTTAAGACAGTTCCTATCAACCTTACAACTTGTACCGTCCAACTACGAAATTAACTACCGGCAATTGAATTGAGACGTCTTCGAGTCAGTTCCAGTCAACGGCCGGTAGTTATCTAGTGGTAGCTCCAAATTGGAATGTTGATGTCATTTGACTGCTCGCTACCAATTTGGAAGCATTAATATCTAGTCAGTAAAATCGTGCAGGGTTGTAAGTAGTCCAGCAGGGGGAGGAGTAACAAAATTGTCCTTCAAATAGTGTTCCCTTGGAGTCAGACAAATATAGTAAAAATTGTGTATTTTGAAAAAAATACTGAGCAAATCAAAAGAACATTTCATTGAAGAAATTTATCATTAAAGAAGTATCTATTTTTTCTTTGAATAACACATTAAGATGTTTGTCTCCGACGTCTAATCTTCTTATCCAGGTACCTGTATTACCTTCTTCGTTATTTTCTGTGGCAAATGTTCGTCGCAAGTTTTCATGGAAGGATGGAAGATTTTTGCATCTGGGTTAGTCAAACATTTTGTCACATATGGAAATAAAGGTTGGTAATTTCAGTATTTCTATTTCCAATAGAAATACTAATGCCCAGGGCTCGTAGAGAATAGAAAAGTCCCTACAGGGTCGCCTGCCAGCTGCAGGAACTATACTGGAGAAACGAGTCTTGTTTCTTCACTCCAAACTAATATTAGCTAGAAATCTATCCACCCATATTTTGTACCACAGATACCAGGTAAAATCTGGTTTTCTAGTGATTAGGTTCTAGTTCAAGGTAACTAGGTAAACTTACTTTCTCATCATATTCAGCACTTCGAACGCTTTCTGAGTGTGAACATGATTTCTATAGGGTGGTTTCTCCTTCACGCCAGCTCTTGGGATTTGCTTTTGAGAGCTTTCATCTAGAGAGTTTTGGCTGGCGTACCTTAGCAGCAAACAACTGAAAAAACAAGAAGGTCGAGACGATTGAAATGAATCGTAACGAATAAACAAAATAGAAGTAGAAAAATAGAGTAATCTACTTTTTGGTAGGACAACAAAACTTGTGAATTTTTTCTGAAATTCCTAGATTTGATTTTATCGGAGGCGTTGAATCTGAATTCGTAGTATTCACTTTGTTCAAGGTCTCAGTCAGAGAATAAACGGGGTTTCCCGCTTATATCTGACAATGAGGAATTTCACCGAAATCTGTTTGCATTTTTCCTGAATAGTAAATGGTGTGGGATAGATGAAAATCGGGTTGATTTCGGAAAAAAAGTCTCCTGTTATTTTTGGGAGACAATCAAAATCTATGATTTCAAAAAATAACCGGGAAAAATGGACCTCTTCAACGTGAAGCGGGAACGCTCGCTGATTGGCTGTTCGGATCGCCGTCTCCTCCCAGTGTATGGTACGACAAAATCGTGTTATCTAAGAGAAACGTTATCAAACAGAAACAGGGGAAACCTAATTTTCCCCATCTTGCTTTTTCTATGTTTTTCATCAGTTTTTCGATTTCAAACTTTACTGGTTTTGTGAAATGTTGCATCTGGGGACTATAGATTTCACGTTCTCAGCGCTTCAAGCGGCCGTAAATGAACTATTCCAGGATGACGTCATCCTCCCGGTTTTTTTAAACGGTCATATTTTGTACACTGATTTGTTTATTCGTAAATTAGGAAGTATGGGCTGAAAGTTTGCCGTAGGTGGTTTTTCGAGGTGCTGAATCCGATTTTGGGGTCAAAAATAGGAAATTCCGACATGGTGAAATTCCTCATTATTGGTCGATTTTGATGATTCCTGCGGCAATCTTCTAGTTCTTCAATTCCCTAGGTATATGCACTAATGAATTTCAAATTTAGGTACAACTTTTTACTTATTTTGTTCTCTTGAAATTATACATTATACAAGTGCATGGGAGATTATAAAAATAAGAATACTACAAGAAACATGAAAATTTGATGATTATTTCCTGAGAAAACTGGGGAAAACTTGGATAAGAACTGACTAGCTATGAGAAGGGGGTGATGGGTGGCAATGTTGCTCCTACAGACGGGGGGAGGGGAGCTAACGAGCGCCTGTTCGTAAGAGATTAGACTAGCCCGCAACGAGGAAGTAACGGTGACCGACTGAGTCCCCCTTAATCGAGAATAAATATACCTACTCGTAGAAACAAGTTCAAAAATCGTCAAAAGAGCAATTTTATTATTAGTTAAGAAGAAGTTGGTGTAAATATAATTGAATAGTCATATTTCAACGTTTACTTCAGATCTCAGCCATTGAAAGGGCATTTACAGCACTACTTATATCATTGAGCGGTTATAGGTATTTTAAACTATGGAATATACTTCATATTTATCTTCATTCCCGAAGATCAACCTAATTCTCACTTGTTCAAAAGTTTCTCACGAGTAAAGAAAGGAGATTGAAAATACAGATACGATACAGAAAAGTAGTAAGTTCTAGGAAAGTACCTACCTACTTTCTAATGAATCGCAAAAAGGAAGGATTAGTATTATTAACATAGGTGGGAATTTTCGACAACTTCTAATGAGAAAACTCGTCATTTTTGACAACTACAAACCGAAAATAGAGAGAAAACCCGCGCTAAACCCCAGGATTTAGCTGGAAACTATCCATTTACGCAGATGATACCTCATGACATGAATATGTCTATCGGCTGGGAGTGAAATCGATAGTACCTACCGAGCAAAACCACCTACTATTTAGCTTGTATGTCCAAAACAACTAACTCCAAAATGGCCTTAAACCCCAGCTTTACATTTGAACTTTTTATCAGGTAAATAAATAAATAAAATGATCCTCCTGATAAATCTCCTGGTAAATCCTCATAGCAATTAAAGTTATTAGGTTCACATTTATGTAAATGTTGCAAAAATGAGACACACATGAGTTTGCAGGTATATTTAGGTACTTTCGATATTTTATTTCGATGGTGTACGATTGGAAGATAGGTTATAAGGAAAAAGATTCTGGTAACTACGATGAAAAAAATTTCCGATGTAAAAAAAAACAGGCATTCAAAAATTATCATAATTTTTATTCCAAATGAATGAGGGTTTTTCGTCAGTGAAAATCCTTTGTCGTTTCCAATCACTTCAATTCCTGGAGAGCTTTCGACAACCCTCTGGTTGACATTTTCAATCCAACAGCAAGAGGTTGACATTTTTGAGTAGAACACAAGTAGCCTCTACTGCAGATAACTAGCAAAATAGATATACATCTATCAAAACTTTTATCTGCAGTAAGAGTGGCTACTTGTGTTCTACACAAGAATGTCAACCTCTTGCTGTTGGATTGAAAATGTCAATCAGAGGGTTGTCGAAAGCTCTCCAGGAATTGAAGTGATTGGAAACGACAAAGGACTTTTACTGTCAAAAACCCCCATTTATTTGGGAAAAAAGTCCACTACCACAACATATATATATTGCTTCCGAGTCTACCAAGGTAGCGGAAGCTTTGTTTTCACTTTTCAATGTTGAAAAAAAAAAGTTCTCCAAAATCATAATTTTCACTCGCGTTCTGCGTTTTAGACCTTTCTGAACAATTTTGGTTCAGTGGCTGTGTGTCTGTCTGTCTGTCATGAATTCCTTGTAACGAGCATAACTATACGAAGTTATTGTCCGATTTCAATGAAATTTTCAGGGAATGTGCGGGTTGGTGTGTAGACGGTCCCCTATGAAAATCATCATCACCGGACTGATAGAAGCGACTGCGCATGCGCAAACGTGAATTCCTTGTAACGGCCATAACTTCTACATTTTCCATCCGATTTCAATGAAATTTTCAGGGATTGTGCGGGTTGGTGTGCAGACGGTCCCCTATGAAAATCATTACCTTCGGATTGATAGTAGCCACTGCGCATGCGCAAACGTGAATTGCCTTGTAACGGCCATAACTTCCACTTTTTCTACCCGATTTCGATGAAATTTTCAGGGATTATGCGGATTAGGTTGTAGATGGTCCCCAATGAAGATCACAACCTTCGGACTGATAGTACCCACTGCGCATGCGCAAACGTGAATTTCCTTGTAACGTCCATAATTTCTACATAATATGTAGATAGGCTTTCCTCTTACTCACTTTCTTGAGGAAGTGAGTAAGAGCTTAGCCTTTCCCTGAAAATTTCATTGAAATCGGATAGAATATTATTCTATCCGATTTCAATGAAATTTTCAGGGATGTTACAGATTAGTATTTAGATGGTCCCCTATGAAAATCACCACTTTCGGACTGATAGTAGCCACTGCGCATGCGCAAACGTGAATTTCCTTGTAACGGCCATAACTTCTACATTTTCCATCCGATTTCAATGAAATTTTCAGGGATGTTACAAATTAACTTGTTGATGTTTTGAGGTCAACTACTATGTATCGGATCATTTATACAATCGGAATATGGATACGAGGAAGCTATGTGCCACACCCACTTGGCAGACGTTTTTTATTGTATGTAAGAGAAAAGGGGAGTTTAAAACGCAACCGAAGAACGTTGATAATGTAACCAGTTTTTTACCGGTAAATAATTTTTCGTTGCTGTTTATTGGCATCAGGTTGCTTTATCCCCGCGAAACAACATTTTTCAAGACCCCCGGAGGTAAAACATCATGTAAATAGATAGAAAACATACTACGTACCTAGCTAATAAATAATTAAAATATAAAAAAATTGGAGGAGAGCTATACATATATATACTGGAATTTTAACAGTGAATGGTTATTAATACGCCTAATTGTACTACAGGTCTCCAAAAACTTCTTAACTAGGTACAAGGCCTACAAATAGTGTTGTCCCAAAAAAACATCTTTCTACGTTTTTATTTACCAATAGGTATATTATCATACTTTTTTCGAACACCACCTACATTTGGGAAATTACTCCAGGTTATAGTTGAAACGAATAGGGCAATAACTGGAAGAAAATGTGCGTCGAATAGGGACAAAAGCAGCACTGCGGGAAGGAAACCATTGAAATTGGACACCTAATAATTTATAGGAAAATAGTGCTCTTGAAAATCTTATGTGTACGTAGGTACATGTGTGAACCATTGTTGAGAAAATAAACAGTAAAATTTTTGATTCAAAAACCAAATTTAGTGACGAATAATTATTAGAACTGTTCATATTTATCTAGGTACATCATTTTGTAGAAATAACTTGAACTCATGCTCAGAGCTGAACAAGAACGAGTAAACAACGGCTTTCTCCCTGAAGTTATTAATAAATTTCTAGTTCGCTTTCATCCTTCTGTGAACACTCAATTTGGGCAGTTGAAAGTGGTTCCTTCATTAAGTGGGTGTGCCCAATACTTCAACCTTCTACCGCTTTGTTGAGTACACATCTGGGCAAACCAGTGGAGAACTGGGTATGCCGTCGACGTAATAAGTTCACACGGTTGTAATGAATTACATTGATAAAGTCAGCACAGGATTACAATGAACAAGTTAAACGGGCATCTGCCTACCTTTTTACGAAAAAAAATAGTTCACCAGAACTCAACAGGTTAAAATCTTCAGGGTCAAGACGCATAATAGATATGAACAGGATACTTGTCTCTAGAACCCAGTCGGAGAGTAATAATGTTTTAGATAATTATTACAATTAATACTGACCTTCCACCATCCACACAATCAACGCCGAAGTTTCCCAATTCCATGATGAATTTAATCGTCTCAACGCCCAAAAGAGGATGAAGTGAGTCGTCAGTACATAAATACAACAACCATCACTACTGCCCAAATCCCTTCAAAACATCGATTCTGACCTGTACGGAAGAACGAGTCATGTCATCGAACTGACGTTATAGCGAGGAAAAATTATTGAAATCCCGTTAATCACCGACAGAAAATTAATACAAATAACCAAATTCCAACTTTGTGACAATGGCGATCACGAAACGCGAACGGAATAACAAATCGGTCATTAGAGTGGGAGTAAAATAACCTTACAACTACTTTATAACAGTTTAGAAGTGTATAGCATCCATGTGAGCATGGAAAATCCATGCGTGCTTGTGCATTTCCTCCAAGTCATTCTTTGTCATCCAATAGAATCTATAAAAATAAGTTGTAGGCATAGAAGCATAAGGATTATTATAATATTATTAGATACAAGAGCTTACCAGTCTCTCAAAAACGCTGGATTATCATTGTTTTGTGGATACTATAAAAACTATGTGCTAGTCTATCCACCTAATGGTTGGCGGTATTCCAAAAAAATTTGACGGTTCTTTTAGGAGTTTATTCTCCATTTAACTTATTAGTTTCCCAGCAACTGATAGAACAGTTGTTTAAATTATCTTATGATATTGATTTGAACATTCGTATAATATACGAATTGCTTCCGAGTCTACCAAGGTATTTTCACTTTTCAAGGACGAAAAAAAAAAGTTCTTCAAAATAAAAATTTTCACTCGCGTTTTGCGTTTTAGACCTTTCTGAACAATTTTGGTTCAGTGTCTGTGTGTCTGTGTGTCTGTCTGTCTGTGTGTCTGTCATGATTTCCTTGTAACGCGCATAACTATACGAAGTTATTGTCCGATTTCAATGAAATTTTCAGGGATTGTGCGGGTTGGTGTGTAGACGGTCCCCTATGAAAATCATCATCCCCGGACTGATAGAAGCGACTGCGCATGCGCAAACGTGAATTCCTTGAAACGGCCATAACTTCTACATTTTCCGTCCGATTTCAATGAAATTTTCAGGGATTGTGCGGGTTGGTGTGTAGACGGTCCCTTATGAAAATCATCATCCCCGGACTGATAGAAGCGACTGCGCATGCGCAAACGTGAATTCCTTGAAACGGCCATAACTTCCACATTTTCTACCCGATTTCGATGAAATTTTCAGGGATTACGCTGATTAGGTTGTAGATGGTCTCCAATGAAAATCAAGGCCTTAAAATTTACAGAAGCCTCTGCGCATGCACAAACGTATAATCCTTGTAACAACCATAACATTTACATTTTTCATCCGAATTTGATGAAATTTTCTAGGATTGTCCAGATTAGCGTGTAGATGGTCCCCTATGAGGGTAGTGAAAGGTACTTAGAGATTGGTGTTTTGAGATTAACTACTATGCATCGGATCATCTATATAATCGGGTTATGGATACGAGGAAGCTATGTGCCACACCCACTTGGCAGACGTTTTTTTTTCTGTTGAGTGTTGTCCTCCTTCACCTCAGATCGATCGCATAAGGACGCCCAAGTCTTACTGTGGGACGTCCTAAGAATACACAGTACGTATTGATTGATTCAATCAATTTGATTGAATTTGATCAATACGTACCTACTGTGTATTCTTAGGACGTCCCACAGTAAGACTTGGGCGTCCTTATGCGATCGATCTGGGGTGAAGGAGGACAACACTCAACAGAAAAAAAATAACCACACAGTAATCCGTTTTAGACCATTCTGAATCCAAATCCGGGGGAAAAACCATAGGTGTATGTCTGTGTGTGACAAAATCTTGTGTCGTCTGCCCAGGCCTTAGTTCTCAACCGATTTTCGTGGTTCTTTTTTTTGTTCGACGAACTAGGTATCTAGTTGTGCACTACGGCGCCAGAATTTTGAATTTTGCTTTTTAAGGGGGAGAAAATGCTTAAAAAACGTGCGTTTGCGGGCATAGTCTTGTAAACTCTGCCCAGGCCTCAATGAGGAATTTCACCGATTTCTGTTTGCAGTTTTCCTGAATAGTTAATGGTGTGGGATAGATGAAAATCGGGCTGATTTCGGAAAATAAGTCTCCTGTTATTTTTGGGAGACAGTCAAAATTTTTAATTTCAAAACTAACCGGGAAAACAGACGTGCAGCGGGAACGCTCGCTGATTGGGCTGTTAGGATCGCCATCTCCTCCCAGTGTTGCCCATTGGGACGACGAAATTGTGTTTTCTAAGAGAAAAGTTATCAAACAAAAACAGAGGAAACCTAATTTTCCCCATCTTGCTGTTTCTATTTTTTTTTTCTTCAGTTTTTCGATTTCGAACTCTACTGTTTCATGAAATTTTGCATCTTGGGACTATAGATTTCTCGATCTCAGCGCTTCGAGCGGCCGTAAATGAACTATTCCAGCATGACGTCATTTTCCCGGTTTTTTTAAACATTCGTATTTTCTACACAGTTTTGTTTATTCGTAAATTAGGAAGTTTGGGCTGAAAGTTTGCTTTTGGGTTTTTTCGAGGTGCTGAATCCGATTTTGGGGTCAAAAATAGGAAATTCCGACATGGTGAAATTCCTCATTTCCAACCGATTCGCGTGTATCTTTATTTGTTTGACTCATATAACTTCCGAGTTGTGCATGATTTCACCAGAGTACCCAAATTCGCAAGGGGAGGGGATGAGTGGGGGGATAATATCCACAAAATATCAGATTTTTCAATATTTCGGTTCCTTTACTGCTTACTAATGGGGTATTTCGGTGGGTCGGAAATTCAGGTTTTTGACCTCAAATTTGGATTCAGCACCCTTAAAAACCTATATACTACAACTTTAAGCCCAATGATACTATAACATGTGGTAGAAACATTAATTAAAGAGATCACACGTTTGAAAAAGGCGGGCCGCTATAAATGCACACACACTAGGCAAGGACTACGCTGCGCACGTGTGTGTGATATTTTGTAGTATCCAAGACGTCCTCCAAGGTTTTCTGTGCATGGACTATGTGAATTCAATTCCACTTACCGTGGCGACAATCAGAGGCTGCAATCAGCAGCAGGTAGCGTCGGTGTCATTGACTAGGTTCCCCTTGGGTAACCGAAAAATGACCTCTCTTCCTAATTTTACAGGTAAGTCCCCTTCTATCTGTTTCTGAATTATTGACTTTAATAACACCTTTCCTTTCAATGATAACTAATCTTTCTGTTTCAGGTGAACTTCAAAAACCAGTTACTTCAGGTAAGTCTATGAGTTTAGAAATGGGAACTCCCACCACCTATGCTGCTCGACGAATTCTCCAATCAGGTAGGTAAGTAACTGATAACATTTTGCTTCCGAGTCTACCAAGGTAGCGGAAGCTTTGTTTTCACTTTTCAAGAACGAAAAAAAAGTTCTCCAAAATCAAAATTTTCACTCGCGTTTTGAGTTTTAGACCTTTCTGAACAATTTTGGTTCCGTGTCTGTCTGTCTGTCATGAATTCCTTGTAACGGCCATAACTTCTACATTTTTCATCCGATTTCAATGAACTTTTCAGGGATGTTACTAATCTGTATTTAGATGGTCCCCTATGAAAATCACCACCTTCGGACTAATAGTAGCCACTGCGCAAACGTGAATTTCCTTGTAACGGCCATAACTTCCATATTTTCCACCCGATTTCGATGACATTTTCAGGGATTATGTGGATTAGGTTGTAGATGGTCCCCTATGAAAATAACCACCTTCGGACTGATAGAAGCGACTGCGTCTGCGCATACGTAAAATCCTTGTAACAGCCATAAAATTTACATTTTTCATCCGAATTTGATGACATTTTCTAGGATTGTCCAGATTAGCGTGTAGATGGTCCCCTATGAGGGTTGTGAAAGGTACTTAGAGATTGGTGTTTTGAGATTAACTGATATGCATCGGATCATCTATATTATCGGGTTATGGAAACGAGGAAGCTATGTGTCACACCCACTTGGCAGACGGTTTTATAACAAAACAATGGGGAATTTGCCTCACATTTTTTTATTTTTTTTTTCGAATGAGGGTTTATTTTTATGGAATAAAACCATAGTGAGCTGCTCGAAAACGCATCCAAAAATTTAGAGAATTTAAGGAAGATGGAAATTTTAAATGTGGTGGCAATGTGTAAGAGGCAGCCATGTTTGAAACGTGACGGATATTCTACCAATCTGACTTCAAAGGAGTTTCTGTGGTGCTTACCACAGAAGCGGCACATACACGAACTTTTACCTTCCGAGTAGTGCGCACAAGAGTGCGCCACGATCTGGCAGGAAGAACCCTGACACAAAATTGACCAAAAGAAACAGTATTACTCACTTTTTTACAATACGAATCTATCTACTAGTTTATCAAGCATTATTATTCTTCATCTTCTCTTATTTAGTTTCAAGATTTGAATCACATTATTCGAGTAGCCATTTCACTGGATCGTTTTGTGTGGCGTGCTAGAACTCTGTCTGTTGTCGTTGCTTTCGCGTCGTTTTTTTTTTTTTTTCGTATGACGTCAACAATACTCCTCGATTTTCGCGGTGTTTTGTAACAGAGGTTCACTTGTTTAGTCATTTTCTCCTACGGTAATTTTTTTCCGTTGGTTATTCCTAGTGTTAAACGTTATTCTAGGGCCCTATAATAGGATTTGCCTTGAAATTCCAGAATCTAAAATTGAGGCAAATTCCCTATTAACTTGAAATAAATCTCCGGGAAGAAAAAAACAAACTAACCGTTAGAAAATAATCGGATTTTCGATTAATTCAACCCTTCTGACGTAGATTATTTGACGAATAATCGATTATTCTGATTAATTAACCATCCCTAATGTCTAACCAACCTAATTATTAGGTACTTGTGGGAAGTCACACAACGTAAGCTAGTTAGTTTTAGATGTGTTTATTGAATCGTGCAAACAACACAACAGTAAAGTTTAAATCAATACAACTTTCACGAAACAATATTCACGGAATTCGGTCGACTTAAGTTTTCATAACATGACAAATAAAACGAAACAATTTAGAATAAACAAAATTCAATCGAATAACATTTTGATAAAACGAGCTTTGGCTCGGTTGGAATTTACCTCTTAAGAAAGTGCAATAAAAGTACTTTAATCGTATTTCTGACTAAACCTCGCTCATTCCAGCTGAATTCCTGATGAAATTCACTGTACTAAAGCCCGAACAACATTTTTATAATCACTTCCTATCTTTGTCAACAGCAATAGGGGGTTTTGAATAGAATAAAAAGTAGCTTTTTTTGTTAGAAATTAAATTACAGCTTACAGGACAGGGAGGATCTCGATGAGCGTAGTCAGAATTTACCCCTTGTCCTCTAGCGTAGTAGCACTTTAAAATTAGGGTTCTTAATAATTATTATTAAAACGCCAGACCAGCATCGCGGTATGTAGCGTAGATTTTCTCAATGCTGTTGACGTAAGCAGCAGTTCGAAGATCCAGTCCCAAGTTGTACTTCATGGCGGTCTTCATGATAGCCTAGAGGAAGAAACGAACAAAAAATATTCAATATTAATTAAATTAAAAAAATAATAAAAATTTGTATCTATGAGGATACTGACAGTGATAAGTAACAACTCTACGTACAAATTTCTGACCAACTCTGCTCCAAAGTTACGATAGGTCTATTTCAGTATCTGATGGCCGTTCTAGCTAGTAGATAAACTATTTTAATGACTGGAGGGCCAATCTTCAAACTATGAAGAAATTGTATAATTTCAGCCGAGAGCATTCGCTCGCGCTGACGCCCTACTATGAACATAGGCACCAGAGATGGGCAAATTCTTATTCATAAATACGATTGTGAATACAAATCATACGGATACAGGTATGAATAATGAATACGAATACAATCGTATTCACACTTTGAATAAGATTTTCCCCCGTATTCGTATTTTGGATACGATTTTTTTCTATGATTTCAATAAAAATTGATTTTTTAAACAATTTTCCCAGAAAATTATACTTTTTTTGTGATTTTCTCCCGAAATCTTGACACATTTATGACCTAACATAGTCAAAATAATCAATCAAAATTCGAAACGCTCACAAATTCTTATACGATTTTTCACGCAGAATCGAATGAGACCAACCCCAGGTCTCGGCTACGACCAACCAAATATACATTTCTGCTGAAAATCGTAATTTTTTATGATTTGCACTGAAAATTATAAAATAAATTATGATTTTTACCGGAATTTTGGTCGTATTTATTCCCTAAAATTGTCAAAATAATTAATAAAAATTCGAAACGCTCGCCAATTCTTAAAGGATTTTTTACGCAGAATCGAATGAGACCAACCCCAGGTCGCTACGACCAACCAAATACGACGAAATTACGAGTACCAACCAAGTACGACGAAATTTCCAGAAAAAATCATAATTTTTTATGATTTAGTGCAAATTGTTTAAAAAAAAAGATTTTCAGCGGGAATGTCGTCGTACTTTCTATTCGGTTGGTCGTAGCGACCTGAGATTGGTCTCATTCGATTCTGCGTGAAAAATCCTATAAGAATTTATGAGCGTTTCGAATTTTTATTGATTATTTCGACAATGTTAGGTCATAAATATGTCGAGAGTTCGGGAGAAAATCATTTTTAAAAAAAAGTATGATTTTCAGGGAAAATCGTAAAAAAATCGATTTTTGGGGAAATTATAGAAAAAATTATGAAATCGTATCCAAAATACGAATGCGGGGAAAAATCGTATTCAAAGTGTGAATACGATTGCGTTCGTATTCGTATTGATATTCATAACTGTATTCGTATTCATAATCATAAAATCGCAGATATGATTTGTATTCATAATCGTATTTATGAATAAGAATTCGCCCATCTCTGATAGGCACACACCATGAATAGTACCAGTACTCTGTGTGCCATACCCACTTGGCAGACGTTTTCTATTATATCATAGGAGAGATAAAATTTTCGAGCAGTTTTTGGTTTGAGGTACCTACGTAAAAAACCATGCGAGAGTAAAACCTTAAAAACCGACAGAAAAATAGAAAATGTTGATAATTTGACAAAAATTACTTAACGAGTTGATTTTTCACCCATGAGGACCCAAAACAAATAGTATTTTGCAGGCACTAGAAAGATGGAAAATTTGACGCTCTTCCCAACGGTGCCCTTATTGCTTCCGAGTCTACCAAGGTAGCGGAACCTTTGTTTTCACTTTTCAAGGACGAAAAAAAAAGTTCTCCAAAATCAAAATTTTCACTCGCGTTTTGCGTTTTAGACCTTTCTGAACAATTTTGGTTCAGTGTCTGAGTGTCTGTCTGTCTGTCATGAATTCCTTGTAACGCGCATAACTATACGAAGTTATTGTCCGATTTCAATGAAATTTTCAGGGATTGTGCGGGTTGGTGTGTAGACGGTCCCCTATGAAAATCATCATCCCCGAACTGATAGAAGCGACTGCGCATGCGCAAACGTGAATTCCTTGTAACGGCCATAACTTCCACATTTTCCATCCGATTTCAATGAAATTTTCAGGAATGTTACAGATTGGTATGTAGGTCCCCTATGAAAATCATCACCTTCTGATTGATAGTAGCCACTGCGCATGCGCAAACGTGAATTTCCTTTTAACGGCCATAACTTCCACTTTTTCTACCCGATTTCGATGAAATTTTCAGGGATTATGCGGATTAGGTTATAGATGGTCCCCAATGAAGATCACCACCTTCAGACTGATAGTAGCCACTGCGCATGCGCAAACGTGAATTTCCTTTTAACGGCCATAACTTCCACTTTTTCTACCCGATTTCGATGAAATTTTCAGGGATTATGCGGATTAGGTTGTAGATGGTCCCCAATGAAGATCACCACCTTCGGACTGATAGTAGTCACTGCGCATGCGCAAACGTGAATTTCCTGGTAACGTCCATATTTCTACATTTGCTATCCGATTTCAAAGAAATTTTCAGGGATGTTATAGATTAGTATTTAGATGGTCCCCTATGAAAATCACCACCTTCGGACTGATAGTAGCCACTGCGCATGCGCAAACGTGAATTCCTTGTAACGGCCATAACTTCTACATTTTCCGTACGATTTCAATGAAATTTTCAGGGATGTTACAGATTAACTCGTTTTGATGTTTTGAGATTAACTACTATGCATCGGATCATCTATACAATCGGGTTATGGATACGAGGAAGCTATGTGCCACACCCACTTGGCAGACGTTTTTTACATTTTTACTATAAATTAATGAAGTTATGGAAACTTTAGTGGCTCAAGTTCAAAAACTAGAAAAAAATCATAAAATTGAAAAAAACGTTGAAAAAAATTAAATTGCTAAAAGACAATTTTTTACTTAAATTAGTTGTTGAAATCCCTAAGTCTTGAGGTCCTTAACATGGGAGACCCAGTATAATCGGCGTGAAAAAGATCAATTTTTAATCCATAAGTAACAGTATCCGAAACACTTACTCTAGCGGATCTCTCCATGGTGTAGTCGAGACCGGAATGTACGATATCCTTTTCACTAGCACCGGCAATTTTCTTTTGGAAGGATTCTGAGGGGGTAACTGGAATGCGTCCTCCGACGCGGCCAAACCGTCTCTCCAACGATTCTTGAACGGATTCTGAAACACAAGAGAGAATTTATTATTTATCATGTTCTGTCAGTTGTAGAGTGAGTTAATCCTATACTTCGCAACGTCTAACATACCATACGTGTTTTCTGTTCATTATAGAAGCTTTTTCAGTTTTACCATGTATTTAGAGGGCCAAGGGTACATTTTAAGGGAAAAAATTAAACAAATCGCCATAGGAAAACTGCCAAAATTTTTGATAAACTAGTTATGTCTTCGATTGCAACTGCATAGATGTATTTATAACTATTCACGTTTACTACTTTATCTAATAGGTGCGTGCAGCATGTGAGAAAGTATAATTACTAGCGATTCTTCCATTATTTTACTTTATACATTCTTCTTTCTCTTCCAATTTTATTCTGATTGAAATAGAACGAAATATATTTTATTTAATAACAATTCTCATTCATCGGTGACTCGGCAGTGTACGATATACGTACTTACTATACCACATGTGTTCAAAACCCGCTCAAATTTGAATATTTTACAAGCATTGTCAATTTACCATGATTTTGGATGGCCAAAAGTACATTTTAGGAGGGAAAATTGTAAAGAATCGTCATGGGGTACTTTTGCCAAGTACAGGGTTAAATGCAATTTCTAATCAGTAGCACCTATACAACAAACCAACTGATTCTATTTTTGTTCAATAAGTCCATGTTATTCAATGTGAGGAAGCATTTCTGTCCACCCAAAGACGCTTTTCGTTTCTTCAAATTTGCATTCACTTTCTATTGAGCTTCCTAAGGAACCAAGAACCAAATTTCCTTATCACGTCGTCCACTCTCGAATACATTGCAGGTAGGTAAATACTTTGTGCCAAAATAACCTAATAGAGGAACCAACAAATAATCGATTAATGGAATCGACAACAATTCCATCCGGTTCGATTCATCAAACCGGTGGGCCTTGAAAATCGATTATTTAAAAAAGGTTGGTATAAAACTGGGTACAATGAAGACAACGAAGTTGAAAAAAGGAATTCATTAAAAAAGAAGTAACGGAAAAAAAGGTAATCAATGATATATAAAGTGATAAATTATTTCCAATACTTGGACCTACTCAATGAGGAATTCTACCGAATTCTGTTGGTATTTTTCTTGAATAGTTAATGGTGTGGGATAGATGAAAATCGGATTGATTTTGGAAAATAAGTCTCCAGTTATTTTTGGGAGACATTAAAAATGTATGATTTCAAAAAATAACCGGGAAAAACGTTACCTCATTTTCTCCATTTTGCTTTTTCTATTTTTTCTTTTCAGTTATATGATTCCGATATTCACTGTTTTGTGAAATGTTGCCTCCGAGGACTATACAAAGTAAGATTTCACGATCTCAGCGCTTCAAGTGGCTGTACATGAACTATTGCTGGTTGACGTCATCCTCCTGGTTTTTTTAACGTTCATATTTTCTTAACTGTTCTGTTTATTTGTAAATTAGGAAGTACGGGCTGAAAGTTTGCCATGGAGAGGAGGGGGGTTCGAGGTGCTGAATCCGATTTTGGGGTAAAAATAGGTAATTCCGACAAGGTAAAATTCCTCACTCGTGTCATAATTCGATCTTGAAAACTGAAATCTCAGTGAAGAAAAACGTTAACTAATCGACACAAAAACGACTATCCGAATAATTTAACCCTACTGACTGCAATTTTAAAACAATCTATTTGGGTGTACGAAGTCCTTGAAAAATAGAAGAAGGCTACTAACAGGCTTGTCATAACGACTGGAAAAGCCGTAATCTTGGCAGGTGGGTGATTTATGAGAAAAATAATGGACCGTTATGAAATAATTTGCAGCGGTTTTCGTATCGTATGATCCTTGTTGGCAATGTGTTGGTCTTGTTGATAATGGAGAAGTTGATCTGCGGAAAAAGTTATCGGTTTCTCGTAAATCGTTAGGTAGGTACCGAAAAATACCGAGAAAGTTACTCAGGATAGCCTTATTTTTGGAGCTGAACCAATGGCCACCACCAATCAATCAGTTTTTTTTTCGTTTTTAGGTGATCTGTGCGTTATTTTGCGAGTTCTTCGTCCGCAGGATAGCAGCTAAATGAGTTTAAGCTATTATCCAACGACATTTTAGTTTGTTGCCTTGTTTGAGATATGGTTGAGGGACGATTGATCTCTATGAGATCAGTTCAATGCAGATTGTTTTCCTTGAGAGCGAGTTTCTGCCACCTACTGCTATTTTAACTTTCACTTTCAGAGGCAACATCAGAATATAATACCAAAAATAGACTAGCCCGAGGTGTAAATGATAGACTACCAATCTCTAAGAGTTCGGTCGTCGCATGGTACTCACATTCATTTTTGATATACTTATTCTTACTCTAACGTATATTTTGGTTAAAAAAACATGTTCATCTTTCTCTGCGTACAACTACATTGATTTCTTCATTATTATTTTTTTTTTTGAGATGCTTCATTGGTTTGATCAAAGCAAAAAGTGGCCGATTGAATGAGGTATTTCGGTGGGTCGGAAATTCAGGTTTTTGACCTCAAATTTGGATTCAGCACCCTTGAAAACCTATATTACCCCAACTTTTAGCCCAATGATACTATAACATGTGGTAGAAAAATTAATTAAAGAGATCACACGTTTGAAAAAGGCGGGCCGCTATAAATGCACACACACTAGGCAAGGACTACGCCGCGTGCCTGTGTGAGTGGTGTTTTGTAGTATCCAAGAGGTCCCCCAAGGGTTCCTGTGCATGGATGTTTCTTTCAAAGACAGTTGGCTAGCTACGTCACGATTGGCTAGCTACGTCACACCATTCAAATCTTCAACTTTCCTTAGCTTCTCTGATTTTTTAAAAACAATTTCTCGACGAACAGACTACTCTTTTGAAAAAAAAAAATATATATATATATATAAAATTGACTGAAATACCCCATTAACGTTACCTACGGAGTGTTGTATAATCAAAAGTAACGTCAATCCGTGAATGTAAAATTACTTATGTCTCACAGTGAAAGTTAGCATCCACTCCTTGCTCGCCCTAGCAGCTAGATAAGAAATGATAGTTCCGAATGTTGCTGTAACTCTCTAATGGCGAGAACATTCTGCAGTAATTAGTGAAAACAATTAAAGATTTACCAAGGAGATGGTAGTTGGACTCCCTCTCATATTTGAAGGTAAGACGACCGTAGGAGACGTGATTGAGATTCTTCAACCACTCGAAGAAAGACACAGTGACACCACCAGCGTTGACGAAAAGATCGGGAATGATGAGTATGTTCCTTTCGAGAAGGATCTTGTCAGCGGCAGGAGTCGTCGGACCATTGGCAGCCTCTGCTACGATCTGAATCATTGCAATTCTAGATAAGGATAAAAAAATCAAGATTTTACTCTATCTAAACTATTGGTTCAACTAATGGAAAACCGACATCTCAAATTTAGGTACCCTCGTCATCTCAGAGATTACAATCGCGAAAATAAAAAGTTGTAAAATGTCTAGAAATACATCGTGGAACTCATGTACCAACTGCGACTAACAAATCAAGCTAAAACTATTCCTCCCCAACATAATGTAAAAAGGTTAATTTTAGTTTATTATTTTCAATAATGAACCATTGGAATCTAGCAAGGGAAAAATTGCAACCCCACTCAAAATTTGAAGTTTTAGTACGTTTCAAGGTTTCTATTTTTTTTAAAATCATTTTCTCATAGGTTTTGTTTGGTTTATTATCAAATTTGTCGAATTAATGATGGATAAATAGATTATTCAATCATGATGAACATGCATTTTATTGTAAACATTTTAAAAGAAATTTACCTTGGCTTTGATTTTTGGAGCGTTTTCTTTGGTGATGACCTTCTCTGTCGCAGCAGGAATGAGAATGTCGCACTCCTCATAGAGAAGATTTTCACCTTCATAAGCTTTGGCTCCAGGGAATCCGACAATGGTTCCAGCTTCGATACGGTAGTCTTCCAAAGCCTTGAAGAAAAAATGAAATTAGTTACAGAAGAACGTAGGCCAAAAATGTGATCATTAGGTGACATACAAACGTACAGTAGGTAGACTTTTCGTATGATCATGCTGAACAAAGGGATGTCCGTTTGTTGATCCGATTTGGTACAACTTCTATTTTCGGATAATTAGTGGGTAATTGTTATCACATCAGTCATTCACATTCATCAGGTCTCATTGTGGTTTTGTGGCAATGGTTGTTTGGGTTTGAGGGTGAGGAATTGTAGCTGATCCTCACCTAGTCACGCTAAGTATTATATTTAAAGATAATAATAATTATTATTGTTATTTTTAATTAATAAATTATATTATGAACCTGTTACGTTTGTACAACCTTGAAGTATGTTTTATTAAAAATGAAAGCGCCCGGATAAGCAACAAAAGAGAATTGGCTTACAATGGGGTGTGCACGTGATTTTTTTTTTTTAGCTTTTTAATTGAAAGTAGGCCACGTCCTGAGAGTTTTGACACCAGCTGTTCTCTTTCTGGATGAGTAGTTCTTTTTCTATGATTTTTCAGTTTCGAATTATTCTGACGTCACGCACCCCTCCCGCCTGGGTGGGACCCCCCCCCCAACACTGTGACGTCATAATAATTCCAAACTTTGAAAAATCGTAGAAAAAGGTCTTCTCACGCTAGAAGGTCGCGGTTGGTGACAACATTTTCATAATGAGGTCTACTTTAGATCAAAAATAACAATAAACAGTTTTTCCGACCCATGCACACACCCTATTTCTCACCCTCAAACCCTAATAATAGTGATCATCAGGTCTTAAGTTGTTGCTTCTGAATCTATCAAATTATTCAAATGTGTTTATTTAGTCATTTCTTCTTACGCGATAAGTAGATTAAGGGGAGGAATAGTGTCTCAGCTTTCCTAATTTTATGTTTATTGGTCTAGTGCACTTTCGCTTTCACAGCATCGTCAAAATTCTTGTATTGTTTTCGTGATTAACAGTTTCTACCCATTTTTGGTCTGGTCTATACGATGTCCTTCTAAGCCAGCCTAATGAGTTTTCTTTTAAAGTAAGTACTTATAAAATGGGGATTTTGTCTCAATTTTAGATTCTGGAATTTCAAGTCAAATTCTATAATAGGGCCCTAGAATAACGTTTAACACCAGGAGTACTCAAGGAAAAAAAATTACCATAGAAGAAAATGCCTAACAAGCGAAGCCTCTGTCAAAAAACACCGCGAAAATCGAAAAATATCGTTCGTCACAAAAAAAAAAAAAAAAAAGACGCGAAAAGTGACTGGATTCACATATTGAGCGCTCTGGCGTAGAACACCAGATAGTACCTACCGCAGAACGACAACAGGCAGAGTTCTAAGCGCGACCACACGAAACGATCCAGTCAAATGACCACTCAAATAATGTGATTCAAATAACGAAACTAACTTAATACGTTAACTAAATAAGAGAGGATGAAGACTAATAATGCTTGATAAGAAGTAGAATCGTAAGAGTAGAATCGGATTGTAAAAAGAGTGAGTAAAATTGCTTCTTTTGGTCACTTGCACGTCTGGGTTTTTTCTCTTCCCCCAGTCGCGCGCTTCTGTGTTCAATCACATAAGCTACAGTTTCATTTGCATTTCCAGAGGTAGCGCTATCTCAGAGGGGCACAGCTCATGCTGTTGCAGCCCCCATGAACAGATTGTCGCTTCTTTTAAAATTTCCATCTTCCTTAAATTCTCTAGAAAGCTTCCAGTAAGTAAGGAGGATGGGTTATGTAATAGTACTCTAAATTCGAGAGAGAGAGAGAGAGAAATTGCTGTGGAGAAACCCGGGTTAATCTCAGGCTTCTCTTTCAATGATCACTTATTTAGACATCCACACTGTAAAATGTACTGAAAAATGATTGCTCATGTGCACTTGTAGAAAATTCAAGATAACAAAGGGAAAAACCAGGATAAAAGATAAATTGGGGGGAGGGGGCAGAGAACATACACTCATACACTCTTCCTCCAAAAGCAACATCATGTATACCTATACTAATATAGGATTGAGGAAGTTAGACGATTTCAATAGATGGGCGTAGTTTAGTTGAGGTTCTTCCGTCTGTCGCACGAGAACAAGATGAAACAGCTTTCCAAGCGAGGGAGCAACATCTTCAAAATCCCTACACAATGAGTTACGAACAAAACGTACCTTGGGATCGATACCGTCTGGGTTCACAATGCTTCCGTCCCGTTCAATGACACCGATGCAAACGGCACCAGCTCTTGTAAGATATCTCATTGTGTGGAGACCGACGTTACCGAAACCCTAAAAAAAAGAGAAACAAATTTAGTACTAAGCATCTTAACAAACATGGAACATGTTTTCGGATCATTAAAACTGTTAACTGCAGAGATATAATTGGTAATTGCGTATTGGTCAGACAACGGTTTTTGTACCGAAGTAACTGGAGAATTCAGGAATATGTTATACAACGCACCGTCCGTTGTTGTCAATATGTGAAACGAATCTTACACAATAATGAGGTACCTACCTATTATATTTTCCAAGCTTCACAATACGTTACTGTAGTCCACACAATATACCTTTCATCTTTCTGGTTGTATTATGTGCATCACCTGCATGTTACCGAATTTGTTCGGTTTTGGTCGGATTATAATTTTAAAAATAAAAAATACATTAGGGGTATTCATGGTCTGATTCGATCGTCGAATCGTCGTATATCGAAACTGCGGTAACTCGAGTGTTTCATGAGGCTCCACATTTTTCCCCGTCGAATCGTCGAAAATCGAATGAGGAATTTCACCGAATTCTGTTTGCATTTTTCCTGAATAGTTAATGGTGTGGGATAGATGAAAATCGGGCTGATTTCAGAAAATGAGTCTCCTGTTATTTCTGGGAGACAATCAAAATTTTTGATTTCAAAACTACGTGAAAACGGACGTGAAGCGGGAACGCTCGCTGATTGGGCTGTTCGGATCGCCGTCTCCTCCCAGTGTTGCCCATTGGGACGACAAAATCTTGTTTTCTAAGAGAAAAGTTATCAAACAAAAACAGAGGAAACCTATTTTTCCCCATCTTGCTTTTTCTATTTTTTTTCTTCAGTTTTTCGATTTCGAACTTTACTTTTTCGTGAAATTTTGCATCTGGGGATATAGATTTCTCGATCTCAGCGCTTCAAGCGGCCATAAATGAACTATTTCGGGATGACGTCATTTTCCAGGTTTTTTTATACATTCGTATTTTCTACACTGTTTTGTTTATTAGTAAATTAGGAAGTTCGGGCCGAAAGTTTGCCTTAGGGGGTTTTTCGAGGTGCTGAATCTGATTTTGGGGTCAGAAATAGGAAATTCCGACATGGTGAAATTCCTCCTTGCGACATCAGACGATAACCAAGTCAGTGTCAAAAGAACCGCATATTCATTAATTTTCTTTTAGTTAAGAAATGATAATACCCTTAGGTTCCTAATAAAATCCTATTACAAAGTTCCTAGTACACGAACGGAAAAATCTACGGCTAGAGTTAAAAAAAGGTTCATGCTTCCGACTTCTGAATAGGTACCTACCGATGAGGAGTCTTGTCTCAAAGGAAAACTCTTGCTACTTCACACAATTTTGAACGCATTTTGGTACTTAGCTCATGGCTGAAACATGTTCCATGCTGGAAATGAGAATTGTGCTAAGCTCGCTTTAATGCCAGCAAGCAACATTTCCACTTCTCCCGCAGACCATCAGATGGTCGCGTTTTTCCTTAGCCGCTTGGGTGGCTCAGCTCCACTCATTTAATCGAGAAAAACCCACTTCGAACAGAATAAAAACGGAATAAAAGAGAAAAATTGTGTTGTTAAAAGAAAAACTCAGAAAGAACGAGATCTGTTTGTTGATGTTATGATAGTTGCTTCGCACAACTGCCGCTAGGATCACATTTTTTGTTATTTAATTCGGTTTACGACGCCTTCGAATCGTCCAATGAGCACATGCGCATTGACTCGCGTCGAATCTCCAAATTCGAAGATTCGACACTATTCGACGACGAATCTCCCAGACCTTGAATACCTCTAATGGAGTCAAGCAAGCCTGATATATTTATAAATACTGATGAATGATTTCTTAATAGAATTTTCTAGTTCTAAATATAACGCATCCGTACGAGGTGAAGGGAGGTTTACACGTGAGAGTAATCGCAGCTTGTGCTCTCGAGAGCCACTCTCACAGCAGCCCTTAACACGAGAGAAATTTTCGCGAGCCCACACTCGGAGAGCAGCTCTCGAGAGCCCGTAAAGACTGTTTACACCATCAGGGCTGCGAGATCAGTCTCGCGAGTGATTTCAGGAACACCGTCAACCCGAAACAGAGAAGTGGCAGCAACAATTAATTTTGTCGTCAAAAAGGAAAAAACATTAAGAAAAATGGATCGCGGAGGAATTATTCAGGCTAGCATCAACATTTATTGCGCAAATCAGATCTAGATGCCCAGCAGTTTAAAATTCTTCGTCGATTTTCTAGCGTTGAAGTGGAAATGCTGGTGGAATAAGAGGAACTAGTTGTTTAAAAAAAAGACACCTTCATGAGAGATGCTATATCTGTTAGTGAGCGGGATATGGCTGCTTTTAGTAATAGTTTTGACTATTATTATCAAGTAATATACCTGCCAACTTTCAGCAATTCAAACTTCCTTGACTTTCTGCGAGCATTCGCGGAGAGCGAAGGTGAACCATTTTTACTAGCGAGAGAGATGCAACATTGCTACTCTCGGAAAATATTCTCGGCGGACTTGAAACTTGCGACTTTGCTTTCGATACTAAAACACTCCCACGTCTGAACCCAACTTTAATTTACGTCGAGAAAATACAAGCCTGATTACCTCCTGGACGAAACCATTGTTGGAATACTTCCTTTATATAATATAAGTTATTGGGTCTGAATATTCAAGTACACAATTCAATGTCCTTCTATTTATCAACTTAATTATTCGTGTACAGTTTTTCATTATTTTGGAATACATGGGCTATACATGTTCATTACGGTTCTATGCTTAGAATGTCCTGAAACTGATGGTACATTTTGTTTCCCTTTCAGCTGAATGTATTTTTGGGTCGACCTGGGAATCTTGCATGAGGAATCTAAGAATAAAATATATATTATTATCTTCATCTTTAAATGAACAACTGCAGGTTATAGCTCACTCTTAATTGAAAACCCCAATCTCTGTATTTTGGGATTTGACAAGCTTGAAATCATCTGCCATTGCTAGGAAACACAAGGCGTATCGAGTCTATTTCGTAAGAGAGAGGTAACGCCGGTAATAAATTATTGAAAGAACCAGGCCTTGTTTACCTGAACAATGAAAGATTTTCCGCCCCAACCAGGGGTCGTGCCAATCATGCCCATATAGTTAGCCTCCATGATGAAATTTTCGAGTCCGTGGAAGACTCCTCGTCCAGTTGCGGATATCCTGCCGTGGATACCTCCTTGGTTGATGGGCTTGCCAGTAACGCAGGCATGAGCATTGATGTCCAAGTGCCCTAGTAAAGAAATCACAAGACAAGAATTTAGTAAGCTAAAAGGGGATATTAATTGTAAGGGTGCTGAAATCGAATTTGAGGCTGAAAATGCCAAAGTCCGTCACACTTAAATAACCATCAAGCAGTCATAGGTATGATTAGCTGTAGTTACTGAAATTACTCACGTTTCACTCACATCATTAAATAAATATATTCAGCGTCATTTTGGTAGAAGGAAATTGAACGAGTCTATTACTGAAAACGTTTGCTATATTCACTAGGAGATAATAGGATGTTCGTTTTCATTGAAATAACACAACTATCTAAATATCACTGTGAGAATAACGCTATCGCGCATTTCAATTGAAGCCAATTCGATTCACTTCATAATTTTCCTCTCGGAGAGGACATTTTCCTCCCGAAGTTAAGAGAGTATTTAAATTTAAATACCATAACCATCTCAATATTACTCAGAAGATAACAAGCTCTCGAACTAGCTCATTCCCACAGTAACTCCCACACGAGTAACTTGTTTTCAGTAACATCACGAATAGTTTCTAATCACTGAATACATAATGGAAGGCTCAGCTTACCGTTTACTTTGTTCAGTACAAACATAATTACCTGTATAATACAGGGTGGAACACGATACGAACGTCAAGCCGAAGAATTTCGATTCTACAACTAATTTCCCTTCGAAAATGCCTCCTAGCAATTTTCGTTTAACCCCTTGTTTTTCCAAGTTTTTCAATTTTAAGATTGTTTTCGTTTTTTGACCTTATGTCACTGAAACGTCCGTAACTCCCTTTGGATACAGTACCGTTGGAAAGAGCGTTAAATTTTCTATCCCCCTGATGGAGAGAGAACCTAAGTGTTTTAAATAGGCGAAACGGGTGAAAAATGAACTCGAAGAGGAAAAATTGTCAAATCTTGAAAATCTCAACTTTTTCCCTGTTTTTCAGCGAGAAAATGCTTGCCTGTAAGACTAAAAGTTGCACCAAAAGCTCAGCTTTCCAGCGGTTTAGTCATTTTCGTTTTCAAAGTAGGATATATTACAGAAATTTTGTTTTTGAACGCGGAAAAACGTGAATTTTTCCAACGGAATCGGCGCTCTAGCTAATCGACGATCTGAGGGTTTCGGGAAGCCTCGCTGGCTCCTGCGCCGGCCGCCACCACCTCCCGTCGGCGACCCCTCAAATCGCCTTAGCCGGAGCGTCGTTTCAGTTGAAAAAATTCACGTTATTCCGCGTTCAAACACAAATTTCAGTAATAAATCCTACTTTAAAAATGAAAATGACTAAACCGTTGGAAAGCTGAGCTTTTGGTGCAACTTTTAGGCTTACAGGCAAGCATTTACACGCTGGAAAGCAGAGACTTATGAGTGGTTGAAAAAAGTTGAGATTTTCATGATTTGACAATTTTTCCTTTTCTAGTTCATTTTTCACCCGTTTCGCTTACTTAAAAAACTTTGGTTCTCCATCAAGAAGATAGGAAATGTAACGCTCTTTCCAACGGTATAATTAGTTTTAATTTTTTACTGTATCCAAAGGGAGTTACGGACGTTTTAGTGACATAAGGTAAAAAAACGGAAAAAATCGTAAAATTGAAAAAACTTGGAAAAACAAGGGGTTAAACGACAATTGTTAAGAGTCATTTTCGCTCGAAAATCAGTGGTAGAATCAAAATTCTTAGGGTTGACGTTCTTATAGTGTTACACCATGTATTAAAGCACGACAGGAGTCTTAGTAGCATTATTCAGGTGTATATAGAAAGATGATAACAAATGATATTGGAAGCAAAATTAGAACTCCAATGCCGTACATTTCGCCGAGTTAACTACAAGTCCGATCGCTATGATACTCTTAAGGGCAGGATCATTCACTAAATTTAAAGGGCGTCTTCGTGAATTTCAAGGAAAAAGTCGAGTCAAAACTCATAATTAATATATCTTTGTTTTTGTGTATTCACCATATCCACTGTATTTGATTAATTATAATCGAGGAAAAGGGAGATCACGAATTCGCGTTTTTATATTCAGTCAACAGGTTAGTGACAAAGTGTCTCTGGTGTTTCCCTGTAGTAGGATGCCTTCAGAAACATTCCACGTAGGAACAGGTTGCCATCCCTAGTGACATGGGTAGGTTTCATATATCTATGGTAACCTTTTACACTTCAAGTTGTGCTGAGATTTATTCATGACGGACACAACAGGTGTTCAGATAGGTAGGTATGTAACACATGTAACTCATGTAATATACGTAACTCCCTATGTAACACATCTATATACGAGTACAGTCCAGGTTTTCTCGGTCAATACTAACCACCCCCCCCCCCCCGGGTTTGGTTAGTAACTTTTTTGCATTCTATTTTTGTTTCCAAGTTACCCCCCGTAACTTGGAAACAAAAATAGAATACAAAAAAGTTTTGTATTAAATTCGAAATTATAGTAAGTACCTAGTCTTTTAGGATCAATCAGGTCCGGAAAGAATGCCGCGAAGCGCATCAAAATTAACCGAAAATCAGTTGACTACAATATTTACGAATTTTTCGGAAAACAAAACGAAGAAAAGACAATGGAAAATTACCGGAAAAACATTTGGGACAACTTACCAATAGTTTTCGAGTAAGTATCGGCGATCCAAGACATTTCTCTTTCACCAGTGCCCATATCGGGGGCAGGTACATCAACGCCGGGTCCTGAAAGAATCCACATTATGCTGATCAAACACCGAGAGTGGGTTGAGTAAATATATGACAATCATAATTTTAAATATGCAACTATCTAACATTCAATCAATCAATATATCACAACCATAATTTTTAACATGCAGCTATCTAACATTCAATCAAAAATGCTGATATTTGTAGGGTATGTTTCAAGTCAATAGGTCAACGTCGATAGGTACTCAACACTGTGAGTCATAAACATACACTGCAAAATTTGGCCGAAACCAAATTTAAATTTTGACTCGAGAAAAACTTATTATATTACTGGAGGGTGAGAGAAATTAACAAAACATGAATAAGGCATATTTACCCATTTTTTATTTATGTTGATTGTTAGGAATTTGGGATCATGACTTCTTGATCACAGTATCGCCCAAAACAATCAGTTTAGTATAGAAAGGTTCCTACCTGGCTAATGGGTTGCGTTTCAAAGTAATAATTGAATCCAGAAGTTGAGGGACAACTTACTTTGTATGAAATCTACTTTTTAAATAACTCATTTGACTTGACATTTTATCACAATAGTGTCGAATCATCATGTTTGGTAAAATTGTATTCAATAATTGACAGTTCTGTCCAGAAACAAAAAGTTTAATGATACCGAATAGCCATTTAGAGATAACCAGTAAAATTGTTCAAATTCTGGACAAAATGCGAGGTAATTTGCACAGCAAGTAGTTGAGAAAAGGAAAATATCTTCAGTTACAACATATTTCGCTTGAGTTATAGTTAAGTTAATTCGTTTTTTAAAAATTTAAATGTGAATTCAGTATAATCTCTCTATTCGAAAAAATTAAAAAAAAAATTAAAAAAGATTAAGATTGCTTTCCATTTTAACGAAGATTTGCTAATACGAATATTAACTGGTTGGCAGCATTGAAAGGAGAGTTCCAAAGTTCAGCTACACTTTCTAGGGCCATCTGTTTTCTTTCTACCTTGTCGTCAGGAAACGGTCAAGCATCCTGTCTACAGCTGGTTTTTGAAACCAAAAAATGCGTTAAAAAAGAGTACGGATGCTTTTAATACCAATGAAGCCCTTCTTAGCAAGCTCAAGTGTGAATCGTCTGGTGATTTTCTCCAACTCATGTTCGGTGTAGTCTCTGGGGTTGATCTTGATTCCGCCCTTGGCACCACCAAAAGGCACATCAACGCAGGCGCACTTGAAGGTCATGAGCGCACTCAACGCTTTAACTTCGTCTCTCGTGACATCAGAAGAGTATCGGATACCTGTAAGAAATCGACATTTTGAATGAACAACGTACAATTTTGTGCATTTACACTATTCTATTATTAGACATACTTACATAAATATAATATACTTATATAAGACAGTGTTATGTGAATAACTGTAGACCAACCAAGATGTGAAAGTTTTCAAAAGCCGCTCCCGATATTAGGGGTTAGTTGTCAAACCGGCCATTGGTCATCAACCATGTTGAGTCGCCAATGGTAAATGACTCTAACGACTCCCCTTATCCCTTCTGGGGACCTTTGTACCTCTACAACACCATCTGAGAGTCATTATCGCCAGAGACATCCGCCGCCCACATCCCGCTAAGAGTCACCAGACTTCCATAATCTTTTCTCGAGTTTGTGCAACGTGAAAATGATATCAAGTAGGAACATGAATACACAACTTAGGCGCATACGAAATTAGTATGCAGATTAAGTTTTGTGTAAGAGAGAAAATTGTTTCCTTTGGAACTAGTAACGATCCTGATGCACCTTTCATTTAACGTTGAAAGGACCCTTCAAGTGGATAGGAAAATATTCCATTAATCATTTCGAAAGACGAACAAAATAAGCTTTGTAGGGATGATGATGATAATTTTATTTTCTGGATCTTCAAGAGTTTCAATTTGATAACCGAGCTGAGCGGACTTGTTTTAGTGAGAAGAAAATGAAGTAGTAGTAATTTCTGTTGGGGTTTAAAGCTCTTCTTCACCAAGATTTAATTTGAGAAAGTTGTACTCCTTTGTAAGCCTTTGAGAAAGTTGTAAGCCTTCCGATTAGAACCATTTTTATCAACCAATATTCAAATCATAACTCCCAATCCCCTTTCCCACAAGTTACGAAGAATCACAGTAAGACTTCGCTGCTTTTTGATTCTGCGTCATTTCTCAACCAGAAGTAGGTCAAAATTAGCCAACTTTTGTATCAAAAATTGAATGTGAAAAGTGGCACACAAGGAAAAATTTCGAAACATTGTCTACTTCGTGACTATAAAATGCAGTCAGAAATTTTAATATGGAATTTGTAAGGCAGAAGATAACACGTGAAGTACGAATTAAATACTCAAAATTGACTCATGGGAGGAGGGTTGGAACTTGCTCCATCTGCAGTTTCTTGAGTGTGTTTTGGCAGCACCAGCAGATAGTCCGAATATAGTAGTCAACTTTGTTCCAAAACACACTTAACTATATAGATGATGGTCAAAATAGTATTAATAGTAATCTATTTGAAAACGTTATCAGTTCTGCCAATCAATACTATCTGCCATCAAGATGACAATCTGATATTTAAAGTAGAAATAATATGTGACAGAAAGTGTTAACACGTGTTAAAAACGTGTTAAGTCCAAAACTTCACACCGAAAAATTGTGCGAGGTTGATGAGAACCAACGGGAATAGTGAAGAGTGAATGCGAATAATACAAAATCATCATCCCGAACAAGCGTACCTCAATTCAGCACTTGGAAAATTTCGTCGGTGCAAGAGACTTAATTGAGCCATTGAGTGGTCCCCAGGAAGTTGTAATTAATTGTGACTGATGGTGTTGAAATTTCATTAGACCTCTGAGTTCATTTCATAATGAAGGGCTTCAGGAAACTCGGAGGTAGTTTCAATATTTACGAAAAACGCTGCATGTTATTACTGACGGTTCATTATTATTCTGCATACATAACTCGTCAACACACAGCTTTGCTATTTTCACATCCTAACAACCAAATTTACGCGCAAGGTTCAATGTAAAGTATTTGAAACAGAAAGCGCCTACCAGTAGACGTTATCAGAGAGTTGAATGGACAACTGAGTGATATGAAACTCTATTCGAAGGAAAAATATCGCATTTGATCAGCAGAATTCTGATCAGAAATTTGGCCTGATTCCGTTAATGAATTTCCATTAGCGATTCACATTCGTGTTCCTGCTTTATGGTTCATTCCAACTTGAAGACCTCATAGAGAATAAACGGCTAATCGAATCTCTTTCAAAATTCTGCTGATCAAACGCGATGTTTATTTTCGAATAGAGTTCATATCACTAACTTGTGCTTCCCTAGTAACCAAGAACCACATTTCTTTGTAGACATATGAGCACTCAACTAAATAAAAGAACTAATCCTACAGAGCTCTAAATGGCCCATTCAATTCTAAAAATTAAATACCACCATAAATTGAAGAAAAAGTAATTCCTTTATATCCAAAGTTTTTGAACTAGGGCGTTTTAAATATTTCTATCCCTATTTTTCACCCCTTAGAAGTGACTTACACCAACCAAAAGCTTCGGGGCACAACTAGACCCCAAATGGAGCCTACATACCAAATTTCATCAAAATCGGTCCTTGGTAACTAAGGAAAGTCCCGCGGACGGACTCAAAATTCGTTAGGTGTTCGATTTTCGAATTCTACGTAGGTACCTTGAAAATAAACCATTAAATTCTGTTTGGATTGAACAGTTCATCACTCTGTTAATAAATCATTGAACTCTGATAAACGAAGTATTGACTGATAGAGGAGGGTAGAACATCCAGTAAAACAGAATATCAGCAGTATAATGGGGTGTGCGCATGGGTCGGATAAACTGTTTATTGTTATTTTTGATCTAAACTAGACCTCATTCTGATTAAAACACAAATTTTAACACCAACCGCGACCTCCTAGCGTCAGAAGACCTTTTTCTACGATTTTTCAGTTTCGAATGTTTATGACGTCACAATGGGCTGGGGAAACTGCCCAGACAGGAGTCGTGACGTCATAAACATTCGAAACTTTGAAAAATCACAGAAAAAGGTCTTCTCACGCTAGAAGGTGGTAAAATTATTTGGATGAGGTCTACTTTCGATTAAAATTTTTAAAAAATCAGGCGCACCCCCCCCCCACCCATGTTTAATACTCACAAAAAAAAGCGGGATAACGTTTTTCTGCATGCAAACATAATAACCCTTCAAGCAGTCCCACTTCAAAAATAAAATTTACTCGACTATCGAAAAGCTCCGATTTTGGCGCATATTTAAGGCTTACAGGCAAAATTAATATGCAGAACTATCTAGCCAAGTGGGTGAGGCACATAGCTTTCTCGTATCCATAACTCGATTGTAAAGATGATCCGGTGCGTAGTAGCTAATTTTAAGGGGGGTATCGGTCCTTTTTAGTATTTAGCCAAATCAAAGGGGCAAAAAGTTAAAAAGTTGTACTTAAATTGGAAATTTTCAAGGATTTTAGAAATTTAGTAGTGCACGGACCTAGGGAATGGAAAAACTGAAATATTGCCGCTGGAATAATCAAAATCGAACAATAATTGCCTAAGAAAAATGGGAAAACTTTTGAATAAACGGGGTTTCCCATGTTTTCTCCTTATTTCTTTGGTAATTATTGTTCGATTTTGATGATTCCAGCGGCAATATTTCGGTTTCTCAATTCCCTAGGTCCGTGCACTAATGAATTTCTAAAATCCTTGAAAATTTCAAGTTTAGCTACATTTTTTGGGAAAAACATAACTGAATTAACGATTTTTCCAATTTTTCTCTGGCAATTATTGTTCGATTTTGATGATTCCAGCGGCAATGTTTCAGTTTTTTCATTCCCTAGGTCCGTGCACTAATGAATTTCTAAAATCCTTCAAAATTTCCAATTTAAGTACAATTTTTAACGTTTTTGCGCCTTCGATTTGGCTAAACACTAACCCGGAACGAGGAACGAACGGCGACCGACTGAGACCCCCTTAAAACATCAATCTACCGTCATAGGGAACACAAAGTTCAGCGAAAATGGGCATGCGCAGTGGCTACTATCGATCCGGGGGGATGATTTTCATAGGGGACTATTTAAAAGCCAACCCACACAATTCCTGAAAATTTTACACGACAAATATTTCATGACACTCAAGAAACCAAAACTGTTCAGGATGGGCTGAAACATATAACAAGAGTGGAAATTACGATTTTGGCGAACTTTTTTAAACCGTGAAAAGTGAAAACGATGCTTCCGATACCTAGGTAGACTAAGAAGCGAAAAATTTGTAAGTCTGAAAAGAAACGTATAAAAAAAGGAAAGAGACACTTTTTGCTCAGATTGAGTCGTAGAATCTAACCCTCGACTGAGTCAGTTACATAAGGTTAACACCCTGTATTATTAGAACAATTATCTTTACGTTATTCGATACCCAACATCGGTACTATACAGGGACATTCACTAAGAAATAAATTGAAAGATATGAACTCGAGTACAAGATGTTTTGATGTAACAAAAGGTTGAATCTTGAGAATAAGATTCACGAAACGTGTATTGGGAGTCACAAGTTAATTTTGGACGTTCTTCTCAGGTGATAGTATTACGTAAGGCCAACTGAGTTTTGTCCGAGAGAAAATATCTTGTTTGTAGGCACCTAAGTGTAATCACTGCACCAGGCTAGTAAATCATCATGAAGTGAGTTTTCAGTTCGTTCAGTCAGTTTTCAATGCCAGTTCTTGTTTGTCATTAATGGTCGTGTAGCAAATAGTGAAATTTTCTTCATCTCTGTCATAGCAATAAATTAACAAGATGTACATACTGTACGTACTTGACAACCATTCTTCAAAGATGAGTGGAATCCCAGGAAGAAAAACAGGCTTTACAGGCAAAACCCTGCACCAGATAAATTTGTCTCCGATTTCCTAGCGATGATCAAGGAGTTAACCCAAATCCCACTTAGAGATTGGTGTCGACACCTACTTTAAAATTGTATAAGTAGGTACCTGATTGACAAATTTGATTCCTGAGTTGCATATCGGTAGTTGGATACGAAAGATGATCAATATAATAAATCAATCGTCTAGCATAACCGAGTACCAATTATCAACTCTGCCTCAATCAATTTTCAACATAAAAGATTACTGTGTCACAAATTGGACTAACAGAAACACCTACTTATGAATTTCAGTGCATTATATTACAAACCTACTATGTACCACTTTCCGTACCCTTATAAATAAAAATTTGGCCTTTTATTTTTCAGTGATATAATTTATAATTACATTTTTTCTAGCCTTGATTTTTACCTGCCTCAGGACTAGATTCTGCCAGTACACCAATTTTTTCTGACCACTGGAGAGGCTCCTCCTCCTCCTCCTCCCTCATGAAATCGACCATTCCTTTATAGCATCACATTAATGCAACGTGTAAATACTGCAATTTATGCGACAACCGATATTATTTTTAGAAGTCTAAAATAATCATTTACAAGCGGACACTTGAACGATCCCGAAGTGGTCGCAACAAACAGCTCAAAGCGTCACAGGAGGCACGTCTCGCAGTCACAGACTACAACGTTTGCCAGAACGGTGTTTAAAATTAGAGAGCATTCCACGGAGCTCAAATGAGAATCACTTTCTTGAAACTTGGGCAATACCGAAAACTAATAATCTTAGGGCAGTGATGAACTCACGTTAATTGTGGAGCAGCTCCCATACTCGTATTCGTATTTTCACAGAAGGGTTTTGGGACATACTGAATGGTCATTAATATGGATTATTAGGGTCATTTTGGAACCTATTTCCTCATCTAGGCTTCTCTCATCATTGGTTAGTACAAAACATAGGCTATTCCTCATACCAATGAAACCGACGTACGGAAGAGAAATAATCAAAAGTTATGAAATGGAAGTGAGAACATTCTACCATTTTATTGAGGAAATCATTATTTCATCACAAACATGCCAACAAAATTTAATAAGGAAGGCAAAACTGCATTAAGGCGAAAAAAAACTGCATGCAAACGTCTGGTCTGAACGAGCCCATTCGACAGATCTTGATTAGGTCAGCTTCAACAGTTATCTCGAGCTCCTCACGTGACATTGATAACTCCAAGTTCCTTAATAACTTAGCATTATCAAAAAATCTGTCAGAATCCAATGCCGCTATTGATAAATTATGATTAAAAGACGGTAAAAAAGTGTTTGCCACATTCTGCTATTCCTGCCAATGGTGCTATTCGAGTTAGCGTAGATAAATCTGTCGCAATACTAATAAATTATGAATAGAAGACGGCATCAAGTTGACAGTGATGAACGGGCAGATCCTGTGGTTCTTGCCTGGTACTTTTGAGAGAATGGTTTTCACAAATGATTTCAATCCGACTCCCTCCAATTCCACCGACGAGTTGCGAATACGAGGGATTGGAATAGAAAAGATAGGGATAGAAGTTTGTGATGTCATCCTTGAAATAAAAGTAAAAAGTAAAAGTAGTAGTAAGTAGTTAAATAATTCCAGCAAAGTTCGAGATGCTTTCAAGAAGTTGGAACCACAATCCGAGTAAATGGCCTCAGGGTCTCTCTAACCCAGGTTAGGTCTTAGGTCTAGTTTTATAGCAAGCGATCCTTTCAAATGTTCACTAACAGGGTGACCAGCGATCCCTCGGAAAAAATTCCTTGAGTTTTCCAGGGTCAATTTCCGACTTTTTTCAGGGTACTAAATCATTTTTAAAACATAAAAAATGTGATCATAAATTCTCAAAATTCAGTTTTTAAGGATGAGAAGTCGAGAATGAACATCGAAATCATCGAAAATTGTTGGTTTACTCGAGAGAAACGACCACGTCAAAGACTTTTTAACACCTTCGATTGTTGATTAAGTCGAGAATGAACGTTGAAATCATCGAAACTTGTTAGTTTGCTCGAGAGAAACGACTACTTCAAAGGCTTGTTTTCACCTTCAATTGTTCGAAAAAGTCGAGAATGAACGTTGAAATCATCGGAATGCGTTGGCTTATCCGAGAGGAACGACCACTTCCACCACCACGACCACTTCTTCTTCATCAACTTCGATTATTCCAGAAAGTCGACAATGAACGTCGAAATCATCGAAACTTGTTGGTTTGCTCGAGAGAAACGACCACTTTTTGGTTTGTTTTCACCTTCGATTGTTCCAAAAATTCGGGGAAAATCGGAATCATCGGGGATGCGCCTGATTTTTTTAAAATTTTTAATCGAAAGTGGAACTTATCCTGAGAATTTTGACACCATCCTTTCTCTTTTTGGGTGAGTAGATCTTTCTCTATGATTTTTCAAAGTTTCGAATGTTTATGACGTCATAAACATTCGAAACTTTGAAAAATTATAGAAAAAATTCTCACGCTAGAAGGTCGCGGTTGGAGTCAAAATTCTCAGAATGAGGTCTAGTTTAGATTAGAAATAACAATAAATCGTTTTTCCGACCCATGCGCACACCCCATTCGTTGGTTTACTCGAGAGAAAAGACCACTTCTAAGACTTTCAATCAACTTCGATTGTTCGAAAAAGTCGAGAATGAACGTTTAAAACATCGAAACTTGTTGGTTTACTCGAGAGAAATTACCACTTCAAAGGCTTGTTATCACCTTCGATTGTTGGTATTTTTCCGTAGGTACTAAATAAAATAAATTCCCTGAGTATTTCCGGTTTTCCAGGTCGCTGGACACTAAAAAATGATTCATTGATGCCTAAATTTTCGTAATTTGTAACTAACTTCTAGTAGATTTTTCTACTTTAATGACATGATTTCATTAATGATGATTAATGATTCTTCTATTTTAATGTCATTTTGTTTTAATAGATCACCAGAGAATTAGTGGAAGGGGCTTCTTCGATGGAACTGTTTGATGTAATAGCTTGGCTCAATTTTGCTGGGCTGTGACCCTTGAAATCACTCCCCGAAAAAAACCATAATTGTCTACCTAGTGCCAATTAGAGAAGGTAGGGGAGACAAGAGATAGCAAGCGAGTAAATTTTGACATTTTTCGAAGAGACTGTAATCCCTTCTGAGACTGTAGTCATTATATGCACAGATTCACTGAGTACGATCAGACTCCTGCTCCTTCTAAGGCAAGTAAGCCCTTAATGGCAGATGTTCTGCGCACAATACACGAATGTCGCCTTAGGCGCATCAAAATATCAAGTGATATGGGTGAAGGCACATTATGGCATAAGTGGAAATGTGAAAGCTGATTCTCCAGCGAAACGAGGAGCACGTATAGGTCCATTTTTATACATTCCGACCCCAAATGAGGACTTAAACTGTATGATAAAAGCGGAACACATTTACTCGATGGGGAAAGATGTACGACGAATGCGAGACAATAACATTTTATAAACCCCACCAACCTAAGCCACAATTAATGCTGGAAACTGCTGGAGACAGGAAGTTCTGTCGAGTCATGTCTTGTTTACGAACAGGAGTTGCCTTATGTCCTGCATATCTTCACAGAATTAATTCTCGGATATATGAAACACCGGAGTGCTGGTACTGCGACCAAAATATATTAAATATATTTTAATAACCAATAACCAAATTTTGGTGATGTGGAAAATTTAATAATGGAGTGTCGTGTTCGTAAACCAAAAAAAAGTTTTATTTGATAATATTTACTCCAAATTGGAAACACCTTCTAATTGTATTTTGATGTTACAGAATATCATAATTTATATCGAGATTTATAATTTTATTTCTTCATGTAATAATCTGAAGTTTTAGTTAAGAAAAAAAAAATTAATTTATACATCATGGCTGTATTTACTTGAAATGCCATAAATAAAAAGATTAAAAAAGAAGTGAGAAACAGCCTAAGGCTTAGTTTTATCATTCAAGGAAGAGGAAATTAATGCAAAGGCTCATTCAATATACAAATCGTTATGTAACATACCGGTACGAAATTTTAAAAAAAGTCCACTAGAAGTCAAGATAACTCTTGACAGCGGGAATTGCTACCAAGGTCTGATCTCGAAAGGTCGAGAGCAATCATACGAGATCATTTAGAGTAACTCATGACAGATGGATTTATTACATAAGTCATTTATATAATATTTATTATCAGTTGGTATATTGTTTTTTTTTAAACCAAAAGTAGCATTTTCACTCCACACCTTCGGTACGTAGGGACGGCACGATACCACCAATATATCGGAGTATCGATACTTTTTTGGTATCGATACCGATATTTGTATCGATACTTTTGATGAAAAATTCAAACCGATATATTGGTATCGATACTTTTGCCTAAAATATCGGAGGTATTGATACTTTCTTGACGATATTATCAAAAATTTTACCAAAGTAAATGCGTGAAAAAAATACCAAATAAGTAACTAGAAAATATATATTGTCTGCCACAGAATAACAGGCTCAGAATAGTATCAATTGAAACGATATATCGCCACAATAGTACCAATATCCAATGTGAGTTTGGAAGCAATTTAAACCCGTTTTCCCGAACTTACAAGAAGAAGGAGGCATGCAAAATATTAATCGTGATGGCGACATCAGTCACGTGCGAACGGCTTTTTTCGATTAATAAATAGTATTATTTGTATTGTAACTGACTTATTACTCGATCCTTTCGATTTCTAGTGGAAGGAAAACATAATTTCATTGAACAGAGATTTCTTGCAAATAAGAATTCAGAATTGAAATAAAATGGAAAGATTATTAATTTTTATTAAATTTTAAATTATTGGCTTTGTTACATACATTTTTTATTGCCATTGACTTTTATTACATTTTAAATTATTGTTAAAAAAAATAGATTGCCTTTTCTCAATTAATAGGGTTTTTATTTGGATTGAATAATCATCGGTGGGTTAATTTGAAATATCGGTGGTATCGATACTTTGAGCCGATATTATCGAAGTATCGATATTTTATAATATCGGTATCGAAAAGATATCGATACTATATAGGTATCCATACTTCCTGAGAAATATCGTATTGAAAGGAGTATCGCGCCGTCCCTATCGGTACGTCATCAATTCTGCTGAACAAAAAATCGAAAAAAAAAAATCAAGGATTAAAATTAAAAAAAAAATCAAGGATTAAAATTAAAAAAAAAAAGTTCCAAATAACGTGAGGGAAATTTAATTTAGCTTCCGCTCTTAGTGGTCTTATGTTTTCCAGTTTCTTGTTTCTATCATGGTTGAAGTTGTGGAGTTGGCAGTTGTGAATACATGTTGATGATTGTTGTCAATGAATATGTCTTTCTTGGATTTGTTTTCAATTTTTCTTGGTTTTAGTAGATTCACGCATTGTTGTAAACTGTTGACGAACGCAAGTATCTGGTTTTGCTTCCATTGTTGGTCCTTCAAAAAAATCTTCAAAGTTTCCCGCATGACATTTGTGATATTGTAGTCATAACTTTGTAGGCCACCTCGTAACCCTAATAAAACTGTGGGTAAAACATCAGTTCATCTGTCTATGTTGTGTGCTTTTAATAGTATTTTAATGTTCTGTGTTGTGCCTCTAATTTTCCAATATTTTGATGGTGTTATAGTGTAGTGTGTTTGAATTTCGCTCCAAATTATTCAGTTGAATACATTTGATTCAAAATGTCTTCCTAGATCTGACACCAATGATGGTGAGCTACATTAAGTATTCCAATTGTTTGTTTGTCCTCACCCCGGCATTTAATTGATTTTTGGTGGAATGTAACGGGTAGGTATGCAGAATCGTTGCTCAATTAATCCCTGAATAATTTGGGTGGTGATTGTAGAGAAATAGAGACGCCGCTTTCGTTGTAGTAGGAGACAAATTCAAAGTAGGGATGCTATAGCTATGTTAGACCAGACCCCTTTCTCTCCCCCCCCCCCCACTCTATCATATTCTCCAGTCAGTCTAATGAATGGAATTCACGAGATCAGTATAGCAAGCACGAATTCGAATTGAATTGGCTCAAACTGGTTTTAACGAAACTGGAGCAATAATTGTTTCTGTTGGAGATCCACGAATGTGACAACATTTCAGTACAGGACTCAGAGTAGAGGAGCGTATCAATACATTCATGAATAGAGCAACGTTGCCGGACGAACGTGCTACCAATTATGCATAGATATAGTTACTTTTACACAACACATTGCCACGTTGCTACATTCCTGGTGCCCCTGAACAACTTCTTTCCGATTATGGAAGAATTTGCCGGATTTTCGAGAGAATAATATATGTTTATGAGTAATAATAATATATATATATGAGAATAACATTTGTTTTAAGGTAGTCAAGAAGTAGTATAATGTTACTGTTATTCCAGAACTTTAAGATTATTTCAAGTTTCCAATCATGTAGTCGTGAAACAACCTGAAAATAATTCGTAATGATCGTCGATTACAGGAAGCGGAGATATAGTGAACGGCAACTAGACCATTAAAATAAGTACTAAATTATTTTATTAATACGAGATATTTTAATTTTCACGATAAATTCCAAGATAGGATTACTTTCCACCATACATCTTCCTTAAACCTTAACCTTAAAACCTTAAACCTTAACCTGCAAAATTTTTTGATGAAGAGTTTCATATTTCAGCTCGAAACAATGAATGTGTTCAAAGTAATTTGAGGTATTGGGCTTGCCCATTACATTAGATAAATAAGTGAGAAAATACTAGATTAATTTATATTACTAAGAGCAAATAACTTTGAATCGAATCCAAGGAATGTAAGGGGTTTCAAGTTCTGACATTGAACACTTAACAGTAACAATGTTTTGAAGTTTCATTCGTGTCAAACTCCTATGATGAACCACATTTCATTAGCGGAACAGGTGCAGTACAAGTAAGTAAGTTGTCGAATTCTCAATGTTCAAAGAGGTATGAACCTACTCATGTAGTAAATAATTACCCATATCACAGTAAAATCACTAATTGTATAGGATATTCGTGAAGCTCGGATTTCCCGGCATTATTCAACCGACCATCTCACGAACTCTCTTTGCAACCTTTAAAAAAATTATAGTAAGGTAAACTTCCACCACGATAACGGCAATACACAACAAGATAACAGGTAGCTGGTGAGATAAAATGGTCGTCGTATTGAGCAAACAAGTCCTTATTCGTAGGATGTACCTATCTACTTCAACTTTATAAAATAAAAATAAAAAATAAAAATAAATAAATAAAAAAGTACCTAACCTGATACTTTTGATTGAGATTTGACCGTTGTTTCGAGCTCAACAAATTCTGCGATTTAAAATAATTTATTCATGTTTTTTTCTTCGATTTTACAAAATTGTCGTGGTCAGTCGCAACTGCTCACACGCTTTTACGCGAAGATATTAATAGTGTCCGCCTCGATGATAACTCCCACCTAAAAGCAAGGAATTTTCCATAGAACCAAAATTGTTCATTGTGCAGTAAAACTCAAGATGAGATTGCATTTTTCGAAAAATTTCATATCAGTAGCAAGTACTAAAAATTCAATTGGATTCTTCAATTAGCTCACGATTCAACAAATAAGTAAAATTTTAACTGAACCGTAGTATCATGATAATAGATATTCAGTTCAAAGTACAATACTATACATGTAAATAACTATAAAATACTACACATAACAATACTAGTACACTAACTGTACGATACTATACATGTAAATAATAGGGAAGGAAAGTCAGATCAATCTCGAACGTAGGGGACGAGAAAAAAACAAGAGGGAAATAGAGGGAGGCTGACCCAAATGAAAATAAATGTTTGCATTCGTAAATGAGACTTGATTATACCCTAATGCTCAATGATTATAAACTTTAATTAAAATTGGAAGAAACGAAATAACTAAATGAAAAAAGGAAGACGTTTGGCAGAAAAGTACCTTCTTGCAATAAGCCACACGAGGTTGAATATAGCTTCCACTTTCAGTCTCTGAGCCACACTTTTCCAAGTTACTTATTATTCTCTAAAATGTACGTAGATACATGAAAGTGGCCCTTGTTTGATGGAATACTCATGAATAACTTTAGCGAGTAAGCTGAAGAAAATTCAAGATAGAGGAGAGGTATTATGTAAATTGTTGTGAAAACAAACATTGGTGGAAAAAATGAAGCTGAATCGAAAAGCTATAAAAACGCGGGCCTTTTACATAAGATTAATTCTAATCTTAGAATTAATAATAATTAGAATCTTAGAATTAAGGCTAATTCTAATCTTAGAATCAGAGTATCGAAAACTGAGGGAAGTTGGGTCGACAGACGAGATGAGGAGTTTGTCACGATTTCTGAAGAAACGAATAATTGCCAGGTGCATTGTTGAAGATATCCAACACGAAACATTGGATGCATGAGTAGATTGCCCGTGAAAATTATGGATTTTTGATTTATGGCTGGTCGATTCCAGTCGATGACTCTACTTAGGAAATTTCAAGCATCCAAAAGTCTGTATCCGGCGACATTTATCCAGGGGGAGAATATAGCATTTTAGCTAGGCTTCGTCAATGCGGGACGTGCTACGATTGACTGCAAGCAGTTATGAATACTAAACTACGGTGAGTGTCTGTGTATGTGTGTGACAAAATCTTGTGTACTCTGCCCAGGCCTTAGTTAGGTATCAACCGATTTTCGTCGTTCTTTTTCCTTTGTTCGACGCGAAAATCTATCTAGTTGTGGACTACGTCGTCGGAATTTTGAATTAGGTATGCCTTTTAAGAGGGGAAAGGGGGATTAATACTGCTTACCAAAACTACCAGATGAAAGCTCAACGTTACTACGTATTAGGTACCGTTTTGGTGCCAGACTGGCACCATTGGTGGAGGGGGTAGGGTGGGTGAACTCGAATTCATATGTGGGATCATGGATTTTAAAATGCTGTTCAAGATCGAGGCTCACATCCCGCTAGAAATTTTATGGTGGATAAGGGGGAGGGGGCACTATTTCTAACTCAAAATACTAAATAAATTGCATTGGGTAAAACGGTTTTGTGCAGGAAGAAGGTAAATATAAGTACGTGTTTTATCGCTTACCAACTGGTATAAATTGACCTAATGCTAATCCAATGGGACGTCCCCTGGAATGCATGCATTACTAAACAATATGTTTTAAACCTACATTTAGAAATGTTATATCTACTTCTTCAATTTATAATGCCTGATGAATCCCCTGAAATACTGTTTAACTAAGGGTAATGAGAATTTGACGCAAAAGACAAGATTTTGTATAAATTAATCGAATACCGAATAGTTATTTTCTGTACACCATTCACAACTACCTACATAAATAAGTTATTTTTGGTGAACATAGTGTAAATGTAATGTGTGTGAATTTTTAGCATTATTAAATTAATACTGGCGTGAAAGATAATGAATGAAGAGAATGGTGCAATGAATTGACTATTGAAGAACGCAGGTGAGCTCTGTGCCCTTCGAGACACGCTCGTGAAGTAGACAAATTGCTGAGGTGGATGCCAACATGAGGTTTATTCGACATCTCTTTGTTCCAAGCCCAAGGACGAGTGCTAAAACCGGATCGAGAGACTGTAACGTAATGAGAAGAAGATGAGAGCTTCTCTGAGAACCTTCGCGCAACGCTCCGTCCACCTGGTGCTTAGGTGCTGAGTGTGATATTCAGATGTTTGTATCGAATACTTCGTTGTATCTAGTCAGTGTTTGCGGAACCATGCGGAATGTATGCCAGTCACAAATCATAGTATTTTAGAGGAGTATTTTGCGCTTAATTGTGTACATAAATGTATAAATGTACGTAAATCAGTCGATTAGGGGAATATTTTCCTTTGAATCTTCATTCCCCTACAGTAACCCCGGATGTTCTTCGGAGAAGCCACCATGGGTCTATTCTACAAGGAAATAAGCGGGAGGTCGTGCGTTCAAACCTCAGTCCTGAGGCGTGTTTCCGTGCATTCGGGGCTCGTCCCAACCCAGGGTGGTGAGGCAATGGGAAGCCATCAGCGAAATCATCAGAACAAATTCTGATCTTCCCTTTGGAAGACACCTGATGACATCCGCGACGCCAGGAATGGCTTTACTTACAAGAAAATAATGAAATACGGATGAATTAGGGAACCTGTACCTAGTTACTGTGAGGAAGCAATACTTCTCATCTTTTTGGCAGTTGGTTATTAAAGCAGGTGCCAAGGAATCAATAACACTAGATTACAAAATTTAGGGGTGGTCTGGCTGCCTCGTTCTTTCACCACTTTTCTTATGGTATTTGGTGCGCTGAATCCGAATCTGACGTCAGTTTTTTTTTGTTTACGTCGGATTTTCAAGATATAGCTAGTTTTAAGATTTTTATAGTTCTCACTTTTCTTCATTTTTTAGTGAAAACTCATCTTGCTCAAATCTCCTCAAAAAGTACTCAGACTTATAGGAAATTTCATGTAAAATCCGAATATGTACTTAGTTTTCAAGTAAAACTGTGTTAAACCCCCTATTTTCTACAAAACGTATCAAAAAACACCGGTTCTCAACGTTTTTTCTTCGGGTTTTCCCTTACATTTTGCCACTTGAAAAAAAAATTAAGGCTAAAAAAAATTTCTCGGGCCTTTACTTTGTAGGGGGGACACCCCAGAGGAGAATGAGACCAATCGCAGCCTCTTAAACCCATTAATACCGAAGGAATGAGCTTTTCCATGGCACTGAGATGAAAACTCACAGAAACCGTTAGTTAATTTTTAGAGAGAAGTATGTGCGTTCCTAAATCTGTTTTCCTCAAATGGATTTTCCTTTCTTCTACATTTTTTATGCTTGTCACCTATTAAGAGTAAGATCGAGTAAGGTACTTAAAGGGGGAGTAAATCATAATTGGGAAACTCTTGTTTTGTTAAGTGATTTTAATTGAGTTTTACAAACGAAACACAATAAACTGCAGAAAAGTTAACGGTGTAAATCTGTTTCATGAAGGCTCAGATGAATCAAAAGTTGGTACAATGTTTGGTTATTCCTCCACCTCAGAGGTTTCATCGCCGGCATCTATGTAGAGAAAACTTCGCCGCCTGAGGTAAATCTCTTTTTAAGGTCCAACAATAGTCCGCCATCATGTGAACTTCCCAATACCCTTTGTACCGTTCTTCCATGGTTTTATATCTTGGTGGAACCTCTGAGGTGGAGGAATAACCAAACATTTTACCAACTTTTGATTCATCTGAGCCTTCATGAAACAGATTTACACCGTTAACTTTTCTGCAGTTTATTGTGTTTCGTTTGTAAAACTGAATTAAAATCACTTAACAAAACAAGAGTTTCCCAATTATGATTTACTCCCCCTTTAAGTACCTTACTCGATCTTACTCTTAATAGGTGACAAGCATAAAAAATGTAGAAGAAAGGAAAATCCATTTGAGGAAAACAGATTTAGGAACGCACATACTTCTCTCTAAAAATTAACTAACGGTTTCTGTGAGTTTTCATCTCAGTGCCATGGAAAAGCTCATTCCTTCGGTATTAATGGGTTTAAGAGGCTGCGATTGGTCTCATTCTCCTCTGGGGTGTCCCCCCTACAAAGTAAAGGCCCGAGAAAATTTTTTTTAGCCTCAATTTTTTTTTTCAACTGGCAAAATGTAAGGGAAAACCCGAAGAAAAAACGTTGAGAACCGGTGTTTTTTGATACGTTTTGTAGAAAATAGGGGGTTTAACACAGTTTAACTTAAAAACTAAGTACATATTCGGATTCTACATGAAATTTCCTATAAGTCTGAGTACTTTTTGAGGAGATTTGAGCAAGATGAGTTTTCACTAAAAAATGAAGAAAAGTGAGAACTATAAAAATCTTAAAACTAGCTATATCTTGAAAATCCGACGTAAACAAAAAAAAAACTGACGTCAGATTCGGATTCAGCGCACCAAATAGCATAAGAAAAGTGGTGAAAGAACGAGGCAGCCAGACCACCCCTAAATTTTGTAATCTAGTGTAATTGAACGTTTCAATTTCGAATTGATGTTGAAAAAACTGCGATTAGAATGGTCTAAAACTTAGCAAATTGACGATGGAAGGTTCATAAGTTCTTGGCAACACTGATACAACATAATGATGTACTGCTAGCTGCGATGTACAGTGTTCCATGTCGATTTTGATTGTGTTGTAAATATGATACGATTGGCGAACTTTCAGAGGCCAATATTACATGAAATAGATGGATAGAGCAGGAAATTTGAAATCCATCCAAAACTGTTGAAACGGTCCACCCTTTTCGGTTCCGTTGTTTGAAGGGGTAGAAAAAACTTCAATCGGTAACCCCCATAATTTTTTGCAGAAAGTTCAACTATCACACATGTTTTGTCACTGTTTTTTGACACTGAATCAAATGATGGTATCCATTTTTTAATTTTACTAAAATCTTTCTAAATGGCGCACGAAAATTTAGTTGATTTTAGCGAAAAATCGCGCTTTTTCCATTACTATAGGGCTATTTTAATTGATTTATGCACGGTCGTACCGTCAATTTTTAAGATATCGTGAACATAAATCTTGTTTTTTTTCGTGAAAAATAAACAAATTTCCGTTTAGTAGAAATTCAGTTGTCAATTTATCTTGGAGCGAGCCGATACTTGTTACAAGCCCATCTAGTCTGAGTTGTTTTGAAGATTAAGAAGCAAGGGTGTTTTGGAACATAGAATGTTCACGAAAGTCGAATTGCTAATTGAATTCGATCTAAATAACCAAAATCGTCACATAAGGATGGAAAAGAGCTATAAACAACCAAATTAAAAAAATTGATATCAATATGTAATCCATTTTAATAAACAAATAATGAAAATACATGTATCACACTTGTGCTTCATCAAAAAGCCAAATGAGGAGTCAAAAATTGATGAAATTTCACGTGGAACCCGAATTTCCAATAAAAAATGGGGGTGCCATTTGAAAAAAAAACCCCCGTTGAACTCTTTGAAAAAAGTTGAGAGGAGTAACCGATTGAAGTTTTTCCTACCACTCCAAGGGACGGAGATACAACGCTGCAAATTATTTCACAAAGGTTTATTATTTTCCTGTATTTATCACTAGTCTGCAAATATCACAGCTATGCCATTGTATCTATTTTTTTTAAACCTATCAAACATAGGTACTTTCTACCTACCCACGACATTATTACCTTCACAGCTTCACAATCAAGTTTACTTGGAAGAAATAAAAAAATTCACACTCGATTCGAAAAATAGGGAGTAGTGGTTCCTTCATAATATGAATTTCCATATTATGGAAATTTGATAAACCAAAAGAAACAAACAGCGATCGCATTTTGGTGATTCACACTCGTGTTTCTGATTTATCGTAAGTCCAACTCGTAGTACTCGTAGGGAGCGAACTGTTTGTCCTGCAGAGCTCCGGGTAATCTCAAAAATGTTTTAAAATTCAAATTGGTGAAAAAACAATACATTTATTTCAAGAGTTTTCGAGCTAGGGCACTCTTGAACATTTCAACCCTTAATTTTCACCCCTTAGGAGCGACTGACATCAACCAAAAGCTTTGCGGTACAACTAGACCCCAAATGGAGCCCATATACTCAAACAAGGAAAAAAAAAAGTTCACCAAGTGGATGGTACTACAGCTTCTTTACAACAGTACTACATGGAGTTGGAGCATTACTTGGGCATATAGAATTAGTTGATCACAGCACTAATAGGTACCTAAATTCTTCAATATGAAACATAAACTTCACGAAAAATATAAAATTTGAGTGATTTTGGACTAATGCAGTTCGGAGAAATGGCAGATTCAAGGAACTCACGTGTTCGCACACAAGACAACAAGGAACAAAAATTATTTCTAAGTAAAAATTTTCTCCTCAACGAGGAGGAAAAGGCTTTTCCCCTTCATGATGCTCTCATTTGGAAAGCCAAACAAACAATTCAGTAAAAGAACCAATAAGAAAAGGACCGTGAGCACATCCCATCACCGCCCCATCCTAAACCAACAAGTATCGAGTCAACTTTCCAAAAATTGTACTTGAAGGGAGAGAGAAACGAAGCGGCTAACTTGAAATTGAGTAAACGATACGTAGATTTATCGGTCATACATTATGCAACAGCCGAATATGATCTGGTAAAAGTTAGGTCTTCAGAGTATTACCATAAGGGGTTGGGTAGTGTTAAGGTTAAAGATAACCAAAATCACATCATCCCGATTTGTTTGACACTCCGAAGTATTTTTATTATTTATAGATTATTCTTAGCGTGTCCTGGTTTATAAACTGTCTTGGTTTTTTGTTGTTGTATGGGTCCTGTGATCACAGAAACCGAGATGGTTACCCTGCCATAAACTCATGATCCATCAAATCCTTGGTAAGGGGAACATTTCCCCACTTCTACCTCCAAGCAATCCAAAATCCAAAAAAGTTGGGTGATTCGAAATCAAATTGTTTAGTTGATCCCATTACATGACATGATACATTGTATCATTGGAGAAACTGAGATATATGTTTCGATTACCATCTGATCTGGAGTGTCCTTTTTGATTCAGAACAGAGAGGTTTTTAGAATTTTATCCTGTGGTTACTGGAACGAAGACGGCAACCCAACCATGAATTGAAACCAAATCCTAGAGTAATCCATCATTTTTAAGGAATCGAGAGGTACCGATCAACCACAGAATGATAACGGGATGAGTGGATATTATAAATAAATTGTGGGTCAGCAAACGAACAAAAAATGTCTGGCTACCCTCATCAGTTTGGAGTACGTAGCACTCGTACTAGACAATCGAGAGAAGTGTTTTTCACGCTCTTGAGAACAAGGAGACATTCAATGTTGACAGATGATGTGAAACAACGCCACATGAAAAGCCCCCCCCCCCCCCCCATCCAACGGTGCTAGTTCGGCACCATCGCGGTAATCGGTTGTAACGTTGAACTTTCATGAAGCTTGGGTACAATATTAGTAAACAATAAAGGAAACATAATATTGAATATTTGATTATTGAATTTGACAATATTAGTTAACGATAAAGGAAACGAAATATTGAATATTTTTGATTATTGAATTTGATTATTGAATATTGAATATTTTTTGAATATTATCTCCCCAGCCTCCCCTTCCCCATGCTAATTTCGATACTCTGGTGAAATAATGTGTAACTCGGAAGTAATCTGAGTCAAATGAGAATGGAAACACGCAAATCGGTGGGAAATTGAGGCCTACAGAGATTAAGCCTGAAAACGCATGTTTTTCAAGCATTAACCCCCCCCCCCCTCCACCCTTCAAACGCCAAACTCGAAATTCCGCCGACGTAGTGCACAACTAGATAGATTTGCGCGTAAAAACCACGCAAATCGGTTGAAAACAAGGTAAGGCCGGGGGGGGGGGGGGGGGAGTACGAAAGATTTTGTCAAACACAGACCTATGGTTTTTTCTATTCTGTGTTGTCCTCCTTCACCACGGATTAATTACATAAAGACGCCCAAGTCTTATTATGAGACGTCCTGAAAAAGGCGAACCTTCATGAACTTTGAAAAGTTGTAACTAGAGCTTAAAAATGTTTATTAAAATGTCAAGCCCACCGCCATAATTTGTCCTAGGTGATTGCTTTGTCAAATAAAGATGCTGGATATCGCTGGGGTCGATTCAAAATTTAGTCTATTCAAGTCACAATGTAACAGCCTAAAGCGTCCATACTTTTCCCCTTATTATTATTATTGCTTCCGAGTCTACCAAGGTAGCGGAAGCTTTGTTTTCACTTTTCAAGAACGAAAAAAAAAAGTTCTCCAAAATCAAAATTTTCACTCGCGTTTTGCGTTTTAGACCTTTCTGAACAATTTTGGTTCCGTGTCTGTGTGTCTGTCATGAATTCCTTGTAACGCGCATAACTATACGAAGTTATTGTCCGATTTCTATGAAATTTTCAGGGATTGTGCGGGTTGGTGTCTAGACGGTCCCCTATGAAAATCATCATCCCCGGAGTGATAGAAGCGACTGCGCAAACGTGAATTCCTTGTAACGGCCATAACTTCCACATTTCCTACCTGATTTCGATGAAATTTTAAGGGATTACGCGGATTAGGTTGTAGATGGTCCCCTATGAAAATCATCACCCCCGGACTGATAGTAGCCGCTGCGCATGCGTAAACGTGAATTCCTTGTAACAGCCATAACTTCTACATTTTCCGTCCGATATCAATGAAATTTTCAGGGATGTTACAGATTAGTATTTAGATGGTCCCTTATGGAAATCATCACCTTCCGACGGATAGTAGCCACTGCGCATGCGCAAACGTGAATTTCCTTGTAACGGCCATAACTTCCACATTTCCTACCTGATTTCGATGAAATTATCAGGGATTACGCGGATTAGGTTGTAGATGGTCCCCTATGAAAATCATCACCCCCGGACTGATAGTAGCCACTGCGCATGCGCAAACGTGAATTCCTTGTAACGGCCATAACTTCTACATTTTCCATTCGATTTCAATGAAATTTTCAGGGATGTTACAGTTTAGTATTTAGATGGTCCGTTATGAAAATCATCACCTTCCGACGGATAGTAGCCACTGCGCATGCGCATACGTAAAATCCTTGTAACAGCCATAACATTTACATTTTTCATCCGAATTTGATGACATTTTCTAGAATTGACCAGATTAGCGTGTAGATGGTCCCCTATGGGGGTAGTGAAAGGTACTTAGAGATTGTTTTTTTCAGATTAACTACTATGCATCGGATCATCTATACAATCGGGTAATGGATACGAGGAAGCTATGTGCCACACCCACTTGGCAGACTTTTTTTTTGTTGAACTTTCCCAATGGAGTCACAATGACTGAATTACGCCTTTTCAACAGGAATTCAGCGAGACCCACCGATAAGGTTCTATACATTCTTCCTCAATCTCTCTTCTATGAATTCTTCCTCGATTCTTAATCTCTCTCTACTCGATTCCAACCTTTCGAATCCTTTCACATCTACTTTAGAACCATTACCGTTTCTCTTTGAATTATATACGAAAAGAGACGTAATCCTTAGGGAGGGAGAATTAGGCAGGTGAGCTCAACCGGGTCACAACGTGATCCTCGGTTTTCGGGTCGATAGATTGAGTCTTTGTCGTGAAATTCAGTTCCAAGGCCTCTCGTCTTCCAACCAACTATCGTCATTCAATTGATTTAAACATTAAAACGTCATCAATTCAAACATTCTGACCGTCATTGGAAAGTAACAATGTAACTAGATGGAAAAAAATATGAGGAATTTTTCAAATTGCAGACTTTATCATGAATTTTAATTCACAGTCAGTTGACCTAACATTGGTGATACTATCTTGCTACTAGGGGTACGATTGTAATGCAATGCTACACAATCAAAGAAGCTGTTTGATGTTTGACATTTAGAAATAGGTGTAAACCAATTAGAATAAAAGTGCTTAATTCGGTGAGAGAATTGTGTTTCTGTTTTCTGACTATGGTTGAAGTTAATTACCTATAAAATGTTCGTTGGTGTAGCAGAAGTACAAGGAGAGGAGTCTGCTACTCCCAGGATAATTTATTAGACGATCATAATTTTCATAATGCCTTTCGAATAGAGCCAGGAAAAAACGTGAACCTCTCAAAAGTCGTTGTTAAACTTTTTAATGTACGTAAAAAGAATTTACTGACATTTATCACTAAGCTTAGTTATTAAGAATTCTGAGAGAAAATGTGGCTCAACGGCTTACTGGTTCGGTACTTGCATCCCTAAGTCAGTGACCACTGAATTTCAAGCAGGTGTTGAAATTCTCCTCGAAACCCGATTTCCTATACCTTGGAACCTACTCTAAAAATATAATTTTGGTTCGTATTTCCTTGATTGAAAATGCACGAATATATAGAAAAAAATGGAAAATTTGTTGAAAAGGTGAGGATGGTCGTTGGTGAATTTGGAATTCAAAGTTATCAATTGATTTCTCGAGAAGTGATCGAGTTTCGATGTATTCATCGTCACTTGGTCCAGCTTGCACTCCTACACTGTTTATATTTCGTTGCCTTAGTTTACATCCGTGGTTCGCCCACTAGTTTCTGAACACCCACAAGTAGCAGAAACTTCAGCTCAAACCAAACTCGCTTTCTATAGGCTAAACCGTCAGATCAGATGCTACAATAAATTGTTTTCCTTGAATTGAGTATCATGTAACGGTGATAAGGTACATTGGTAAATGTTATCGTCAAGGTATAACAACTATCCTCCTACAACTCGGGGCGATAGAAATCATTAGAGCTTTCTAGGAAAGTACCTTCTCTCACTCTTAATACAAATAAATAAGGTTGTACATGTTGTGTAACAAGCTTTTAATATGACAAGACTCAACCATTCAAAAGGAGTTGGAATTTGAATTGAGCACCCAAAAAATCATCAAGAGATCCTTAGCAACGATACTCTAATTTTTTCGTGAACGTTGTTGCCTTCCTAGATATTTATGTATTTAAATCGACCAATCAGAATTCAAATAACGGACCGAACGTCTAATAAATAGTTGTCACAATGAATCGTAAATTTTTCCTTAGCCTTTTTCAAACGGGCTCGCAGTTATTTTGAACCACATCAACTCTAAGCGGTCCACCCCAGATTTCTCCTCTGGCAACCGCTTCATCAGTTAGGTCCAAAAGCTTCTCTCGTTCGTTGACCCTACGCTCGTAAATGAATAACGTATGGTAATAGTGACAATAGTAATTCAACCCTCTTTTAACGAACTTTAATTTCGAAGGTTCTCTTTTACATCCAACCTTACCTACCGCAATTGATGAAAAATAAGATCTTTTTCATATTTATTTTTCTATTACTATTGAGTCGTATTTGACCATTTAACACGGAATGCAATGAACAAGATAGGGATAGACACTTGTAGTACTTATCTCTTTGGTACCCACTAGTTACAAACCCTTGCTAGTTATGTTGATTAAAATTCAATTTTATATGGCAACAACGAATGTGAATTGCATCGTTCATACCAAGATAAATTTTAAAGAGGTACGAATAAAAATAAAATTACTGGAGTAATGGAAAGATGGTGAAAAACTATCTCAAGATACGGGCCATATCGCTTTGAGGAGGCTCCAAATTTTGGTGTAACGTTTTGGAGCTCTGTTCAAAAGATGTTGACATCGCAATCGATTGAAGACATTACCTACAACGTGGATCGACCATACAAGGAATTTCACGACAATACTATCCATTAAACTGCCTTGGAGCAAACTTCTCCACCTCTTGGAGAAATCAAAACATCAGCAAATTGGAACAAATAATACTGAAGAAGAACCCCTAGATACACAAACCCCTGAATAGATTTGGATGGGGATTGAAACATATCCATCAGGGAGTTCCAGGGATGATTTCAGTCGGTTAGATTTCATTGTAAAGCAGTAGCTGATAAAATTGTTTTATAATAAAATCGTCTATATCTTTCCCTAAGAGGGACCTATAAGGAGGTGTGTACCAATAACTAATTTCGGCAGAAGCCAATTTCATCCGATTCCCGATTGCGGTTAGAGTAGTTTAAAACTCGCATAAAAGCGAAGTTTTTAGTTTATTACTTTCAATAACGAGCCTTTGGAATCGGGCAAGAAAACAAAATATGACTCCCCTCAAAGCTTGACGGTTTACGCTTCAAAGTATGTAGAATCCAAAAATTCAACGAACATTTTCCGTCCGTCCGCCGTAAGAGGTCGTTTGCCCAGAATCAGAGGACCGATTTTGATGAAATTTTGTATATCGGCTCCACTTAGAGTCCAGTTGTGCCTCGAGGGTAAGGTTTTGGCTATTGTCGATCACTTCTAAGGGTTAACAGTGGGGGAAAACATTTTCAAAACGCCTACCTGGAAAACTTCCGATAACCACGTGTTGTTTTCTCATTGGAGTCGAATGACACCACCCAGAGCTCTGTAATGACCCAACCGTTCGCTTATGAGGATAACTAATTACCTTATTAACCATTGTTTCATGAATTTGTTCATCAATTTAAGATGGTGTTCAACTTTGGTTCATTATTTTCAATAACAAACCTTTGGAATTAAGACAATTTTTTTAAAAATCCTTTATTACTTCCATTCAAGCCTTTCCGATTTTGAACAAAAACTTTTCTATTCCCATTTACTAGTAGTAGTAATGTAAATTTTCTTAAGAAAACTAACGCATGACTTTTTTTTACAATGAGGAAATTTATAGGGGACCATGGTTGGATTAGGTGACTAATAATTTTTTCAAGCTAATTTACACAATTTATTTTTACAAATTAGAAGGGAAAATATTTTCTAAGACTAATAACAAGGTGACTAATAATTGGATGGTCCCCTGTGGATTAGAGAATGGTTCCCTACAATTTTTTTCTGTGCAAATAAAGTTTTCATGCGTTAATCTTCATCAAATTTTACTTTCCTACATGGGAATAGAAAAGTTTTGAATCAGTCAAAAATGTTTCGAAAGTGAAAAAAAGTTTAATTCAGTAATAAAGGTTTTAATGAAAGTAAAAAAGGTTAAATTGAAGGTGAAAAAGTTTACCTAAATGGTAAAATTTTATATTTTTGTAGGTATGTACCAATTTTTACTTGCTGGGGAAATCGTTAAAGCGAAATGAACGTCACAGAGATTTTACAAATAGACCTGATACTTTTGAATTTAGTGTTTCAGCATTTTTTCACTGTTTCCCAGACAATCAGGCAATCCAGACATCCAACCTAACGATTACAAGCGTTTTTCCCTTAAAAATGATGTGGGATACCAAAATTTGGCTAAAAGGTAATAAAAGTGAAAAGGTCCAAGTACCAAGATGTACTAAATTAGGGAAATGTCATGTACTTCTTCACAAGTAGGTACAATAAGGCTAACATTTATTGAAAGAATATGAAAAGTCAGGCTAGTGGGTGTGGCACACAGGCGTCGCATGTTCGAAGTTTTTTCTCAACCCGTCGCCCGGTATAGCTTCCAGTTGAATACCAGACATGTCCAAGGATTGGACTTACAATAAATCAGAAAACGTCTGCCAAGTGGGTGTGGCACATAGCTTCCTCGTATCCATAACCCGATTGTATTGATGATCCGATGCATAGTAGTTAATCTCAAAACATCAAAACAAGTTAATCTGTAACATCCCTGAAAATTTCATTGAAATCGGATGGAAAATGTAGAAATTATGGCCGTTACAAGGAATTCACGTTTGCGCATGCGCAGTGGCTACTATCAGTCCGAAGGTGATGATTTTCATAGGGGACCATCTAAATACTAATCTGTAATATCCCTGAGAATTTCAGTGGAATCGGATGGAAAATGTAGAAGTTACGGCCGTTACAAGGAAATCACGTTTGCGCATGCGCAGTGGCTACTATCAGTCCGAAAGTGGTGATTTTCATCGGGGACCATCTACAACCTAATCCGCATAATCCCTGAAAATTTCATCGAAATCGGGTAGAAAAAGTGGAAGTTATGGCCGTTACAAGGTAATTCACGTTTGCGCATGCGCAGTGGCTACTATCAGTCCGAAGGTGATGATTTTCATAGGGGACCATCTAAATACTAATCTGTAATATCCCTGAGAATTTCAGTGGAATCGGATGGAAAATGTAGAAGTAACGGCCGTTACAAGGAAATCACGTTTGCGCATGCGCAGTCGCTTTTATCAGTCCGGGGATGATGATTTTCATAGGAGACCGTCTACACACCAACCCGCACAATCCCTGAAAATTTCATTGAAATCGGACAATAACTTCGTATAGTTATGCGCGTTACAAGGAAATCATGACAGACAGACAGACACACAGACACTGAACCAAAATTGTTCAAAAAGGTTTAAAACGCAAAACGCGAGTGAAAATTTTTATTTTGGAGAACTTTTTTTTCGTCCTTGAAAAGTGAAAACAAAGCTTCCGCTACCTTGGTAGACTCGGAAGCAACACGAGTGTGAATCACAAAAGATTGACGGAAATAGGCCTAGTATCCGTTCAAATTTTAGCTGATCAAATTCTTTGTATAGAGTTAGAGAGCCGGTTAGGACGGGTTCGTTTCATGTCACTCAGTTGGGCTTCCTTAGCAACCAAGAACCAAATTTTTCTATATAATATATACTTAGAACAGATGAGTTCTATGCGTGTGAGTTTTATGCGTGTTTAGTTAAAAATAGAGTTCTATCTGATCTTAATGGTAAAATAATAAACCTTTGTTTAAAAATATGCAGCGTTTTTAGAAACGAATGAAACCGCCCAGAATGTCAACAATCGTTGAACGAACGGTTAGGAATAGTGAAATTTATCAGACCCACGTGATAGTAGGTATCCCTCTGAACCCAACCCTCCCTCCCCAATCTACCCATGGACCCAGATGGGTGATCTTTACAGAAAAATAAATAAACCGTGGTGTAATCATTTGCAGAGATTTTTGGTTTGGTTTCATCCAGGCAGGTAGCCACTTGCGAGTCAATCTCAAGCAGAGCGAGTGGCTGGCTTGTATTGTGGCTCCGTGCATTGCAATTAAATACTGTCAGACGTATGCAGCATTCGACGTTACTGATATGGACTTTTACTCGACAACACGACAGGGCATGACAATAGTTATCTAATGCTTAATATTTGCAGTACTAAACATAAGGTAAAGAAGGGCAGATTGTCAGAATATTTAATTGGGTGAAAATCCCAGACCACGACCAACGACAGTGGATCTGCGACTACTCAAGTGTCATATTTAAGTATTATAAATAATCAGTAGTGACTACTGTAGTAGAACAATAGTAAGGGTACCTCCAGCTAGGAGTTCTACAATAGCCTTAAGTATCCTCGTGCAACATGATTTTCGGGATATACCTATCTACCTTTTTCAATCCTGCAATCGTGAGGTAGGTACCTAAGTAACTAAGTATTATTTGATGCATCCTAAACAATTTACTTTAATGGAAGGGTGAAGATAGTTCTAAGGTCATCTTTACGTTGTTTCAGTTACATGTCTCAGCTGATTTTACGATGGACATGCGGACACGTTATGAAGATATCCAACTACAGTGTGTACCAACTACAGTAGGTAGGTACAGATGGTGTACTCTACAATATGGATACTTTCTAAAAAAAAGTTTTATAGTCACTTTAGTACCTAGGTACCTATTAGGTAGGCATTATATTTGGAATGAGGACAAATACAGGCGATTGGTCTACTATCGATGTACCAGTTTAATAATTGTACGTAATATGTATAAATATGACAGGGTGAATAGGAGATCTATTCACCTCTCTGGACTTACCTCCTTTGCAAGGAGTCCTGTGGGCGCTGTGTTGAGCACGATACCCGGTGATAATCTCATAGGCTCCGTTGTCCCTCCTGAGGGGAAATGCGACTTCAATGATGTGATCGCACTGTTGCATACCCAACAGAATGCCTTTTACTTTGTGCCTTTTCTCCTCCTCAGTCATCTTAGTTTTCATCTCCTCGACGAACTTATCTTCGGCGATTTGACAGGCCCGGTGGAAGAAGTACTCCACCATGTCGAAAAACCGGGGGTTCTCTGCAGTTGGGACATCCTTGAGTTTGTCGGGGATCTCGTGGAAGGACCTCTGTGCCCCGATCACGGCTGGGCAGAGAGTTTTCAGGAGGTTCACGTCCGCAGCTTTCCCGCCGACTGCTTTGCCTACTGTCTTGAGATGAAACATCGTCGCTTTCTACGGATAAACTATTAATACTGAGAAAACCCTCGAACAACTCGGGCCTAAATGCACACTACAGAGAGAAAACTACCCGGCAACTCCCTTCAACGATATCCCAAGGCTAGGGAGAGCGTGGCTAATAAAAAGAGGTTCTACAAAACGACGATAAAACCTACCAACCACAAGAACCCGAGTCCGCACTGAAAGAGCAAAAAGGAAAGAAAAGAGAGAACGATAAATCGGGCGACGTGAACAGCTGAAAGCGAAAAAAGCCACAGCCTTCTTGATTAGCCAAACGTGCGAAGGCGTGTTGGTTATTCTTTCCGCCCTTTTCAGATCCCGCCAACTGCCCTTCAAATTTGAATAATGGTATTATTATTATTATTTGAACTGTGTTGTTACAATGGTATACTTACAAAGTCGTTTGGAGAGTATATAATAGATTTTAAAAATTCCATTCGCTCCCTATTTCGTGATTACGGTTGTATCATGGTGTGATGTACATGGTAACTATGTACATCCAAACCTCAGTGGCGTCTCCTCCAGGCAAACATAGCAAACACTGTTTGCCCTACTATTATATAATATAATAATAAAAATAATATAAAATAATATTTGCAAAAATAATAATAATACCATTTGTATAATAATAAAATAATAAAAATACCTAATATTAGCATATTATGCAAAATGAACAAATTAAGTTTTGTTGAGATTCTCTTATATTTCCATTTTTTAGAAGCAATATTTAGCCGATTTTGGAAAATTTTTATAAAATTTAGGGACTATTTGATGATAACCAAGGAAGTTAGATGAAATAGGAGAATGGAATAAGTACGTATTTTTCCTAGAATACTAGCCCGCAACACACCAGAGAGTTGTAGAGATTGGTAACTACGATCGATTGTGGATGGTATGTTAACTAGCGCGGGGACCAGCGATGCAAGATAGAGGTGTGTTGGTACAGCTGTACCGGGACTGTGGGACCGAGTATCAGGTTGGAACGGTTCCATGCAGTGACAAAAACTCGGCCCTTACCGGTCCAGTTCCACGGACCGATAGGTAAGATATCTCGAAATGGCTCTGGACCGGGAAGAGATCATTCTGACTGGTGAGGATGGAACTGGACCGGTAAGGATGGAACCGGACCGATAAGATATCATGGAGAATGGTTCAATGGCTCTGGATCGAGAAGGGTTTTGGACCAGTAAGCATGGATATTTTTCTCAGTTCTGTTCCATGTTGTACCTGGAAGCGCCCTTCCTACTTCCATGGATTGAGAATGGTTCATGGAATCATGGAATGGCTCTTGAGCGGGAAGTTATCTTCTGGACTGGTTAGCATGGAAGTTGTCTCCAGTATTATTGATTTATTATTGTCATTTTAAGTTCTTAAACTGCAACGTCATTATTCTTTCCTTGAACTGTTTGGTAACTATTACTTATAATAAATTACCTCTTTTGTAACACTTGTTCAAATTCCTTCCTTTTAGCGAATTGTCATGGAAAATGATGCTATTGTATTGCAAGTTGAGATCATAAGCATGGAAGAAGGACGATAGGGATTTGACTGCCTGCTTCATCCATGCCATGTGAGTGGGATTTGATCGCCTATACCGGTAATGGAACTGTACCGGTAATTTGGAACGGTTACATCTTTGTCACTGTAACGGTTGGAACCGTTCCAGGGAAATACCTGGACCGACACACCCTTAATGCAAGACAAGCAGTTCAAAAAAATGAATTTTGCGATACTGTTTTGGATGAGAAAAGACGATCGGTGGGTTGGTGGGGGGTCAGCCACTGACCCGCACTGACTAGCGATGGGTATCGATACTCGATATTTCAAAATATCGATACTTTCGTACCGATACTCGATATTTTAGTATCGATACTGCACTATCCGATATTTTTGGATATCGATACTTTGAATCCGATATTTCTAAATATCGAATATCGATACTTCTCTCGCGGAAAATTCATCAAAGTAGCTCAAAAATGAAGATGGTAGAGAGGCTTTTGGGTCATCACTCTTTGGTTGCACAAATGACGTCTATGTCATGGAAAAAATCACTCTGCTTGGACTCTTAATAGTGAAAAATGAATAAAAGTTGGTGAAAAAATTATTTTTCTTGAGAAAATTGGATAATATTGATAGTTTGTGACACTAAAGTATCGATACTCGATATTTTAAAATATCGATACTCATGGCCAACGATACTTGGGATATCGATACTCGGATACGATACAGTATTTGACAAAATATCGATACTTTTATAACGATACCCATCCCTAGCACTGACCGTCAGTGCGGGGTCAAGTATTAATATACCCCCACTATAATAGCATAAAGTTTATGCTAGTCGATTGTTTGCCTTTGTTTATGCCATAAACAAAGGCAAACAATCGACTAGGTAGCTGTTTCGTGACCTTGAAAGCAGAGAAAATTGTAAGATGAGCCATGGATACTAAGCCATGGGTTACACTTCCTTAGCAACCAGTAATCAAGTTTAATGAAGGAATTCTTTATTTCTTTGAATGAAGTGTGAAGCGTTTATTTCATACAAATAAACTCGATTATGAAGCGAAAACATGGTTGGTAGGTAGTGACAATGGCAAGCTGTTTTCTTTGCTGGCGCTTGATCTATAAAAAAAATAACCGTTGTGTAATAATTTGCTGCGTCTTTCATTATTGGTTATTCCTCTAAGACTGGTCAAGGTGTTTGCCTGACGAATATTCTCACCTGACGCCACTGCTAAACCTACTTTCATATTCTTAATTAATATTGCGGTAGGTAACTTATTGAAGCAATAACCTAAATGTTCATGGAAAACCTCAATAATAATAAATTATTAAAGCTTTTCCATGCTCTTGAATGCAACGGAGACCTACTTACAACAATGCGTTGACCTCAATGTTACCAAACACGGATGGTTTGCTTAACCCTCGAGTAGTCGGGTGTGCGGCTATTTGGCCGCATTTTTGAAAAAAATAGGCTGGTTTTTCTATATTCATACTATACCGCGCAATAGCCGATGAGTACCTTCAAGTTGCTGTTCAAGAAGCTAGACTGCGCTAGGCTCGGACTTCGAGACGCGCGTAGGGTACCCTCAGTTCAGTACCAAAGTTGAAGTCGTCTATCAACCTCGTTTTTGCGGCCACATTCCTAATATTTTCTTTTGTGAAAAGTGTTGTGGTATGTGCACCATTTTCTAGTAAAGAACAAGTCATTTTTGTTTATAATACATCTGAAATAAGTACGAGAGAAAATCAAGAGGCAAAAATTGGCAGGAAATATTGGCTGTTTCATACAATATGTACCATAGGTATGAGAGAAGAACTTTCTAAATTTTGATGTTATTCTAGTTGACATTGTGGAATTTGTTGAGTAATAAATTTATCGTTTAATTGAAAATTGGTTTCTTACGTGTACCCTGCGTATCATTTACATAAAGAATATATGCGTATACGCTTTACACAACTGAAATTCGAAGTGCGGCCAGTTTGCCGCCACGCGCTCAGTTATGTGTTTCTAAAACACGCCACTGCTCGAGGGTTAATATTACGATGCAAGATCCTAGTGCACTCAATAAAAAATCCTTTATCAAGAATTCTATGCTCTATAGTTTCCCTGAAAATATCGTTAATATACACTATAGACAATGCTTCTCAGGCTTCGGCTGAATCTAGTACCCACCAAATCTTGGATACTAAGTGCATGACCTGCAAGTATTGCGTTCATGAATCAGTGCGCCCGTCTTGGATTTTTGGAAAGAATGTAAGTACTTACTGCATAGCTCAGATTTTCCTATAGTTTATCGCTATCATTACTAAGTTGCAGTACATTTCAGGAATTCGACTTTTGAACCCAATAAATTTTTTCCTCTAAATTGTTCCTGATGTATGAAATGTGTGGTAAGGAGGACAGTAGTAGTAGTGCTTTTTCACCTATCATCACATGGATATAGTTTAGAGAGGTAGAAAGTGAAATTGACATCTATCAACCTAATTTAACAATTACGATCATGTTGGTAATTAATTCGTAATCATTAGTATTACACAAGTTTGCAAATATTCTAGTATGTGTAAATACATTTTATTGTGTGGAACGAAACGAAATGCATGCGCATTTTTGAGTTAAACATCCTACTTATCTCCAAATTCGCTCAATTTTTAAAAATGTATTAATGTTATTATTTAACTGCTCATTATTTACCGTATTTCTGATCAGTTTTTAGAAAGTAACCATGTGAGTGAACACCTACTCAGTGTTCGAATACCCTTTTTTCCCACGTAAAAAGCTATTCTGCATTCATCGTTGTTCACAATAGATAGAACCTCTCCTACCTAAGTGCAATACAGACGCAACATAATATCGGGAAAGTTGAATTTTTGTGCTGTTCTGAGGTCGATCTTTACAAAACACACGAAGCTCCTTATTTTTTACTCTCCTTCCTCGACCGAAGTTTGTCTTTGATATATTTGGATCCCTTCGGAATACGTAATTCGACTTTTTGCTTCCTTTACCACTATCTCAGTAGACTTGGAAGCAATACTGTCGTCGTCACACCGAACTAATAGAGTACCCACACGTAAATGGTTTAATTGCTTCCGAGTCTACCAAGATAGCGGAAGCATTGTTTTCACTTTTCGTGATTGAAAAAAAATTTCTCCAAAATCAAAATTTCCACTCGCAGTTTACGTTTTAAACCTTCCTGAACAATTTTGGTTCCGTGTCTATCTGTCGGCCATGAAATCCTTGTAACGGGCAAAACTATACGAAGTTCTCATCCTATTTCGATAAAAGTTTCAGGGAGTGTAGGGTAGATGGTTCTCTATAAAAATCATCATCAGCCACAGTCTGATAGAGGCCACTGCTCATGCGCAAACGTGAATTTCTTGTAACAGCCCTAATGTATACATTTTCCATCTAATTTTGATAACATTTTCAGTGATTATGCGGATTAGGTTGTAGATGGTCCCCAATGGAAATCAAGGCCGTAACATTTACAGAAGCCTCTGCACATGCGCATACGTAAACTCCTTGTAACAGCCATATCATTTACATTTTTCATCCGAATTTGATGACATTTTCTAGGATTGTCCAGATTAGCGTGTAGATGGTCCCCAATGAGAGTAGTGAAGGTACTTCCACATTTTCCATCCGATTTCGATGAAATTTTCAGGAATTATGCGGATTAGGTTGTAAATGGTCTCCAATGAAGATCATCACCCCCGGACCGATAGTAGCCGCTGCGCATGTGCAAACGTGAATTCCTTGTAACGGCCATAACTTCCACATTTCCTACCCGATTTCGATGAAATGTTCAGGGATGTTACTGAGTAGTGTTTAGATGGTCCCCTCTTAAAATCATAGAGAATGGTTCCTCATAGAGGGATTCATTCATAGAGGGATGGTCCCCTGTGAGAATCTCAAATCCTATTCATTGCATCACTAGGCCTCAATAGCTCGGAGGTAGCACATAGAATTATCCCCCAGGGGTCCCGGGTTCGAATCCCAGCCGAGTCTAAGCATTTTTTTGATCCAATCACATACATCTACTCAATTAAGTACATTTTTCACCCGAATTCGATGAAATTTTCTAGGATTGTCCAGGTTAGTGCGTAGATGGTCCCCTATGAGGGTAGTGAAAGGTACTTAGAGATTAACTACTATGCATCGGATCATCTATATAATTGGGTTACGGATACGAGGAAGATATGTGCCACACCCACTTGGTAGACGTTTTTTTCCGTGCTATGCTCGGGAATTAACTGTAAGTAGGTATTTATTATATCTATTATATTTTTATCCTCTATCCACTGCCAAGAGGGTTCGACCATATAAAACTGCGTGGAGCGGTGTGGGAGTTTATTACCTACCAAAGAGATGGGCAACATTACAAAACCATAGATTCAGGGAATGAAGACTCCTTATCACTACTGTAATATCCAAGGATACTTTCAAGGGGTGAGACAGTAATCAGACAGTCAGTCTCGTAGCCTGGATTTAGCGAAGGGGAGGGGGAGATTTCCGCAGTGTAAAACCCAAAAATATGTAGAATATTAATAACAATTTCAATAATTACCTTTTAAGTAACACTATTCCCCGATGTTTGAGGTTCTGTCCCACCACTACCATAAAAATTTATATCGGACGACAAATTATATTATTGTACGAAGATTTTATTCATGCACATTGCACAATTGCCACAGACGATTCGATCATAAAGAAACTCCACAGAGGATATTTTGGACATACTAATTGGACCTACTAACATTGAGACATGTTGATACATTAGACATTTTGATAAAAATGTCTAATGCTGTTTTGATACCATGGACATTTTGGTACATGTGATATTTTGATATGATGAACAATTTGTAACTTTGAATATTTTGGTTCAAATTGATGAGTTGAAAGTTTTGCTTCATTGAGTATTTTGATACGATGGACTTTTGGTAAGGTGGATATCCTGATAGGATGGTCAATTTCAGAGGATGGAATTGTACAGTAAACTGAACGAAAAAAGGAAAATACCGCACGGAACAAGTTTTTGATTAGGTATTCTCAAAATCTCCGAAATTCCTCACTTCCTATTTCACCATCAGTCAAGAATCCCACAACTTGGCCATTCTGCTCCAGTTTTGGGAATATTCAGAAATCAACCTCTCTATCTTGGATTTCATTATTGGTGTTAAATCCGTATCAATGTTAATCGGCTTCTCCGGAAAATCTGTGATCGAATAAGCGGCTTCATTTTCTCTATGATGATTTTGCCAGGAGCAACTGTCAGCACTGCACCCTAGAGCAGACTATCTCCATTAATTATTAGCGTCTTCATCGTATGATTTGGCACAACTTGCAGCCTGGCTTCAAAAACTTCTATATCCACCATCCAACTCAGTATCAGTCTTGAACTATCCTAAGGGAGTCACACAAGAATCATTTGGGGCTTCCAAAAGCGTCATGGCAGGATTGCTTCATCAGGTTAGGGCAGCTTCCAGTGTCAATCAGCGCATCAAATTTGACCCCATACGACAGGTACTGCACAGTTCTGGTTACCTTTTCTGGACAGTCCATACTCTTATGGCCCAAGAGATTACACCGGAAACGTTTTGGTCCCAAATTTTTTGATTGACAAACATTGCTCAATGGTTGTCACCACAATTATAGCAACGAGGTTTGCCACCCACAGGTTTAGTAACTGTTTTTGGAGTAGACATATTTTCAGCTGGAACCACCGAATCTTTACTGTTCTGAGTTGTATTGGAAGCAACTGACTTCTTCATCTTATCGTACAACTTGAGTTTACTTTTAAATTCCGTCAATGAGATTGCTCCATAAAGAATGACTTTATTAGCAGTGGAATCAGGCAATCCATCTATTACATTTGAATCAACGATTCATCACCTATACTTCCCTTGCTTGCTATCTCTCTCATTCCAATCAGTTACTCTTGGGTTGACTCCTCTCGTACTTTGATTCGTTTCGAACATTACATAATAATGTTATGGTATTCGAATGTTATAAATGCAGCTCACGACTAGTAGGGACTGTAAACTTGTAACACAGATCAGTTGTTGACAACAACTTGTTGTTCTGAACTTTTACCTATTTATCGCTTGTGCGATAAGTCGCTCGGCCGCCGTCGTCTTTTGTTCTCTTCCCTTCCCCTTTTTATCCTAAGCTACATTACTGGTGATCAATCATCTCGAGTTCAGTTGAAACGTAGGCTTCGTGAATGTTGAATAATAAAATTTTTGGGTAATTTACTTTTCAGTTGTGGAAGTATTTTCTGCTTGATGTATTGCATAATCTTCGCTTCGCTGTTGGAAGATTACCCAATTGCTTGTCTGAAAGATCCTATGCATGGTGAGATGCTGATATACCTGAATTTTTACTTCTTCATACTACTGTTTTCCTTTTCACGCATCTTATCTTGACTATAAGTAGGTAAGTCTGTTCCTTTTTATTTTCTAACTCTATTTTCTTTTCCCCTTCCAGGGATCTTTTCTTTCTGTAACTTCTTCTCTTTCTCTGCAAGAAACTTTTCTGGAATCGCCGGTTCTCGCCATTATATCTACAACCTAGTGGCCTTAATCATAAGTAGGCACTAGAACGATAAAAAACAATGGGGAGTTTTCAATATTTTTGTACATGATTGATCACCAGAGTGTTTAAGAATATAATTCTATCGCATTTAACCAGGATATATCGAATTCTATATGTTATTGCCCCCACCATTCCAATACCTCCTCAATTGGATAGGTGTACAATTTTTATCGAGGAGTGGCGCCCACTGTTTTTGGTAGTTTGATTTTGAATTTAGAAAATTAATACGCACTTGTCCTTGGTCAGCCTCGCCCATTAAGCTCACCGACGAACTAGCCAGGGTGGGTACTTAATGTCATTGAGAAAATACTCGTGTAAGCTTGGGGCCTTTCGACCGCCTTTATACTGAATCTACGGTTTAGTTGAAAGGTGCCTGAAGGGCCTAACGTAAGACACTGTGTTGTAGCTGAGAATATTAGGAAAGACAAGTAAATCTAGAGTAGCGTGTTTTACTTGCCTGGTTGCGTGACGAGACGGTCTTCGGAGATAATGATCGTCGAAGTATGAATTATCTGCCAGAAGGGAGTGTTTCGAAACCAATTGTTATGAGCCTTAAGGGCGTTTGCATTCAATAAAAGATCTTTCAAATAACTTGTTATTACACCTGAAGGGTGTTGTAGTATGTTTGATGCCACGACACGTGTTATGTCCTTGATATGGCACGTGTCGTGTTTTTACCTTTATCAACCTTTTTGCGAGCAGAATTTAGGTTAGACTCAAAAGAGAACACAGTTTACAAGAACGTACATATAGTTTAATCAAGAAAATACTTGCAAGGAAGAATCTACGGACAATTTTAAAAGGTAAGTTGTAATATGAAGTATTGAACAATATGGTATAAGAATGTTTCCAGGTATCTAGTATTAAAACGTAATTCTTTGTATTTTCAAGTATCAGCGCATAGATCATCAACAGAAGTATCAAGATTTCCAAAGTGTACAAGTTAATCAATGTTCCTCGTGTCAAACAATATTCGTGTTCCAATTTTCATTTACCAGTGACTCGTGTCAATCAAAATGTTATACTCAAAATTTAACTGATGGATGCTACTGGTGTTGGTTTGTTCGGGTGCTGCAGCAGCAAGGCGGCCCGTCATAAGTTGTTTGGTATGGTACTCCCCTGGGGATGTCTATGGTGGAAGTCGACGTCCCAGCAGTATGCAGACCCGTGCCTATTTGGAACTGGCTCAGACCTCAGGACTCAACAATGCTCGCCGCAAGTGGCTATGTGAGTCCTGTGTCTTGGGGTCCAGGAAGGGGAGTTCTGGCTTTACTCCAGCCCCGTCACTGTAAGGTGGAATCAGTGAGCCGGGGGCTCACACTCGTAACAAACTTGTCGATCAACCCAGCTTCTAGAGTCTTCCACTCGTGTAATTTTTCGTTAGGGCCAACACTTGTCTACCCGACAAACAGTCTCTGAGCGAAAACAAGCTTATGAAGTTCGTTCAATTCATATTCTACAATCCATTTTTTAACTAGACAATTAGCTTGTTCACTGAAAGGTCTTACCATTTCTTCAACTCTGCTACCTCTGAAGTGCATAATTTGTTAGTATTTTTGGCCCCTTTTTGCTCCACGTCTAGAGGAACAGTTACTTCATCTTCTGTGTCTATAGCCTCGTCATTTTCACCGATTTCTTCGTCATCTCTCTCATCTTTTGAATTCTCTACTTCTATCGCTGCTTCTAGTCGTTTAATCAAGTCGAACTTCTCACCCGTCGTCTTTAGTGATCTGTTTTTCAACTCCTCTTTCAGTTGAGCAACCTTCATTGTGCTTGGATTCATGGTTGATCTCCAGGTGATGATAGACTCGTCTGTCCCGTCAAAGCGCCCGATCCAATGAGCCCCCATTTTATAGGGAATTGTACAGTGAAATGAACGAAAAACGCTGAAAATTATTACACAATGGTTTATTATTTTTCTATATAGATCACTCGTCTACAAAATCACCAACCATCCAATATGAAGAGAAGAAAAAAAATCAAAAAAAAAAAAAAAAAAAAAATCAAAATTACCAACCATCGATCGCATTTTGGTCAGCTCTAATTTGAACGGGGATTAGGCCTCTTTTGCGATTCACACTCGTGTTTTGATTTATATATATATATATATATTTCAGTATAAACCCTTAAATTTTCGTATTGAGCGAACGGTTAGTCCTACAGAGCTCCGCGTGGTCTCAAAAAATTCTAAAAATTCTATAGAATCTTAAATTGAAGGAAAAACAATACCTTTATATCGAAACTTTTTGAGTTAGGGCGTTTTCAAAATTTCAAAATTGATTTTGGAACCCTTAGAAGTGACCTACATCAACCAAAAGCTTCGGAGCACAACTAGACCCCAAATGGAGCCTACATACCAAATTTCATCAAAATCGGTCAATGCTAAATGGCAAAAGTGCCGCGTACGGCGTACGGCGGACGGCGGACAGACGGCCAAATTTTTATTCGATTTTTGGATTCTAGGTACCTTGAAACGTAAACCATCAAATTTTGAGGGGGTGTTAAAATTTTTTTTTTCTTGGTCGATTCCAAAGGTTCATTATTGAAAATAATAAACCAAAAGAAAAATAACACACGAACCAGGTTTATTGAATATTCTCAAAATCTCCAAAATTCCTCACTTCCTATTTTTTGGTTTATTATTTTCAATAATGAACCTTTGGAATCGACCAAGAAAAAAAAATTTTAACACCCCCTCAAAATTTGATTGTTTACGTTTCAAGGTACGTAGAATCCAAAAATCGAATAAAAATTTGGCCGTCCTTCCGCCGTACGCCGTGCGCCGTACGCCGTACGCCGTACGCGGCACTTTTGCCACTTAGCATTGACCGATTTTGATGAAATTTGGTATGTAGGCTCCATCTGGGGTCTAGTTGTGCCCCGAAGCTTTTGGTTGATGTAGGTCACTTCTAAGGGTTCCAAAATCAATTTTGAAATTTTGAAAACGCCCTAACTCAAAAGATTTTGATATAAAGGTATTGCTTTTCCTTCAATTTTGGATTCTATAGAATTTTTAGAATTTTTTGAGACCACCCGGAGCTCTGTAGGACAGACAGTTCGCTCCCTACAAAAATTTGAGGGTTTATATTGAAATATATATATATATATGTAAATCAAAACACGAGTGTGAATCGCTAAAGAGGCCTAATCTCCGTTCAAATTAGAGCTGACCAAAATGCGATCGATGGTTGGTGATTTTTTTTTTTTTTTTTGATTTTTTTTCTTCTCTTCATATTGGATTTTGTAGACGAGTGATCTATATAGAAAAATAATAAACCATTGTGTAATAATTTGCAGCGTTTTAAAGAACAAAATCCAAACACCTCGCGACCGTCTCCCTGGATACCTATTGGATGCTAGTTACTGCACTGCACTGGATCGGTCATTAGTCAAGGATCCCACACTATTAATATTTTGATGCGATGGTCATTTTGATAAGTTGGGCATTTTTATACGTTAAATACTTTCATACATCAGACGTTTTGATACATTGGAAATGTATGCCATGTTTTTTACACGTTAAATATATGAGACGGTCTATCACTTCGGAACACAAAAAAATGAACAAGAAGGTGCGGCACATAGCTTCCTCGTATCCATAACTCGATTCTATAGATGATCCGATGCATTGTAGTTAATCTCAAAACATTCATCTTGTACCACATTTCTTCGAAATCTAATGGAAAATATGGAAGTTATGGCTGTTACGAGGAATTCAGTTCCGGGGCGATGATTTTCAAAGGGGAACATCTATACTCCTACCAGCACAATCCCTGAAAATTTCATCGAATTAGGATGAGAAATGTAGAAGTTATGGCTGCGGCAAGGATTTCATGACAGACATACAGACAAACAAACATGGAACCAAAATTGTTCAGGAAGGCCTAAAACGTAAAAATCGAGAGGAAATTTAATTTTGGAGAACAATTTTTTTTTCAACCTTGAAAAGTGAAACTAAAGCTTTCCCTACCTTGGTAGACTCGGAAGCAATATTGATCTGATTATTTATATTGATTGCATCCATTCTGACGTGTTCAAACATAGTTTTTTCCGATGTAATTTTTACCAAATTAAATTTCTTTGAAATAAATTTCAATTGATAATTTGTGATTGTTAATATACCTAATTGATTTTTCTTCAAGCAGATTTTATAGTTTTTCTTCTCCTTACCTTTTTTTATTTCATCACGGGTGGTGGTTGGTGGGAGGACATGTCTGGCTTCTGCGGCCCTGCATCAAATCACTACGATCAAGTCTGAAACTTATCTAAACGAGTAATTCCAGTGATCCATACATTCGATTCAATGATCGAGCGACGCGAGTGGTACAAAATTTCATCTCAAGATGAACTTAAAACAATATTTATCCAAGTTAGAATGATTTCTACAGTTTCCAGTTAACCTTAATACCAAGGTATTATCTATGCCGCTTTATGTAAACTCACGAAACGAATTCATTAATTTATTATGGCCTGAGGTATACCTATACCAAACACTCATTTCAATTTCCCTCAGAGTTGTTGGACTAGCTATGAATAAATACATGGACAAAATTGTTTGTTGAGCGTGTCAAACAACAAAACTCTTAAAAGAATCATACGTAGGCACCTATATAAATACAATTCCGAATGACAGAAACCGTCAATATCGTGAGGAGTTACAGAATCACGCTGGTATGTATAGCTATAAAATCATGTTTATTTTTTGCTGCACTTCTTTCCATTATTCAACTTAATATGAAACAGTTATCCAAGTTTGAGAGATGGTAAGTACGTACAACTTCCACATTCAGTGAAATTTCTTGTAGCAGCTATAACTTCTACATTTTTCATCCAATTTAATGGCATTTTTCACCATTGTTTAGATTGATGTGTAGATGGTCCCCTATGAAAATCATTGCCCCGAGACTGATAGTACCCAGTGCACATGCGCAAAGATGAATTTCCTTGTAACAACCTTAACTTCCACATTTTCCATCCGATTTCGATGGAATTTTCAGGGATTGCGCGGATTAGGATGTTGATGGTCCCCTGTGAAAATCATCATCCCAGACTGATAGGAGCCACGTGAATTTCCTTCGAACAACAATAACTTCTTTGATGGAATTTTCCAGGATTGTTCAGATTTATGTGTGGATGGTCTCTTATGAAAATCATGGACCTCAAATTGATAGTAGCCACTGCACATGTGCAAATGTGATTTCTTGAGAGAGCCATAACTTCTATATTTTCTACCGAATCCGATGAAACTCTCAGAGACTGTGCGGGTTGACGTAGCTTGTCCCCTATTAGGGTAGTACAAGGTAATTAAAGAATGATGTTTTGAGATTAGCTACCATGCATATCGCATCATCCTATGTGTCACACCCACTTGGCAGAAGTTTTTTTCTTGCGAGGCATTTTTCTCAGAGACCTCATACATCAAAGGTGTCCTAAGCTGTGGAATTCAGTTTTCATTTTTGTCATTCTTAGAATACATTGCTGAATCCACCGCTGTTGTGGCCTATGCTAATAATGGATATGAAATAATGGAAACTACCCCTGTTGTCAAGAGAAACGCAGGTCTCCTTCAATAGGAGCAAAACGGATGTAGCAGGACCGTAACATCTGGATCGTCGGTCTCTGATAAGCTCCGTCCCCACTTTCCTGACGTTATACCGTCACTATCTCCCGACCGAATAAACTCTTTAGGAAGGTCGCGCTGCAGCAGAACGCCAGTGAGTCAACTTGGCTTCCCCAGTAGTTGCCTGGAGGTCCTTTTGTGTATCGTTGTCCTGATGAAAAAGACGAGGTCCCGCTGTTTACGTCCTATTGTGTCATTAATTTAGTGTGGCAGCTATCAGCTGATTCATCGCCCTCTCTTTTACGAATGACTTTCGCTCTCCAAATATTTTTTCGTCCACAAATCTCCATGTAAGTGCGCCTTGGCTTGGTTCGTCACTTCTTCGCTGTGTTTTCTTTGAGTAGTCATTCTGTAAGTACATAGCTTATTTAGAGGTCCTCTTCAACTATCAGTTTACAGTTTCTTAACACATTGATTGAATATAGAATAACAAATGTTGTCTTCTTGAATTAAAATTCTATATTATATTTTTAGATGCCTAATCAAAACAAACTATTAGTTGGCAAAAGTTTCACTTCTTTCCAAACTATTTGATTTTGCTTCCTCAGTATCTAAGATAGGAAGGTCCGAGTTGTGAACCTACATGAGAGAAAGTGAAAAATCATCAACATAGTAGCGAAGGAATTCTTAATCGTAGTATGCGAAAAATAATTCCGCATAATATAAAACACCACCAACATGATAGGGAAAATTTCGTACTCTCAATAATACAATCAAACATTGTTACACCAATCTAAAACAGTTTCACCTATTGTTATTTAAAATTTAAATAACAAAGATACTATTTAATAGTATCTTTGGGAAGTACCACAACATGTTTTAGCGTCATGAGAACCCGAAACTGTGCAGTCTGGACCACCATAACATTTTCAATGCCATAAGAGCCTCAAGTTTTCATGGTAGGTATTTGAATTTGAATCCATGATCTCTGAATTTCAAAGTGAAAGGCAGAGCAGGCAGATCACAAGATTTTGTTAAAAAACTAACGTATTTTCCGAAATAGGTAACCCCCTCAATCCCCCTAACTCCGACGAGGGCAAGTTCGAAGTGCCGGCGACGTAGTGTTCAGCTAGATAAATTTCTGAATCTAAAAAAAAAAAACGAAAACACCCAAATCTGTAGGAAAATATAGCTGGGACAGACCACATGCGATTTTTTCACATATGAGATTTTAATAGTCTCCTCTTAATTTTCTATTAGAAACAAAATAAATAAATTGAAACAGTAAAATAGTAGGAAGGCTGCCCCAGCTATCTAATGACGGTGCTAGGGTTAGAGGGCACGAGGATATAGGGAAGTTCTACATTGAAAAGACCACCAATTCAATTTTTCAAAGTACGAAGGTGCCTCCATAGAGTACTCCAGATCACGTAACTCTGTGACACTTCACCGACATAAACGCTGCGCCTGGTTATGGCGCCCAGGACTCTTAGTTTTGATGCATTCTGAGTAGTTCTGATAGTTTCTTATCAAATCAGACTATTTAAAAAGGTTGTATACGGAAACATCCTAGTCTAATGTAGAGGTTCGATGAGTAATGGAAGCCTACTTACTGATCTACGACAATGATAATAACAGATGTGTTATTGATAATAACTATTGAGCAAATCTATGTTGGTATCACTATCGGTTGGTAGTTGGCTGAGACTATCCACTATCGTTTTACGCTTATCCGATGGGTGTGTGTGGGTGGGGGGATTTCAAGGAGATTTGTGTTATCAAAATAGTTATTATATAGGAGGAACAGAAACTCCTGTAACCTGTATGTGAGTGTCTTTCTCATAATGTCGCTGTGTGATGGAAGTATTATTAAAGATGAAAGAGAAGATACTCGTCCTCCTTGACCTATAGGATGAAGGTTGGTGACACCAGATGATGACGGGTGATTAGGTTTCTTGAAACGGGGGATTTGCATTTATCAGTTGTCAGGAGGAGTCTTTGATCGTATAATTGCTGCTATTATGGATACTTAGAAGGTGCACTTACTCAGCCAAGGGTATCTTCGATCAAAATCGTCTTTTTTATGATCAACAGAGGCATGTCCTCATAAGTATTGTGGGAAATCCCGCCTTTCCCGATGGGTATCAGTAAATGAAAATAGAATCCTACAGCAGCTCTTGGTTTTTTACGGTATATTTGGGTTTGCAAACGAAAGTACTCATCCACAAGCCAAGTATTGGTACGTGTCTGACAATGAAATAAAATTGAATCATCTTCCAGTCGAAAATACTTGTTTCAAAAATACAAGATTACTTGCAGACAGTATAAACTGCAAAATTTGCTATTTCTATTTAATAGAAAGAGTGATACTGTCTGTCTATTACTCATCCTCCTTTTAATTACACAAAGTTGCAGGTTGTGGAATAATGTGGAACGTCTGGGTGGAATTTCACAGTACAATCGATTTGTCCAATAATATTGAAGTGTAGAGTTTGGTAAAGGAAAGGAATAAGCTATTCAATCTGTACGGCTCGTCATTAATAAGTACAATACTGCTTAAAAAATTTTCATTCATAAGTACATGACCTTCATTCATAAGCACAAAACTGCATATAAAACTTTTAATTCACTTGAGCGATTCGTAGAACATAATCCAACTTGCCTTTCGCCAGAATTGGATTATCTTTCAAAGCTCTTCTAACTATCGTGAGTTCGTTGTAGGTAAATACAGTTTCCAGCTTTATGATTTCGTCTCTTAAAATCATCTCATTTTTTTTTTAATTCAGAAAAAGTTCACTTCTTCCAAATATGTTGAGTTGAGCTGAAATGAACTTCTCTCCTCCCTACGAATAAAATCACTCGCGATGAGATTGTGGAAAACCATTTTAATAAAAACGGAGTTGAGTAGAACGTTGTCAATTTCCACGAAAATAATGAGTTACAAGTTAAATAGATTTCGATGGTTAGGTCATCATCAGTAACAAAAATAACAATAACCAACAAAAATAACAGTTATTGTTTGTTACTGATGATGACCTAACCGTCGAAATCGATTTAACTTGTAACTCATTATTTTCGTGGAAATAGACAACGTTCTACTCAACTCCGTTTTTATTCTCCTCCCTCTTCGTCGTACTTGATTATCTTGGAGGCTTTATAAGTCTCTGTTTTCCTGTCCTTCCCGAAGATCTTCTCCAATTTGTGATTTAGAAGCGAATAGTGCGCAACACTTTATACTTGACTACGGCTATGCAATGCTCATCTATATGGTTTTCTGAAGCCGATGTTGTGGGTGGTGGTGGTGGTAATGGTAGGGTGGGGAGGGGGGTAGTTAAATGTATTAGATACTACCTTGAGATCTAAAATCCTTGTGAGGTTTTATTCTTGGATTTCGAGCTTGATGTATTTGTATTTCTATTCCGTCTCTGGAATTAGTGATTTTCTCCAATACCTTCTCCGCCTTTTTGACACATACAACTTTTCCTATTCGATTATCTTCACGAGGTGTCGAAGAGGCAGTCTGATGACAGGTCATTGCTTTGCGACCTTACTCGATGGCCCAGCGTCCAGTAAGACAACGCAATCCCACCAATTTCCACACTGAAACATACAGTTTTGGTTCAAAAACTTTATCTCACCGTTTGTGGTCAAATAATATAATTCAAAACAAATAAAAAGAACTTGGGGTATGTTTGTGCAGCCTTAGGTATCACTGGAATGACCGAAGTTTTAATAAAAGCCACCGTTGATTCTCAATCGTGATGTCTTTAAAATGTAGGAAACCATAAACTTGATCGTGTATCTCCGAAAATTGACTAGCGCTCGATTTCCGCACCAGCAGATCCTGACATGTTATTCTATGTTACTGTATGCGGGGAAGAATCCCTTTTTGCGGACTTTTAAATAATCTGAGTAGAAGGTAGAAATTTCTTCTCTTCTCTCTTTCTTCTTTTCTCTTTTCTCTCCAGTGTATTCACGTGTAGGTACTCTCGCACACTCGGACTTACGGGCATCACTGAAGTTTGGAGATGTCTGCTTAGATGTTATTAGAATGATTTGATTAATCAAAACTAAGATGGCGTTTGAAAAAATCGATTTTCTCTCAATTGCTTCGATTTTCTGACTTTATTAGTCAGAACTAAGGGGGAGTGTGAAAAAATCTATTTTCTCTCAATTGCTTCGATTTTCTTTTACCATGTTCGGTGGTTTCAAATGCAGAGAACAATGGGAGGTTGAAAATCCAAGCCCTGGGGGCTCGTAGAAATGAGGAAAACTAAACAACTTGTTATTTGTAGGCACCGAGGAATATCGATAAACTACTCGTATTTCCCTGGTTGTTGTTGGACCCTTCTTGCGGCGATTCTATTTATATTTGTTATTTACTTCCTGGACTTTCATAGTTTGAATATTGGGTTAAACTTCTAATCGAGTCTATCTCAATCAGTCAAATTACCATAATAACAGCTGTAGAGGAAACCTAGACTAAACCAGAGCCATGAAAGGAAACTGTTTTTAAAAAAAGTCTACCGAGTGGTTGTGGCAGATAGCTTCCTCGTACCCATTACCCGATGATATAGATGATCCAATGCATTGTAGCTGACTCGAAACATAAATCTCTAAGTAACTTGCTCTACCCTAATAGTGAACCATCTACACTTCAACCCGCACAATCTCTGCAAATGTCATCGAATTCCTGTTGAAAATGTAGAAGTTATGGCTGTGAAAATAAATTAACATTTGCGCTTACGCAATGACTACTATCAGTCCGGAGGCGATTATTTTCATAGGGGTCTATCACTACCCCAATCCGTACAATTCCTGAAAATTTCATATAAATCACATAGAAAATATGGAAATAATGGTTGTTACAAGGATTTTCACGTTTGCGTATGCGGACTGGCTATTATAAATTTGGGGCCTATTATTTTCATAGTAGACCATTTACAAGCCGATATAAACACTCCCTGAAAAAATCATCAAATTCGGATTGATAATGTAGATGTTATGGCTGTTGCACAGAATTCACGTTTGCTCATGCGCAGTGGCTATTATCAGTCCGAGGGCGATGATTTTCTTAGGGGACCATCTACACGCCAACCCGCACATTCCCTGAAAATTTGATCGAAATCGGACCATAACTTCATATAGTTTTGCCCGTTTACAAGGATATCATGACAGACACACAGTCAGACATATGGAACCAAAATTGTTCAGGGACGCCTAAAACGTATAACGAGAGTAGAAAATTTGGAAAACATTTTTTTAAACCTTGAAAAGTGAAAACACTGCCTCCGCTACCTTGGTGGACTCTAAAGCAAAACCATGTTTAAACTTGTCTAAATGTGCAACTCGATATCCAAAGATCTGGACCAGGTTTTCCACCATGGAGATGGAACTAGTACAGAAAAAAAAACTGGAATCAGTAAAAAATGTACAAGTTTGGACACTAGGTCCTCTTGTTATGTTGGTATCTATTAATTTATTAGCGAATTTTCAAAGAAAATGGATTCGGAATTTTTAGTATGACATTTTCTGAAATGTTTATCTCTCAATAACTTTTAACAGGACGTTTTCATTATATATATATATTTTGTTGAAAAAATTGATTATTATTAAGCCATCTGACTGTTGAAATATAGATTGTAGGACCGAAATACGGACTACAGTCCGTATTTTTTTTTCCATTGAAATCCGTGTTGGAAAATTATTAAACAATTCATGATGTTTTTCAAAAAATTAAATACCTATAAAGATATATCATAATATGATATATTAGACATAGATCATAATTAGAAATATTATGTCTAATTTAGAGATAAGTTTATATATGTATATTTCTTTATAATACGTTTATTATTACAGCTGCATATAATACATGTAGCAATTTCTCTTTTATATGAACTGATCGCAGTACATATCGCACTGCGAGTTCACAAGGGGCGTTTTACAAAAAGCGCCCCTTGTACCTCATTTTTAGGACGTCCCACAGTAAGACTTGGGCGTCCTTATGCTTATGAAGTTGGACAACACTCAACAGAAAAAAAAAATAACCACACAGTAATCCGTTTTAGACCATTCTGAATCCAAATCCGCGAAATAAAAACATAGGTGTATGTCTGTGTGTGTGTGTGTGTGTATGTGTGTGTGTATGTGTGTGTGTGTGTAACAAAATTTTGTGTACTCTGCCCAGGCCTTAGTTCTCAACCGATTTTCGTGGTTCTTTTTGGTTTATTATTTTCAATAATGAACCTTTGGAATCGACCAAGAAAAAAAAAATTTTAACACCCCCTCAAAATTTGATGGTTTACGTTTCAAGGTACGTAGAATCCAAAAATCGAAAAAAATTTGGCCGTCCGTCCGCCGTCCGCCGTCCGCCGTCCGCCGTCCGCCGTACGCCGTACGCCGTACGCGGCACTTTTGCCACTTAGCATTGACCGATTTTGATGAAATTTGGTATGTAGGCTCCATTTGGGGTCTAGTTGTGCCCCGAAGCTTTTGGTTGATGTAGGTCACTCCTAAGGGTTCCAAAATCAATTTTGAAATTTTGAAAACGCCCTAACTCAAAAAATTTCGATATAAAGGTATTGTTTTTCCTCCAAATTAAGATTCTATAGAATTTTTGGAATTTTTTGAGACCACGCGGAGCTCTGTAGGACCAACCGTTCGCTCCCTACGAAAATTTAAGGGTTTATATTGAAATATATATATATATAAATCAAAACACGAGTGTGAATCGCAAAAGAGGCCTAATCTCCGTTTAAATTAGAGCTAACCGAAATGCGATCAATGGTTGGTGATTTTGATTTATTTTTTTTTAAATTTTTTTATATTTTTTAAAATTATTTTTATTTATTTATTTATTTTTTTCATTCTTCTCTTCATATTGGATGGTTGGTGATTTTGTAGACGAGTGATCTGTATAAAAATAATAAACCGTTGTGTAATAATTTGCAGCGTTTTTGTTCGTCGCGGAAAACTATCTAGTTGTGCACTAAGTCGCCGGAATTTCGAATTTTGCCTTTTAAGGGGATTAAAGGGAGGGTTAATGCTCGAAAAACGTGCGTTTTTGGGCATAATCTTGTGTACTCTGCCCAGGCCTTAGTTCTCAAACGATTTTCGTGGTTCTTTTTTCGTTTGACGCGAAATACTATCTAGTTGTGGACTGCGTCGTCGGAATTTTGAATTTTGCTTTTTAAGAGGGGGAAAGGGGGGGTTAATGCTTAAAAAACGTGCGTTTGCGTGCGTTATCTTGTAAACTCTGCCCAGGCCTCAATTTCCAACCGATTTGCGTGTTTCTTTTTTTGTTTGACTCAAATTACTTCCGAGTTGTACATGATTTTACCAGAGTACCAAAATTCGCAAGGGGAGGGGGTGAGTGGGGAATAATATTCACAAAATATCCGATTTTTCAATATTTCGGTTCCTTCACTGCTTACTAATTGTACCCAAGCTTTGAAATTGAGGAAAAATTCTCATTATACCTCCAGATTTTCATAAATCATTCTCTGTACCACCATGGTGCCAGGACATGGTGCCATGATGCCATAAACCGCTTATTTCGTGTTTTTTTTTTTTTTTTTTTTGTGTTTCACCTTGAATACGGATGTGAACTTCGACGGACTGCCTACCAAAACTAACAGATGAAAGTTCAATGTTACGACGTATTTCCGCTTTGGTGCCAGACTGGCACCATTGTTGGTGTTGGGAGGTGGGGGGGGGGTGAACTCGATTCGCATGTTGGGTATCGTGGATCATGGATTTTAAAATGCTCTTCAGATTCGAGGCTCCCATGCCGCTAGAAATGTTAAGGTGGATAATGGTGAGGGGGGGGGGTCAGTATTTCTTGCCTAAAGTAATAAATAAATAATTTATTTATGATAATTTATTATTATTAATACCTAATTTATTTATATATTTATGTAATTATTACATCGAGTGAAACAGTTTTATCACTTAACAACTGGTTTAACCGATCTAATGCTTATCCAATGGGACGTCCCCTGGAATGCATGCATTACTAAACAATATGTTTTGAAATTACACTGTCGGAACGGCAAAACCAAGATCTACACGTTGGCTTTTACTACTGGCTTTTCGATACCTCCATCCGTTACCGAAAGAGAGCACTATAAGCCCTTATGGAATTTAGAGAAACAAAGGAAAAAGTTCATAACCAAGGGGCGCTTGATGAGACCCTCAGTTGTGATGTCATGTTCGGGTAGGAGGCCAATCGGCGTTTTACAAAAAGCGCCCCTTGTGCCCTGAGCTTCCTGTGAAACGCCTTCTTCTCAATAAAAAATGTACAACTTTTTTCTCAAAGGGTCTAATGTGAATGGGTTCAACTTGATAAAGCAAGAAAACACAAGAGGCGCTTTTACAAATTCCAACGTTTTTTTGGTGATTGTACGTCTTTGTCCCTATATTATTGGTTGGATCCGATTCAGTTCTTAGTTCCATCGATAGTACACTAAATTCTCAACAGACTGCAAAAAAAAAAAATTAAAAATCTAGCTAAATTAGCAGTGACACAATTGAGTTGGGAAAAAAGTAAAAGCTTCAAGCGTGTTTTACTCGTAATTTTAAAACTTTGAAAAGCGCCTCTTGTACCCAAAAGCGCCCCTTGAGAACTCGCAGTGCGATATCGAAGAGAAATCACTAGAACTTTGTAATAATAAAAGTTGAAAGAATAAATAATGAGAAAGTTGTGATAATAAATAGATTATATATGTTTAGAATAGATAATAGATAAAATGAAATAAAATAGATGAAATATTGGTTTACATTGGTTTCGAGCCATGGGTTGGGATGCATATATTTGTGCAAAGGGAATGGCCGGCGATCGTGTCACATCTTCTTCTACACTTCATTCAGGTCCTTTCGAATAAAAATTGTGAAATCCAAACTGACAGACCCGTCTGTTGGCGCATGTTTCGCAACTCACCTGAACAGGTTCACCTTCACGCGTTCGTACCTTGAAGAAACGTAATTTTGATAGCACGATGAGGTGCCTGATCGATAACCTGCTGTAAAATAAGAGGGGAAAATGAGTTAATCCCGCTGAAACTTGGAGGGAAGTTTGGGGTTGGCTCTTTAATGATTGGTTTATTTGGGATTAACGGGCTCAACATTCAAGAATGATACCTATTTGAAATTACATAAATGTGACGATTAATGCATAATTACAATTTGAATAGATATGAATATAAGTATGCAAATAACGAAGGGCAGTTTAAAACTTGCTAGTTTGGCACTCAGAATGAGGTATCATGTATTCTGTAGGGATGGGCTCATACGTGGAGCTTTTGTATGAATAGTTTGGTAGAGCTATTATAGTACTAGTTAAATACTTATTATGACTGTAGGTACGCCGGAAAAATGCTTTTACAATCGCGAATAGGTAGTTTTGGGATGACAAAACGTGTCAGTGTCAAATGTCCATGATTCTTGATCGTGTTGGTATCTCCCAGTTAAGAAAAATATCAAACATGATCGCTAATTCATTCAGCGAAATCTATGTAAGCTCTGTGTCCAAGCGTTTTCATTTCGCTAAAGGTCGTTAGTGAAAACATCAAAATTCACTTACCAATTCACAATTTTTTCCAAGGGCCTTTTTCAGTAACGAAATAGTGTTAATTTGACATAGTAGGTACCAAGATCTGTAAAGGTATATTTGTTAGGTAATCAGTACCTAGTTTTCTTTCGTTGCTTGTTCTATACACATTAAGCTATTATTTATGTTCGTAATATGTACTGCTTTTACAGGTATGGCCTTACTGATTTCGTTACTAGTGGCTACCCTCGCAGTATGTTGCCACGGTTTTCAAATCGGAGTTGGCATAGCCGATATCACAGGTCCCCCAGCTGAAGTTCCTTTCGTAAGTTGGGCAATGAAAAAGGCCTAATTCGCCTTGCTACCTCATAAGTAGTCAAATAAATATTACCTATGTTTCAACACGTATTACTTATTACTGTAGAAGATTGTTCGGTGATAGTCTTGATATGGGTCTAGGATTTTAACAGTTGCTATTAATTGATTTAAAAGTAGTTTGCTACTTATTGATTAACTTCGGACGTGCGTTTTGACTATGGTCAGGAGACCTCTTCTGCAAATCGTTCGGCGAATATACCTACTATATCCTATATTTATGTTTTTAATAAGAGAGTACTTTTTATCTTTTGATCCTCCATCTATTTTTATTTTAGGTATGTTGTCTATATTTGTTTTTGTTCTATTTAGATGGGCTACGCGAACCCTAAACAAAAGGGATATGGACTCCATTTACGGCAATTTGCAAGATCATTCATCATAGATGATGGATCAACCAGGATTGTCTTTGTTTCGTGTGACATGGGTATGATGGGCACATTTCTAAGAAGAGAGGTGAGAATAATAGAGTATAGGTGTATACGTTATCGCTTCCATAAGAAATGATTTTCGAGTTCATTTCTTCAGCTTTTTTGGGTTCGCTCCTAACTACAATTTGCCAGCAGGTGGCATATTCCTAGGAGAAGGTTTTCAAGCTCTATAAGACCTAAAATAAGCAGAACATAATATGTGGCAACATTTATATGTGGCCAATTAGCTATGTACCGAAAAAAGAGAAACTGGATTAAAAAGTACATTCATGCTGCATGCGTTAATGAACGAATTTTCAAAGAAATCTTCAAAGCTTTGGAAAATTGAAAAATTAAATATACGACACAGTAGTCAGCCTTGTGGGTGTAGCATAGTACGAATCGTGAAAATTATACAATCAACCCCTTGGTTAAATATTTTTTTTTAAACCTGAAAAAATACTCTTCGTGTATACTAAAAGTTTTGAATAGTCAAAATGTTGACAATAGTAGAACCAATTTTTTGATCTGCTGCATGAATACATAGGGAGGCAGCCAAAATTAATAAATAATAAATAAATCGGCCCCATTAATTAGTATTAGATGAACCTGATTCCCTGAATAAGTACGTGCAGTTCAAAAACAAGGTTCAAGGTGAATTCTTTGATGCAGATGATGACCTTAAGTTGATATACCAAGCTCGCTCACACAATTATAAATTATGTACCTATCTTCTATGAAGGTTTTTCAACTATTGTTCAGTAGGTATTGTCGTCTAATATCAAACGATCTTATCGTATGATCCATCTGGTCAATAGCAGCGACTGTTCGAACTCAGCAACTCACGACATCACTTATCCGGAATTATACCTATCCAGTTTTGCCAATTTGGAGAAAAGTACATATCCGTTTTAGCTATTGGATCCAGAAATCGTGCAGAGACTAACTTGCGAAATTCATGACGGGTTGATTTTGAAAAGTAGAAGAAGCAAGAGTTAATGAGCGAATTTTCAAGGAAACCTTTGAAGCTACGGTTGAGAAAATCGAAAAATCCTTATACAATTGGACGTCCCCTGGAATGCATGGATTACTAAACAATAATATATGTTTTTATTCATATTTCTGATTTTACGTACCCTGAAGGTAAATCATCAAATTTTGAGTGGGAGGTTAACACTTTTTTTAAACTCAATTCCAAAGATTCACCACTGAAAATTATTTAAAAAAATACCTATTTTCACCCCTTAGGATTGATTGATTCTAACCAAAAGCTTTGTGGCACAACTAGACCCCAAAATGGAGCCTATTTACCGAATTTCATCAAAACCGGTCCATTGGCAACTAAAGAAAATGCCGAGTACGGCGGACCCACGACACGGCAAAGATTTTATTCGACTTTTGGAATCTACGAACCTTGAAGCGTAAACCATTATTGATAGTAATAAACCAAAACTGCTGATTAAATGAAAGGAGTGCGTTCTTCCACCTTTTTGGTTGTGAGTAAGTAAGGAACTAACATTCTGTCGTCGATCGTAAGTAGAAAAAGGTATTTCCTGTTCTTCTCTTCCCTTTCTTGGGGCTCTAAAAGTATCTAAAAAAAGAGAAGAACAAAAAACCGTCTGCCAGATGGTTGTGACACATAGCTTCTTCGTATACACAGCCCGATTGTATAGATGACAATCCATTGTCAGTGCATTGTCCGATGAATTGTTGCTAATCTCAAAAAACCTATCTCTAAGTATCTTGCACTACCCTCATAGGGAACCATCTACAGGTCAACCAGCACAATCTCAGAAAAATTCGAAGAATTCGGGAGGAAAATGTAGAACTTACCACTTTTAGATGGATTTTACGTTTGCGCATGCTCAGAGGCCACTATTGATTCATAATGGACTATCCACACGCCAATCCCTAAACATTTCATCGAAATCGGACGTTAACTTCGTATAGTTTTGCCCGTTACAAGGATATCAAGGTAGATGGTAGATACATAAATACAGGCACAGAACCAAAACTGTTCAGGAAGGCCTAAAACGTAAAACACGAGTGGACATTTTGACACCATTGGTAGCTTCCGCTACCTTGGTAGACTTGGAAACAACAGGTGTTATGATTTGTGAAATTACTGACTCGGAATTGAAATTGAAGGATTGAAAATACGGGAAGATCATACTCTAAATTTAGAAGAAGAATTTGTAAGTTTAATTTCAAGGGAGTTGTTGAACAATTTAGCTCCCGGTCTTATCGAAACTGGCTTACTAAATTGTTGAGAGAAAGGCCTCTGGTCTGTATAGAAACTGGCTTACCTAAATAAATTTACTCTAATTTGGAGGAGATTGGTGTGTAGCCCCCGGTCTTGTATAAACCGGCTTACTACATAGGTTTAGATTTTCTAAGTCTTTTGGGGGTTTGAGTTTTTGGTATAGGGGGTATGATAATTTTGAATTTTTCACTATCTACGTGTAGTATGGATGCATTACAATAGTAAGCGTTTGCTAAGCTACCTACTTTAGCAATGTATACAATGCACTAAGTACATGTATATTTATGTCGAAAAAGCCTGCAGTTATTAGGCCCAATATATTAATCATAACGAACTATAACTCAGTAGGATATGAGCCCGAAAATGGTGAGAGAGCACATGAAAGGAATTATCAGAAATTTGAACTAAATCCTCGCTACATGATTATCAGATGACAATTTTATGGTGGGAAGGATGTAGGAGTAAGGTTTCAAAAACATCAGATTAAGAAAGGTCTAAAAATAACAGTTCAGAAGAAATAATTTAGAAGTTCACTAAGAAGTGCCTTCATTATCTTTGAAGAGTGGGAAAATATTTTACTCTGTGGAATTCTCATTTTACTGTCTGCCCTTCTAATAACTCAGCACAAAGTGATCCTTTGCTCTTGTCCCGACTTTGTTTCGTCCTGAAAGACTTGAATTCTTCTGTAAAACCCCACTCTGACCTATTTCGGGATCGGCTGTCAGAAACGTCGTTTTGACGTTGGTAATTTTTTAACGAAAAAAACTTCCGTTTCCTAACGGGACAATAAAATTACTCAGAAAAAGTGAGTACCTAGGGTTATGAAAACTTTGACAAATTCTTTATTGGTTTCAGTACCTCGCGTATTTGTATCAGGAGCTTCTTCTTACGTCTTGTTCTACTTTTCTTGTCATTGTGCATTCTTTTGTTAATGCGGTATTCTGCTTTGTTTTCTTGGATTGTTTGCTGTGAAATCAAATCTTCAGAGACTGTCTTGAACTTGATGATGTTTAAAGCTGTACTTGTATATAATATTTGTATTTACATATTGTATTATATATGTATAGTATTTGTTTATAATAGTGACGAAATTGCATGGTCTAGTAATTTCTGTGAGTCCGTCAAGAAACTGGTGTCGTCTTGCACAGTGCTCGAAATTTTCAACCTCTCTGCATGTGTTCAGTTTATAGCGAATCGATTGTCGTTCTGTGGAGATAAACTCTGGTTACCCCTCCATTCAGCCTCAACCTCAGTATCGCCCTCAATTGTTACATCATACTTCGTGCTTGGTTTGGTACTCGTTCGCTAACAATGCTCCATCGAATAGCAATAATTGGTGTACTTAGCACACGGGAAAACTGGAGTTCGGGGCGTTCAAATAACAATAAACGACTGATAACGTCAAAGGGAATAAGCAGCGAAAGCTGTTCAGTAATGATGTAAGAGTTTTGACTTCTCTTGTACCAATGGTTGTTTTGTTAATTAATTCTAGCACGAGAAATTACATAAACCGACAGCAACCAAATCATTATGTTCACTAGTAACGATAATAAAACTTTTTGGCAAATCTGTAAAAGATGAAAAGGATTTTGTGTTGCATGTGTAACTAAATAGTTTATCCATCTCATTATCGAGAATTATATTCGAGCAGCAAGTCTAAAAATTGCGCTTGCATCAAGATCAAAATTTCTACTAGTATTCTGTGTTTCAAATCAAATTAAATTTTGAGAAGGGGGTTACAATAATTGTTTTCTTACTAAATTCCAATGATTAATTTAGAAAATAATAAACCAAAAGTGAAAATTTAGCATCATAATCGCAAACGACATCATAATCAAGTTGCTTTTTTGGCTCAAACACTTGCAACGTGATCGTGAAAGTCAAATTTTTTGTTTTTGTTAATTCTGGTCCCTTATAACCCAACGAAATCGTTTTCCAATGTTTATTAATCTTTCATATTTTATGAGGGAAATCCTCGAAATGGCCCCAATAAATTTGATCAGTAGCGCACGCACACTTGCTAACGTGATTTTACTTATCACAAATTTCACAATATTAATCAATATAACAAGGTTTCCTACCATGTTGGTATCGAATATACTCGCATTTCACCGTTGGCTTCTGCAAGTATAACAAACTCTTAACACTTCTTTGATTTTAGGTACTGAAGAGGCTTGGGCAGGAATATGGAGAAATGTACACAGTCAATAACGTCATGATAAGTGGAACTCACACGCATTCGACACCCGGTGGATTTCTACTGGATATCGTTTTCGACTTGAACTCATGGGGATTCGTTCGAGATACTTTTGAAAACTACGCAGCAGGAATTGTCAGAGTAAGTTGATACTTCTTCACGTAGGTACCATTGGATAGCTTGTAATGTTGGTTGGTATACTATAAGTGCATTACACGCTACAATGTTGGTCGCTTCAGACTTTTGAATGCATGCGAAGTTTTTCTTTGTATTAAGTTTTTATATGTCTAATTCGTACTCACTTTTGGCAATCCTATTCACGTTGGATCCCATTTCAGAGTATTCAAAGGGCACATAAGTCCCTAACTGATGGCAAAATATTTGTTTCACACGGACAAGTTCTCGATGCTAACATAAATCGCAGTCCGACCTCCTACCTCAAAAATCCTGCGGAAGAGCGAGCTAAGTGAGTAATGCTGTTAGGTACTTATCAATTTCAGAATTTTCGTATACGTGGGGAACTTTGTACCCCATAAATTCACTCTCTTCTGGTCAAATGGTGTTGAAAGTTGATGTGAGGGCGTGGTCTCGCGACGGATCAACCACTTATGGCTGGCGTGTGCTACCACACACTTCTGGCCTCGGTAATAACTCCTTTACTCGAAGTGGTAGATAAGCTCTAGTTAGAAGAACGTATCATTAGTACTATTGGTCTTTTGATACAGGATGGGGCAATATAAATTTCCTTATTTCGTAACGAAACAAAACAAAAAGTCTGGTTTCAAGAGTCCGTGGATGCAAAATATTGGAACTAAGATAATATCTTATATGGAACTAAAATAAGTAATATATTATAATATAATTACAGTAATAATAATAATAATAATTACAGTAATATTATTACTGTAACATGTGGAAAGTCTAAGTGTATCACAGGTAAATTAATATGAACATGGAAATGTATTGAGTTCATGAAAACCATCTGAAAGCCATCGTGGCACTTTTGTTGCGGAAAAATGAGCGAAAGAGTCTCTGGACAAATGAAGCATCCAAGTCAAAATACTAGACAATAAATACGGGTACGTGTAGGTACCTGGGGAATACGCTCAGTTATCATACCTTTGATTTCATCGATATATTTACTTCACAATTCTAATTCTCTTTTTCTGTACGCAGGTATGAATACGATACTGACAAATCCTTCACTCAGCTCAAATTTATCAAAAGCGATGGGCAACCGATGGGCGTCATCACTTGGTACGCCGTTCATGCCACTTCGATGAACAATACTAACCACCTCATATCCAGTGACAATGTTGGATACGCTTCGGTTCTTTTCGAGAAAAAGATGAACAAGAAGTTCACGAATCTGATTGGCAAAGTACGTATCACCATCATGATGTTGTAGCACCCATCGGGAAGTCGAGGTCAAGCCATTCTAACATGATTTCTGAAATTCAATACCTACGTTTACTCACTTGGAATCGACGTGAACATTCTGCGATTAAATTATTAGTCTCCTTCTTCTTAGAAATAAAGTATCAATGTCGACGTACATAACATCATTATTTACATTAACGTTGTTACGTACAATTATAATAAGTATTGCACAAACTGTTCGGGTTGAACCATAATATGTACCCAATCCTCTCAATTTACTCCAATTCCCAGTTCCGAAGCAGTAATTCATTGCCATCGATTTATCTTACGATCATGCTATAGATACTGGAATGCAATTTGCCGCACTCACTTGGCAGACGTTAATCAAATCTGTTCTTTACGTCATTTCAGGGGCCGTTCGTCGCAGCATTTGCCTCTACCAATTTAGGTGACGTCTCACCAAACACGGCTGGTCCTCGTTGTGTGCCATCAGGGAATCCATGCGTACCCGAAACATCCAACTGCGCGGATAAGAACGACGTGTGCATTGCTTTTGGCCCCGGAAAAGATATGTATGAAAGTACGCAGATGATCGCCACAAAAATATTCGAGAAAGCTTGGGTGAGAACTGCATTAGCAGGGACGATGTAAAATAAGTGGATATGGCTTGTACTTTGTGGTTTTAGTTTGTTTCTTGTACAAACAAGATGATGAAAAAACCACTGACATTTATACAAAATTGATGGCCAAGGGTTTCATGTTACCATGCAAAGTTATTCTGTTCTTCAAATGCTGTTATTGGGATTCTGGTTATGTAGTATATCGCTATTATATTGATAAAGAACAGTAGGTAATGTCCCATATGTATATATTTCTCAGAGTGCAACAAGGAAATCAAGTACAGTGCTAAATCGTTCCGGAATCCGTATGGTCAAAATCTAAAAATCTTATTGAAACACCCATATTAATAATTTATTAGCTATATTTATAGTTTAATTACAATATTGATAATTGACAGGTAAAGCACTATAAAGTAGCAGTAACATCTATTAATAGATTATTATTGGTGTGGAATATAGTATTTTCTGCCTATATTGTATTTTTCCATGTTTTAGGGGGCTTGGAAAGGATCTCAGGAAGAAGTCAAAGGAAAGTTGGGTGTAGTTCATCAATACGTGAACATGCCCGAACAGAAAGCAGAATGGACGGACCCAGAAACGGGAGAAACCAAAACGGTGAGTGCCGATAAAGAAACAATGCACCTACAAGTATAATTTTGACGATATTTATTCACTAAACATGGGAAATGAATCACTTTTGACACTAATCCTGTGTCAACCTGAATGTGTCATTAGGATTTGAACTGGAATTGTGCTAAGAATCCTGGAAGTTGGAATAAGTATGACATTATGAAAATAATAGACAAAATTTATCATTTGATAGGGGAAAGTCGGGTGAGATGACGATGTTATGCTTTGGCAATTCTTCCTGAACTTAGTTTTCTTGTCCGGCTAGAGTTTTACAATCCCCTTATTTATTTCAATGATATTTATTTATAAATGATGTGTTCAAATTCTTCATTTTAGCCTTCTACGTAACTTTTTTAGCAATCATTCGAGCACTTCTTTAATAACTGGCATGAATTCCACAAAAAAACTTACTCAATATTCGTAATTCCTTACGAAACAACCTCAGAAAGCTACCTAGTGGGAGTTCTAAATTACACTTCCTGACTTAGATGAATGCAGGAATTTTAAAACGCTGGAAATTATCACACAACGGTTTATTATTGTTCAATATAGCATCGCAACAAGCAAAACATCACTAACCCAATATTATGGGTGCCTTGTATACAAAATTATGATTCTTGGTTGTAAGGAAAACACAAAATTTGTGTTGTAACCCATTTAATGGGTGACATGCCATTTTGTTCTATTTGAAGAAACGAGAAAATATACCATTCGGTCTGCTGAAATTTGGATAACTACCTCCATCCCACAGAGTAAAGGTACATAGGATTGCGAGAGAACCAACAGTCAACTCCCTTCTCTATGGACCAGGGGTAGGTGGGAGGTACGGGTCCGGCAAGGGCTTAGGGGCTGGATTCGCAGGGTACACGGATCCTGATTAATGGAGAATCGCAGTTACATTCGGAACCGTCATTCGGTATGTAGCTGCTTGTGCGAGCATCGAATGGATGGTAACTTTCACAGTACGGTAACCGCTTGAGAGCCGAGAGATGCGTACGATTTCGTATTCCGCGGCCTCACGGGTTCCGTGAAGCTCACGTTTTCACTATGACGTTCACGTTTTTTCCTTATCTAAGACCTACGCAACCCTCTAATTTCACTATAAACGCATATTTAATTATTGTTGATCGTATTGGTAGTTTCATTCGTTTCTAAAAATTTGACACTACCCTAAATTCATGAAAAACACGTGATGGAAAATGCAATGATTAGGTAGTTAATTGTTTACCCTCATTGCGAACGGTTGGTCCCACAAAGTTCTGGGTAGTGTCAAAAAATTCTTTAAAATCGTCGCTGTTTTGAATGGGTGAAAAAAGATCTGTGTATCAGAAATGTTCGAGCTAGGGCGTTTTGAAAACGTTTTCTCCACTCTTTACTCCTTAGAAGCGATTGGCAATAAACAAAAGCTTCAGGGCACAACTAGACCCCAAATGGAGCCGATAATCCCAAATTTCATCGGTACGAAGAAACTACGTAAGTGCCTCGTACGGTGGGCGGGCAGAAAATTTTTACTCGCTTTTGGATTCTACATACGATCAAATTTTATGGGGGGTTTACAGTTTTTTCTTGTTTGATTCCAAAGGTTCATCATTGAAAATAATAAACCAAAAATTGAATCCGTTGTTTTATCCGCCTCGATTAAAAATATTTGAAAATAATGACATGAATTCGATACCCGCCCGTGGTGGTTTCATTAACTAACAGAAAATATATCTCTGGAAGCATCTTATTACTTTATCATTCATTCCACCAAAGTCAAAAACGATGAGAGTCAAGAAGCAAGTGTTTCTCAGAAGGCTAAACTACCAAGAAGAAAATAGCACTGTACAAATTGAGATAGGTCCGTTTTTAAGTCAGATGAAAACCAACACCATCTCTTATGAAACCCTGACGGATTAAAAGCTTGCAGCTCAGAACAAATAAAACTAAATAAATAACCCACTGAATCGCGGGAGGAACGAGGTCGTTCACACTTTACTTTCAGACTCAAATCCAATTTAATCCCTCACTAGGAATACTCGTTTTAACCCTCTCCTCCCTGATGTACAGGTTGGTTGTGTGGGTCTACAAGTCGCCTGGCCAGATTATTTTGACATCAAGTTGACAAGTTACCCTGAAAACGACAACTGATTATTTTTTCCTCAATTTCAAATTTCTCCCCTTTTCGTATGTTAATGCGATTTAATATGTGCCTTGCTTTCTTTGTATCAACTACTTCCTTGTAAAACACAGTTTCTTTTCTAAATTGTTCCAACTACTAAGTCCCAGATATAGTTGTATGTTCACGGGTACTGGTATATGCCTCCATCACAAAGAATAACACAGTCATAATGGTATATGATAAACTAAAAACCAGTTAACAAAAAACTGACCGACCTCAAAACTAAAGATGGCAAACCACCGAAAAGGAAAATAGGAAGATTCATAGGAAAGTTCAAGTGTGTAGCACATGGCTTCATCGTAACCATTACCCGTTAGTGTAAATGATCCGAAAAATCAATCTCGCAATACCTTGCACAACTCTCATAGGTGACCATGTACACGTCAACCTGCACAATCCCTGAAAATGTAATCGAATTTGTGTGGAAAATGAAAGAGTTATGGGTGTTACAAGGTTTTTACGTTTGCGCATGCGCAGAGGCTCCTATCGGTCGGGGGGCAATGTTTTCATAGGGGACTATCTAAACGCAAACCCGCACAATCCTTGAAACTTCCATCGAAATTGGACAATAACTTCGTAAAGTTTTTCCCGTTAAAAAGATTTGCAGTTATAAAACTTTATGACAAACAGACAGACACGTAATCTAAATTGTCCAGGAAGATCAAACATAACGTAAAACGGAGTGGAAATTTAGATTTTGAACAACATTCCTCTTAACCTTGAAAATTGAAACCAATGCCTTTGCAAGTAAGAGAAAAATACAAACATTGGAACCTGGATAGCCAAATTGTCAGCAATTCACGATCATGTTCTGACTCCTTGCTTAATCGCTCCTTTTTTTTAATTTTTTATTTCTGTAAATACCTAATAGTGTAGTAAAAAGTCCGATAGCCCTTCTATTCTATCGAACTTTTCTTTTTTGGTAATAAACGTTTGTTGTTGATTGTAGAGAATACCTAGTGTATTTCAATCATGTGCCGATCGCTACGCAGTAAGTTTTAAAAACAAGATGTGAATCGGTGTTTTGCATCAAAGATTTTTCGTTGGTAAATCAGGCATTTCTGACAGAGGATAACTTCACAACAATAACCAAGGTTCATCACGATACTAAACATTAACATTTCGCCATTGTACATTTTGTTATATTATATCATATTTTTATAAATAATATAATATTTTATATAATGTTAATATATTAATATATTAATTATATATATTAATATATTAATATTAATATAATATTAATATAATATATTAAATTTTTATAATATTATTATATTATATTTTGTTTTATTATAATCATTTGGTTGAATAATTTGATGAGACATTTTGTCTATACTCATTATTGATCCACCATTGGAGGGCAGTATAGAAGATGTATCGACTAAATAATCGTATCTCAATTTCCCTAACAGCTTTTGAAGAATTGAATGGAATGTTATGTAACAGGTTAATGGGTGTAAGCCGGCCATGGGTTACAGCTTTGCAGCAGGGACAACTGACGGTGCTGGTGCCTTTTCCTTCAAACAAGGCACTGTGACAACAAATCCCTTGTGGAACGTAGTTACGGATATTCTCGCACGCCCTTCAAAGGAAATGACTGAGTGCCAAGCTCCAAAGCCAATCCTTCTCGCGACTGGAGAGGTAAAAGGAATAATTCAAGTTTCCTCTACGAAAGCCAATTTAATTAGTTGTTTCTCTGAGATTTGGTATTCTAGAAAGCGAATGGGTAGAATAGATCAATCGCGTCAGATAGCAGACGTGTATACCTCTATGTGGCCACAGTTACTCCAATGGGACAATTTGTCTCGCTATCTCCCACGATGTTATGAAGGCCCGATTGTCCCGTGTTGGCCGGAAATGGTGTTGATTGTCCTTAAGTAACAATATTTTAGGCCTACCTACAATAGGTGCAACCTTTTTGGGTACCTTTTTAGATGCAACAATGTCATGGAATGAGTATTCTTGTTGGGTGCTGTGAATTATGAAACGTCCATATTCTCAATTTAAGGAGTGGACATCATACTATATCTTTCATTTATACAGATTTTGATGGGACTCCCATTTCATTTCTACCTAGTATAAGATAATATTATTATCTTGCTTTGCTTTGCATAGAGGTAGATAACGTGTGCTTATAACATTCATGCATACACCTGTGTATTCTATCTTTTCAATTTATTTGTTTCAATAGTCCAAATATTGCATGCATCTAGTTTTTCATAAACATCTAAATTGCAAACGAAATTTAGGAAAATTGTAAAAAACTCCACTATTTTGCAGTTACGATTTCGCATTAAACTACTTGAAAAATTGGCTTCACAAACGAACTGACGTTAATTTTCTCGATTTTCAATAAATTTTTGAGTGCTCAAAATTTCGTGAAATACTCACTCAACATGATTTTTAGTACAAGGATTCAAAATCATGGTAATGAAAAATCATTTTGAGTAATCATTTAATTTTTCTATCTCTTAACGGGGAACATGAAAAATAGAAGAGATCTCCCTGCTAAGCTTACATAATAATTACAAGGTCTGAAACTCGACTCTCCAAACTCCAGCGATCGTTTTTTTCGCCGCATTTACAACAGCTTTTGTCCTCTAATTTTTGTCTACCTCCACTAAAACCAAAAACTTCTTATGAACGGTTTTTGCATTCAAACGCAATTTCCCCCCTTATGTTCAACTTGAATATGCTATACGAATTTGCATTAAACTACGTGAAAAATTGGCTTCACAAACGAACTGACGTTAATTTTCTCGATTTTCAATAAATTTTTGAGTGCTCAAAAATTCGTGCAATTTTCAGTCAACGTGATTGGTAGTGTTAGGATTCGAGATTATGGTACTTGAAAAATCATTGTGAGTAACAAGATAATTTTCCCTAACTCTTGGCATGAAAACATGAAAAATAGATGGGATCTCCCCGCGAAGCTTACGTAATAACTATGCAAGGTGTCAGACTCGACTCTCCAAAACTCAGGGACACCTCATTTACAACAGCTTTTGTCCTCTAATAGAAAAAATTAAATGATTACTCACAATGATTTATCATTACCATGACTTTGAATCCTAGTACTAAAAATCACGTTGAGTGAACATTTCCCGGATTTTTGATTTGCAAATTGATTGAAAATCGAGAAAAATAATGTTAAATCGATAGTAAGACCATTTTACTTCCGAGTGGTAAGGTAGGTAAGGAAAGGTAAGCAACCATTTCAGGTTGAATTTTCGTCCGACTGCCATTCTTGGTCTTCTCCCTAAGGGGAGATCAGAATTTGTTCTGATGATTTCGCTCATGGCTTCCCAAACATCACCTTCCTGGGTTGGAACGAGAGATTGCCGATCGTCTAATAGACAGAAAACTTTCGGCTGGCGACCAGATTCGAACTCGCATCCCCGCTAGACGGTTCTTATACTATCACCGCAGTCGGGTACACTGTCCACTAGACCACCGACGCCCACTTTACTCTTCCACTTTACTTCCGAGTATACCAAGGTAGTGGAAGCATAGTTTTCACTTTTCAAGGTTGAAAAAAAAGTTCTCCAAAACCAAAATTTCCTGAACAATTTTGGTTCCGTGTCTGTGTGTCTGTCTGTAATGAAATCCTTGCCTTAGCCATAACTTCTACAGTTCCGATTTCGATTAAATTTTCTGGGATTTTTTGGATTGGGGAGTAGATGGTCTCATATGAAAATCATCTCCCCCGGATTGATAGTAGCCGCTGCGCATGATCAAACGTGAAATCCTTGCCACAGCCAAACTTCCTACATGTCTCACTCGATTTCGATGACATTTTTGGGGATTGTTCGTTTTTATTTAAACGTTTCAAACCTTCCTGAACAATTTTGGTTCCGTGTCTTTCTGTAATAAAATCCTTGCCACAACCATAACTTCTACAATTCCGATTTCGATAAAATTTTCTAGGATGTGTGTGTATTTCCTTGTTAAGGTCATAACTTCTACATTTCCCATTTGATTTCGATGAAATGTTCAGGAATTATGCGAGTTGGGGTGGAGATGGTCCCCTATGAGAATCGTGGCCCCCAAATTAAAAGTATTTTGTGTGCATGCGCAAACGTGAAATCCTTGTAACATCCACAACTTCTAAATATTCCAACAATATTCAGAGATTATGCTCGTTGACGTATGAATGGTCCCCTATGAGGGTAGTGGAAGGTACTTAGAGCTTGATATTTTGAGATCAACTACTATGCGTCGGGTCATCTATATATGGATAAGAGGAAGCTATGTGCCATACCCACTTGTTTTCATGTAGTTGAATGCAAAATGCAAACTGCAAAATAGTGGTTACCATATACGAATCCGTGAAAGTAAGTGAAAATGTATACTTTTACAGAATTTTCCTCCTCTTCGATTGTGATTTTGAGATTTAATACAAGCTAGATATATTCCTGTTGATTAGTTGGAATACACAGTGTAAGCATATATTTGATATCCACACCTTAACTCTAAGGAAAGCAAGACCAGAAATACTAGGTTGAAATGAAATTGAAGTGGAAAGCTTCTTTGTTCCATCAAAAACTGTATAAATGAACGAAATGCCATAATGTCGACAACGGTTAATCCCGTAATAGCTAATCCGGTTACTTCCGTATGATTTTTTTAAATCGTATAAACCGTTCCGTTTTCTTTCAATTGAGAGTATTGAAGTGACATAATGCACAACATCCAAGACGAATCATCATTTCACAAAATTGTTCAGCTTAAAATTTTCTCTAAAAAAGAGAAAAAAGGGGTTTTAAATCAATATTGTCATTTTAGCGTTGCAAGGTCAAAAAAATGAAAAAGTCGAGGATTTTAAGTGGAGTTAGAAAAAAATGTTTGGGGCAAAAGTTGTTGTAAAATCATACGATTAGTTGATCGTTTGATTAGTTGTGTAATTGATCGCTTAAGTTTGATGAGTCGAGTCTGATAATGTTGGAGATCACTCCAACACATTGTTTAGAATGAGTCAGGTGTGATATTTTATGTTGTTATGTAGATTACCAATGTTAAAAAATATTATTGTTCGTAAAAATACAGTCCAACTTAGACGATCCGAAAATTGAGTTAATTCTTCTAACTACTTGGCGAATAGCTGCCAAGAAGTAACAGATAATATGTACAAATTTTAACATGTATAATTGTAAAATTGTAGCATTGAAACATGAAATTTCTTATTTCTCTTTTTGCAATTTTATAGCTAGAAATTTTCGAATAGGAAGGATTGCTGATGCGAATTAGATTAATTGATAAAATCCTGCTCATTATAATTTCAAATCAATGTACTCCCTTAATCCTGCGCCGAATTTGACGAATTTACGTCAATAACAATGAAGGCCACAATTCGATACTAACAAACAAGCCTGATCCAAAAAAACGTTGACTTCCATTTACAGATGAATTTCCCGTTCGAATGGCAGCCCTCCATAGTGTCGACGCAATTGGCCAAATTGGGACAGATGGCGATTGCTTGCGTGCCAGGAGAGTTCACCACCATGTCTGGTCGACGAATGAGACAGACCGTCGCCCAAGCCCTAAACTTGAAAGGACCAGAACAAGTCATTGTAGCCGGCCTATGTAATACTTACAGCGACTACATCACAACACCACAAGAATACCAGGTGCGAATCAAAGAACCTCATAGTCGTCATAAAGAATATCCATTTACACTGAGTCATCGGGAGTTATGAGAATTTGTTCTTGAAAGGGGAAATGGATGACTCGAACTTTGAAGAATTGTTTCGCTTATGTCTCCAAGAACATCCGAAGGGCATTTTTATAATATAAAATATTATAATATATGATATAATATAGATATATGATATATATATTATATGATATAATTATGGTAATATTATTTTGGGGTTTAGAAGAACTGTTTGCCAGGAAATAGTAGGAGAGTGAGATGAGTGGAATTTTGAATACTGGTTCCTTGTTGAAATGTTGCCTGCATAGGGGTTCCAGCCATTTATTAACATTATAATATTTTCAATATTCAACGTCTCACACCCGATTAATGCATCCTGGCACACCTAATAAATTATGATTCGACAATACTCAATATCTTTTGTACAATGTACTATTTCGATCACCATAATCTTGAGGAAATATATTTCCTTGGATGTTCTCAGTCGTTCCAATGTACCACAATAACGCAGGTTGGCAACGAAAAGCCATTGGAGATTTATCTTGAAAAATACAATTTTCTTGTCATTATTCTGATGCTCTTAGAAATGCTAAGTGAAATAGCGGGGGAAAGAACAATGGAATTGGTTCCTAAATGGAATCTTTGTTCAAAACATTCTACCGCCCTTCAATGTTTCAGCTTTCACCATAAATTTCTGTAACCCCGTAAAAGTACGCTCCGGAATTACTGAAAAGTATCTTAATGACACTAGATAATTTATGAAAAAAGTAAACTACTCATTGGAGTTTTGGTTGATTTTGGTAAACCATCAGTTCTGAGCTATTAATTTTGATCGCTCTCAGTTTGATGATACAATATGAACCAAAACCCATTCTTCAAAAATGACTATTCGGGTGTTTGGCGCCGCAAGGTCATCAATGAAGATAATACCTACGTTTGATTTTTTCTCCCTCACGATTGAAGAAGTTAAGATTCCACTCTCGCAAATTTGGACGGGAGTTTCGGACTGGAGTTTAGAAAAATGCACGTTGAAGTTAACGAAGGCAGTAAAATAATAAACCATTGTGTAATAATTTGCAGTATTTTTTCTGTTGTTCATCTTATTTATCCGTTGCTAACCACTCCGAACTTATAGTTTGAAATTGCGGCATATGTGTAATGGTGGGGGCTGATACTCATTTTTGGTTTGACTCTTTGGTAGAATGATGGCAGAATGAAGAGGGAAGGAACTATTAAGGTATAACCTCGTGCCTTTTTGTACATGGGAGCTTTCGCACTCCCTATGTTGAACATGGGAGCTATCACACTCCCTATGTTGTACATGGGAGCTATCGCACTCCCTATGCAGGGAGAAAATTCACACTTTCCCGAGGAGCTCAAGTTGCTACATACTCAGCTGCTCATACTTCGTGAGGTTTATTGGATCTCCATCTTCCTTCCTTTTCAAGCAAACTCAGCATTCCACTCTTGACACCAATATTATATGTTTTTATTCACGTCTTCTCTGAAGAATCTTTAGTAGGTGGTGACAGTCTGGTAGGAAGAAAAATACGATTATATTATGACCTTAACAGTTTACCCTTGACCATGCGAAGTATCAGCCCTACCCATGAAATGTGAGGTTAAGGGCAATAGATGCTTACCTTGATCAAACTAAACTAATATAATTATGCTATTTACAATAACAATAGGCCTACTTGAAAAAAAAACAAGAAAAAAAACTTTGGAACTCTCATCTTCAAAAATTCATATATATGAACATCTGTATCCCTGATTGTATGTTCTATTTCTCTTTCTCATTAATGTTTTGAATTGCATCCGATTTCATTTTAGAACTATACCTAAGCTAATCAGTTTCAGGTCTGTACTTCTTTCTAACTTGAAGATGAAATATAGGAATAAAAATGGAGTTTTACTCAGGGATTCAACAAAACTCTCAACTCCACTAAAACTCTGTAACAACTTTGTTAATAAAAGTTTCTGAATGAGAAGACTAGAACTGAGAGGAACTTGAAATATTTATACTGAAAGGAATATTTAATCGTATCTCACTTTCCTCCTTCGACGAACAATTGAGGGAATCGCTATAATGCACTTCTTTTCCATCGAGCCAAGAAAAACGTTCCTATGTTGTGTAGCCAATACCTATAGAGTAGTATAGAAAACGTTTTGGGTTGTTAACCGAATAGGTATATCCAGACGAAATTCGACTAGTAAAATAATATTCGGAAGTTTTTGTCTTCATCATTCATTTTGTGATGAAAAGATGTGATTTCTTTTTGAGATGAAGCATATCCAAGTGGTTGCCCAATACCTATAAATTGTGTTTTGGCCAAGATCGGTCTTATTTCTTACTTGAGAGAGTTATATCAGACGGAAAGAATCAACACGATTTATGTTCGCAGGCTCAGAGATATGAAGCGGCTTCCACGATATTCGGACCTCACACACTCACCATTTATCTTCAGCATTACAAAGGCCTTGCAGGCTTTATCAAAAACGTAAGTCACCCTAACCAATCATACTGAGCCAAAGCTTAAAAGTCAACGTGGAGGGAACCGCCATTGACAATAATAACGTTATTAATCCTTGATTAGGTATTGAATGAACAGCAATCGTTATTAATGGTTCTACTTTCGAAGAGGAAGACAGGAAAATTAGTTTTTAATAAATCCCTCCTCGTTAGTGGGAATCTTGGTGCTCGTACTAGAATATTCAATCAGCCCGTTTGCTCACTGACGATGATGGCCTTATAGTGGAAGCCCAAACCACCTGTTGTAATTCCTCGATTTGCTATCACGAGGAATTCTAATTGCTGATAAATATCTCCAGAGGCTCTAATCTTTTCAGTTAACTCTTTACTGTTTCTTTGCAATCCCATTCGGAAATTATATCCTGGACATTGGAAGTTCGTGATACTGAAATTCAGGGGGTAACGGGGAATAATCATCGAGTTGTACATGTATAGTATATAACTAACGAAATTACCAAACAACTAATCCACAGAACGCATGAAAACGCCTCAATGTACTTACATATTTATGTCTCATGAATCCCTTCGTCGGTTTGTTTATCCACTAGCGATTCCATCTAATATTCACCAAATTTGGTTCATACATTAACTGTATTCGACGGTCGCAAGAAGAAACTGTGCGCAACTATGCTCAATGCAGCACAACTTTTAAACAGCTGAACCGATTTTGATGGGAATCTTTACATCGTCCTCATTACTCTCTTGTATAGTGAATTACGAAGTTGAATCAATTTTATTCGTGTACGTACCAAGAAATTTTTTGTTTGTCTGTTAGTCTTCCGGAAACGATTACAGCCGAATGGCTCAATCGATCATAACCAATTTTGGTCCTTTTATACAATCAATTCGACTGTACCGATATCGATAGGAGGTACTGCACCTTGTTTACTTTACCTCTAAATAGGAAGTTATTCTAGTTATTTTAGCACTTTTAACCCACTCAAAATATCACTTTTTCATAATTTTCAAGGAAAATGAAGCTATTGCAATTGACTCTAAATTTTAAGTAGGTCCTATGGACTTTTTGAATTAAAAAAAAAACTGAAATCCGTTTTGAAATATTCTGTAACAATTCCTGAAGTTTATCAAAAATCACATGTACCTACCTTAAATTTAAAATATACCTACCTATATCGATATTTATGTCTTTCGCAAAAATTTCTTATTCATTTTGAAATAATATTTCAAAATCATATTATGATTACACCGTTAGGAAGAGCGTTAAATTTCTTTTTCGTATAGTGAGAAACGCAATTTTTCAAAGCCATTTGTAGATGTAAAAAATTAGACTGAAGTCAAAATTTATTGCCATTAAATATAAAGACTTTCAAAGAGTTTGGCAGTACAAACATACAATTTTCTTTGGTTTAGCGTTGAGCCGTTTAGAATCATAGTTTAACAACAAACATACAGCGTTGTTGAGGAGATCAGTTTTGAGATAACCATAATAACTTTGTGACGAATCGAAATAGAGTAGGTGCAAGTGTAAACACCCACTACCTGTCTCTGAGGTTAATCACACATTGTTGACGACATATTTCAGGGTACCATCCCCGACCCTGGGCCCAGTCCTCCGGAGGCGTTCAACGACGTCGTTTCTTTCCTTCCCGGTGTAATTTTTGATAATCCAGGATGGAGCAAGGAATTCGGGCAATGTGTGGTGCAGCCTCCTCAAACAGTACAAGCTGGAACTACGTTAACTGTGTCGTTTGTAAGTTCAATACTTCTAATTATTAAGGCAAATAATAGAACTATAACTTAATTAAATAAACAACAAAGTTACTGTATGAGTATCTACCTACCAATATATAACTGCGTGAATAACGCGAGTGTATTGCGGATCTGTAAAATCAGGATTACATTTTTTTTCCTCTAATTAGCTCACTGGGCCTCTCTCGACCATGTTTGTTATTGCCACTGTTCAACGCTAGAAACGATCTTGTGAATACCCAAATGGTCAGTATTATTTGAAATACTGGATTTTGTTTGATATAAACAATTTTAAGATCTAGTCTTCAACATAAGCTTAAAACCTAATTATTCAAAAATATCACATCTTAAGCATTGTGATATTTTTTCAAATCAAAAATGGCAAGAAGAGCTGGAAAATGGTTTGTTATAAATCGAGAGGATGTTCTTGGTGCTGATTAATAAGATAATAAACAATTTTCTGCTATAACACGCTGCTTAGAGCAACTGAACGACATTGCTGTAACCTTCAAGTACTTAACTAGCTGACAACAAGCTGTGTGTCACTCCCAAATAGCAGCATTTTCAAGTACTAAGAATATAGTAATACATGGAACATAATAAGAATAATATAATATGAATATAATAGTGAGTTTTGTACTCTTACAGGCTTCGGGCCATCCGAGAAATAATGTGCGACAAGAAGGATCATATCTGAGCGTTGAGAGACTTGGACAAGGAGATCAGTGGGAAATCGTCGCTACTGATGCAGATTGGGAAACCAAGTGAGTCAGAACAATTTTATTCGAACAAAGAAAATAATTGATTGATGATCGAATATGTCCATATAAAGGTAATATAATAAACCAAAATAAGAGTGAGGCTCTTATTTTGGAACTTTCTTTGTAGCTTCTATTCGACTTTGAATAAAAATAGCATAAAAATAACATAGCATTGGATATTCACAAATTGAGAACATTGTTATGATATCAAATTTAAGTTAACCAAATGTAAGGAACTATGGTGTTGCGACAGATTATAGTATAAACATTTAGTATTCTACTTCTTATCAAGACGCAAGATACCAAATGCAAGTGGCTCCAGGATACAGTCAAATACCTAGGCCATATCATAATTATGCAAGGAGGGTATTCATCCCAAACATGAACATTTGGAACCAATTAAGAAAATGCTGGTTCCTCAAAATCCATGCGAACTTCAATAATTTTTGGGTTTCATAAATTACTATGGGCGGTTTATGAGGAAAGGAGTCACCAGGAATTGGGATAGTGATTGTGATAAAAACTTTTTCTGTACTGAAGGAGGTGATAACATCTACCAGATCTCTGGTTCATTACTCTTTGAAACTTCCACTGATTGAATCAGCAGATGCAAATTCAAATGGTGTAGGAGCTGTTTTATGTCATCAAAACTCGAATGGTGAGGATCAGCCAATAGAGAGAGTTTTGATTCCAGCTGAAAAAAGGTGTACCAAATTTCATCAAAACCAGTCAATGCTAAGTAAATGTAGACAAGAAGTTATTGCTTTATTTTGAGATTTGGGAGGATATTTCTCTGGAAGAAAATATAATGTTGTGTACTGAAAGAATAGTTGTCCCTCAATCCGTAAGAAAAGTGTTACCACACATGCTTCACGATGGCCATCCAGATGGCAAAGCGATGAAAGAAGTAGCTCAAATTCATTGTTGGTGGCCAGGATTGATCATCGAAATGGAAGATTTCGTGAAGAATTTTCATACTTGCCAGCAATCAAGTCCAAAACCGGAGGAGCCACCGGCGCTTTTATGGAATTTGCCATCATTTCCGTGGTCACAACTACATGCGGATTTTGTTGGAACTTTCGAAGGTCTATATTGGCTCTTAGTGATGGATTCAACATCGAAATGGTTGAAGGTCGTTGCAATAAAGAAGACAACATCTTCAGAAAAGTTCAAGGAAATCTTTTGCATTTCTGGATTGCCATTTTCCATTGTTACAGGCAATGGACCTCAATGTGTTTCATCAGAATTTTCTTCTTTCTGTAATATGATTGGGATAAAGTACATATTCGAATAACTTCTCGGTCTAATGGATTAGCAGATAGAGCTGTTCGAACTTTTAAAACAAGAATGACTTCGTCAAACAAGCAAACCAATAGCCTTGTTGAGAGATTTCTTATCAGAATGCACCACACTCCACAACAGGAAGAACTCCAACTGAGGTACTGATGGGAAGAAGAGTGCGCACTGTGGATGATGCACTCACGAAGCAAAAGAGTCATGAAGCTCAAGAGATGAGTTTTCGTGAATTTACATAGGGAAAAGAAGTGTGGGTGCATAACAAGATAGAGAAAGGAAATGTTGCGGGGAAAATCTTACGTCGTTCTAGTGGAAGGCATGAAGGAGAGAGAACATGCTGACCAGTAGAGAAAGAGATGAGTCAGGAGCCGGAGAATGAAGGGGTTGGGGTGAGAGAATGTACGTAGAATGAGTTGCGACGGCCATTCTAATATTCTAGTTCTTATATATTTGCAATTTTGGCTCGAATTAAAGATTGTACTTTTAACAAGTCCATAGTCTTTATAACAAACACAATAAATTAAGTGATATGTAATTTATTTCTCATCTCTTGAATTTCGTAATTTATATTCTTCCAAGAGCAAGTAGTGGAAAACGAATAAAGTTATCAGTAAGCTACCTCTCGCTCTCGAATGAGAGATTCGGATGAAATAGAAAATTGTGTATGGCGACAAGTATTTTTAGTTTTTCTAGTTGCTTGTAAACTTCCAAGACTTAGGGTTGAAATTTTAATAGGGAAGTTTCCGAGGGTGCTCAACCTCGATTTACAGATCAGACACAATTCAACCCGCCATTTCCTCCATTCGCAAATCCGTTATTTTGTTTTACTGCAACCTTTGTTTTTTTAATTTTGATGCAAAGGTTCATTTGGCGACGCACCAGTTCGATTTTGGGTACAAGTGAAGTAGATGTGGTTTGGGATGTACCAGCGGATGTGATACCTGGAACTTACCGTATCAGACACTTTGGGTCTCATAAACTCGTCTTTGGAGCTATCAGAAGTTACGTCGGCTTGAGCCAAACGTTCCAAGTAAGTTCAATATCATGTTAATACAATTATTTAGCAATCAAACTTTTTATTTTAGCATATCGAAAGCAAGATATTGTAAAAGATGAAAGAATTATGTGAAAATCACAGGAAAATTTGAGTGGGAAGTAAAAGAAATTGAGGACGAAAGTAGTAGTCAGAACGAAGTGAAATGAGGTTCTTTTGGAGTATTAGTTGCAAGAGTAATGATAATATCATTAAGCTTACCATATTATGGTAAGCTTGGAACTTATGATAATATCATAATATCATATTAAGCTTACCATATTATGGTAAGCTTGGAACTTACCTACTAGGTTCTTTTTTTCTTTCCTATTTTGCTGATCTGGTCTTCAAGGATTACCAATATTATGGAGTCTCAACTAGTTTCAAACCGATCAACTAAAACCAAAACGAATAGAATTATAAAAATCAATATCAAATAATTAACTACATCTCTTGATTGCATACCTACTTTATGAAAAACATTTTGTGGTGATTTTTTGGACCTAGGTACCTATACTTAAGCTATTCACAAAGGATCCAAAAAAATCATCACAAAATGTTATTCATAATCAGTCAAGCAGTCAAAGTATAGGTTCCATGCCTATACAATCTTATCACAAAGATATCAAAAGTGTGATATCCAAGAAAAATCCAAAACCTGATATAATAATTATACAATTCGCGTGAAAAAATTAAATTTTGTTTAACTGTCCACATGATTTTCAGGTTACAGCTAATTGAATGATGAACGAAAGGAAAATCAACGGCTCCGAAGTTGCAGTTTGAACGTTGAAGAACAGACTGAGGATTGAGCTACCAGTATAATTATGAAAAATTTGTCCGCGTTGTACATAAATCCGGGTGTATCTTGCATTTTTCCACTGTTTTACTTTCCTTATTCGAATCGATGTCCATCAGAGAAGTATATTAAGTGATGTACTTTGCTTTTTTAAAGTAGTTTGGTTTTGCGAAATGGTAGTTACCTACTACATTATACAACAGTATACTTACCGTGAACAACGCCATGCTTCTCTCACTCTCCCATTGTTCTCTCACGTTGCAGAGTTGTAGTCACGTCCACGGACGCGAAGCTCTGTAGGACAAACCATTCGCTCCCTATGAGAACTTAAGGGTTGGACTTACGATAAATCAGAAACACGAGTGTGAATAGCAAAAGAGGCCTAATCTCCGTTCAAATTTTATCTGACCAAAATGCGATCGCTGTAGGTACGTAGTAGGTAGGTAGTATCACAGAGTACCTGAGACAAGTTAACAGAGAAGAAAGCTAACGTTAAAATCGATGGCAAGCATGGATATTATATTCAGGGGGATCACGTCGGCAGCGCAGCTTGTGCTAACCCACGGTAATAAAGGGGTGGGGGAAGAACCTGGACCCGTTCCCGCTTCTTTTGAAATGTTTTCCCGTTTCCGCTTCTTTTTGAATGTCGGCTCGTTCTCGCTCGTAGCTACAATTTTTCTATTTTTCATCACTTAAATTTGAAGAACAACTTGTAACAATTCGTTCTTCAAACCTAAGTGATGAAAAATAGAAAAATGGCAAAAAAAATAACTTGAAAATGAAATAATACCCTTCTTTATCTGTGGATTAAGGAATATAGATATCAATCAACACAGTTGATGAGGATAGTACAGATTTTATTCTTTGTTATTTTGATAACTAATATCAAAACCATTATAAGAAAAATTTAAACAATACAATGTAGTTATAGAGGTCTTACTTTTATCCACTACAAACAATTTTGAAGGAACGTCGTTTTCTCATTCAATTGTAATTTGCACAACTTACAAGGAAATTATTCACATAACTGTTATCTACTTCAGAGTTTGACGAACAACACTATCGTCTAATGAAAAGAATAATACTATTCAATATTGATTAAAATATTGCACCGGGAGGGGCATAATCACATTAAATGTGATAAATTTTATCACATAAATTTTAAATGTAATACATTTTATTACATCATAGACGTTGGTTCGAAACTAAAATGATCATTATTACAAGTTTTTAGATGTACGGGCTTACCACTAGGAGTTTCCAACACAAATACAGCTGAGTAAAAAGTAGCAAAAGAAATTTAGACTTTGATGATGCTTAACCTAATTAATAACTTGAACTAGTTACCTCACAACCGAAAAATGATTTAAGAACTGTTAAATAATGTAGCATTACAAAACTGATTTATTCTTGAGATAACTAATGTTTTAGGTGCCTACCTTAAGGTGTCACAGAAAGCAAACCGTTCTATGAATAAAAAATACGAGGAAAGTATTAGTATGAGAGGGACTCATTATTGAATGTTGAATAGAAAAATGGGAATAGGCAGATTCAAACTATCTCGTATATTACATCTATACAAGTAATAAAGTACTGCAGCAAAGAAACAAGGGACGTATTTTTTTACTCATACAAAATCATTAACCAAGTTCACTGTAGTGACTTATTTAATTGATAAGTTGATATTTATAACAAGACATATTACGATATAGGTAGATACGCTCCTATTGTCATACCTACCTGCTTACCAATAATAGTAACCGTTTAAAAGTATTATTTATCATCTTTGAATTTTCTTCTTCCCAAGTTTTCCATACTACCTACTACCTTCTTCTAAACACAAATTGGAAACATTTTGCTCTAAACCTCGTAGTGCAGGAAGACGTTAGTGTCGGTAAGCTTTTTATCGAAACACGACAAGTAATTAGAAAATGTTATGCTCTACTAGCTGAATTACCAGTACCAAGGTAAGTACATATTTCTGCACCTGTTCATACAAAACCCACATTAGAATAAAACTATGATGTATTGTATGATTAAATGAATAGAATTATGTGGTACATTGATACATAGTTACTGTTGAATCATCAAAAATTAACTACCTCCTTCATCAAAAATCATCATCATCAAAAAATCAAACCATCAAAAATTAACGACCTACTTCAGATCTCAGTAATTCATTCATGGTAGGTACCCAGTTAGGAAGGTGGTAAAGTCGGGGTTCTTGGTAACAACTTCACTGACTGCAACTGGAAAAAATGGATTGTTTCAAAATTTCATTTTACAATAACTAATTAATAAATTAATTTCAATTTATTATTTTATTAATTTCGCTATTTTCAAACTTCACACTCCATTAAAAGTTCTGAAACATAGAAGGAGCTCGTTAAGGCACAACAGTGAAAAGTTACTGAAACCTTTCTCTCAATGACAAAGAACTATTAACACAGAAAGAGAATTTATAAACTATGTGCGTGCAACTTCTTCACTTCAGGTATCAAAACAATGAACAGATGTAATTTGTTAGTTCTCAACTCACCTTTTCCAAGCCATAATTCGAAAAATCGAAGTGAAGCTCCTCCAGAGTCCTTTGGTTGTGGTAATGCTAACCTTTTCCTCCACCTTATACAGTTTCTTAGTCATTAAAAAATCGTGTAACTTCGGCTGTTGCAGAGGCTCGGTTGTAAAATACCTGCAACCCACAAAATAACTTAGAACTACTTAGGTTGATAATGTATCATTATATGTAATATATATTGGTATAATATATCAATGAGAGTATAAATTGAAAGAAAAAAAAATTCCTAATAATTATTATAATAATATTATACCAATGCATATTATAATAATTATTAGAAAAGTTTTTTTTTCTTTCAATTTATACTCTCATTTAGTGATCAACTGGACTTCTGATCCCTTGACTGAATAAATATAATATTTTTCAAAAACTGTTTGCCCACAAATACATATTCTGAAATTAGGAACATTTTTTTTTTCAAGTTGCCTTTTTTGCCCACGTTCACTTCCCAAATTAACAAGAACTCACTTCCAGAATAGGTAGGTAGTTTCTATAACTCGCTAATAGCCACAAAAGAATGAAAACTTTTAAAAGAAAAGCATACGCCTGTTTGGCAAGACGTCTGTCAAATTGGGTGGTTGGTATGTCAAAATCACTAATTTGAAGGAAAATGCAACTATAATACTATATGGTTTGTCAGAATAATTATAAAATACCACATGGCATTACATATTATACATTGATACCTTAAAGCACAAAGGTGCGATGTCCATCCACCTTCCATATTTTTTATTTTTTTTTAATTTCAGAAAAACTCAAATTCAAGAAAACTATTATTGAGTTTTCTTGACGATAATAGCTTGAAAATTAATTGATGAAATTAAAGAGTTTAGTGTGATAAATCTATAAATAAAAATAAATCCATTCCGTGAATCGACAACCCATAAAACTGGTGTATTATTTTTTATACTTTCACCACTTTAGATCAGCACTTTGTAAGCAGTGCCAACAAGTACATCAATTATTATTCCTCACCTTTCTAGATTGAACGGAGACACGATCAGTTTTTCAATTAAATTCGCTGCGTCGCATCCTAGCGCGCGACAATGGCGCAAGTGAAACTGAAAATTCAAGAAAACAATTATTGGTACAGAGCAATTAGCAGACACTTTATTTCTAGTATACATACGTATAATTTAATATGAACATAAGTACAACTTGCTTATATAGGAAAGCTCTTAGCAAAAACCCTGGAATGTAGAGCTCACAGAATGGTAGATCCTACCTACTAGCTCCCGTGGTAGAATACCTACCTACCTACCTCTGATCCCAGGAGAGACAGAGTTTGTACAAAGCAAACCCTGACTATTAATTAAGCGGTGCTACCACCTACAATGCTTGTTTTCGTTGGAGACAAAATAAGAAAGTTGCGCTTTGGGGTAAACCTTTCCCTCTTCAGACTAGACTCACCCATGCTCATGCTTCCAACTGAGTGTTGATAAGACGACGAATGTATCATTCAAAGTTATTACCTACAGACCTACTATCAAGTGAGAACATGATGCCACAGGATGACATGATTATTGGAAAGCTAAAGGGAGGCAAGTACAGTTCAATAATAGTTGAACAATTGCGTGATAGATACCTACGGAGTTATGTTTAGGTTGACGATCGGTAGCAAACTTACCATCAACTAATAAGTAGTTCTAGGTACTGCTAATTTCAGGAAATATTCACTTCAACTGATATTGTACCTACTGCTAACCTACGTTCCACAATAATTCATTACCTTCTAAATAAATTGTGGCTCTACAAGCGATCGAGAATGAGAAGTATTGTTGTAAAAGTTGGATTTCAAAAGTGTTGAATTTACTTACCGTCAGTTTATCCATTTTCCGGTGGTGTATGCAATTAGCGTATCTTCACTTTTAAAACACTAAAATTTCGAAATTAAGCACGTCGAGAAACAAGGCAACATATATAAACACAAGACGAAAAGACTACTAAATGGCTACTAGTAGGAAATAGTAGGAAGATTAAACATTTTGTTTAGTAATGAATGCATTCCAGAGGACGTCCCATTGGATGAGCATTAGATCAGTTTAACCAGTTGGTAAGCGATAAAACTGTTTCACTCGATGTAATTTATTTATTACTTTAGTCAAGAAATAGTGACCCCCCCTCACCCTTATCCACCATAACATTTCTAGCGGCATGGGAGCCTCGAATCTGAAGAGCATTTTGAAATCCATGATCTGCGATACCCAACATGCGAATTCGAGTTCACCCCCCCCCCCCACCACCACCACCCAAACGCCAACAATGGTGCCAGTCTGGCACCAAAGCGGAAATACGACGTAACTTTGAACTTTCATCTATTAGTTTTAGGAGGCAGTCCGTCGAGGTTCACATCCGTATTCAAGGTGAAACACACAAAATACCCACGAAATATGCGGTTTATGGTGGCACCACTATTAGTTCCATGGTGGCACAGAGAATAATTCATGAAAATCCGGAAGTATAATGACAATTTTTCGTTAATTTCAAAGCAGTAAAGGAACCGAAATATTGAAAAATCGGATATTTTGTGAATATTATCCCCCCACTCATCCCCTCCCCTTACGAATTTTGATACTCTGGTGAAATCCTGTACAACTCGGAAGTTATTTTAGTCAAACAAAAAAAAAAAACGTCTGCCAAGTGGGTGTGGCACATAGCTTCCTCGTATCCATAACCCGATTGTATAGTTATCCGATGCATAGTAGTTAATCTCAAAACATCAAAACGAGTTAATCTGTTACATCCCTGAAAATTTCATTGAAATCGGATAGTAAATGTAGAAATTATGGACGTTACCAGGAAATTCACGTTTGCGCATGCGCAGTGACTACTATCAGTCCGAAGGTGGTGATCTTCATTGGGGACCATCTACAACCTAATCCGCATAATCCCTGGAAATTTCATCGAAATCGAGTAGAAAAAGTGGAAGTTATGGCCGTTAAAAGGAAATTCACGTTTGCGCATGCGCAGTGACTACTATCAGTCCGAAGGTGGTGATCTTCATTGGGGACCATCTAAAACCTAATCCGCATAATCCCTGAAAATTTCATCGAAATCGGGTGGAAAAAGTGGAAGTTATGGCCGTTAAAAGGAAATTCACGTTTGCGCATGCGCAGTGACTACTATCAGTCCGAAGGTGGTGATCTTCATTGGGGACCATCTACAACCTGATCCGCATAATCCCTGAAAATTTCATCGAAATCGGGTAGAAAAAGTGGAAGTTATGGCCGTTAAAAGGAAATTCACGTTTGCGCATGCGCAGTGGATACTATCAGTCCGAAGGTGGTGATCTTCATTGGGGACCATCTACAATCTGATCCGCATAATCCCTGAAAATTTCATTGAAATCGGGTAGAAAAAGTGGAAGTTATGGCCGTTAAAAGGAAATTCACGTTTGCGCATGCGCAGTGGATACTATCAGTCCGAAGGTGGTGATCTTCATTGGGGACCATCTACAACCTGATCCGCATAATCCCTGAAAATTTCATCGAAATCGGGTAGAAAAAGTGGAAGTTATGGCCGTTAAAAGGAAATTCACGTTTGCGCATGCGCAGTGGCTACTATCAATCCGAAGGTGATGATTTCCATAGGGGACCATCTAAATACTAATCTGTAACATTCCTGAAAATTTCATTGAAATTGGATGGAAAATGTGAAAGTTATGGCCGTTACAAGGAATTTACGTTTGCGCATGCGCAGTCGCTTCTATCAGTCCGGGGATGATGATTTTCATAGGGGACCGTCTACACACCATTCCGCACAATCCCTGAAAATTTCATTGAAATCGGACAATAACTTCGTATAGTTATGCGCGTTACAAGGAATTCATGACAGACAGACAGACAGACAGACAGACAGACACACAGACACACAGACACACAGACACACAGACACTGAACCAAAATTGTTCAGAAAGGTCTAAAACGCAAAACGCGAGTGAAAATTTTGATTTTGGAGAACTTTTTTTTTTCGTCCTTGAAAAGTGAAAACAAAGCTTCCGCTACCTTGGTAGACTCGGAAGCAAAAAAGAAACACGCAAATCGGTTGGAAATTGAGACCTGGGCAGAGTTTACAAGATTATGGCCGCAAACGCACATTTTTAAAGCTTTAACCCCCCTTCCCCCCCTTAAAAAGCAAAATTCAAAATTCCGACGTCGTAGTGCACAACTAGATAGTTTTCCGCGTCGAACAAAAAAAGAAGCAGGAAAATCGGTTGAGACCTAAGGCCTGCGCAGACGACACAAGATTTTGTCACACACACACAGACATACACCTATGGTTTTTTTTCGCGGATTTGGATTCAGAATGGTCTAAAACGGATTACTGCGTGGTTTTGCTTCCGAGTCTACCAAGGTAGCGGAAGCTTTGTTTTCACTTTTCAAGGACGAAAAAAATAAGTTCTCCAAAATCAAAATTTCCACTCGCGTTTTGCGTTTTAGACCTTTCTGAACAATTTTGGTTTCGTGTCTGTGTGTCTGTCTGTCTGTCTGTCTGTCCGTCTGTCTGTCTGTCTGTCTGTCTGTCTGTCTGTCATGAATTCCTTGTAACGCGCATAACTATACGAAGTTATTGTCCGATTTCGATGAAATTTTCAGGGATTGTGCGGGTTGGTGTGTAGACGGTCCCCTATAAAAATCATCATCCCCGGACTGATAGAAGTGACTGCGCATGCGCAAACGTGAATTCCTTGTAACGGCCATAACTTCTACATTTTCCATCCGATTTCGATGAAATTTTCAGGGATGTTACAAACTAGTATTTAGATGGTCCCCTATGAAAATCATCCTCTTCGAACTGATAGTAGCCACTGCGCATGCGCAAACGTGAATTTCCTTTTATCGGCCATAACTACCACTTTTTCTACCCGATTTCGATGAAATTTTCAGGGATGTTACAGATTAGTATTTAGATAGTCCCCTATGAAAATCATCATCCCCGGACTGACAGAAGCGACTGCGCATGCGCAAACGTGAATTCCTTGTAACGGCCATAACTTCTACATTTTCAATCCGATTTCAATGAAATTTTCAGGGATGTTACAAATTAGTTTTTAGATGGTCCTCTATGAAAATCATCACCTTCAGACTGATAGTAGCCACTGCGCATGCGCAAACGTGAATCTCCTTGTAACGGCCATAACTTCCACATTTTCCACCCGATTTCGATGAAATTTTCAGAGATTATGTGGATTAGGTTGTGGATAGTCCCCTGTGAAAATCATCATCCCGGGACTGATAGAAGCGACTGCGCATGCGCAAACGTGAATTACTTGTAACAGCCGTAACTTCAACTGTCCCCCAGGGGTCGCGGGTTCGAATCCCAGGCGAGGCTAAGTATTTTTAGCGTGTAGATGGTCCCCTATGAGGGTAGTGGAAGGTACTTAGAGATTGGTGTTTTGAGATTAACTACTATGCATCGGATCATCTATATAATCGGGTTATGGATACGAGGAAGCTATGTGCCACACTCACTTGGCAGACGTTTTTTTCTTCTGTTGAGTGTTGTCCTCCTTCACCCCAGATCGATCGCATAAGGATGCCCAAGTCTTACTGTGGGACCTCCTAAAAAAACCATGAAATATGCGGTTTATGGTGCCCTGGCACCATGGTGGCACCACTATAAGTTCCATGGTGGCACAGAGAATAATTCATGAAAATCCGGAAGTATAATGAGAATTTTTCCTCAATTTCAAAGCTTGGGTACAATCAGTAAGCAGTAAAGGAACCGAAATATTGAAAAATCGGATGTTTTGTGAAAATGATCCCCCCACTCACCCCCTCCCCTTGCGAATTTTGATACTCCGGTAAAATCATGTACAACTCGGAAGTTACTTGAGTCAAACAAAAAAAGAAACACGCAAATTGGTTGGAAATTGGGGCCTGGGCAGATGACACAAGATTATGCTCAAAAACGTACGATTTTCTTCAACTTGGGTATGAATTTTAAGCTTTAACTTGGCTATGAATTTCTCATGAAATTTGACGTAAAATCTGAATCTGCAATAAAAAATGGGGGTTCCCATTTGAAAAAACAAAGTTAATGTCAATTGCGCGCAGTTACCCTGTATAACCCTGTATACAATTACCCTGCGCAGGTACCCTGTATGATCGGGTTATGGACACGAGAAAGCTATGTGCCACACCCACTTGGCAGGCGTTTTTCTTTTTTATGTTGAGTGTTGTCCTCCTTCACCCCAGATCGATCGCATAAGGACGCCCAAGTCTTACTGTGGGACGTCCTAAAAATGATTGAATTAATTGTTTAGGACTAGGTACGTTAACTACAGTATCGATAATATGTTCATGAATTTCTAGCTAATACTGATCATAGCAACGTGTTATCGACCGCGTTTGTTCAGATTGATTGATGGTTTTGTGTGTGGTTTCTTTATTGTTTCAAATTCCGTGAATAATTGAATAACTAGCTCCTTTTCCATTAGTAGCTATGAGTAGCAAAATTCATTCCGTTAAAACAACGAAGAAGAAGAAGAAGGAGTTACACAAAAAACAGTCATTGCCCAACAAGGGGATCCACAGGAGAAATAAATTGCGAACGAAAGTGGATGAGGAGGCTAGCGATTCAAACGGCAGCAGTAGCATGGAGTACCATTTTCCCTTGGATTATTTCACTGACTCAACGGAAGACTCTAATGAAACATCTTCTAGCAACATCAGTAAACTTTTCTACATTTTCGAACATCATCTTTGTAGTATAAAAGAGGTACACCTACCAATGAAGCGGTGAATCTAAAAACAATTTTTCAATATCGCGACACGGCTTCCGTGATTTGCGATTCCGGTTGATTATTGATATATAAATCCTTCGTATTACAGGTCAAGAATTTTCTGATGAGGACAAATTGATGACATACTACGAAACCAAAGTGCGAGGAAGTGGCTTGTTTGAACTAGCTTCAGGTGATCGACACCGTTTGAGCCGTTTTTATTACTAATTTATTAACGAAGTACGGTATGATGATAGAATGCGTGAGGAATGAGCGAATTGCCAAACTACGTGTTATCATCCAATTTTTGGTTATTTCTTTAAACTATGGTGGATTTTTGATGAGGTATTCCTATTTGAAATTTCTCGCGAATTCCGATTACAAAAATAATACCATATTTTACAAGGTGATCGTTATTAAAAATCACAAACAACTTTTTTGTCATTTTCTATTTGGTCAACTAACTGACAGTTTTATTTAAGTATATTTACGAACATTGTGGTATTTTAGTTCCGATTCTGGTTTATTATTTCCAATAATGCTTGTTTGGTGTGAATTGGTTAAACTTTGGTGCTGGATAGTATCCACAAATTATGAAGGCATTCACTGCCTGTTTTCCTGCAATGAGGAAAAACCATTAGGTATACACCTTAAAAACACGTCATGCGTTCTCTATTTTACTCAAATTTTAATGGCACGGAGATTACAGTTTTTGTAACTTTGATACAGATGAGAGCAGTGAAGGTTCAGACCTTCCCCGACGTCTGAAAGTAATGATAAACGGTTTCCGTAAGCAGAATTTTCAAAGTGGAGAGAACAAAAACATTCCTCGCAAGTTGCCAATAGAACAGACAGACAAAAAGCCCACAATTTGCACCTCTAAGCGTAATACTAAAGGTGGAAATGCTGCAAAAACAAAAAATGCTTCAAAACTTGACCAAAACCTTCTGAGCAAAAACTTCAGTAGACCTCACAAAAACGTACCTAGCGAAAAAAGAAGGATAGCAAATAATGACCAACGGAAACCACCTAAGGATGAAGCGGTTGTTCAAAAATCGAGCTATCCCAATCGCGGTCCGGAATGGAGGAACAAGCCTGAGGAATCCAAAACACCCAGAGATCTTGAGACTGGTTTTGACTCATTTCGACAAAAACCGGGTCGCCCTCCTTTGATGGGGTTGCCGGGAGCACGTTCCAAAACTAAGTCTCAGGACAGACCAATCAAAGCGGATGGGAAAGAGAGGAGAAATAAAATCATTGAGTATCTCGGTCAAATAGACGAAGCAGTAAGTCTTGCAAATTGTTAGAAATAAGTCGATTTAGAGGTTTATTACAAGTAGAGCAAGGGGAATAAACAAAATTAAAGGGGAAGGGAAAACGAGAGGTTAGATAAATGTGTAGAGTTGCTCAAACGATCTCGCCCTCATCGTTGATCCAACTTGTGAAATTATGGCTGGGCTTGATTGTGAAGGTAAAATATGGTTAGTAGGAAGAGACAATGGCATAGCCGTGTTCTTTGTAGACGAGTGATCTATATAGAAATAATAAGCCTTTGTGTAATCATTTGCAGCGTTTTTTCCTTTTATTAAAATCTTTCGAGAAGTCCAAAATTGATGGGGACTCAATTTTATCGCTAAATGGACCCATAATTTGGAGTCTACGCCCCAATAAACCTAATGGTACGAAACCTGGTCGAAAACAAACAGGTTTTGATTTTTGTCCAGCTAGATTTTAATTTTGGACCACTGAGCGCAGTGACTTTCGGAATGACAGTTAACTTCTGTATCATGTAGTGCTGGAGTGTCCATGGACACCGCATCCTTCTATAGAAGCTCCTTATTGGGACTCCAGTTCCCATAGACCGATTTTGATTAAATTAGGTATTGTGAATCCATCAGAGGATTAGTTGTGCGCTGAATCTTTTGGTTGTTTTCAGTAACGTCTAAAGGAGAGAGTGGGGGTTGAACTGTTCAAAGGCTAACTGTTCGAGCCTAACTCGAAAACTTTCAATTTACAGGTATTGTTTTTTCATTAGTTGAACATTGTTATTGTCGAATTTTGCTTCTGAGCCTACCAAGGTAGTGGAATCATTGTTTTCACTTATCAATGTTGAAATAAAAGCTGCGCGGTAAAGGATTTCTGTCACTGGATAGTGATATAGAATATTTATATCCATTGAAGACTGATGGTTGAGAACCACTTTGCACCATGGAATAATTATATTTGATCAAATATGTTGTAAGGCTGGCTAGGTGAAGCTAAAGGGGAATGAGAGGTCAATTATTATACTACAGGATGTATCAAATAATGTGGACAGTACTTCAGGGGGTGATTCTGCAGCTGATTAACAACAAACAATTTCCTATAACATATACTTTTATAACACATACTTTTTACTGAAAGTCCGACTTTTTTTTACATTTAAAGTTTTTTTCTATAAAAAGTTTTCTATAAAGTCTTTTTCTATATATTTTTCTTCTAATTTTCTCGTGATTTTGACCCTGTATCACAAAAACGTCTGTGACTGCCATAGTTGATTCAGTCAGTTTAAATATGACGATACCGTTAGAAAGAGCGTCAAAGTTTCTTTCTCTCTGATGTAAAATCAAACTGATCTCAGCTTTTCAAAGGTATGATAAAAAAAATTACTATCGAATTTAGGAAAAAACTTTGGTATGAACGCGGAAAACGTGAATTTTTCCAAGGAAATCAGCGTTCCGGTATGAATATCCGGGGGATGAGGGGAGGCTACCTGCTAGGGGGCGCCATCTATTCCCCCCACCTTCGTGCAGTACCTGTTTTGATCGATTGAATAATATATACTCTACATTAAATGCTTTATAAATACCTTAACACATTGGTCTCATCAAATCGTGTTTATATCCCAACTTCTAACGCTCCTCTTCTTATAAAGGAAAAAGCGCTCCAACCATCACACTTGAAGGGCGAAGAAGAAGATAGTAGTGAAGCAGTGGACAACATAACTTCGAGAGAGGCACTGCTCCGGAAATATGGATTTGAGCTTACTAGTAAAGACGATCTGTTGAGGTTGGGAGGAGCTGCAGACAGAAAGAGAAAACGAAATAAGCGGAAAGTCCTTTTCCCGAGCAGTTCATCTTCATCTTCAGGAAGTGACTTAACGTTGGATGGAAATGAAATAGAATCCACTCTGAAGTCGTTCTTAGGGAAAGGTGCCGAAGATATCGACGTGAATGAAATTATAAGGCACGGTCGAAAATGGCGCAACTGCTTGGAGGAAGGTGAATGCCATTGTAGACCTCCAAATGACAAGGAGAATGAACGCAAGAAAGAAGATGAAGACCAGAAACTGAAGCAGTTTTTGGATATTTTCGATGGAAAAGATCCTCCACATCATGAGTACACTCGGGAAGATCTGCTCAAGGTGATAATAATTATACTTTTATTTTGATCCGTTGAAATTTGGATTTGTAATTAGCACAAATAACAAAACGCTGCAAATTATTACACAAAGGTTTATTATTTTTCTATATAGATCATTTGTCTGCAAAGAACAGTACTTTGCCATTGTTACCACCAATCAACATGTAGAAAAACATCGATCGCATTTTGGTCAGCTAAAATTTGAAAGGAAGATTAGGCCTCTTCTGCGATTCACACTCATGTTTCTGATTTATCGTAAGTACAACCCTTAAGTTCTCGTAGGGAGCGAACGGTTTGTCCTACAGGGCTCCGCGTGGTCTCTAAAAATTCTAAAAATTCAATACTATCTTAAATTGATGGAAAAACAATATACCTTTATATCCAAATTTTTTGAGTTAGGGCGTTTTCAAAATTTCAACCCTTAAAAGTGACCTACATCAACCAAAAGCTTTGGGGCACAACTAGACCCCAAATGGAGAGCCCACATACCAAATTTCATCAAAATCGGTCAATGCTAACTGTGGAAAGTGCCGCGTACGGCGGACGGACGGCCGAATTTTAATTCCATTTTTGAATTATACGTACCTACCTTGAAACGTAAACCAACAAATTACTAGTTAACTCTTTACAAGAAAAAGAAAAAAAAAGTATTTCTCATACTTTTAACTGTTGTTATTTGGATTTGTAATTATTTTGTATTTGTACTTTTATTTTGGATTTCTACAACTCCAACTCTTTAATGAAAACAATACTGTAAATTTTTACTAACCTGTAGAACATAATTAATACGAGAGTTTTAAACTGCACGAATCATTTTGCTCCTAAAGGGTGTTTCGTCGAAATTGGTAATGCAGAAATTTAAAATTTTGACAAATTTTGAGGCCATTGCAATATTATTTTTTCTTTGTTACATACACTTGACCAAAAACAATGATGTAATGTGGCAGTAACTTTCAGGCCCACGAGAAGATAGGTCCTTGGGTCCACGACAAATGCAAGAGGCTGGATAAGTTCATTGAAAGTGGCAAATACTCACCTGAGTACCTCCTCAACATCTGGGACGGAAGGATGTCAGGGGATTCTAGTGGCGATGAACCCAACTTCGATAAATTCAGACAGGAGTACAATAAGAAGCTGAATGCCCATGCAGAAGAAGGAACGACTATGCCATCGGAAGACCGCGTTCCGTCACTGCAGGAAAACAACTGGTTTCTTTTTCCTACTCCAATAACCAGGTAATACTTCAAAAAATGGGATCAGAATGTTCATTGAATTTGAGATTTTTTAAGGGATTCTGGAACTGTGAGTGAAAGGATCCCGAAGCCCGATTCTGTCTGGGAATTGCTACTACAATGCTCGTATTAGGAAGCAGGATCACGAAAAAGTGCACGATGGAACCTTCTTGTAGTGGTCATCAGTTCAGAGTTTTTGTAAACTTGAGTGATGTGATGGACCCATCAGAAACAATCAAATTTCTAAAAGTGTTCAGAAAAGTGCCCGAACAATTGGGATTGTGTTCACATAGGACTCGTCTCTCCTCTCTTAAACTCTCTGAATTTTGAAGGCTATCAGTGGGGGAACATGTGGCTGATCTTGGAGGACAGATGTCTTTTGAATAACACAGCCTCCTAGCTGAGTTCTGTCTGGAAATGGCAGTTGTAGTACTAGTACTATGAGTCAAAAGGGAGTGTGGGTTGAGATCTCGTCCTAGAATCTTAAGCGATCTGAAGAACTCCTTGACAAGCTCTTGATGTACCATGAAAATCACTCTTAGTTACCTATATTGAACATGATCCCTGGGAACAATCGGAATTAAGTCCAACACAGTAACTACTTATTTAGTTTGTTTAGTTGGTGTTCGATTATAAAGAAATAGTTAGGTATTTGAAAATGGCAAAACTAGGGCGGTTTGTGACTAGGCAGCTCTCTGAAAAATGCAATGGGGTTGGGAAATAACAACCAGGTTTGCACAAAATGCAAAATGCATGAAACTAATGGACGGGCAAAATAGCCGCCGGTGTTGGGGAATTAATCTATTCCTCGTCACAAATAAATTAATATTTATCAACACGTTAGTTGGTGACGTGACCAGTCTCCTCCTGTTCGGTAAACGGTTTGTAACGGTCAGGTATTTTAAAATACCTAGGTACCTACCTTTAAAAAAGGTAGGTCATGCAGGTATTTTAAAATGTTGGGGTCTTCTGCATAATGCCCTCCAAATCTCACCCCAGTGATTCTATTGAAGCCCTACCACTCTTACTCATAGAATTTGTGGCTCCTGTAACTAAAAATTGAAATTTAGAAAATTGGATAATGGATTTATAGAGTGGAAAATTAAGGCAATGAGTTTGGACGTGAACCTTTCTTCACGCTGAATTTCTTCAACTCTGTCTCTGGAACGGGAGGTAAAAATTGTTACATTGTCCTCACCCACGTAACAGAACTTCTAGTCATTGTCATTGTCACAACTTGAACAACTACGAGTAGGTGCTTTAACTGTTGGTAAACTGTCGGTAAACAGCCTAAATACTTTCCTTCCACCTTTAAAAATCTTGATGGTCCATTTCACTACTTCCACATGCTCTCTCCTATAGCGTTTTCGTCGACCTTGAATTTTCCCATTGCTTGCAATACGCTCCGAAACTTCTTGTTAGTATTCTTTGTAGTACAGATATAAATCAAATATAGGTCATTACAAAAGTCACGGAGGAAACGAAATATCTAAACGGCAGTGAACTTGAAATGAGTGGAGGTCACAGAGTACCGGAGATAAGTTGGTGAAAAGTGCATGACAAAGCGGTTGTACCACTCAATTTTCGGGCCTCTTTTGTTCATTTTATTTTCTCAATAATAAGGAGATTTCTTTTCACATTTCAGCTGTTCAAATGCGACACTGTTCCTTCCTATGTTCCCCAGTTGTGCTTTCTTAAAGGGGTCTCAGTCGGTCTCCGTTCGATCCTCGTTCCGGTTTCGTATTTCCCTAAATTAAAGGCACTGAAACTTTAAAAGTTGTACCTAAATTTGATAATTCCCAAGGAATTTCGAAATTCATTTGTGCAGAAGTCTAGGGAATTAAAAAACTAAAAGATTGCCGCTGAAATAATCAAAATTGAACAATAAGTGCCTGAGAAAAATACCAAACTGAGTAAACAATTTTTCCCATTTTTCTCTGGCAATTATTGTTCGACATTGATGATTCCAGCGGCAATCTTTTAGTTTGCTACCGAAAGAGACCCCCTTAACCAATAATCAAATTTCGTGATATAGATAACGACAACTTTCGGATAACGATGTTTTGCTGGTAGGTAGGTACTAATGTCAAATTAAACTTGAAAGTTAACCATCCGGGATAATAAGACTGAAAAGTACTGTAAATATATGTAGAAAAGCCATGTTCTCGTTGAACGGATGGTCTGTACAGAAACATAGTAAACCGTTGTAAAATAGGTACTTAATTTTATTTTTCCAATTCATAGTTCAGAGAGCTACTCAAAAAGATGTAATACGATGGGTCGGAAATGAATGGAATATTGTGAATGGGTGGTCGTTGTCATGTGGGAAGGAAACATCGCTTACAACTTATTGATGTCCCAGCTGGACAATTTCAATCTCGCTCACACACGTGGCAAATGATTGAAAGAAAGATTGTTCAGCAAGCTGGGGCGTCAGTTCGTTTTTACGCACGTTCACTCTTGCTCTTTACATCTGAGCTGTTCAGGTGTCGGAGCTTGAAATTGGGGTGCTGGAGTTTTCGAGGGAGCCGGATCCGATTCTCAGAAACAACAAATTCCAACGCACAATAATTCATAACAGGTATCTAACATTAGTTTTATGCTAGTTGAAATGAACTATTCATGTTGCATTCCATGTTGGGAATGCTTTCATGGGTATGAAAAGGGCTCTGGACAAAAAATAATGATAGTATGAAAAACGAACCAGGATGTACGGAAAAGGAGAGACCGTGGATCCGAAAACTCCCAACTCTCGGGCTACTATGGAAGCTATTGCAATCGACCTGAAGAGGAAACGAGAGGCCGACAGGACCAAAGAATATTTGGAACAACGCACTTTTCCCGAGCCTCACTTGTATCCACGCCCAATTGACTTGACGAAACCTGAGGAGAGCTCTGTCAAAAATCCTCTGCTTGGGTTGTTTACTCCTAGACCCGCTAATAAATGACGTTCTACGTTCTCGTAATTAATATTATTTGTAAAGAACAACCTGTGAGTCAATCGGGGTAAATTTTATTTTGGAGCATTTTCTTTTTTCTTTTGTTGTTTGAATTGATGTTCAGTCTTTAATGGGTCCGAGACTAACTATCTACCTTGTAGGTGTGACACATAGCTCTCTCGTTTTCATAACTTAATTGGGTTGATAATCCGATTGGTGATCATCAGAACTACCAACTAACCAATCAAATATGAGAAAAATCAGAAGTTAGGTATTGAGAAAGTGATGTTTAGAGGTATACCAGTGATTTAATGCTTACTGGATGTAATTAAAGGAATGTTAAAATACATGGCACCATCCGTAACCCAATCCATACCTTCCTTAAACGGTTCATCGAAATCTAAAGAACATTGTGGTGATCAAGACTACGGCAAGGAATTTATACCTGCACAATCAACGAAATTTACAAATGAATATCATTGAATTACAACAAAAACAATGGAAGGTATGCTTCTTACGATTTCACGTTTTCGCAAGCGCGGTGACTACCAATGATTCGATCACGATGTGTTCAATCTACGAATTAAGAACGCGGACAATTTAAGTACTATAAACGTTCTTTATTGCACAATGTTTTAGGTAGGTACAATTGACGCAAAACATAGAAAGGAAAAGACCGAGTTTTCTAATTACAGAACGCGAAGTGAAGTAAACGAACAATAATTCGGATGATGAAAATAGAAGTCAAAAAATCTGGGCCACGAAGTGGCAGATGATTGGCTTTCAGTCGGTCAGCTGGTCAAGTTATAATTGTGGAGAGGACGGAACATCCTCCCCCGCAGTGAGCAAGGTCTCACTCAGGAGAGGCAATCAGCATGCTGGGTGACTGGGAGAGGACAGAGCTTTCGGACGAGGCGCTGGAAAGTGGAGTCTGCAGTTCTAACATCGGCCACTCGAGGAACTCCATCATCTCCAGGATGCAGCTTGATGATTCGTCCTAACTTCCACTTGAAGGGAGCGAGATTGTCTTCAATAACAACCACAATGTCGTCGACCTTGGCAGGGGTGGCTGGTTGGTTCCATTTCAGTCGGCCTTGGGTTTCAAGCAGATATTCCTTCTGCCATCTCTGCCAAAACGATTGGAGGGCATGCTGCGACCAGCTCCATTTGTCTCGTAGCGAGGTCCGTTGGTTGATTGCTGGGTGGATTGGGGGAGCGGTCAGAGGGCGGTGAACCAAGAAGTGGCCAGGGGTGAGAACAGCGAGATCATTGGGAGAGCTGGAAATTGCGGTCAGAGGACGAGAGTTGAGAACAGCTTCGATTCTGGTCGCAATTTCCAGCTCTCCCAATGATCTCGCTGTTCTCACCGCTGTTCTCAAATTCCTGCCAAGTCTGAAAATCGGTATACACGACGCTTAGAGACAATTATTCGTTCGTTGGACGTATTTTCCAATACTTTTAGATCTTTTGATGCCCTACAACCCAATGCCGGCGCAGTGGCCGACGCTTTACTAAACGATCTAAATACTGGACTTCATTCAGCCCATGTTGTAGCTTTAGACTGCCTCGATAACATTAGTTCTAGCGTGGAACGAGAACGTTTCCACAGAATCATTATGGAGATCGTCAGTGCTATGAACCAAAACTTTGAAATTTTTGTCCGACCCAATGTGCGAAGATTTAATCCAATTCCTCAACGCAACGATGTAGAAATACGTGATGATCCCGCTAAGTCAAATCTAACTGAGTTGAAGCTCTTTACTCTACTGTTACCGAGTGTACCAACTTTTTGCGGGGAGATCACCCTTTTTCCAGCCTTCTTATCGTCATTCAACGAAGCTGTACACTTTCGCTCCATACCTAATGCACAAAAAATGACTGCCCTTCGTCAAAAACTGGAGGGTGCGCCCTTACGGCTCATAGCTAATCTAGGTGCGTCTCCCGACGATTACGAAATAGCTTACGGTACTCTTATTGAACACTACGCTGGTACCTATCGTATTGCTTCCGCACTTCATGAACGTTTCACGAACATCACCCCCATTTCAAAGGAATCGGTTACTGAATTGGAACGAATGTTTTCGGAAATGAACTCCACCATAGGAGCAATCGACAACCTTAAGCTCCCAGACCCCCTAAGCTTTCTTAGGTTCCACATCGCCTTTTCCAAGGTACCCAATGATCTTCGTGATGACTTTTATGAAACCTATGTCCTCGACAAAAATCAACTTCCCACTTATGCTGATCTGTGCCACTTCTTGTCCAATAGACTCTCAATTCTTCGCGCCCGGCCTCAAAAACCCATAACTTTTGGTACGAAAGCTCCATCACCACAGCCCCCATCTAGTTCTACCAATAAGTTCAAGTACATATGTTCATCATACGTAGCTCCCGACCCTCAACAATCACAACGAGATCTCCGGAGTGGTTGTTATTTCTGTAAGGATCGTCACTTGCTATATCACTGCAAGGAGTTTTTGGAACTCCAAGTGGGAGATCGTATCAAGTTCATTGAGAAAAATAAGTTATGTTTCAATTGCTTTTCTCCCAACCATGGAACTCATTCCTGTCCATCCAGCCGTACTTGCACTTATTGCAAAGAGAAACATCACTCGTACGTACATCTGACCACGGACGAGCCTGAATTTTACAATCGTTCCAAAAAGCAAGTTGAAAGTTCTGACAGGAGTTTGAGGCCCAGTAAGACTACCAACTCTCGTTCTAAACCATTGACCCGCTCCTCGTCGCCCTCCTACTTCTCCTCCCCATCTTCAAATGAAAGCGCTCACGAAGAAGACACCACCGGTACTCCTATGACCTCTCATCCATCTACATATGATCCAGATTTTCTCCCTACACCCTACTGGCCACGAAACGCATCTTTCGAAAGCACTCATAAAATGTCAAATGTTTGCTATTCTATGACCTCAAAATCTCCTGATGCAAATTGACTCCATGGCCGGCATGATGATAATATGTCCTCTTGTCCTCGCTTAAAATCTGCCTTGAAAATTCCTAGGAACCTTTCGCTGATTCCAACTGTCAAGGTGCTGGTTGGCTCTTCAGCATTTCGATATCATCGTGCCAGAGCCATACTCGACTCAGGGAGTGAGACAAATATTATTACGACCGCTTGTGCTCAAAAATGTGGCCTCGAAATGAAACCCTGTTCTGGGTTTTTCTCTGGTATTGGTGGGAGTAAAAGTCCTCAGATAGTCGGTATTGCCAAAGCTTTCATCTTTCAGAATACCCACCTGCCAGATCTTAGTGTACTCTTCTTTGTCTTAGATGTGGCCACTTTGGATCTCCCCTCCTCGAAACTTCCATATCAACAGTGGCATCATCTGAACGCTCTACCACTAGCTGATCCCAACTATCACTCACCCGGACCCATCGACATTATTTTTGGTTCAGAAATAATAGATCGGGTAGATTGCAATAAAATGCTGTACTCCATCGCAGGTTCACCTAACGCTCGGTTGACCACATTTGGTTGGGTAATTTCAGGCTCCTTTTGTCCCAACAATGGAAAGAAAGTATCATTTGATTCGTCTGCTCAAAAGGTTTCCAAATCTCGTCCAACCTCTGACCCAACACCAATTGTGGCAAATTGTGACCCTATGCCAAACACTATGTCTGAATCTCCAAAAGGCCGACGTCTGGCTGGTCCAGGGCATCGTTTCACTCCACCCAAAAGTCCTCACGCTCTAAATAGTCCTCCAAAAATCGTGCAAACTCAAGCTGCAACTGTGTCGATTCGCAATACTTTCAAAGTCCGTCAAATCTCATTGGAATCCAAAGTATATGACCACATCAAACAGGCTGTTGGTTCCCCATCATGCTGGCCTCAACCTACAGTGGTAGAACTTACCTCAGACGTTCTAATTGGCCCACCAGTGTTGACTGACCAACCTGTAAATTCTTCCCTTAACGCATTGATACCCACACCAAAAAAATCACCTGATCCTGAGTACGCCAAGCTTCTAGAGAAAATGTTCAAGCTCGAATCAGTCGTCGATACCTGCCCCATGACGCCTGATGAGTTGAAAGCGGAGGACTTGTTCAGAAAATCGTGTTCTCGCCAAACTGATGGACGCTATGTTGTTGGTCTCCCATTAAATCGTGATCCAGCTCTTTTAGGGTCCACCCGTCATATTTCTATGCGTCGACTGTTTCAGCTAGAAGATCGCCACCGTAAACATCCCCAACAGTTAGAATCCTACCAGAAATTCATGGATGAGTATCTGATGTTAGGGCACATGGAGCCTGTCCCTCCACCTATCCCAGGCCAGGTGACTTACTACTTGCCTCATCACGCTGTTCATCGTGCTGGAGACCCACCGGAAAAGATTAGGGTAGTTTTCAATGCTTCCCAACGCTCCACCTCAGGCCTATCATTAAACGACCTCCTTTTACCCGGCCCTCGGTTGCAGCTAGATATTTCGGATGTTATTACCCGATTTCGACTAGATCCGTTTGTGTTCTTAGCTGACATTCGTCAGATGTTCCGCCAAATCGGACATCGACCTCAAGATCGCGACCTATTGCGAGTTTTATGGCGACCAACACCAGACCACCCAGTCCAGGATTATAGATTAACAACAGTTACATATGGCACAGCATCCGCCCCCTACCTTGCTTGTAAGGTCTTGCAGGAATTGGCCATTGATAATTGTAATACTCATCCAGTAGCGTCCCAAATCCTGACCACACGCACTTATGTTGACGATATCAATGGGGGAGGGAAAACGCTTTCTGAAGCTCTGGCAGCTCGGAATCAACTCCAGGACCTTCTGGCCACTGCTCAGTTGAGTTTGAGAAAGTGGGCCTCTAATGATCCGCGCTTGCTCCAGGGTATTCCTGATGATCATTTGCTTCCCGCGGCCACTTCAATTTCGTTTGATGATGAAGAAGATTCCATTCTGAAATTATTAGGGCTATGCTGGAATCCAAATTCTGACTCATTCCACTATCGACCTACGCCCATCTTGGAAATTCGCACAAAAAGAGAACTGGCCAGTCAAATTGCCAAGGTATTTGACCCACTTGGATGGTTAACACCAATCACAATTTTCGCTCGTGCAATTTTTCGTACTGTTGTACAAAATTCATTTGATTGGGATGACCCCTTGCCCTCTGGAGTTGTGAAAGATTGGTGTGATCTCGCCCAGGAGCTCCCACAGCTTTCTGCTTTGAGGATTCCCCGGTTAATCCCGTCTACTGACTCCACGTCATTTTTAGTCGGGTTTGCAGATGCCTCCGAAAAAGCCTATGCTGCAGTTGTCTACTGGGTTTGCTGGTGCCCTTATACGAAATCCCAAGCGGTCAGATTGATAACTTCCAAAGCTAGAGTAGCTCCTATCAAAACTGAAACTCTTCCAAGATTAGAACTGTGTGCAGCTCAGTTGCTTGCACGAACTATCAGAAAAGTTACTCCTCTGTTTCCTGACCTCGATCCAACTCATGTTCTCGTTTTCTCAGATAGTATGGTGGCGTTATCTTGGATAACAGCAACCCCAGCCCCAGTGTGGAAGGTTTTTGTTGGTAATAGGGTATCTGACATTCTGTCTAATGTGCCTAAAGACCAATGGTTCCATGTGTCCTCTGAACAGAACCCTGCAGATTGTTCATCGAGGGGAATGACTCCATCTGCCCTCCTAAAGCACTCTTTGTGGTGGGCTGGCCCCCACTGGCTGTCTCTTGACCCCTATCAATGGCCTCTTAGACGGGTGAGACCCCGTCTAGAAGAAGATGTTGTCATCAAAGAAGCTCGTCCTTCTAGTTTGCACTCTGGGGTGACCTCTAAAATGACTGACCTCAGTGAAGTTCTTGAAAAACGCTTTTCTCACTACACAAGGCTACAGTCAATAGTAGCCTGGTGCTTAAGGTTCAAGCACAACGCCTCCCGGCCTAATGTACGTCACAAAGGGCCACTTACAGCACTGGAGCGTCGAGCTGCTGATCGCGTATTAGTACTCCGAGCTCAAGCTCAAGGTTTGTCCTCAGAATTAGAAGATGCCAAGCGAGATAGACCCAAACTTCGTATCACTAAAGTCTTGGATCTCTTCCTAGATCATGATGGGATATTGAAAGTTGGTGGACGCCTGAATAGGTCATCGCTTCCTGAGCCAACAAAACATCCGGCTTTATTACCTTCCGATCATCATACTACCAAGCTTATTGTTCAGTGGTACCACCAGCAACATCTGCACATAGGTCCCACTGCTACCCTGGCAGCAGTCAGATCCAAGTACTGGATCTTGAATGGGAAAAACGTAGTTCGCCGACTACTCGAACTATGTGTACCATGTCAGCGTGTTAGTCCTCGATCTTATCAACCTGTTATGGGCAACATTCCTCCAGAGAGAATGACCCAAGTTGTGCCGTTCTATGTTACAGGAGTTGATTGTGCTGGCCCATTCAAGATCAAAGCTTATCGCACTAGGAACGCTCCTATCGTTGACACCCTCCTTTCAATTTTTATATGTATGTCAACCAAGGCAGTCCACATAGAAGTTGTGGAAGATAGATCGACAGAGGCTTTTCTCATGGCATATCATTCTTTTGTTTCAAGGAGAGGTAGGCCGGCTGAAGTGTGGTCGGACAATGGCACTAACTTTGTTGGAGCAGCCAATGAAATGTCTCGGGTAAGCCAACTCCTGCAACAGGATGCTTCCTTCCAGGAGACAGAATGGCACTTTATCCCTCCCCATGCTCCACATTTTGGTGGCTTGTGGGAGGCAGCCGTCAAGTCTGCTAAGCGTCTATTGCATGTAATCCTCCGAGATCAAACCCCAAACATGGCCGTTTTTCGATTCTGGTCACCAAGGAGAATCTAAAAGTCCCGGGTTTCGGCACCAATGTTCAATCTACGAATTAAGAACGCGGACAATTTAAGTACTATAAACGTTCTTTATTGCACAATGTTTTAGGTAGGTACAATTGACGCAAAACATAGAAAGGAAAAGACCGAGTTTTCTAATTACAGAACGCGAAGTGAAGTAAACGAACAATAATTCGGATGATGAAAATAGAAGTCAAAAAATCTGGGCCACGAAGTGGCAGATGATTGGCTTTCAGTCGGTCAGCTGGTCAAGTTATAATTGTGGAGAGGACGGAACACGATGAAACGATGAAACTACGATTATATCTGGACTGCGACCTGCACGATTCGGAAACCTTCAGACAAACCATAGAAAAATGTGACACTCCCATGGCTTCAGAAGGCTATACTAACATGGAGCTATGAACAAATTTTATTTAGTATAAATCCTTTTCTTTTCATGATAAATTATGGCTCCATAGCTACGTAACTCCACGTATACTACAACCACTACCTATGTAACTTGAAATATTTAGTTTGATTAGAAAATTTGAATTACCTAGTAAATTTCCATTCAAATTACAAGAGAAAATTATAATTTTGATATGGTAGCTAATATCAATAGATTTGATTAGAAAAATCTGAAAAATCCAGTTCAACTCAAACCATACAACAATAATGTCTAAACGGCTTCGTGCTACGAAAAAGACGAGGTCCAAGTTGACTTTTAGGATTCCAGACTCAGTTTCGGAAGAAAGCAGCTTGGACGAAAATTATTTGGATAACTATTCTACTGAATCAGAATACAGCGACAGTAAGCTACAAGAACCAGGTAAGGCCGTTTTCTTTTGACAAGATGTGGGAAAGCACAGAGTAGGTACCTAACTAAAAAGAACAAGAATCCGTGTCTCCATCCATATTTACATTTGGTGTGAATTCAAATTGACATCTTGTGTGAGTTCGAAGAAAGGACAATAATGTTTTTAGTGTGCAATCACATCTAATAATATTCCGTGAATTTACATTGACATTTGGTGTGAGTGCATGTTTACATTTGGTATGAATTGTCAATTACATGTAGTGTGCATTAATATCAAATTTTGTGAGTGAATTGATCATATTTGGAGTGAACTCACTACTATGCGGCAACTGATTGATTTATTCACATTATTACCAAGAGGCTAATATCGTTCTTGTAAGTTGTGGGAGGAGGACTCAAGGCTCTCGTTCATAACGTTCTTTCTACATAGTCTCGTAATTTCTTACTTACAGAAGAGTTTTCTTCGGGTGAAGAGTTACCGGAAGGTAAGACCTTTTCATCGCACTCATTTCGTACGTACCTCTGACGTAATTGATAAATAATCGGAATCATCTTCCCCTTGGAAGACATCTGATAACGCCCACGACTCAGTTGACGAAAATTCAACTTGAGATGTTTGTTTACTTTACTTTGTTTAATTAAATTTACTACACTTTAATTTACTTAAAACAATTGTAGAAAACAACAATTAAAAGAATTATAGAAACAATGAGGAGATTATAATGCATTTATTCGTCATTATAGTTTCAGCAAGAGGTCCTCCTGTTCGTTTGTTTCCCAGCGAAGATCACAAAGAAGAAGGTGATCATTATAATCATTTCTCGGTCAATCAATGGTTTAGCTGCAATAGGTATACTATAGGTATACACTTATTCAAATTGGTGTTTATAATAGAGGAATAAACGATACTCGAATTAATAATTTTCGACTTTCCAAATCAGAGTGTAGTCAAGACAGACAGGATAAATACTTTATGGAGGCATTCAAGTCCGAAAAAATGCCTTCTACGTCCGACTTGGCTAGTGTCTTCAAGTCCAAGGCAAAAGGAGATTTCGCTCTGCATGATTTCACGAAGAAACCTTCAAGTAGTCAACATCACGGGCAGTCTGGACCATCTAGTCGCGTGATGCCGCCAGATCCAAAAAGCGTTCCTGAAGCCGTATTTAGACTGAGAAACAAAGAAGATTTGGTTAAAAACAGAAAAGTCATGGATTATCTCAACCAACTAGAAGCAGCAGTATGTAACTTTAGAACCAAGCAAGAAAACAATTTATACTCCATCCCCCAACTCTTAAAAATTTGACGTTTAACGTTTCCAGGTACGTAGAATCTAAAAATTCAAAAATTGAATAAAATAAAATCCGTTAGTCCTCCGCCCACCATTTTGATACAAGAAATTAATTTCACATTCATACATGTAGTGTCATGACATTTTGAATTGATGATTTTACGAACCATTTTTTTCGTTGGAGGTAATCCCAATAAACTACCCTGGTAGTTTTTGTAACTTAACTTTTTAAAGTATTCTCGTCTAAAGCTATAGTTTTTGTTTTCAATGCCTTTCGACCTAAAAAATAGGAAAATTTTTTGTTTGTTCTATCTCTTTGTCATACTGTAACTAATCATTTTATTCGTCATGCAAATTGTTTTACATGGTGCATTCATGAATTTCATGGAGGCACAACGTGGATGCGTAGTACTTTGGTCGATAACGACCTTTAATACCCCGAATGTTTCAGAATTTCAAAGGTAAGTGATGATTCCCAAAATAAATTACTTACCAAGCATTTTTTCCTGTCCTTTTTGCTCGATAAATCAAGAATATCGCCGTATAATTTCGGTTCAGGGATGTACTTCGTTTCAAAGAGTTGCGTGCATGTATTATGGTTTCATTTATTGTTGAATTTTTGTTTTCAAGACCCCTCTCCATTCCCCCAGTAGTGTTAACAAGTGAATTACTTGAAGAAAAAAGGGTTCACCTTTGGCCGAGCGAGTTCCGGCATGTGTCTCTGGAGGCGAGACACGGACCGGTTGTGGGGCCGTGAGTTCGAGAGTATTTTCGGGTAAGCTGGTCGCAGTTCCCCCTCGTCCCAACCCAGGGCGGTGAGGCCAATGGGAAGCCATGAGCAAAATCATCAGAACAAATTCTGATCTTCTTTTTCTGGATTAATTTTTTTATTTAAGGAACAAGTGTTTGGATAAAATTATTATTTCGGCGAGTGAAAAAGTTAACTAGGCTTTACTTCAAAAACACTAGTTAGAATAATCTCTTACAGATGTTAATAGTGTAACTCAATTAATTAAATTTCATAAAAACCTATAAATCATTTTTCATTCATAGGAAGAGGATGTCAATAGTCGCCTGGAAGCTAACGTTGAGGTTTCTGCTAAGGAGATTGAAGATCTGCAAGCGTCACGTAATGCTATTTTGAAGCAATTTGGCTACAATATCGAAGATGAGGCAGAGCTGAAGAGGAACGAGAGAAAGGCCCGAAGACGAGAGAAGAGAAAAAATGAATTTCCCAGTGGAGTGTCTGTTTCCTCTTCATCTGAAAGTGAGGATAGTGAACGGTTGCTAAAAGAGGAGGTTTCGAGACGAGTTCTGAACGGACAAGGATCTGAAGCTGAAATGGATTTTGCAGATTTGATTAAACATAGCCCTCAATGGTTGAAGAGTGTTGAAGAAGAAATGACTGGAAACGATTTGAGAGGAGGAATCGAAACAATGACAAAATTAACTGATAGGATCTATAGAAATAAAACTAACTGCTGATAAGCTCGATTGTCTTATGTCATGGTTTGAGTTCAACTTCTATATTATCCTACAGAAGTTGACATTTGCGTTCTTCATGACTGCATTGTAATTTATTTAAGCTGAGTGATGAGAGAGAGCGCTTAGGAACAAATTTGGGTGTATAAATTATGGATGAGAATATCTCGCAGTCAATGAGTGTAATTATTAAATTTTGCTCTGAATAATAAATAATATGATAAGTTTTGGAAAAGGTAGGAAGGGACAAGGAAGTTATAAAGGATAAATCATATTATAGGGGCTCAAGGGTTATTGGGTCGATGCATGGCTTGAGGAGATAAGAAAGGGTCTGTCTAGTTGTAAAACTACAGGACTAGAGTAGGGGGCTCTTCGTCTGGAAGTTGGCCGGGCGACGAATCAACAGCAGCGAAGTCATGTGGTAGTAGCCTAGCAGTGTGGGAGCAAATACCCTCAAGCGTTAATTTCAGTTGATGAGAGCGATATTAGTTCCGCTATTTGTAGTTAGATTGGTGCTTGAGTTATCGTGTAGCAGCATTAGTTACATGCCGCATTTCAAACGGTAAATAAACTAATGATGGCAAGCTTGGAAGACGGGAACGGACAGCGTGATGTAGTAGGCACTGGTCTTGAAAACAACCAGGGAAAGGAAGTTCAGAATGGTAGGTATGTGGAATACCTATGCATTATCATAAATGAAACCTGTACCTATTTACATATTTGTACATACCTATCCTCCGACTCGAATTATTTAAATATTTTCTAGTAAGTATATAAAACTGAGGATTTACCAAGTAGGTACCAACTGGATTTCACTTACAGCAGTTGATTCCATCAATCCTCATTCTTCGTTGATTTATCCGAATTCTCACCTACTTATTACATGCAGTACACCGTAGCTTCTACCATATTAATTAGTAGATTGGATATTGAAACTAGGATGTTAAAGTTACAAAGTTGTAGCTTCAGGATAACAAGTATGAGATAAGAGTGAGTGCGCAAAGCATACAAGTTAGTATTTCTGAAGAGTTTTCTTTCAAACGAGCATTATATACCTATGTTTTTTTTACACATTTCGTTTTCTAGCTTTAAAAGCTTGCTAAAAATTGAGTTTGCCAAAAAACCGACTTATATCCATCCCATTGTTTTCAATTAACACTTACTTAATTTTTAACGAAGAATGTGTATTAGCCACGACTAACTAGCCAAAAAAGCTAACGAAATTCCATTACGAAATCTGGGACGAGAACATGGATGCCGATGATACGGAACTAAGGATCATGTAACCTGGTGTAACCTATTCGATATTTTGTTATGACGCGGTGATTATATAAAATTCTGATTTAGTGGGAAAGTAGCGAAATTATGTGGAACGCGTGAGCTAAAACACATTCTGTGTTTCAATAATTTCGTCTGAAGTATGTAAATAGAGGTAACTGGGGGTCTAGGGGGCTTTGCCCCCTGGCGAGGCGCGGAGCGCCGAGTTTCTACTATTTCTCTATTTTATTTGGATAGGTGTATGCAATTAAGGAAGAGCATATTGGTTAGTAATTGGATAAGGATTAGTTCAGTTTGAACCAGTAGGTAAGCGAGAAAACATTTATATTTTCCTTCCTCCGGCTCACACGCAGAATAAAGTAAACAATGAATTGCTGTACAAATTATTGATTGTTGTGCCGATACCACTAATGGTGGAAAAATTGTTGATCCTGTGGTGATTAAATTTTCATAATAATACCTACATAATTACTGAGGTTCCCCGTCATTCTAAATCTTGATAATTCTAGTAAAATCGGGTCATGATTTCGGAAAGTGATGCCTGGGAGGAGAATTCGACTAAAAAAAGTACATTTATGCAGCATGAGTTAATAAGCGAATTTTCATAGGAATCTTTAAAGCTATGGTTAAGAAAATCGAAACATTCCTATTTGAGAGAGTTATGGCACATAGAACTAATAGTTAAAATCATACAATCGATTTAGTATTTTTTTTTAAAAACCTCAAAAAATACTCTCCTTGTCACCCCAAACTCATAGAGCATCCATAATACGTAAATATTTTTCCCATTTTCTGTATACTATACCACCGTACTATTTACACAGAATATACAGTTTTAGTAGTCCACATTCATGTTCACCTCGTTACCCCGAACCGTGTCTGCACGAACACCAGTAAGAGTAAAGCCATGATAATGGGGAACTCCAAGTTATCAACGAAAATTGATCGCTCCTCAGTCCCAACTAGGGATGGGTATCGTTATAAAAGTATCGATATTTTGTATCGATACTATATCGTATCCGAGTATCGATATCCCAAGTATCGTTGGGCATGAGTATCGATATTTTGAAATATCGAGTATCGATACTTTAGTGTCACAAACCATCAATATCATCCAATTTTATCAAGAAAAATAATTTTTTCAGCAACTTTTATTCATTTTTCACTTTTAAGAGTCCAAGCAGAGTGATTTTTTCCATGATATTAACGTTATTTGTGCAACCAAAGAGTAATGACCCAAAAGCCTCTCTACCTTCTTCATTTTTTAGCCATTATGTTGAATTTTCCGCGAGAACAGTATCGATATTCGATATTTAGAAGTATCGGATCCAAAGTATCGATATCCAAAAATATCGGATAGTACAGTAACGATACTAAAATATCGAGTATCTGTACGAAAGTATCGATATTTTGAAATATCGAGTATCGATACCCATCCCTAGTCCCAACAGTCATGCTCGAGAAATCATCGCTTGAAATGGTTAACCACTTCAAGAACCTCGGGATAACCATGACTGATACTCTCAACTGGAACATCCAGGTGACTGAGAGTTGCAAAAAAATGTTTAAAAGCCTGTACAAATTAAGGAGATTAGCCATTGATTTTCCGCAGCACGTGAGGTCACAACTGGCACAATCGTTGCTCGTCCCGTTGTGAGCTGGCTTCCACCAGCTCATTATTCCCCATCACAGGCCCCACAGGCCAGTAAGTCCTGATGCCCCTCTGGGGCCAAAACACCAGTGAAAGGTCGTAAATGGGCGTGGCATCCCCCTTCAGTGCTCAAATACCACTGTGAGCTCATACCATAAACCTTCACTTCATGGAGAAGCAGATAGATGTCCACCTTCACCACCAAGGACAAGACAACCAACTAGTGTGTGGGCCAGTTGGCATCCCTGCACCAAGAGCAAAAGGATAGAGCCTTCATTATTTGAGTTCAATCCCGTTCAATCAGCCCAGCCAGCTAGTCTCGAAGCTCTTTCCCCTTGTGAAGCGTTCATCCCTCAAACACACAGTGCACAAGTACGCATTGGAGAGGGTTCAGAGGAGATTTCTCCGGTACATCAGCTGCTGACTTGGACTTCTTCTCCAGCCCGTTCTCTTCATTCATATCGGCAATATGCGCGTCCCAACCCTAATTAAATTAAATTAAGTGAAATTCAATTCAGCAACACTCAATTCGTTTCAGATCCGCCATTACTTTATTTAATTTCGTGTCATTTTCTAATACATTTTCCCCCTCAGTCAACGCACCACTCAGAACTTTCAGTGCCTCAAATTGAACAGTTTGTTTTTCTATCTTTTTTTCTCCAGAAGTTTCATTTCTTTTCGTTGGTTTCCGTCAACTTGATTCCTTTGTTTTTTTATGTAATAATGTAATTGGGTTCGCCCGTACAAATGTAAATAAATAAATTATTAAACAGTATCGCAATACGTATCTCGAAGTGTATCGTCCCTCCTGCCTTCCCCCCAGAAGCCCTGTGTGGAAGTCGCTTTCTGGTATACTGTCCTGCCTCCCCTGGAACTCCGTCGTGAATCCAGTCCTGACCCGGCTCATCCCCCTGTATCTCTTCGCCTCATCGTGTGTGGACTCGCTATGGTAACCCATCATGTGAGTGAACAAAGTGTATCTACCATTAGTATTGGCCAATCTAGGTAGATAGGTGAACAGTGACTCAAATTATAACGAATAGTATTGTCATAGTAACTAGCAGTATCGAAAGAGTATCGAACCCATTGAACCTTGTAGAACATTCATCAAAACAAAGAGTATCTATAGAAAACGTATTGGAGTTGTATCTTGAAAGAACTGTAACATCTTACGTACCTGTATCGTGCTTCCAGCATAGTGGATCGCTGGATCCACTTTCGAGTCATAGTAAAATTTGGTCATTAAACTTAACCTATTTTTTCTAACAGTATCTTTTCCTTCTAACACCTGCATCCCTTGGTTCTGAACAGTATCAGTGTATCGAGTAGGTAGTTAAAGTCATTGAACAACACAGTAACTTCACATGCATTCTTTATTCAAAACATAACGATACAGTATCACCCTTCAGGTGCCAAATATTACAAGAGTACTTACTGCAAAAGGTATGATAACTGGAACTTCATAACCTGTTCGCTTCACCGCTCAGGGACATCGATACCACCAGAACAGTGAAGTACATTTCCTTTCATAGTCATAAGTTCCCGATAGTTTGTGTTAGGTTACCGTATCTCAAACTAGGTCGATACCCTTCAGGCAAACTTCTCCTTTAACGTTAGCGATACAGTCGAGAAGCTTACAAATTTGGTGGCAGCGGTGGGATCAAACGACCCCCTGCTTCCCCAATACACAGTGAGCTACACAAAAGAGCTCACACCGTACTTTGAATATGCCTCTCTAGCATATTGGGATCTGAGTAGTGAGCAAATGGATACTTTGCAAAAAGGACTCAACGCAGTCATTTGTTTCATTTTTCGCTGACAATGGCAACCTTACTTTTCAAACTCCTCAAATTCCAAAAGCCCTCTTTTCTTTTCAACGAATATAAATTCTTTGACAGCATTCATAACTTCACTACACGTAATTCTGCTTCCACTATCCAAATTCCCCACCTCAAAACCATTTCATTTAGCAAACCATTCCTACTTCAATCTATCATATAACATATCATATAACGAAAATGTAAATCTGTTTAACGTAAATAGATCAACGTCAATATCCGTAAATAGTTTGAAGATCGCGTATAAAAAAATTCTGCTCAAGTCCTACGAAATAAAATAAATTGCACTACTCCTATAACTAGTTTAATCATTAGTAAGATGTATCCCGGCCTCGCCGTTCCTCTTCCCCCAGTGGGCGAGGTCCAATGGAGAACGGCAAAAAAGCGGAGGAGAAGAGAAAGGCGGAATGCGCTCCTCATCAACCCAGGTGAAAAAAAGACCTTCGCAGAGGCCCTAAAAACGCTGAGGGAGGGCATAGACCCGGCAAACGAAGGGGCAGGTATTTTTAGCGTGAAGCGCTCCCGTAAGGGAGAGATTCTGATGGAGCTGAATAACGACTCTGGCGAAGCGCTGGAGGAGAAAATCAGGACCCTTATGGGAGGCGAGGCAAAGGTCTTAAGCTTGACGCCTAGAATGGGCCTCGAGATAAGGGACCTCGACGCTGTGACTACGGAGGAGGAGGTCGTCTCGGCCGTTAAGAACAGCTGTGGAGAGGTGCCAATAAGTGAGCTCTCTGTAAAGCTGACAAAGGAGAATCGGCAGGGTTTGAGGATGGCAATTGTCACTCTCAACGAAAAGGCAGCCAGAGTCATCCTCGAGACTGCAAGAGTCAAAATTGGCTGGACCAATTGTCGAGTTAGGGAGCGAGCGAATGTTACCCGCTGCTTCAAATGTCTTGGCTATGGTCATGTCTCTGCTTTGTGTAAGGGGCCTGACAGAAGCAAGGCTTGTTTCAAGTGCGGACAGGAGGGGCACATGGCAGCCGCTTGTAAAAACGAGCCGCGCTGTGCTCTCTGTCTCGAGAATGGAGTTACAAATGACATCGCGCATATTCCTGGCACAGGAAAGTGCAGGATATTTGCTGCCGCTCTGGAGGAAGCGAAGAAAAAGCTAAAATGATTAGGATCCTCCAGGGGAACATGCATCGGAGCAGCACAGCGGACTCCCTGCTACAACAACTCCGACTGGAGAAGAGGGTGGACATAATGCTCCTTAGTGAGCAGTATGCTGATAAGAATGTGAATTGGTACTGTGATACAACCAAAACAGCGGCAATATGGGCCCCTTCGTCTCGGGATGTACAGGTGCTCCGGTCGGGAACTGGAGACGGTTTTGTTCACGTTACGGTGGGGGGAATCACTTTTTATAGTGTCTATCTCACCCCCAATGAGAGCATTTCCCAATTCAGGGCAAAGCTGAGGGCTCTGGAGGACAGAATCCGTGACATCGGGGGGAGCGCAGTAGTGGCTGGGGATTTTAATGCCAGTGCCTACGAATGGGGTATGAACTCCACTAACAGTAGGGGCAGACAGATCTTGGAGATGGGAGCGCGGACGGGGTTGATTGTGTTGAATGTCGGTACAACCCCGACGTTTAGTCGCCCGGGCCAGCGGGGCACAATCCCTGATGTGACCTTTGCCACAGAAGACTTGGTGCCGTGGGTGAGAGATTGGATGGTCATGGATGACTATAATGGCAGCGACCACAAGTACATCTCTTTTGACCTGGTCCAGAGAGATAGGAGGCAGGGGCCGGCTCCCCGGCTCACACGCGGCTGGAACCTTTCGAAGCTGGATCTCCCAGCTTTAGAGGAGTCCCTGAGACTCGGTGATGGACTCCTGGCTGCGAAGTGGCAGGGCGTTGAGGTCACCACGAGACAGCAGTCGGAGCGGCTTGTGGAAGAGACAATAGAGGTCATACGTAATTCTTGTGACCTGTCCATGCCCAGAAGGGGAGGCACCCCAAGGAGGAACCAGGTGTATTGGTGGAATGACATAATCGCGGCCCAGCGAAAGGAATGTATTAGACTCCGACGCAAAGCTCAACGAAGTAGAGGAGCTGCCCAAACGGTAAGGCAGGAGGAGTTTCGAGCAGCCAGAAGGCGCCTCAGGAGGCTGATCAACGAGAGCAAGGCCAAGTGTTGGTTTGCCACTATCAAAGAGGTTGATGAGGATCCGTGGGGAACAGGCTACAAAATTGTAACCAAGAAGCTGATGAGAGGAGGCACGGTGGTGCTTGAGGACGAACTGCTGGAGAGGATCGTCGGTGGGCTCTTCCCCCAGCACCCGACCGTGGAAGATACTGAAATGGAGGTCACTATCGAGGAGATCCCAGTATTTACAACGGAGGAACTCCAAAGAGCAATCGGCTCCATGAAAAATGGGAAGGCTCCTGGGCCAGACGGGATTCCCGTGGAGGTCCTGAAAGTAGCAGTAAAATCAGTTCCACAGCTGCTGCTGCGGATGTATAACGGTTGCCTTGTGACAGGTAATTTCAGTGAGAAGTGGAAGATGGCAAGGCTCTGCCTCCTGGACAAGGGGAAGAAAGACAAGAGACAGCCCTCTGCATGGAGGCCCCTGTGTCTTCTGGATACCTTGGGCAAGGGACTGGAAGGTCTTTTGCAGCCAAGGTTTGTGGCAGCAGTGGAGTCAGCGGGTGACCTGTCGCCAAGTCAGCATGGATTCCGAGCCAGACATTCCACGGTGGGGGCCATTCAAGAAACGGTGAATGGCCTACAGAAGACAATGAGGGGAAACCACCGTTCGAGACCGATGGGACTGTTGGTGACGCTGGACGTGACCAACGCGTTTAATTCAGCCAGGTGGCTTGATATAATCAAGGCTTTCGAGGTCGATTTCAGGGGGCCCCCATATTTGGTGAGGATGCTGAGGCACTATCTGAAGGATAGATCTTTGCTCTACGAGTCAGTGGACGGAAGAAGACGGAGGCCCCTGACGTCCGGGGTCGCTCAGGGCTCTATCCTTGGCCCACTGCTGTGGAATATGAGCTATAACAGCTTGCTGTGTCTCCAGTTGCCTGAGAAAACGCACTCGATTGGTTATGCCGATGATGTAGCCGTTGTTATACTTGGAAGGACCTTAGACGAACTGCAGATCAGACTGAACATGGTTATGGGGCGGGTGACAGAGTGGATGCTCTCACATGGCCTGTCCCTCGCCACCAATAAGAGCTGGTCTTGGTCACAAGTAGAAGAATCCCCACAGCTGTACCGTTGATGGTGGCAGGGGAGGAGATCATAACACGGCCTTCCGTCAGATATCTCGGGGTCTATGTTGACTCCAAGCTAAAATACGGAGACCATATAAAGCGCGCAGCTCAAAGGGCGTCTCAGGCAGTGATCAACCTCAGCAGGATAATGCCAAACACTGGGGGCCCTAGGCAGCCTACGAGGCGATTGTTTATGGCGGTGATTCACTCCATCCTGTTATATGGAGCGGAGATATGGGGCAATGCAGTAAGGCGAGAATGCTATAGGAAACCACTTGCAGCAGTGCAGCGTAGAGGGGCCCTACGAGTTGCCTGTTCGTATCGCACGGTATCAGGAGATGCGATACCCGTGGTCGCTAGTGTTATGCCGATCCACTTATTAATCGCGGAGCGAAGAGCCCTTTACGAGAGGCGGGACTATGCCCCCAGTGAAGCAGCCAAGAAGGAGGAGCGGGAAAAGACGTTGAATGCGTGGCAGGATGAGTGGACAGCTGGACACAAGGGGAGATGGACAAGATGTCTCATCCCTGACTTGAGGAGCTGGGTGGCCAGGGGACATGGGGAAGTGGATTATTTCCTGACCCAATTCCTTACTGGACACGGCCTTTTTATGGCCTACTTGTTCAGAGTGAGTAGGGCACAGAGCCCCGAGTGCCCATATGGGGACTCCGACTGGGACGACGCTGAACACACGTTCTTCTGGTGCGATGGCCACTCGAGTAACCGAGAGAGTTTGTTCCACGAGATAGGAGTTTTCACGCCCACAACAGTGATGAATATTATGCTGGAAAACAGCTCGAAGTGGAAAACCGTTGCCCAATATGTGCAAGACGTACTACGGAGAAAGAAGGCTTTTGTGGACTCAAGACCGAATCCAGACAACAGAGACGATCAAGACGTGGGAATAAGTAACTTGGATAGCAGCTGGACATCGGTGGATGAAAACAATGAAGAAGAGGAAGAAGACGAGGAAGATGAATGAAGGCACTCCTGAACCTCCCACTGGGGGGACGTAAGGAGAAGAAGATCGGTAAATCTTGTATAAGACGGAGCAAATGCTGAGGGCGAAAAGTCAAGAGAGAAGAGGCGAAAAGCCGAAGAGAGAGAGGGGCCAACCCGAAGTAATGTGTTAAACAGTCCCGGGTTGGCCCTTGCCTCAGGAGTATCAAGGGGACCACTGGGAGTCGCCCTCCTCCTACGCCCCGAAAAAAAAAAAAAAAAAAAAAAAATTAGTAAGATGTATCTATTTTCTTTTCATAGTTATTTTATTTTACAATATTTTATTTTTACGACTGCGAGATGTAAAACAATTGTTAAATTGTACAGGGGGGGGAGGAAGAGAGGACCACCATGGTCCTACCTCTTCCCTGTTTTATTAAATTAACGCCTTCATTCATTCATTCATTCTGTCTGTCGTCACCGAGATATGTGTATGTGTGTCAGTGTGAGTAATTATAGACGATAACGTGGGCTAAGTACCATCTAAAAACTCGAAAATGGTGCCAGAATGTTCGCAATAACAAAACGCTGCAAATTATTACACAATGGTTTATTATTTTTCTAACACCTATTCTAACACACACCTTTTTCTAACACCTATTCTAACACCTATTCTATTTTCACCAACCATCCAATATGAAGGAAAAAAAAAAAAAAAAATCAAAATCACCAACTATCGATTACATTTTGATCAGCTCTAATTTGAACGGAGATTAGGCCTCTTTTGCGATTCACACTCGTGTTTTGATTTATATATATATATTTCAAAATAAACACTTAAATTTTCGTAGGAAGCGAACGGTTTGTCCTACAGAACTCCGCGTGGTCTCAAAAAATTCTAAAAATTCTATAGAATCTTAAATTGAAGGAAAAACAATACCTTTATATCGACATTTTTTGAGTTAGGGCGTTTTCAAAATTTCAAAATTGATTTTGGAACCCTTAGAAGTGACCTACCTCAACCAAAAGCTTCGGGGCACAACTAGACCCCAAATGGGGCCTACATACCAAATTTCATCAAAATCGGTCGATGCTAAGTGGCAAAAGTGCCGCGGACGGCGGACGGACGGCCAAATTTTTATTCGATTTTTGGATTCTACGTACCTTGAAACGTAAACCATCAAATTTTGAGGGGGTGTTAAAATTTTTTTTTCTTGGTCGATTCCAAAGGTTATTGAAAATAATAAACCAAAAGAAAGGATGAGTTGGTCAGAATGTTTGGATTACTTTTTAGGAGTCCAAAAGTCTCTAAAATGGAGTCCAAAAACGGGTGTTTAGTTGTTTTTTTTGTATTATTATCAAAATCGTAGTACTGTCTAAATATATGGTATATTCGAATTCTGCATAAAAAAGTTTTAGAATGTTCCAAAACGGATTTCCACAAATAAGTTTTTCAAAAAATTAACTTCCTAAAAACTTTTAGGCTAGCAATAGCTTCATTTTTTGAAAATTCGCTAAAACATCACACATATAGGTAAATCCGTTTTAAACTTCAAAGCTTTCTGAATCGAAATCCGCAAAAAAACCATAGTGTATATCTATGTGACTAAATCTTGCTTACTCAACCCAGGCCTTTTTCTCCAACCGATTTTCTTGGTTCTTTTGTTTGTTCATCTACTTAGTTGTGCACTATTCCGCTGAAATTTTGAATTTTTGCTTTGACGTTGAATTTTGATTTTGGATTTAAGTTAAAGCTTAAATAACGTGCATTTTTGAGCATACTCTTCTGAACTCTGCCCACGCCTCAATTTCCTACCGATTTGCATGGTTCTTTTCTTCCATAAATCTATCTAGTTGTGCGCTACGTCACCGGAATTTCGAAATTCGTTTTCAATGGATAGGAATATGGAGGGAGGGTTATTTTATGCAAATACGGCTCATTCGGACAATACCTACCTTGATGGCGCTACCTACTCCTCAATTCTCAACTGATTTGCTTGTTTCTATGTTTTTTTTTTTTTGTGCGACTCAAACAACATCCCAGTTGCACATTAGGTTCATCAGGCACATCCCAGTAGCTACATCACCAGAGTATCGAAATTATCATGAAGAGGAGACTGATTGGGGGGGGGTGATTACATCCAATTACCGATTTTTTCAACGCTTTTGTTCTTATCAAGACTCTATACTAGTACCATAGCTCCTGAAATTCAGGGAACAAAATCAATATACCTGTTGATTTTCATGAACTTATCATTGTGCCACCATGGTAATATCCACTATTTCTGACCCAAAATACTCACTAAATTATATTGAGTGGAACTGTTTTGTGAAGTGAAAGGTATGTAACTGTATGTCTTATATTAGTTTACGTTATATACCTAATCCGCTGTAAAATGGTGAGCAGCACTAGATCAGGGAATATGTTTTGGTTTATTATTTTCAATAATGAACCTTTGGAATCGACCAAGAAAAAAAATTTTAACGCCGCCACCAAATTTGTTGGTTTACATTTCAAGGTAGAATTCGAAAATCAAATAAAAAATTTTCCGTCCGTCCGCCGTCCGCGGTACGCGGCACTTTTCTTAGCAACCCCGGACCGATTTGGTTCAAATTTGATATATGAGCTCCATTTGGGGTCTAGTTGTGCCGCGAAGCTTTTGGTTGATGTCAGTCACTTCTAAAGGGTGAAAATTAAGGGTTGAAAATTTCAAGAGTGCCCTAGCTCGAAAACTCTCGGTATCATTTTTTCACCAATTTTAAATAGTATTGAATTTTTAAAAATTTTTGAGACCACCCGGAGCTCTGCAGGACAAACCGTTCGCTCCCTACGAGTACTTAAGGCTTTTCCTTCGATAAAACAGAATCACGAGTGTGAATTACAAAAGAGGTCTAATCTCCGTTCAGATTTTATCTGATAGCTGTTCGTTTCTTCGAGTTGTATTCAGTTTTGCTTTCTGAGCAACCAGTGGTAATAAAATTTTCATTTGAAGCTCTCTTTTTTTCAAATCGAGTGTGAAATATGTTTTCCTTTTTAATAAATTTGATTGTGAAGATGTGAAGGCAGTATGGTGTGGTAGGTAGTACCTACCAATGGTTCGTAGGTAAAAAAAAAGCTGCAAATTATTGCCCAAAGGTTTATTATTTTCTGTATTGATCACCCTTCTGTATAGATCTCTCCCTACCAACCGTAGGTACCTACTACCTACTAGGGTATTTGTGAACATTTCAAACCTTCATATCCATATGGTTGGGGTTGAAATTTCCAAAAATGCCCTAGTAGGTAGTAAGTACCTATTGTAGGTAGGGAGGGATCTATACAGATGGGTGATCTATACAGAAAATAATAAACCTTTGGAAAATAATTTGCAGCGTTTATGATTTATTTAGGTTATTACTCAACATATCATCTATTACACCAGCTAGTAACCCTGATACGAGACAACAAAATGTTGATATCATAATTTTATTTTCACCAGGTGAAATAAAAATAGCACGAGAAACCCCGGGCATAAGTGACGAGCAGTGCAACTCGAAAATGCCTCTGAGAAAAAAAGTTAACAGGAAAACGGTATCCAAAAGCAAATCATCTGAAAATGATGCCAAGAAAAAACCCAACGACCGTTTGAAGAGTATTCCTCAAAACTACAGTGAATCAGATGAGAGCAGCTCTGAGGACAAATATCTTGAAGATTATTCAACCGGAGAGTCTGATGAAATCATCTCTGAATCAGATGATTTAAGTGAGTTTTCAGAAACTATATACTCTTTTCTAATAAGAAACTCAAATAAATGGAGGAAGTGTTAGGCAGAAGAACTTCAAAAGAACGTACCGATTTGAAAGAGCTAGAGTAGGTAGGTCTTAGTTGGTTCTGTATGGGTGGAGAAGAGGGAGATTTAATTGTATGGAGAGTACTAAATAACGATGATGTCCTTCAGACGCAGTAATTCAAATCGAATGTCACGATCCCACATCGTGGTTTGATTCCTCACTTGCTCCTTGTCAATGCAGCCTGTGTAGAGCCCAGATGTCAATATCCCACATGTCAATATCACTAACAGCTAGATCCTGAGATTTTACTTGCTAACCTCTCACTAATGGTCAGAGAACATTGGCCATTAAGCAAAATCGAGTTCAAAAAATGATTCCTCCCATTTTTCACCCCTCAGAAATGACTGTCATCAACTAAATGCTTCCTTATACCCCGTATACCGAATTTCATCTGAATTGGTCCACGGTAACTAAGGAAAGTGCCGGGTACGGGCAGGACGTTTCCAAAGGTTCATTATTGAAAATAATAAACCAAAATTGTTGGTCATTAAAAAACGCAATTCGTCATTAATTTATTAAACACGAAAAGGCCAGTTGGCGTTTTTGGTTCCAACTAGCGGTTTTCTTTTCACAACCCAATTTTAGGAAAATTTGTCAATTGAGAAATTCGTGATATGAGACAAAGTTTGAAATTGGTCTTTGGTTTGAAAATTGATGTTTAGAAAAATATAAAATAGTTTGAAATAATGATTTATCGAATATAAAGCCAGTTGGCATTAGTAGGGTCCAAGTTAGTAGTAACCTGTTTTGGGTTTCAACTTGTAACGTGCCATGTTACGCAACCTTCTTGACCTCGCGAATTTAGCACGTTGAAGAAAAGATACAATTGATGGAGGAACCGCATGGATAGAAAACTTTATATAATGGTGTTTAATACTCTGCAGAACCACACACATTGCTCACACAGTGAGGGAGTCCGTGAGTGGTCACTGTTGTGTCAGTGCGACTGGCTATTTTGGTTTACCATTTTCAATAATGAACCTTTGGAACCGACCAAGAAAATTTTTTTAACGGTATGTTTCCTAAACGCTTTCTTTAACGCTATGTTTTTTAAAGGAATGTAGAATCCAAAAATCGAATACAAATATAGCCGTCCGCACTTTCCTTAGTTACCATGGACCGATCTGATGAAATTTGGTATAAGGGCTCCATTTGGGGTCTAGTTGTGACCCGAAGCTTTTGGTTGGTGTCAGTAACTTCTAAGGGGTGTAAATTAAGGGTTGAAATTTGCAAGAGTGCCCTAACTCGAAAACTCTAGAAATAAAGGTAATGTTTTTTCACCAAAATAAGATATTATTGAATTTTTAGAGACCACGCGGAGCTCTGTAGGACCAACCGTTCGCTCCCTATAAAAAATTAAGGGTTATTCTTACGATAAATCAGAAACATGAGTATGGATCGCAAAATAGGCTTAATCTCCGTTCAAATTTTAGCTAACCAAAATGCGATCGTTGTTCGTTTCTTCGAGTTGAACTCAGTTTTGCGTCCTTAGCAACCTGTAATCAAATTTCCTAATGAAGGCAACCAGTACTCCCTATTTCAGGTAGTGGTGATGTCAAAGGCGAGTGATCTGCACATAAAATAATAAACCTTTGTGTAATAATTTGCGGCGTTTTTAAGATAACGAATTATGGTAAGGAACTCTACAGGGTGTCCGAGAAAGATACGGCCAAACTTCTGGGGTCGTTTTACAAGTAATTTGGAACAAAAAGTGTCTCCAAAAAATTGTTTGTCCATTAGGCACTGTACAAGGGACTGTAATTTATTGTGCTTGCAACTTTTAAAAAACCAAAAATCCAAGTGAATGTATAATTTTTCTACATCTGAAATAATCAATAACAAATATTAAAACGATCACTGGAGTACCAACACAACACCAATCATAATGTAGGGATATTATATACTATTCCAAAGGAGATATGGGCTAGTAAATAGAAAATGTCGAAAACCACCACCGATAATCCATTTTTGGCTCACTCATTGGACATTTGGTTTTTTTTCATGGCAAATAAAATTACCTGAATACATTATTAGTGGTGCATCATAAGCTTCATCCTTTTGTTCATTTCAAATCCGATGATTTTCTCCGGTACTGTAACGTTCTCTCATATTGCTGATCATGAACGTAAGATTAGATATGTTAGAAAATCTCGTAAGGATGAATTCCGTTATAATGAACAAATCTCCTTATAATGAATATAAAAATTACCTGAATACATTTTCATTTGGACATCATTAGTTTAGTCTCTTTGCCCATTTCAAATCAGGAAATTTCCTCCAAGTACTATAGGCTTACATGGACATGTGTATGTACCGAAGTGGGTATAGATACATTTGGAAATTCCGTTACAATGAATCAAGCAGTAGGAGGACTTGTAAACATCGATGAGAGTATGGCAGAACAACTTGGAAGACTATCAAGGGTGACATGATGTGTGATCGAATGGCTACCTTAAGGTCTCTTCTCAAGAGTCATCAATCTACATCAATGATAACGGTCGGCACAATTCTATAAGGCCAAGATGATCGGGAATTGGGTTAAACATCTCTCCTCTCCACTTTGTCAAGCTTTCTTTAATTTACAACCATCCTCGGGGCCACATAACGATCGTACGATCGTGAATTGCACTCAGCGTCAACCAATCTTTGAACCTCTGAATTATCATTTCACAAACTTAGTAGTAAAACTAATTTTAAAAACTTTTTATACGCAGCTAGTTGGCTGCACCGTTTGTATCTCTTTTTTCGAAATGATCTGCAAGTTTCAAATTGAAATAGAGTTGTTTGAATGTTTTACGTCAGCCTTCATTGTTACAAGGTTTTCCTCATTGACTTCAGTTGAATCGATAAAACGCCAGTTTTCAAGCTTATTTTTCATAAAAAAAGAATTGTTTTTATTTTCAGGTCAAGAATTTTCTGACGAAGAAAAGCTGATGAATTTCTACGAGAATAAACTTCGTGAGCACTGTATTGTTGGAAACATTGGGTCCTGCAGCTCACGTAATAATGAATAATTAATTGTTATCCTACAAGTTGTAAATCAGGCAGAGAGAAAGTTGAATTTTCCACTGTAGCGAAAAAGGAGAAAAATAACTAACTTGTTTTGTAATTACAACTTGAATAAGAGGGATTGAGAACTCGACTTGAAGGACTTCTATCAAATCAGTGTTTGTTTAACTGGGTAACTGACAAAACTGGTGGCAAATCATGTGAGACGCGGCGAAAGTCTTTTGGTGACGACTGCTCCGATTTTTATGATTGGATAAAGTTGGTAGTACATACTTCAACTCATCTAAAATGTGAAAAAGAAGTGCTGCAACAACATACATCGACTTTTAACACTAATTGGACCATGGGGACACTAGTGTCACCGAAAATTGCAATTTGAAAATTAATAAACAAAGCTGATTTTTTGTAAGTTATTAAAAATCAAAAAATGATTTTGAGACATCCAATAGCCCACACAAAATCTGTTGTCCATTAAATTTAAAATTGCAACTTAATTTTGGTAACTTCGATGACACTTTGGGATATCTGTGAGGTCCTGAGATGTTTTTGGTGTTACTAGTGATACCATGGTCCAATTAAGGTTGTTAAATCAACCCCTTAACTTAGATTTAATAAATTATCATCTGACAAACAACTTTCTTCACGTTTTTGGCTACATGAGAGCGCACAGAAGTGGCGCCAAATACAGCGCAGCACTGACTTATTCTTTTAGTGTGCGGTTTGATAGGAGTTCCATGAATAAAGATAAGAATTAGAAATCTCAGCAGGAGTACAACAGAGCGTCACCACCCGCGCATTGCTCGGGACTTACCTACGATTATGTTGGCGGTCCTTTCAATGTGGCACTTCCTTTTACCACTATCGTTTCTCCGATTGTAAGGCGCAACTACTAGTTTTATTCTTTGGTAATTTCTTCAATGTTTCCTCAATTTCTCAATGTTTCTCAATGTTGTTGTCTCAACATGTTACTCAATATTGTTTCAATTTATCAATATTTCTTCAATGTGTATTTTATGGTTTGTCTTCTCCGCCTATGCGGAGAGTAAAAAATAAATGTCTTCTATGTAGGTAATTTATAAGTAATTCTGTCTGCATTTCATCACCGCTTTACGTTTAGGCCTTTCTAAGCAACTTTGGTTCCTTGTCTGACTGCCATGAAATCGTTACAACGGGCAAAACTATAGGAAGTTATTGTTCAATTTCGATGACATTTTCAGGGATTGTGTGAGTGGGGGTGAAGATTGTTCCCCATGAAAATCATTATCCACGGATCTATTCTAGCCAATGCGCATGCGCAAACGTATAGTCCTTCTAAGAGCAGTAACTCCTACTTGTTCCTCCCGATTTTTTTTTATTTTTTATATTAGCTACAGATGCACAAGATTGTGTTACGGATACGAGGAAGCTATATGCGACACCCACTTGGCAGCCAATTTTTATTATTTTCATTATTTTTTATTTATTATGGATTATCATGAACTTCTGGAATTGAGCCAGATGAAAAAATTTTCAACTCCCCCCACACTTGATGGTTTACGTTTCAAGGAAGGTATGTAAAATCCAAAAATCGAGTATACCATTGTCCTCCCATGGACCGATTTTGATGAAATTGGGTACCTATATCGGCTCCACTATCGGTCTAGGTGTGGAAAGGTTTTAGTTTTTGTTAGTCACTTCTAGGGGGTAAAAAGTAGGAGAAAACGTTTTCAGAAAGCCCTGGCTCAAAAATTACGGTGTTGTTTTTTAACCAGATTAAAATATTGATGATTCTAAAGAATTTAATGACTCCACTCTGTAGGCCCAACCGTTCGCTAATGAGGATAAATGATTACCTTATAAATTAATGTCCCTGACATTTTTCATCAATTTAAGATAGTGTTTAATTTTGGTTTATTATTTTCAATAATAAGCCTTTGGAATCGAGCAAGAAAAAAAAAATTTTAACCCCCCCTCAAAATTTGATGTTTTACGTTTCAAGGTACGTAGAATCCGAAAATCGAATAAAAAAATTTCCGTCCGTCCGCCGTACGCCGTACGCGGCACTTTTCTTAGCAACACTGGACCGATTTGGTTCAAATTTGGTATAAGGGCTCCATTTGGGGTCTAGTTGTGCCGCGAAGCTTTTGGTTGATGTAGGTCACTTCTAAGGGGTGAAAATTAAGGGTTGAAATTTTCAAGAGTGCCCTAGCTCGAAAACTCTCGAAATAAAGGTATCGTTTTTTCACCAATTTTAAATAGTACAGAATTTTAAAAAATTTTTGAGACCACCAGGAGCTCTGTAGGACAAACCGTTCGGTCCCTACGAGTACTTGAAGGTTTTCCTTCGATAAAACAGAATCATGAGTGTGAATCGCAAAAGAGGTCTAATCGCCGTTCAAATTTTATCTGACTAAAATGCGATCGCTGTTCATTTCTTCGAGTTGTATTCAGTTTTGCCTTCTGCGTAACCAGTAATCAAATTTCCATATCAAGCTTTCTATTTTTCGAATCGAGTGTGAAGCGTTTAGTTCTTTCTAATAAACTTGATTGTGAAGGTGTGAAGCCAGTATGGTGTGGTAGGTAGTACCTAGCTGGTAGGTAACAAAAAGTTGGTAGGTAAAAAAAATATTGGTGGGTAAAAAACGCTGTAAATCATTGCTCAAAGGCTTCTTCACTCTTCAGATCACTGATCAGCTGAGTGAGCTCCGATGCCATTTTCAATCCTATTGAATGGAAGTGCTCTTCCAGGCGTCTCCAGCATTCGAGGAGATCTTCTTCACTCTTCAGATCACTGATCAGCTGAGTGAGCTCCAAAACCATTTTTACTCCTATTGAATGGAAGTGCTCTTCCAGGCGTCTCCAGCATTCGAGGAGATCTTCTTCACTCTTCAGATCACTGATCAGCTGAGTGAGCTCCGAAGCCATTTTCAATCCTATTGAACGCAGGAAGCTGAAATTTGAGAGGGAAGGTCAAGGGAGAATACAGATTTTGGTAGGTGCTATTGATGGAGAACCAGTGATCTATACAGAAGGGTGATCTATACAGAAAATAATAAACCTTTGAGCAATGATTTGCAGCGTTTTTCGGTAGGTCATCGCAAAAACACATTCTGTGTTAATAATAAACCGTTAATAATTCGCAGCGTTTTTAGATTGGTGGTCGGTTTTCCCCAAAAAATCCCTTCATGAGTTACAAAATATACTCGTTCTCACATAATACTTTGTTCATCAGTCTCTTATTGTCTGTTAATTTTCTTAATTAAGTTATTCTGCAGAAATAACTGAATAAATGATTATAAGTATATATTTTCTACTCCAGATAGCGGTCAGGATGATGACCTCCAAGAAGATTATAAAGAAGTCTTCAACGAGCCTTGGGCGAAAAAAGTGATCAAGTCAAATAATAGTCACACAACTTCCGAGTCAGGTTCAGTGAGAGAAAATATTAGAAGTACGAAACCCGCCCGTACACTTATCGATCACAACCAGAAATTAATATCTGCCAGAAGATCATCAAAAAATAAAGGAAAACAGGGAATATCAACATTGGTCAACTCAAATACAGAAAAGCTCGAGGAAAGACCAATCGAGGAAAGATATAATTTGAACCCAAGTGATATATTCAGAGGTCCTTCGAGCTCGAATGTGTCAACTTCAAAAGTGGATCATAATCAAGGGAGGTATTTTGGGACTACAACCAAACTAGAAGAAATCAATCGTCAATATGATGCGAATAAAAAAGTGGTCGATTACTTGAATCAAATAGGAGATTCGGTGGGTACCTTAATTGATAATCTTTCAAAATATAGGTAAGTAAGATAGGTAGTAAGATGACTGAAAATACCACGACTGTCTGCCTGTGGTCAGTATCTCGTCCACACTATAATCCTTGTCCGATTTTGAGTAACTTTTCAGGATGGGTGTAATTAGCCTCGAGACGGTTCCCAATGAAATTTATCAATTATGTTTCAAAGTTGAAGACTTGGAAAGTCAGCTCCATTATGAATTTTGCTAAGAAACGGATTGTTGTTGGTTTTTTCAATAAAGAACCTTTGGAATAGTGAAAGAAGTTTTTTAACTCCCCTCCCTCATGGTACGTGGGGGTTTACGTAGAATCCTAAACTCGAATAAACATTTTTTCGTCCATCCGCTAAACTCCGCACTTTCCTAAATTACCATGGACCTATTTAGTGGAAATTCGGTATACGGGCTCTATTAGGAGTAAAGTTGTGCCTCGAAGGTTTTGGTTTTGTCAGTCACTTCACTGGGTTAAAAAAACTAGGATTGAAACTTTCAAAACTCTCAAAATTATTAAAAAAATTTTTAGCTCAAAAATGTTTGATATATAATAAAAGTCATGATTTTCCATCAATCTAAAATAGTGTTGAATTTTTAGAATCGGATTAGACCATTCAGAGCTCTGTAGGACCAACCGATCAATCCCTTTAAGGACTTAAAATTGGGACAAACAATATTGCAGAAACAAGAGTGTGAAAAAAATGTTCTGCTTTTATTGGACGCGCAAGCCAATTGGTAATTTGCGCAAACTTAGTTGAAATTTTAAATATTACATATCATATGGCAAAATATGAGTTGGTGTTATTTTTAAATTTCTTGAAATGAAGATTGTTGCTTCAGGATAAAGAACAGATCATTGATGTGTTTTGATGTTTCTAAAAAGGTTCGAGGTGATGATGTAAGGACAATATTCGAGAATGAGCTAATCCAAATGAAGGAGAGAGAAATTTTTCGTGACTCGTCTGCTAAAAATCAGAAATCAGCTAAAGAGAATTTCATTAGCAGAGGAGTCACGAACAAATTTCTCTCCTTGATATAATCACCTCTGCACCATCGGCAAAAATCAAAAATCAGTCAAATTGAAATCGTTTGCCATTGTTGACATACTGACGATTTGATCGTGGTCTGATAATAAGAACGAATCACAAATGAATCAGATTGTGAATCGCAAATAGAAATTCACTGATTGAAGCAGACCAAACTCCGTTCAATGTTCATCTGTTCGAAAATATGCGATTCCTGTCTTGGATAGAGTTTCATGTCAGTCAGTTCTGCTTCTTTAGCAGCGAGGACCTAATTTCGTTGTGAATATTAGGGCGCCCACAACTCCTAGTTAATGATGTACTTACTACTTATGTACTTACTTACTGATGTACTTGTTAATGAGGTCTTGGTTTCCTGTCAGAATAATCTTTACAGTGAACGCTGAGCGAACATTAATTGGTAGATACTGATAATGGAAATAATGGGCTAGTGATATAATATATACAGAAATAATAAACCGATGTGTAATAATTAGCAGCGTTTCAAGTTTTAGTTCAGGATCGCGAGAAGAAAAAAACTCGAGACCAATATCAAATTTTTGACGAAATATGTTTTCCCCAATTGGATTCCTATCCAGCTGCTCAACATCCAGGGAATTCAATTGAAAGAGCTCAGTAAATTGGTATGTTTTGGCCTATTACAATAATTTATTGCGGGCAGGGTGACAGAAAAAAACGGAACTAAAATTGTTCTGGAAGTGTGGTTTCAGTAAAACGTGACATACGAGTTACAAGTTTGATAAAGGGCGACTTTGTCCCACCTCCCGCAAAAGTGAAAACAGAGTGCTGGTGTACTCGGAAGCAATAAATAAAAATATTGTCATGGCCGGTTGGTGATAAATCAGTTCGTTTTTGAAACGAAATGAATAGCAAGAGAATCCAATTATTCCTATTCAGATAACTAATTTATTTTTATTTTGGAATTACGAAAAAAGTGTTTACGAGGCTTCAACCGATTAAAGATTACTTTTACGAATACAAAAGTAATCGTCAAAGTCAATCGTTAATCACGATTACTTTTGAAGTACCACTCATTATTATTCGTGATTCACAAATACTTTTTTACGATTAGTTTCAAAGTAATTGTGATTAACGATTACATTTTTTGCGAATATAGACTCAATTAAGAATAACAGGGCTAAGAAAATAGAGAATGGGATAACTCTGGAATGTAAATTTTCTAGTCGTTCCATTTGCAAACTTCGAAAAATCATGAAATTTTTTTTGATACCTATACTTAATACAAAGGGGAAATAATTAGCAACAAATATGTCTTCATTTCTATCATTTCAAGGGGTGAAATTTTCAAAATGTCCTAGCTCAAAAACTTTAAATTTAAAGGATTAAAATTTAAAAACTTTAAATTTAAAAACTTGATGTTTTTTAATCAATTTAAAATAGTATTGAATTTTTAGGATCGAATGAGACCACCCAGAGCTCTGTAGGACCAATCGTTTGCTCCCAACAAGAACATAATAACATAAGAGTTGGTCTTACGATATATAAAAGAAACATGAGTGTGAATTGGAATTGCCCATCTTCGTTCAAATGACCGAAATGGGTTCGTTGTTCGTTTCTTCGTTGTACCTACTCAGTTTTGCGTCCTTGGGAACCAGTAATCAAATTTTCTAGTTTTCTAATGAAGTCACCCACAACTCAAATTGAGTATGAAGCGTTTTCTTCAAAATAAACTTGATTGTGAAGCGAAAATATGGTAGGTAGATAGTGACAATGGCAAAGCTGTGTTCTTTGCACGCTACTGATCTATACCGAAAAATAATAAACCTTTGTGTAATAATTTTCAGTGTTTTTCAAACACAACCTTCATATTTATATTATATCGAAAGAATATCATCTTTCACCCTCTATTTGGTACGGAAAACAATTTTTAGCCATCGAAGGTCTTTCACACCCTAATTCCACAGGTAATAGACTTTGAGAAAAAACACATTACATCCCTTTCTGAGTTATTTTGCAAAAATGACTATTTTTCACTCCCGCCTCACTGTGTGGCGTCAGGCGGACAGCGAACGGCGTACGGGGGACAGATGACAAAATTTTTATGCAATTTTTTTTTTATTCTACGTACTTCGAAACGTGAACCAACCAATTTTGATGAGCAGAAGGGGGGGGAGGTTAAACATTTTCTTTTTTCGGTCGATTCCTAAGGTTTTCATTATTGAAAATAATAAACAAAAATTCAGAAAAAATTTCACGGATCTAGGATCTACCTTTTTAGGACGTCCCACAATAAGACTTAGGCGTCCTTATGCGATTAATCTGGGGTGATGTTGGACAACACTCAACAGAAAAAACTAGACATCCGTTTTAGACCATTCTGAATCCGAATCCGCGAAAAGAACCGTAGGTGAATCTGTTTGTGAGGGTAGGTGTAGGTGTGTGTGTATGTGACAAAAACTTGTGTACTCTGCCAAGGCATTAGTTTTCAACCGATTTTCGTAGTTCTTTTTGTTCGACGCGGATAACTAACTAGTTGCGCCGGATTTTCCAATTTTGCCTTTTCGGGCATAATCTTGAAAACTCTACCCAGGCCTCAATTTCCAACCGATTTGCGTGTTTCTTTTTTGTACGACTCGCACACTATTTCACCAGAGTATCAAAGTTGGCATGGGGAGGCGCGAGAGGAGATAATATTTACAAAATATCCAATTTTTCAATATTCCGGTTCCTTCATTGCCTCAAAATTTTTAGAAAGGCTTTTTTCGAAAAAAATATCTACTCTATGAGTTTGGGTTGACGAGAAGAGTTTTTTTGTTGCGGTTTTTTTACAAATATTTAACCTAGAGTTTGATTGTATAATTTTAATTAATATTAAATTTTTTCTAACCATAGCTTTGAAGATTTCTTTGAAAATTCGCTCATCAACTCATGCTGCATGTATGGACTTTTAAAGTTCGAAATTGTATTCGAAAAAGTATTAAATACTTTTTCACAAATTTTGTGAATCGATTAACGCCCTTTTCTAGTACGAGTATAAGCCTAACTTGATGGTCATTGTTGGAAAATGATATGATCCAAAATTGAAATCTCCTTCATCCTCTAGTCGGAATATCCTGTCGCCCTAATGATAATTGGGATTCCTGTTGGAATATCCTGTCGCCCTAATGATAATTGGGATTCCTGATTAATTGAACAGGGAGCGATGAAACCTAAGATTGAGCAGGTGGGCGATGAATGTGATGAGTGGCGACTCTAATTATTGATTATGTAAACTTCTCGCGTTTCGTAACATGATTATGCTTAGTAACGTTATTTTTAATCCGTAATAATCGAATTTTATCGCGGTTTTCCAAGTTGATAATTGTTGATGAAGGCAAGGTTGATCAAACACAAAGAAGAAATACAGACAAAATAACATTGTTTTCACTCTTCAAGGTTGAAAAAAAAGTTCTCTGAACTCGAAATTTCCATTCGCATTTTACGTTTCAGACCTTCTTGGGCATTTTTGGTTCCGTGTTTGCCTGTCTATGAAGAAATCCTTGTGAAGGGCAAAACTATACGAACTTATTATCCGAATTTGGTGACATTTTTAGGAATTGTGCGCGCCGGAGTTTAGATGGTCCCTTATGGAAATCATGGCCCCCGGATTGATATTAGCCTCTACGCATGCGCAAACGGATAATCCTTCTAAGAGTGGTTAATTCAACATTTTCCTCCCGAAATCGATTAAATTTTCAGAGATTGTGCGGGTTGACCTGGGGTTTAGTTGTGCCCCGAATCTTTTGGTTAAAGTCACTCACTTTTAAGGGGTGAACAATAGCGGTTGAAATTTTCAATACGCCCTATCTCAAAAACAATATAAAGGTATTGTTCTTTCATCAATTAAAAAAAGTATTGCATTTTTTGACCACCTAGTGCTCTGTAGGACCAATCGTTCGCTCCCTACGAGAACCAACCAGTAATCACATTTCCCATTGAAGGCACCTTGCTCCTTATTTATTCAAATTAAACTTGATTGTGGAGGGAAAACCCCAATTTTTTCTCAAAAATTTCAAAACTTCTTGCCTAATAAATTAATTGAATAAGTTGGTGCTCCAAGAATACTGTATTACAGAAATAACGCAATAACAGCGTCTAAAATGGTGGAAAAAAATCGAGGATTAGCAGGGAAAATTGTGGAAAATTATTCAACGCGTAAATTGTATTGTAAATAATGAATCAGACAGCCATTTATTTTAATTTATTAACTTATTTGGTCTCAAGTATGATTTATAGCATCGTAAAAGATTTCGCAGTTTTTTATTGCCTGAAATATTCGAATTCTTATTAGGTACCTGTCCTACATACGTAAAAAAAACTGATACCATCTGTTGCTAGTCACTTGTCACTCGTTTTGTTAATTTCATTATTGATGTTCATTATAGATTGTTGTTGTTTTGATTATTTTACTAATTTATTTGGCGTAATTGTTAAAGAATATTTGATGATAAATTGCGATAAAATAAAGAAATACTTACCTACTTAAATAGAATAAAATATTAAATTTATTATAAAAATGTGAATTCGGCGAACTTATCGGACGATCATGTCTGACCACGATTATAACATGGCTCTTTGCAGTCAACTGAGTTGTAATTAATTGAGTACCTAATAAAGCATGTTTTATCTATCTCTCTATCTATCTACCTATGTTTGGAAATCGTACTCTGCTAATTGCATTACCAAACGTATATTTTTTGTAGGGTCTCGTTGATATGAAAATGAATATCAGAAAACGCATGGAAACCAAAGAAATTTCATATGCAGCCAGGGTTGAAGAAATTCATAGTTCATCTAAATCCCACATATTAAAAAACTACTTGTCATCTTTCCCGAGCAAGACTCAGAGGGGAAAGGGAAGAAAGAATTATATGAAGAAAAAGAATACTTCAAGAAATACAACAAGTACTTCAGAAAGTGAGCATAGTGAGGGAGACAAGACGAAAGAGGAAATAGTAGATAAAATTCTAACCACTTCTTTGAAAGCGAATACGGAGGAAAATTTGGCCAACTTGGTAGAATTGTGGAAAAACTCACGTCAAACAAGTGCCTAAATAAAATTGGTAAAGAATATTTGTTGTCCATTTTGCCTCCGAGTCTACCAAAGTAGCGGAAGCATTGTTTTCACTTTTCAAGGTTGAAAAAAAATCAAAATCTTCACAAAAAATTGAAATTTTCACTCGCATTTTGTGTTTTAGACTTTCTTGAACAATTTTGGTTTCGTGTCTGTGTGTCTGTCATGAAATACTTGTAACGAGCATAACTATACGAAGTTATTGTCCGATTTCGATGAGATGTTCAGGTTGGCGTGTAGATGGTTCCCTATGAAAATGAATGCTCCCAGACTGATAGTACCCACTGCGGGGACTTGAAAAGTTACAAAATAAGAATGACTAAGAACCTAGAGAAACTGGATTCAAATAATTTGGGAGTGGATGATTTGCGATAAGATATAGTCATAAGATATAGTTCAAGGAGTAAACTGCTTAGCAAAGAGAGGGAAAATAAGATAGGTTTAAGCCGTGGTTTGATTTCAAGTATCAAAAGTTAAGAGATAAAACTTTAGGATTATTGAATCTGTTCCGAAAAACGCTTTCAGATTGAGTAAAAAGTGATTATTTATGTAATAGTGCTCGATATCAATTTTTGTGTAAAGAAAACATATTGTTTAGTAATGCATGCATCCCAGGGGACGTCCCATTGGATAAGCATTAGATCAGTTAAACCAGTTGGTAAGCGATAAAACTGTTTCACTCGATGTAATTTATTTATTACTTTAGGCAAGAAATACTGACCCACCCCCCCCACAATTATCCACCATAACATTTCTAGCGGCATGGGAGCCTCGAATCTGAAGAGCATTTTAAAATCCATGATCTACGATACCCAACATGCGAATTCGAGTTCACCCCCCCCCCCTCCACCAATGGTGCCAGTCTGGCACCAAAGCGGAAATACGTTGTAACATTGAATTTTCATCTATTAGTTTTAGTAGGCGGTCCATCGAGGTTCACATCCGTATTCAAGGTGAAACACAAAAAAAAAAAAAAAAACCACGATTTATGCGGTTTATGGTGCCCTAGCACCATAAAACTAATGGTGGCACCACTATTAGTTCCATGGTGGTACAGAGAATAATTCATGAAAATCCTGGGGTATAATGAGAATTTTTCCTCAATTTCAAAGGTTGGGTACAATTAGTAAGCAGTAAAGGAACCGAAATATTGAAAAATCGGATATTTTGTGAATATTATACCCCCCACCCATCCCCTCCCCTTGCAAATTTTGGTACTCTGGTAAAATCATGTACTACTCGGAAGTTATTTGAGTCAAACAAAAAAAGAAACACTGAAATCGGTTGGAAATTGAGGCCTGGGCAGATTTTACAAGATTACCCCCGCAAACGCACGTTTTTTAAGCATTAACCCCCCCTTTCCCCTCCTTAAAAAGCAAAATTCAAAACTCCGACGCCGTAGTGCACAACCAGATAGTTTTTCGCGTCGAAGAAGAAAAGAACCACGAAAATCGGTTGAGAACTAAGGCCTGGGCAGACGACACAAGATTATGCCCAAAAACGCACGTTTTTTGAGCATTAACCCCCCCTTTCCCCCCCTTAAAAGGCAAAATTCGAAATTCCGGCGACGTAGTGCACAACTAGATAGTTTTCCGCGTCGAACAAAAAAAGAACCAGGAAAATCGGTTGAGAACTAAGGCCTGTGCAGACGACACAAGATTTTGTCACACACACACACACACACACACACACACATACACACACACACACACACACACACACAGACATACACCTATGGTTTTTTTCGCGGATTTGGATTCAGAATGGTCTAAAACGGATTACTGTGTGGTTATTTTTTGTTTCTGTTGAGTGTTGTCCAACTTCACCCCAGATCGATCGCATAAGGACGCCCAAGTCTTACTGTGGGACGTCCTAAAAAGACGCTGTGCAGTGGAACTTAGAAAAACCATCAATTTAGAAAAATCGAAGATTATGGTTTTTAGAAATGGGGAGGAAAACGTACGAAAAGGGAAAGGTGGGAATTAAATGGGAGAGTAATAAAAGTTGTAGGTAATTGGGTTATTTTCCTAGAAAGGGACAATCGGTATCCCAAGATTTCAGAAAACCTCAAGTTCGACTCAAGTTCTGCCAAAAATCAACCTCTCACCATACTGATTGAATTTCGACGAACACGTTCTGGTGCTGTTCTGCTGAAATGTAACCATATCGCTGGAACCAGCTAGGTAGAAACAAGAACTAGAGACCAAAAAGAAAAAATAATTTAAATTTCCTACCGTTTCACAGAGGGCAGATGAAAGACAGACGGTGACTGTGACACAACGTTTTTGCAACTGAAACCACTTGTGCACGCCTCCACATAGAAGAAATACATTTTCGCCGCTTTCTTTGATAACCTAACGACTAACCTCACCTCTTACAGTGGTAGTAAAACCGCGGGAAACGATAAAAAGCCGCCAAAATACGAAAACACAAAAAAAAAGGCAGATTAAAGACAGAAACCTCCGGACAAGCACATTTTATCCTCCTGCTCGCTTTATTTGCTTCTGAAAAAATCTGCAAACCCATTTTTTTCATGCCTAGGTATATGCAATAAAGAGTCACTACAAATTCAGGCCACTTCTTTCATAGGTGATTCACAGTGTTCAAGCAAAGTTGACTACCTACTGGTCCGGACATGGCAGATTACTGGACATTTAGCAGTTTAAACTTAAATTTCTATATTTTAGCGTGAATAAATGCATATTTTATTGATTGCCCGAAGTAGAACAAAGTTGATAGTTTATGGAGAATTTTTTTTAAACGCCTAAATCATAAATGGGCATTCGGAATCTCCTCTGGACAACGATTGGCCCTTTCTGGGAAAATGACCCAATTATACTTACCTTGGCTTGACTCTCACCCCCGAGCTGAGCTTGGGGAGACACTTAGCAACCAAATTGTCAAAGGCGAAGTTACGTTTGAATACTGTGTGGGCGAGGTTTATGGGAAACAAAGACGTTCCTTCGGAGGCAAAATTCACTGTTTTTTGGGCTGAGAGTAGGAGCAGTATGTGTTATGCGGGGCAGGTTTGGGATTATGTAGAGCACACTCAGGTGGAAATGCTTCTGAAGTTTTTTGCTAAGATACTATTTTCTCTACCAATGAATACACCTGACTATGTGATCTATTTGGAGAGTGGCGTTGAACAAATGTTATTCTTCACCCTAAGCCTCAGTGTACACTACGTTGTAGAAGTTTTAGAAAGTCCGCAAATGAGATTGGCCAAAGTTTTAGCTCGGGAGGTGATTAGGAAAAAGGTTTCGTGGATGGACTGAACTTGCCAGTAAATACGGAAATCACATTGTACATCAATCCTGATGAGCCCAAAAGCATAACGGAGCAAATGAACGTGTTAGTTGATCGCGTTAAACATGACTTCATTACTGAATGTAAAGCAAAAGCCCGTTTGGCACAGTTCCATTTAAACTATCAACATTTGGGTCCTCCAACATATTTTAAGGAAAAGAAAAACATAAATCAGCTCCTGATTAGGAATATTTGCATAGCACAGTGTGAATTGTTAAACTTGAATCTCAAGCCGTGGGTTGGGGATCGAATTTTCACCTGTTCATTGTGTAATAGTGGAGAGGATGAAACGGTTTTCCATTTTTTTGGCACATTGTCATATTTTGAGAAGTAGGTATCCGGCAAAACCAATTCGGAGCCCTGTATCTGACTAATGAGAAAGCTCTGGAGAATTTGAACGGAAAAACTCGGCGCTTTGCGCCTCGGCGGGGGGCTCCGCCCCCCTGCACCCCCCGGTTTATTTCTTTTTCCATACTCTGTATGAAATCATAGGAACACAGAATGTGTTTTTGCGATGCTAGTCATCCGTTAAATAAAAAACGACAATAACAAATGTGGAGTCTTTGGCAATAGTAAAATAAGTAATTGTTAGACATTTAATTTGGTCTAAAACCCTATAAATGTTATATAAATAAATATGTAACTACAAGAAAAATACTTTATAAATTGAGAGCTTTCCAACGAATGGTGAACAATTTCTGTGCAATGAACACTGCGGGAGTTCTATTTCCTTACCAACGGCTTGGTTGCACGTGAAAATCATTATAAAAGGCGCGTAACGGTTTATTCTGTCGCTTTTTCGTGACGATTTTTTTTCGGTAGGTCATCGCAAAAACATTTAATTTGGTCTAAAACCCTATAAATGTTATATAAATAAATATGTAACTACAAGAAAAATACTTTATAAATTGAGAGCTTTCCAACGAATGGTGAACAATTTCTGTGCAATGAACACTGCGGGAGTTCTATTTCCTTACCAACGGCTTGGTTGCACGTGAAAATCATTATAAAAGGCGCGTAACGGTTTTTTCTGTCGCTTTTTCGTGACGATTTTTTTTCGGTATGTCATCGCAAAAACACATTCTGTGTTAAAACTGGTCAGCACTTGGGTGGTACATATTAAAAGCGACAAGTTATAGGAAGTGTTTGGTTGATGAGTTGACCAATTCAATAACAAAAGGACAAAATCACGAAAAAATCTTAAAATTAAAAAAAACTTGGAAAAGAAAGGGGTTGAAAAAATTGCCAAGAGACATTTTTTGTTACAAGTTAGTTGTAGAATCGAAAGTATGGCAGACCTGTTTGGCTTACACCCTGTATAATCGAAATAACAAAACTCTCCACCTTGAGATTGAATAAGAAACAACAAGTAAGCTCCAATCAGCCCTACTGAAGCACAATCCTGGGGCATAGCAAGCCGAGTGGACCTTGGTAGAACACTACCTCACATTTTTATTACCAAGGCTCCATTGAAGCCACAGCAGAGTCTGCTTGCTGCTTAGTTCTTACTGCCGAAGCAAACTTACGGGTCAGAGTTGTTAGAAAAGGAATTTCAATTACCTTATTCTTTCCAATTACTTTAGTAAGAGTTGCCCTTCGTCTAACGGGGATGGTTTTTTTTTTTCAATTTCTAATTCCAATTACATGTAATGGTAATGGTTTTTTCAATTACTTACCATGGATGAAAGAGTGGCCTATTGATATGAGACGAGGACGGAGGGACACTCCCGTATTGTTGGATGGAAGGAGTAGAAAAAAAAACAGACCAATGCGGAAGAGAAGAGGAAATAGAAAAAGTAGAAAAAAGATAGTAAGAATATCAGAAAAAGAGGGGAAAAGGTTTGTTTTTTAAGTAATTTTTCATTAATCTATACCTGCTTACTTTACAGTAAAGTATAAGAGAACGGTTGTTATCGAACAGCAGTTCAATTGGCCACAACGACTTCTGCTCAACTTTCATTCCCACTGTTGGAAAATATTTTTTTAAATCCTCCCTCCCTTCCTCCACCACTATTTACATCATCACCCACCACACTTCTGTGCTTCGAATTTATTCATCATCACTGCAAACAATTTTGTTGTCGTGTCGTAACATTTTGAACTGAAAACTTCAGCCCCTCACGATTTGGAGGAATGATGGAAAAATTTGTTGAGCTTCCACTCCGAAAAAGTAGTCTCAAGTTGTCCTTGGAGGCAATGAATGATTCTACCACCTTGTAATTAATGAGGGCTCTTCTGTTTGGGCCACCGGTATGGTGAAAACATTAGTCTCACACTGAAAGACGGGACGGAGAGTAATGTTCACAATAGATGATCTTAATTCGTCATCGATAATAAGTAATCAGACAAGTCCACAATAATTGTGTTATAGTCAATTATTGACTATATTATGATTTTTTACTTTACTTTATTTAGGTGCATTCACCCTTTTCTGGTCATAGGTGCCAAGTGAAAAGCTAGATATTACTAAACTATCACTGAACTACTACCAAGTGAAAAGCTAGATATTACTAAACTATCACTGAACTATTATTTACATTTCATATTAAGTACACAATGTACCCACGAATGTTTTTTTTTTCAAAAGTTGGTCTCAAGTAAGTTGAATTGTTTCCTAACAAGGTCAAAGTCAAAAGTCAAGGTCAACAGTTCAAGGTCCTATGGAAGTAGGGATGGCAACGATATACCGATGTATTAAGTTTGATATGTCAAGATAGAGAACCGATGTTATCGGTCAATATCAGTAATATTTACCGATGAAATAGCGACTTGTTTTCATCAAGAAAAAATAAAATATTAAAACGAATGGATGAGAAGGGATACCTGTACCTGTAAAAACATCAAGTAATTTTATTCCAAATTTTTTTGTTACCTACGTGATAGTCTTGAGCGAGAAGCACTGGAGGCGTTTCTAAGTAAATGGGCGCGTTTCTATTAAGTTTTCACGACAATTATTTTCAATTTTGAAGGACCATGCCAATTTATGAATGTAACATAGGAATGGCGAGGGTATCTGCGGTTTTTTTATATAGGTTGTTAGGACCCCTGAGAGTATTTTATGATGGCGAGGCTTTCACAAGGCCACTCAGGGTCCTGCCCCGGCCAAATTTCCCTAAAAAGTTAGTTTTTTACCTCACAGTTGAAAAAACGCTGCAAATTATTACACAATGGTTTATTATTTTTCTATATAGATCACTCGTCTACAAAATCACCAACCATCCAATATGAAAAAAAAATAAAAAATAAATAAATAAAAAAATAAAAAAAATCAAAAAATTAAATCACCAACCGATCGCATTTCGGTCAGCTCTAATTTGAACGGAGATTAGACCTCTTTTGCGATTCACACTCGTGTTTTGATTTATATATATATTTCAATATAAACCCTCAAATTTTTGTAGGGAGCGAACGGTTTGTCCTACAGAGCTCCGGGTGGTCTCAAAAAATTCTAAAAATTCTATAGAATCCAAAATTGAAGGAAAAACAATACCTTTATATCAAAATTTTTTGAGTTAGGGCGTTTTCAAAATTTCAAAATTGATTTTGGAACCCTTAGAAGTTACCTACATCAACCAAAAGCTTCGGGGCACAACTAGACCCCAAATGGAGCCCACATACCAAATTTCATCAAAATCGGTCAATGCTAAGTGGCAAAAGTGCCGCGTACGGCGTACGGCGTACGGCGCACGGCGCACGGCGTACGGCGTACGGCGGACGGACGGCCAAATTTTTATTCGATTTTTGGATTCTACGTACCTTGAAACGTAAACCATCAAATTTTGAGGGGGTGTTAAAAATTTTTTTTCTTGGTCGATTCCAAAGGTTCATTATTGAAAATAATAAACCAAAACTCGCTTCGAAAAAACTCTTTGGAAAAACTACCTACGTTTTCACAGTTCATCTCAGATTTACAACGGTACTTGAAACAGATAAGTTATATTTTTCAACTATCTTACACCTTCTCATGATGTAGGTCTCGCTATTAAGACCTAGAATAAATTAAAAATCCACCCATTTCTTATCAGAGAACTTCTTTTTCTATGAAAAATTTGTTGGTAATGCTCGACTATCACAGAAGGAAGTCACACTGAGGTGGAAATCAACCTGCAGCAAATCAGTCAATTTGAAGCGTTTTTCATCACGTGTTCACCCCTACAATGAATACGATCGCAAAAGAGCCGAAAAGATCCAGTGATCCGTTTGAAAGACCTTCTTTGAATGTGTGGGGTGCTCTGAGCCGTTCTTCTAGGTGAGCTATTTTTCCTATCGGAACGATTCTACGAATGACGTCAATATTATTATAGTGGTCCCCAAGTAGTATTGAGTCTGATGTGAACTAGCGGCTGGACGGTAATTCTATCAACAATAGAGAAGGCTTTTCCCGGTCTGAAGGTTCCGCTAATCTTTGTTATGAAGTGGAACATCTTGATAAATGAGAAGACGGCCACCCCTCAATTGTCCACAATTGCCAAGTCTGGTTGGTTAATCTAAAGGCTTTCAACCCTCTTCGCGAGTTACATTCAAGACGCTTTTGGTGTTTGTTGTCATGTTGAGCAAAATGGCATGTCGACTGGGTTTGTCAGAAGGTTGTACATTCAACTACAGCCTTATTTAATAGCTATTTGCGTCAACAATACGTTTAATTTTGACATGTACATTGTATTGAATCATTTGAAAAGTATGTTTCATTATACAGGGTGTCTACAGGGTGTGTTAAGCATAACTTCAGGCTTCGATTTTACAAGGTATTTACAACTAAAAATGTCTCCTAGCAATTTTGTTTTAACCCCTTGTTTTTTCAAGTTATTTCAATTTAAAGATTCTTTCTCCTGATTTCGACCGACTTCGACGACTTCGTGTTTTTACATCAGTGAAACTGTCATAACTCCTCTTATTTACCAAGTGAATTAAAATTTGAGGATATCGTTGAAAAGAGCGTTAAATTTTCAAGCTACTTAGCGCAAAACCAAAGTATTTTAGCGATAAAACATTTTTAAAACATCAAATCACAAAGCAAACTCAAATTTTTTGAAATTTGACTTTTTTTTATTGAAGTTTTCATTCAGAATCCCTGCCTATTTTGATGAGCGCTCTTCGAAAAAAAATCCTCAAATTGTCAAATTTTCAACGGTTTGTTAATTTTTCTTTTTATAATTCAAATTGGAAGAGTAGTAAGTGAAAAAAAAGTAAAGTAAACCACCATTTCAGGTTGGATTTTCGTTAGACTGCCATTCCTGGCGTCGCGGACGTCATCAGCTGTCTTCGAAAGGGAAGATCAAAATTTGTTCTGATGATTTCGCTCAGGGTTTCCTATTGCCTCACCTGTGACGAGGGGCCGCTGAAAAACGCACGACCCCCGCAGAAGTCGGTTCAAAGTTCACCGCCAAACAACGGTTCCCCAACGACCGTAGCTTCACCGCTGTTGAAAAGTAAATCAAGTTTGAATGCCAAAAAAACGTGTTTTTCAAGAAAATCGAGTGCTTTACGCGATGTATGATCACCCTCAATCTCAAGATGACTTGACAAGTTTGGTAGCATTCCTATGTAATTTTTCACACTGAATCCAATGGTGATACTTCCTAATAATTCTGTCTGCTTTTTGAAGAAATAACGGAAGATGATCAATGAAAAGAACCTCCGAAGTCAAGGTATGAACTTTGCAATGTTTTGTCTACTGTGATGTTTTTTGAGTCTCATAAGATTGAACTTCAATATGACACAGATAACATGAAGTTTTATTGAAAGGTGTTACTTTAAGGTCACTACCATATCTACGAATAATGCGTAGGTATAATATGAACAAAAAATGAAGGTTTTATCGCTAAAAGATTTTGGTTTTGCAATGAGTAGGTAGATTAATAATTTAACACTCTTCCCGACGATATTCTAAAACTTGAATTTACTTGGTAACTAACAGGAGTTAGGACAGTTTCAATGGTCGAAAACACGAAACCCTGTGTTAAAACTCGGCCCTTCTGACCCCCGGATGGTTACTGCTTAGAGCCTTCGGCTAAAATTCAAGAAACATGGAACATGTTTTGTTTGTATGCTGTTTCCTTTTTCTAGGAATTTGTTGTCTGTTGTTTTAATATAGCTCTTCATGGGCCAGCTTTTAAAATTGCTCCTCATTTCATTCACCTCTTGATGTCCCAAAGGTATTGTTTTTATTAAGGAATCGAAAATATCTTAAACGTCGAAGAACACATCGCAACTAAAAGCCTAGGTTACAAGATCCTTTGTTAACTTTTTGGTTAAAAAATTCCAAAAGATTATTATAAATGCTTGCATACTAGTCTGCAACACATTGGGACATTTTCATATGTGTTTTCTTATTGTATTTATTACTAGGCAGATCTCACCCGTGAATTGCAAGGCGGGGCGTACAGATCAATTAAATGGGCCATAAGAGAAACCGCCCACCCGTGGGTACTTAATTGAATTCGCGATCGTGTTGACTCATTGTTCCGACACCCGTGGGTACCCGTGGGTATATTGAATTCGAGCCAGGCTACCCCATACATACATATACATCACCTACATAATACATCACATAATCACCTAAATAACATAATCACATAAATCACCTACATAATACATCACCTACCCCAGTAGCGTTGTTGTTACACTTGTGTTGCCGGGATAATAGTAGGTAAATTAAAAAAAATCAAAAGTCGCAAAGTTAATTTTATAAGGCGTCTAGTCTAATTTGATTAACGTGTAATGTTAATTTACTTGTGCGTACATTACACAATGGCACCTACGAAGAAATCCAAACGGTTGGAAAAGAAACTAATAAACCACAACAAAATTTCAACCGCTACACAACAAGGTAGTGAAGTAAGGTACCCAAGCATCAAAATAAGAAAACAGTTGATTGTTCTCTACGCAACACGGTTAGTATATTTTATTTATTGGTATCGCGTGAGCAAGTTTTCGTGACGATTTTTCAGTTTATGTGCCAACGCAAAGACATGAAAATGTCAAAACGATGCCGGCCAACTACATAAATAAAAATCCTCTAAATCGAAGTTGGTTCGACAGAAAAATGAACTTGGCAACAGAGAAGGTATATGTTTTCAACAATACAGAGAAGGAATGCTAAATCATGCAACGAGAAGGATTGTGGACCAAGCAACAGGAAGGTTTCAGGCTTTTCGGTTTCAGGTTTTCGCGCCTCGAAAACCGGAGTGTTGGAAAAGGCGTAAAGACCGGAGTGTTCGAAAACATTTTTCAGATAGTTGTCCAAGGGCAATAACATGTCCCATGTTAAAAACTTTAAAATCAAGGTGTAGTGATATCAGAAAGATGTTTGTTGTTGTTTGGGGATGTTTATTGTCTCTCCGGATTCCCCTCTTCTTCTTAAGGCCTCGGCTACGACAGAAGCGTCAAGCGTCATGCGTCGAGAGTGGCAAAACGCTGCAAATTATTACACAATGGTTTATTATTTTTATATAGATCACTCGTCTGCAAAGCCATCAACCATCCAACATGAAGAAAAACACCGATCGCATTTCGGTCAGCTTTAATTTGAACGGAGATTAGGCCTCTTTTGCGATTCACGTCCAAACTTTAAATTCTCGTAGTGAGCGAACGGTTTGTCCTACAGAGCTACGCGTGGTCTCAAAAAATTCTATATAATCTTAAATTAAAGGAAAAACAATACCTTTATATCGAAATTTTTTGAGTTAGGGCATTTTCAAAATTTCAAAATTGATTTTGGAACCCTTAGAAGTGACCTACATCAACCAAAATCTTCGGGGCACAACTAGACCCCAAATGGAGCCTACAACCCAAATTTAATCAAAATCGGTCAATGCTAAGTGGCAAAAATGCCGCGTACGGCGGACGGACGGCCAAATTTTTATTCGATTTTTGGATTCTACGTACCTTGCCACGTAAACCATCAAATTTTGAGGGGGTGTTACAATTTTTTTTTTCTTGGTCGATTCCAAAGGTTCATTATTGAAAATAATAAACCAAAACGGGGGGCTACAGTACGAGCGGAAGGGGAGCGAAAGGTGACTAACTAGATGGGGAGTTCCAGTCAGTTTACCACCATGCCAGCAAATAATATTCGCATATTATGCAACTTTTGCTCCTTGCACTAAGTGACAATTCAGCTATTTTAAAAGTTCTTTACACGTAAACCGTGTCTGTAGAAGTTTTAGAGTTCATTCTATTAATGTGCTTAGGAATTGTGAAGAAGCATACTACAAACTTTTTCACAAACTCAAAGAAGACACGAAAAGATTTTTTGAATAGTACACCAGAATGTCCATTGTTGCTGCTATTTCATCCTTCTTGTTTTTGTTTTAATTTTAAATAATGAACCTTTGGAATCGACCAAGAAAAAAAATTTTAACCCCCCTCTCAAAATTTGTCGGTTAACGTTTCAGGGTACGTAGAATCCAAAAATGGAATAAAAATTCTGCCGTCCGTTTGCCGTACGCGGCTCTTTTTTTTAGTTAAAATGGACCGATTATGATGAAATTTTGGTATATGGGCTCCATTTGGGATCTAGTTAGGGGTTCTAGTTCTTAGGGTGAAAAATAAGGGTTGAAGAATAAGGGTTGAAAATTTATCTGAAAACGCCCTAGCTCAAAAAATTTTGATTTTAAAGTATTGTTTTTTCATCAATTTAAAATAGAATTGAATTTTTAGAATTTTTAGAGACCACGCGGAGGTAGGACAAACCGTACGCTCCATGCGAGATCCTGAGAAGGGTTCGGCTTCCAATAAATCAGAAACACGAGCGTGAATCGCAAAAGAGGCCTCCGTTCAAATTTAAGCTGGCAAATACGACTAGTCGTTTCTTCTTGTTGTCTTCAGTTTTGCGTCCTTAGCAACCAGTAATTTCCTATTGAAGGCACCCACAACTCTTTACTCCTTCGAATGGAGTGTGAAGCGTTTATTAATTCCAAAAATGAACTTGATTGTGAAGTAGGTAGGTAGTACCTATGGTTGGTACTACCTTTGGGTTGCTGGGGTAGGGCAATAGAGGGTGTTTTTATCTCCTCGGAGCCCTTCTTATCCCTACCCAAGTCAAGGTCATGCGTCCCCGTCGCGCAACCCGGGCCCCCTGGGATGAACAGAGGTGGTGCTATTAGGTTTCCCTGGTGGACCCCTCTTGAAGTTCCAGGGGTGGCTGAATGACCCTCTGGCGATTAGGGAGGGGGCCCCTGTCAATGGGTCCCCTGACCCTTCTTTGCGCTTCCCCGTTATGGATGACAACCTAACCGAGCCTCATAACCCCCGCCGGCCCATTGGCACGCGGGGTTCTAGGGGAGGCGCTCAGAGGCGCCCCAGGCAGGGGCGTCGGCCATCCTCTCCCTCCTCCTCTTCATCATCATCCCTTCCCTCTTCCTCTTCCACAGCCTCTTTAGACCACCAGTGTGCCCATTGTGAGCGAGCATTCACCTCCAGGTCTGGCCTTGGTGTCCATGTCAGACGGAAGCATCCTGTTGCTGCAAATGAAGAAATTGATATTGAACGAGTGCAGCCTAGGTATGCTCCCGAGGATTTGCGCAGGATGGCGGCAGATGAGGTGGTGGCTGTGCGCAATGGGGTACGTAATATAAATGTTTATTTAAGCGAACGTTTTCCCACGCGCACAGTCATTGCCATCAAGAACCTCCGCCTGAAGCCCCACTATAAGCAGCTTGTCCAGGAAGCTATCCTGGCAAATAGCGGTGGGGCTCCTCCCGCATCTCCTGTTGCTGGCATGGACCAGCAGTCTGCCATTCAGTATCCCTCCCCCGGGACCTCCGGTCTTCTCGCCGATTTGAAGACCGAAGTCTTGAGGCTCGGGGGGCAGGTAGGTCGTATTGAAGGCTATGAAAGCACCTACCTGCAGGATCTGGCGAGGCGGGCTGCTGAAGGGCTGGACAACCTGGAGGACGAGGTTGCAGCCTATCTAGGGAGAATCTTCCCGCGGGTTGGGGATGCGACCGTGACGCAGCACCAGGGGGGACCTCCTCCCAGAGTGGTGTTGCGTGGAGGTCGCAGAGCAGCTAAGCAAGCAAGACGGCGGGAGTACCACCGGGTTCAGAGTTTGTGGAGGAAGCATCCGGCACGTGTAGCTGCGGAGGTACTGGAGGAGCCTGGGGAAGATCAAGTTCAGCCCCCTCTTCAGGAGTTTGTGGATTTCTGGGAGCCACTTTTGAGTGCTCCCAGCCACAACCCTGGGGAGCGAGTGGTTCCCCCAGTCTCCACCAGGGATTCCTTACGCGGCATTTTGTGTTCACCGGTGCTACTTGACGAGGCACACAAGTGCCGTGTCAAGAACTCCACATCCGCTGGACCGGATGGTGTTTCTGCCCGTCGCTGGAATAAAGCACCAAATACGATTAAGCTGCTCCTCCTCAACCTGCTCATGCTCGCGGGAAGACCCCCGAAAGCGTTAACCCGTACCCGAACCGTATTTATTCCCAAGAAAGGGGGAAGTGGGCCTGGAGGCTATCGACCGATCTCAGTATCCTCGGTAGTCTTCCGCCACTTCCAAAAAGTACTGGCATCTCGCCTCCAGGTGGCTGGTGTCATTGGTGACGTCCAGAGAGCGTTTCGGCCAGCGGATGGCACAGCGGAGAACCTCACAGTTCTCCAAACTGTCATCTCGTTGGCCCGTATTAAACGCCGGCAATTACATCTCGCCGCTCTGGACGTCGCTAAGGCCTTTGACACAGTCAGTCACCTTGCCCTGACCGATTGCCTTCGTGGTGTCGGGGCCCCATCTCGAATAATTGAGTATGTGGCCTGTCTGTACCATGAAGGCGTGACGGTCCTCGAGGCAGGAGGTGAGGTGTCAGGGGATGTACGGATAGGGCGTGGGGTACGCCAGGGGGATCCCCTATCACCACTCCTCTCTAACCTGGTCGTGGATACGGCCTTGGGTAAGCTGTCCACAGAAGTAGGGTTTGATCTCGCCCCTGGGGTGCGAGTAGGAGCATTGGCCTTTGCCGATGATGTTATCCTACTCGCAGAAACCCGCGAGGGCTTGCAGATTGCCCTCAATGCATTTGCTAAGCAGCTATCCAGGTGTGGACTCGTGGTGAACCCCCATAAATGTGGGTCGGTTTCCTTGGTCCCGTCGGGTCGCCAACATAAAGTGAAGGTTGTGGATGGGGGTTTTGTCATAGGACAAGCCCCCATTCCTTCTCGATCTGTGTTGGAGGTCTGGCGGTACCTTGGAGTCGACTTCATGGGGGTTGCCACCATTACTGCCAGCCGTGTGGACCTTGGTAGGGCACTAGCCCGCATCACCAAGGCTCCATTGAAGCCACAGCAGAGGCTGCGCCTCCTCCGCACGTACTTACTGCCGAAGCTAACCTATGGGTTAGTCTTCGGTAGGCTTACGGCGGGGAGGCTGCAGGAATTAGATCGCGAAGTCCGCTCTGCTGTGCGCTCTTGGCTGAGGTTCCCACCTGGTGTCCCAAGTGCCTATATCCATGCACCGGTCAAATCCGGTGGGCTTGGCATTGTGGCTCTCTCCGCATGTATCCCTTCTCTGCGCCGCCAGCGCCTGTTAGCCCTTCAGGGGTCGAGCTGGGAGGTCGCCCGTGTTGCTGCTGGTCTTGATTTTGTCAGGCAGCAGTTAGCATGGTGCGACCGAGCAACACCATCTGCTCCAAAACCCAGTTCGTCTGCTGAGTTCGCTGCTGCCCTGCATGAGTCAGTAGATGGTAAAGAACTCCGACAGTGCTCCGAAAGCCTTATCTCATCCCAATGGGTGGATTGGGCTTCGGAGGGCATTGGGGCCCGCGACTACCGGAACTTCCACGCCGTCCGCGTGGCAACACTGCCAACAGCGGTACGGTGTTCAAGGGGTAGTCGTGGGATGACAGATACCCTTTGCCCTGCCTGTCGGAGTGGAAATGAACACCTGTATCATGTAGTGCAGCAGTGTCCACGAACTCATGGGGGCCGCATCCTACGTCATGATGCGGTCGCCAAGCAGATAGCAGGTGCCTTGTCATCCAGCGGCTGGGATGTTGAAAGGGAGAGATTATACCACATGCCAAGTGACCAGGGCAAGAAGCCTGACATTGCTGCCGTCAAGCCCGACAGGTCTTGCATTATCCTGGATGTCCAGGTTGTTAATGGCAGCATGGACATGGAGCAGACCTGGCGGGCTAAGATAAGAAAGTATGATAGAGATGATTTACGGCAAGCAGTGTCAGAGCTAAAAGGAGTGGCACCCAACAACATCAGGGTGATGGCTGCGACCTTGTCGTGGCGCGGAGTGTGGTGCGGGAAAAGTGCCACGGAGTTGCGCGAGTTGGGCATCGCGTACTGCTCGGCTCATATTTAAACTGGTGGTCATTTTATAGAGGCACTTCCCTTCATCCCTCTCTCCCACCCCCACCTTCCTCATCATCCCTCATCCCTAGGGCCGGCGTCGGGTGAGTCCTGGGCGTCCTCCCCATTATTTTATTTATTTATTTATTTAATTTTTCTGGCGTGCCCCCTCCGTCAAAAAAGACATTTTGTCTTTGAGGGGAGTTCTATTAAAAGAAAAAAAAAAATAGTGACAATGGTTTTGAGTTGTACTCAGTTTTGCGCCCTTAGCGACCAGTAATTCAATTTCCTTTAAATTAAATGGATATGCTTGCACCATGAATATCAAATTTCCAGTATCTATCCTCATCGGATAACTTTTTTGCCATTTTACGAAATGCAAATATTAGGTACAGAAGTGCACAGGGAACGTTAGAAGCTGAGCGTCAAGCGAAAATATTGCTCCGGACTGAGCGTCGAGCGTTGACCGTTTTTTCGCCCAAGCGTCAATGACGCTCACCTCTCCCACCGTAGCCACCCTTACCTGAACAAGGGTAAACTATTTCTAGAGCGTCGATACCTATCCCTTTTCGCTCGCTCGACGCTTCTATGGTAGCCTCGGCCTAAGATGAGAACACACTCACCTCAAGGGCCTACCGGTTGGGGGATCAGTTTCCCTAACGCCACGCCCCGTGCGAATCGACGCTGCTTTTACATCAATTTCTCAGGGGAAAACCATTGATTTTTACCTATTAGGTATATGAACCTTCTTTATTTACCTAATAGGTATATAAACTTTGCACGGCAGTACAACATTATTTGATTAAAAAATAATTTATTTGATTAAACAATATAATAAAAGAAAAAAAGTCTGCCAAGTGGGTGTGGCACATAGCTTCCTCGTATCCATAACCCGATTATATAGATGATCCGAAGCATAGTAGTTGATTTCAAAACACCAATCTCTAAGTGCCTTTCACTACCCTCAAAGGGGACCAGCTACTCGCTAATCTGAACAATCCTAGAAAATTTCATCAAATTCGGATAAAAAATGTAAGTGTTATGGCTGTTACAAGGATTTTACTTTTGCGCATGCGCAGAGGCTACTGTAAATTTTAAGGCCTTGATTTTCATTGGGGACCATCTACAACCTAATCCGCGTAATCCCTGAAAATGTCATCGAAATCGGGTAGAAAATGTGGAAGTTATGGCTATTACTTTGGAATTTACGTTTGCGCATGCGCAGCGGCTGCTATCAGTCCGAAGGTGATGATTTTCATAGGGGACCGTCTACAGACCAATCCGCACAATCCCTGAAAATTTCATTGAAATCGGATGGAAAATGTAGAAGTTATGGCCGTTACAAGGAATTCACGTTTGCGCATGCGCAGTCGCGCATTTCTATCAGTCCGGGGATGATGATTTTCATAGGGGATTGTCTACACACCAACCCGCACAATCCCTGAAAATTTCATTGAAATCGGACAGTAACTTCGTATAGTTATGCACGTTACAAGTAATTCATGACAGACACACAGACAGACAGACACGGAACCAAAATTGTTCAGAAAGGTCTAAAACGCAAAACGCGAGTGAAAATTTTGATTTTGGAGAACTTTTTTTTTCATCCTTGAAAAGTGAAAACAAAGCTTCCGCTACCTTGGTAGACTCGGAAGCAATAGACATTAATTTTATTTTCAAATAAATCTTTTTTAAAAACTGAAATTGATTTGGATGTTTGTACTTAATCGAACCTCCTCTTCTCCAACTTGAGCTGAAGGAAATTTTTTTATTATTAGTAGTCTACTACTAAAACACTACTATAAAACAAAATTTCCATGACACATTTTTGTTGTAAATACCTTGTAGAATCGAACTCTGAAGTTATGCCCAACTTAAGTGTAGACAGCCTGTACATAATTATAATTAAATGTTCAAAGGTGTTTATGTTTTGAGGTTCGGTCGTAGATGAGTTTTCCCAACTATCTATTCGGAGATTCTCTCCACCATTTTCAAGGGAGAGTTGGTGAGACCGGTTAAAATGGACAGAAAGATCATTGCTACGTCTATTCCCAACTAAGTACGTCTAAGTTTCAACTTCATCATAATACATTTCGGTGTATAATTTATATGTTTAAATGTTGAAATGTGTTAAAATGATGTACAATGGTTGATTGGGACATGGACATGGACATGGACACTTTCGGTTTTAATTAAACAAGTACACGGCGCTTAAGGGATCTAAAAAAATTGATTTTTCCAAGAACCAACCGATTGCAAAAAACCGAAAATTTCCCAATTTGTTGAGTTTATGTGGTAAGTTCGACAGAAGATTATAAGACATTTAAAAATGGATTTGATGGTTAAACCAATTTTAAAGGGAATGTTTGCACCACACTTTTTAACGTAGAATAGGAGTCGGAACCAAAATTTACTGGTTTGTTGCTGGGAGAGTGAGTGAAACCATCCCCAGACTGGTTACTTCGAATCTATTTATCCATAGTAGAAAAATCGCATTAAATTTAAGCTGGATACACACACGAGACACTTCTGCATAAATAATGAGACAATTACATCCCTTATGACTAAAAAAATTCGCGACTTCTCAATGTGGCAAGTCTACAATCCTTTGAGAAGATAATATCTAGTAGTATATTATACAGTATATCATACACCCGAGATCACTAACCCTTGAGACAACAATCCCGCCAGTCCTCAACCTTGCAAATATACAACCCTTGAAGGAGACAAACACGCGAGACAACAACGCGTTCTGATTGGTGGAGCTCCAGGACGTAGTTATAGCGGAAAGCAACAGATAGCGTTCATGATCACTTGTTCCCAACCTCATCACAACAAGTCACCTTGTTTATCACATATTTTTCTCCTTGGTTCGTTACCGGCTGCATCTAAGTAATTAATTTGATAACATTCAGTTATATTCGAAAGTTATATGTACGAAAAAATCGAGCGATTTTCTATAAAACACTGGGTTTCAAACGTTTCTTTGGGTGGCAGTTGTCAATTGAATATTTGAACTACTGGCGATAGGGACAACAAAAATTGCATGAGGACTCTGAAAACACCTCTCGCCTCGATTGGTTTTTCCAAGAAATTTTTGCAACTCTAAATGATGATGAAACGAAAAGTTATCAATTTCTGGTCATTCGAAAGGATATGAAAAGAAGCGGTATGAAGTGTGGCCTCCCCCTCCCCACCACTTCCGTAGTAGTTCCTCAATCCTAGCTGAAAGTAGATGGCGCAACTGAGGCAGCCTCAAAAATGCTTGCACACCATTTTAACGTTGGCTTTCTTCTCTGTTAACTTGTCTCCATTACTCTGTGCAAGAATCCCTCGAGTCGTCAACCTCGCAAGTCTACAGCCCTTTGAGAAGACAAACACCCAAGATCACTAACCTGTGAGACAACAACCCCACCAGTCCTCAACCTCACAAATCTACTTACAACCCTTTGAGAGAACAAACACGCAAGATCACTAACCCACGAGACAACATACCCGATAGTCCTCAACCTCGCAATTCTACAACCCTTGAGGAGACAAACACGTGAGATCACTAACCTGTGAGACAACAACCCACCAGTCCTCAACCTCGCAAATCTACTTACAACCCTTTGAGAGAACAAACACGCAAGATCACTAACCCACGAGACAACATACCCGATAGTCCTCAACCTCGCAATTCTACAACCCTTGAGGAGACAAACACGCGAGATCACTAACCTGTGAGACAACAACCCACCAGTCCTCAACCTCGCAAATCTACTTACAACCCTTAGTGAGAACAAACACGCGAGATCACTAACCCACGAGACAACATACCCGATAGTCCTCAACCTCGAAATTCTACAACCCTTGAGGAGACAAACACGCGAGATCACTAACCCTTGAGACAACATCCTCCCTGAGTCCTCAACCTCGCAAGTCTACAGCCCTTTGAAAAGACAACCACACGAGGCCACTGACCCGCAAGACATAAAACAAATGGGTGTGGCACGTAGCTTCCTCATATCCATAATCCGATTATGTTGAATATCCGATGCATAGTAGCCAGTGGGCTGAAAGCTGAAGCTGGGAGCCCTAGAAGCGTTCTGATTGGTTGAGCTCCAGGACGTAGTTCTAGATGAGTGCAACAGATCGCGTTCATAATTGCTTGTTCCCAACCTCATCGCAACAAGTCACCTTATTTAACACATATTTTCTCCTTGGGGCGTTAATGGCCGCATCAAAGTAATTAATTTGATAACATTTGGTTATATTCTCGATATGTATGAAAAAATCGAGCGATTTTCAATGATACACTGGGTTTCACACGTTTCTATGGGTGACAGTTGTTGATTGAACATTTGAACAACTGGCGAGACTGGAACCACTGGAACAACAATTGTAAGGGCAACATGGATAAATTACCTTTTGCCACGATTGGATTTTCCAAGTAATTCTTGCAAATCTAAATGACGATGAAATGTAAAGTAATCAATTTCATGTCATTCGCAAGGATTTGAAAAGAACTGACATGAAGAGAGTGTGGCCTCCCCCCACCACTTCAGTTTCCGTAGTAGTTCTTCAGCTTAAAGTAGATGGCGCAACTGAGGCACTTGCGTCTCGGTGCACCGCCCTGAGGGATTCCCAATGCACTCTTGCGGGACTGCGAGGAAGTTCTCCTCAACTCAAACTCTTCTAATTTTAATGTCTTGGCTGAAGCTATGCCAGACATTTAATGATTACTTTGGTGAAGTAGTGGATGATGTTGCGAGAGTCAAAGTTGATAACTTTTGTATTATTTACGATGTGATAGAAAAATGAATCGTAATCGTTTGTGATTTGCGGGAATTACTAGGTGTGAGTAAAGGAATGAGACGTATGTAAATCTTTAAGGGGTATGAGAGTGATAGTGGTCAGAATGACAATTGACAATCTTTAGCAAACTGACATAGCTTTTCCATTGCGGTAGAATCGAAATTGATTTTGAGACGGCTCAGAATGGTTTCTATCATATACCTTCAAGCAATACTCTTCGTTGTGAGGAAAGTTTCGTTCATATCATCTACCTACCCCTTGAACATTGTGGCAGTGATTACAATAAGGTGAATCAATTTTTCCCATGAGGCACCGAAAGACTGGAATATTTCCAAGTACAATCATTATTTCATCAATGGTAGAGAAAAAAAGCCCAACTCAAGGTCTCAACTACCTGACCTAATATTTAATCACGAAGATTCATTCTGGCTCAAATAGATGTCAAAAAGAGAGTAGAAAGTAACGACAATAAAGGAGCACTGTTTTGAGGCAACATAAATATTAATTTCCTTCTTTTCAAAATGTTTTGACATTTTTTCAAGTTTTCTAAATTTATTCTCCGTAACCCCAACGCCTCCTTACTTCCCTCGTTCTAATGTAGGTGTAACAGCCTAGTTATCACTTCACATTACCGATTCAGATCAATAGAATGTATTCAGAGAGCTCTTCCTAAATGAGCTACTGCCAGAAGGAACTTAATTATTAAAGACAAAAATATCCAATCCACTGTCTCGTATTATAGGATACAAGATAATATAAATACCTACACCAAACCTTATTTGCTCCCGCGCACCAATAACATTGTAAAGCGAAAGTTAGAAGAATGTAGGAATACGAAAACAAATAATACGAATACAAGCAATGTAAAAAAAGTGTCTTTATTTTTAGTGATTTGACTACCTAGGTAGACCTCCAAAATATAATATCACAACATTTAAATTAGTTGATTAAAAATTCAATAAAATCAGTAAATTTCGACTGTAGATTCATGATGTAAGAAGCGTGAAAATTATCGCACAACGATTTACATTTTTTTTACTCACGTAACTGACACTAGGATTCTACGACTGAAGTTGAGATTCTACGACTCATGCCGAGCAAAAAGTGTCTCTGACATGCCGAGCAAAAAGTGACCCTTATTTCACTTGCACAGAACAGAGAGCCAGAAAGGAATCAGAGAACGAGCCGGATGAATAAAGCAATGAGAAGATGGAATTATTTGAAACGGGACAGCACAAATCGCAAACGGAACGACACAACAAAAATTAAAATTAATAATCAAACAGTTATCACTGTTATCTAAGTCTCGATTCACAAAACTGCCGTCAGAGTGCATTCGGAATCCCTCAGGGCGGTGCACGGAGACGCAAGTCAACTGAGGCTGCCTCAAAAATGCTTGCACGCCATTTTAACATTAGCTTTCTCCTCTGTTGACTTGTCTCCAGTACTCTGTGACAGTAGATAATCTCAAAAAGTCAATCTATACCTTGCACTACCTTATTTAGTGACCATCAACATCCCAATCCATACAATCCCTGAAAATTTAATCGAAAACGGATGGAAAATGTGGAAGTTATGGTAGTCTACATCCCTTTGAGAAGACAAACACGCGAGACTACTGAGCCGCGAGACAACATCCCCGCGAGTCGTGAACCTTGCAAGTATACAACCATTTGAGAAGATGAACACCCGAGATCACTAACCCGCGAGACAACAATCCCGCCAGCATGGAAGAATATTATACTTCTTCCATGCCCGCCAGTCTCAACTTCGCAAGTCTTCAGCTCTTCTAGACCACAATAATCCGCGAGACTACACTGGCGCGAAGCCACGAACCTGCGAGACTACCTCGCGGCAAATCTCTCCTAATCAGGTTGGGGCAGCAACAGGCGCCGAGTTCGTCCAGGGGGCTCCTCCTTCCCCTCAATTCCAGCACATGCTCCTTCTTGGGCGGCCGCGCCTCTCCTTCTCGACCGCCACTCTCGTCCCGAACTTCACCCGCGGCGCGTCCCCTCGAGATTTCCCGACTCGGTCACCCGCTTTCCGCGGCCGCCTCTCCGCCAACGATGGGATGGAGAATTAAAAAATTAATCTCAAGTACGCGATAATTTGCGATACCTACTTTTCGGTGAATAAAGAATTTTTCGAATTATTGTTGGAAAATATTAAATAATTTCTTGTTCTTCGTGTAGTGTGGATTTTTGATGTCCAACCAAGTGAAGTGCGGACTTGATCCTTCAACTTAGCAGAGAAATCTTGGTGAGTCTGAAATTCCAGCGATACAATACAGGTAATAGGTTGACCATGAAGGTGTAATGAAAAATCATGTTTGAGAATCCATAAAATAAAATGAAATTCGAAAAACTAATGGAATTCTATGCAGAATATTATGGCACAGTGATAGAAAACTTGAAGGCACAAGAATTTCTGAAATATTATATCAGAAACAAGACAAAGTAAATCAAAATAGGCAAATTGACATACAGGGTGTGACGAACTTACATTCATTTCATTCATCAATATTTTAACTACAACCTACCTATTTTTCGGGAGTAGTGTGTTTTTCACTTTTTCACTTTAGGCATTTTATAAGTAAATTTATTTAATATCTTGTCTTCATGACGTATTCAATTTTAAAAATTGGCTCCTTCAAATTAATTTATAAAATTGAGAATTATTAGATTGAAAATTAAAAAATTATTAGATTGAGAATTGAGAATTAAAATTGCACCAGCAATTTTTTGAAAAAGTGTAAATAGGGCTGAATTAAAGAAAGGGCCGAAGTTATTAGAAATGAATATGCCAGTGGTGAAAGGAACTAAGTGCGAAAACTCAACTCTTCAGATGAAGCAAAAAACCGCTTAAATCAACAAAAGCGCGTAATTTCGACCCAGTTTTTTTCCTTCTGGTACCTATGCCCATATAACTGATGTTCAAACATCATCGAACTACCGAAGGTAGTACATGATACAGTTTTAAGGTTGCAGTGGCTGCAACCTTGTCGTGGCGCGGAGTGTGGTGCGGGAAAAGTGCCACGGAGTTGCGCGAGTTGGGCATCTCGGTGGGCGTACTCCGTGGTGTCACCAGCCGCGTCCTGCTCGGCTCATATCTTAACTGGTGGTCTTTTTATAGAGGCACTTCCCTTCATCCCTCTCTCCCACCCCCACCTTCCTCATCTTCCCTCATCCCTAGGGCCGGCGTCGGGTGAGTCCTGGGCGTTCTCCCCAATATTTTTGATTTATTTATTTATTTAATTTTATGGCGTGCCCCCTCCGTCACAGAGACCTATGGTCTTGAGGGGAGATTATTTAGAAAAAAAAAAAAAAAAAAAAAAAAAAAAAAAAAAATAGAATACGGGTGTCTACACTTTCGATGAGCATAACTTAAGGGTTCGATTCTACAAGGTATTTCCAACAAAAAATGTCTCTTAGCAATTTTCTTTTAACCCACTCAAAATTACTTTTTTCCACTTTAAAAATTTTTCTTCGCGTTTTCGACCTTACGGCACTGATATGGTCATAACTCCCTTATTTCTCCTGAAAATTCAAATCTGACTACACCGTTAGAAAGAGCGTAAAATTCCTAAGCTACCTAGTGCAAAATCAAAATATTTCAGCAATAAAATAGTTTCAAAAAATCGAGACAAAAAGCAAACTCTAAAATTTTTTTTGACCCTTGACTTTCTTCGACCAAAGTTTTCACTCTAAATCTTTGCCTTTTTCGATGGGCGCTCTTCGGATAAAACATGCTCAAATAGTGAGCTTTTCAACGGTCTATCAATTTTTCTTTTTAACATTCAAATTGGAAGAGCAAATTAAGTTTGAATGCCAGAAAACTTGTGTTTTACAAGCAAATCCAGTGTTTTAAGCGGTTTATGGTCCCCCTCGACCTCAAGATGGCTTGACGATTTTGGTATCATTAAATGATAGAAAAATTACATAGGAAACTTTCCTATGTAATTTTTTACGCTGATTAAAATAGTGATACTTCCGAATGGTTCCGACTGATAGAAAGTGGATTTTTTGAAGAAAACCTTCGTTTTTCGTACATAAAATACGCATTATTCGTAAATGTGGTAGTGAGCATAAAGTAACACCTTTGAACTCAACAAAAACACTGAATTTGTAGCTGATTGAAGTTTTTGTTGAGTTCAAAGGTGTTACTTCATGCTCACTACCACATTTACGAATAATGCGTATTTTATGTACGAAAAACGAAGGTTTTCTTCAAAAAATCCACTTTCTAGCAGTCGGAACTATTCGGAAGTATCACTATTTTATTCAGCGTAAAAAATTACATAGGAAATGATACCAAAATCGTCAAGCCATCTTGAGGTCGAGGGGGACCATAAACCGATTAAAACACTGGATTTGCTTGTAAAACACACGTTTTCTTGCATTCAAACTTAATTAACTCTTCCAATTTGAATGTTAAAAAGAAAAATTGATAGACCGTTGAAAAGCTCACTATTTGAGCATGTTTTATCCGAAGAGCGCCCATCGAAAAAGGCAAGGATTTAGAGTGAAAACTTTGGTCGAAGAAAGTCAAGGGTCAAAAAAAATTTTAGAGTTTGCTTTTTGACTCGATTTTTTGAAACTATTTTATTGCTGAAATATTTTGATTTTGCACTAGGCAGCTTAGGAATTTAACGCTCTTTCTAACGGTGTAGTCAGATTTGAATTTTCAGGAGAAATAAGGGAGTTTTGACCATATCAGTGCCGTAAGGTCAAAAACGCGAAGAAAAACTTTAAAGTGAAAAACAAGTAATCTTGAGTGGGTTAAGAGAAAATTGCTATGAGACATTTTTTGTTGGAAATACCTTGTAGAATCGAACCCTGAAGTTATGCTCATCGAAAGTGTAGACACCCTGTATATTTTGAGGGGATAAACAAAAATATATTGTAAATTTTGGAAACTTAGTTTACCACTGGATGACATCGGCATGAAGAAAATAAAGAGAATGTGATGAGATATCTTTATTTGTGAGGTGGAGACGAATATCTGACGTATTAACGCGAGAACTTGATTCCTTTCAACACCAGATTATGAGCCTAAGAAAACTCAAAACTCCAATTTTAAAAGATTCGATTTTTTGCACTTAGTTATTGAGCGATTTCGGTTTATTATTTTTAATGATAAGCCATTGGAAACGAGCAAGAAAAAAAATTCTTAACTCCCCCTCAAATTTGATGTTTTACGTTTCAAGGTACGTAGAATCCGAAAAACGAATAAAATTTGTATTAATATTATAATTAATTATAATCGCGGCACTTTTCTTAGCAACCCTGGATCGATTTGGTTCAAATTGGGTATATGGGCTCTATTTGGGGTCTAGTTGTGCCACGAAGCTTTTGGTTGATGTCAGTCACTTCTAAGGGGTGAAGATAAGGGTTGAAAATCTCAAGAATGCCCAAGCTCGAAAACTCTCGAAATAAAGGTATCGCTTTTCCACCAATTTTAAATAGTATTGAATTTTGATTTTTCATCCACGCGAAGCTCTGTAGGACAAACAGTTTGCTCCCTACGAGAAGGTTTTCCTTCGCTAAAATAGAATCACGAGTGAGAATCACCAAAGAGGTCTCATCTTCGTTCAAATTTTCAGTTTTGGTTCCTTAGCAACCAGTAATAAAAATTCCCACATGAAACTCCCTATTTCTTCGAATCGAGTGTGAAGGTTTTATTTCTTCCAAATAAACTTGATTGTGAAGTAGGTATGTAGTAGGTTCCTAGTACTTACGGTTAGTTAATCTGTGTTCTTTGCAGACGAGTGATCTATATAGAAATTCCTCGTATCCATAACCCGATTGTACAGATGACCCGATGCATAGTAGTTAATCTCAAAACATCAATCTCTAAGTACTTTGCACTAACCTCACAGGGGACCATCTACACGCCAACCCGCATAATCCCTGAAAATTTCATCGAAATCGGATGAGAATTGTAGAAGTTATGGATGTGGAAAGGATTTCATGACACACACACAGATAGACAGACAGGGAACCAAAATATTCCAGGAAGGTCTGAAACGCTAAACGCGAGTAGACATTTTTATTTTGGAGAAATCTTTTTTCCAACCTTGAAAAGTGAAAATAAAGCTTCCGATACCTTGGTAGACTCGGAAGCAAAAAAGTAAACCTTTATGATGTAATAATTTGCAGCGTTTTTTGATCTGCACGAATACATAGCTTCCTTATCTTTCACAGAAAGGAAGCAAAACTATAGCAATTTTGGAACGTATTTTTCGCAACCTCAATACACACGCCTATTTCTTCGAATCGAGTGAGAAGGTTTTATTTCTTCCAAATAAACCTGATTGAGGAGTAGGTAAGTAGTAGGAAGGAAGTCCTTGTACCAAATTCCAACCAAATCGGTCCATGGTTGCTTTGAAAAATGCCGCGTACGGCGGACGGACAGATTTTTTTGATTTCGATTTTCGGATTCCACGTACGTTAAAATTTTGAGGGGACATTTTTGTTATTTAAAAAAAACCAAAATTCGACAGTTTTATGAATATAATTATGTAAATATAGTTTAAAAAGGCAATTCAATGAAATATCAACTTAGAATCTTTCCTCTTTCTCTGTGAAATTTATGAATATCAACATATAAATTATATATATACTTATGTGCATATATTTGAGAAAAACCAAATTATAATGCACACATTTTTGATGTTTTTGAATCATTTACTTCTTCAAACAAGACATCATGAGGTCCACAAATGATCCCAAAATGTTAAAAATAGTACTGTGCTCTTCTTAAACATTTTCGTCTACAACTTAAATATTGATAAAAATAGTATTGACAAAAACTTCAGGAATTATTTTAGATTTTTTCCAAAACGGATTTAAATGAAAAATAAAGTCCATGGTAAAAATTTTGAGTTTCTAAGCTTTAGCTTTATTTTCCTTGAAAATTCGCTAAAATTCGACTTGATTGTGACAGACCCCCATCTCAGTTGACTGTCCTTTGTGGTTTGTAGATAAACGTAGGGAACCATCAATTTGGTCTTGAAGTTCATGTTTTAAATCGATGAATGTAGTTAATTTGTAGTGCCATTATTTTTTATACAATATAAGTAAAGTAAAGTTAATAGTGTAAAGTGAAGTAAACAACCATCTCAGGTTGAATTTTCGTCCAACTGACATTCCTGGCATTCCGGACGTCATCAGCTGTCTTCCAAAGGGACGATCAATATTGGCTCTTACGATTTCTCTCAGGGCTATCTATTGCCTCACCCTTTTAAGTGGTGGGGGGTTCACCAATGGCTCATCCCGAAAATCTATCAACATCTGAGGTACCGCCCTCGAGCTGTCACCAATCCAGATAGTCTCCCGGACCGACTGGCCTTAACTTACGTGATCTCCCGGGAACCGGGACCAGCAAACGGCCGTTGCTAAATTTATTGATAGATTACTGATGATACAATAAATATTCGAAATACATATATATCCATGATATTCATCGTAGGTAACTAAACTGTCAACCCAACTTGGAAGATGTTTCCATCAAGTTCGTACATTCGTGTGAGACATAATCACTTGAAATTCATATAACATGTATATATGTTATCAATGTATATATTGATTCCGAGTCTACCAAGTTAGCGGAAACATTGTTATCACTTTTCAAGTTTGAAACAAAACGCTGCAAATTATTACACAATGGTTTATTTATTTTTTCTATAGATCACTCGTCTGCAAAGCCACCAACCATCCAACATGAAGAAAAACATCGATCGCATTTCGTTCAGCTTTAATTTGAACGGAGATTAGGCCTCTTTTGCGATTCACACTCGTGTTTCTGATTTATCGTACGTCCAAAACTCAAATTCTCGTAGTGAGCGAACGGTTTGTCCTATAGAGCTCCGGGTGGTCTCAAAAAATTCTAAAAATTCTATAGAATCTTAAATTAAAGGAAAAACAATACCTTTATATCTAAATTTTTTGAGTTAGGGCGTTTTCAAAATTTCAAAATTCATTTTTGAACCCTTAGAAGTGACCTAAATCAACCAAAATCTTTGGGGCACAACTAGATCCCAAATGGAGCCTACATACCAAATTTCATCAAAATCGGTCAATGCTAAGTGGCAAAAGTGCCGCGTACGGCGTACGGAGGCCAAATTTTTATTCGATTTTTGGATTCTACGTACCTTGAAACGTAAACCATCAAATTTTGAGGGGGTGTTAAAATTTTTTTTCTTGGTCGATTCGAAAGGTTCATTATTGAAAATAATAAACCAAAAATTATCTCTAAAATCAAAATATCTACTCGCTTTTTACGTTTTTGGCCTTCCTGAACAATTTTGGTTCCGAGTCTGTTTGTCTGTCACGAAGTTATTGTCCGATTTTGATAAAATTGTCAGGGGTTGTGCAGAGCGAGGTGTTGATGTTTAACTATAAGAATCATGCCGGATCTATAGTAGCCGTTGCGCATGCGCAAACGTAAATTCCTTGTAACAGTGTTATAACTTCTTCATTTTCCATCCGAATTCGATGAAATTTTCAGGGATTGTGCGGATTGGCATGTAGATGGCTACTACGCATCGAATGATCTGTTATGGATGAACCCTGTTATGGATAAGAGGAAGCTATGTGCCACACTCTGTTGGCAGACTATTTTTGATATTTTGGATTATAGTGAACCTCTGGAATTGAGCCAACCAAAACCTAAACAACATTGGTTCTATCACGGAACAGGAAGTTATAATAGAACACGATTCTATTGAACCCGCCAAATCTCCATCACAGAATACAGTTCCGATAAAGTATTCAGGAGGAATGAATAAGACCAACGGTTTTCATATTGAATGAAAGAGGGATTTGAGAATTTCGCCTCGTTTACATTGCCTCCGAATACGGGTAGGTATTTTGAATCACTCATGGAAAGTGGTGCTAAAATATTCGCAGAGGTTCTTCGTAGGTTGCTGGGCAGTTCTAGATTCACGTGTTTGAGCATTGAAAACGTGTTTGTGCGAACACGCATTCAAATTTCCTCCTATGACAGTCAGTAAAACGAGTTCCACCCCAATAAGGAAAACACTTTATCAGAGTGTGGAAATACCACACAGTTTAGAATTTGGTAACTATTAGTTCTTTCGCTTGATATCACTTCATCGCAGTGAATTTCTGGCATGGAAGGTTGACCTAATCAATTATTATTCCCTAGAATTATTATAGTTTCGAGTTTGTACGCTACATTCCTTTTTTTACTTAGGTTTGATGAGTTACTTCTGAAAATGCGAGCTTCAATTACCCTTATAAATGATAAAGTACGTTGATGTTCATCAGTTTCAAGTTTTCGAGGGAATGGTGTCGTGCATAAACAACGAATATTGAATTTTTTCCTCGGATTTTCTGTCACAATTAATGCCGTTTTCATGAAGCAGAGCATTTGGAAGGAATCCTGTTGCCATCCTTTATTTCTTGAAGCTTTAAGTGGGACTTCATTGGATTTTAAATCTCTTTTAAAAGAAATACTTATCTAAACTTTTCTGTTGCCTTTGGAAAGCTGGCTCGACATCTTTCTAAATAGCTCTATGAAAGGTACCTTGAAGAATCTATTCATTTCTTTGACTGCACCTACCATAATATTGCTTCCAAGTCTACCAAGATAGAAGTATCGTTTTTCTCTTTCCAAGGATTAAAAAGAAAATGTTCCCGTAAATCAATATTTCCACTTGCGTTTCACGTTTTAGACCTCCCTGAGAAATTTTAATTTCATGACTATCTGTCAGTTGATCTTTGTGTCTGCAAATTCTTGTAGCAGGCAAAACTATGTGAAACTATAGTCAGATTTTGATGAAACTTTCATGGAGGCTGCAGTGAAAACCTTGTTAGAACCATGACTTATGAAATTCACAGAGTTGGTGCGGGCTAGGATCTGGATGGTCCCCTATCATCCCGATCTTGGGACTTTATGAGCATAACTTCTATAATATCTATAGGATTTTGATGGGATATTCAGGGATTGTCAGGCGACGACTCTGGATGGCTCCCTATAAAAGTCATCGTTATCTAATAATCAAAGTTCGATCCACACAATTGTGTAGCGACAACCACTTGTCAGACTTCTTAAAATCTTTTTCGAATCGGGGATTTATGATAATTGATAAGATTTTTGAACAACGAAGATTCGGAATTCTTTATAAAGTCCCCACAACCTTCGGGTAGCGATGTTTTCAGAATCGAATGAGACCACTAAGAAGCGTTGTAGGACTAATCATTTGCACATTATCAGGACTAACAGAAAGAGAAGCAAGTATAGCTTTGAATCCCTGCCATACCGTAAAATGAGCGTCCCTACCCTAATTGAATACTTTTTACAGAATGGTATATTTTTCATCAAATTCAAATTATTTTCATGTTATGTAAACGAAAACAACCTACTTAATTCTGAAATATGATCGTCGAAATACTTATTAAACAATTCATTTATTTAACTTTTGAGCTGATAACTGCTCACCAGCTGAAGACCAACGTATCGGCCAATCATACTAGATCGGAATAAATCGCCTGGTTCTGTGTTTTTGGAATCTTTTACGACCAAGTTTTCAGCTTCGAAAGGCATGTAAAAAATGCGTGGTACCTACTCGAAAACGCTACAACTCATTGCGCAAAGGGTTATTATTTTTTGTATACTGCCGTGCTAAGCCAGAAAGTCGTAACGTGAAAATTTGACCAAATTGAGTTATTGGTACCCGAGGGTTTCGGGGGATTTTCGCGTTAAGGCGTGTTAACTTGATTCTGCTAAGAAACTAGTCGTATCAGAGCGATTCAGAAGAAGAAAACTCGTATCTTGACACTGATAAGGGAATTGGCCTTAGTATTTCGACGACACGACTTCTTGCATCCTGAATCGGCATGATACGACTTTTTGCTTCAGAAAACTTGGAATTTCGTGGTGACTTTACTTTTTTACTTTACGTGAATAAACGTCTATTTTGATTGATTCAGCTGTTTTTTCTTACACTCTGAACACAGATATGAAATGCGATTGACTTTGAGCCAAGAAGGATGACAGAATAATTAAGGTGAAATGGTTTCTTGAGTTGAAGATAATAATAAAGTTTCAGGAATTAAAATGTGCGTAGCATTCCAAAGTCTCATGGTTGCGTATTCAGAAGGGAATAGTCAGATTTAAGAGAGCGTATACTCGTATCACCGTTTTTTGACAATTTACACTCAAAAATGTTTAATTTTGACTCCAGAAATCGATTTGGCCACTAATTTCCTTTAAGAAAAACGAACTTTAATATACGAACCGTCACAGTTCATCAAAAACCTCGAAGCGAGTAATTCTTTATATAGTAACTCTACAGGAAGCAAAACTATACCATTTTCATATCGTATTTTTCGCAACCTCAGTACGCACGTCGGTAAGCCATTTTCTTTCAATACTGGTTCTGTTACTCCACCAAAAAATTGTATTCTAACACTGCGTCCATTTCTACCTACCTTATTATTTTTGGAGTGGTCTTCACCTTAATTAAGCAGAGCTAATTACCTTGACCTCCTGTATCAATGTACGCATATTAGTTTCTCATTAGCATTGGTTTCACAGGCTAGAACTACTTAACGGGTAATAACATACTCGTACTTTGCGGCAGATAAACTGATCAGATATCTACATTATACTTACTATAAACAATTTCTTTTGCGTCAAATACCAATATGAGAATTTATTGTGCTGTGGTAGGTACATGGTACTTGTACCTATTAGTACACATAACATAATGTAGGAACTTTACGAATTCTCAATCTACATACTGTTTTTAACTATTCTGCGAGTACCTACATTATCTCTATCAAATATTGACTCCAGCCTTGATTATCCCGAAGAAATATCAGAAATTTCAAATTAATATTATATGTAACAGTTTTGTGTCTAATCCGGTCCCCTAATTATAAACAGTTCTGTGAAATCTCGTTTGCTCTTCACTTATGAGGTATGAGTTTAATCAGTTACTTTCAATTATATTCAACTAGGTATCATGTTTCAATATCCAAACAGTTAAACCTCACCCTCTCTCTAAAGCCAAATTGAATATCGTTCACATAGTTTCCAACATTATCGTTGATTAGATGTAGTGCACTTGTTTAGTTTTGAATTGCATAAATATATGAAAACTCAAATGCCCATCATATTTTGATTCAAGTAAAAACTGATGACTTTCAAGTTAACTTCATTATAACTCATTCGGAAATCAAAAGTACCTTCAATTGAGCATCAATTTTTCTTCATAAGAAACGAAAATGCCGCAAATAATTTCGCAAAGGATTATTATTTTCCTGTATAGATCACTCATCTGCAAAGATCACAGCTTAGCCATTGTCACTATTAAATAGTGACAATGGCAATAAATTTTATTTATTTTTTGTTTTTACCTACCAACAAGAGGTGCCTACTACCTACCACACCGTACTGCCTTCACACCTTCACCATCAAGTTTATTAGAAAGAACTAAACGTTTCAAACTCGAGGGTGGTCTCAAAAATTTTAAGAAATTCAATACTATTTAAAACTAGTGAAAAAACGATACCTTTATTTCGAGAGTTTTTGAGCCAGGGCACTCTTGAAAATTTCAACCCCTAATTTCCACCCCTTAGAAGTGACTGACATCAACCAAAAGCTTCGCCGCACAACTAGACCCCAAACGTAACCCATATACCAAATCGATCTAGGGTTGCTAAGAAAAGTGCTGCGTACGGTGGACGGATGGAAACTATTTTATTCGATTTTCGGATTCTACGTACCTTGAAACGTAAATCAACAAATTTTAAGGGGGGGTTACAATTTTTTTCTTCTTGCTCGATTCCAAAGGCTTATTATTGAAAATAATAAACCAAAACGAAGTTCAACATTTCAAAACACCAATACAAAAGGCAATACATCGACTGCATTACTAGCGTTTCGCATTTCAAACCTTTCTGAACAATTTTGGTTCCATGTCTGTCTCATCATTCGTTCGGAATTCCTCTCACGTTCAATTCAAATGACATCTTCGATTCTCTCGAAAACCGTCCATCTATGTTGTTTAATTGCTGGGCTTATATGGCTCTGAAGCTTTCAAGGTGGTTTCATGCACTGTAAGGATATGAGGAAGTTTGTTCTTAGGGAAGTTGTGTGTCGTCACATTCAAGGATGCAGAAAATCATGGTATGCACGTGAGAGATACCTTTAATCAATATACAACTTCTTTCATCTTTTGTTAAACATTATTTTCTCTCAAAGGCAGAGCGGGCACGCCAAAAGAATCAGCAATTCAATAAATTGATGAATATAATGAGGAGATCGCCCAGGACTACCCAACGCTGGTTCTGTGAATTGTAAGTAGCTTATTGATGTGGTGTTGAGAAAGGTTGGAGTGGGAGAGATGGATGGAAGTATGTAACCTACTTTCAACACGACATCAATAAGCTACTTACAATCACACGCAACAAGTACCTGCCAACCTACCTTATTGGGTTTGTTGGAATAGTAGGTTTGGATTCCTGCTCATCATGTGTTTCTGGCGAAGGAAGGTTTTTTGAGTGGTCCGTGATTCCGGATCATATTCAATAATACCCATATTGATTATTTTCCGTACTGTGGTTCCAATGTCCTGCAGCGAATCAGTTTCTGTACTGTGGTTCGGTTACCCTAACTTGTCTCAGATCTTATAGTTTGGATCGGTTACCGTACTGTAGATCAGTTTCCTTACTGTTCATAAAGCTCACAATCACTCCTACTTACAATTTGAATCATGTTGAAGATGAAGCTATGTGCCAGACACACTTGGTATACTAACCTCTCATCAACTAACTGTACGAAATCTAACAAAACACGATATGGAAGACTAGGAAGTTATGTGCTACACTCACTTGGCAGAGAACTCTCATCCCGCAATCATCTTCATATTTCATTTCGTTCTAATTTGGTAGGTAAACTTAGCTACTACTACTTACTTGAACATTCATGATCACGCTCGATGAGGCTCATGCAGGTTTTGTGCGAATAACCCCCAATAATTTTCCGCTTCCACCACCCACAAGCACTTTTCGGTTATTCCTTCTCAAATACCATCTCATTTTAGAGCTTAAAATCCGATCTTTAAGTCGAGTTTACACAAATGGTCAGTCAACGACTCAGTGGAAAATTAAAAGGGAAGTTAAGTGAATGATAATAATAAAAATAGTGATACTAATATTTATTGCCGTAGCACACACTGTTACAATGGTAGAGCAGTAGTCAAATAAAAACAATAGTCTACAATAAAAAATAACAGTCAGCTTGTCCTTGATTGAAAAAATTCTTACATGGAGTAATACTCTCTCTGGGAGAGATACTCTTTAAGTTTTGGCTTGAGGGAATTAACTAGTTGTTCTATGAGGATCTGCTGGTGATGGAGCACAAAATTATTAACAATTTTTGTGGTTGTATACTCCAGGCTGTTCTTGAAACACTCCGTGTTGTGACGGGGGCAGGGCACAATTTCCGTCGATAGCGGGTATAATGGCTGTGTAGAGCATGTTGCTGGAGGTGCTGATACTTCTTGTGGAACAAAACAACCTCAAGGATATATAGCGAGGGAAGAGTCAAGAGGTTCTCATTTTTAAAAATACCTCTACATGATGATAATGGAGGCCTTCTAGTGAGAATCCGAATCGCTCGCTCTTCTCGCTCTTTTTGCCTTCTCCCTCTCAAAACTACTCTGGAAATGAAAATGGGAGCAGAAAAGATTGAAGTCAATTTGGAAAATTAACGTTGTTGGCTTGTCACAGGTACTACTGCTTCACTGCTTCAACTGACGTTGTTATACTTGAATTGCCGCTCGGGTTGGTCAGAAGGGCGGTTCTCACCACCCATTGTAATTCACTCATTTGCTCCTGTTACAACGCAATATTCAGTTCAAAGGCTCTTGTAACTAGCAAATGGATTCATACGGGAGTGAATCAAATATAAACGTGGCCATTACATCGTACATCAACTGGTTCACTGAGGATTGTGTTTTGGTATATTGTTTTCATAATGAACCTTTGGAATCGAGGAAGAAATAATGACGCTGCAAACTGATACACAATGGTTTATTACTTCACTGTATATGTCACTTCTCCTGCATAGAAATCGGCTTTTCCATTATTAGGTACGACCTACTGGCCTTAAACATCGCTATCCGGAGCGAACAGTTGGTCCGCCATAGCTCTGGGTGGTCTCAATCGATTCAAAAAATTGAATTATTTTTATTTAAATTTTGAATTGGTGAAAAAACAACAATTTTATTTCGAGAGTTTTCGGGCTGGGGCATTTTTGAAAATTGCAAGCTTTTTTTTCACCCCTTAGAAGTGACTGACATAAACCAAAAGCTTCGCGGCACAACTAGACCCCAAATGAAGCCCATATACCTACCAAATTTCATCAAAATCGGTTCATGGTAACTAAGGAAAGTGCCGCTTACGGTGGACGGCGTATTCTACGTACCTTGAACCAACAAATTTTGAGGTGGGTTAACTTGTTTTTTCTTCGTCAATTTCAAAGATTCACCAGGTATTGAAAATAATAATAAAAAAACAGCAACTTCCGAAATGAATAAAATGTATGGGATTCACACTCCCTCCTATACTATATATACTATACTATACGACCATACTATGCTTGATCGTTCCCAGTGTACGATCAAGCTTTGCGGATTTCAACTGGTGCTTTTCGATCAAGTCCTATACCGAGTTTATATGTTGATGCTGGAGAGCTTCCCCTTTCTATTGGCGATCCATTCTTGCTTTGAAATACCTCTTCATAACTCCTCCGTAAATCCTCTACCTCTTGGCTTTCCCCGACTTATTCGGTCTTCATTTGATGCGATTCGTTCGGATCTTTTGTAATTCCCTTGAATTCCCTCCTACGCTGAAAGAACGTGCCTCATCGCACCATGAACGCTTCCAGCCTCCCAATTTTGCCTTTTGATGACCAAATTTAACAAATCTTCAACCCTTCCACATGAACTCTCTCCTACATTTTATGAAATTATTTCCAGTCTTTCGCCTTGTGCGATTGCCTACTGCGATGGCTCCAAAACATCCACTAGAGTGGGATGCGCAGTATTCGTTGACAGCTGTATCCATAAATTCACTCTCCCCGGACATAATATGTTCTAGATATTAAATAGATTTAATATATCTATTTTCTCGGCTGAGCTCTTCGCAATCAGCCAGGACAATATTAGTATCGCGAAAAGACAGCAATGCACTCGTATTCTCCGATTCCCTTAGTGCCCTTCAATCCACCAGGGCTAGTGTTGATTCCCACCCATCAGTCAATGATGTACTGATGAATGTACAGGCTAAGGGAATTTGGAACATCCGTTACTTTCTGATGGGTTCCTGGAATATATGGTAATGAGGTGGCAGATTGGAATGCCAGAGCTGCTACTGCAGAACAGAAATCTACATCCATGAATATAAGCAAAGTCTACAAATTTGTAGTAAAAAAATATGATATTGAATCGCTGGCAAACAGAACGGCAAGGCATGACCCATTAAAAGTTGTGGGAAGTTAAGAAAATAATATCTCGGTGGTCTCCTTCCTGCCGAACAATAAGACTATTCGATGGAACTGTGGTAAGTCGACGCCGAGAGGAAATGATCCTCATCCGTCTGCGTTTTGGGTATACCAGACATGGCTACCTCAGGAAACAGAACCGACTCTTGGAAACAAGCGCCACCTGCTTGTTTAGTGTCCCGCATTTATTGAACCTCCGCCAGAAAAACGAGATCCATAAAAGAACTATTGAGAAATGATGTTTCTTATTTGAGTCATGTCCTAGAGAAGCTGAAGGCAAGCTGACCTTGTATTATAACTTGTAAAATGTTGTCCATGCATGCGCCCTAATAATTTTAAAACGTCTGCCAAGTGGGTGTGGCACATTGCTTCCCGATTGAATAGATGATCCGATGCATAGTAGTTAATCTCAAAATATTTTCTAATTTTTCTAATTTTCTTCCAATACCCTCATAGTGAACCATTTGCACGTTAATTTGAACAATCCTGATAAATTTCATCGAAATCGGATGGAAAATGTAGAAGTTATGGCTATTACAAGGAATTCACGTTTGCGCATGTGCAACGGCTACTATCAATCCGGGGGTGATGATTCTCATAGGGGACCGTCTATAACCTAATCCGCAATATTCCTGAATGTTTTATCGAAATCGGATGGAAAATGTAGAAGTTATGGCAGTTAGAAGGAATTCAAGTTTGCGCATGCGCAGCAACTACTATCAGTCTGGGGGAGATGATTTTCATGGGGGAACATCTACACGCCAATTTGACCAATCTTAGGAAATTTCATCAAATTCGGATGGAAAATGTAGAAGTTATGGCTGTTACAAGGAATTCACGTTCGCGCATGTGCAACGGCTACTATCAATCCGGGGGTGATGATTCTCATAGGGGACCGTCTATAACCTAATCCGCAATATTCCTGAATGTTTTATCGAAATCGGATGGAAAATGTAGAAGTTATGGCAGTTAGAAGGAATTCACGTTTGCGCATGCGCAGCAACTACTATTAGTCTGGGGGAGATGATTTTCATAGGGGAACTCCACACGCCAATCTGACCAATCCTAGGAAATTTCATCAAATTCGGATGGAAAATGTAGAAGTTAAGGCTGTTACAAGGAATTCACGTTCGCGCATTCGCAACGACTACTATCAATCCGGGGGTGATGATTCTCATAGGGGACCGTCTATAACCTAATCCGCAACATTCCTGAATGTTTTATCGAAATCGGATGAAAAAGTGGAAGTTTTACCTGTTATAAGGAATTCACGATTGCGCATGCGCAGTGTTTAATATCAATCGGGGTAATGATTTTCATAGGGGACATTCTACAACCTAGTGGAAATTTCGATTTTGAAGAACTTTTATTTCAACCTTGAAAAGTGAAAACAAAGCTTCCGCTACCTTGGTAGACTCGGAAGCAAAACGCTGCAAATTATTACAAGGTTTATTATTGTTCTATCTAGATCACTCGTCTGCACAGAACACGGCTCTGCCATTGTTACCACCAACCAATATGAAGAAAAACATCGATCGCATTTCGGTCAGCTAAAATTTGAACGGAGATTAGGCCTCTTTCGCGATTCACACTCGTGTTTCTGATTTATCGTAAGTCCAACCCTTAAGTTCTCGTAGGGAGCGAACGGTTTGTCCTACAGAGCTCCGCGTGGTCTCTTAAAATTCTAAAAATACAATACTATCTTAAATTGATGGAAAACAATACCTTTATATCTAATTTTTTTTAGCTAGAGCGTTTTCAGAATTTCATCCTATACTTTTCACCCCCTAGAAATGGAGCCCATATACCAAATTTGAACCGAATCGGTCCAGTGTTGCCACATTAACAATGGCAAAGCTGTGATCCTTGCAGACGAGTGATCTAGACAGACAAATAATAAACCTTTGTGAAATAATTTGGAGCGTTTTATTGCAAAATTTAGTAAGTAAGAGGCGGGAGGAATGAAGTTTTCTTCAACCATCTGTGTAAACACTTGAATTCAATTGTAGATAGTCGAAAATGGTTTTATAACAATAAACCACTAGATCAATAATTTCTCTAGCTTATGACTGGCTAAGTTGGAGGATTGTCACACTTGGGCTCCACTATAGATTAAGTAGAGAAATTGCATAATACGGTTGTATTCGTGATGTTTTGCATATAGTTATTCAAGCGGACTGAAGATATAGGTAAATGATTTAAAAAATTTTGATGTAAAAAAACTAACTTTTTGAAGTGATAGGTACCTAATTGGAATTCGACTGACCTACTCGTGTACACACTTGTCAATTGTGTGAAGAAAAAAAGTGACCAAGACAGGGTAGGCAAACTGTCTGACAACACCGTCTTGGTTTTTAATACGCTCTGAATTCTTAATCAACCAGACATTTCCAACTTAAGCCATGGAAGTCTTTTGAGACAAAAAAAAAAAAAAAAAAAAAGACATTGACCTCAATTCCAAAACTCGATTAATATTCAGTGAAATTTATAAGTTGCTATGCCCCCATACCTTCGTCACGGGTGACTAATCGACGGGAATGATTTACGCGTGCGAGGACGTTTGGTTTGGAATGAACCACCCAAACTTCTTGAGGCAAAGGCGTAAAAGGGTTCATCAGAAATACTGCCTAATGTCTTGAACACAATAGAAACTCAATGGGCATTGTCTGGAGGACAAAAGGGGGTAGAGTGATTTTCGTAGTATAGGTCGGTATGTTAGGTACTTACCTCAATCATATTAGGATGTTAAGAAACTATTGGATAAATATCTCTGGTATTTGTTCATAAACCCACAGGTGTTTTGATCATCACGTTTTCAAATGCCCCGAAAAAGGTTTTTCTTGTCTTGTCCAACTTTCTGATTTCACTTTTTTTCTGCGTTTCACCAGTCATTGATTTTAAGTGAAGTTTTGCTCAGTCTGCAAACCTCACTTGGTTAAGGGACCACACAACGCGAGAAAGAAGAGAAGCACTGTTTTTTACATCGCTTCGGAAGGAAAGAAAAAATGATGAGTGAAAAGGAGGTGAAGCTGGACAAGTTGAGGGATGTGACATAATGGCCGACATGGAAGTGTCATGATTCGTGATTCTAAATTCAATGGAGGTAGAAGGGAAAAATTTATTGGAAACCGTGGAATCGGAGATTCAGTAGTCACGGGTGCTGACTTGAACTCATGGAAAAAGGAAGACAGCAAGGCTAGATGGATCACTGTGACATCTATACACCATGCTCATGACCCACTTAATGACATGCACTTCAGCCAATGAAATGTGGGATAGATTGTTAGGAGTTTTTGAGCACAGATCAGAAGCAGCAATTCATATGGAGCATCAAAAGTTCTATGAATACAAGAAAAAGTCAAGTGACTCCATAAGTGAACACGTTGCAAAAGTTGAAGAAATATGCCATAGACTAGCAATTTTGGGAGAAACAGTGACAGGTAGTGCCAAAATTACGAAAATCCTGAAGACCCTTCCTTCGTCCTATAGTTATTTCTTTTCCGCTTGGGAATTAACTCCTAAAGATTTAAGGGCAGTTGCAAACTTGACGAAGAGACTAATCACTGAAGAAAGTAGAATTTATTATCTCACAGCAGAAAAGTGCCGATAGTGAAGCTGCGTTTACAGCCAAGCAAGTGGCCCATGAAATTTAACGAAAAGTTTTAAAATCGCACCTGGAAAATGGGTGGTATGTGGACTCCATCACACGAGTTCCAGAAGAGAATGGTTCGGAGGGTATGAACAACTAGCAGACAAAATTCCTGTTGTATTGGGAAATGGCCAGCTCATCTATGCAGAGGGAAAGGGGTTCATAAACATTGAAGCATTTGGGAATGGCAAGTGGACGGAGAGGCATTTAGCCGGTGCTTTATATGTTCCCCGTTATATGGTTCGGCTTTAGATAAGGGGATGAGAATGTTTGCTGGCAGAGATTTTTGGGAATTCCAACCAAATGGTGAGGTCTTGGAAAAAGCTCGTTGTTCAAATTGAAATTTAAAGTTAAAAAACAGGGAAATGGTTGAAAAAACAGAAAAGTTGATCCAGAAGGTCAACAATTGTATATGAATTGTTCTGACTCCAAGGGAACACAGTTTGACTCATGACAATTTTGTTACTCCTCACTCTGCTGGACTACTTACTACCCTGCACGATGTAACTGACTTAATGCATCCAATTAATGCATCCAAATTGGTAGCGAGCAGTCAAGTGACGTCAGCATTCCATTTTGCAGCTACTACTAGATATTTACCGGCCGTTGACTGGAACTGACTCAAAGACGTTTCCTTTTCAATGAGGAATTTCACCATGTCGGAATTTCCTATTTTTGACCCCAAAATCGGATTCAGCACCTCGAAAAACCTCCTAAGGCAAACTTTCAGCCCGAACTTCCTAATTTACGAATAAAGAAAACAGTGTAGAAAATACGAATGTTTAAAAAAAACCGGGAAAATGACGTCATCTTGGAATAGTTCATTTATGGCCACTTGAAGCGCTGAGATCGAGAAATCTATAGTCCCCAGATGCAAAATTTCACGAAACAGTAAAGTTCGAAATCGAAAAACTGAAGAAAAAAATAGATAAAGCAAGATGGGGAAAATCAGGTTTCCCCTGTTTTTGTTTGATAACTTTTCTCTTAGAAAACACGATTTCTTCGTCCCAATGGGCAACACTGGGAGGAGACGGCGATCCGAACAGCCCAATCAGCGAGCGTTCCCGCTTCACGTCCGTTTTCCCGGTTAGTTTTGAAATAAAAAATTTTGATTGTCTCCCAAAAATAACAGGAGACTTATTTTCCGAAATCAGCCCGATTTTCATCTATCCCACACCATTAACTATTCAGGAAAAATGCAAACAGAATTCGGTGAAATTCCTCATTGCCGGTAGGCAATACCGCACAACTTTTAAAAAATTTAATTTACTTGAGCAAATTTCTATTTACTGGTCAGATAGCGATCAGAACCAAAAGGACGTCAGCATTTCCTTCCAGTAAATAGTAATACAGGAATTTTGATCAAAAGGGTAGTAAGCAGTCTTATTAGGTTTGGAGTAAGCAAAGATTTGACTTGGGAAGTCTTGAAAGAAAAACTTCAACTGTTTCAGAAAACACTTCGATCAAGATACTGGCAGAATACTTAGGCGGTTTGTAACTGGCTGAAGGCTAGGAACTTTTTGAATTGAATGAATCCTCAAGGGCCTGCGTACGCCCTTATAACGAAGAGGTAGTTGCGAGAGGGGGTGAGTCCCCACTCGAGGCGACTCCCTTCCTACCCTGGAAGGGTTATCCCTGAAGCGGATAGCTCCTCATATTTCGCCAGGACCTCTTTCGTTATTTTTATTGCAAAAATACTATAATAAATAGTGGTTTACCACACGAATATTGAAAACAAAGAATATCCGGATTCAAGAGTAGAAAAAAAACAAGTACCTACTAGGTACATGAAAATGAAGAAAGCAACGCGGAAGAACCTCAGTATGACCTAAGGGATAGAGCTGCTATCCAATCTCCTTTACGATACCAACCATTAATAGTATCTACTCGTGTGAGTAATCAAGAGAGTTTTGCACCGCATACTTAGAGAAGCCGTAAGTTGTGATGAAGCTGGTAAGTTTAATATGGTATATTCCAGTTTAATATGGAAACATCCAACTGCATGTCGACTCCTACTGAGAAGATATAAATCGGAGGAAATCAAGCTGTGGAGGTTCCCTACAGAAACATCAAAGGCCAAATCATCAGAGGCGCACTGGAAGACTGCGTGTTTTACAATACTTGCTTGGAACAAAAAAGTACGACCTTTATTTACCGGACAGAAATGCAATGAAATGTTTTGTAACAGCGATGCCGACTTCGCTGGTGATGTGAGTGATCGTCGATCAGTGTCCTGCTATGCAATTTATCTAGGAGGGTGGTCAGCTTGCAGTTTCAGACCAGCAAGTGAGGGTATTGGATAAATATTGCTCTGTTATTTATTCATAAACCCACAGGTGTTTTGATCGTCACGTGTTCAAATGCCCCGAAAAAGTTTTTTCTTGTCTTGTCCAACTTTTTTTATGTCTAAACATGTACTTTCTGCTTTTCGCCAGTCATTGATTATTAAGTGAAGTTTTTCTCACTCTGCTAACCTCAATTGAAACAATGGATAATATCCATTACATATTATGTTTGTGAGCGGCTGTAGAACAAAAACGTCTGCCAAGTGGGTGTGACACATAGCTTCCTCGTATCCATAACCCGATTGTATAGATGATCCGATGCATAGTAGTTAATCTCAAAACATCAAAACAAGTTAATCTGTAACATCCCTGAAAATTTCATTGAAATCGGATGGAAAATGTAGAAGTTATGGCCGTTACAAGGAATTCACGTTTGCGCATGCGCAGTGGCTACTATCAATCCGAAGGTGGTGATTTTCATAGGGGACCATCTAAATACTAATCTGTAACATCCCTGAAAATTTCATCGAAATCGGAAAATGTGGAAGTTATGGCCGTTACAAGGAATTCACGTTTGCGCATGCACAGTCGCTTCTATCAGTCCGACGATAATGATTTTCATAGGGGACCGTCTACACACCAACCCGCACATTCCCTGAAAATTTCATTGAAATCGGACAATATCTTCGTATAGTTATGCGCGTTACAAGGAATTCATGACAGACAGACAGACAGACACACAGACACACAGACACTGAACCAAAATTGTTCGGAAAGGTCTAAAACGCAAAACGCGAGTGAAAATTTTGATTTTGGAGAACTTTTTTTTTCGTCCTTGAAAAGTGAAAACAAAGCTTCCGCTACCTTGGTAGACTCGGAAGCAAAATGTCTACATCAATACCTATATTTTGCTCCCGAATTCGTCGAGGTGTCGAAAGCATTGTTCTAGCTTTTCAAGGTTAAAAAAAGTTCTACAAAATCAAAATTTCCTCCCGCGTTTTACGTTTCAGACCTTTCTGAACAGTTTTGTTTTCGTGTCTGTTATGAAATTTTACAGGATGTTTTGCGGCAGCATAATTTCCTTTTTTCCAAACTGAAGAAAACGCACTGTGCGAATAATAAATTTCTAATTTGATCTCTACAATGTAGCACGCTATTCAAGTTTTGAAATGTTTTGTTGAAATCCCGTGTTTATGTTAACCGTCCGTAGATCCTTGACTTAACAAACAACATCCAGGAAGGAATTTCCAACGTAACTCCTGCTGTGCTTGAAAGAGTCATGACAAACGCCAGGAATCGGTATATTCAATGAATTGAGAATGGGGGGCGACGCCTAAATGATTTTATCTTCAAAACTACATCAAACAAAACTTCAATAGTGTACCTACATCGTAAAGACCAAATTACAACTTTCTGATTAACCCTTGGCTGTACGCTAGGTGGGGAGTTACGTTCGTACACGCTAGCGGGGAAATCCCCGCACATTTATTTCAACACAATGATTAATTTATGATACACTGAAAGGCACAAATTGGTTTTAAAAAGTCATGGATATAGGATGAGCTTCAACTCAATACATTTTGCTTCCGAGTCTACCAAGGTAGCGGAAGCTTTGTTTTCACTTTTCAAGGACGAAAAAAAAAGTTCTCCAAAATCAAAATTTTCACTCGCGTTTTACGTTTTAGACCTTCCTGAACCATTTTTGTTCAGTGTCTGTGTGTCTGTGTGTCTGTCTGTCCGTCCGTCTGTCTGTCTGTCTGTCTGTCATGAATTCCTTGTAACGCGCATAACTATACGAAGATATTGTCCGATTTCAATGAAATTTTCAGGGATTGTGCGGGTTGGTGTGTAGACGGTCCCCTATGAAAATCATCATCCTCGGACTGATAGAAGCGACTGCGTATGCGCAAACGTGAATTCCTTGTAACGCCATAACTTCTACATTTTCCATCCGATTTCAATGAAATTTTCAGGGATGTTACAGATTAACTTGTTTTGATGTTTTGAGATTAACTACTATGCATCGGATCATCTATACAATCGGGTTATGGATACGAGGAAGCTATGTGCCACACCCACTTGTTTTTATTCAACAGGTAGGTAATAAATATATGAATTTTGAAGTAGGAAATACATAAGTAACAAAATTTATATCTATCATAATAATCAAAAATGTTATTATGATAGATATAAATGTTGTTACTTATGTATTTCCTACTATATTATATCAAGCGAAAAATACAAACGTGTGAAATCATAATAGTAGAAGTAGTAAGATTATAATCATAATAAAATGTGTGTATCAAACTTCGCAGTCTGATTGCATACTGAAGGTAAGGTAAATAATTGTTAAGGGGATCATTTTTTACTCAGTTAAAGGTCTGAGAAAAGATACCTTGGACAATAGAGGGACAATAGTGAACGGTTCATCGTTCTATTTCTGTTTCTCTGAAAGTGCGGGCAAATCCCCGCCTAGCGTGTAGCTAAGGGTAAATACAATGCGTTTTGTTCAGTCTTGAAAAAAGGAAGTTAAGCTGCCGCACCCTATACGTCCTAAAATCCTTGTAACGGGCAGAACTATAATAAGTGTTTGTCCAATTTCAATGAAATTCTCAAGGATAGTGCGGGTTGGCGTGTGTCTCATATGAAAAGCATCTCCCCAAGATTGATACAAGCCATTGCGAATGCGCAAACGTAGAAAAACTTGTAAAACCCACAACTTCCTCATTTTCCGATTCAAATGCGATGACATTCTCTATGAAAATCATCGCCTCTAAAATAACAGTTGCCTTTGCGCTTGCGCAAACGTGAAATCCTTTCAACTAGTTCTTTCAAAGTAACTTCAACATTTTTCATTTGTACTCGAGAAATTCTCAGAGATTGTGCGGTTTCGCATGTAAATGGTCTAAATGGACTTAGAGATTTATGTTTTGAGATAAGTGATTACAAATTGGATCATCTTTACAATTGGGTGATGGATAAAAGGAAATGTTCCAGTCCCATTTGGCAGACGTTTTCATTCCATGTGCTATCACTCCTGCAATATTCCTGTACTACTAGGAATAGGTACTGTAGGTACGCATGCAGTTGAAAGTGGTGGAAAATTTCCATTATTTAATAATCCTATCGTAACCGCAGTGCGAGATTTCCCACGACAAGTTCGTACTATCACACGTAGTGGACAAAATTCGAATAAGCTCAAATCTTCTCATAAATAAGGCCTAAAGACTTCTTTTTTTTTAGACATAATGTTTCAGTACGCACGACACCTCTCTTCGATACCAAGGTGATTCCGCTGGTCACTATAAAAACTTCAAAACTCGTGGAAGAAACAAGAAAACGTCCGGTCCCAGGAGTTGAGCTGAGCGTATCGCATTATTAGCGTCAAGGCTGTGTGAGTTTCGGGAAGTGTACTATTGTCGTGAAGGTAGATAATATTATACCGTTTATCAATAAACGGTATATTATCGTCCTCAACAACAATATTTCTGCCTGAGATGAACGTATAACATCACGGAAACGCGTACAACATAGAGTCCTATATTATGAATAGAGTTTCAGTCGAGAATAGACAAACATGCAGTACATCAATATTTTAGATAAGTGTCTAACTTCTAAAAAAAAAGTCATACCACGGTTCAGATCCGTTGTTCTGTTTTGATTCCCCGTTGTACGACGATTTCCAGCTTACTCAAAGTATATCAAGTTTTAGCGCTCTGGAACAAATCGAAGAAAATTCAGCTTTTAACTTGATTTTAAGTACCTACGAGTACAGCTACCTGAAAGTAAAAGATTTTTCGTTCGGACCGGACTACTGTCAGTGCACATAGAGACAATAACTAGATTTGAGTTGATCTGATAACTAAGAAGAGTGGCAGAAAGCACCCAGAATTCCATATAAATGGTAATGAAGACCCTTTTCTAAAACTCGCTCCTTGCAGAGTAACAAATTTTCCAAAAAACAAGATAAACTTTCGACAACAACATAACTGACGAGTAACATTATGTTACATTGATCGACATTGTAGAAGGTTGTACATCGAGACCAAATATGGAGTTAGTTGTTGAAATCTGAATAATTCAGTTCGTCACTTTTGCCGGCTGATATTAATTCAAAACACATTCGTCGGCTGCGAGTATGAGATGAGTTCGATCAGAATAGAAATCACATTTGAATCCCTTCGAGGAAACGCAATCTCTATTACCATCATCAAATTACGAGTGGTCAACAGGATAAGAATGAAAAAAATAGAAGACCAGCATTTCCTTTCGTTCGCTATGGATTTAAGTTATAAGGAAATCAAATGATGAGTTTTGGAACGTGAAAATATCTGATGTAATTATTCCTTGGTGGGAATCAACCCTTGAGCATGGTACGAGCATGGTGTAATTATCGCAAAATTTCCCTTTACTTGCGGTTTGCCCATCCGTGATAGTGGTTATGGCGAAGATTGAAGAATGTGACCCTCAAATTATCAATAAATATTTCATCGCCATCGGTCCATCTGAGAGCTTTTGCGGTAAGATCAAATATTCTTCCACCTTCAACCAAAATTCCTCGAAATTCGTCATGCTTCTTCATCGAGGTCATGGGTATTCCTTGAGTGGGAATTCTCGAGGTTTCAATGAAATTCTCTTCAAAATTAAACAACTATTAGGTAGCATCAATGGAAAAACCGCGATCTATGAAGAATGGCGGTCTTTACAGCAAAATAATAAACCATTGCGTAATGATTTGCAGATTTTGCTTCCGAGTCTACCAAGATAACGGAAGCCTTTGTTTTAACTTTTCACGGTTGGAAAAAAAAGTTCTCCAAAATCTCTCTCGAGTTTTACGTTTCAGGCCTTCTCGATCAATTTTCGTTCCTTGTCTGTGTGTCTGTCTGTCTGTCATGAAAGCCACAACTTTTACATTTCTCACCCGATTTCGATGAAATTTTCAGGAATTGTGCTGGTTGACATGTAGAGTCCTCTGTAAGAGTAGTGGGGGGTGGAGTATACTAGAGATTGATGTATTGAGATTAGCTACTATGCATCGGATCATCGATACAATCGGGTTAAGGATACGAGGAAGCTATGTGCCACACCCACTTGGCAGACGTTTTTTCTTTTATTAGGCGCTTTCAACCATCATGGTCGCCAAATAAATTGTGGTGTTAGAATTTATAGAATTTTCAGAATGGTTTCAAATTTGATAATACAATGATGTTGATTTGAATAAAAGAAACGATTTCTGTAAGTAGGTGGAGTTAGTAGTTTTCTGAGATATCTTGGAAAATCGGTTGACGTTGATGGGGGTAAGCCCGTGCTCACTCAGCTATACGATTCACAAACTTGAGGAGGCTCTTGTGATTGGGAGGCAATTCGTAATCGGGTGAGTGTCAGAGTGAGTTATGGATCCATCACTGTGGTCCGAATGGAGGAGAATAGAATGATTCTTCATTTCTCTCAGCTTAAGTTCCATTTTGACTGATAGGCTTTCCAGACTGAAGATTTAATAATTGAAATAGAATTCCGCAAGAATGTGAATGTGAGACGAAACTGGTTCGGAGCTTGCTCGTTTTGCTTCGCAATTTGTAACTTCATTATCAATCAATCCAATGTGACCGGAAACCCAACACAGAATTGTTGATATACCATTCATACGGTAATGATTTATAGACATGAGTAGACTTACTTAACTTTTTATTGCCTGAAGAGGACTTAATGAGTCAAAGCATATCACAAGATTATCTTCAGTTGGACGGATCAGCTTCAATGACGAGTAAATGACATACGATACAGCAAAGGATAAAGCTCCTTTTCAGAAGAGAAGTTGAATACACAATTTTTCGACAAATAGGTATGCTGGACAAATCCAGGAAAGGCTGGACATCATGCTGAAATAGAATGCTTGTTGAATTAACGATAGTTTTTTACACTTTGCTCAAGAAAAAACATATCTGGGGTAATGGAAGTGTCCACGGCTCCTTAGTGCAGGTCCTATCATTTATGAACTCGAAAAGAGGTAAAGAATGGGATTGAGTATCGGATAGAATGCAATCCAACGAGCTTCGTTAGGTACAGATACGGGAAGCAGCTCAGGATCCATTAGTATGTTATAAAGAGGGTGACCCTAGTTGGCTTTGATTTTTGCAGCATATCGCATTGCAATGATTGACCTGCAATGAATGAGAATGCAAATGGGAATATTTCAGCAATTTCCGTACACAATTATTACCTACTTTGAATATCTCTTCTTATTGATCTATCCCGATTCAATCAATCTCAAAGGCTCAACTCCCAAAAATCTATCAGGTATCCATGGAGTTGTTTTGTATAGATCATGATTCATCCAATAGTACTTTACTAGAATTGGCTGTGTAAAGTTGTAAAACAACACATTACAAAAATTTACAAAAAAAAAAAAAAAAAATAGTTCACACATTTAACGTGATAACGCTGATTACGCAAAGGTTCCCTAGAACCTTCCCAGAATCATTGTCGACATTTCCCAGCAATATCGGTGTAGCGGATCGAGCCTTTATGAGTTAAAAACAAACATTATTATCTACATGCAGATGCACAATCAGCTATTTTATAGTAAGGAGCCATAGTATGGCGTGAAAGTGTTATGTACTGTGATGATAAAACAAACAAAAAATCTATGAATTGCCTACATAAAATCTATTTTAGGATTGATACTTTCAATTTTGTTAGAGAGAAGTGGAAAGTGATCCTGATGTTATTTCCAAATCCGTAAAGTATATACTGTTGTAGTAGCAGAAAGCTGGTACTTAATGAGTTCTTCCCGATATTGCGTAACTATTCAGTCGCTAGAATACTTTGTAGGGAAATTCACCCCTGATATACTCGTAGTAAGCTGAACTGAATAGAGTCGACGACTGTCTGAATTGTGTAATATCGCTGATGGATTTTCAAGTTCCAATTCCCTTGTATCAACATTCAGATGAAATGATGCAACTCCTTTTCTTTCAATAAATCACTCCTTTAAACGAGCCCCGGATATTATGCATCTGCTCTCATGCCCTCCTTTACGAGATGACACTATATATATTTAAATATACAGCTAAATGGTTCTACTGAACTATATAAATTATTGTTAAAAGACAGAAATTTCACAAATATAAAGGAAAGAAAAATTATCTGATTTTGGTTTATTATTTTCAATAATGAACCTTTGGAATCGATAAAGGAAATTTTTCTAACACCCCCTCAACATTTGTTGGTTTACGTTTCAAGCTACGTAGAATCCAAAAACCGAATAAAAATTTGGCCGTACGCAGCACTTTCCCTACTTAGCATTGACCGATTTTTATGAAATTTGGTATGTAGGCTCCATTTGGGGTCTAGTTGTGCCCCGAAGATTGTGGTTGATGCAGGTCACTTCTAAGGGTTGAAATTTTAAAAACGCCCTATATCAAAAAATGTTGATATCAAGTTATTTTTTCCATCAATTTAAGATAGTATGGAATTTTTAGATTTTTTTGAGACCACGTGGAGCTCTGTAGGACAAGCCGTTCGCTCCCTACGAGAATTTAAGGGTTTGGCGTACGATAAATCAGAAACACGAGTGTGAATCGCAAAAGAGGCCTATTCTCCGTTCAAATTTTAGCTGACCGAAATGCGATCGATGTTTTCCTTCATGTTGGATGGTTGGTGGCTTTGCAGACGAGTGATCTATATAGAAAAATAATAAACCATTGTGTAATAATTTGCAGCGTTTTTTTTTCTCTACATTTTTGTGACCAAGAATTTTCTAAATACCAGATAATTTTTCTTTCCTTTGTGTTTGTAAAACTTCTGTCTTTAAACAATAATTTATATAAATACATATATGTTTGTATACCTATCAGCAGAATCATTTCTCTAAGTCAGAGAAGGTCTCAAACACCCAGTTAAAATTAGTCAATTGCTGAATTTGAGTCCGGTGGCTAAGTAAATTAGTTAGGATTTAGGACAGCGGTGTGGCTACGGTCGTTGGGGCGTCGTTGTTCGGTGGTGGAATTTGGACCGACCTATGCGGGGATGGTGGGTTCAAGGCTCATCGCCGGCAGCGTGCTTTTTTCGGCGGTCTGGGGCTCATCGCCCCTCTCGTCTCAACCCAGGGCGGTGAGGCCAATGGGAAGCCATGAGCGAAATCATCAGAACAAATAGGCAGCTGATGACGTCCGCTACGCTAGGAATGGCAGTCGAACGAAAATCCAACCTGAAATGGTTGTTTACTTTACTTTTAGTTAGGATATAAAAAGTTTGCCTAGTGGATGTGAAACATAGCTTTCTCGTATTCATTACCTGATAGCACCTATGATTTTTTAAATCCCCCAAGTCATATCTTGTCTGCTCCGTACCATGTGAAACGGATTGGCTGATAGGAAGTACTTTCAAATCAAGAATGAAATCCCTGGGGTCAGTCAAAGAGGGCATCTTGCGACTTCTAAAGATTTAGTTTGCTTACAGGATCACTCAGACAGAAAACCTGTGAGCGTTCTCCAGCCGAACGTTTTTGTGGATGTACCATTCATAGTAGGTTGGATCTGTTGAAACCAAGTGCAGAATCTACCATTGATAACTCGCTGGTCGTCCCAAAGATAAATCATGACAAGAAATCGAGAGCACGAGTCTTTGAAGAAGGGAAAACCGTATGGGTGAAGGATCCACTTAGGAATTCGTTTACCGAAGAGATCATCCGGAATAGGACAGGACTTCTCTCGTATACCGTTGAAGTAGAAGGAGCACAGAAGAGAAAAATCGCCGATCAGCTGCACAGGAGAGTGACAAGAGACTAGTAATGGAAGCTTCTCTTAAGAGGGGAGAAGAGGCGGCATCATGATAAAGTCAGTAGTTACTGTCCAACTAGAGTACAGCTGATGAGTCCCGTTTTGGTACTGCGTGGCAACGCGAAGACATTTCTAGGAAGATGAGACCATGTGACATAATTTTGATGATTAATTTATTGTAATGGCTTTCAAAGTACATTTATTTAAAGTACATTTATTTAAAGTAAATTTATTCCGAGTTCGTTCACTATTAATCTGGGGTCGTGAAATTCAAATAGGATCATCAGATTCTAAATCACACAAACCCTCGAAATTTTACTGAAATCGTTTAAAGCAATGCGGGCCAGGAAGTATGATAGACGCAGGACCAAAGCGGTTCAAGAAGGTGGAAAAAGAGAAATTTGAGTGAAAATTTGGATATTGAAGGATTTTTGTTCTCTCAATAGTAAAAACAATACTTCCGCTATCTTCGTAGACTGGAAAACGAAAAGTGACCATCTTTTTGGACAAACTTGGAATGATTGAGCACCTATGTAGTAAAATAAGAAAATAATAAGTAATGTTGTTAATGGTTTTACTTAGCTAATTGAATTTAAACTTTAATAGTTAAATTACACAACTCATTTTAGTATCTGCACTTCAATTACTATGGTTTCCCAGCAACAGCTTGCGGCAGTTCTAAAAAATGTCTGGCTGCAAATCACAACGTGTGTTCTTTCTTTCCTTTCCACCTATGGTTTCTGGAAAAATTACTTCATTAAATAAAATGTATGAAATTGGTTGAAAAAATTATGAAACTGGTTGAAAAGTGTATGAAATTGGTTGTAAAATTTGGAAATTGGTTGAAATAATTATAAAATATCAGGAAGGAAAAAGCTATATCAGTAATGATAATTAGCTATTATCCAAAGAATAGTAACTGGTTACCAAGAAAGGAGAGAAATTCTTTCAATTTATTCCAAGACCTCGAGAGTAAAATAACCTAAAATGAAAACGAAAACGCTGCAAATTATTATACAAAGGTTTATTATTTTTCTTTACAGTTCATCCGTCAGCCAAAGTTTGCGGCTTTTCCTTTAATTGTACCTATCAATCAAAATATCTCGCAGGGTTAACCATCAAGTTTATTTCGAGAGAAATTTCCTACCAGCTAAAGATCGTCATCTCAAAATCGTGGGCGCCTTTGATTAATTTGATTGTTGGTTCTTAAGGAAGCACAAAATGCGATCAGCTGAAATTTGGCTCACTTCCGTCAGCAAACATTCAAGCGCAATTCACACTCGTGTTTCTGACTCATCATTCGCCCAACACAGAGTAACTCAAACAACTTAACCAACTTAGTGAGAGAAGGACCAGAGGCTGGTTCCGACAAACCAGGCACGTGTTCTGACAAATTTCACAAAAAAAAAACGAGCTTTTAGCCGTTTTTTACTGTATCATTCGTTTCTAGGAATTTAACACTATCCTTAACTGATTGAAAAAATCATGAACATTTTTACTAATTAGGTAATTAATTATCCGCATTAGACAGACATTAGGTTGGTCCCGCACAGCTACCTATATATCCAAGTTTTCGAAGTAGGGCGTTTAAAAACGTTTTCTCCCTCATTTTGCCAACTAGAAGTGACTTACTATAACCAAAAGCTTCGAGACATCACTAGAACCCAAGTGTAGCCGATATACCAAATTTCATCAAAATCGGTCCATGGGAACTGGGTAATAAAAAACGGAGTTGAGAAGAACGTTGTCTATTTCCACGAAAATTATGAGTTTTTTTTTAATGTTAAGTAGGAGGTCTTCAATGAGTTGATTCACAAACTCCTTCCACCGCGACCTAACGAGGTCTATTGTGGAGTGCCTCCAGGCTATACTAGCCTACTAAGTTTACCAAACACCCCTTCTCCCACTTTTTGGCGAAGTAGAGAAGGTCGGTGTAGATCACCTTAGAGATGGTGTCAGGAGCTAGGACATCACTTCCGAGGGTTGTGAATCTAGCTCGACCCAATGCTTCACAGTAACATGTGATATGTTCGGCATCCTCCGTTTCCATATTGCAGAAGCGGCAGATGTCCGTTGTTAGTTTGCCTATCTTCTCTAGGTGATATCGAAGTGGGCAGTGGCCTGTTAACAGACCCACAAGTATTCTGACGTCCTTTTTAGGCATAGCGATGAGTTCGTTAGCCCGTCTCTTTGAGAACGTCCCAAATAGTTTTGCCTGTCTTAGACCTGCGAGGTTCTGCCAGTATCTTACTCGCTCATTCCTTTCCCAGTTGTTAGCCAGGTTCTGTAAACAGCTTTTGGTAGTTCCCAGGATCGGTTCCGGCCCTATTGGCAGGGACTCTGATGCTCATTTGGCAAGTCGATCAGCAGTAGTTTCATTACCCTGATGACCTTCATGTTCGGGAATCCAGAGAGATATTTTTCTGGGCCCCTGTTTTGAGAGTATTCAGGCATTCCCAGACCAGCTTCGAACTTATAGCGTATGAAGCAATGGCCTTCAAGGCAGCGTGACTGTCTGAAAAAATATATACTTTGGCTTTCTTGAGATGCTTGTTCAGCATTTCTTCAGCACACAGTTGGATTGCATGGACCTCTGCCTGAAAGATTGTGGCATTCGTCCCAAGAGACTTTACAAGGCTGGCCGAAGGGCCTTTAATGCCTATGCCAGATCTTCCACATATGACTAATCCATCTGTATACCACACAAGAGAGCCCGGTGCAAGGTTGGGCATCCCCTTTTTCCAGTGGTCTCTATCGTTGATGACCATTTTAAAAGGTATTTCAAAGTTTTGTATTTCTGTAATAAGATCACTGATTGTGATCTTAAAAATGATGAGTTACAAGTTGAATCGATTTCGACGGTTAGGTCATCATTAGTAATAAAAAATAACTAATTATTTTCTTGGAAATAGACAACGTTCTTCCCAAGTCCGTTTTTTATTAAAATGGTTTTTCACAATCTCATCGCGAGTGATTTTATTCGTATTTTTTTAATGGAACTGGGCAAAGTTACCACGTATTATAGTAGTCCCCACGCATGCGAAAACGTGAAAACTTTGTAACAGCCGTTTCTTCTATATTTCCCATCCGAATTCGATGACATTTTTAGAGATTGTGGGGGTTGGCAGAGATGGTTCTGTATGAGGGTAGTGGAAGGTAGTTAGAGATTGATTTTTTGAGATAAACTACAATACATCCGAACATCTATACAATCTGGTTATTGATACGAGGGAGCTCTGATGTCACGCCCTTTTGGGAGACGTTTCCAAAGAATGTTTTTTCCAAAAGAGTTTTTTCCTCTGAAGATACGGAAGCTTTGATATGTAAAATTGGAATCTCATTACTTTGAAGGTCCCAAACTTGTTCGACCAGTTGCATGTATACGAAGCTTCTTCCATTCCCCTAGTGAGCTTGCAAAACTTGCACAACTGGCTTATTTCATTGAAATTCATTTCCGTACCTGGACCCACAGGAGCTCATCATAATTAAGAACAGAAAACTTACAGGAGTTATTCTAGATACTTTGCCCTCCCTAACGCTAAATTTTTACATTATTGGTTATTACCTCAAATTCTTTCGCTCAGTATTCATTTTTCTACCTTGCGAGAATTGGAGGCACTGTTTTACGCAACTTAATTTTCGATTCGAGTTCCTCTCTCACTGGTCGGTCAACTGTCGACCTCTAAAACCGGTTTTGATTACCGTCCTTTGACAATTTCACCGCAACATAAATTACAGTGAATTAAGTACTTAGAAACGTGTGAATGAACACAGTCATATTTTGTTGATTAGGGGTTCGTAAATCATGAATCCTCTTAGTTCCAGTGAATACACTTTTAATGCTATTCAAAGCTTGGAAATATTATTGAAGAAGTTTTGATTACGGTGACTTAGCGCAGAAGTATTCAAACGTCTCACAATCCAGTGGAGGTTTCCCACTTTCTCTAAAAATTTGTAGGTAATTTTCCTTTGCATCAGTTGCCGGAAATTGTTCAAACCAATAAGAAAAATAATTGAGATATTATGTAGTTAGATTAAGATCATTAAGGAAAAGCCATTAGCCAAAGTCAATAGCAGAAAATTTGTTTTTAACTAAAAAACTCTGTCAAGTGGTTGTGGCACATAGCTTTTCACAGGGATTTTCATCTACACGCCAGCCCGCACAATCCCTGAAAATTTCATCGAAATCGGGTGAGAAATGTAGAAGTTATGGCTGTGGCAAGGATTTCATGACATACAGACAGACAGACACGGAACCAAAGTTGTTCAGGAAGGTCTGAAACGTAAAACGCGAGCGAAAATTTTCATTTTGGAGAACTTTTTCTTCAACCTTCAAAAGTGAAAACAAAGCATCCGCCACCTTGGTAGAGTCGGAAGCAATAACAATGTTTTTCATTTCACCCGTCTGTATAGGACGCGACTTTTCCAATGATTAATACTACTTACTCACTAGAAATTGATAACATCATTATCCGAGTGCTGTGAGTCCCTTCATTACGAAATTTGGCTCTTTTGTGCAAAGGAAGCTCAACAGAGTGACATGAAAGTTTATTCGAAGAAACAAACTGGTTCTTGCCGTCTAACTTCATTCAAAGAATTTTATCAGCTGAAATATGAATGAGTGTTAGGCCGTTTTCCGTCAGTAAAGAATCTTTTGCTATTCGCAGTCGTGTTTCTGATTTATTTCAAGTCCATCTCCTAAGTCCTTAAGGGGAGCCAACGGTTTGTCCTATAGAGCTCTGGGTGGTCTCATTCGATTCTAAAAATTCAATTCTAGTTTAAATCAGTTAAAAATAATACCTTTACATCGAGAGTTTTTGAGCTATTGTGTTTTGAAAATTATAACTCCTATTTTTCACCTCTTGGAAGCAATTGGCACCAACTAAAAGATTCGGAGCAAAATTGGGCCCCATGGACCCCCAATCGACCCGTTTAATTTCATCATAATTGGTCCATGGTAATAACTAGGGCTCGGATCAGGGCATGTTTGCATACTATGTTGGCGATATGCCCAAGCTACAAATATCCTAAATAGGTACATCTTTTTGAAGCGAATTTGGTGTTCAAAATTTAAATTTATTGAGCATATAAATGCATATTTTTGCACTTTCCTCTTTAAGCGCGTATTTGGGATGTTTTTGGCAAAAAGTATATATTTTGGATTTTTCAGAAGAAGAAATCTGCGTATTTTCTGAATTACCCTTTCAAAATTCCTTTACTTCATACTTTCAAAGGAAGGAATGTCAGGTAAGGTCGGGGAACCTTCACGTGCCAATTAATAGAGTTTAAGGACTAGTGATCATAAGGGGCGGTTGACCTGGTGGTGGGGTAATTGGGTTACCTGAACTGGTCGTTAATCCCTATAAAATCCCCGGTCAGTATTAAACCTGAACTGGGAAACTCGAACTTTCTCGTTAGAAGGGAGACAGAACAATAGTGATGGTCGGCGGGCTTAAGGGGAAGCTTTAAATACCTACGTTGGGATCTTCTGCTGATCTGCATTGTGAACGTGACAGTGGATAGGTGATAGTGAAAATAGTAGTATAAGATCAAAATAAAGCGTACATATGAGTGAGTTACCTATGTTTCTTCCTTCTTCCCATACTTACTATAATTTTTGTTGAGTCGGTGGTGTAATGGGGGTGTGCCTGATTTTTTTTTTAATTTTTAATCGAAAGTAGACCTCATTCTGAGTACTTTGACACCAGCCGTTCTCTTTTTGGATGAGAAGATCTTTTTCTATGATTTTTCAAAGTTTCGAATGTTCATGACGTCACGCGCCCCTCCCAGCCCACTGTGACGTCATAAACATTCGAAACATTGTAAAATCATAGAAAAAGGTCTTTTCACGCTAAAAGGTCGCGGTTGGTGTAAAAAATTTCAGAATGAGGTCTAGTTTAGATTAAAAATAACAATAAACAGTTTTTCCGACCCATACGCACACCCCATTGCGCTTTGAAAACGCTGCAAATTATTACACAATGGTTTATTATTTTTATTTATCTATATAGATCACTCGTCTGCAACTCCACCAACCATCCAACATGAAGAAAAACATCGATCACATTTCGGTCAGCTAAAATTTGAACGGAGATTAGGCCACTTTTGCGATTCACACTCGTGTTTCTGATTTATCGTATGTCCAACCCTTAAATTCTCGTAGGAAGCGAACGGTTTTTCCTACTGAGCTCCGCGTGGTCTCAAAAAATTCTAAAAATTCTATAGAATCTTAAATTGAAGGAAAAACAATACCTTTATAACAAAATTTTTGAGTTAGGGCGATTTAAAATTTCAAAATTCATTTTTGAACCCTTAGAAGTGACATAAATTAACCAAAATCTTCGGAGCACAACTAGACCCCAAATGGAGCTCACATACCAAATTTCATCAAAATCAGTCAATGCTAAGTGGGGAAAGTGCCGCGTACGGCGTACGGACGGCCAAATTTTCATTCGATTTTTGGATTCTACGTACCTTGAAACGTAAACCAACAAATTTTGAGGGGGTGTTGAATTTTTTTTTGACATTTTCATGTCTTTCATATGGCACATAAAAAAAAAATCGTCACGAAATTTGATGCAACGAAATTTGATGCGACGAAATTTGTCCCAAGTCGCCACAATGATGATTATGACCAGCAGAAGTGAAGTTGTTAGGTAGGTAGGTACTTTACAGTTTGATATTACCAGATCAGCTGAGTCGAAAATTGAGCTCCCAGATCAGCTGAGTCGAAAATTGAGCTCCCAGATCAGCTGAGTCGAAAATTGAGCTCCCAGATCAGCTGAGTCGAAAATCGAGCTCCCAGATCAGCTGAGTCGAAAATCGAGCTCCCAGATCAGCTGAGTCGAAAATCGAGCTCCCAGATCAGCATGAAAATGTTTCAATGTGTTGCAGACTCGTATGCAAGCGTTTCAACATTTCTTTCATTTCATACTTAAACGGGAGGTTCTCCTGAATCCAATGATGTTTGAGAAAAACCTTTCCAATCGAGTGTGAAGCGTTTAGTTCTTTCTAATAAACTTGATTGTGAAGGTGTGAAGCCACTATGGTGTGGTAGGTAGTACCTAGCTGGTAGGTAAAAAAAAGTTGGTAGGTAAAAAAAATGTTGGTGGGTAAAAAACGCTGCAAATCATTGCTCAATTTTCTTGGTCGTTTCCAATGGTTCATTATTGAAAATAATAAATCAAAATGGAGGCCAAAACCTAGTTTTTACAGCATGCAAAATTATTAATTAATTCAAGGGCTGCATATAAATTTTTCTGGGCATATTCGGAGATTTCATAGAGCATATCGATCCAAGTCCTTGTAATAACTTAGGGAAGTGCAGCCCGCGAACAGCGGACGGAAACATTTTTATTCGATTTTTGGATCCTTCGTACCTTGAAACGTAGGGTTAAACTTTTTTTTGCTCAATTCCAAAGGTTCATTATTGAAAATAATTGCCAATTTCCTCGAAACAAGATATAGAATAAGTACTGTGCATACAGGGGGGGGGGGGGCTTATATGACGTGGTCTCGAACTCTTACCCTCTGTATGACTTAAAAATGATCAGAACTTTAATGAAATGAGTTTGATGTTCAAAGGTTGCTGAAATACTCGACGGACCATTGGAATACCAGAATGCTATAGGTATAGGAATATTAAATAAAGCAGTGAAAACGATGATTATTCGATTAATTAATGATTTATTCAACAGTATATTGTCTGAATGTTGAATTTATAGTAGAAAATGCAGAAGGCCAATTTTCCTATTTTACCTAACAAAGAGCTAGGATTAAATTTGTGTATGATTTGTACATGATTTCTTTGTTGCATAAATGTTGCTTATCCGTTGCTGTTCGTGGAGAATTCCAAAGAATTTTGAGGTAGGTAGTTGAGCCTCCAGAAGAGAAGAAATGTGAGGTAGGTGGAAGTGGCTTACCAGGTTCCTGGTTAAATTTTAGAGTCCGCCGAACGAGATCCCGGGAACAATTCCTCCGTGGATTGTCGCTATAATATAGTACAAAATAATAATATATAACTATAATATAACATATTATGTTGCTGGTTCCTCCCAAAGGAACGATGGGGAGCCGCGTTCTAAATGAAGGCGGTTGCTTCTTGGAAACGAACGTTAAAAGAGTTGAGGCAGATCAGGAACGGGCGAAAGATGGCGATAGAGTGATGTCGGCGATGTGTGAAAACTGGTGCAAAATCACACACGTGGAAATTTCACTTTTTCCCCACACACAGCACTAATAAATTTATCTAAAATAAGCTAGGTATATCAAAATTTTTCATGTGATTATTTGTATTAATCTGCCGTAAATTGTGGCTAAAACACGTCGTACAAACATGCAACTTGTTAAAATGCGGTTCAACAGGTTGGCAACGCTGTTGACACCGGCCGCAAATCAGCTGAGGAATAAATGAGTAGTAGGACGGACGGATTGTTTACAATGATGGATTGGTTTATTGATTTAGGAGGGTTTGAGTATGGGGATTTATGGAAAACTATTGGAAAATGTGAAGGAAGTGAGTGTAAGATGAATCGGAATGAATGATGAAGTGAGGAAACTATTGAAGGATGGAGTTGCGAATACAGGCGAAAGATTCCATTCTTGTACAAGTACGAATTTCGGATTCGAACTTTCGTGAAATGTTTCAAGTTAATTGCAAAACTTCATCGTTCTACTGAAACGACAACGTATGGGATCCTACCTGATATGACAATTGTGATCAGCAGAGTAAATCGGACTATGCATTTTTTAGAAGAGTGTACAATAAGAAATACGTGAGTACATGACAAGTTGTTATAACAACGTGTACTCAAGAAGTACATCATTTGTTCGTGGAGATGTTGTGAGGCAGTAATAATGTTCATCCAATCACAACTATGATACATGCCAATTATGTTATTTACCCAAGTGAACTACCAAAATCTCAAATCCCACAAGAAAAAAAAATATAGAGCTATGACTCTGAATTTCCAGCGAATCTAAATATGCAAACTGAAGATGCCCTATATTATGTTTCAGGACTCGTCACGATGGAGAGCCTTGAAGGGGAGTACTACAACACCACCATGGCAGACTTAAGGCCGAAGAGAGATCCGTTGTACATCGTCGTCCCCATGACCATTCTCTACTCACTCATATTCGTCACAGGTGTTGTGGGCAACATCAGCACATGCATAGTAATAGCGCGGAACCGACACATGCATACGGCGACCAACTACTACTTGTTTTCACTTGCCATTTCGGATCTTCTTCTGTTGGTGTCAGGATTACCTCAAGAAATGTACTACATTTGGTCAAGGTACGTTTGAAAAATGGGAACAAAACAAACAACTCACAGTTTTGAACATTTTCCACAAAATAAACTGGTCAAATTCTTGAACATTGATGAATATTGAAAATGAAAGAACCAAATCGGTCCAGTGTTGCTTAGAAAAGTGCTGCCTACGGCGTACGGTGTAAGGCGTACGGCGGACGGACGGAAATTTTTTATTCGATTTTCGTATTCTACGTACCTTGAAATGTAAAACATCAAATTTTGTGGGGGGAGGGGGGGTTAAAAAAAATATTTTCTTGCTCGATTCCAAAGGCTTAGGTATTATTGAAAATAATAAACCAAAACCGCTGTAATTATGGAGGAAACTGAGATGGCTCCTGCCTAAACATATTATACATATTATGTTTAGCGGGGTTTTATTTCGAAGGAAGGTGTTATTTATGTAGTAAGCACGTTGGCAACGTAGGTATTTACTAAATGGAATCTAAGGAACCTGAACCACGGGTGTAATATAAGGATAACATAATATTTACACTTCCATTCAAGGTGTTAGTAGAAGGAATGAAGGAGGACAAGGACTCCAGTAGTTGTCGAAACGTAATGGATTTGCCGAAAGTTCAAAATGAGTTGCCAAAAGTTCCAATTGGTATGCCAAAAGTTTGCCAAAAATTGAAATTGATTTATGCCAAAGGGGGTTTTTTTTTGCGAGCAAGCGAGCGTAAAAAGGTGTTATTTTCAAGGTGTTAGTGAGTCCTAATTTACTTATCATCATATTTACGTCAAACAAATAAAACACGGCTGAAGCATGTACCATGCTTATGAATTTTAGCCGAAGGCTCTAAGCAGTAGACATCCAGGGGTGTATTTTGACAAAAATTGAAATCGAAATATCAAGAACCTTTTCATCCTTTTTTCTGTGAAATTTCTTCAACTTAATTCAAATACATAACTAAGCTGCTACAGCACGATAAGGCTGTGGTATGATTATCTTGAGCCTGGAGTTCACCCCTATATGTGCAATTAACTATTTCAAAGTGCTGTTCAAATTACAAGTATAGTTTTAATTAAAAAGGTAGTTAAATCACATTGTGTAATTACGTGTGCTTATTATTTTATTCGAATTATTATAGTGAGACACCTTTTTTAAAAAAAGAAATGCTTCAGAAATGCTTGCATACGAGTCTGCAACACATTGGGACATTTTCATGTCAACCACTACAAAACAAGGTAGTGAAGTAAGGTTGTTAGTTACCCAAGCATCAAAATTTTCGTGACGATTTTTCAGTTCATGTGCCAAAGCAAAATGTAAGGTTGTTGATTGTTCTCTACGCAACACTATTTTCTATTTTATAGTCTATTTTATTTATTGGTCGCGTGAGCAACATTTGCTTAGTTTTCGTGACGATTTTTCAGTTCATGTGCCAAAGCGAAGACATGAAAATGTCAAAAATCATACCTGATTTGAACTACCCTGATATACAATTTTCGTTCCGTGTCTGTCATGAAATTCTTGTAACAGGCAAAACTATATGAAGTTATGTTCTGATTCCGATTTTTTCAGGAATTGTATGAGTAGGCGTATTGATGGTCGGCTAAGAAAACCATTCCTCCTAGATATTAGTCTTCATTTTCCAACCGAATTTATTGAAGATTTCAGTCATTGCGCGGGTTGGCATGTTGATGGTTCACTATTAAAATCATTGCTTTCAGATGAATATACTGTACAATCACATCAACATACGAAACTACGAAATTGTGATGAGGTATCAGAATGAGAACGAGGAAACCAATTTGTACGAGAATGTCCCAAAGTAAGTTTACGCTCCGCTTGAACTTGAAGGGAACGAACCGTCTGGTTATGTATCTGAGAGGCACAGTAGAACGGCGAATGTTTTATTGGAGACATGTGGTTTGAGACTGTCTGTGTGAGCTAATGTAGTGTGGGAGCTTCGTCAGATGTAGGTGGTTAAGTCACTTTACAGTTTCTGCTTCCTTCCTCTCATGTTGAACCGGTTAGTATCGAATCGGAGAGGAGCGCAGAAGGCAGTTTCAAACTTCGATGACAGTTTCAGCTCATAGTCTAAAGTCGATGAATACTGCTACAATTTCACGGTGTTGGGTAGCTCCGATCAATCAATCACGTTTTGTTTCAAAAAACACATAAATACGAATACAATTCTCATTGGTATCCTCAACTATTTCAAATAAATGGTGGTTCCATGAGTTTGTACTCTAATTTTTGAATTGACTTCGATGAGCCCGTAAAAAACAATCTGTTTTGAACTAGACACAAAACAAGTACAACGTCAACAATCATAATAGGAACATATTTTTACAGATTATCACAGCAATTTTGAATAGCACTCATCACCTATCATTTCAAAGAATTACATAAATTCCAAACGATAACTACAATAATGATATTTTATTAATCAAAATGACAACTTTTGAAAATTTTGTTTTCTGCAAATTCAACATAAAATTTAAAATGCTTATCAAGATAGAATAGTAAGAAATTAATTCAAATTGCAGAATCCATAATGGCTGTGAAAAAATCCTTAAAATCATTCAGTTCTGTACGTAGTAATTGTATTATTATTCACTTTTTGAAATCTCTGCTAGTCAAAATGTTACCAATAATAGTGACTGGATTTAAAAAATGTATACTCCACCATATTATTTTGAGAAACGTCTTTTTTGAGGGACAAAAAAATTATTTGCAGAACGAGTGGCATAGCTACGTTCTTCAAATACAGAAAGTAGGTAGGTACTAATGGACTGATCCAGTAAGGAACCAATGAACTGTAGTTCAAATGAATTCACTTTCACGCATACATCATTGAAACTCATAGGGGACTGTATAAGGACTAATCCGCATATTTCCAGAAAATTCCATTAAAACAATACAATAGTTTTTCAAAGGTTTGCTCGAGTAACTCGTTTTGCTTCATACATACAGACATGGAACCAAAATTATTCAGAAAGCTCTGAAACGCAAAATGCTAGTAAAAATTTTGATTTTGGAGGACCAAAGGACGTTTATCCGGAGAACGTATACGAAGCATCCTTAGCTTTTCTTGTGAATGAACAAAAAAATCAACCAAGTCGGGTGGGCAGTAGGTATACTTCCTCTAAAACTAGAAGTCTTACTCCCTCATTTTGTTCCATTGGGAACTAAGTATCCAAAAAAAAAAAAAAAAAAAAATTTGGTCACCCTCGGAACAACACGTGCCGCATCCACCACCTAAGTTGATAAACCGAAGTGCCAGCTTATTACGAAAACGCTAACATTTCTCCTGCGTCTCCTTCTAGTCCGACTAAATCCAACTATTTATGAGTTGTTTGAACAGGTCTGAGAAGCTCTGGCAAAAATTTGAACACGATCGGATTGGGATAGTGGGCCAGAGAAATCGGTCATGATGTAGAAATTGTTGTTGCTAAAATGATTGATCGTATAAACGAGGAACCGATCACACAACAATGATCAAACAATCCCAGCGAGAGTCTACAAGCGCCTTGCTCGGCTGTTATTTGAAATTGAATTATTAGCAATAGTCAGCGATTCTTTTCTCTCCACTTCGAGCCCTTAGGGGTAGTTGAAGCATCCTCTATTTATTTCGTTCAAATTGGATAGCCTCCAAAGTTTCCCTCTGGAAGCTTCAACTTCGAAAAAATGAACACTTCCTTGTTGAGGTAGAAACTTTTAGGGCAGTCAAACAAATCGATGTCGGAAGATTGCTTTCGCGGTGGTTCCTACGGAGCTTCTAAAAACGTCTGCCAAGTGGGTGTGGCACACAGCTTCCTCGTATCCATAACCCGATTATATACATGATCAGATGCGTAGTAGTTAATCTCAAAACACCAATCCAGAATCAACCTAGAAGACAATCCTAGAAAATTTCATCAAATTCGGATGAAAAATTAAGTGAGTAGATGTATGTGATTGGATCAAATAAATACTTAGCCTCGGCTGGGATTCGAACCCGGGACCCCTGGGGGACAGTTGAAGTTACGGCTGTTACAAGGAATTCACGTTTGCGCATGCGCCGTCGCTTCTATCAGTCCGGGGATGATGATTTTCATAGGGGACTATCTACAACCTAATCCACATAATCCCTGAAAATTTCATCGAAATCAGGTGGAAAATGTGGAAGTTATGGCCGTTACAAGGAAATTCACGTTTGCGCATGCGCAGTGGCTACTATCAGTCCGAAGGTAATGATTTTCATAGGGGACCATCTAAATACTAATCTGTAACGTCCCTGAAATTTCATTGAAATTGGATGGAAAATGTAGAACTTATGGTCGTTACAAGGAATTCACGTTTGCGCATGCGCAGTCGCTTCTATCAGTCCGGGGATGATGATTTTCATAGGGGACTGTCTACACAACAACCCGCACGATCCCTGAAAATTTCATAGAAATCGGACAATAACTTCGTATAGTTATGCGCGTTGCAAGGAATTCATGACAGACACACAGACAGACAGACAGACACACAGACACGGATCCAAAATTGTTCAGAAAGGTCTTTCAGAAACAGGTTCAGAAACGCAAAACGCGAGTGGAAATTTTGATTTTGGAGAACTTTTTTTTCGTCCTTGAAAAGTGAAAACAAAGCTTCCGCTACCTTGGTAGACTCGGAAGCAAAAATGATACTATTCAAAATCAGATGAAAATTGTTGGTTCTATCTGGTATATTGATGTAGATGTATAAGGGTAATGAAATATACTTGGATAATATGAGTCTCGGAGCTCTAAACAATTAACCCTTTAACCCTTGTTACTGAATACTACGATTTTGTCAAGAAAGTAGGTTCTGAACTACGAAAAGTTTACAAAAGGTAGTGGTTCCTCGTGCTCCGAATGGAAATGACATTGATGGTCGTAGAGCCCTCAAATGAATACCGCCTCAAATCATAGTTTCAAGAAATTCACGTTCACACGTGTGTCATACTAACCGAAGACTAACCTTCACATTCCCTGAAAAAGACGCATGAAAAGAGACATAGGATACGGTACCAAAATAGTTCAAAAGAAATGTTTTAAATACTAATTAAGAGAGGTCTCTTTGACACCTGCATGGATACAAAGCGTTTCTCCCTTTGTTAATGAGGAAGCAAACACTAAAAAACTCCGCCCTTCAGACCTCGCCAGGGGGCAAGCCCCCTGGACCCCCTGGTGCTTACTGCTTAGAGCCTTTGGCTAAAATTCAAGAAACATGGAACATGCTTTTGCCGTGCTTTTAGGCGGAGTAGGGCTGTGGTGGACGGATGGAGAATAACCCCCTCGTGACACACGCCCGTCATACTCAGCGTCACCCCTCCCTCCTGCGTGACACTTTTCGGGTAGTTAGTCCAAGGCTAAAGCACGTTCCATGCTAGAATCAATTATATTTCGAAGCAGTATAATAGTTCAGGGCCACTATTTCATTCGCATGATTTCATTGCGACATTTGGTTTTGCTTGTGATTTATGAAAGTGGTGTTTCCAATAATAACCGCTCGATGTTGCGTATATCACAGATAGGTACGCGCCAAATTTCCTGAGGGTGATACCATATAATCTACTTCTATTATTAACTATGATTTCAACTCTCAAGTGGGGGATTTAGGTGACGAGCGTCCCACAAAAAACCCGTTCTTCGATGGCAGCTCGTATCTCATCGTAACACGTGTTTATGCAAATAAGCCGGGCTGTTTTGACTGAACCCAATCATTTGTAAATTCTCGTTTGTCATCCATCTACGGGGACAACTGGTTTCATCTCCCTTAAAAACCAACCACAATATGTTCTTTGCTTTGTATGTTTTTAATTAACTGAGGGCCAAATGATTACCTGTTTCATTCCTACTACAGTTAGCCAAAATCCAAAAGTGATCAAAGGGTTTTGCAGGGGTAAAGACCGAAAAAATAAAGGTCAAGAGAGATACGAAAGGGATAAGCTTCAGATGTACGACATTGAATACACCAATCGGGACAAAACTCTCTGGCAAAAATTGAACCCAAGAGGGGAGTAGAGAAACTAGTTCAAAAACGCTGCAAGTTATTACACAACGGTGTAATATTTTTCTGTAAAAATCACCCGTCTGCGAAGAACTCGGCTTTTAAATTAGTAGTACCGACCAACAATATTGTTGGACAATTAAGATTACTTTGATATGAAATTCTATTAGAAGAAATGAAAAACAAATTGCATTTGATCAGCTGAAATTGGTTCACTTCCGTCACGATTCACACTCGTGTTTCTGACTCATCATTCGTCAAACACAAAATAACCTTGCGACAAAACTACCTTCTAAGGACCTGCGGTAGGTTGGGGAAGTTTTCTGAGAAACCCTCGTTGCTCCCATGGAAAATGTTAACATTGTGGCTCAAAATTATGAATTATTGGGTTCGTACCTGAAATTTGCTTTACAATGGTCCGAACCAAATGGATAGTTTATTAATGTGTTAGATAGATACTACCAAATCCACAGCAATGAAGAGTCAAACTCGCAAACCGATGTTTACATATCAACATCTTGATGCACTAGTAAGTTTCTGAAAATGAGTCACAACATTGTATACTTTTACAGAATTAATTAATTCAAACAGGCGATTTACCATCGTGTTTTTGACTACTAAGCGGTAAGTGATGCGAACATGATTGTGAATTCCTTTCGCGCAATTTTGGTTTATTATTTTCAATAATAAGCCTTTAGAATCGAGCAAGAAAAAATTTTTAACCCCCCCCCCCTCGAAATTTGATGTTTCACGTTTCAAGGTACGTAGGATGCGAAAGTCGAATTAAAAAATTTCCGTCCGTCCGCCGTACGCGGCACTTTTCTTAGCTTTTAAACGTATTTAAATATTTTCGAACTGCTCCACATTTTCAAAATTATTCATTGTCGCTTTATCGAGAGTTAAAGAGTTATTTGAGAAGATTTTTTTTAGTGATATTTATAAATACCTACTTCTCCAAAGTTTGGTGTAGTGTACCTTTAGTGGGCTTCATATCCTCAAAAATTCGCTCATTAACTCATGCTACATCCGTGCAAGACTTTTCAATCACCAAGAAAAAGTACATAACTTCCCATGTAGGTATGTGTAGAACATCTTTTCGAATTTGAAAATGGAATGGAAAAAAAGTTTGCCAATTGATGTTTAATTGTAAGTTGATGTTTATGTATGTTTCTATGTACTCGTAATTGATGTGTGTTTGTCAGTACGGCTTATATACAGATGTACACCGTATGTGACCCAGTAGGTACGGTTTGGTAGGTGTTTTTAGACATTTCATAGCAAATATGTTATTTATTCACAGATTTTGATGATGTTACCCAGTTTTAAGTGTTTTTGAGTCCGTATGGTATTCAAACAGTAGTTCGTTTCTGAGCCTTCATGATGTAAACATATTGAGCGGAAGAAACACATTTTGGTTTATCATTTTCAATTATAAACCTTTTGAATCGACCAAGAAAAAATTTTAACACTCCCCCTCAAATTTTGTTAGTTTATGTTTCAAGGTACCTACGTAAAATCCAAAAGTCGAATAAAAATTTGGCCGTCCGTCCGGCCACTTTCCTCAGTTCGCATTTACCAATTTTGATAAAATTTGGTATGTGGGCTCCATTTGGGGTCTAGTTGTGCGGCGAAGCTTTTGGTTGATGTCAGTCACTTCCAAGGGGTGAAAATTAAGGGTTGGAATTTTCAAAATTGCCCTAGCTCGAAAACTTTTGAATTGAAGGTATCGTTTTTCCACCAATTTAAGATAGTATTTCCGTTCGCTCCGTACGAGAACTTAAGGGTTGACTTTACGATAAATCAGAAACACAAGTGCGAATCACAAGAGAGATAATCTAATCTCCGTTCAAATTTCAGCTGGCATGTTGGTTGTTGGTAACAATGGCAAAGCCGTGTTCTTTTCAGACGAGTGATCTGTATAAAAATAATAAATCTTTGTGTAACAATTTGCAGCGTTTTTTAGACCGTACAGGATACCCTTGTCTGGACAAGGGTGTCCGTACAGGATATCCTTGTTTGGATCGCTTTTGGTTTTAGAACTTATTGTTTGGTGATGGATGCATTCTAGTGAACGTCACTCTGGATGGAAGAAGGGAAACTCGCGTGTTTTGATAAATTTCACAATAAAAACGTAATTAACAATTTTTGATCGTCTTGGTGGTGTAATTAATTTCTCAAATTGATGAAAATCTCAGCTGCAACAGCTGCTGACACAGGACATTAATTAATTAGGTAATTAACTATCCTCATTAGAGCACGTCCTTGGACGTTAATAAAGGGATCTGCGAGCTGTCTATGTCTATCGCTCTTGGCAGTTCAGATGAAACAATCGGAAATTGGGGGCGTATTGCAGTATCTGGCAGTCGATTACAGAAGTATCAATGGATGAGAAGAGACAGATGGTCCCACAACGAGCTCGTTTCCTTCTCTTGGGAACATGGAAATAGCTCAACACATCTGGAATTTCATACTTCCACTCTAATGGAATCTTATTGTTTGTTTAGTTGTACCTAATTTAAAATATCCATAATCATAATATTATCACAACCATGTAGATCTGAGTTTTGTTGGTGGAATGACTCCAAATGGAATCAAAATACATGTATAGCACGTCAACCTTATCTGCCGACATCGACGTTAATGACTCCGTTTTCACATTAATCAGCAAATTTCATGCGGTAGTTGGTATTATCTTGTATTTTAATTATCTAAAAGCATCGTGTATTGACTTTTCAAAATTGAAAACATTCAATTTTTTAACAATATAAATGATAAAAATTTTCATGTGAGTTGCTGATGCCCCGAGACAATTTGGAAAAGATGAAACTCCTAAACTCCATCGATGTTGACCAAAAATTGATTACTTATAAACTCTGATTACTGAAAATTATTACACAATGGTTTATTATTTTTTATTTTTCTATATAGATCACTCGTCTGCAAAGCCACCAACCATCCGACATGAAGAAAAACATCGATCGCATTTCGGTCAGCTTTATTTTGAACGGAGATTAGGCCTCTTTTGCGATTCACACTCGTGTTTCTGATTTATCGTACGTCCAAACTTTAAATTCTCATAGTAAGCGAACGGTTTGTCCTACAGAGCTCCGTGTGGTCTCAAAAAATTCTATAGAATCTTAAATTGAAGGAAAAACAATTCCTTTATATCAATATTTTTTTTATTTAGGGCGTTTTCAAAATTTCAAAATGGATTTTGGAACCCTTAGAAGTGACCTACATCAACCAAAATCTTCGGGGCACAACTAGACCCCAAATGGATCTCACATACCAAATTTCATCAAAATCGGTCAATGCTAAGTGGCAAATATGCCGCGTACGGCGGACGGAAGGCCAAATTTTTTTTTCGATTTTTGGATTCTACGTACCTTGAAACGTAAACCATCAAATTTTGAGGGGGTGTTAAAATTGTTTTTTCTTGGTCGATTCCAAAGGTTCATTATTGAAAATAATAAACCAAAAAAAAAGTAAAGTATACGACCATCTCAGGTTGAATTTTCGTCCGACTGATCTCATGGGCTAGCTAGCGAGAAAAGCAAGCTAAGTAACATTAATGTAATGGGAAACTACAGTATTCTTAATTGTGTTGTTCGCTTGTCAGTGCAAGAAAATAATTTAAACTATCTTGAATATTACCAATGATCTATTTCTCGCAAATTGCCGATCGAATAGATTCACCAACCTAACAATCCATGTCTCTGTCAAATTAACAGTTAAGAAGCTATACTACCCTCCAAACCCGGGAAAAGCAGTTCAAAGAGCTATGAAAGTCAATTGACGTGAAATCAAACTTTGATTTTGGAGAACTTGGCATAGCCTACACGAGTGAAAACATATTGTTTAGTAATGCATGCATTCCAGGGGACGTCCCATTGGATAAGCATCAGATCAGTTTAACCAGTTGTTAAGTGATAAAACTGTTTCACTCGATGTAATTTATTTATTACTTTAGGCAAGAAATACTGACACCCCCCCCCCCCCCCATTATCCACCTTAACATTTCTAGCGGCATGGGAGCCTCGAATCTGAAGAGCATTTTAAAATCCATGATCTACGATACCCAACATGGGAATTCGAGTTCAACCCCCCCCCCCCTTCACCACCACCACCACCACCAATGGTGCCAGTCTGGCACCAAAGCACAAATACGTCGTAACATTGAACTTTCATCCATTAGTTTTAGTAGGCAGTCCGTCGAGGTTCACATCCGTATTCAAGGTGAAACACACGAAAAACCCACGATGTATGCGGTTTATGATGTCCTGGCACCATGATGGCACCACGGTGGCACCACTATTAGTTCCATGGTGGTACAGAGAATAATTCATGAAAATCCGGAGGTTTAATGAGAATTTTTCCTCAATTTCAAAGCTTGGGTACAATTAGTAGGTAAGCAGTAAAGGAACCGAAATATTGAAAAATCGGATATTTTGTGAATATTATCCCCCCACTCACCCCCCCTTGCGAATTTTGGTACTCTGGTAAAATCATGTACAACTCTGAAGTTATTTGAGTCAAACAAAAAAAGAAACACGCAAATCGGTTGGAAACTGAGGCCTGGGCAGAGTTTACAAGATTATGCACGCAAACGCACGTTTTTTAAGCATTAATCCCCCCTTTCCCCCTCCTAAAAAGCAAAATCCTAAATTCCGGCGCCGTAGTGCACAACTAGATAGTATTCCGCGTCAAACGAAAAAAGAACCACGAAAATCGTTTGAGAACTAAGGCCTGTGCAGAGTACACAAGATTTTGTTACACACACACACACACACACACACACACATACACCTATACGCGCCCGGCCCCCGTTTGTGGTCAAGGGCGCCTTATGGTCATTTTTGACATTTTGAGTTACATACACCATGATACTCCCTGATGTCTGAAACGGATAAATAACCAACCCCCACCCTTATACACTCCGACATTTATACACTCCGTTTCGGATTTCCACCGCACAACTGGTCATTAGGGGTCTTTTCACCATCACTTCTGGTCATTGTGTATAAAACGCAACTGGTCCTTACACTCCGTGCTCTGAATCCCACAATCAAAGGTGGTCACTGATTTCCCGTTTCGGATTTTCACCGCGCTTCTGGTCCTTTTGAGGTGCCAACTGGTCATCAGACCTCCGAATTTGCCCCAGAGAGTGACGTCACAAGGTAATACTTTCAGGCCTTTATTTTCAAAGGGGTGTAGCACATGGCGTCAATGGCCTCAATATCAACTTAATTTTTCCGTATTTGTATTGCTCTTGGTTAAATAATATTGAAACCATCTGCCAATGAAGTGGAATGTATTTATAAATATGCTAAACAGTGGGAGTAGCACATAGCTTCCTACTCTTCCGGTTTTCGAGGATTTCTCGTGTTTTTTTCCACGTTAACATTTGCGTATTATATAGGGAAGATTTTTCTGCATTTAGGGGTACTACATCTTTTACCCCCACCCCAAACATAAGTGTGTTAGGTATGTTAGATCCAAATCCTCCTCATAAAAAATCGTGTAGGTAGTTTTTGGAAACAGGGTGATCAGGAGATTCACATTTTGGTAGAATTACATTTTTTTACCCCCACCGTAACATACAGTATGTTAGGTATGCTAGTACCTAATCCTCCACATAAAAAATCGTGTAGGTACTTTTTGGAAACAGGGTGATCAGGAAATTTTGGTAGAATTACATTTTTCACCCCCACCCTAACATACAGTATGTTAGGTATGCTAGTACCAAATCCTCCACATAAAAAATCGTGTAGGTAGTTTTTGGAAACAGCGTGATCAGGAGATTCTCATTTTGGTAGAATTACATTTTTTACCCCCACCCTAACATACAGTATGTTAGGTATGTTAGATCCAAATCCTCCACATAAAAAATTGTGTAGGTACTTTTTGGAAACAGGGTGATCAGGAGATTCACATTTTGGTAGAATTACATTTTTTTACCCCCACCGTAACATACAGTATGTTAGGTATGCTAGTACCAAATCCTCCACATAAAAAATCGTGTAGGTAGTTTTTGGAAACAGGGTGATCAGGAGATTCACATTTCGGTAGAATTACATTTTTTACCCACACCCTAACATACAGTATGTTATGTATGCTAGTACCAAATCCTCCGCATAAAAAATCGTGTAGGTAGTTTTTGGAAACAGGGTGATCAGGAGATTCACATTTTGGTAGAATTACATTTTTTACCCCCACCCTAACATACAGTAGGTATGTTAGGTATGCTAGTACCAAATCCTCCACATGAAAAATCGTGTAGGTAGTTTTTGGAAACAGGGTGATCAGGAGATTCACATTTTGGTAGAATTACATTTTTCACCCCCACCCTAACATACAGTATGTTAGGTATGCTAGTACCAAATCCTCCACATAAAAAATCGTGTAGGTAGTTTTTGGAAACAGCGTGATCAGGAGATTCTCATTTTGGTAGAATTACATTTTTACCCCCACCCTAACATACAGTATGTTAGGTATGTTAGATCCAAATCCTCCACATAAAAAATTGTGTAGGTACTTTTTGGAAACAGGGTGATCAGGAGATTCACATTTTGGTAGAATTACATTTTTTTACCCCCACCGTAACATACAGTATGTTAGGTATGCTAGTACCAAATCCTCCACATAAAAAATCGTGTAGGTACTTTTTGGAAACAGGGTGATCAGGAGATTCACATTTCGGTAGAATTACATTTTTTACCCACACCCTAACATACAGTATGTTATGTATGCTAGTACCAAATCCTCCGCATAAAAAATCGTGTAGGTAGTTTTTGGAAACAGGGTGATCAGGAGATTCACATTTTGGTAGAATTACATTTTTTACCCCCACCCTAACATACAGTAGGTATGTTAGGTATGCTAGTACCAAATCCTCCACATGAAAAATCGTGTAGGTAGTTTTTGGAAACAGGGTGATCAGGAGATTCACATTTTGGTAGAATTACATTTTTCACCCCCACCCTAACATACTGTATGTTAGGTATGCTAGTACCAAATCCTCCACATAAAAATCAAATTTCCCATCTGCCAATGAAGTGGAATGTAAACTACCTATTCTTAAGTATGCTAAACAGTGGGCGTAGCACATAGCTTCAATAAAATCAATAACACATTCTTTCCAGATTATTTGAATCTGGAATTGGATCCTGTAATAAAAATGTAGAGACAGGATGGAGTTTTTAGTATCACTTTACGTATTTCAATACCAAATGGGCGTAGCACATAGCTACAATAAAATCAATAAAATATTCTTTCCAGATTATTTGAATCTGAAATTAGATCCTGTAATAAAAATGTAGAAGCAGGATGGCGTTCGTTGTATCAATTTACGAATTTCACTGCCAAGTGGGCGTAGCACATAGCTTCCTACACATCAATAAAATATTGTTTCCGTATTACTTGACTCTGGAATTAGATCCTGTAATACAAATGTACGAATAGGATTGGGTTCATAGTACCAATTTACGTATTTTACTACCAAGTGGTCGTAGCACATAGCTTCCTAACATCAATAAAATATTGTTCCCATATTATTCGAATCTGAAATTAAATCCTGTAATACAAATGTACGAGCAGGATGGACTCGTAGTATCAATTTACGTAGTTTACTACCTTTGTGGTCGTAGCACATAGCTTCCTAACATCAATAAAATATTGTTCCCATATTATTCGAATCTGAAATTAAATCCTGTAATACAAATGTACGAGCAGGATGGGGTTCGTAGTATCAATTTACGTAATTTACTACCTTTGTGGGCGTAGCACATAGCTTCCTAACATCAATAAAATATTGTTTCCATATTATTCGAATCTGAAATTAAATCCTGTAATACGAATGTACAAGCAGGATGGACTCGTAGTATCAATTTACGTAGTTTACTACCTTTGTGGGCGTAGCACATAGCTTCAATAAAATCAATAAAATATTCTTTCCAGATTATTCGAATCTGGAATTAGATCCTGTAATACAAATGTACAAGCAGGATGGACTCGTAGTATCAATTTACGTAGTTTACTACCTTTGTGGGCGTTGCACATAGCTTCCTAACATCAATAAAATATTGTTTCCATATTATTCGAATCTGAAATTAAATCCTGTAATACAAATGTACAAGCAGGATGGACTCGTAGTATCAATTTACCTATTTTACTATCTATGTGGGCATAGCACATAGCTTCCTAACATCAATAAAATATTGTTTCCATAATATTATTTCCATAATATTATTATCATTGTTTCCATAATATTATTATTCGAATCTGGAATTAGATCCTGTAATACAAATGTACAAGCAGGATGGTTGATGTAGGTCACTTCTAAGGGATGAAAAATAAGGGTTGAAATTTTGAAAACGCCCTAGCTCAAAAAAATTGATATAAAAGTATTGTTTTTCTATCAAATTAATATAGTATAGAATTTTTAAAATTTTAGAGACCATGCGGAGCTCTGCAGGACAAACCGTTAGCTCCCTACGAGACCTTAAGGTTTTTCCTTCGATAAAATAAAAACACGAGTGTGAATCACCAAAGAGGTCTAATCTCGTTCAAATATTATCTGACCAAAATGCGATCGCTGTTCGTTTCTTCGAGTTGTATTCAGTTCTGCTTCCTTAGCAACCAGTAATTTCCATACAAAGGACCCTATTTTTCGAATTGAAAGCAAAGCGTTTATTTCTTTCAAAAACTTGATTTTGAAGTTGTGAAGGTAATTATGTAGCCGGTAAAAATAGTGACAATGGTAGAGTCGTGATCTTTGCAGATGAGTGATCTATACAGAAAAATAATAAACCTTTGTGAAATACTTTGCAGCGTTTTTACGCTGAATCTAATGGTGATATTTCCGAATCATTCTGACTGCTAGAAAGTGGATTGTTCAAAGAAATAATGGAAGATGATTGAAAAGAACCTCCGAACTCAGGGTATGAACTCGTCAACGTTTTGTCTTCCGAACCTTGTTGTTTGAGTCTCATATGATTGAACTTCACATGACATTGATAAGATTTGTGAAATAAAATTATGTTTTCATTGTGTTACTTTATACTCACTACCATATCTACGAATGGAGGTCTTCTTCGAAATATCCACTTTCTAGCCGTCAGAATCATTTGGAAGTATCACTAACGGATTCAGCGTGAAAAATTACACAGGAATTGGTACCAAACTCGTCATGTCATCCTAAGATGGAAGGTGGCCAGTGGACGAAATTTGTATTTCCCGCCAACTTGAACTTTCCGCGCTATGGATCAACCTCCTACAAACGGGGATTGTTGAACTTCTACCTCTGTTTGCGCCTCTCTCATTATCACATCTCTACTCGTCTGACTCCCACATTATTTTCAATCCCCGAGTTTTTCGCCTTTTTTGGTTTATTATTTTCAATAATAAACCTTTGGAATCGACTAAGAAAAAAAATTTAACCACCTCAAAATTTGTTGGTTTACGTTTCAAGGTTCGTGGAATTCAAAAATCGAATAAAAATTTGGCCGTCCGTCCGCCGTACTCGGCTTTTTCGTCACTCAGCATTGACCAATTTTGATGAAATTTGGTATATGGGCTCCTTTTAGGGTTTAGTTGTGCGCCGAAGATTTTGGTTGCTGTAGGTCACTTCTAAGGATCGAAATTTTGAAAACGCCCTATCTCAGAAAATTTCGATAGAAAGGTATTGTTTTTCCTTCAATTTAAGATTTTTGGTAGGTTTCTGACTAGTCCGATGTAAATGGAGGTGGAGAAAATGGCCAAGCTAGTCTTCAGTATTGTTCTTTCATTGTTAGCACGACGTTTACGTCCTGAAACAGGACCCTATTCATGTGACTGATATAATTTTTTCTTATAGTAGAGTTCAGATGTTTGTAACTCAGAGAAACACATTGACTTATTTTTAAATCAGTTCTAATAAAAAATTCTTGAAAAAATTCCAAGAAAATAGTTTTTTTTTCACTCGTCTGCAAAGATCACAACTTTGCCATTGTCATTAATTTTTTTTAAATTTGTTACTTACCAACGATAGGTACTTGCTACCTACCTACTACATAATTACCTTCGCACCTTCTCAATCAATTTTATTCGGAAGAAATAAATTTTTCACACTCGATTCGAAAATATAAGGCTCCCTACAGGAATTTGATTACTGGTTGCTAAGAAAGCAAAACTGAATAGAACTCGAAGAAACGACCTCATTTTAGCCAGATAAAATTTGAACGGAGATTAAGGGTCTTGGTGATTCACACTCGTGTTTCTGTTTTATCGAAGGAAACCCCTCAAGTTCTCGTAGGGAGCGAACGGTTTGTCCTACAAAATCTAAAATTTCTAAAAATTCAATACTTTCTTCAACTGGTGAAAAAACAATACCTTTGTTTCGAGAGTTCCCGAGCTAGGGTACTTTTGAAAATTTCAACCCTTAATTTTTACTCCTTAGAAGTAACTGATATCAATGAAAAGCTTCGCGGCACAACTAGACCCCAAACAGGGCCCATATACCAAATTTCAATCAAATCAGTCCATGGTTGGTAAGAAAAGTGCCGCGTACGGCGGACGTACGGAAAATTGTTTCCTATTCGATTTTCGGTTTCTATGTACCTTGAAACGTAAAACGTCAAATTTTGAGGTGGGGGGTTATAATTTTTTCAGTTTGTCGATTCCAATGGTTCATTATTGAAAATAATAAACCAAAAAATGCCGCGGATGACCGGTTGTTTAAAATTCGACTTTCGGATTCTACGTACTTTGAAACGTAAACCAAACATCGTTGCTACCTACCTACTACTAAACTACACGATCAATCACAATCACATTCAAGTTTATTTAGATAACATAAAAGCTTCACACTCGATTCGAAGAGATAGGGAACTTGATTTCGGAAATTTGCGTTGCCAGGACGCTTTTACCCCGAAATTCAATATTGTTGAATATTTTTCAACTTTAACTATTTTAAAGCTGAGATTTTTGCGTTGGTTTTTGGTGTTGAGGTAGGTACGTGAAAAACCATTCAGAAGTAAAACATTAGCAACCAAATGAAAAACGCTGCAAATCATTGCTCAAAGGTTTATTATTTTCTGTACAGATCACCCTTCTGTATAGATCACTGGTTCTCCATCAATAGCACCTACCACCACCTTCTCCCTTGACCTTCCCTCTAAAATTTCAGCTTCCTGCGTTCAACAGGAGAGAAAATGGCCTTGGAGCTCACTCAGCTGATCAGTGACCACACATGCGCCTCCAGCATTCTCCATTGACCCACCCTCTCAAATTTCAGGTTCCTGCGTTCAACAGGAGAGGAAATGGCCTTGGAGCTCACTCAGCTGATCAGTGACCACTCAGGCGCCTTCAGTATTCTCCATTGACTTTTGATTATGGAAATTTGATTACTGGTTACGCAGAAGGCGAAACTGTATACAAATCGAAGAAATGAACAGCGATCGCATTTTAGTCAGAAAAAATTTCAACGGAGGTTAGACCTCTTTTGCGATTCACACTCATGATTCTGTTTTATCGAAGGAAAACCTTCAAGTACTCGTAGGGACCGAACGGTTTGCCCTACAGAGCTCCGGGTGGTCTCAAAAATTTTTAAAAATTCAGCACTATTTAAAATTAGTGAAAAAACGATACCTTTATTTCGAGAGTTTTCGAGCTAGGGCACTCTTGAAAATTTCAACCCTTAATTTCCACCCCTTAGAAGTGACCTACATCAACCAAAAGCTTCGCGGCACAACTAGACCCCAAATGGAGCCCATATACCAAATTTCATCGAAATCGGTCCATGGTAACTAAGAAAAGTGCCGCGTACGGCGTACGGCGTACGGCGGACGGACGGAAATTTTTTTATTCGATTTTCGTATTCTACGTACCTTGAAACGTAAAACATCAAATTTTTAGGGGGGGTTAAAATTTTTTTTTTCTTGCTCGATTCCAAAGGCTTATTATTGAAAATAATTAACCAAAAGTAGGAATACTTAATGCCAATTTCACAAAAATTAAATTTACTGATAGAGTAAGCAGCTAAGCGGACATTCCGGAACTGTCGAAGCTGAACAATGCCTCCTAATCTGACTACACTTGACAAACATGAAATTGAAGATAAATTTGAAAAATGCCGGATAGTTTTGGAAAGATACTGATTATTTGAAAATGAGTTTTCTCATCTAGTTTTTCAAAAATCAAATTTTTGCACAACTACGTGCTGGGGATTTTTTTCGGTTTCCCTTTCTAAGGCCTCTTTTTGGGAACTATTTTACTGTTTAAGGACCCATCCAGACTGAAAAGAAGGACAATTCAAGAAATTCATCAACAAGACAATATTGAAACGCTGCAAATCATTGCTCAAAGGTTTATTATTTTCTGTATAGATCACACTTCTGTATAGATCACTGGTTCTCTGGCACCTACCACCATCTGTATTCTCCCTTGACCTTCCCTCTCAAATTTCAGCTCCTGCGTTCAATAGGATTGAAAATGGCTTCGAATCTCATTCAGCTGATCAGTGATCTGAGGAGTGAAGAAGATCTCGAATGCTGGAGACACCTGGAAGAGCACTTCCATTCAATAGGATTGAAAATGGCTTTGGAGCTCACTCAGCTGATCAGTGAGCAATGATTTGCAGCGTTTTTTACCTACCAACATTTTTTTAACATACCAACTTTTTTTTACCAACCAACTATTGGTAGGTACTACCTACCACACCATATTGGCTTCACACCTTCACAATCAAGTTAATTAGAAAGAACTAAACGCTTCACACTCGATTCGAAAAATAGAAAGCTTCATAATATGAAGCTTTCTATTGGTTTATTATTTTCAATAATAAGCCTTTGGAATCGAGCAAGAAAAAAAAAATTTTAACCCCCCCTCAAAATTTGATGTTTTACGTTTCAAGGTACGTAGAATCCGAAAATCGAATAAAAAAATTTCCGTCCGTCCGCCGTACGCGGCACTTTTCTTAGCAACACTGGACCGATTTTGTTCAAATTTGGTATATGGGCCCCATTTGGGGTCTAGTTGTGCCGCGAAGCTTTCGGTTGATGTAGGTCACTTCTAAGGGGTGAAAATTAAGGGTTGAAATTTTCAAGAGTGCCCTAGCTCGAAAACTCTCGAAATAAAGGTATCGTTTTTTCACCAATTTTAAATAGTACAGAATTTTTAAAATTTTTGAGACCACCCGGAGCTCTGTAGGACAAACCGTTCGGTCCCTACGAGTATTTGAAGGTTTTCCTTCGATAAAACAGAATCATGAGTGTGAATCGCAAAAGAGGTCTAATCGCCGTTCAAATTTTATCTGACTGAAATGCGATCGCTGTTCATTTCTTCGAGTTGTATTCAGTTTTGCCTTCTGCGTAACCAGTAATCAAATTTCCATATCAAGCTTTCTATTTTTCGAATCGAGTGTGAAGCGTTTAGTTCTTTCTAATAAACTTGATTGTGAAGGTGTGAAGCCATTATAGTGTGGTAGGTAGTACCTACCAATAGTTGGTAGGTAAAAAAAAAATTGGTAGGTAAAACAATGTTTGTAGGTAAAAAACGCTGCAAATCATTGCTCACTGATCAGATCACTGATCAGCTGAGTGAGCTCCGAAGCCATTTTCAATGCTATTGAATGGAAGTGCTCTTCCAGGCGTCTCCCGCATTCGAGGAGATCTTCTTCACTCCTCACATCACTGATCAGCTGAGTGAGCTCCGAAGCCATTTTCAATCCTATTGAATGGAGGTGCTCTTCCAGGCGTCTCCAGCATTCGAGGAGATCTTCTTCACTCCTCACATCACTGATCAGCTGAGTGAGCTCGAAAGCCATTTTCAATCTTATTGAATGGAAGTGCTCTTCCAGGCGTCTCCAGCATTCGAGGAGATCTTCTTCACTCTTCTGATCATTGATCAGCTGAGTGAGCTCCGAAGCCAAATCTTATTGAACGCAGGAGCTGAAATTTGAGAGGGAAGGTCAAGGGTTTCCATATTATGGAACTTTGATTACTAGTTACGCAGAAGGCAAAATTGTATACAAATCGAAGAAATGAACAGCGATCGCATTTTAGTCCGATAAAATTTGAACGGAGATTATACCTCTTGGCGTACGGCGGACGGACGGAAATTTTTTTATTCGATTTTCGGATTCTACGTACCTTGAAACGTAAAACATCAAATTTTGAGGGGGGTTAAAATTTTTTTTGGCTTATTATTTTCAATAATAAGCCTTTGGAATCGAGCAAGAAAAAAAAATTTTAACCCCCCCCTCAAAATTTGATGTTTTACGTTTCAAGGTACGTAGAATCCGAAAATCGAATAAAAAAATTTCCGTCCGTCCGCCGTACGCCGTACGCGGCACTTCTCTTAGCAACACTGGACCGATTTGGTTCAAATTTGGTATATGGGCTCCATTTGGGGTCTAGTTGTGCCGCGAAGCTTTTGGTTGATGTAGGTCACTTCTAAGGGGTGAAAATTAAGGGTTGAAATTTTCAAGAGTGCCCTAGCTCGAAAACTCTCGAAATAAAGGTATCGTTTTTTCACCAATTTTAAATAGTACTGCAAATCATTGCTCAAAGGTTTATTATTCTCTGTATAGATCACCCTTCTGTATAGATCACTGGTTCTCCATCAATAGCACCTACCACCATCTGTATTCTCCCTTGACCTTCCCTCTCAAATTTCAGTTCCTGCGTTCAATGGGATTGAAAATGGCTTCGGAGCTCACTCAGCTGATCAGTGATGTGAGGAGTGAAGAAGATCTCCTCGAATGCTGGAGACGCCTGGAATAGCACTTCCATTCAATAGGATTGAAAATGGGTTTGGAGCTCACTCAGCTGATCAGTGATGTGAGGAGTGAAGAAGATCTCCTCGAATGCTGGAGACGCCTGGAAGAGCACTTCCATTCAATAGCATTGAAAATGGCTTCGGAGCTCACTCAGCTGATCAGTGATGTGAGGAGTGAAGAAGATCTCCTCTAATGCTGGAGACGCCTGGAAGAGCACTTCCATTCAATAGCATTGAAAATGGCTTCGGTGCTCACTCAGCTGATCAGTGATCTGATCAGTGAGCAATGATTTGCAGCGTTTTTTACCTTCCAACATTTTTTTACCTACCAACTTTTTTTTACCTACCAACTATTGGTAGGTACCTACTACCTACCACACCATAATGGCTTCACACCTTCACATTCAAGTTTATCAGAAAGAACTAAACGCTTCACACTCGATTCGAAAAATAGAAAGCTCGATATGGAAATTTGATTACTGGTTACGCTGAAGGCAAAACTGTATACAAATCGAAGAAATGAACAGCGATCGCATTTTAGTCAGATAAAATTTGAACGGCGATTAGACCTCTTTTGCGATTCACACTCATGATTCTGTTTTATCGAAGGAAAACCTTCAAGTACTCGTAGGGACCGAACGGTTTGTCCTACAGAGCTCCGGGTGGTCTCAACAATTTCTTGCTCGATTCCAAAGGCTTATTATTGAAAATAATAAACCAAAATATTAACATGATGACATTTAGACATGGATATGTCTTAGTTCTGGGGTAATTCCAAAATTTTCGACACACAAAACAATGCAACGTTTTTTTTCTGATGCTGTTGAACGCAGGAAGCTGAAATTTGAGAGGCAGGGTCAATCGATACTATACATTATCAAAGTTGATGATCACTGATCAGCTGAGTGAGCTTACTTATCAATACTAAGACTAACACGCAAGATAACCAACTTCCTCATTTTCCACCCCACAAAAAACGTTCACCACTCATTGGAAAGCTCTCAATTTATTAAACATGGTACATGGTCCCTAATATGAATGTACCTGTACGGAAAGCTGAATTATGCGCATGTTTCGTAACACAATATGTTACATGTCTCACGATCATATTGACGATCATATTATGATCGTGAGTAACAAATGAGATGTCAACATGATTGTGAGAGGAAAATAGGTATCGTCATCCAACGGATCCCTTTGAGGCGTTACGGAGGCAGGGTCAATGGAGAATGCTGAAGGCGCCTGAGTGGTCACTGATCAGCTGAGTGAGCTCCAAGGCCATTTCCTCTCCTGTTGAACGCAGGAACCTGAAATTTGAGAGGCAGGGTCAATGGAGAATGCTGAAGGCGCCTGAGTGGTCACTGATCAGCTGAGTGAGCTCCAAGACCATTTCCTCTCCTGTTGAACGTAGGAAGCTGACATTTGAGAGGCAGGGTCAATGGAGAATGCTGAAGGCGCCTGAGTGGTCACTGATCAGCTGAGTGAGCTCCAAAGCCATTTCCTCTCCTGTTGAACGCAGGAAGCTGACATTTGAGAGGCAGGGTCAATGGAGAATGCTGAAGGCGCCTGAGTGGTCACTGATCAGCTGAGTGAGCTCCTTAGACTTAGGGTGTGAGATGTCCGTCTCGAATGTTTCTGTGTTTGGAGTCGGTTCAGAAGTTTCGGCGGAACCAGGAGGGTGTGAGACATCGAAATCTCGTTTTAAAGTGTTTTTTGTTTTTTTTTTGTTATCTTTTTCGTAGCCATTGTGGAACACCGAAATCTTGAAGTATATGGAAGTATTCACTCATGCATCCAAATTTGAAAACAGTTTAGTGTTACCTAGGTAATCAATACTACCCAAGCATCAAAATATGAAAATAGTTGATTGTTGTCTACGCAATCAATGGTTACTGGGGTTAATGTACTGTCATGTAGAACATATAACATATAACATACCGTTCTTTTACTACCCACGACGATATATGTATGGATGTAAATAATAAATGAAAACATGAGTTTAATTTTTGTTTTCTTTATATTGAAAAAAATGTAATTCACAGAGGAAGACAAGATTGCTAGAAGATGGAAGGGAAGAAGGAGGGAGGGGAAAGACATGAAATGTCCTAATGCGTTGCAGACTTGTATGCAAGCGTTTTTGGGTAGATCGATAGGTAGATTTTAACTTCAACTTCTAATCTATGTTTACTCTTTTTTATAATGATTTTCACGTGCAACCAAGCCGTTGGTAAGGAAATAGAACTCCCGCAGTGTTCATTGCACAGAAATTGTTCACCATTCGTTGGAAAGCTCTCAATTTATATAGTATTTTTCTTGTAGTTACATATTTTTTCCAATCGAGTGTGAAGCGTTTAGTTCTTTCTAATAAACTTGATTGTGAAGGTGTGAAGCCAGTATGGTGTGGTAGGTAGTAAAAAAGTTGGTTGGTAAAAAAAATGTTGGTGGGTAAAAAACGCTGCAAATCATTGCTCAAAAGCTTCTTCATTCTTCAGATCACTGATCAGCTGAGTGAGCTCCGAAGCCATTTTCAATCCTATTAAATGAAAGTGCTCTTCCAGGCGTCTCCAGCATTCGAGGAGATCTTCTTCACTCCTCAGATCACTGATCAGCTGAGTGAGCTCCAAAGCCATTTTCAATCCTATTGAATGGAAGTGCTCTTCCAGGCGTCTCCAGCATTCGAGGAGATCTTCTTCACTCCTCAGATCACTGATCAGCTGAGTGAGTTCCAAAGCCATTTTCAATCCTATTGAATGGAAGTGCTCTTCCAGGCGTCTCCAGCATTCGAGGAGATCTTCTTCACTCCTCAGATCACTGATCAGCTGAGTGAGCTCCGAAGCCATTTTCAATCCTATTGAATGGAAGTGCTCTTCCAGGCGTCTTCAGCATTCGAGGAGATCTTCACTCTTCAGATCACTGATCAGCTGAGTGAGCTCCGAAGTCATTTTCAATCCTATTGAACGCAGGAAGCTGAAATTTGAGAGGGAAGGTCAAGGGAGAATACAGATGGTGGTAGGTGCTATTGATGGAGAACCAGTGATCTATACAGAAGGGTGATCTATACAGAAAATAATAAACCTTTGAGAAACATTTTATGAAATATTTTCGAAAACGGGACTCCTACTGCCAAAACCTCTTTAGTATTTTCCTAGAATGTGCCCCTGATGATTCTAACTGTACTCCCGGCTTAATCCGATTTAATGGGGCGGCTAGGGAGGGGTCCCTGAGCGCGACGCTCAGGTATCACCTCAAGAGGTCTATTCACTCACGTATAAATAGAGCAAGTCAGTAACAACCCAAATCATTATTTTTCAAGTTTCTTTGCAGTTTACATAGTTTCTAGTCGAGACATATTTTCTACAAGGGTTCCAGTCTTCCAGTGCATTTTTGCTACATTTTATAGGCACTTGATGCTATAAAAAAATATATTTTTTCACCAACGCTATGTGCTATTTATGTCTGCAAAATAACTGAAATTTGTTTTTTGCCTGAATGCTAAGTCATCATACCGTATTATAATCTTGTCATTATATGAGTAATGAGAGCTACCAATTTTTCTGAGCTATATGATAAATTTATGTATATACTGCATACGCGCATTGCTTTTTGATATAACCCCCCCCCCCACCAACATTTTGTTAGTAAACTATCTGAGAGTAAACATACGGGATTTCAGGTCGGTAGGACGAATAATAGCAGAGTTATAATGGAAAATGTACAAAAAAACAGGGCCTGGGACATAAAACAATTTTTATAAATTTTATTAAACATTTTTTAATATACCCCCACTCATATATTTTGTCATTCAACAATCTGAGAGTATACATACGAAGTCGTAGGTCGATAGGACAAATAATAATGGAGTTATAGCAAAAATTGTACGAGAAAACGTGACTTGAGCACGGCACTCAGGTATCACCTCCAACCCTCGTCTAAGGGTGATCACCTCTCGCGGGTTAAGGAGATAGAAAACTCCCGAAGCCCTCCAAAAACAGGCCAGAATGAGAGAATTGATTAGTTCGAAAAATTAACGTCGAGCAGCACACAACGAGCTTTGGAAAAATAGAGGGGGAAGTGACTGACTGACCAGTTGTAACGCGCCAGTACGCGTATGACACACAAACTGAATGCAGTATTTCACTATCACAACTGGTCATTTGGTTTGGTTTGGTTTTCTAATTAAATTAAATAGTTTGCGGTAATTATGTTGGGTTTTTCTTTTTGAAACATGTTCTCTAATGACCGTAGAAGGAGATAAAATTATTTTTAAAAAAATTCTGGGTCGTTTTCGATTTTTTGGGGGCTGCTAAAGTTGACCTACACAACTGGTCATTGGAAAAAGGACCACAATGCACCTCAATGACCAGGTATGCGGTGGCTATACGCAGCAAATGACCAGGAAGCGCCATGTACGATACCACAGACACACACATACACACACATACACACACACACACACAGACATACACTTATGGTTTTTTTTTCGCGGATTTGGATTCAGAATGGTCTAAAACGGATTACTGTGTGGTTATTTTTTTTTCTGTTGAGTGTTGTCCAACTTCACCCCAGATCGATCGCATAAGGACGCCCAAGTCTTACTGTGGGACGTCCTAAAAAGGGTCTTTCTTCTGGTAGGTAGTAAGGAAGCAAAACGTGAATTAGAGTCTCCGCATTTCTGAGTCGTTTGATGCCCTGTTTGGAACCAATATCCATTTAAGGACGCGGAAGAGTTCATTGGTACCAGGAGCCCATTTATGGAAAAATATTGGAGGTTTGCGTCGCATGGTTGCGAGACCAAATGGGGCTGATGGAAGGTCAATAAACACCGGACAGTTTTTTATAATGCGAGTTTGTCTCATCAGTTCAGGCCCACTTCTCCGGGCTAGAAAGGGACAAGACTGGATTTCGATTTATATTTTAATAAATAGAATTAATATGGATCGACCAATCGATGAGGAAAGACTCAGGAATCTATTACTTATACATTTCCTATTGGATAGGTGGAGGTGAAAAGATTCTACCCTCATTGGATCAGTTCAAATCAAGGATTGGTGAGAGACATAGGGTGCGGCTTGAATTGTCCATCTCAAAACCGAATCCTCTACCGACCCATTGGAAAGGTCTAGAGTAGATTGACCGCTGAGGATGAGGAATAGGGGTTGTGGAAACCGCCTTGTAGCAATCAGCCCCAAACCCAATACCCGCACTGAGACAGAACTCAATGTATCGATATCATGGATTTCCCCCGAATGAGGTCTTTTAAGTGATTGCAGGACACCAATAGGAATTTTAATCCCAATAAACTGAGGATAATCTTCGTCGATGAAACTAATGGCTTTGGGCTGTGGCAGTTCGTTCAATAGAGTGCGACAATATGGGATTGGACGTCAAAAGCTTCATATATATTAATATTAACGACGTTGCTATATATAACTGTGCGACAATCATGACTCCGCAATTTTATCTCTGAAAAACCGTAATGGTAGGTGTTTTAGGTGGGGCCAACCTACAGAAAATGTCAAAGAATAATCAGCTAAAAATAAGATGTCGCAGTTTTTCGAGTAATATGGGAATCTATTTTTAGTGCGTTTGTCAGGAATCGATTACAGATAAACAGCTCGTTCATACATTAATCATATTCGGTACAAATCTACAGCATGCCTTACGGCTAGAGGTCATTCCAAATTTCGGTCATCCAACAAACAAAACATGAAATGCTGCTAATTACCTATAACATAAAGGTTTATTACTTTTCTGTATAGATCACTCTCCTGCCAAGAACACAGCTTTGCTATTGTCACTACCTACCAACCATATTTTGGTTTATTATTTTCAATAATGAGCAAGAAATAATTTTTTAACCCCCTCCTCAAAATTTTATGGGTTACCTACGTTTCAAAGTACCTACTTATGTAGAATCCGAAAATAGAATTTAAAAAAAAATCCGTTCGTCCGCCGTACGCGGCACTTTTCTTGGCAACCTTGGACCGATTTTGATGAAATTTGGTTTTGGTTTTTTGGTGGTGGTGGTTGGTTGGTGGTTTTGGGGTCTAGTTGTGCCGCGGAGCTTTTGATTGATATCAGTTCTAAGTGGTGACAAGTAAGGGTTGTTATTTTCAAAAGCACTCTAGCTCGTTGTTGTTTCTTCGAGTTGTACTCAGTTTTGTGTCCTTAGCATCCAGTATTCCAATTTCCATATAAAGGAACTCCAACTCGCTATTTCTTCGAATTGTGTGTGAAGAGTTTATTTCTTCCAAATGAACTTGATTGAGAAGTAGGTAGTACCTATCGTTATTAGGCAGTGACAATGGCAAACCTGTGTTCTTTGCAGGCGAGTGATTTGTACAGAATGACTAATTAAATATAACTAAATAAATAAATGAATAATAATAAACATATTAAATAATAGTAAAATAAATAATAAATAACTAACTAAATAAATAACAAACCTTTGTGAAATAATTTGCAGCGTTTAGAACGGTGATTCTGACTGTTGCCGGCAGTGGATATTTGCGATTCACACTCGTGTTTCTGCTTTTTTTATTCCTCCCAACTCCAAGTCCTTAGAGGGAGTGAACGGTTGGTCCTAAAGAGCTCTGGTTGGTCTCCCTCAAAACGAAATGCTTCTTGAGGGAGGGTGCTGCTAAAAGGGATAGCGTGGAGAAATTTTAGTGGATCATTAAAGGCATATTTAACTGAACGAACGTGTTTAAACTTGTTCAAGTATGAACCATAGTTACTCTTCTGCATGAAAGACTGATCCAAAGACGAAGTAGTGACATTATAGGGAAATGGTCCAAAAATGTCCTCTCCACTATGTCTGCAGCCCGCCTGCTCAAATCGTGGCAAAAGAGGAGCCATGAGATATTTTGGTACAAAGACCTTAAAGAACCGGCCAACAAGCATGGCTGTGCATTCAATGACGACCTGAGCAACATGGACGCGTGGAGGCAGCAGTTGGAGAGGATAATTGAGGCGTGCCGAGTCTCATAAACGAGAAATCCTGGCACGAGCCCAATCCTCCAGTAACCTTTTGTATCGGCAATTGAATCATAATGTGAAATGTGTTGACATATCAAGTACCTCGTTGTATCACCCGCCTCGGATTCTTTACTGGATTCTTAAATTGAGAGGCGCTATGATTGGCTTGAATCACAAGCCTTTCCTACCCAGCAACCCCAGATGCGAGCTGATGGCTTCAGAGAGGAAAAGAATCTTTGAGAGAAGGGATGAAGGAAACAGGGCCTGCATAGCAAAGGAAGAAAGGGAGCGCACAATGGCAAAATGGCAAGATAAATGGACGGGAGATCATAGAGGAAGATGGACTGCACGGCTGGTGCCAAACATTCAGACGTGGATTGAAAGGAAACATGGGAAAGTGAACTTCTTTCTTACTCAGTTCTTTACAGGGCATGGAATTTTTTTATGTCTATTTGCATAAAATTGGGAAGGTATCTGCCCCAACATGTCTACACTGCCAGAACAAAGATGACGATGATGTACTCCACACCTTCTTCAAATGCACCAAATGGCATAAAAAACCGCACCAAATAACCTGGAGTTAGCTCCTCAGAGTTCAACACCAGAGGATGTTGTCAGCAGGATGCTGGAAGGTGAAAGGAGCTGGAGTGTTGTGGTAGAGTACACAGAAAGCATTCTGACAAGGAAGATATTATTAGAACGAGAAAGAGAGAGGAGGGAGCATCTGGTCCGCCCAGAACCCAGAACTGATTAAACGCCCCTGGACTCAGCCCGAAGTAATGTGTTAAACGGTTCCGGGCTGCGCTCCAACGTGGGAGAAAAGGAGGTGTTTTTTTAGTGGGTTTGAATCCCACATAACCGGAAGATTCGGATCCTTCCGGGTATCTTATGAGATCCAACTCCACCTATGGATCTTAAAGATTTTCTTACCTGCCTGCCGAAAAAAACCAAGATGCGAACTATGCAATCTCGGAGATGTGTTGCATTTTGTTGGAGTCTGCCTGATCCTTCGAGAGTTCCGGGTCCTGTTCCTTGGACGGAGATCACTCGCAAGGGACGAGATGGTGGAGATTTTGGACGATCAGAACAAATGGGTCTCCTTGGCAAAGTACCGCAGAGCTGCATGGAGGTACAGACTTGACCTTGTGTGTAAATTTAATTGGTAGCCGTTTGTACTCAGGACTCACGTTACTGTGCACCAAGTCTCTCAGAAGTATGATATTCAAATATTGGGTACAATTTATTCAATTAACCCTAGTGCCGCTTGCATGACTCTCCGACAGACAGACAAATGTCTCCATCGTAATTTATGGTTTTATCTAGCACTTTAATAATTCAAACGTAATACAAGTAGTTATTATTTATAAAATCAATTTGTAATTTACTGCTACCTACTAAATAAAGCATGCTTTTGTCTCTTTCTCTGTCTCTCTGGTTCAAAAATGGCTGCTACGCGGATTGAACTAACGTCTCCTTCAAGACTATGCCCCCAAGTGGGAACTGATCCAAACTGATCCAAAGACAGTATAAATAGGTACTTATCCTAAGACTAATAGAGAAAGTAGTCCAAAGTCAGTAATGAAACTGGCTTAATGGAACGACAGGACACCATCATTAGGTACCAACTTGCTTTGTTAGTGCAGATGAAACTGTGTAGATAAGCATTGATTCATGACCGAGCTCTTTACAATGTGTTGCAGGTACCCGTATGTGTTCGGCGAAGCGTTCTGCTTGCTGCGGGGTCTAGCTGCAGAGACTTCGGCCAACGCTACCGTTCTGACGATAACGGCCTTTACGGTCGAGCGCTACGTTGCCATTTGTCACCCCTTCCTGGCTCACACGATATCGAAATTAAGCAGAGCGGTCAAATTCATCATTGCTATTTGGATAATAGCTCTAGCTTTTGCAATACCTCAGGTAAGTGTTTTGAACCCCTCGTAAGCTATTTGTGTATGATATTGGAACTACACCGTTTCTTTTAAACCTAAACATTGGAAGACCCTATCATACGGAATCTGCGTGGGTTGAGTTTTCACATCATACTACCCTTCATACATTTTACAACATTTCACATTCACTACTTAGTGAATTCGTTGTTCTAATCCAAATCTAGTTGGACAAATTATTAGAGGGTCCATTCACAAGATTGGCTTTCATTAGAAAGTATCTATTACGTGAACAGAACACGAACCCTCCGTAAATAGGGCTGAGTGGATCCACAATCAACGAAAGATGTTCAAGTTGGGTACATAATATTTATGTGAAACGTATAAACCAACTGACAGGGAAATAGTACAATTATTTAAAAATTGTCAGTACTTCAGAGTTCACTGTAGGCCTGATTGTGATTAGATACGGAATTAGGTGAAAGTAAGTTTTCAAGGTTAGTACTACTATCACTGATTCGCTAAAGATTTTTATCCCAGTTACTTCAAGCTGGTGTACTAACTCCCAGGATTCTGAAGATAAATTTAAAACCTAGATAATTCAAACAAAAGGACTTTACCTAGTATACATGGACATACCCAAACAGGTATCGCATACTGCAGGAGTCGATTCTACAACTAATTTGCAACAAAAAGTTCCTCATACAATTTTTTTTTAGAGGCTTTGTTTCTGAGTTTTTTAATTTTTTCGTGATTTTGACCTTTCGTCATCAAATCGGTCATAACTCCTTTAATTTGCTGTGTAAATTACAATTTGAGGATACCGTTGGAAAGAGCATTAAATTTCCTATTAGAAGGATGCCTTATATTTTTTTAGTTAAGGTTTGAAACAAGAAAAAGCCCTCTGAACATAAAATTTTACCCAATACGGGAAACCTCTAATTTTTTCAATCAAAAACTGAACCCCGAAAACCAATATTTTTTCAAATTGCAAGAACTGTACCAAAATCCCAGCTTGCCAACGGTCGAGTAATTTTTAGTTTTAAAGTGGGGCTTTCTACAGAAATTGGTGTTTGAATCGTCTTAGCCGGAGCACTGATTTCCTTGAAAAATTCACGTTTTTCCGCGTTCAAACACGAGTTTCTGCAAGAATCCCCAATTTAACAATAAAATTGACTAGACCGTTTGGAAAGCTGAAATTTTGGCGCAGTTTTCACCGTTCTTGCATCTTGTAAAAATATTGGTTCTCGTAGTTCAATGTTCGATTGAAAAAATTAGAGGTTTTCTATACTACGTAAAAGTTTCTTTTTTCTAAGTTTCTATCCCATAGAAAATTTAACGCACTTTCCAATGGTATCCTCAAATTGTAATTTAAACAGTAAACAAAAGGAGTTATGACCGATTTAATGACGTTAGGTCAAAATCACGATCAAATTGAAATAACTCGGAAACGAATCCTCTTTTAAAAAATTCTAGGAGGCACATTTTGTTGTAAATTAGTTGTAGAAACAATTCGTGCAGTATTCGTGTACCTGTTGGGCTTACGCTCTGTAGGTATACAAATAATGTCAATCAATAAAAATTAATAATATCACTTATGTTTAGTATAGAGGTAATACAACCTTTAACCTTCAACCATATTAACCAATTAACCTTTCAACTCATAATTTCCAAGGAACTATATAACGTCTAATTACTCAGATTAAAAATTCTGCAAATCATTACACAAAGGTTTATTATTTTTCTGAATATATCACTGGCCAGCAAAGAACACAGCTTTGCCATTGTCACTACCTACCAACTTATTGTTTGCTTCATAATCGAGTTTATTTAGATGAAATAAAAGCTTCACACTCAATTCGAAGAAATAAAGAATTCAAATAAAAGGTTTCATTAATCAGATACTGAGTTTCATTTCTCCGCTAGAACAATTGAGGGGATTTCAGAGTAATTATGGTTCTCATTGACTTTTTAACCACAATATTTCAACTAGTACTTACCTGATGCTGAAATGAGGTTTTTTTTATTCAAAACTAAGTAGGTAGTGAAATTAAAATTTTAGCAAAATTAATAAATATTGAGCAAAAAAGATGCCTACAGCACGCGGTGTTCCCAGGCGATAACTCATCCAAGTACTAACCACGCCCGACGCACCTTAATTACAGTCATCGGCAGAGAACCGGTTTGTTCTGCGTGGTATGGCGGTAGACGAACTCTATACGAATCCCACAGAAAATCGAAATCACTCTTCGACAATTACAATCCACCAGAACTCATAATAAAACCACCATTACTGCTCAAAATGTTAAAAAAACACTCGCCAGCAAAGAACACAGCTTTGCATTGTCACTACCTGCCAACTAAGTTTTCGCTTCATAATCAAGTTTATTTAGATGAAATAAAAGCTTCAAACTCCATTCGAAGAAATAAAGAATACCTTCATTTATAAGTTTGATTACTGGTCGGTAAGGGAATAAATGGTTGCTAAGGACGCAAAACTGAGTACAACTCGAAGAAACGTACAGCGATCGCATTTCGGTAAGCTGAAATGTGAACGGAGATTAGGCCTCTATTGCGATTTACACTCGTGTTTCTGATTTATCGTAAGTCCATCCCTTAAGTCCTCGTAGGGAGCGAACAGATTGTCCTACAGAGCTCCGCTTGGTCTCTAAAAATTCTAAAAATTCAATACTATTTAAAATTGGTGAAAAAACAATACCTTTATTTCGAGTTTTCGAGCTAGGGTGCTTTTAGAAATTTCAACCCTTAATTTTCACCCCTTGGAAGTGGCTGACATCAACCAAAAGCTTCGGGGCATAACTAGACCCAAAATAGAGCCTATAAACCAAATTTCATCAAAATCGGTCCATAGGAACTAAGGAAATTACCGCGTACGGCGGACGGACGAAAGAATGTTTATTCGATTTTCGGATTCTATATACCTTGAAACGTAAACCAACAAATTTTGAGGGGGATTACATTTTTTTGACATTTTCATGTCTTTGCTTTGGCACATGAACTGAAAAATCGTCACGAAAACTTTGTGTAGTGGTTGACATGAAAATGTCCCAATGTGTTGCAGACTCGTATGCAAGCATTTGAAATTGAGTTTATGATTTCGAATCGAGTGTGATTTTTCTTGGTCAATTCTAAAGGTTTATTATCGAAAATAATAAACGAAAAATTAGTTCCCACATTTTAATCGCATGCAATTTAGTTCGTGTTTGTTGTGATCTTCACAAGGTAATGTTTGGTAAATCGCCTCCTTCGCGCAATATGGGTTTCTCAACATATCGAAAATATCAAGCTACATTTTACATTATAATCAACATTTTGAATCTCTAGTAATTTTGTATATGTTAAAGGGGTAATGCGCAAGATTTCAACGTTCTAGGATAAATGGAAAAGGAGTTAAATATGTTGCTCCACCTATAATACTGATCTGATTGATAAGTGTGAATTTTACCTTATCGACGATCCCAAGTGGCTAAGTACCAAACTTAGCCCTCTACGATGATGAGAAGAAAGATGTGCTTTCTCTTTCATGTAGTTTATCTGACATCCTACGAATTACTTCTAGTGGTTCCCAAGAGGCTTTAATACACCGGGCGTGCAAGTCTAAGACTGTTTACCATGGTCTATTACTATAGCCCAGGCACTTTGCAAACTTCACCTTACAAAAAATTTCAGAAAATGTCTTTCAGTAAATGGCACCAACGAAGTAAACCTGCCCTTTGCACAACAATAGATAAGCAAGGTACCTAATGTACTATTGATTTCCTCTTCTTCCAGGAGAAGCTCTTAGTAGGTGGTTAAATGGAAGACTCCTCTTAAAAGATGGAATAAGCTTTCTTGGACTTTTTAATGAGATCACAGACTCAATGATGGGATCACAACAGAGAAGAGCTTAGAACTTTTGTTCGGAAATCTGATTAAGATGTATCGAGCTTAGCAACTTCCGTCCTTTACAATGAAGCTTCAACACCGTATTTCCAAAGTCCTTCTTTCCCAGTACATTATCGTGAAACTTGGATCAGCAAAATATACAAAAACGCTGCAAAATATTACAGAACGGTTTATTATTTTTTGTGGAGATCATTCGTCCGAGAAGAACACGGCTTCCCATGGTTTTCATAGTTAACAATCGAGATTATTTTGTCAGAAAGTTCCTACTAGTAAAAGATCGTTATTCGAAAGTTGTGGGAGCCTTCAGTACAAAATTTTATTCTTGGTTTCGCACAAAAACAGTTGTTAATTATTTTATTCTCCTTTCTTCAGTCCCAACGTTCCGCACTTATAATGAAGTGCATCATCAGGGGCTTCCTACAGACAACAAAATAATTAGGTAGGCTAAGAAAAATATCACCCAATATACCGATTTCCCTACCTAAATGCTAATGTACACTCTAAAAACTTACATAATTCTTCAATTCTAAACGAAATTACGTCAGATGGTTGGTAGGTACCACAAATACATACAGTCAGGGAGTCATTAAACCTGGGATTTTTTTGGCACAATTCATAACTGTTGGGTGCAAATTGTAATAAATTAATAAGTTACAAAATTACAATTATGGAAAAACCCTAACCCTTAGCACTAATTTGCCTATAAATTAACATTACAATGTAATGTCAATTTAATGTCAAGTTACAAGGTTATGTCATAATCTTGTCATTTTTTCAATTTCGTTCTCAGTAGGTATCAACAACAAATATAAAAACTTTCATAAATAAATTGACTAGATTAATGAACCTATTTGACTGGTCCTTTTAATTGAATTTTCGAGAGGAACCTGAAATTAGTAAAAACTATGTCTAATCACAGTTTCTGTCCCCTTGATTCTATTACATCATACTAAAACGTGTAAATAATCGTTTCTAGTATTGTACACATCATCTCTATTTTTCACAGTGTGGGTATTTCAAAGGATTTTTTCTTAATATGTTGGCATTCCGCCAAAGCTGGGCAATTCCTGATAAGCTGGTTTCCTGTTGGAAACATTCTTGTCATGATCCACGAATCTTTCTTTGAGAGGTCTAGGTAGGTTTTATATGAGTCTCTAATGTAATATTTTTCAGCATTTTGATCGTCTTGGTGGTTTCATTCGTTTCTAAAACTTTTGCACTAGGTATCTTAAATTTATTTTAAAAACTTTACGGAACATTAATTTATTACCTATGTAATTAATTATACTCATTACCGAACGGTTGGTCCCACAGAACCCTGTGTGGTGTCATTCGACTAAATGTTTTTGGAAATTTAAAACTAATGAAAAACGTAACATCTGATGTGTATAGAAAGTTTTCGATATAAACGGTTTATACAGTTTTCACCCCTAAGAAGTGACTAACATAAGGAAATTAATGCTTCACGGCACAACTAGACCCAAAATGAAACCCGTCAACCAAATTTCATCAAAATCGGTCCATGATAACTAAAAAAGTGTTACGCCTGTTGTAAATTTGTCTCTTGTACGGCTGACGGACGGATTTTTTTTTTTTCGATTTTCAGATTCTTCATAGTATTTTGAAACGCAAACCATCAAATTGTGAGGGGGGTTAGACTTTTTTCTTACTTGATTCCAAAGTTTCATTATTGAAAATAATAAACCAAAATTTGGTTCTTGGTTGATAAGGAAGCACAAATTAGTGAAATTCATCGAAAGTTCACTGTCATAATATGACAGTATGTTCACTATTGTATTATATTATAATACAAGTATGTTCACTATTGTATTATATTATAATACAATAGTGAACATACATATTATGTTGGTACAGTTGATTACCTCAAAACAATAGTAGAGGTGGGCAATGAATTTGTGTTTTACTTCATTAGGGGATTCTGCGTATTGAAAAACTTTGATGAGTTACCAAAGTGAATATATAAGTGAATATACTTAAGTGTAATGATATTCATCACTGTAACTTGAATAACTCTTGTATACTTATTTCTAATAAACAACAAGAATCAAGAGCCAGAAAGCACCTTAGAATTGAGCAACGCCCTTAGAGGTATTCCTCATCTCCCTCCCTCCTAGGAAGGAAGAAGTGGGGTAAGCCGATAAAAGCCCTCGGCCATCAGCTAGGGGCAGCCACGCTTTTCCGTACTCTCTCAGAGCTAACTGGTTGTTGCTTCTTGTCAAAACTTAAATAATCTCTTGTTCCTTCAAATCCCCCCCGGGCCAGTACGTCAGATCCGTCTCGACGAAAAACCCACTCCGTTAGTCGAAAACAAGGACGGCAGATCCGTCTCGCTGAAAAGGTTAACAAAATACAAAAAAATATATAATATATATTTCCATCTCTATTTCTCTATTTCTATTTCTATCTATAACTATCATAATATGATAGTTATAGATAGAAATAGAAATAGAGAAATAGAGATAGAAATATATATGGGCGTACAACGAAAATCCACTAAGTCCAAAATTTTGAGTTTTGAGTTGCCCCAAGAGTTTTGCTTCCCCAAGACGTCCTAGGGATCCTCCAGTTGTTGACTGGTTGCTAAGCCCCTAATACCATGGTAATGTGTAGTTTAAACATACACTTTTCCCTCCAAGTCCAAAAAGTAAATATTTTCGACAGCGAAAATCAGCTAAGTGCACTCATTCTAATTTTGGACTTAGTGGATTTTCCTTGTACGCCCAATATTATTACCATAATATTATTATGAAAGTTACAGTAGTTTTAGTGATACAAGGACAAAATCACGCGAAACCGTTGATGAAATGTTACTTCGAAATGCTTGCATACGAGTCTGCAATACATTGGTACTTTTTTAACCTTGAAAAGGTTTTAGCGATGGGCCCCACCGCCGAAAAACGACAGGAAAAATCGACAGTAAAAAGCGACAGGAAAAAGCGACAGGAAAGTAGCGCTATGATTTATCATGTGCTTGACGACAAATATGCTTGACAACCTGATGTTATTATGAATAAGGAGGTATCTTAAATATTACAGTGGAAGAAAGATAAAGAGGGAGAGGGAGCAAAAACCTTTTCAAGGTATGTCACATTTTAGTCATTAGGCTCTAAGCGGAAATCATCCGGGGGTGCAGGGGGCGAAGCCCCCGCCGAGGCGCGCAGCGCCGAGTTTTGACATTTTATGTCTTTACTATGGCACATAAATGAAAAATCGTCACGCGGGGATCGTTACGCGGGGAGCGTTATGAGGGGAGCGCTACGCGGAAATTTCTGATGATTTTCACGTAAAACCAATCGTTCCTAGGGAAAACTAACTTCCTCATTTTCGACCCCACAAAAATCGTTCACCACTCATTGGAAAGCTCTCAATTTATTAAACATAAGACATAAAATGTCTCTCGAGGTTGCGTACTTGTACGAAAGCTGTATCCACCGTTTGTGTTTTTGACATTTTATGTCTTTTTGTCTTTACTTTTTCCCGCTCCCCTTCTCCCGTCTTCCCTACTATCTACAATAACAGTAAAATACTATAGTATAACAAACTCTTACCGCTAATGTTGTTTATAGTTTTTTCAGTTTCTTCCATAGTTACAGCGGTTTTGGAAGTATATCATTATTTTTAAATGTGATTGTTGAAGGGGGTTAAGTCGGTTGATATAGACTAGTTGGTGGTCGAAACGACTCTGGTTCCTTTTTGTGAATAAAAAGGGAAACGTTGGTTTTCTGTTGTATATTCTTTAGCAATAAAAAGGGAAACGGGAAAGGGAACTTTATTGCTAAAGAATATACAATAGAAAACCAACGTTCAAGTCACCACCAACAAGTCATTATTTTTATGCAACGAATGGTGAACGATGTTTCTACGAACAAGAATGACGAAGCAACGTACTTGGTTGTAAGAGGAAATCATTAAACATTTTCGTAACACTATTTTGTGACCATTTTTGTGAGAGAGTGTGCATACTCTCCTGTTGCAAAATTAAGTTCAATCAGATTCATTCTAGGATTAGCTGTTGAAAAGAATTTATTTTTGAGTCAAATGAATATTTGAATTTATTTTAGAGTCAAATGAATATTTGTGTCAACCGCATTTTTGAATGGTGACATAAACGAAGGAATCTACATTAAAACACCAGATGACTTGGAGACATTTTTACAAGAAATCGTGGTTGAAGAATGTGGACAGGAAGATCGAACAATATTTACAAAAGCAAAGAAAATTTTAGAAGACCTTAGAAAAACAAAAACAGAAAAAATATGCAAGTTAGAAAAAGCATTATACGGTTTAAAACAAGCGAGTAGACAATGGTTCACTAAACTTGATCAAAGTCTGAAAAAGTGGGGACTTAACCCATCTCACGCTGATCCATGTGTTTATACCATGTTTTGTGGAACTGATAAGCTTGTCATTGCTGTGTATGTTGACGATTTTATAATTGCATGTTCGAATTAAAAACAAATTGGAGGAATTCAAAAAGAAAATCAAAAGCACTTTCGAAACAAGAGATTTGGGTACTTTAAACTATTGCCTGGGGATTGAATTTAAACACCATAATGGATCAATTTATGCATCTCAAGAAAAATATTTGAACGAAATTCTAACCAAATTTAAAATGGAGGACGGCAAGCCTGTTGTACACCCTATGGAGCCCGGAACCAAGTTGAAGAAATCCGAATCCGGTACATCCGGCAGCAACTTACCATACCAGAACCTTATCGGATCTTTGATGTACCTAGCAACTGCTACTATAAATACTAGACCCAACATATAGTATATATAATATATGTACTAGACCCGACATAGCACACGCCGTCAGTTATTTGCGTCAATTCAATAATTGTTTCGGGAATGAACACTGGCAAGCGGCGAAAAGAGTGCTACCGTATTTGAAGGGCACGAAAAACTTGGATTTAAAATTTCATCGAACTGGTCAAAATCTCATTGGCATGGCAGACGCAGACTGGGCAAGTGATCAAACAGATTACCATTCCTATTCAGGATATTGCTTCAGTTACGGGGGAGCATCATTCATTTGGGAATCCAAGAAACCAAAATCCATTGCACTGTCATTATGCGAAGCTGAATACATGGCATTGACACACGCAGCCAAAGAAGCCATGCACGTCAAGCAATTGGCAAATGACACTGGACTCAAGTTGAATGCGCCTTGATTTTTTTTAGATTTTTAATCGAAAGTAGACTACATTATGAGAATTTTGGCACCAACCGCGACCTTCTAGCGAGAGTAGATCTGTTTCTATGATTTTTCAAAGTTTCGACCGTTTATGACGTCACGCGCCCCTCTCGCCTGGGCGGGACCCCCCAGCCCACTGTGACGTCATAAACGGTCGAAACTTTAAAAATTCATAGGAAAAGATTTACACACGATGGAAGGTCGCGGTTGGTGCCAAAATTCTCAGAATGAGGTCTACCTTAGATTAAAAATAACAATAAACAGTTTTTCCCCCCAGGCGCACACCCTATTGTATTACAATTTTTTACGACAATCAATCAGATAAGTCTATGACCGAAAACTCCATCATCAGCCCAAGATCTAAGCATATCAAGATTCGTGAACCTTTTATCAGGGAAGCAGTTAGTAATGGATTTGTTTAAATCAAATATCAGCCAACAGAAGAAATGGACGCTGATATACTCACAAAAGCTTTGCCTGGACCAAAATTTATAAATTTCAGAAAGAGATTAGGACTTGACTTTAAACCATGAAGTTTATAGAATCAAGCCTGTGCTCGTGAGGGGGAGTGTAATTTAGTGAGTAGAATTTTACATTCATCACTCCACACAGACTTGGAACTATTTACACCACATGTTAACTAGGCAACGGTTTTCCTCGATTGTCCTGTCTTTTCCAAATTTCTTTGTTCCTAATTGTGAATGTCGTTCGATTTGTACTTGTGCAAAATATAGATAGAAGTTTATTAAGTTTATTCTGAGTGTTCAGATTATATGAATATAATAGAAATCTAATACGCTTTTTCGTGACGTTGTTTCGTTTATGTGCTAAAGTAAAGACATAAAATGTAAACAAAAACTCGGCGCTTTGCGCCTCGGCGGGGGGCTCCGCCCCCCTGCACCCCCCGGTTTATTTCTTTTTCCATACTCTGTATGAAATCATAGGAACACAGAATGTGTTTTTGCGATGCTAGTCATCCGTTAAATAAAAAACAACAATAATAAATGTGGAGTCTTTGGCAATAATAAAATAAATAATTACATGTTGGTGGTCGGAACGACTCTGGGTCCTCTTTGTGAATAAAAAGGGAAAAACGTTGACTTTTTGGTGTTTAATTTTCAGCTGAAAATTGAACACCAAAAAGTCAACGTTTTTCCCTTTTTATTCACAAAGAGGACCCAGAGTCGTTTCGACCACCAACATGTAATTATCATCCGACTCAACACCCTTCAAAAATAAATAATTGTTAGACATTTAATTTGGTCTAAAACCCTATAAATGTTATATAAATAAATATGTAACTACAAGAAAAATACTATATAAATTGAGAGCTTTCCAACGAATGGTGAACAATTTCTGTGCAATGAACACTGCGGGAGTTCTATTTCCTTACCAACGGCTTGGTTGCACGTGAAAATCATTATTAAAGGCGCGTAACGGTTTTTTCTGTCGCTTTTTCGTGACGATTTTTTTTCGGTAGGTCATCGCAAAAACACATTCTGTGTTAAAATAAGTAAGCAACCATTTCAGGTTGGATTTTTGCCCGACTGCTATTCATGGCGTCGCAGACTTCCAGAGGGAAGATCAGAATTTATACTGATGATTTCGCTCATGGTTTCCCTTTGCCTCACCACCGACGAGGAGGGAATAGGGAGGCGACGAGCCCCGAATGCACGGAAACACGGTTCAGGACCGAGATTTGAACGCACGACCTCCCGCAGTAGCCGGTCCGAGAATCGTCCCCAAAGGACGCGTGCCGATGATGTAAACAGTTTCTACTTAATTCCGGTAAAAATAAGATGGCCTCCTGCAGCTTTCAATAATGTTACTTGACGTACGTATGTTAGCAGACTTTGCTATGTGATGATACGACTAATATTTTAAAACGCTGCAAATCATTGCTCAAAGGTTTATTATTTTTCTGTATTGATCACCCTTCTGTATAGATCACTGGTTCTCCATCAATAGCACCTACCACCATCTGTAGTCTCCCTTGATCTCCCCTCTCAAATTTCAGCTTCCTGCGTTCAATAGGATTGAAAATGGCTTCGGAGCTCACTCAGCTGATCAGTGATCTGAGGAGTGAAGAAGATCTCCTCGAATGCTGGAGACGCCTGGAAGAGCACTTCCATTCAATAGGATTGAAAATGGCTGTGGAGCTCACTCAGCTGAACTGTGATCTGAGGAGTGAAGAAGATCTCCTCGAATGCTGGAGACGCCTGGAAGAGCACTTCCATTCAATAGGATTGAAAATGGCTTCGGAGCTCACTCAGCTGATCAGTGATCTGAGTAGTGAAGAAGATCTCCTCGAATGCTGGAGACACCTGGAAGAGCACTTCCATTCAATAGGATTGAAAATGGCTTCGGAGCTCACTCAGCTGATCAGTAATCTGAGGAGTGAAGAAGATCTGCTCGAATGCTGGAGCACTTCCATTCAGTAGGATTGAAAATGAATTCGGAGCTCACTCAGCTGATCAGTGATCTGAAGAGTGAAGAAGCCTTTGAGCAATGATTTGCAGCGTTTTTTACCCACCAAGATTTTTTTTACCTACCAACTTTTTTTTACCTACCAGCTAGGTACTACCTACCACACCATACTGGCTTCACACCTTCACAATCAAGTTTATTAGAAAGAACTAAACGCTCCACACTCGATTGGGAAAATAGAAAGCTTCATACGGAAATTTGATTACTGGTTACGCAGAAGGCAAAACTGTATACAAATCGAAGAAATGAACAGCGATCGCATTTTAGTCCGATAAAATTTGAATGGAGATTAGACCTCTTTTGCGATTCACACTCATGATTCTGTTTTATCGAAGGAAAACCTTCGAGTACTCGTAGGGACCGAACGGTTTGTCCTACAGAGCTCCGGGTGGTCTCAAAAATTTTTATAAATTCAATTCTATTTAAAATTGGTGAAAAAATGATACCTTTATTTCGAGAGTTTTCGAGGTAGGGCACTCTTGAAAATTTCAACCCTTAATTTTCACCCCTTAGAAGTGACCTACATCAACCAAAAGCATCGTGGCACAACTAGACTCCAAATGGAGCCCATATACCAAATTTGAACCAAATCGGTCCAGTGTTGCTAAGAAAAGTGCCGCGTACGGCGTACGGCGTACGGCGGACGGACGGAATTTTTTTTATTCGATTTTCGTGTTCTACGTACCTTGAAACGTAAAACATCAAATTTTGAGGGGGGGTTAACATTTTTTTTTCTTGCTCGATTCCAAAGGCTTATTATTGAAAATAATAAACCAAAACGACTTTGTATAATACGAGGTAGATCAAAAATGGGGGTTTTCATGAAAAGAGATAATAAGAATACACTTCGTTAATATTATACCTCAACCAGATAACACTCGTAGTTACAGTCGTAGTTATCATAGCCATATCAAAACAACCAAAAAACCACACATTACGCAATTTAGCGGCTAACTACATTTTTTTTCCATCATGAGTTGAATGAACAAGTGCAATACGCAAAGGAGTGAAATTACGTAATTTCTCAAATAGTCACGATTCTGAATCCATGGACGAGGATAATTTCAACAAACTCACGCTTGAAGAGCGGTGCGTCCATAAGAATTGGAAAGGGCGGATAAGTGGCTATTCATCCCTCACAGAACTATTCAAGAACTTGAATGATAAACATGACAATGAGTGGAGTAAATATATTCATATCATAAAAAACATTGTTACAGACGTCAATGATCCCGCACTTGAGAAAGGGTTAGATGCGGTTCAAGTATTTGTGGATAAGTGTCCAGTTGCTGGGAAAACTGCTCCTCATGTGATGCCGTCTTTGGTGAAAAGGTGCCTAGCATCTGCAAGACACCAGATCAGAGCGCTCTCAGTGGAGATTTGCCTCTTGTACATCGAAATCGGGAGACAAGATGTGGTTCTGTTCGAGCTCCTCGAGGGAACTCGTTCGAAGGCTCCCAAAGTAGTTTTGGCATGTATCAATGTGATTTTACAAGCTCTTAAAGAATTTGGAGGCAACATTTTCGAAATAAATCATCTTTTAGGCAAAGTTATCCCCATGCAGGAAGATCGCGATGTAAATGTAAGAAACTGCTCGAAAGCACTGATTGTGGAATTATATAGGAGGGATAGAACCTCAGTAAAGCCATATTTAGATCAACTGAAGCCTTCAAAGCTCAATGAAGTCTTGATGGATATCGAAAAAGTTCGAGATTTATCACATTCGCCAACAAGATTCTTGAGGTCAGATCAAACAGATACCATTTTTGTTCCATCACCCCTGGAGCAGCAATATTCTGGTACTCATTTGTTACATGATACAAAAGACATCGTATCCTCCAAATTAGAACCCGTAAATGTTCTGAACCAAATTCCACCGGCATTTTTTTCGAAAATAAAATCACGTAAATGGTCGGAACGTAGAGATGCTTTGGAGTCTCTGGAAAAAATCCTATCACAATCAATCAAAATAGAAAACGGAAATTTCTCAGAGCTCGCAATAATATTAACCAATATTATCTCCAGAGATACAAACATTGCAGTAGTTGGTTTGGCTATAAAGTGTGTCACGTCCCTTGCTACAGGACTACGTTTAGATTTTGGGTCTTACGTGTTGGCTATTTTCAAAGTACTCTTGGAAAAATTGAAAGAGAAGAGAATTACTATAGTTTCTTCCCTGAGAGAGGCAATGGACGCTTTAGTTGCCTGTTCCTCACTGGATACGCTCTCTACCGACTTGATTGAAGCTTTGAGAAATAAAAATCCCAATGTGAAAAGTGAATCGGCTTTGTTTTTATCAAGATGTTTTTCTCTTTTGTCGAAAGTGGATATGAACCGAAAGGCAGTGGAACCACTAATAATTGCACTCAAGGCTGCCTTGAATGATCAAGATCCTTTGGTGAGGAACAGTGCAGCCAACGCTTTGGGAGTGGTAGTGAGAATTGTAGGAGAAAAGAACATGACACATCTGCTTGGGGATATCGACAACCAAAAAATGTTAAAAATCAGGGAATTTGCATCGTTAATTGAACCGAAGACACTCCAACAGGAAATCACCATTGAGAAGGCAGGATATGAAATGGCAACCAATGTATCCACTCGTGATTCATCGAAATCTCATGGAACCCTCCGAATACAGAAGAACCCTCCTTCGAGAAAAAACCCAGTACAAACAACAAAACGAACTGGTAATATATTAAAGCTAAAGGTCGCTTTCACGCCATCCAGCAAATCTACAAGTTCAAATGCCAACGAGGAAATGACGATACCTGACGCAGTTATTGAAGGTATGTCCCATAAAAATTGGGTTGTAAGATTAAAAGCTGTCTCAGATTTGCTCGAAGGTTTAAAAAGCACCAAACAAATCCCTACTAACGTGATAGATATAGTGGAACTGTTGTCATGCCGAATTATGGATAGTAATCCGAAAACCGCAACAATGTCCATTTCTTTAGTATCTGTTTTAGCAGAAAAAATGGAAGTGCTGTTTACAAATTGTATACCAGCTTTACTACCTTCTCTCTTGAAATGTATTGGTGACTCCAAGAAATGGGTGAGAGAACCGGCTATTGAATGCTTGAACTCAATATCAAAATATTGTGGGTACGTAGATATTTTAAAAAGTGAAAGTCTGATCGAGGTTTTAAAATTGGGTTCTCAAACATCACGAATTAGATTGTGGCAGTGGGTTACAAAAATACTGAATAGCGGGACGCAGAAAGATATTCCGAAAGGGGTATTAGAGAAATTCCTTGTTCCTTTGTTTATAAGTCTAGAAGACCGCAATTTAGAAATACGAAACCAGGCTAGTGAGACAGGTGGGTTGTTGATCAATTTGGTGGGAATCGACACAGTTATACCGACTTCCGAAAGCTTCTTCAAAGGACGTAAGAACCAATTAACTAAATTGTTGAGCAAAAACGAGAGCTTGGAGCTTGGATCGTTGAAAGATAAAACAAGGGAAAGGTCTTTCTATGAATCCGCCTCGGGCAATGAAACGAACACCGATACCACGGAGCCTATTTCCAAAAATGAAAGAACTCCATTGTTAAATGTAAACAACATGAAACATCAAAGGTTGATAGATGAACAGAAAAACAAAATTGTAGCATGGGAATTTAAGTCACCTCGCACTGAATTCGTGGACCTACTAAAATCTTTGATGTCAGCAGCAAATTTCAGTCAGCCATTGATGAAGAACTTGTATCACAATGATTTCAAGTTTCAACTAGCAGCAATGGACATGTTACTTGAAGAGCTACACTATAACACTCAAGCGGTTATGAGTAATCTCGATCTTATTCTCCGATGGGTTACTCTTCGTTTCTTTGACACATGCCCAATCGTTTTAGGCAAAGCATTGGATTTCCTACTGGTAACGGTTGAGATTTTGAAAAGCAACAACTACTGTCTTCTAGATTGCGAAGCTTCAATTTTGGTTCCTTACGTAATTCTGAAGATAGCTGATCCAAGGGAAAAGGTTCAAACGATGGTGAAGGATATTCTATTGAAGCTGAGTGAATTGTATCCCGTGGGAAAATTGAAGACATTTATTATGGATGGGCTACGAACAAAAAGTGCCAGGCAAAAGGTTAACTGTCTTGAAGTCTTGAAGTCTCTCGTTGACAATCATGGGGAAGCTGTGTACATCAAGGACATGGATATGGTTGTTGAGCAAATCGTCAAGCTCCTAAACGATCGGGACTCTGACATACGAAGAAGTGCTCTCTCAGTGGGTGCTTCTATGTTTTCTCAGGAAAGCCCAAAAATGTCAAAGTTGATTGAAAAATATGCCGGGAAGAATGCTCCATCAATTGAAACTTCGATTAAAAAGTTTGCCAGCGCAAGTCGTGCAGCGAGTCATGTTTTGCCGGTTAAATCATTACCAAGTACCATCGTCGAAATTGACAAACATAAACCATCGTGTGAAGTGGTATCCTTAGCTGAAGGGTCGATTGTAAACAACAGGGAGAATGACAAAACAGTTTTAAAAAATCCTCAAATTCCCTCAGGTTTTGATGAAAATGTAGGCAAGTTTAATCTCGAGCGGAAGCTATTAGAAGAGCTTGACAAGATCGTTAATATGCCAATTAGTTGTCCAAACCTGGTTGAAGTTAATATCGAGTTCCTGAAAGGCGAGAGACATAATCCATCTTTGTCGAAACTTCAATCAGCAGAAAGTTTTAAACTACTTCGTTCGTCTTTGAATCTCCAAGAACACAGTATTGACGGTATAGTAAATGAAGATTTAACCCTATCAATTAAAGCTATGGATGAGATTGCTGACCTATTCAAATCACAAAAACAAAACTTCTTACTCATTCATGTAGATTCAATAATACACAAAATTTCCCAACAACTCGAAACATTGGCTCAGATAAATAACCGAGACAAATTGAAATGCTACGGAACTGCCCTTACTTTATTACTGACAGTTTTCAGCTCTAAAACTTTCGTCGATCGCATCTCAAGATCAAACATCGGTTACATCAAAGAGCAAATGTTATTCATGATTTCTAACAACGTGTTCGACGAATCAGAAAACAGAAATTACAAAGCTGCAGTAAATACGATTATACTAAAGATATTGAAGAATGGACGAAAAACTGATCTCCTTTGTGAACTCTTGGAGACGATGGGCAGGTCGAAAGGTGATGATTCTTTAGTTGCCAGAAAAATTCAAGAGCTGCAAATGAAGTGTCTGTGGAAGCTCATCAGAAGTCAGCCATCTTGGGATGCTGAATTGGATTACACTGAAGTTTTTAATTCAATCAAGCAGTTAATAAAAACATTCGACTTTCCTTGGTGGACTCCCGAAATAAGCAATTACTCCGTGCGTACCATGAAAACTGTATTGTGTACGATGATGAAAATGAGAGGTGAGCGAACTTTGGACTACGCCAAAATTGATTTATCCATAGAGGAAGATTATGTGCTTTACATTTATTTAAGAAAACTGTTGCATTCGTTGAAAAAGAAATGTGAATTGGAAATTGGAGACGTCCTTCCCAGACGAGATTCAATGATCGCCTACTACCAGAAGCTGTCGGAAATATTTCGGATGGTGTCATTGCAACCTAAGGATGGTATGATTAGATTAAAGCAATTCAGTATTGATCATCCTGAATTCGATCTACGTGAAGTTTTGTCCAAGCTCTCCCCTAAATTGTTCAAATATTTTATCTGGATCAATAAGAAAAGATCTCCTTCTGAAGATGTAACAGGCGAAATCAGCAGCGTGACCAGTATTTCGGACAGCAACTTAAAGACCAGAGACGAATTTTCAGATGATGTCCAGAGTATGTGGGATAAATTGAGGTCACTCCAGGAGCGTATAAGGTCCGCGTGAGCAGAATCTGATGATTGAACCAACAAAATTATGTTTCCCTAACCCACTTTCCTTTTTTTTCTGTCGTGTTTTTCATGCAATAATATTTTATTTCTACGAGTAGATCTTGCTCTTCATCATTATCAACTGAATATGTTAAACTGAATAATGTTAAACGTTACTAACGACGAATTTCTAGAGGATGGGATAGTAGGTTGACCTTTTGCTTCCGAGTCTACCAAGGTAGCGGAAGCTTTGTTTTCACTTTTCAAGGACAAAAAAAAAAGTTCTCCAAAATCAAAATTTCCACTCGCGTTTTGCGTTTTAGACCTTTCTGAACAATTTTGGTTCCGTGTCTGTGTGTCTGTCTGTCTGTCTGTCCGTCTGTCTGTCTGTCTGTCTGTCTGTCTGTCATGAATTCCTTGTAACGCGCATAACTATACGAAGTTATTGTCCGATTTCGATGAAATTTTCAGGGATTGTGCGGGTTGGTGTGTAGACGGTCCCCTATGAAAATCATCATCCCCGGACTGATAGAAGCGACTGCGCATGCGCAAACGTGAATTCCTTGTAACGGCCATAACTTCCACTTTTTCTACCCGATTTCGATGAAATTTTCAGGGATGTTACAGATTAGTATTTAGATGGTCCCCTATGAAAATCATCATCCCCGGACTGACAGAAGCGACTGCGCATGCGCAAACGTGAATTCCTTGTAACGGCCATAACTTCTACATTTTCAATCCGATTTCAATGAAATTTTCAGGGATGTTACAAATTAGTATTTAGATGGTCCTCTATGAAAATCATCACCTTCGGACTGATAGTAGCCACTGCGCATGCGCAAACGTGAATCTCCTTGTAACGGCCATAACTTCCACATTTTTCACCCGATTTCGATGAAATTTTCAGGGATTATGTGGATTAGGTTGTGGATAGTCCCCTGTGAAAATCACCATCCCGGGACTGATAGAAGCGACTGCGCATGCGCAAACGTGAATTACTTGTAACAGCCGTAACTTCAACTGTCCCCCAGGGGTCGCGGGTTCGAATCCCAGGCGAGGCTAAGTATTTTTTTGATCCAATCACATACATCTACTCACTTAATTTTTCATCCGAATTTGATGAAATTTTCTAGGATTGTCCAGATTAGCGTGTAGATGGTCCCCTATGAGGGTAGTGGAAGGTACTTAGAGATTGGTGTTTTGAGATTAACTACTATGCATCGGATCATCTATATAATCGGGTTATGGATACGAGGAAGCTATGTGCCACACCCACTTGGCAGACGTTTTTTAATCTGATTAATCTCATTTTAGCACCATAGAAGAAACAGTGGTTCAGTCAAATTTTGCTTGGATCGCTGCTGTTTTGTCATTAAAAATAACTGCTCTCGACTATGGATCGATCTCCAGACTTTCCGACTAAACTACACTAACCTGAGTCGGGCAAGCTACCACTGAAGTGAATGGACTGAAATGGGAAGTGGAAGCTGATCACAACACTGCTATCAATTGTGGGGGGGATCTTTTGCATAGTAGCCACTGCCCATGCACGAATAACAACCTTTTAGCAACCATAACTTCTATAACTCCTACAGTTTCCAACTGATTTCGCTGAAATTTTCAGGGATTGTATGGATTAGTTTGTAGGTATTGCGAAGTACTTATTAGTGTACTTAGATGTTGATGTTCTGATGTTAGCTACTACCTATGCATATACACAATCGGGCTATTGATACGAGACAGCTATGTGCACACCACTTGGCAGAAAGTTTTCCCTTTCCATTAATGCTTTGAAGCTTATTTTAAGCCTTGGGGGGTTAGAGGAACACAAGGGGGGTGTTGAATTCACTAAAAATATCAGGAACTTAGTAGAAAATAAGAAATACATAGTAACCTTGGTTGGTTGCGAAGGTTGGGTCAATGGGGAGTTATAGTACTATTTCCAGTGGAACACTGAAAAGGTTTTGTAATGAGTAAGTTGATAAATTAAGCCTGAAGAGCGTACTGAAGTTACAAAGTGTACTGGTTGAAAGCAAGAGCAAAATTGAACTGACGTTCGTAGGCGTCACTCGAATCGAACCTTCCAAAACGGGACTCAGGTAGTCAAGAGGTCCAAAGAGTAGTCAGAGGTACTAATATGAACAGTATAATCAATGTTGTCAGAGGCAGGCCTGTGGTTCCTATCTATCCTAAGAGGGTCGAGTCCGAGGGTGACTGCTGTTGTTATGAGTTGAAGTTATCAAACGACTAGTTCCTTTGTGCAAAAAGCTGAGTTACTGATGTCAGTTCGAGTGAAACTCTTTTGACTAATCCGTTGTAAATAGGTGCGCTGAAATGATGAAGTTTAAAAATGTTTTTAGGGTCGACACCCTTTTGTTAGGCTTTCCCAGTTCAAAGGAAAGTTCAATGTTCCAAATTATATACGAGAGTTCACAATGTAAAATGTAAAAAGTATGAATAAGCGCTATTATGAGTTACTATAAAGGTGAAAACATTTTATTATTTGTATCCCACAACAGAATTTCGTGCCAGAATGATTCAGTAGGTTTCATCATCACTTGATACCTAGATATTCAGTTTCCATCGCGCTTCAGCCATTCTCCGGTTGAGGACTACTGGTTTCGGTTATGGTGTCCTTCCCGTTTGTCATGGGTGGTTCTCTTCATTCCCTTCTTGGAAGGGGAAGAGGAGCCCCATCTTCCAGTCCCAATTCCGCCTCCTCGCGATCCGCCAGAGGGTAGTCTTCTCATGCTGATCGCAGTACTCTGCGCAAGCTCCGAAGTCTGAGGGAGACTGCTTTTATAGTGGTCATGTGAAGTTTCGTCCTAAAGGACGAAATAGTAACTATTCGTTACTACAGCTACTGATATACGTTTCTAGTACTATTTCTCCAATCAAAAAATCAAATGACATCCTACCTATCATATTGGTGAAATGATAAGGTACATAGTTTGCACTCACTCGAGGAACCCAAAGGTAGTCCTCATCCACAGGTAGTGTTGAGATAGGGTCGTCGTTCCCACGATGAGTCGCTGCCACACTGGCAATATCAAAGTCCACATGGCGTTACTACAAGCCCTCATAAGAGTTATTGCAATGTCCACACAGCCATTACTAGGGTCCACACAGGCGTTACTATGGCCTACACAGGGGGCAAGCGGTACGAAGAGAATCTTGGTCTCGCTTCACTTCTTGGCATACCAGCTCTAGGGGAGAAACAGGGGGTACTCTAGAGACGTTGGGGGTGTCTTCTAGAGCACTTGGTGGACAGCTTCACTGGGAGGCTTATGGGATGAGCTTCAAGACGGGAATGGCTGCTTTTGCCAAAAACTCGAGTTCCTTCGCTTTTCCCCCACCCTCGTCCGGGGGTGGTCAGTTGATCAGGTGTGAGTGTAGCTCGTTGTTTGCCTCCTTTGGTGGTGTTGGCAACTGAGGTGGAATTCGCCGCTAACATGATGATAGGCCACGCTCAGTATGCGTGGCCTGCTGGTCTGCATCACAGGTTGAGAGGGCGCCTGCTTATGCGGGATCACTCAGAGGAAAAGGGTGGATTCGAGAGGGAGCTCACATTATTAAACCTTTTCTTCATCAGTGCCACTTTTTCTTCAGTTTCATCTTTCTCAGACATGCGACTTTCCTCTGCTAGTCGGTCTATGGTTTGATTCTGCGGATTATGCGGGATCACTCAGAGGAAAAGGGTGGATTCGAGAGGGAGCTCACATTATTAAACCTTTTCTTCATCAGTGCCACTTTTTCTTCAGTTTCATCTTTCTCAGACATGCGACTTTCCTCTGCTAGTCGGTCTATGGTTTGATTCTGTTCAGAATCCCAGCCACTTTGGAAATGACTGTACGTGGGGCGAAACATCATCAGCAATTTTCTCATCACGAATGATTCATCCTCTAGCGCTCCTAGAAGTGTTGAAATGTCGTATTCAGGATCATGCTCGAAAAAAGTTCTTCTGGGTTAAATTTAAGCTCCTTTAAACTCCTTTCTGTTCATACACAGAGTGACGTTTAATCCATTGGCCATTGGTTGGTCATTGGCTCTTTCGCACCTCATGAGGTGTAGCATTGGTGTCTTATTAACTTCTGATATTAATATGGCTTTCTTGCTCATATCATCTTTCTGGGTTTATACTTTTAGTTCATTGAATCTAAAAATCAATTTCACCATCCATTTCGCCCGCGCGTGGAGTCCTCTGAGGTTTAGGACACTCACCAGAAATTAAATCAGCGTACTCATTTGCTTCCAGAATTATTTGCATCTGAAACTTCCAGGATGCCCAATCGCTGGTTCCATCAAGACGATTTATTTTCGCCTGCCTTCTTCAGCTTCCATTTCTGGTTACTTCCTCCTGGTTTTCTTCCTCTCTCTTCGTGACTGCTCCTATAACCCAAATTCATCAAACACTGTCACAAAAACCTCATCTAATTCCTACCTTGATGGGAAAAACAATATTTAGTGAATTTTCCCCATTAACTGAAAAATTAGATGAAGGTTAACACTTCATCACAAATGAACGTAGAAAGATGTAGGTAGGATGACAAAACAACAACATTGTAACCATAAGTATTTATAATATAAGCACGACAAAAGATGTGATGTTACGAACTGGAATCGAACCCAAGTCTCCCAGACTCAAAGGCAATACACTAACGGGCTGAAAACGGGCGTTATGGGTTGAAAAAAACCTCACACATTTTTTCCACAGACCCCTAGCTAAAAGACATATTCATGACTACATACATCTCTGTGCGAAACGTAATTAACACAGAATGTGTTTTTGCGATGACCTACCGAAAAAAAATCGTCACGAAAAAGCGACAGAAAAAACATCTGGTGATATGTTTATTGGTTGTCATGTTAATGTCAACTCCACATTTATTATTGTTGTTTTTTATTTAACGGATGACTAGTATCGCAAAAACACATTCTGTGTTCCTATGATTTCATACAGAGTATGGAAAAAGAAATAAACCGGGGGGTGCAGGGGGGCGGAGCCCCCCGCCGAGGCGCAAAGCGCCGAGTTTTTGAATTAACGTTTCCAAACACATGTTGAATTTTGAAGTCCGAATATAATCAAAACTAAGTTTGTAGTTCAGTTGATCATCTTGCCTTCTATAATAAATGAATAAATGGTTAATGAATAAAATTTATTCAATAAATGTTTTATTTAATAAAACAAGGGCCTGTGATGGATCAATTCGTTAGGTCTTGGAAGTTTTCATACTTAGCATTACATTTGATTTTTCATTTGAAAAAAGTAGTTTAAATTTAACTTTAATAAAAGTTCAAAAGGGGGAGCAAAGTTACCTTGTTTAGCGGTTCGAAAGAGCGGCAGGTACATGTACCACTCATGTAAAGCTCAGTTTTATACGTATCACGCCATAGATCGATCGCAGCTCGATCGCACATAACTTTTTATTGGGTTGTTACTCGTATCTCTCACCGTAGATATACCTAATGAGATAGGGTTTATAGGGTCGATCCTCATAAAGTGAGAGAAGAAATCCAACCAATGTTTCCAATCCAATTTCTTGTTTATCAATCAGAATGAATCAAGTTCTAGCAATCTTCTATACCATTTACCCAGGACAGCCTAGATGATTTTTACCTTTCACGAAATTGATGAGAAGATTTAGCTGGCGTGAATGGTGATGCTTTCGACCAACTCTCATGAATACAACTTCGCCACTTTATACTTGAAATGAAAAGAAAACCTTTTTATGAATACCCTCAAAGAAAGATCATTTTTAGTTATTACTCGCCCCCCGTTTTGACAAATTGTCTCTTTAGAATGCTCCAAAAGTTCAAAGATCAACGGTTTAGATTACCTATCTGCTAAGAAAACAGATTTTCCATTACTCAATTCTGTCATTACAGTGGATATTAGCCCTGTACGCGTTTTCAGTTCATATGAACAATGATACCAAGAAATTACCTAACGTACTCGGTTGTACTAATCAGCAAAAAACAGTAAAAGTGGCAGTAATTTGCGGTAAATTTCTCCGCTTCACGGAAAAACATTGAATTATGGATAAGTTTACTGTAAACGTATCCATGTTATTTAGGTATTTATAGTACTTACCTATTTGTAGTACCTAACTTACCTACTTATACCTAACTTCACTAATGATCGCCTTCAGTTTTCATTCGAGTTATTAATAATCTAAAGTGCCGGGTCATCACAAATGTTGGTGTCGTTACGCAAATTTTAGAATGACCCCCAGCCCAAAAACATTTAAAAAAATGTCAAAAAGTAAACAAGTAGTAGTAAACAGTAGTAGTAGTGTATGTTAAAAGTAAACAAGGTTGAAACATCTCAGGTTGAATTTTCGTCCGATTGCCATTCCTGATCTGATGATGATTTCGCCCATGGCTACTTATTGCCTGACCCGCTAAAGTGGAGCGGGGTTTACCAATGGCCCAACCCGAGAAACTAAGATACTCGGTAGTATCAATCATATTCACGAGGTTCACAATTGAGTTTATTCTGGTTGAAAGTAGTTAGGAGTTGTTGTGAATGCAGAAATTTCGTTGCAAAGGAAGCTCAATAGAGTGAAATCAAACTGGATTTTAATAAATGGAAAATGATCGCATTCGATCATTTGATTCTTGAATGGAGACCTACCTACTTACCTACTTTCATAAGTGAAAAAGCACTTGTGACTTTGGTACAATGAAGAGAGTCCCTAGAAACATCGGGTTGCCTTATAGAAACTCCAAACAAGCGGCAGAAGATCCAATCAATGCATTGGTCAACCAGATTTGATTTCAATTCATTCTTACGAAGGACAGTTAGGATAAGCTGACATGTGCCTAACCCATGAACATTTATGGATAAGAACAGTCCAGATATCTATAGGGTCTGCGGCATTCTTTCTCTTTTCAAATTGTCTAGGGGCATCAGATATTAAATCTCAACTTATACTATTTTAAATTGATGATAATTTTGCTTCCGAGTTGTGACAGAGCAACAGTTGCTATGACACCTGATTGGTGATTTGATGGAACAGTTCCAATGTTCCCCCAAATCACAATTCAGGGATTGCTCCCCAGTCTTATTCCAGACATCGATCTGTAAGTACCATACTTTCATACAAGATCACTTCCCTTACCCTCGTGGTTCAAATCCGAAGATCTAATAGGTAAACTCTATTGATACTTCTTCCCCATCATTTACATATACAAGCCTCATTGATTATCAGATAATATATCTATTTAACTTTCCTAATTAAATTTGTACCTTTCATTCATCATCCCTAGTCCTAGGTTGATCTCCACCAAGGAATACGAATTCAAACGAAACGTATAGTTCTCAAGGGGTAGAATACAGCAACAGTTAAATTATTCTCATTAATTAATCAGATTCTCCAGATCCCCTAGAACAATACTGTTTCGGAGTCTACCAAGGTAGCGGAAGGTTTGTTTTCACTTTTCAAGGTTGAAAAAAAAATTCTTCAAAATCTAAATTTCCCCTCGCGTTTTACGTTTCAGACCTTCCTGACTAACTAAATTCCACTCCTTGTGTTCTGCAGACACGTGATTTTTCATACTGTGGCCAACCTTAAGATCACGACCTACGTGTTTTTCCGCATTGTTTCTAAATTATTTTTACTTTATTTAGGAGGATAATTTCAGATGAATTAATTGATTTGTTGGCTGTTTGACGTAGCTGTAATGCTGATGTTAGAAAGAACTAAAAGAGATTAGTAGTGTGCTATTGGTCTGCTAATGTTTTACAGGAAACCCTGTAAAATTAATGATACAAGAGATAATAATTAAGGAAATCCTGCTCTGACATATCCCTAACCCCTAACCCACACCCAACCAACCCATAACTTATCCCTAGTCCATCCCTACCCAACCCAGCCCTGAACTATCTATAACCCCTAACCCAACCCCTCCCTGACTCATCCCTATCCCATCCATTACCCATCCCCAACCCAGCCCTGACCTATCGTAACCCCTAACCCGTCCCTAGCCCATCTCCAACCTATCGCTAACCCCTATCCCATCCCCAACCTAACTCATACCTAACCCATCCACAATCCATCCCTAGTCCACCTATAACCCATCCCCAGCTCATCCCTAACCCAGCCTTGACCTATCCCAACCCCTAACCCATGCCCAACCCATCCCTAGTCCATCTCCAACCTATTCCTAACCCCTATCACATTCCTAACCCATACCTAACCCATCCTCAACCCATCCCTAGTCCATCTCTAACCCAACCCAGCCCTGACCTATCTCCAACCCCTAACTCATCCCTAGCTTATCTCCAACCTATCCCTGACCCCTATCCCATCCCTAACCCATCCTCAACCCATATCCAGTTCATCTCTAACCCACCCCAGCTCATTTTCATCTCAGCTCTAACCTAACTATAACCCCTAACCCGTCCCTAACCCATCCCTAGCTCATCCTCAACATATCCCTAACCCCTAACCCATACCTAACTCATCCCTTGTTCTAATGAAACAAAAGTACCTAGTTGCCTAACACTTAAATTCAATGCATAACTACCTAGTTACGGTTGTGATAGGTAAAGTGTTCCTATAAGTAATGGTTGTAATTTAAGAAATGGTAATTGAGGAATTGGTAGGTATAGTCTTGTGAAAAAGATCGGGTATCTGCGACCCATGTCAATAAGTTAAATGTCTACCGTTACATTATCCAGTGGGCGGAAATCACACCTTAGCCTCTATTGCTTCGGAGTTGATACTTGAGATTTAGTGAATTGGAAATCGAGAGTAGGAGGAATCAAGGGTCACTTTGATGATGTTAATTTCGCTCAAGTTGAATGTTGAACGCCTCTATCCTGGAGTGTGTAGTTAGTGTCGGTGGTTTATCAAAGCCCAGACCGACATAATCATTCATCAAGCCCTTGGAGAATCCTCAAGAGATCAGTCACATCTAAACGTCAAGCTGCAACTGGAACAAAAACAAAAAGGATAAAAAACGTCCAGCCAAGCGCATGATAAATCCACTTGCCGTGCAAATGTCCAAAAGCAAACCCAGCAAAATTTTAAGTCAAGATTTCTCTATTTTCGGTTCTTTTGGTTTACCTATTATTTTCAATGATGAACCTTTGGAATCGACAAAGAAAAAAAGTTCCCTTCCCCCTCTTCTCAAAATTGGTTGGTTTACGTTGCAAATTTTGATGAAATTTGGTAGGTATATGGGCTCTATTTGGGATCTAGTTGAGCCCGAAGCTTTTGGTTGGGGTCAGTGACTTCTAAGGAGGTGACAAAAATAAGGGCTGGCATTTTAAAAAGGCCCCAGCTCAAAAACTTTCAGTAAGAAGGTATTGTTTTTCATAAATTGTGTTTTATTGAATTTTTAGAACGAATGACGCAGAGCCAGTTCACTCCTTTTGAGGACTTGCAGTTGCGACGATTAATAAAGAAGAAACGCGAGTGTGAATCGAATGATCACTGGCGAAAAGAGAACCTCCTCATTCGCGCCTACAGAGGTTTTGAAGTCGGTTAAAAATTGGACGAATCTCCGTTCTAAATAAAGCGGACAAAAAGGCTATTTTTGTTCGTTTCTTAGAGTTGTACACAGTTTTGCGTCCTTAGCAACCAGTAATCGAAATCCCTAATGAAGGCAGCCACAACTCCTAATTTCCCAAATTGAGTGTGAAGCGAATTTATTTCGCTTAAATTTATATTTTATTATTTATTTCGGTTATTTATTTCTTCAAAATTAACTTGTTTGTTGGTAGGTAGTGCCAATGGCAAAGCTGTGTTCTTTGCAGGCGAGTGATATACAGGGTGTTCACAAAACAGGTCTCATTCCTTCAAGGGATCGATTTTACAACTAATTTGCAACAAAAAATGTCTCAGGCAATTTTCGTTTAAACCCTTATTTTCCGAGTTATTTTAATTTTAAAGTTTTTTGCTCGTGATTTTGCCCTAATGTCATTAAATTGGTGATAAATCCATTAATTTGCTGTAATAATTACAATTTGAGGATACCGTTGGAAAGAGCATTAAATTTCCTATCTCCCTGATACTAAATAAATTTTTTTCAGTTGCACTTTACGGATAATAAAGCATCCTAAAAAGTGAACTTAGTAACTTTTCGTTTTTCAACGCCCATAATTTCCAAATAATTCGATATGATGAACTGTTGCCGGAAAGCCTAAAATCTGCGCCAGAATCTCAGCTTTCCAACGGTGTAATCAACAAATATTTTACAATCGAATTTGAAGGAGAAATTTTTGTTTGAACGCGGAAAAACGTGCATTTTTCTCAACGAAATCGATGCTTTAACGGGGAGACTCCGGGGTCTTCACCATTTAGGTCTTAACTTCCGAGTCTCCCCGTTAAAGCGTCCATTTCATTGAGAAAATTGCACATTTTTCCGCGTTCAAACAGAAATTTCTCCCTCAAATTCGATTGCAAAATATTTGTTGATTACACCGTTGGAAAGCTGAGCTTTTGGCGCAGTTTTTAAGGCTATCCTGCAACAGTTTATCATTTCGAATTATTTGGAAATTATGGGCGTTGAAAAACGAAACGTTTTCGAAATGTTACTAAGTTCACTATTTAAAATGCTTATTCCCCGTAAAATTCAACTGAAAAAATTTATTTGGAATCAGGGAGATAGGAAATTTAATGTTCTTTCCAACGGTATCCTCAAATTGTAATTATTACAGCAAATTAATGGAGCTATTACCAATTTAATGACATAAAGTCAAAATCACGGGAAAAAACTTTAAAATTAAAATAACATGGAAAAGAAGGGTTTAAACAAAAAATTGCTGGGAGACATTTTTTGTTGCAAATTACTCGTAGTTGTAGAATCGAACCCTTGAAGAAATGAGACCTGTTTTGTAGACACCCTGTATACAGAAAAATAAATATCCTTTGTGTAATAATGGGCCACTTTTCTTCTTTCTATCGTTCTCCGAGGTTATTCGTTCTGATTTAAATGGAAAACATCAGTTGAAAGCTGATCCCGAAACAGTTTCAAGGTTTCTGTTGTTTACGATCTCCTTGCACTGAAGAAGAAACCTATTGGGTACCATGTCGGTTATTGGTTTTGTGAATCCCTCTCATACCTTTTGCATACACTTCAATGTAAATTTTGTAAAGTTTTTATCGGCTGTAAGCTTCAACGAGCGATACTCTGAATATTAAGATTCACCAATTTAACCAAAAGACCTGAGTTTAAATAAGGTGCACACACAAATAACCATATTCATCATGCATCATACATTATGAAACGAACTCACCGTTAAAACGAAGGTCTGGAGATGGGGAATCGAAAATATGTAGACAAAACAGCGATTTGAATTTGATTAGTTTATTCAATGAATATTGAATGACTCGAATATGATTCCAAACTGATAATAGTTAATTCAATAAAATATTGAATGACTCGAAACAAGATTGGAAATGCAAATCAAAGAGAGCAGTTTGTAAGACACGGATCAAGCTAGTCACACAAGTAGGGATGGCAACGATATATCGATATATGAAATATATCGATATATTACGTTTGATATATCGATATATTTATATCGATATAGAGAACCGATATTATCGGTCAAAATCGATATATTTAACGATATATCGCGACCTGTTTTCAAGTTAGAAAAACAAATTTTTTTTTTAGTAAAAATTAAATATTGAAATGAATGGACGAGAAGGGACGCCTGTACTTGTAAAAACATCAAGTAATTTTATTCCAAATTTTGTAGGTACCTACTGATGGGTTGATTTCAGACTGTTGACTTCAGCTCAGACATAATTGTGTACATAGTATTCACCTACAGAGGCTATCAAGGCTCAAATACTTGACTTAAGCCAAAATTAATGGAGGCTCGTCCAGCTTAAAACTACCTACCTACTATACGAAGTGAAGCAGGTTTTCACAACAGTTATTTTCAATTTTGAAGGATCATGATCGTCCACAGTACCTACACCCCTGTCAATTTATAAATTAATTTAACATTGCAATGACATTTTCGCACTTTTTTCCAGTTTTTAAACAATGAATTTCGATCATTCATACCCAGTAACTTTTGAAAGTAGGTTAATACACATTTCACATGGTTTTTCGAAATAGATCTTCCAATTTGTCGAGTATATCGATAATATTTCCTCCAAAATGATGTTAGTAACTTTTCAATTCACCTGCCTACTTACTTCTTCAAGTTGTTCCAAATAGATCTTCCGATATGTCGAGTATATCGATAATATTTTCTCCAAAATGATGTTAGTAACTTTTCAATTCACCTACCTACTTACTTCTTCAAGTTTTTCCAAATAGATCTTCCGATATGTCGAGTATATCGATAATATTCCTCCAAAATGATGTTAGTAACTTTTCAATTCACCTACCTACTTACTTCTTCAAGTTTTTCCAAATAGATCTTCCGATATGTCGAGTATATCGATAATATTTCCTCCAAAATGATGTTAGTAACTTTTCAATTCACCTGCCTACTTACTTCTTCAAGTTTTTCCAAGTAGATACTCCGATATGTCCATAAATGACATCCTAAATTATTTTTATATTGTTTTAAAACTATTAAATTCACCTACCTACTTGACATGAAGCAGATCTACATCGAAAAATCGATAAATTTTCTCCGATATATCGAAATATCGATATATTTTCTCCGATATATCGAAGGTATCGATATCTCATTGACGATATATCATTTGATCGATATATCGATATATTTCATTCGATATGCCATCCCTACACACAAGAGCCGAAAGCGAAGTCCGGCGAGCGTCTAAAAAAAAAGCAAGCGAGTTCCAGCTGAAAACAACTGAGAACCGCGTAGGTACAATGTTACCAGCTACATGATTCGGCTTAAAGTATTCTGCATTGAAGTTACACAATTTCAAAGCTTATAAGCAAGAACATGTTATGCGAATGGGAACATTAAAATGTAAGAATATTTTCATAATAGAAAATATTCAGAAACAAAATACATTATGCTTTTTAGACGAATGCAATAATACAGCATGTGTCATGGATACTCGGCTCATGGTTACATGAGCTGTATGACGTCACAGGGAAAGATTTCCTCATTGAAGAAATCTAATTTCCAGCACTCCCTCCTCTTCAATGAGGTGAAGCCTCAACGAAGGGGAACCCTCGACCATTTCCAAATAGTATGCTCAAAATGGGTCATGCCCATTATTATTCAGAAATGCTCAAGAGTAAGTGACTCATATAACACATTCTGTAAAAATTGTTTTTGCCTGAACTCATGTTTCAGGCAATGGTCACAACGAATATTATTGCATTTTTCTAAAACAAAAATCCAATCTATGAAAGTAAATATGTGACTCTAATGAAGATTAAATCAACAAACTTTGTCAAGGATTCGCAAACACTAGTTAATCTTCATGACTTTGAATTTACGACAAAGCAAAAATGTAAGATTGAAGCAAGTGAATTTACATTTATACAACTGCAAATGCAAATGAGATGCGAAGAAATTTACATTTATACAGATGCAAATGCAAATGAGATGCGAAAGGAATTTACATTTGAAAAGCTAATGACATGTTGAGAAATGGAATTTATCTAATTGAATAATGCGCGAAATTCAACTGAGGCTGAAGCAGAGATTCCATTTATGTCGTGGAGATGAGACGAGGAGAGTCGGAGATTCGACGTTCTCAGTTCCAAGGCTCGTCATCACCTGCTTTTTGGGGAAACAGAACACCAGATTAGAGACATGTTAACAAGGATTCTCTAAATTGCACAAATTTGATATGTGACAAAGCTTTAGTAAAACAATCTGCGAGTTGATCATTTGTAGAAACCCATTCTATGTTTACTCTTTTATTCTTATATAGTTCATGCACATAGTGCATACACAGCTTTACCACATGTTTCAGTGTTCTGGAATCGTTAGTCATTGCAACTGCTGTAGCCGGAGAACAGTCACATTTTAAATTCGGATAAATGTCAAGACCAATCAAGAAGTTGCAAAGGCTACGAACGTTAACTAGTCCCTTGCAGGCCTCTGACATAACAATGTACTCGGCTTCACAAGTTGAAAGAGCGTCGTGGCTTTGTTTCTTAGATTTCCACGATACTAAGTCCCAAAGAATTTTGACTGAAAATCCCGTAGAGAATTTCCTGTTTAGATCGTTTAGTCCCAATGATGAGTCATAATGTGCCACAATATCATTGGTGTTACCAGTAAACAAAATTCCATAATTCATAGTTCCTTTAAGGTACTTTAGAATTTTTAATACCCATTTTCAATCTGAAAAAGTATATCCAACCTGTTTCCGACTCATGAAATTCACGGCAAAGGAAATATCAGGTCTAGTCCAATTTTGGATATATAACAAAGAACCTATCACTTCCCTATAGGGAACACAGGGTGATGCCTCTGAGTTCTCTGTGGAGCTAATTTGTCCAGTGAGTGTGCACGTAGTTGGACTCATAGGAATCTCACTAACAGCACTGTCAAGTGGGAGAAATTTGGAAATTAAACTCTCAATAGCTGTTCTTCGGTGAATGAATAGCTCCCTCCTAGATTCGTTTCTTATTATTTCGAAAACCCAAGAACTTTTTAGGAGTACCCAAATTTTTGATTCGAATTTCTTTCTTAAGTTCCTTAATTACGTCGCAGGCCTTGTTGCTGTCATTTAAAGCTAAGAGATCTACATAAATGATAAGCAACGCATACTTCGTTCCCTGCTGCCATTTAAAAATGCAAGTCTGAAAGGGATAGGCCTCAAATCCTAGCTGCTGCAGGATGCCACTGAATTTCTTGTACCAAAGATTTGGAGACACTTTCAAACCATACAGTGATCTTTAGAGAGCGCACACATGAGTCATCTTTAGTTGCTGAGAGATTTCAACACCTTCAGGAACACTCATGTATACCGGTTTCTCCAAAGATCCGTGAAGAAAAGCGGTGGCAACGTCCAACTGATAGAGATGAAGACCCAGTCGATTTACAACTGACAGAAAAAGTCTGACATCTCCAAGGCGTGCGACAGGCGCAAATATTTCGGAAATTAAGTATTCGTTCGAATCTGCAAAACCTTTAATTACCAGACGGCTCTTATACTTATAAGATCCATCCGGCTCAGTTTTACGTTTATGAACCCAACGAGACTTAATGACTTTAGTACCTTGAGGTAGGCTCGACTTAGGAATTAAATCCCAAGTTTCTATTTCTTCAAGTGACTAATTCATTATGAATAGCTTCTTCCCAAAACATCCTGTCTGGGCTATCCATAGCTTCTTGATATGAAGCAGATTCTCTATATTCATATTCTTTTTGTAAAGCTACTTTATCAATTTGATTTTCATTACTTGTTTCACATTGATCTGTGTTGCCTTCCATATCTAAGATTTGTTCAAGCTGTTTTTAGATAATCTTTAATCCTATCACCGTACACAATAGACTCAATAAACTTAACGTCACACGAATTTACGAGAGTTTTATGTTGCTCCGAAAATATAACATAACCTGTTTCATTACACTCAAGCAAGAAACCTTTCTTCGCATTTGGGGCAAATTTAGATTTTTGACCCACGTCGACGCAGTGTACAAGGCATCCAAATCATCTTAGAAATTTAATTTTAGGAGCATACCCTCTGGCCTTTTCAAAGGGACTCATAAAATTATTAGACGGATGAGGCATTCTATTATACATAAAAGTTACATAATTTAAAGCATGGCCCCAGAATGACGGAGGCATTTTAGAGAACTTAAATTTACTCTGACCTTATGCTTAATTTCTTGATTTACTCTTTCTGCACATCTATTCTACTGTGGGGCGTGCAGTTGACTTGGATCTCAGACAATGTCTTCATTTTCTTAGTTTGAAATTCTAGACCTCGATCGGAACGCAATCTAAAGACATTCTTGTCTTGTGAGGTGAGCGAACTAATTTCTTGTAAACATTGTTGGAATGCCAAGTGAACCTCTTTCTTATTTTTAAGAGTATAAGCAAAAGTATACCGTGAAAAGTCATTAGTAAATTTAACATATTTAAGTTCAGGCAAGAACCTTCTGGCCGCCTCCAAATATGATTTAGAAGCATGATTCAAACGCAAGTGCCAGAGGATTCCTGTCTCCTGCCATGGGCTAAGCTTATTATTTAAATTCTCATGATCGAATTTCGAAATCTCAAAATCAATATTATTAGATTTAAGTTTCTTAGATTTAGATTCAATAGGATTCTCAATTACATTTGGCTTTCCTTCAGACTTCTCTCTCATTCTCCCTCCCAGCCGAATAGGGTCCGCGACTGGTTGGCCACCTACAGTGGATGTAATGCTCCCTCCCATTTTCTCAGAAGTAGATTCTAAGTTAGAAGAATCCGTGGAACTACAAGACTGTCCAAGAGAAGTCAGAACGGAATCGAACTTAAATCGTTTAGACTGACAAGGCAGCATCGGATTTTCTACACTCTTAGATGGGGATGACACTATTGGAAGATCAATCCACCAAAGATTATTCTGAAAATAACCTTCTTTAATGGTTTTACCGGTAGTAGCTTGAACGAATTGGACTCTATCTTTGGAAAATAACACATTAATTCCAGCTTGGGTTATTTTTCGAATGGAGAAGAGATTTGAGGAAAGTCCCGGTGTATACAGTACATTTTGCAGTTTTGAGACTCGTTCATTATTAATAAAATGAATGTATCCACTCTGCAACACCGTGAGACCGTCTATCAACATTATTGGCACATTTAAAAATTCTATGATGTGACAATTGCTCTAAAATTAACCAAATTAGAGTGGCAGCATGTTGCTCTTCTTCACTCCCCTTAGAACCCAATATGTCCTCAGATTCTAGAACATCCAGCAGACCTATAACAGCAAAAAGCGAGTCGAATAAGAACGAAATTGTAGCCCTAGGCGTCTAGCCTGACCCAGAGGCATTCTGAAAAGCTTAGGCCTTTCAATCTGCGCGGATGCCTTATACCGAACGGGACCTGCCTTTTTGGCAGAGGTAGCATTGCTGTTAACGACGGATTTTAGTCGTTGAGGCTCCGAGGATTGGGGTGGAAGAGGAACAATTAGCAGCGACATGAGAATCGGATTTGCCACAATTGTAGCAAATTTTGTTTGCTCTAAAGCACGATTCTCTAGAGTGCCCCCTCTTCTTACAATAAACACAGTAGGACTTTTTGCGAACATTTTTGGACTTGGAAATCACAATTCTGATTTTGGAGATAAATTTACCCGGATTCACGAAAGTGGTAACTTGACCACCAGTATTTGACCAGTACTTTGACCACCCTTGCCTCCTCTGCTTCCTTGATGATTTCCGAGACCCCCAGAAGAGGCAACTCTCTTTCACAAAGCACTCCTGACAGCTGATTTGGGGTCGAACCGAATGGAGTTAAAATCATTTACCAAAAGTTCTAGTTGAAATGTTGCTAAGGGATTGCAGACACTAGGAAACTTGTCCATAATATTTTTGGGATCTGTCAGATCCTGGACTAAGTTATGGAAGTATGGTGACAGAGATTCAATAATGAAACATCATACCTTCCATCTTGTAATCCCAACATTATTTGGTGAAAGAGCCTGAGGGGCAACTTCGGAAGGGTCTAACAAGAAGATGCAATCTTGTGTGTCGATTCAACTCACAATACTCCTCTTCCAGTATTTAAACTGTTCCTCTTAGTCAAGTCTCTTATTCAAAGAATGAAACTTGATAAAATCTATTTTTCCGAGTCCTATTATAGGACTCGGAAAAATAGATTTTATCAAGTTTCATTCTTTGAATAAGAGACTTGACTAAGAGGAACAGTTTAAATACTGGAAGAGGAGTATTGTGAGTTGAATCGACACACAAGATTGCATCTTCTTGTTAGACCCAAGGATGAAACACATGCCTATAATAGAGCAGAGTGAACAGGTGTTTTTTTAAAACATGGAATAAGCAGAAGGAAGGTCCTTTTTTTTTTTTGGCGAATAATTCTGAGTTCCCAGCTGTGGGAACAACTACTGGTGTATAAACCTCCATGTTAAAATCAGAGTCCTGAAGAGGTACTAAGGTTTCAAAAATTAAATCAACAGTACTAAAATTTGGCAAAACCTGAGTCGCAGTTAGGGACGAAGCAACATTAGATGAAGGAGAAATAGCCATATAGGCTGAAACGAATGACCTACCGAAAAATACTGGGACAGTTCGGTGTACTTATTATTCAGGTCTACTAACTTAGATATAAGTTGGTTGAAACTCACTTTCATCTGCTGCTTAAGCTCCCCTAGATACCATACCAATACCTCATCAGACCACTTGGCAGCCTGAATCCGAAGTGTCTCAGGATCAGGTACATGGTGGGGCTCGTCAGCCGCACCGACGTTGGCAGCGCCTTCGTCGAACATATGCCTCGCCAAGTCTTCATCAAAGGAAGATGTCGTCGGAGAGGAAGGAGTCATTTTTGCTCAATTATGGTATCTTCTGATTCGAAGATTAGTAGGGCTCAAGAGTCACCTGTAACCCACAGAGACAGAATCAGCTTGGTACTGCACATGTCAATAGTTCATACAGGATCCAACTTATTCTATGAAGTTTCTTACTGCTACAAGAGCTTGTAGGTCCTCAGAACCCAAAAACACATAAATACTTAGTTAATACTAGTATTAAAAGGGACCTAGTGCGTTGTTGGATAATTTGCGGACCAAAACATTGTGACTCAAAAGTGATGCAAATATCCCGCACGAGTTTCTTGTAAGCTGCCGGCCGGCGTTCAGTTCTTCTGTTGGCATCTGGTTGTCGAACTATACAGATGTTTTCATTAGTAAACAAATGAATTGACATGATATTATTGCATGAATGGTTACCTTAAGAATTTTTATTAGTTTTTATTGGTTTTAATAAATTGGTGTCATGAATCTGATTTTTAAATTTTGCCATTCAATTGTGCACTATTGGTGGCCGATATCCGATGTACGTTCGTCCCGACTAACAACAACGATCTCTGACATCAATCGGTATTGGTGTAAAACAACTTTGAGATAAAGTGACTACCTTCAGTTGCAAGTGAGCGAAAATAAAAGTTCAACGACTCAGGGGTTAAAAGATTCGAAGCCCCGATAATTATTCGCTTCACAAAGGTCAAATTCTGATTCAAAAGAAAATTAAGATAATATTCAAATTATCGATTAATCGGACCCTTGTGTAAGCGAAAAATCAAAATATTGAGTGTAAACAGCACAAAGCTACACCTTTAAAAATTATTCAGCATGCACCTATTTGTACATGAAAAACCAAAAATTCAAAAACGAATAAAACTTAGTTGAACATACTTGCAACCTACTGCTTTATTCAATCTGTGCGACAGGATGACATGAGACATAATAAACAAAGGGTCTCGATTCAGTTTTAACATGTTTGTTTACATGTGAACTAATCAAGTCCATCCCTCTTTCAGAAAGAATAAAACTCGATTGATAACAGACCCAACTACGATTTCTCAAACTAAATCCTAGGCGTCGATAAAGTTCTTTTTCTCTTGGTGGTTTCCTTTTATTAACTTGTCATCTCTCAGCGTCGAATACGTAATTCAGACACTAAATCATGTTTTTATGTAAAAGTAGTGTATACTACGATTACTAACACGGTCGCACAAGTGACTATCGACTTTAACTCCGTGGGAATTCTTAGGCCCGATCCAAAAATTCCCTATCGAAATAACGGCCCATCGTGTATCCAACCTCGCTTGGCGCGAGCGCCACTGGTGACTATGAGGAACATATCAAAGCAAAAAGCATAGTACCGGGTACCCTATTTATCGCTGAACTGAGACTGAATGTGCACTTATCAGTCTGAGGTCATTTCTGATAAAATTAATTTAAAAATATGTGCACACCTAAGACTGATTTCCGTTCAACTTGGGCTGGTTTTTAACAATTCACAAAACAAATTACCATCGCGTTATTTCTTCGCTCTATTTGTTCTGTTGGGCTCAGAACAAATGAACTTCGTTTTCACAACGCTGGAGACTGAGGAACATGTTCCGATAATCTTCTTAATCGGAACACTTGACAAGTTATGTACAATTCAGAACGAGCGATCAGAGACTGGCCATATTCTCTTTGTGTACGAAACCACCAAATCACTATTAATACAACACAAAATAACTCGAAGTAAATGGAACAAGCTTCCCTTAAAAGAAAGAATTTCCCTACTGCAAACGCCGTACTGCCAGAATTCTCGATCAAAACAAACGCGGAATCATCAAACCGAAAATCGAATTTGTTATCACAAATTCGATGGAAGTAAGAGAAAATAGGAAAGGAGATAATGGAAGAAGAATATTCCGACAACCAAAAAAGACATCCACCCCCTGATCCATGGAGTTCCAGACATGGAAGAGGGCGGAGCATAGTTGTGGGCCCAGCTGTGATCACAGCCAATTTGAAATGCTTACGTCACAACTCGGCTCGAGCGATATTCCCGTGAGATGCGAGAAAATCCAAAATGGCGAGGAAAAGAACTTTATCGACCCTTCTGGATCGGAAATCGAACGATCGAAGTTAGAATTGGGCATTTCACTGGGATCACGGATTTAAAAACAATTCTACTCGTATTTTTACGTGGATTAGCCAGGATCCTACGATATCGTATCGGCTGTAAGCTTCAACGAGCGATACTCTGAATATTAAGATTCACCAATTTAACCAAAAGACCTGAGTTTAAATAAGGTGCACACACAAATAACCATATTCATCATGCATCATACATTATGAAACGAACTCACCGTTAAAACGAAGGTCTGGAGATGGGGAATCGAAAATATGTAGACAAAACAGCGATTTGAATTTGATTAGTTTATTCAATGAATATTGAATGACTCGAATATGATTCCAAACTGATAATAGTTAATTCAATAAAATATTGAATGACTCGAAACAAGATTGGAAATGCAAATCAAAGAGAGCAGTTTGTAAGACACGGATCAAGCTAGTCACACAAGAGCCGAAAGCGAAGTCCGGCGAGCGTCTAAAAAAAAAGCAAGCGAGTTCCAGCTGAAAACAACTGAGAACCGCGTAGGTACAATGTTACCAGCTACATGATTCGGCTTAAAGTATTCTGCATTGAAGTTACACAATTTCAAAGCTTATAAGCAAGAACATGTTATGCGAATGGGAACATTAAAATGTAAGAATATTTTCATAATAGAAAATATTCAGAAACAAAATACATTATGCTTTTTAGACGAATGCAATAATACAGCATGTGTCATGGATACTCGGCTCATGGTTACATGAGCTGTATGACGTCACAGGGAAAGATTTCCTCATTGAAGAAATCTAATTTCCAGCAGTTTTGAATTGTTCTTGTACAGAGGATTTTTGGTTTATTATTTTCCATAATTAACCTCGAGGATCGAGCAAGAAAAAACAATTTAATCCCCCTCAAAATTTGATTATTTAGATTTCCAGATACCTACGTAGAATCCGAAACTCGAATTAAAAAATCCGTCTTTTCGCCATTCGCGGCACTTTATTTAGTTACCATGGACTCAGTTTAATGAAATTTGGTTTGGGGTCTAGTTGTGCAGCGAAGCTTTTGGTCAATATCAGTCACTTCTAAGGGGAGAAAAATAGGTTTTATCTAAAACCTTTCGATATAAAAGTTTTCTTTCACCAATTGCATTTTTAAAATCGAATGAGACCACCCAGAATTCTGTAGAACCAGCCGTTCGCTCCCCAAGAGAACGTAAGGGTTGGACTTATGATAATTCAGAAACACGAGTGGATCGCAAGGCGACTTTAGCTCTGTTCTTTGCAGACGAGTGATCTATATGAGACAAATAATAAATCTCTGTGCAATAATAATTTGCAAAGTTCTTGTAATTCAATGGCCAAATAATTTTCTATATAAAGCCTGAAGAGTGTTAGATGTACACACCAAACTATGTCATTCGGGTATAAATAATGTTAGTGGCTTTACGTAAAACGATGTTTCTTCTTTTTGTGTGCAGGCTCTTCAGTTTGGTCTCGTGGACGATGGAAAAACAGGGCAGCCGTTGTGCGGCCTCAAGAGGATCCTCATTGAACACGCGTTCGAGGTGTCGACCCTCCTGTTTTTCATTCTACCTATGACCCTCATCACTGTCCTGTACGTGCTCATCGGCCTCCGCCTGCGCAGATCTTCTGTCATGACCCGCGAGTCCGGTGGCTCGTTCGGACACACCGAGCGGGGGCACAGAGGACAGCCGCCCCACAGGCACCATTGCTCACGCCGAGTCCTCAAAATGCTAGGTGAGTGGAGGTATTTGCAGACACTTTACTCAGGGCTTTATCATCAAACATTCCCAAGAGCTGTGACGTAATAGGGACTAAAATTTTCATTAAAGTGGGAATGAACCCAAAGAAACAGAAGAGAAAAAAACCCTGACCCAGGCTAGCGAGTAGAGAAAAATGAAACACAACAAGTTTACAAACATATTGTTTAGTAATGCATGCATTCCAGGGGACGTCCCATTGGATAAGCATTAGATCGGTTTAACCAGTTGGTAAGCGATAAAACTGTTTCACTCGATGTAATTTATTTATTACTCTAGGCAAGAAATAGTAATCCCCCCCTCACCCTTATCCACCATAGCATTTCTAGCAGCATGGGAGCCTCGAATCTGAAGAGCATTTTAAAATCCATGATCTACGATACCCAACATGCGAATTCGAGTTCACCCCCACCCCCCCTCCAATGGTGCCAATCTGGCACCAAAGCGGAAATACGTCGGAAAATCCGGAGGTATAATGAGAATTTTTCCTCAATTTCAAAGCTTGGGTACAATTAGCAAGCAGTAAAGGAACCGAAATATTGAAAAATCGGATATTTTATTAATATTATCCCCCCCCCAATCATCCCCTCCCCTTCCGAATTTTGGTACTCTGGTAAAATCATGTACAACTCGGAAAAAAAGAAACACGCAAATCGGTTGGAAATTGAGGCCAGGGCAGATTTTACAAGATTACCCCCGCAAACGCACGTTTTTTAAGCATTAACCCCCCTTTCCCCCCTTAAAAAGCAAAATTCAAAATTACGGCGCCGTAGTGCACAACTAGATAGTTTTCCGCGTCGAACAAAAAAAGAACCAGGAAAATCGGTTGAGAACTAAGGCCTGGGCAGACGACACAAGATTTTGTCACACACACACACAGACATATACCTATGGTTTGTTTCGCGGAATTGGATTCAGAATGGTATTACAAGCATGAAAGACCCAATAATATAAATCTCCATTGCACGAATTACCATCGGTAGTTTCACCACGGAGGTAAAACTCATGAAGAATTAAGTTTAGAATCTCAGAACAGAAAGTATAGGTACTAGGAACAGCACAAACGCTACGGTGGACAAACAGCAATCTCAAATAGACAGACGTTGGGAGTTCAGGAAAGCTGACTGAAGATGCGCTCTATTTTTACAGATATGACAAAAATAATCCCTTTCAAAGGTTCTCCTGCCTTACGTCACACGATCGACTGATGAATGTACAACAGAGGCCGCGTTCTTCCGCCCAGACTGGTCCATTTATAACAATTTACGGCTTAGGTGTTTATGATACGATTTCGTGGGATGGTGGTGCTAGAACGTGAGTAAAACTTCAAACGTTCCTGAAACACAGGTTCACAAATAGCAGGTGAATAATAGCTCAGAATGAGTATTTTTTTTTTTTTTTTTGAGCAGGAAGTAGGTAGTACGTATTTACAAAATTACAAGGACAAATGTGGCACTCCTGATGAATGACCCACGTAGAGTAACTTCTTCAAAACATACACTATGCTGACGACGTAGTTGTCCAATACGTAAGGCCAATGACACCGTACAAGCCGAACAATACACTCAAAGATTCATAGAACAAGTAGAAGATTGGGCTCACAAATGGGGGGTTACTATGAACCCCAATAAGTCAGTCCTGGTTAACTTCACTGTCCGAACCAGTCCAAGCCACACTCCTGTACTACTGAGCGGTTGACCGATGCCAACGGAAGATTCGGTACCTTATCTGGGACTTACCTTAGATAAAAAGCTTCTATGGAAAGAGCAAGTTAACACGCTGGTTGGTAAGTTGAGGAATAGAATCCGTCAACTAAAAGTCTCCTACAAACGAACTCCCCTCTAAGCCTATCAACCAAACGCCTCCTATACTTATCGTTGATACGCCCCATTTGGATGTATTCATGCGGTATATGGGGTTCCGCGGATAACACACACATTAATCGTATCCGAACTCTCCAGAACAGAATCCTTAGAATAATCACGGGCGCACAATGGTTTGTCCGTAATTCAACCCTACACTCGGACCACAGACTGCGCGAGGTGTAGGTATATAAAACTTGATTTCGCAATGAGAAACCACCCTAACATTATGCTGGAGGACCTCGCCAACAATCCACCGCCTCCCCGAAATCAGCGACGTCTGAAAAGAAAGAGGCCACAAGACTTCCGTTCCGAGGATTGAATTGTTATAAACTATTCCTCGTGTTTTGCTTAATTTATATTTGTACTGTTGAAATGTAGGACAATCGATGGATTGGTACCTACAATCATGTTTCATGTTAATTAGGCATTTTCGCTTACTATATAAGATATATACATATATTAATCTAAATTATAATTGTATCTAAACAATAAAGTTTTCATTCTGAAAAGAAAAAAAATACAGGCTGGGCTTGAGGATACTCATTGAACAGCTTTTGCAAGAGTTTGTGTTGTATTTAAAGCTCCTAGTTGCTGGAAATTGGAATTATGTGAACCATAATCTAAACGTTGAGGACTGCTTTAAAAACTTCATTAAAACTTTAGGAACACATATTCTGTCCTAGAGCAGACCAAAATATCGTCCGAAGGCAGACCAAACTTTACAAGAAGCACAAAAAGTAAATGTTCAATATTAGACTGTGAAGCTATATGAAAAAATACCAGAACATACTGAATTCTTAAACGAGGAAATCAAGAGATTAATATTTTCAAAATAAGCTAAATTTGGTGGAAGATGACGGTAGGTATACTTGGACGATTTTTTTTTTAAATCACAAAACACACCTGCTCCCTTTATGATTACAGGTGTTCACCACAGGTAATGTGGTATACTTGGACGGTGGGAAATGAAATAAAATATAATCTCTTCGAAAATAACCATTTCATCAAGAAACTTGTGGTGAATAACCAGGAGGAAGATGATGAACAGGAAGCAGAGGAATGTGCCAATACTTTTTTTAAAGTATGCTGAAAATGGGCTATAAATTGCAGAATTGTTGCCACAATATAATTATACTGAAAATTTCCTTGGGCAGAGTCAATTTAGTGCAAGTTTTGTGTTCTGCGAGCTAACTAGGGAAGAAGTGATCTCGTCCATTGACTCATTGATAAAAGTCCTGGTTCTAGTGAAATTGCTTCACACGTCTTTAATAGTCTAAAAATAAACTTAATGGAAATTAAGTCTTTTAATTAATATTAATTAGCCTTAACTTTAGCTAATTAATTTGAGTATTACTCAGGGAGATTTCCGGAAAACCTAAAGTCTGCTGTCATAGACACACTTTTCAAGAAAGTGGATAAAAACGCTGCGAATTATTACACAAAGATTTATTATTTTTCTGTATAGATTAATCGCCTGAAAAGAACGAGGCTTTGCCTTTGTCCTACCTACCAACCCTAGGTGCTACCTACCCTCCACAATCAATTTATTTCGAAAAAATAATTTCTGATTTATCGTAAGTTCAACCCTTCTGATGATGAGCGAACGGTTGGCCCTACAGCACTCTGGCCGGTCTCATTCGATTCTAAAAAACGTCTGCCAAGTGGGTGTGGCACATAGCTTCCTCTTATCCATAACCCGATTATATAGATGATCCGATGCATAGTAGTTAATCTCAAAACACCAATCTCTAAGTACCTTTCACTACTCTCATAGGGAACCATCTACACGGGGACCATCTACATCATCAAATTCGGATGAAAAATGTAAATGTTATGGCTGTTACAAGGATTTTACGTATGCGCATGCGCAGAGGCCTCTGTAAATTTTAAGGCCTTGATTTTCATAGGAGACCATCTACAATCTAATCCGCGTAATCCCTGAAAATGTCATCGAAATCGGGGTAAAAATGTGGAAGTTATGGCTGTTACAAGGAATTCACGTTTGCGCATGCGCAGTCGCTTCTATCAGTCCGAGGATGATGATTTTCATAGGGGACCGTCTACACACCAACCCGCACAATCCCTGAAGATTCATAGAAATCGGACAATAACTTCGTATAGTTATGCGCGTTACAAGGAATTCATGACAGACGGACAGACCGACAGACAGACAGGCACACAGACACGGAACCAAAATTGTTCAGAAAGGTCTAAAACGCAAAAAACAAGTGAAAATTTAGATTTTGGAGAACTTTTTTTTTCGTCCTTGAAAAGTGAAAACAAAGCTTCCGCTACCTTGATAGACTAGGAAGCAAAAAATTCAATACTCCTCAGGGAACTCTTAGTCTTATAGTCTTATAGTCTTTGCAGATGATACCTACTTCCTTTTACACAAGATACTTGAACAAGTACTTGAAAGGATGCGTTCTGCAAGGCTGGATTGGCAATGAGTATAATTACCAAGTGGTTATTGAATAACAGGTTAACGTTAAATTGGGGGGAAAAGAATTGTGTAACTTTTAGCTTATCTGAGAAAACCCAACGAGTAAATCTGAATTTAAGAGTACATATACCAACTTGTGGACCTTCTAACTGTACTGTCTAAAGTTCCCTATACAAAATACTTGGATTTAATCTAAAATGAACAAATGAAATGTGAACTCGTGTGAATTCAAGAAACGAAATAAATATAAAGCTCCGAAAAATGATTTACGTATTATTGAAAATATAAAACATTGTCTCCCAAAAGCTACCTATTGAAAATAATTTATTCCTCGTCGGTTACTTCTATTTTCCTTTACTGTTTGCCTGAGTGGTGTGAGGGTTATAAATGTTATAAACTGTATATGCATGAATAAGGTTTCGCTGATTTGGATTCAATGGTCTAAAACAGATTTGTATGCGGTTATTTTGGTTTATTATCTTCAATAATGAACCTTTGGATTTGGGGAAAAAAGTTTAACCCCCCCCCCCCCCTCAAAATTTTTTGGTTTACTTTTCAAGGAACGTAGGATCTAAAATCGGCGCTTCGCGTCTCGAAAACTGGAGTGTCGAAAATACAGCGTGACCGGCGGAGTGTCCCTCCCAGCGTAACGTTTTTCGGGTAGTTACTCTAGCGGAATTACATGTTCCATGTTAAAATTTCCCGTCCGTCCGCTGTACGCGGTACTATCCTAAATATATGAGCTCCATTTGGGGTCTAGTTATTCCCCGAAGCTTTTGGACGTTGTCAGTCACTCCTAAAGAGTGAAAAATAAGGGCTGAAATTTTCAAAACGCCCATCAATATCAAAATTTCTAATTTCCATCAATTTAGAGTAGTACTCAATTTTTAGAATCGAACGAGACCATCCAGAGCTCTGTAGGATAAATCGTTCGCTCCCCATGAGAACATAAGGGTTAGACTTACGACGGAAGGGACGTACGATAAATCAGAAATACGAGTGTGAATCGCAAAAGAGGCATAATCTTCGTTCAAATTTTAGCTGCTATCGTTGTTCGTTTCTTCGAGTTAAACTTAGTTTTGCGTTCTTAGCAATCAGTAATCAGATTTCCTCATTTCTTCTTTCTCATTTCTTCGAGTTGAATGTAAAGCGTTTATTTCTTCAATATAAACTTGATTGTAGAGCAAAAATATGGTTGGTAGGTAGTGACAATGGCAAAACTGGCAGGACAATACTGAGGGATCAATATGGAAAAATAATTAACTTTTGTGTAACGTGTTTTTTTCCCCGTTGAGAGTTATCATCCCTTACTCCAAATTAATCGAATGAAGCCACCCAAGTCTTACTGTGGGACTTCCTAAAAATGGATTATTGAACGCAACAACATGGATATAATGAAGAAAAAAATTGTTTTGTGTTTTCTTCTCTGGAGAAAGCGTTGTTTATGGTAGATGAAACTTTGGGAGTGTCTCCCAAACCGATACCCATGCCAATTACTCGTATATTCCGAGGAACTTCTTCTTTCTCTTGTCAAACCAGTGATATATACCCTCTGACCCTGACGCACTCCTATTTATAGCAAAACTTCGAATGTTTCAAGGGTCTTCGGAGTGATTCGGTCGAAGGAAGGCTTAAAATATTTCCTATGTACGCTACTCTTTTATCAAGTGTTGTTCTATTGATAGAGTGCCTCGTTCCGTAATTTGGGGAGAATAAAAAAACGTCTGCCAAGTGGGTGTGGCACATAGCTTCCTCGTATCCCTAACCCGATTGTATAGATGATCCGATGCATAGTAGTTAATCTCAAAACACCAATCTCTAAGTACCTTTCACTACCCTCATAGGGGACCATCTACACGCTAATCTGGACAATCCTAGAAAATGTCATCGGAGTGATTCGGTCGAAGGAAGGCTTAAAATATTTCCTATGTACGTTACTCTTTTATCAAGTGTTGTTCTATTGATAGAGTGCCTCGTTCCGTAATTTGGGGAGAATAAAAAAACGTCTGCCAAGTGGGTGTGGCACATAGCTTCCTCGTATCCATAACCCGATTGTATAGATGATCAGATGCATAGTAGTTAATCTCAAAACACCAATCTCTAAGTACCTTTCACTACCCTCATAGGGGACCATCTACACGCTAATCTGGACAATCCTAGAAAATGTCATCAAATTCGGATGAAAAATTAAGTGAGTAGATGTAAGTGATTGGATCAAAAAAATTCTTAGCCTCGGCTGGGATTCGAACCCGCGACCCCTGGACTCAAATCAAGACTCTTTCCTCTGAGCTATTAAACTTGTCATGAATAAGATTTGAGATTCTCTCAGGAGACCATCCCTCTGTGAATGAATCCCTCTATGAAAAACAATTCTCTATGACTTTCATAGGGGACCATCTAAACACTACTCTGTAACATCCCTGAAAATTTCATTAAAATCGGATGGAAAATGTAGAAATTATGGCCGTTATTAGGAAATTCACGTTTGCGCATGCGCAGTGGCTACTATCAGTCCGAAGGTGGTGATTTTCATAGGGGACCATCTAAATACTAATCTGTAACATCCCTGAAAATTTCATTGAAATCGGATTGAGATTGTGGAAGTTATGGCCGTTACAAGGAATTCACGTTTGCGCATGCGCAGTCGCTTCTATCAGTCCGGGGATGATGATTTTCATAGGGGACTATCTACAATCTAATCCACATAATCCCTGAAAATTTCATCGAAATCGAGTTGAGATTGTGGATGTTATGGCCGTTACAAGGAAATTCACGTTTGCGCATGCGCAGTAGCTACTATCAATCCGAAGGTGGTGATTTTCATAGGGGACCATTTAAATACTAATTTGTAACATCCCTGAAAATTTCATCGAAATCGAATGGAAAATGTAGAAGTTATGGCCGTTACAAGGAATTCACGTATGCGCATGCGCAGTCGCTTGTATCAGTCTGAGGATGATGATTTTCATAGGGGACCGTCTACACACCAACCCGCACAATCCCTGAAAATTTCATCGAAATCGGACAATAACTTCGTATAGTTATGCGCGTTACAAGGAATTGATGACAGACGGACAGACACACAGACAGACAGACAGACAGACACGGAAACAAAATTGTTCAGAAAGGTCTAAAACGCAAAACGCGAGTAAAAATTTTGATTTTGGAGAACTTTTTTTTCGTCCTTGAAAAGTGAAAACAAAGCTTCCGCTACCTTGGTAGACTCGGAAGCAAAAACTGAAGGGCTAAAATGATGAGTAACTATTACCTTCCCGTGTTTTCAACGTGATTCGTAACTAATTGTAGGTAATTGGTAGCGAGTTTTTTTTATTGTGTGACTGATCTGCAGTTATCCGAACCAAATTACCTTGATACTTATTATAAGTTGCTGAGTTTACGAACTATCCTCCAGATCAGTTGTGAAGAACATCGGGGTTGTTTATTCTGAGTGTAATAACCATCAACAAGACACATCATACACACATCATATCATTCCTACAGCAAACCAAGCAAAAATTGAGATTAAGTAAGAAGTTTGTTTTTTAAACGGGCACATATCCACTTCGAATGTTTTGTGGGAAATTGAGAAAAACTAATTTCATGGCGAAGGAAGCTGTCTAGGGTTCCCAAATTTTCCAAATAGTTTGTTCATGAACCTTTTGATTGATGGACCAAATTTCGAAATTTTGGCATGCTTTTTGAGGGAGACACGGCCATTTCTCATTTGGATATAAACTCACTTGATGAAAAACGATGAATATGAGCCACTTTGTGAAAAAACGAGTTTTTGGTTGTGCGAAGAAACATCTCATTTTCTTTTATTTGTTCACCCATTATTTTCAATAATGAACCTTCGGAATCGAGCAAGAAAAAATATCCTAACCCCCTTCAAATTTTGATGGTTTCCCTTTCAAGATAATATCTTCAAAGGTAAACCATCAAACATACATATTATGTAAAATCCAAAAATCGAATTTTTAAAAAGAGTGTTTATTGAAATCAACGGGATGAATATATGCCGTTTTGACGGCAGATACGATTTATAGCAAGCTTTTAAATTGGGATACAAACCGTTTCGGAAGGAATTCAACTCGTGAGGTAATAGGCCTTATCCCAAAGATTCAGAATCCATAAAAAACAAAAAGTGTAATGTCATTACTAGAATTTGAACTCACAATCTCTAGACCGCTAGGCTAACACCAAGTCTAAGTGTTAGGAACAGGGTTTTAACACCAAGGATTAGGGTTTTGCTATTTGACTGATATAATAAAAATTGTGCTGGAGGAATTATTAAGCTTCAAAACTTTCCAAAACCACACCCTCTCCAATATTGTCATAAAATACTGAGACTGATGCCATTTCCGATTCTGTACAATACCTATGGGTTAAAACTATTTTCCAGATAGTAGTTTTACAAATTTTATCGTAAGCATTTAGGATTTTCTAATTCTAACTAGCGTGGCTGATTTTTAGGGATTTTGGAGTTAATCTTTTTTTACTTAGTTAAGAAAAAACTTTTCACCAAGGCATATCTGACGTACTTGGGTCGGTATATCTAGGAGTCAGGGAAGTGAGTCTGATGAATGACTTTATAAGCAGCTTATATACAGCTACCCTCTCTTACTCTCACCCTGGGTTCAGAGGGAAAATGGGCTTTTTCCATAGTCGTTGAACCGGACCGTTATGGTTTTACTGGCTTCTGGTTCTAGTTTTATTTATAAAGAAAGAAATGCTTTCAATTATTATGAAATAATTATGATAAAATAATGACAACTACAATAGTGGGAAAGACATAGTTAGCCAAAGTTGGATTTTAACTCTTAATTTCCCACTTGTTTAAAAAACGCTGCAGATTATTACACAATGGTTTATTATTTTTCTATATTGATCACTCGTCTGCAAAACCACCAACCATCCAACATGAAGAAAAACATCGATCGCATTTCGGTCAACTAAAATTAGAACGGAGATTAGGCCTCTTTTGCTATGCACACTCGTGTTTCTGATTTATCGTACGTCCAACCCTCAAATTCTCGTAGGGAGCGAACGAATTGTCCTACAGAGCTCCGCGTGGTCTCAAAAAATCCTTAAAATTCTATAGAATCTTAAATTGAAGGAAAAACAGTACCGTTATATCAAAATTTTTTGAGTTAGGGCGTTTTCAAAATTTCAAATTTGATTTTGGAACCCTTAGAAGTGACCTACATCAACAAAAATCTTCGGGGCACAACTAGACCCCAAATGGAGCCTACATACCAAATTTCATCAAAATCAGTCAATGGTAAGTGGCAAAAGTGCCGCGTGCGGCGTACGACGGTCGGAAGGCCAAATTTTTATTCGATTTTTGGATTCTACGTACCTTGAAACGTAAACCATCAAATTTTGAGGGGGTGTTAAAAAAACTCGGCGCTTTGCGCCTCGGCAGGGGGCTCCGCCCCCCTGCACCCCCCGGTTTATTTCTTTTTCCATACTCTGTATGAAATCATAGGAACACAGAATGTGTTTTTGCGATGCTAGTCATCCGTTAAATAAAAAACAACAATAATAAATGTGGAGTCTTTGGCAATAATAAAATAAATAATTGTTAGACATTTAATTTGGTCTAAAACCCTATAAATGTTATATAAATAAATATGTAACTACAAGAAAAATTCTATATAAATTGAGAGCTTTCCAACGAATGGTGAACAATTTCTGTGCAATGAACGCTGCGGGAGTTCTATTTCCTTACCAACGGCTTGGTTGCACGTGAAAATCATTATAAAAGGCGCGTAACGGTTTTTTCTGTCGCTTTTTCGTGACGATTTTTTTTCGGTAGGTCATCGCAAAAACACATTCTGTGTTAAAAAAAATTTTAATTGGTATAAATATCATGGAAATGACATGTCAAGTTTTTTGAAAAAAAATATGGACATGTAGAGTTTTGTCAAAATCACTATCCTCTCTAGTGTTGAAACGCTGTGATTCCTCAAGATATTGTAACAGAAGAAGAAAGTGAAAATTTTTTGACGCATGTTATGCAAGAATTCTTACCCAATTCTTACCGGGTAAATGTAACGTATTTGGCGATTGTTTCGCGCTGTTTGCGTTCATCAGCGACACTTTTTCTTTTGCGAGAACCATCGTTCAACTCGTGAACGCGTCCGTTATCCATTGTCTGAGAAACACTCACCAAGAAACGATACGGCGTCGGAAAAACTAACAAAGAAAAGTTCTCTACGACCGCGACGCAAGGTTATAAACCATAGTTCATTACCAATAAACTAATTGCCACAATGGAACAAGCGCGACATCTAACGATTTGTCACTGAAGTATGGTTTCAACAGCCTATCAAGCGAGTGTTAATATGTTTTGCGAAGGCGAGGAAGTATTGAAAAATTTTCAATGTGACATTTAATGTCACACTATCACGGAGTGTTTAGACAAGTCAAGTTTTGAAAAGTCAGTTTCAACACAGCTGTGAGCCAGGAAGTGGACATAAAGAGTTTTGGTGTGAACAACACAAAAAAAAAAAAAAAACGTCTGCCAAGTGGGTGTGGCACATAGCTTCCTCGTATCCATAACCCGATTATATAGATGATCCGATGCATAGTAGTTAATCTGAAAACACCAATCTCTAAGTACCTTCCACTACCCTCATAGGGGACCATCTACACGCTAATCTGGACAATCCTAGAAAATTTCATCAAATTCGGACGAAAAATGTAAGTGCGGTAGTGATTGGAATCAAAAAATTTCTTAGCAGAATGGGAGTCGAACCTAGGAATCCTGGGTTTGAGTTCAGTACTTTGCTCACTGATCTACAAATGGGTTGATTGAATGGTTTTGAGATCCTCACCTCAGACGCCACTGTTACGGCTGTTACAAGGATTTTACGATTGCGCATGCGCAGAGGCTACTGTGAATTTTAAGGCCCTGATTTTCATTGGGGACCATCTACAACCTAATCCGCGTAATCCCTGAAAATGTCATCGAAATCGGGTAGAAAATGTGGAAGTTATGGCTGTTACAAGCAATTCACGTTCGCGCATGCGCATCGGCTACTATCAGTCCGGGGGTGATGATTTTCATAGGGGACCATCTAATCACTACTTTGTAACATCCCTGAAAATTTCATTGAAATCGGATGGAAAATGTAGAAGTTATGGCCGTTACAAGGAAATTCACGTTTGCGCATGCGCAGTGGCTACTATCAGTCCGAAGGTGGTGATTTTCATAGGGGACCATCTAAATACTAATCTGTAACATCCCTGAAAATTTCATTGAAATCGGATGGAAAATGTGGAAGTTATGGCTGTTACAAGGAATTCACGTTTGCGCATGCGCAGTCGCTTCTATCAGTCCGAGGATGATGATTTTCATAGGGGACCGTCTACACACCAACCCGCACAATCCCTGAAAATTTCATCGAAATCGGACGATAACTTCGTATAGTTATGCGCGTTACGAGGAATTCATGACAGACACACAGACAGACAGACAGACACGGAACCAAAATTGTTTAGAAAGGTCTAAAACGCAAAACGCGAGTGAAAATTTTGATTTTGGAGAACTTTTTTTTTCGTCCTTGAAAAGTGAAAACAAAGCTTCCGCTACCTTGGTAGACTCGGAAGCAAAAATTAGCTAATATTAGCCGCTTCTTTACCGTGGACAAAATAACTTTTGATCGGCGAAACTATTAGGACATGTGAAGATGTGCTGTAGACAGAGAAAATGGAAAAAAATCTATTTTGGCCAAAGACGGACAAGTTGAGTGTTGCTTGAATCCTCAATGTTTTTTAAAAATGTTTTTCAAGTTTTTGGTGTATAAAATTGCTAGTTTTGATTAAGATGTATTTGTGAATTTTCTCAGCTTGTTGAAATCTGGATGGTATATTTTTGAACACCTCAGGTGTCTAGTGAGGTTCTAAAAAGATAGGTACTTTAGGACGAGTGGGGGGGGGGGGTATCGTTATTTTTACAACAGATACTTAGGATACGTTCGACCCAATTTTGGCAGCACGGAACCAGCGGCTTTTCATTCTATAAAAAATAAATAAACAAAATAACACAAATAAAAGTTAGCCCAATCAGACCTCTCCCTTCTGGAGTATCTCTCCAACTCTGCTCCTAAAGTACCAATCCAAAAAGACACCATTGAAAAATCAACATTTTCTGCTATTCGTGGTCACTTCCAGCCATAACTTTTATTTTCTCAACTTGAGTTGTTTTTCTGTAATTTTAAAAATAAATTTGGCAGAATAGTTGTTATAATAAGGTATCTGAACTAATCCATGAAACTGACCTTTACTGTCCCTCAGTTCATGGTATGAATTCAGGGTCTGATCTTAACACAATATTGGCTCAGGGATCGATGTTTTTCCGGGTTTTTTTCACAATAATTGACTAAGGTAGCCAACAAAATATCTTTTTTGGGTTCAAATTGGCTGAACAGTATTGCAGCATGCTTAAAAAATCCGACTTCCGAAAAGATACCTCAGGACTTTAAGGGTTAACTGATCACCGCTTGAAGAAGCTTCGTTGATGTACTTAATCAACCAATAAAGACGCGTTTTGTGATCGGATCTTATTTTAATGATGTCGTAGGTGTTGGATCTGGACTTTCTTCGCCAACTTTGATGTAATTGAAGCCTTCAACTAAAGTGGCAATTTGATATTTCAACGTGTCGAGTCCTCCATCAAACAAGGTGAACCTCCATCCGTTCTGCTCTCAAAATATCTCTGCGGCTGACGAATGAAACTCTTTTCTCATCTGCCCACTCATTCTCTAATATTCCTAATAAAACAGTAGGTGTGACAAGAATTATAACCATCCAACCATTTTTTCTAATCATAAAATTTTAACTGGCGAACCCGACGAATGAACTACAATAATATTTCGAACCCTCGACAAAAGTAGAAGTAGGGAGTAATCCATCATTCTTTCAACCCGAATCCAGATGAATTAATCTTCAAGAATTATAGATGCATTATTTTAAGAATATAATGAACGGTTTTCATATGCCCTCTTTGGAGCGCTCAATTACCATTTTAGCTCCCTCGATAAGAAACATTGGGATGCTTCGCATTTGTGCAGCAGGTCAACAAAATTTGGGTCCTCCAAAATTAACTACCGATTCAGATATTTCTGAGAATTTTGATTCCGTATCTGTTTGCGTTCTGTCTATCTGACTGTCAGTCTATGTGTGGTCAATTCCTTGACTAAAATATATTTTTATACGAGATCTTGGACCGATATTGATAAAATTTGCCGGGTTTGTGCTGATCGAACTACAAATTTCATCATCATCAAATCAATAACATACTAGCAACTGTTGCGACTGACGTTCAAGTAAGTCGTGAGTGCTAACGCCGCTGAATAATCAGTATTGTGTAATAATTACACACTAATTATCACAATAATTACACAATTATTGTGCTTGCAGCTAACTTTTTTCCTACTTTTTTAACCAGTTACACGAATAAAAAACTTCCATTTCTTAGATTAGTTAGCAAACATGAAATTTTTCCATTAGGGGTGCACACCCACTAAGTAAGAATTACATTCATAATGAAGCTTTGCAGTCAAGCAAGAAAAACATTGATAACCCCTCCCCCTTTCCCACAGAATTTGATGTTTTACTTTCAAGGTATGCAGAATCCGAAAATCTATCACAAAAAATTCTGTCCATTTGCCGCATGCTGCACTTTTCCTGACAAATTTGGACTAGAACTGAAGAAATCTGATATTTGGACTTCGTTTAAATTTTCTACAAGCCGTGGCTTAAAAACTTTTGATGAAAAGGTAGGTACTATTGTATATCGATTAAAACTAGAATTTGATGTTTAGAATCGAATGAGACCACCCAGAGCTCTGTAGAACAACCGTTCGCTCCCTATGAGGACTTGAGTGTTGGATAAATAATAAATCAGAAACACGAGTGACATTGAGAATCAGAACATCAGGAAATGTAGTTCAAATTGGAATGAAAAAACTAATCCCCGTGTCCACCGAGTTCTGCTTGATGAGGTCCCATAACAACTTTTTTGATTGTCCATTTTAACCAAACTCCAAATTTAATAACAGACAAATAATCTGAGAGTATCCAATGTCTATAGTTACAGGTTCAGTGCTTTCTTTTCACCTCATTATCTGCGCTTTCGTTCCCAGATAGGCCTAGGGGATAACTTTGGTTCTTGTCGGAAGTGTCTTGTAGGAAGTGTCAGAGGGTGACTGAGTTCCGACAGTGCAATTGAAGAAATGTTGCGAGTTAGGCCAAATCACCTCATTTCCACTGATCAAGTGGGATTTTATTTTGTTTCTTCGAATAGAGTTTCGTGTCTCTCAGTTGTACTTTCTTAGCAACCAAGTACCATTTTCTTTATACATATAGGTGTTTAGCCGTAGTAGGTGAAAAAACAATGTTCTTTGCAGAAGGGTATTTTTACAGACTGGGACCTATTAATGCGACTCTGATGAAAGCTATACTATTGCTTAGTGAACCCTCGGATTACAACCTAATAGAGTGAGATTCGGCAGGTTCGCCAGGCAATTAATAATCTAATGAACAATAAAACGCCTGGAGTTGATGGCCGGCCATCACAAGTCTTCCAGTATCATACTCAATACTCAATATCATAATGATAGACAAGAGATTGTGAAGGTCATACATAAGATCATTTCGGATATCTGGAATCAAAGTAAACTATCAGATGATTGGTACCGGACTATATTTTGTCCAATACTCAAGAAAGGGGATATCCTAAAGAGTGGCAACTATCGAGGCATCTCGTTGCTGTCCTGTGCCAACAAGGTCCTCTCCAATATCATATTCTAGAGGTTGGTTCCATATGGAGAGCGTGAAATAGGAAAACACGAGGCTGGTTTCTTGAGAAGGAAAAGCACCCTAGACCAGATCTTCTCTCTTAAGGTGATGCTGGAACGAGCCCAAGAATACAGCATCTAAAGCCTCCAGACCGGATCCAGGTGGTTGGATGCTCCTTTGAAAGAGTCGAAGAGTTTGTCTACCTTCGCTCCTTGGTAACCAAAGACAGCAATAAGAATGAAGAAATTCAAAGGAAAATCTAGCAGCCAACAAATGCTACTTTGGTTTAATCCGGCGTATGAAGAGTAGGATCCTGTCTCGAGCAACGAAACTCCGTTTGTACAAAACGCTAATCAGGCCAGTGCTCACTTATGGTTCTGAAACGTGGACACTCTCCAGAAATCAGGAAAACGAACTTCTCCGATTCGAAAGGAAAATTTTAAGAAGGATTTTGGAGCAATATTCGATCTTGATGAGCTCGCCTGGCGTATAAGGACAAACGAGAAGATCAGGGATCTGTATGACGGCAGAGATGTGGTCCATAATTAATATTAAGATTGGTCGCCTTCAGTGGGCGGGTCACCTTGCCAGAATGAGCCCTGATTCGGTTCCTAGGAGGCTCCTAGAAGAGGAAATATCGATACCTTAAAGCACAAAGGCGCTATGTCCATCCACCTTCCACATTTTTATTTTTTTTAATTTCAGAAAAACTCAGATTTAACAAAACTATTATTGAGTTTTCTTGACGATAATATCTTGAAAATCTATTGAGGAAATTAAAGAGTTTAGTGTAATGGGTCATTATTTCAGGAATTGTGCATTCGCGATAATTTCTTTCGAGTTTTTCTCAAAACTCCATTTTTGGACATAGCACCTTTGTGCTTTAAGGTATCTATATATTCCACCCGACGACGGGAGCGCCCTAGACTGCACTGGGTGGACGGTGTCAGGATGGATGCACATGCAATGCTGGGAGTCCGTGATTGGAGAACGGGTGCACAACGCCGAGATGGCTGGCGGACTTTACTTGGGTAGCCTTGATCCCTCGCGGGTTGTTGATCCATGAGAGAAGATGGAGAAGAGTGGGATTTTTGCACTGTAATTGAATTGTCCCGGCACGGTCATGCTTCGTTGGAGGAATAATTCATGGATTCCTCATTAATTGATAGAAAAAAGCAAAGAAACAACCATCTCAGGTTGAATTTATTTTCCATCCAACTGGCATTTCTGGCGTCGTGGCTCATGGCTACTTACTGCCTTTCCCACTTAAGTGGAGTGGGGCTCAACAACAGACAGCTGGGGCTTACCAACGTGAATATACTCTATAGAGTATATAAAGTATAGAGTATAGAGTATATCAAGACCTTGCGATACCGCCATCGAGCGGTCACCAATCCAGATAGTCTCCCGGGCAGACTGGCTTAACTTTTGTGATCCCCTGCGAAACGGTTTATTAAACCAGTTAAGGGCCGTTGGTTAATTGATAGATTACAACTGAAAGTGGGAATATGATCCATGTTTAGGTAATCCGTCCTGATCAGGAACTGCTGGAAAGTTGTGAAGGGCAACGAGCCCCAATTAGAGAGTAGGTAGTTTCAAACATGATGATTGCATCGGATTTTCCTCGGGATGATATTCTCAGGTTTAACCTTAACAAACGTGATTCATCAACTAATTGCGTGAATCGTACATGTGAATAGAATGCGATGTGAATAGAGTGTGAATAGTGTTTACGGTTTTAACAGCAATTTGAAGGAATTACGCTTACCTCATCACCTTCAGAAGGGAACCTATTCAAATATACGAGTACGGATCAAGTATTACTTAATTAATCATAATTTTGACTTGTCTTACTCATTCTTTTGTATCCTCAAGTAAATTAAGGTTAATACAAAAATTTAAATTGTAATTGTATTTGTAACTTGTTTTATTTTTTGGAGTGAGGGATAAATCGTAATTCTTTCAAAGCTTGATGGATTGTTGCTTGATAGTTCGTTCCACTGTTAAGAACTTTTTCCACGTATTCCCAACTATAAAATGATGGAATGATTTAATAGCAAAGAATAATTTGCCTAGTCCATTCATTCTCCTGTTAGTTGAAAGAAATCTATGCCAAAAATGGCTCATGAACAACAAACCCAATATAAGTTAAAAAACTACCAAGAGCAACTACAATATTGTAGTGTAAACAGCTGAGATTTCTTAAAGAAGAGAATGGTAGGTTATTTTACCAGTGGTAGAGCCCAAAACATTCATACCTGCAAATAATGTGAAGAATGAAAGATTACATCTGATGTACTCTAAGAGTGTCACGACAATGAAATTATCCGCCTCATAAATAGGACCCATATCCTAACGTTGTAGAATGATCAATATCACAATTTAAGACTTAACATCTCATTCGAATCTCGAAACATATATTATTGACTAATAGTTGACTAATCACCTAATAGACTGATCATCTTCACTCCAAAATAAACTTTTGTTACACTTATCACACCACCGTACTTCGTGGGACTACAGCTCTTGTAGTGGCCTTGACCTCCAAATGCCACTCCTCCCTTCATCTCCTGGCACTCAAATTCCTCAAATTTTGGCTCTAATGAGCTATCCATAATTTTTTCAGCCACCATTGAACTGTTTGATGTCCCTAATTACCACCAAAAACTTCTTCATGCTCTTTCCTTCTCTGTCAGTTCATGCATATTTCGGTTCTTTAGATGTATGTTCTTTGGCAAGTAATAAAAGCAAATCTTTCATTTTTGCTCACAGTTGCCGTTGTGGTCGCATTTTTCATCTGCTGGGCTCCTTTTCACGCTCAGAGACTCTTCAGCATATACTACGATGTGCAGCCCACAGCACTGGTGGAACATATTTACTCGGTGGTCACATATATCTCCGGTGTTCTATACTACTTATCGACTACCATCAACCCAATCCTCTACCACATCATGTCGCTCAAGTTCCGGGAAGCGTTCAAAGTAAGTAAATACTTTTGGCGTTGCATAATGATTCAGTATTTTTGTAACTTTATGTTCTGATTTTGAGGGAATTATCTCACCCAACTTTGTGTGAAAACAGAGGCACCTGACTTCAATCGGTATCAAGTATAAAAACTGAAAATAAATAAATAAATACTTCCATGTTGGGCAACATTAAGACTACCTTCCGCAAATATAATAACAAGGCAGAATATGAATTATTTTGTGAAAAACACCGGTTTTCCATAGGTAGAACCCATCATATCACGCAAGGTTCTTTTCAACTTTATTTTGACAGCTAACAATCGTTATCCGAGAGTTTTGGCCACCCTAATATTCATATCAAAAATTTTTTTGGTTCTTGGTTGCTAAAGAATCATTACTGGGTACAGCTGTGGCCGAGCGAGTTGCGGCTTGTGTCGTTGGAGACGAGACTCGAACCGGTTGCGGGGCCGTGAGTTCGGGGCTCTCCTCAGTAGCATATTTTCGGGTAAGCCGGTCGCAGTTCTCCCTCGTCCCAACCCAGGGCGGTGAGGCCAATGAGGCCAATGGGAAGCCATGAGCGAAATCATCAGAACAACTTCTGATCTTCCCTTAGGAAGACAGCTGATGACGTCCGCGACGCCAGGAATGACAGTCGGAAGAAAATCCAACCTGAAATGGTTGTTTACTTACTTACCTACTTACTTCCTTACTGAGTGACATGTAACTCTAATCAAAGAAAGAAAAATAATCGCATTTTGATCAGCTGAATTTTGAACGAAGATTTGGCCTTTTTCCATTATTAACATTTTTGCGATTCATACTTACTTTTTCTACAATTTTCAAGGAAACAATTCATAAATTTTCCCCTTGTCAAATTGCCTACTGTTGCTTGTTGTAATTATGCCATCACTACCCAAGTATTCCTCGATCTTCACGGCCGAACTATTCGCCATTATCATATTCTTCATATTATTATTATATTATATTATTATATTCTCCTCTAAATCTAATAATATCTAGGTACTGAAAATAAATTAGTAGTCTTTCCAGATTCACTGGTCCCATCTCATTCACTGGGTTATTAAGAAAGCAGAAAGGTAAAAGAAGAAGGTAAAAAATAATGTTCGATCGAGCCGAACAAAGAAACTCCCTGATGTGTCAGTTTGACACTCTCGTCGACAAGAAGTGGTTCTAACAAGGGTGCGGATTGGCCATACCAGACTTACTCACGGTTTCCTCATGGAATCACAACCACGTCCACCCCCACCTGTCTCCAATTCATAATGATGTACATTGACAGTCTACCATTTCCTCGTCGAATGTTCAGCGTTCCTCTCTCCCTCGACCATTCCAATAAACTTCAAGGATCTTTTGGACAACAAATCGACAAACCGATATGACCTTTTCAACCCCTTGAACTCACTATCAATTTTCTACGAAATCTGAAGGACATTTGAATAGTAATAATTTTTTATTATTCTGCTTCGTCGAATGCTCTCAAAGCGATTCACACTTCTGTTCTTCATAATCATTCGGCCCAACTCCAAGTCCTTATAGGAAGTGAACGTTTGTTCCCTCTGAGTGGTCCCATTCGATTCTAAAAATACTATTCAATACTATTTTAAATTTACAAAATAAAAAGACTTTTATAACAAACGTTTTTGAGCCAGGTCGTTTGAACACTTCAACCCCAATGTTTGATCCCTTAGGGGTGACTGACACTAACCAAAAGCCCATATACCAAATTTCATCAAAATCGGTCAATGCTAAGCGAGGAAAGTCCGTGTACGTCAGACGGATGGAGAAATTTGTATTCGATTTTAGGATTCAACGTACCTTGAATCGTAAACCATCCAATGTAGAGGGGGGGGATAAAAAATGTCTTGCTTGATTCCAAAGGTTCCTCATGGAAAATAATTAACAAAAATGGTACATTGTATGATAAAGCAGTTTTTCTAATAAATTTCGCTGTATGAAACGTTTAAATTAACACGCTCATATTGACGATTTTTCACTTTTGGTTTATTATTTTCAATAATGAACCTTTGGAATCGACCAAGAAAATTTTTTTACCACCCCCCCCCCCCCCCCTCAAAATTTGTTGGTTTACGTTTCAAGGTGAATAGAATCCAAAAATCGAATAAAAACTTGACCGTCCGTCCGCCGTACACCGTACGCGGCACTTTCCTAGGGTTTAAAAATAAGGGTTGAAATTTTGAAAACACCCTAACTCGAAAAATTTAGCTATAAAGGTATTGTTTTTCCATCAATTTAAGATAGTATTGAATTTTTGGAACTTTTAGAGACCTGTAGGACAAACCGTTCGCTCCTCAAGGGTTGGACTTACGATAAATCAGAAACACGAGTGTAAATCGCAGTAGAGGCCTAATCTCCGTTCAAATTTTAGCTAACCGAAATGCGATCGATGTTTTTCTTCATGTTGGTTGGTGGTAACAATGGCAAAGCCGTTTTCTCTGCAGACGAGTGATCTATATAGAAAAATAATAAACCTTTGTGTAATAATTTGCAGCGTTTTCATTTTTTGTACCACGGTTCCAGCTGATCGAATCGCGATAGCTTGTAGGTATTCATTTGTAGGTACTATTGGGCCCCAACCCCAACCGATGGACGCGGAATCAACGATCGGGAAATTGAGGGTGGAAATTATGATTCGGTGAGCCCAACTTTGTAGCTCTTACGTTCAGTTTCATTACTTTTAACTTATTCCCCAAGAAAATTTCCCACTATATAACTGAAGTTATCGAAATCATAAACTGATTCATTTAATACTTATTTTTATGGGTAATGAAAAAAAATTCATGATGGAAAAGACAGCACGAAACCTAGTCAAACAAAGAAACAACCAAAAATGACTGGGACATCCATCGGGCGTGTCCCAGATCCCTTTTCATCCGCGAATGTTACGGAAATACGGAGTAAAGCGCTCAGCGAGGTCGGTTTGGGAGCTTTAAACGATACAACAACGGTTGGGATTCAACCTAGCAACACTCAACTGGGCACTCCGTTCTTGTCGCAGCAGTAACATCCCTAGCAATCGAGGCTAGAAAAAAATATATAGGAATCGCTCTTTTGACGTTCCTAATTTGAAAAGATTTTGAATCACATAGGTAGAATTCAAAAAATTATAGTATCCTACAATAGCCGTTAGACGAAAGTCACTTTACCATTTACTTTTCTTATTCACAACAAATTATACCGTTTGTCCAACTTTTATTCATTATCATGATTAATAATACATCATAACAATATGTGTGGATACCTATGCGAGTAATTTGAGAGATCAAAGAAAGTTACACACTCGAGTGATCAGCTATCCACACCAGTGGTCTGTCCACAAACGGTGTCACGTGAGCGTCAATGAAATCACAAATTTCGAGATTGGTCCCTCGCAAACTTCCTGCTGGTTGGTGGTGAGTCTGAAATCCTGCGATTCAACTCCACTCTATTTCTTCTTTTGAAGTTTGTAGATCAAAGGTTACCCAAATCATCAGCAAACCCCACACTGCCTCTCAATAAACCTAATTTCCGCTGCCCCACTTGAATTTGTTACCTACGTAAATCAGAGTAGGCGTACCTTCAGTGGATACTATCTAAATAAATGTAATTTTAGATTTTAGGATGAGATACGTTTTTGAATAGTGAATTATTTCTTCATTGGAAACGCCATCTCTCTCCGCTGGCCTGCTCCCCTTGGTGGGAGAATCCAGTGATAAAATCCATATTTCACGATCCTGGAATTATTAATCTAATGGTAACACGAGTTCTACAACTGGAATTCGGATGTTACTGTCGGAGAGAAAAGAATTACAGAGAATTGAATAAATATGGTATTTATTGGGGGCTGGAACCACACCTCAATACTACCTCCTACATTTTTCATGTTTGTATACGATGGTTCAAAACAATCAAAACCTCATACCTTGCCTGCTGCTCTATTCGCATTAATTTTACTACATTTGCCGAAAATATCATTTGGTGTGGGTGCTTGCTGTGGAATTTTTTTCAGAGGAGTGTCTTACTTTCTTTCAATATGGTTCAAAGACGTGTTTTCGGGGTTTTAAAATCATTACACAAAGGCTTCTGTATAGATCACTTGTTTGCAAAGAACACAGAATTGCCATTGTCACTACTTACCAACCATATTTTCGCTTTGTCACAATCAAGTTTATTTTGAAGAAATGAACGCTTCACGCTAAATTCGAAAAAGTGGTGCTTTCATTAGGAAATTTGAATATTGGTTGCTAAGGACGCAGACCTGAGTACAACTCGATGAAACGAACAACGATCGCATTTTGGTCAGCTGAAATTTGAACGGAGATTAGGCCTCTTTCGCGATTCACACTCGTATTTCTGATTTATCGTATTTCCAACCCTTAAGTTCTCATGGGGAGCGAGCGGTTGGTCCTACAGAGCTCTGGGGGGGGGTCTCATTTGATTCTAAAAATTCAATGCTATTTTAAATTGATGCGTTCAGAACATTTCAACCCTTAGAAACTGACTGACATCAACCAAAAGCTGTGTTGAGGCACAACTGGGCCCCAAATGGAGCCCATATACCAAATTTCATAAAATCGGTCCTTAGTACCTAACTAAGAAATTTTCCGTGGACGGACGACCAAATTTTCATTCGATAAACCAACAAATTTTGTTGGTGGGGGGGGGGGGAAATGAGAAGATGTTCTTGGTCGATTCCAAAGGTTAATTATTGAAATTAATACACCAAAATGAAAAGGTTTACAAATTAAAATATCAAGCCAAATTTTCGAAATAATAATTAGGGTCTATAAAATCGTTTTTAGAAGTTTCTGGTGGAATATGCAATATTTAATACCTACATGGTATATATTCGGTAATATAGCAGGAATATAACATTTGTATGAGTGAAACTATCAAACTTTTCAACGAATCCCAACGAACCTATACTCGAAATCAATAAAAGAAAATTAATTATTTGTCTCACTTTGTCCTGGTGTAAAATTAATACATGAAACAACCTGCAAAAAGTATGGTCAAAATTGATGTTCTCATTATCATAACTTTTGTTCTCACGACACGTGAACGAAGGTTCCTTCTCACCAAACAAAACATATTTATTTTTGTAACTATTAATGATCCCAAAGGGATTTAGGAAGCAAAGTGGGAATGGGCGACATTTATCGTGGTGTGAAATTGTCTATTGACGCACACTCGTGATGCGTCAAGATTCAGCTTATTTACCGAAACCATTAGGTCTACCTCGACGTAGATGGCACGCTGCCCATCTTTTAGATGCTTCTATTTACGTTGAAACAGCTGACGTTTTTTATACAAGAACTCGATACGAGAATGATTCAGTCGATTCCAAAGGTTCATTATCGAAAATAATAAACGAAAAGCTAAATTACCGTTTAAGGTATTGCTAATTCTCCAGTTCTTACTAGAGTTCAGTGAGAGCACAGGGGGGGGGGGGAAACAAACTGTCAATTAGGAGTAGCCGGAAGCTTTCCCAACCATTTATCAACAGTTCACTATCAACTTCATTTTGTCAGAAAGTACCTACCAGTGAAACACTGTTATTTGGAAGTTGTGGGTGCCCTCATATTCATAACAAAATTAGGTTCTTTGTTTCTAGGGAAGCCTATCTTAGTGGCACGAAACTCACTATCAGCTTTGCCTATTTTGAACGGAGGTTAGGCCACTTCCCGTCAGTTAATGTTCGTTTACGATTCACACTCGTGTTTTTGCTTTATCAAATAGAAATGCGGGAAATTTCAGAGCACAAGGATGGTCATAACGCCAGCCCCTAACCACCCCCAAGTTCGAATGAAATCAAACTTCGAAAAATATTTAGAATTATTTTTAAAAAATAATTAAAAAAGGTGATTTTAAAAATCTTTGAAATGATTTTGCATTTAGCGCTTGCTTAGAGGCTACCAAAGGTCCGGTGGGGATGAATTCCCTTGGGAACTATTTAAAGTCAAGTTCAGACAACGCCTAAAAATTCTATCGAATGTAGATGATAACTGTGGATAGTGTAGATTATACAGCAAAACTGAAATATAGCCTCTGAAGCTGCGCATCTCTCTAACTGCGGTTTTCACGTTTTTGGAAGTACAGTGGCAATTGATTATACGGTCTCGATGAAATTCATAAAGGGTGTGGCAAAACGTCAGTCCTCAGCTACAATATTGGCCAATCGGGTAGTGAGAGAATGATACTTAAGGTCATAAGTACATTAGTAAATTTAGTGTTAAGTGTTATGACCCTACTACAGTCACGTAACTAGACAACATCATATATGTATGCTCGTTACCTAGAGAACTGAAACAAACTCATCCAAATGATCCAAAGAATGTAGTAGAGTCTTGTATTGATTCTTACGTACACCTAATGACTTCTGCTTTCTAAGAATATTTTAATTTAAATAAGATCTCAGTGGATACCCACAGGGATATCACATTAAGGTCATTAGTAATACTCGTCATAATTTGAGGAGTATTGATCTGATAAAAAGGTCGATTGTAAAATATTGCCTAGTTAAATGGTTCAAGTGGGTTTTATAACTAAGCATTATTCAGAAAAACTGGTTAAAAATTCTTCTAGAAAAAGTTTTGATAATCCCTTGGGGCTGTGAGAGTTCTTGTCCCCCAACAGCACAAAGTTTGTACTTATCAGAAAAGAAAAGATATACTCAGCGGCATGCATACAATATAAATAATGGATAGTAATATGAATAATGCAATCTAGTAAACATTAAGAAATGTGAGCCGTAGTGGTTCAAACTAATGAATAAGGTTTACCATAGTTGAGAATTGACTCAATTTCAAGGTTACTTGTTAGCATGGAACATGCTTTAGCCTTGGGTTAACCACCCGAAAACGTTACGGGGGAGGGATGACGCAGAGAGGGTGGCGGGTGAGTGTCACGCGGGGGTCCACCCCATCCCTATTCCATGAAAAGCGCGACTGAAGTATGTTCCGTGTTTCTTGAATTTTAGCCAAAGGCTCTAAACAATAAAAACAGGGCCGAGTTTTCTTCCAAAATACCTAATTTAATCCACAATAATGATCGTTTTCAATAAATTCGTAAAATTCTGAAGGTGTTAGGGTCTTCTCCTCTCCTTCAACAAGTTCTTGCGGCAAAATGAAAATATCGTGTTGCAGCTATTACCAGCGTATGAAACTACGTTATGTTATGAAAACAAATATAGCCATGTTTTAATATCATTACTTTACGAACTCAAAATGGACGAAGCTCTAAAAGCTTAGCGAATATTCTGTTAACGAATTTCCTAACAGATTTCAATGAAGAACATTTCATGTTTTTTGGGATTTGCATTGAACAAGACAAAAGGGTCAGAAACCTTAACTCGCAAAACTAACATCTGCGCAAACTTTGAAATAAATCATTTGCAATGAAGTAGCGAAAACGTGCTTCAATGAAGAGATCAGAGTTGAAATTCACGATAAGTAGTTATTGACATTTTCATGTCTTTGCTTTGGCACACAAACTGAAAAATCGTCACGAAAACTAAGCAAATCTCGCTCACGCGATCAATGAATAAGAATAAAATAGACTCGCTGGGTTGCGTGGAGAACAATCAACTGTTTTCTTATTTTGATGCTTGGGTACATGAACTAACAACTGTGTTGCTGCAACTGTCCCACTGTGTTGCAGACTCGTATGAAAGCATTTAGAATTTCTTACCGTTTTATTCTTTTATTTAGGTACCTAATTTGGAAATTTTGGACAATTGGAAATTTGACAAACTGTATGCGTCTGCTTCAAAAATCAAAAATTTTAATCGTATTCTCTATTTTATACATTTTTGATGAAATTAGGTATAGTTTCTTGTCAATCAGTATGTGTGTTTGCCTCCAGCCAAAAATGCACGTATTTAATCCAGCATTTCAATGGTTAACTCGTCGTTTGGCACTGGACGCTCTCATAGGAACGTACATTAACCCAAATGACAGGGTATTCTGGCTTTAGCGTGCTCCCCATCAAGCTAGAGATGACCTAAAGAAAATTTTAACACGTAAACATAAAACATTGTTATATTCCTGTTTTTTACATTCCTGTTCAAAACATTGTTATATTGTGCTTTAAGGCATTCTAATGATACTAGGCCGCTTTGTGTTGCAGACGACCCTTGCGAAATGTTGCTTCGATAAGAGGAGGGCGCGGCCATACCTGATATTGTCGAGAGGAAAAATCGAACCTGACTCAGGGAAAAGCGGAACGGATTCCGCTACGGCCCTGCAACATGAAGAACCGGTAAGCTAATCATATTCATAAACGCGTGATCTAGGTTCGGCCTTCCAATTTTGGTTTATTGTTTTCAATAATAAACCTTTGGAATCGACCAAGAAAAAAATGTTTTGACCCCCCTCAAAATTTGATTTGATTTGGTTTTTTTTTTTTGCTTTAACGTACGTAGAATCCAAAAATCGAATAAAAATTTGGCCCTCAGTACACCGTACGCCGTAAGCGGCACTTTCCCCTAACATTGACCGATTTTGATGACATTTGGTATGTAGGCTCCACTTGGGGTCTAGTTGTGCCCTGAAGATTGTAGTTGGTGTCAGTCACTTCTAAGGGTTGAAAAATTAGGTTTGAAATTTTGAAAATGCCCTAACTCAAAAAAATGTGATATTAACGAATTGTTTTTCCATCAATTCAATTTAGTATAGAATTTTCAGAATTTTTTGAGACCACGCGGAGCCCTGTAGGACAAACCGTTCGTTCCCTACGAGAATTTAAGTGTTGGACCTAGGTACGATAAATCAGATACACGAGTGTGAATCGCAGAAGAGGCCTAATCTCCGTTCAAATTTTAGCTGACCGAAATGCGATCGTTGTTTTTTTTTCAAGCTGGTTGGTGGTAACAATGGCAATGCCGTGTTCTTTGCAGTCGAGTGATCTACGAGTATATAGTAAAATAATAAACGTTTGTGTAATAATTTGCAGCGTTTTCAATTTTTGGGTGGTCAGCCTGGTGGTGAACGACAGTGGATCCTCGTCACATATTTCTTACTCGTACTAATTGATAAAGCTAAACAGACAGTAAGGCCTTTGTTACGAGCCATCAAGTAATTCTTTTCTTCAAACATTGAATGGAAACAATTTCTGATTGGTGAAATTGAAACAATGTTATAAAACGAAGATGAAAATAAATTATTCATTACCTAGTTTAAAAAACACATCAAAAAGACCAAAACTTGATTTTTCTGGTTCTTATTGACCTTATTTTCACTTTCATGTTTATTTCAAACTGACAATGCTGTTGTGATTGTAAAAAGTGTCAACTTGAGGCTTTGTTAGTTCTCTGCTTTCCACCATAGTTTAAAGTACACAATCGTTCATAATTTACTCACCTATTTTCCCTGATTATTCCTAACGATTCGAGTTCCCTGATTTTTCTAGGTTTTATGTAGTGGGAGTGAACATGTATTCATTGGTTAGAAAAGAGGTCTATGCGATTTTAATCGTTAGTTTTCAATTGACTTTAGTTTACTTGGAATCACTTTCAGTTTTATTGCGTACGAAGAAGCAGGCTGAAGGAAAACGAAACACTTCACAACAAAAGCATGTTCACCTAGAAGAACTCAAACGTGCAAGATAACACAGGGGAGAACTGTACAAATAAGGGTTGCACGCGCTCACTCCACTCCCCTTCACGTGTATTACCCATAGAGGTAGAAGGAACAAGAATCTTCTATACCTCCGTGGTGTTACCCTCTCCTAATCTCACCCTCAACAGTTTAGATAAAAAAATGTATACATGAAAACCAATTAGGTACGGGAACTGAGACTGAGTTTGGAAACCCCTATAGACAAGATTACACAATTGAACCTAATTCTTACCAATTTTGGACAAAGTATACGATTTATCATATAAATGTACTTTTAGTAACCTTCGAATAATTTTTAGAAATTAATTAACATTTGAGACCCGATACCTAAACATAACACAACATGTAACTTGTGACAAGGAAAGAAAAATTTCAAAAATAGAATTGGGATGAACCCGAGGAAAATAAAATTCGGAAACACTAAGTTCGATTTCGAAAATGTATATTAGGAAATTAATATTGCAAGTGGTGTTTCATTAACAGAATTATCGAAATTCCAAAATTTAACTTTAGTAAAAATCTCAGAGATGTCACAGGTATATCCAGAAAGGCGGTACTCTAACTTAATGTGTAGCCAAAATCGATTACTTCCTATTTCTCTTCTCCTACGGCCGTGGATAGAAAATGTATTAACATTAAGTACTTAGCAAATAATCAAATTGCTCGATGTAGGTAGCGGAGGGCAGGAGAGGAGACGAGGACTAATTTTTGGCAGCAATCAGATATGCTGAATCGGCGAGAAATGTGAAGATTTCCAGCCTCCAAACTGGAACTGAGTAAGAATAACGGACAAATTGTATTATTCAGAATTATACTCTTCCCTATCCAATTAAGCTGAGGGTGTTGATTAAATTCAAACATACCGGTACGATATTCTTGGAGCGGTAGAGTTTTCTCCGACGAAACGTGATATCTTGTTGATAATTATACGTAGCTGCGAAGACAGACGACTAATGACGATATTCAAAGACGATGTCGAAAATGTACTTCTGCAAAATCGAAGAATACAATATATTATATTGTATCAATTTATGATGCCATAATTTCCGAATTCATCGAATGATCCGCATCAAGTGGTAGGGAGCTTACCGTGAACAAAGGAAGAGCGACGTCGATGTAGAAAGTTAAGCATCGAGAATCCTGTGCGGATCCAATCAAATCCAATCCTTCCTGATTTTCTTGTTTCTTGGAGGAAAGTGAAAACTTGACGGAAATCCACGATAAATAAATTATATCTCGAATAAAGATATAATGAAAAAGGGTTTTTCGAGAAAGCAAAGGAGCAGAATTCGTCGTAGGCAGCAGAGAGAGAAAAATATGGCCGAGTCCATCCTTTAATCAGTTTATTTCTTCCCATTTATTTCTTTGTTCATAAAAATTCAATATCCGTCGAAATAATAAGGAATAATTTAAGGATTATTCGCAAAATACAATTTTGTTTTCTTCTTACCGGCAACATCAGTAACCAATTAGGTAATTTTAAGGTAGCAGTTAAACAACAGAGTACTCGTACTTTTCAGGGGGGGGGGGAGACTCCCTCTCTTAGACAGGCAGAGAAGATGAGAATGCGAAAGGATACGATAGAAACAACGGAGGATAAATTTAATTCAATAAAAGTTCAGTTCAATGACTGGAATCCAGTGTAACTTTTGTGTAGATCTAAAATTCAGCCGTGAAACAATACAAAGGACAACTAACTTGGTAGACTTAGGGACTTGACAAGAATTTCAAAACCGCATTATCATTCAGGACAGGATTTCTGATTGGGAAACGCCTTATCCACGTTTCCCACTTTCTAACTTATACAAATTAATTAGGGTAATTGGATACGTAATTGGATACGTCTCTTCACTAGTACCCAAACTTACTCTATCTATTGTAAGCATAGGGAATATATACGTCGCTCGTTGGGGAACATGTCAATTATGGGAAGTAATAATAGTGATCCCACCGCTGCCACCAATTTATTGGCGTTGGAAGTTATACGTTGTTCAGATGAGAGAGTAATGATGAGTTCCCAGCCGCGTGAAAGCAAAAAGTAGAGTTTGCTCCATTTGGGGGAAATGAAAGAGATGATGATGATCCCACTGCTGCCACCAATTTGTACGTTTTGATTGTTAAACGTTGTTCGAATGGAAGGGAAATAAGACGTTCCCACCCGCGTGAAAGAAGAAATTGACGTTCATTTTTATTAATGAGAAACGAGCTTAGATTACTCCGGTTAAAACTAGTATTTTAGAACGCTGCAAATTATTACACAAAGGATTATTATTTGTCTGTATAGAAAAGCCTGCAAAAAACACAGCTTTGCCATTGTCACTACCTACCAACCAATTTTTAGGATGTCCCACAGAAAGACTTGGGTGTCCTTATGCGATCGATCTGGGGTGAAGGAGGACAACACTCAACAGAAAAAAAAATAACGACACAGTTATCCGTTTTAGACCATTCTGAATCCAAATCCGCGAAAAAAAAACCATAGGTGTATGACTGTCTGTCTGTCTGTGTGTGTGTGTGTGTGTATGTGTGTTTGTAACAAAATCTTGTGTCGTCTGCCCAGGCCTTAGTTCTCAACCGATTTTCCTGGTTCTTTTATTGTTCGACGCGGAAAATATCTAGTTGTGCACTAACGTCGCCAGAATTTCGAATTTTGCCTTTTTAAGGGGGGAAAGGGGGGGTTAATGCTCAAAAAAGTGTGTTTTTGGGCATAATCTTGTGTCGTCTGCCCAGGCCTTAGTTCTCAACCGTTTTTCGTAGTTCTTTTTTTTCGACGCGGAAAACTATCTAGTTGTGCGCTACCTCGCCGGAATTTTGAATTTTGCTTTTTAAGGGGGGTTAAAGCTTAAAAAATGTGCGTTTGGGGGGTAATCTTGTAAAATCTGCCCAGTCCTCAATTTCCAACCGATTTGCGTGTTTCTTTTTTTGTTTGACTTAAATAACTTCCGAGTTGTATATGATTTTACCAGAGTACCAAAATTCGCAAGGGGAAGGGATAAATGGGGGGATAATATTCATAAAATATCCGATTTTTCGATATTTCGACTCCTTTACTGCTTACTAATTGTACCCAAGCTTTGAAATTGAGGAAAAATTCTCATTATACCTCCGGATTTTCATGAATTATTCTCTGTACCACCATGGAACTTATAGTGGTGCCACCATGGTGCCAGGACACCATAAACCGCATATTTCGAGGTTTTTTTTTGTGTTTCACCTTGAATACGGATGTTAACCTCGACGGACTGCCAATTAAAAAACTAATAGATGAAACTTCAACGTTAAGACGTATTTCCGCATTTGTGCCAGACTGGCACCATAGGTGGTGGGTGGGGGGGGGGGGGGGCTTGAACTCGAATTCCCATGTTGGGTATCGTAGATCATGGATTTTAAAATACTCTTCAGATTCGATTCTCCCATGCCGCTAGAAATGTTATTGTGGACAAGGGTGAGGGGGAGGGATCACTATTTCTTGACTAAAGTAATAAATAAATTACATCGAGTGAAACAGTTTTATCGCTTACCAACTGGTTAAACTGATCTAATGATTATCCAATGGGACGTCCCCTGGAATGCATGCATTACTAAACAATATGTTTTGCTTTACAATCAAGGTTATTTTGAATAAATAATAATTATTTGTGAAAATTATTTTTATGAAAATTATTATTATGAAAATTATTATTATGAAAATTATTTTCACTCAGTTCGAAAAAATAAAGAGTTGTGGTTACCTTGATTAGGAAATTTAATTACTGGTTGCAAAGGGTTCTAGTACAACTCGAAGATACAAACAATGATTACATTTTGGTCAGCAACAATTTGAATGCTTCACAATCGCGTTTCCTTGCGATTCACAATCGTGTTTCTGATTTGTTGTAAGTCCAACCCTTCAGTTCTCTTAAGGGGCGAACGGTTGGTCCTACAGAGCTCTGGATGGTCTCATTCGATTCTAAAAATTCAATACTATTTTAAAGTGATAAAAAAAAACAATACCTTTATATCTAAATTTTTTGAGCTAGGGCGTTTTGAAAATTGCAGCCCTTAGTTTTCGACTCTTAGAAGTGACATCAACGAAAAGCTTCAGAGCATAACAAGACCAATTGGTGCCCGTATACCAAATTTCTTCAAAATCGGTCCATGGTAACTAAGGAAAGAGCCGCGGACGGTGGACGGACGGCAAAATTTGTATTCGGTTTTCGGATTCTCCTTATAATTACCTTGAAACGTAAACCCACAAATTTTGAGGGGTGGTTAAAAAAAAATCGTTGTCGATTCCAAGGGTTCATTACTGAAAATGATTAACCAAAAACGATATGACATTATGATGCTTTCCTGGCGGATTTAGCGACGTGGCTGAGGGATGAGGCGGGCTAAGATGATTGATTAATGGTTGAAGGGCCTTGTAGAAAATTGAAAGAAATAAAAGTTTCAACTCAAATTGAGCGTAGTTGAGCTGTAACCGCTGCTAACCTCCGCTGGTCTCCTGCTCTTGCGTATCCCAGGCCCGTCATCAGGAAAAGGGTATACGCCTAACACTGTTGTACGCATTGACAGACTTAATAATTTCTATGCACTTGACTTATTTTGTTTTTATCGCAGCAATATACATCTGATATATATATATATAACCCATTTTGAGTCCAAGTACTCACTGACGGGAAGCTTTATGGGGTCTCAGTCGGTCGCCGTTCTCATTATTGGTCGATTTTGATGATTCCGGCGGCAATCCTCTAGTTTCTCAATTCCCTAGATAGGTTGATGCACTAATGAATTTCAAAAGTTCTAGAAAATTTCAAATTAAGGTACAACCTTTTACCGTCAGATGGGGAAAGTTGGGACCATTTTCACTACATTTTGCTATGCCCTGCCTGGACTGAGTGTTGTAAAATAATAATGAAGGGCGTTTTGGAAAGATGAGACCTCAGGCTTTCTCCCCCATGGTATCAAAATACCTCCTTAGGGGAGGGTGTATATTTCTTTTCTAAGGTTGGTCCCAACTCTCCTCATGGGACCGTATTGAGACTGCTCAAGTTTAAATGTCATAGGGGAGGCTTAAGAGCATTCTGTAAGTTTAAACAATTGAAAGTGAGTGGGACAGAGTAAAACGAAGGAGATGGAAAAGGCATGTATCGTTCAAAATAATCTGTTTTAATTAAGTCTTGGCTCTTATTCCTGATCACAGATGTTTCGAGTGTAATGTTACATTAAAATGTAAAAGTCGTTGTATCACATAAAGTCTTGGTTTCTCTAATGGTAAAAAATAGTTGTACACTTTTACGCTAAGAATTACCAAGTAAACTGAATCTTATGAACAAAAAAAAAAAAACCTGAAACTCAATCTTATGAACAAAACTCAACTTAAGACTTGGAAACTCTTGGACCGTCTAAACTGATTTTATTTTATCCAAACAATATGCAAACTTATGACTAGGAAAACTCAGGCACGTCCACCTTGAGAATTTAAATTTTAAAAAAGGAACTCATTGAAAAAATTTAACAATTATTTTTTGAAATGTTACAAATAAATTCAATAAAAATCGAATTTTATACAAGTTTAGCGCTATTTGTAGATTTTCTTCCCTTTAGAAGCCCTACAACCGATAGTGCTTGAACGTTTTTCCCTTTTGGATGTTTGATAACTCACGGATGTACTTCCTCGGCATCTAAAAACCAGAAAAACAACAAAGAAGGTCATAAATTGTCACGTCTCAACTCTCCCCAAACTGTGGTCTAAACTCTCCCCATCGAAAAAAACTGCTGATAACAGTCTAATGATAAGAGGAAACGATTTTTTAAATTTTCAGAATATTCTCACAGATTAATCTAAAATATCCAGAATGAGGAAGGAAAGGCGATCGACTGAGACCCTAGCTAGCTATTTTATCATAAATTTCCGCCTTTTCTTGGCAACTTGCTCCTTCGTTGCAGGTCTACTTCAGATCCTGTTCTCAAGAAATATCAAATTCGTCGCTCAGGCGTGTGGACCGAGGCGATCTTGAAGATGAGCTCACGTCTTACATGAACGAACTCGAACGCCGACAGAACTCCTGAGAGTGGTACCTGTACTACCACACGTCGTGGCCGCCGCCGCATGAAGCGGCGTGAGAGACGCGCGCGCAATTCCAGGGCGGTGCCGACCTTCCCCTCCAATTCACAGGAGGAGGCCGATCAAGTCATACTTGTTCTGGATCGCCGATCTCCGAGTGCCAGGTGCATTATCTTTGGTAGATACGAGCTTACGTGACTTCGTCAGGACTGAACGATCGTTGCATGCCAACTTAGCGCCAATACCTATCAGTCGAGTGCATGCACGAACACAGTCTACCAAACTCGAATACCAGGCAACCTAGGCAAAGATATTCGATTCATACTATGGTTCCACGTTGTTGGAATTAAATGACCTACACAATCAATCCTCAACCAATAACTTGCACAGCTACTTAATAGCACTGTATTCAACAGATGCTCTAATAACATGAAATTAATTCAAGAATAACCAACCAAATGGTCCACGAAGGTTGATAGATGTGATTGGAAATAAGGTTAGAAATAAAAGCAAACATTATTTACGTTCCTTATAACACGTTTTAGCCTAAGCCGTCCAAGGGTGGTACAATGTCCGCCCCAAATCTACAAAATAATATATTTTATAAGAAATGACTTATCTAAAAAACCTATGTTGATCAGTTAACTTCTTGTATACGATTACTCTTACCTGAGTACCTATCTGAAGACAAAACGCTGCAAATTATTTCACAAAGGTTTATTATTTTCCTGTATAGATCACTCATCTACAAAGATCACAGCTTTGCCATTGTCAATATTTATTTATTTTTTGTTTTTACCTACCAACCAGAGGTACCTACTACCTACCACACCGTACTGCCTTCACACCTTCACAATCAAGTTTATTAGAAATGAACTAAACGCTTCATACTCGATTCGAAGAAATATCGAGCTTCATTTGGAAATTTGACTACTGTTTGCTAAGGAATCATAACTGAATACAGCTCGAAGAAACGAACAGCGATCGCACTTTGAATAGTTAAAATTTCAACGGAGATTGGACCTCTTTTGTGATTCACACTTGTGATTCCGTTTTATCGAAGGAAAACCTTCAAGTACTCGTAGGGAGCGAACAATTTGTCCTACAGAGCTCCGGGTGGCCTCATTTTTTTCTTAATTCTATACTAATTTAAATTTCTATAAATTTTAAAAAACAATACCTTTATTTTGAGAGTTTTCGAGCTAGGGCACTCTTGAAAATTTCAACCCTTAATTTTCACCCCTTAGAAGTGACTGACATTAACCAAAAGCCTTGCGGCACAACTAGACCCCAATTGGAACCCATATACCAAATTTGAACCAAATCGGTCCAGTGTTGCTAAGAAAAGTGCCACGTACGGCGGACGGACGGAAAATTTTTTATTCGATTTTCGGATTCTACGTACCTTGAAACGTAAACCAACAAATTTTGAGGGGGGTTAAAATTTTTTTCTTGGTCGATTCCAAAGGCTTATTATTGAAAATAATAAACCAAAAACGCTGTAAATTATCACACAAAGGTTTATTATTTTTCTGTATAGATCGCTCGCCTGCAAAGAACACAATTTTGCCATGTACCAATGTACCAATGTAATTTGTACCAACCAACCATATTTTCGCGTCACAATCAAGTTTATTTTGAAGAAATAAAAGCTTCATGCCCAATTCGAAGAAATAAAGATTTATGGGTGCCTTGGGAAATTTGATTACTTGTTTGCGTACAATTCAAAGAAACGAACAACGACCCCACTTTGGTCAGCTGAAATTTCAACCTCTTGTGCGATTCACACTTGTGATTCTTATTTATCCAGAGCGAACGGGTTGTCCAACAGGGCTCTGAGTGGTCTCATTCGATTTTAAAAATTCAATTCTATTTAAAATTGACGAAGAAACAATAATGTGAAGCACACTATTTCCGGTTTTAACAGTATATTTCAACAAATAACTCAACAATGTCTGGAATCATAATGACAACCAACTTTTTTGCAATCAACAATAAATCAATCCTAACAAGCAACCAAAACATGTGTTTAGTCACAATACCACTCCTGTGGTTAGATTCACATGGAGGAGGCGTTTCCGTCGTCCCATTGAAACTTTAAATAAGACTTCGTTCTTTTTCTTTGTGATGACCCTGTCCATTGAGGTTGAAGCTGTGGACATCTTCCTCTTGTTCTTTTTGGGTCGTGCACCCAAACCCAATCTCCTTCCTTGAAGCCCGGTTGCTTAGCTTGTCATTTTGAACCCTGCAAGTTCTCGCGCAAATCTGTGAACACATTCCAGTTTATCCCGCAACTCGAATGCATAAGGTTGTTGTAGATAGAATTCCTTTCGGAATGCGTATGAGGGCAGCAGGCAGATGTAAATCTCTCCTATACACCAATTGGGCTGGGGTCATCCCTGTTGTATCGTGAGGAGCAGACCTATATGCAAGTAAAAATAGGGCCCCTAATGTAAAGCACACTATTTCCAGTTTTAACAATACATTGCAACAAATAACTCAACAATATCCGGAATCATAATGACAACCAACATTTTTGGAATCAACAATAAACCAATTCTAACAAGCAACCAAAACATGTGTTTTGTCACAATAATTTTATGTCGAGATTTTTTGAGCTAGGGCGTTTTATAAATTTCAGCCCTTATTGTAAACCCTTATCCTGATCAAGCGAATGGTTGGTCCTACAGGGCTCTGGGGGGTGTCAAACAGTTTTTATTAATGGGAAAAACACTACCTAAATATCAAAAATGTTCGATCTAGAAGGTAAATCTTTTGAAATTTTTTTTCCACACATTTCACCCCCCCCCCCCCCATAAACATGATTGACATTAACCAAAAGTTCCGGGGCACAATTAGACCTCAAATGGAACCCATGTAGGCATACCAAATTCCATCAAAATCGGTCCATGGTATCTAAGGAAAGTTCCGCGTACGGCGGACCGAGTGAAAAAATTTTATTCGATTTTCGGATTCTACATACCTACTTACCTACGTTGAAACGTTAACCAATCGTTGATTTTTTTAATTATTTATTTATTTATTATTATTATTATTATTATTATTATTACTTTTTTTTTTGTTGGGGAGGGATAAACAATTTTTTTGGTAGATTCCAAAGGTTCATATTGAAAATAATTTACCAAAAGACATTGGAAACAGAAAACTTGCTGAACTTTTAGTAAGTGAACTGGTCTAGAAACTAAATACCAATTTTTAATCTTCTGGTTTAGAGTACGTAAAGTCCATGCCTCGGTTTTCGCTAATTAACTCTAGGTATAGTTCATTATTTTTCTAATACGAAATATTTCTTAGGAATACCGTTCGAACTTGTTCCGTATGCCAAGCGTTTACGGAAGAAAAATAAGTAGCGGAGCCTTCGAAAAACCTCTCAACGAATGATGCATCTTGAGCAATCCATCACGTCGTCTTCTCTCAAGGAAGTTTCTGCTTCCCATGAGGTAGATACCCCACAGCAAAGACACTTTTTGAGCTTCCTAGTTTGCGTTGAAAATTTCTCATCCGAGAAACTTCTCGGAGAGAAACTTCTTCGAAAAAATTCTTGAACTTATTCTGATCCTTGATCTGATCAAAAGCCAAAACGCCTTTTTTGACAAGGTTCATACGTCCATGCATGCAGGTATGTAGGTAACCAACATTCAAAAATTCACTCATTGAAACCGGAATTCTTTCATAAGATCATTTTTACAAAGTTCTTGAAAAAGTGTAAGCGTGTTTTTTTGGTAGAGACTTCTAGCGAATGAGTCAGTAGACAACTAGGGTAAAACACCCAATTTTCGGCACCCTTAAGGAAATTTTTGAGAGAATTTGTCGTGCCATAAATTTAAAGAGGGTCTCTCAACTTTATCTCCGCTACGGTTTTACTCTTCAGGGTCCTTGGATACGTTATTAATAAGTTAATTCCAGATAATAAACTCAATCATTTTGTTAGTAATGAAAACGTTTGAAAAAGCTGCACGATCCAGTTTTAGGCACCATTTTTCCTGTTTTCGGCACCCCAAAGAGCCAGTTCTTGGCATCTCTCAATTGAGTTTTCGGCACCCCAAGGGACGAGTATTCGGCATCTCATGAATATTGATGTTAGGCAGATATGTGAAGAATCGACCAATTCAAATAAACAAAAAGCATTATTATTTTCACTAATAATTTTGGTTTATTATTTTCAATAATAAGCCTTTGGAATCGAGCAAGAAAAAAAAAATTTTAACCCCCCCTCAAAATTTGATGTTTTACGTTTCAAGGTACGTAGAATACGAAAATCGAATAAAAAAATTTCCGTCCGTCCGCCGTACGCCGTACGCGGCACTTTTCTTAGCAACACTGGACCGATTTGGTTCAAATTTGGTATATGGGCTCCATTTGGGGTCTAGTTGTGCCGCGAAGCTTTTGGTTGATGTAGGTCACTTCTAAGGGGTGAAAATTAAGGGTTGAAATTTTCAAGAGTGCCCTAGCTCGAAAACTCTCGAAATAAAGGTATCGTTTTTTCACCAATTTTAAATAGTATTGAATTTTTAAAAATTTTTGAGACCACCCGGAGCTCTGTAGGACAAACCGTTCGGTCCCTACGAGTACTTGAAGGTTTTCCTTCGATAAAACAGAATCATGAGTGTGAATCGCAAAAGAGGTCTAATCGCCGTTTAAATTTTATCTGACTAAAATGCGATCGCTGTTCATTTCTTCGATTTATGTACAGTTTTGCCTTCTGCGTAACCAGTAATCAAATTTCCACATGAAGCTTTCTATTTTTCCAATCGAGTGTGAAGCGTTTAGTTCTTTCTAATAAACTTGATTGTGAAGGTGTGAAGCCAGTATGGTGTGGTAGGTAGTACCTAGCTGGTAGGTAAAAAAAAGTTGGTAGGTAAAAAAATTGTTGGTGGGTAAAAAACGCTGCAAATCATTGCTCAAAGGCTTCTTCACTCTTCAGATCACTGATGAGCTGAGTGAGCTCCAAAGCCATTTTCAATCCTATTGAATGGAAGTGGTCTTCCAGGCGTCTCCAGCATTCGAGGAATCTTCTTCACTCCTCAGATCACTGATCAGCTGAGTGAGCTCCTAAGCCATTTTCAATCCTATTGAATGGAAGTGCTCTTCCAGGCGTCTCCAGCATTCGAGGAGATCTTCTTCACTCCTCAGATCACTGATCAGCTGAGTGAGCTCCTAAGCCATTTTCAATCCTATTGAATGGAAGTGCTCTTCCAGGCGTCTCCAGCATTCGAGGAGATCTTCTTCACTTCTCAGATCACTGATCAGCTGAGTGAGCTCCGAAGCCATTTTCAATCCTATTGAATGGAAGTGCTCTTCCAGGCGTCTCCAGCATTCGAGGAGATCTTCTTCACTCCTCAGATCACTGATCAGCTGAGTGAGCTCCGAAGCCATTTTCAATCCTATTGAACGCAGGAAGCTGAAATTTGAGAGGGAAGGTCAAGGGAGAATACAAATGGTGGTAGGTGCTATTGATGGAAAACCAGTAATCTATACAGAAGGGTGATCTATACAGAAAATAATAAACCTTTGAGCAATGATTTGCAGCGTTTTTTTAAATGTTTACAATCGAAAGAGGTAACATGAATGTATTGTATAAAGGCACCTTATAATCTAGTCACATGAAAGACATAAAAGACGTTAAGAGCAATAGGTAATGAAGACTAGAAAAATGAGTCGGTAATAGGGACCTGGAGTAATCTAAAAGTTTTCGACTTCAAATAAGAACAACTGACTCCGTGCACAAGCACCCTACAAAATTAAATTGGATACTGCTCAAGGTATGGCGAGCAAATAAAAAAATTCATCATCATCAAATGTTTCACCTGGATGGGAACATTTTTTGTGGAAAATCTTCTCACAGAATTTGCATTTGTTGCTCTCGCCAGTCTTGGCTGTTCCTCCACATTCAAAACACAAATTTCCTCCGTTATCTCTCGAAGTCTTTTGAATCAATATCTTGGAGATGAGGGTTGCTTACCAAAAACGTAAGATATTTATACTTCGGGTGGTCGGCTGGAGGGCGACTTACCTCGACTTTCGTTGCTTCAAAAAACTTGAAGAAGGGATAAACTATGCTATATGCGCATGCGCAGGAGGGTTTCTGTCGTCTAATGAGCGCCTTCTTGAGGTTCTAGAACATTCTAGACGCTTGTTAATCACGAAAAACCGCGAGGGTGTGCCGAAAACTGAAGGGTGTGCCGAAAACTGGGTGTTTTACCCTATACAAAGCCCGTTCCGTTGTTGAAAACTTTTCACTGCAACCAGCGAAGCGTTTCTCTGTAGTGAGTTAGAAGGAGAAGTATTTATATTCGCATTGGGAGTAAGTGATGGAACAAGTTGGCTTGAATCTATTCATAGAAGATTTTAAAATAGCACAAAAAACCACGTAAAAAGATACCTCTTACGCCTATAAAGATAAGAATATAAAAAAATGGTTCGGTCATAGTCAAAGAAGTACCTATTGAAGAAGTGTGGAATAGATGGCTGCAACGAATATGCATACCCAGAATGAAAGAGAGATGTGAACCAGGGAAACCATGTTGTCTGTAGTTTCCCAGGGATAACCTGTTGCTGTAGTGGATGTCCTAAGACTCATGGATTCCAAGTCATCTATCTAGTGAAGAACATTTTAGTTACACGGATAAAGAAATGACGCTTAGAGGAAGTTTTTTCCTCGCCGGAGAGTGAAGGAAGGCGGCTATTGTAATCCACAACGGACCAAAGAAAGTAGTGATTTCAACAAATCAGACAATTTCAATGTTTAGGATTACTAGTGTGTGGCTACCATTGATTATTTTAATGTTTGTTGTTACTTGTTATTCATTATTTCAAATGTTAAAAATACATTCACATTTGATTTTCTTAACGTTGCCCGCAATAATTTACCGAGAAGAAAGAGGCAAAGACCTAGGATAATTCTTCAAACTTCCACTTTTCCAAACTAAGACTCAAGTGTCCTAGGACTCAGGTGTCTTGTTTGGACAACAAGAAATGGTTTGTCCATACGGAAATTGGAAATTTAACATTCTTTCCAACGGTGTAATCAGATTTAGATTTCTTCGGAAATTGAGGGGGGTTACGTTCATTTTGATGTCGTAAGGTTGAAAACACATCAATCAAGGTTGAATCAATCCCTGAAGTTTGGCAAGTCGACCCTGATACACCTTGTATATTCCTGTCAACCCACGAGGGTAATGAAATATTGCTTCCGAGACAACCAAAGTAACGAAAATATTCATACCACTTTTCGGTGAAAAAAAGTGCTCTAAAATAAAACGCTCAAATTATTACACAATGGTTTATTATTTTTCTATATAGATCACTCGTCTGAAAAGCCACCAACCATTCAACATGAAGAAAAACATCGATCGCATTTCGGTCAGCTTTAATTTGAACGGAGATAGGCCTCTTTTGCGATTTACACTCGTGTTTCTGATTTATCGTACGTAAAACCCTTAACTTCTCGTAGGAAACGAACGGTTTGTCCTACAGGGCTCCGCGTGGTCTCAAAAAATTTTATACTATCTTAAATTGATGGAAAAACAATACCTTTATATCAAAATTTTTTGAGTTAGGGCATTTTCAAAATTCTTTTTTCTACCCTTAGAAGTGACCCACATCAACCAAAATCTTCGGGGTTCCAAATGTTCATTATTGAAAATAATAAACAAAAAATCCCTCGCGTTTCAAGGTTTAAACCTTTTTGGACAATTTTCCACGTCTGTCGTTTGTAATGGAACGTGAGAAGGGCAAAACGGTACTAATTCACCTCCGATTTCAATAAAATATTCAGAGATCATGTAATACATACATGAATAACACCCTCTATGAAGACTTTTTTTCTAGTTCTTACTTTGAAGCTACTGCAGCAACGTATATTTCCGAGGTGACAAACATTAAAACACCTACTGGCGAGCTATCACAAAAAAAAAAAAAATCAATCTTGACTAAGAGAACAATGTTGTAAAAGTTCAGAGATTAACACTGTGGTTAATGAACTAATATAATATAATGTCAGCTATTATTTCAGAAAAACTGAAGGTTCAAGAACCTACTTCAAAAATTACCAGGGTAATACTTTTTGAAATTTTGAACTTATGTAAATGTACCTCGAAGAAATTTACTATCTCTCTCCTTAATGTGACTAAAACAACCAGTTTTGTATATACCAAAGGACGATTAAAGCTAGTTTACTGTATCTACCTATTGCTCAGAAGTTATCTTTAACTGATTCATTCATCGGTATCCTTACTGTATGGGTTAATAATCGTGCAAGTGATCCTTCGTCGTGAGTATAAATGTCGCATTTCGTCACAAACCTATTTTTAAAATCAGAAAGAAGCGATTTAGGAAGTTATAATTTCTTGGCTGTGTATAATAAGCTGTGTACGATTTTTGTTTCGTATTTATGTATCTTTATTCTTCAAATTACTTATTTGTCAAATTCTAATTCAATTCAATTAAACCAACATAAATATTAGATTTTGAATAAATGTAAATAATGGATTATTTTATGGACCCCAATTATCTAGTCTTATTTAAAATAAATAAAGAGATAATATTAATATTTATGGGCTATTTTTATTGATGTGAACAATAGTAGTTTGAGATGTTGCTCGATTTCATCGTGTGTTTTGTATTTTGAACAAATATTTGTTGATAAAATTTGAACCCACCAAGATTGGGTTCTGCATAAATGTCTTGTAAACAATTCCTTGAATCTTGTGATGAAAATTAATAAATCTTACTAAAAGAGCAGCATTTGAAGTTATTTGATATTTTTCATAATTCCCTCACTCCGATTTAACTCCAGATTGAGATTTAGATAGTGTATTAATCATAATGAAAGGTTTAATTCGCCGAGTTCGAATGGCAAACTAAACTCCTCCCTGATCAGCTGGGTGACCTGAATTCACTTTTGGTGGCCCAACGAAACTGGATTTTTACAGAATTTGTGGCTAAAGCATGTTCCATGTGTTTCACTTTTAGCCGTCAGCCGAGTTTCCAGTTTTTTAGGACGTCCCACAGTAAGACTTGGGCGTCCTTATGCGATCGATCTGAAGTGAAGGAGGACAATACTCAACAGAAAAAAATAACCACACAGTAATCCATTTTGGACCATTCTGAATCCAAATCCTCGAAAAAAAACCATAGGTGTATGTCTGTGTGTGTGTATCTGTGTGACAAAATCTTGTGTCGTCTGCCCAGGCCTTAGTTCTCAACCGATTTTCCTGGTTCTTTTCTTTCGACGCACAAAACTATCTAGTTGTGCACTACGTCGCCGGAATTTTGAATTTTGCCTTTTAAGTGGGGGAAGGGGGGTTAATGCTCAAAAAACGTGCGTTTTGGGCATAATCTTGTGTCGTCTGCCCAGGCCTTAGTAGGTATTCAACCGGTTTTCGTGGTTCTTTTCTTTTCGACGCGGAAAACTATCTAGTTGTGCACTACGGCGACGGAATTTTGGGTCTTTCTTTTTAAGGAGGGGGGAAGGGGGGTTAAAGCTTTAAAAACGTGCGTTCGCGGGCATAATCTTGTAAACTCTGCCCAGGCCTCAATTTCCGACCGATTTGCGTGTTTCTTTTTTTTCGTATGACTAAAATAACTTCCGAGTTGTATAATATTCACAAAATATCCGATTTTTCAATATTTCGGTTCTTTTACTGCTTACTAATTGTACCCAAGCTTTGAAATTGACGAAAAATTTTCACTATACTTCCGGATTTTCATGAATTATTCTCTGTGCCACCATGGAACTAATAGTGGTGCCACCATGGTGCCAGGACACCATAAACCGCATACATCGTAGGTTTTTTGTGTGTTTCACCTTGAATACGGATGTGAACCTCGACGGACTGCCTACTAAAACTAATATGTGAAAGTTCAATGTTACGACGTATTTGTGCTTTGGTGCCAGACTGGCACCATTGGTGGTGGTGGTGGTGGTGGTGAACGGGGGGGTTGAACTCGAATTCCCATGTTGGGTATCGTAGATCATGGATTTTAAAATGCTCTTCAGATTCGATTCTCCCATGCCGCTAGAAATGTTATGGTGGACAAGGGTGAGGGGGGATCAATATTTCTTGACTAAAGTAATAAATAAATTACATCGAGTGAAACAGTTTTATCGCTTACCAACTGGTTAAACTGATCTAATGCTTATCCAATGGGACGTCCCCTGGAATGCATGCATTACTAAACAATATGTTTTTTTAAAGCAGCTTTTGAGCGAGTGCGTCATGTACACTGAGCAAATTTACGAGCTGCGTGTAAAAAATGTCACATTGAAACGAAAATGGCTTGAAGTTAGTAGGAAGTTTTTCTGGTCAAAAGGATTCAAAAATCCATAAAACTGAACACAAGATGTATTCCTCTAGTGAGGTTTCCGCCCGTGGAGTGGTAGTCGTAATAATAACTTGGAATTGTTTATTCGAACAAACTCGTTACGACTTTTCAGACCACCCTAGGTATAGGTAGACGAAGTTTCTGAAAGTAAACCAAACTGGTTGGGAACTTCGGTTCAATTTGCTGTAGTTTCGTTGTTGACTCCAGATATATACTCAGCGTCAATTAAACTCAAGTCCTAGCAGTGAGAGATGAAATTGTGTGCGTCTACCAAAGAAATAAGCAAGGGATCAGCAACAGGAGGGTTGAACATTTTTAACGATAGTTTTCGCCAATATCAAACTAGTCCGGTGCTTTAACCAACCGGATGTTGCAGCATTTCGAGAGAAAAAAATTAGGTTCATTATTTTTCTCCCAAGTGTAAAAATCTCAGCTTTTTCATTGGTCTGGGGTGAGGATGAACCCGGATTGACAAACCCAAATTATGTCCACTAAACAAGACTAAACAAGGATTTTTACCTGCGCCGCGTAATTTTCGGGACTATGTCTCTTAGATTGAGAGATATCTTTTACAAAATTTAACAGTTCTGCTGAAATGTGGAACAATGGAGTCAACATAGATTCTTATTTTTTACTATTATTCGCGTATTCTTCACGACACATTTTCACAATTATTCCAAACTTGTCAGATTTGGGAAAAGCTTCCTCAACTTTCAGATTTGACAAACCACGCAAAAGAAGGGGAGGGAGGGAAAGAATGATAGGAAGAACAAAACAGGAATAAATTAAATTAAAAGAAGAATAGTACGAGGATAGCTGTTAAATTGTACTTGAAAGAAAAAAGAAGGATGGGAAATAAGAGAAAGTGACAAGAAAAGAAGATTAGGATTATTTTGTTGTTGCAACAGGTAGTACGAGATTAGGGGTATAATACAGTAGTTTCCAAACTGTATCATTCGAATATCTTTTCCAATTAGACAAGGTATTTTTTCCTTCTCTATCTCCTCATGTGTGTAAACAATTTTTCGATTGAGAGAGCAAATTATTTGGTCATTCTTCGAATATCTGGAGCAAAACGAAATAATGTGGTTCATCAGAGTGATGAAACCCATCACGGCTGTGGAGAACTGTTTGCAGTAGACGCGCAGATCGTCTGTATTATTAACGATGATTGATTGTTCGAAAATAAATCACGGTCAAGAGGACTGGCATCATTAACCTTCGAGATCCTTCCGTTATCGATTCGATTAAATGGAACTTGACAACGTCGGTACCCCCTTCTATCTTCTGGGAAGCTCTTTTTAAGGGTTGTCCTTTCCAGCCCCTTGCTCGTTTCGAAGTCTCTTGGAAGAAAGGAGTGAGTAACGAAAAATCCCTACTGACAGGTCAACCTTACGTAGAAAATACTCTTCCTGAAGAATGTTTGTAACTAACGAAAAGAATTCCGAGATGTTGTGGCTTCACGTTCACGGGACACAAGCGTTATTAATACCCATGGGCCTGAATTTCCAGATTTTTAGTATTCTGACATTCACTGGTGAAACAAATACATCAAAAACTCGGCGCTTCGCTCCTCGCCAGGAGGGCAAGCCACCCTGGACCACCCGGATTATCTACTTCCTACGGCAAAAATTAAAAACATATTGTTTAGTAATGCATGCATTCCAGGGGACGTCCAATTGGATAAGCAATAGATCAGTTTAACCAGTTGTTAAGTGATAAAACTGTTTCACTAGATGTAATTTATTATTACTTTAGGCAAGAAATACTGACCCCCCCCCCCCCCACCATTATCCACCTTAACATTTCTAGCGGCATGGGAGCCTCGAATCTGAAGATTATTTTAAAATCCATGATCTACGATACCCAACATGCGAATTCGAGTTCACCCCCCCCCCAACCCCCACCCCAACGCCAACAATGGTGCCAGTCTGGCACCAAAGCGGAAATTCGTCGTAACATTGAACTTTCATCTGTTAGTTTTGGTAGGCAGTCCGTCGAAGTTCACATCCGTATTCAAGGTGAAACACAAAAGAAAAAAAAAAAAAAAAAAAACACGAAATAAGCGGTTTATGGCATCATGGAACCATGGTGGTACCACTATTAGTTCCATGGTGGTACAGAGAATAATTCATGAAAATCCGGAGGTATAATGAGAATTTTTCCTCAATTTCAAAGCTTGGGTACAATTAGTAAGCAGTAAAGGAACCGAAATATTGAAAAATCGGATATTTTGTGAATATTATCCCCCCACTCACCCCCTCCCCTTGTGAATTTTGGTACTCTGGTAAAATCATGTACAACTCGGAAGTTATTTGAGTCAAACAAAAAAAGAAACACGCAAATCGGTTGGAAATTGAGGCCTCGGCAGAGTTTACAAGATTATGCACGCAAACGCACGTTTTTTAAGCATTAACCCCCCCTTTCCTCCCCTTAAAAGGCAAAATTCGAAGTCCCGGCGACGTAGTGCACAACTAGATAGTTTTCCGCGACGAACAAAAAAAGAACCAGGAAAATCGGTTGAGAACTAAGGCCTGTGCAGAGTACACAAGATTATTCTGCTTTCTCAATAATTGTTTGTCAAAGCGCATTTTCCAGCCCTTATTAATAGGGTAAGTGGGCGAAAAATTGGCAACGTGAGTTAGAATAAAATGTAGGATAAACCAATAGCTTTTCAATGAGTGGTAAAAGACTTCAGTGGGTTGGATAATATAAAAGTTATATTATCCTCAGCAACCTTATATCTAAAATGCAATACATATTTTCGTAACACAATTTAGTGACCTTTTTGGCCAGTTAGCTCACGGCTAAAACATGTTCCATGTTAAAAGTTTTGTATTACACCGATTCAGTCAGAAATATGCAAGAGAAAAATTTGGAGTTTTGATTCTTGAAAAGTTTATATTAGAAATGCTGCTTGTTATTACATAACGGTTTATTATTTTCTGTATTGATCGCTCTTCTGCAGAGAAAACGGGTTTTCCAATTCATAGTACCTTCCGTCAATGACATCGCCACCCTTCATTGCGAAATTTGGTCCTTGCCTCCTTGGTTGCTAAAGAAGCACAACTTATAGACATCTGACATGAAACTCATTGAAACATGGGCCTATTATGGTCTATGAACAGCTGGAACTTCCTGCCTCAAAAACGAAGCTGGAAAATTTTTCGGAAGACCAGGTTAAACTCGTAGCTTCTTTTTCAATTAGAGCATATCTGGACTACTTCACAGTTATCGTTCTGGAAGCAAAGGCTACTTAGTGGACGCCAGATATGTCACCACCACAATGCTCAATCACTGCTCCCAGACCGTAAGACGATGAATCCGCTGTAATTCATGTATCAGTATCTCGAGTGTAGGTGGCTAAAACATTTCCACTGATGCTCCTAGTAGCTCATCAGCTGGGTGAGCTAAATTCGCTCCTAGTGGCCCCACGAAGCTGAAATTTCACGGGTATCCTCTCTGAGACTGAGGAGTTCGAATGACAAACTATCCTCCCTGATCAGCTGGGTGAGCTGAATTCGATTCTGGTGGATTCGTGGCTAGATCATGTTCCATGTTTTCCAGGTAGGGGAGCCAGCGCAGAGCGCCGATTCTTCTGTTATTTCAATTTTGTAATTTGTTATGACTTAAGTTTCGCGTGTTCGATTTAAAGACCTAGTTGGTACTGAACTGCCCTTAGTTGATTTACTTTGGAATATACTCAAAGTTAATCTAATTAGAATCTAGGTAGTCAAGTCGATGAAGGAAGTATACAGAAATATATTAGGTAGGCGCCGATTGAGCCACCGATGCGAGATTATATTGATTGAAAGTAGGAGGTATTCAGCACCAGTTGAGCTACAGCAAATACCTCGGGAAAAGTGAGAAAAGTAAAAGAGGAGAGAGATTGTGAACGAAGTGGATGAGTCGAGTTTTGACGGGAGAAGGAATGGAGAAGCCTGTCGAGGGCCCATATTTACATTTCCTGGTGGCACGATGGATGGGAGGCAAGTAGAGGTACAAACCATCTTGTCCCACTCGTCGTCGGTTGCGAAAGAGTTTCCTCTAGAGGTTTTTCCGTTTCTACTTAATTCTGAGTTCTCATTACATGAGTTATTACATAATCGAATACACTTTTCAAAAAATGTTTTTGACTGAATCAGGGCGATTCAAAACTTCCTTTTGTGATATTCATACGTTTTCAAGGTTTCTGAATAGAGCCTTTTGAATTGAAATATAAAACATCTCCCAAACAAAAAATACCATTAGACACAGTTCGAACCATCAACCAAGAGTATAATATACTCTTGGTTGATGGTTCGAACTGTGTCGAAGAGACAGATTGGATATTATCCAACTTCACTTGAAATTGTTTCGTCTTTATATATTATTAGAATATTAGTGCCATGGCTTCTGCTGATTGGGCTGATAAACAGTTCATCAAGAATTATTCCAGAAACAACTCTTATCTACGCTCCAAATTATACAGAAATCAGACTGTGAGAAATCATGTTTTAGGACCTGTAATAAACGGTGATTCTGGTGATATGGCAATAATATTTATGTGGTACCATTTAGGGACAAATACATGCAATGTATATTTTTATAATGGAAATTGTAAATACACTTCCGCTAGTGATAAGAATATAATAACTACTGTATTGAGAAAGCACCTCTTGATGGCATGATGATGATGTCCTTATATCGTAAGATCTCGACTTTCTAGTTACGACTGGTTCTCCAATAAGGTATGTAAACAAAAATTACAATTTTCTGGTTTTTTCCTCGCGCTATTGCTCCAAATCTCCAAACAAATAAAATTTATAGGCAATAGTCTTGAAGCCCATTCACACCATCCGAATCTGTGCCGTTTTAAACACCTTGAGAAATCGTAGTCCAAAGGAATTCACAATCACGCATGGGCTATCGAGTCCTCCAACAGTAATGAAACACATGACTTTCCAGGTACTGACCCGCATATTTCTTGAAAATTCCATTAAAATCGTAGGTACATTTTTTTTTTTTTTTTTTAAGTATTTACCTATTGCATGAAAAACAGATAATCACAGACCAACACGAAATCAAAATTGTTCGGAAAGCTCTGAACCGCAAAATATTAGTGAACATTTTTATTTTGGAGGACCCAAATGTGTAACCTGCTTGATTCAAACTATCAAAGCTTTCTCTCTCTTAATCGGGAGGCAAAGCAATCTTAATTATTTTGGTTTATTTTTAAAACTCATGATGGGGGGTCACATTTTATACAATTATCTCCTAAATTGATTCCTGAAAAATATTATCACGGTAAGTGAATACTCCGATGAGTTCGGTTGACATTCTTAACCCTGAAACGGTACACTACGTAAGTATTATGTGTGATTGGGGAACTTTCCTTTCCTCCACCTCACCTTGTTGGCCAAGCAGACTCTGCCCTCAGTAGTGCCTAGGAGGACTAATAATGAAGTGACACGTGACGAGGGAAGGATCCCAGGGTCGTGTGTTACTACGTTGCAGCGCTTCCTGTGTAAGTCTAAGCGTCATTTTTACGTAGTGTACCTACGCTCCTGCTCCTAAGTGTACCGTTTCAGGGTTAATAAACCATTCTAATTCGAAAACTCAAAAAGTGTGCATGATTTATAATTTACACTTGCTACCTAGCGGAGCTGATAAGGATTGAAAACGTCACCTGGGATATCCACAAGAGGGCAGGGTAATGCAGAGTCGGAAAATCCCCAATCCCGAGTTTTTTGAGTTGGATTGAGTTCACAGTAAAAAAACAGAGCGCACGATTATCGACAATTTCCCGGTTCAACCCTTGAGACGGACGCATGCGGGAACGACCATCCCCGGCTCAACTGTTGAGCCAGACGCAATGAAAGTGTTAAAGTTAAAGACAAAGGGACTAGTTGATAAAAATTTGGAGGTTTGACCTGAAGGAACGCTTGACACACATTCGTCGACACACGTTAGACATTCGATCAGTCTGACCAGACATTACTTCAGAGTGGCCGAGGCAATATAGGTGGCGGTGTTGACTGTTGACTCGTCAACTTTCGGTGACGGTGTGATCGCCTTTATCAGCTAGGTGGAATTATCGATCAGTTTGTCACTTTATTCGCATGTGCCACTTCGTCATAAATTGGAGCGTTCGATCACAGGATGAGCAATATTTCAGTTTACACCACCCTAATAGTCTGTTGATTAATAATTTTGTTCATTTCGTATATTTTGTTCCTCACGAGAAGAGATTATTTGGATACTGCAATATTACAATGTCGTTTGGGCAGGTACACCTCGGCCATTGCTGATCGACAGCAAAAGACCGATTGACCTAGACAACTAGAGATTGATTCTTCAATACATTGAAAAAAAGTCTGCCAAGTGGGAGTGGCACATAGCTTCCTCGTATCCATAACCCGATTATATAGATGATCCGATGCATAGTAGTTAATCTCAAAACACCAATCTCTAAGTACCTTTCACTATCCTCATAGGGAACCATCTACACGCTAATCTGGACAATCCTAGAAAATTTCATCAAATTCGGATGACAAATGTAAATTTTATGGCTGTTACAAGGATTCTACGTATTCGCATGCGCAGAGGCTTCTGTAAATTTTAAGGCCTTGACTTTCATTGGGGACCATCTACAACCTAATCCGCATACTCCCTGAAAATTTCATCGAAATCGGGTAGAAAATGTGGAAGTTATGGCCGTTACAAGGAAATTCACGTTTGCGCATGGGCAGTGGCTACTATCACTCTGAAGGTGGTGATTTTCATAGGGGACCATCTAAATACGAATCTGTACCATCCCTGAACATTTCATTGAAATCGGATGGAAAATGTAGAAATTATGGCCGTTACAAGGAAGTTCACGTTTGCGCATGCGCAGTGACTACTATCACTCCGAAGGTGGTGATTTTCATAGGGGACCATCTAAATACTAATCTGTACCATCCCTGAAAATTTCATTGAAATCGGATGGAAAATGTAGAAGTTATGGCCGTTACAAGGAATTCACGTTTCCGCATGCGCAGTCGCTTCTATCTGTCCGAGGATGATGATTTTCATAGGGGACCGTCTACACACCAACCCGCACAATCCCTGAAAATTTCATACAAATCGGACAATAACTTCATATAGTTATGCGCGTTACAAGGAATTCATGACAGACAGACAGACAGACAGACACACATAGACAGACACACAGACAGACAGACACACACACACACACACACACACACACACACACACACACACACACACACACACAGACAGACTCACAGACAGACAGACACTGAACCAAAATTGTTCAGAAAGGTCTAAAACGCAAAACGCGAGTGAAAATTTTAATTTTGGAGAACTTTTTTTTTTCGTCCTTGAAAATAAAAAAAACAAAGTTTCCGCTACCTTGGTAGACTAGGAAGCAAAATGCTTCCGTTACCTTAAAAGTCTCTGAAGCAACAATGGAAATATTAATGATGCTTTTGCTAAGAGTTGATCACAAAAATACGAGTAGAAGTTATCGAAATTGAAGTTTTATACTCCCACTTGATACGTAAGTGTTCTATCCTAAAAGTGATCAGCACGAGTATCGTGAATGACGTGAGTTGTATTTCCGTGAAGATTACATGGAACATTAGAACAAGAATGACAAGTGTTTTATAACGTAACACGGGAACAAGAAATCAACAAGTGGAATTGTCTTGGTAATGGTGAATTTAACATTCATTGATAACACTAGATTACAAAATTTAGGGGTGGTCTGGCAGCCTCGTTCTTTCATCACTTTTCTTATAGTATTTGGTGCGCTGAATCTGAATCTGACGTCAGTTTTTCTTGTTTACGTCGGATTTTCAAGATATAGCTAGTTTTAAGATTTTTCTAGTTCTCACTTTTCTTCATTTTTTAGTGAAAACTCATCTTGCTCAAATCTCCTCAAAAAGTACTCAGACTTATAGGAAATTTCATGTAGAATCCGAATATGTACTTAGTTTTTAAGTAAAACTGTGTTAAACCCCCTATTTTCCACAAAACGTATCAAAAAACACCGGTTCTCAACGTTTCTTCTTCGGGTTTTCCCTTACATTTTGCCACTTGAAAAAAAAAATTAAGGCTAAAAAAAATGTTCTCGGGCCTTTACTTTGTAGGGGGGACACCCCAGAGGAGAATGAGACCAATCGCAGCATCCTAAACCCACTAAAAAAAAAATTCACAAAAACCGTTAGTTAATTTTTCGAGATAAGTATGTGCGTTCCTAAATCTGTTTTCCTCAAATGGATTTTCCTTTCTTCCACATTTTTTATGCTTGTCACCTATTAAGAGTAAGATCGAAAATAGGTACTCAAAGGGGGTGTAAATCATAATTGGGAAACTCTTGTTTTGTTGTGTGATTTTAATTCAGTTTCACAAACGAAACACAATAAACTGCAGAAAAGTTTACGGTGTAAATCTGTTTCATGATGGCTCAGATGAATCAATAGTTGGTACAATGTTTGGTTATTCCTCCACCTCAGAGGTTCCACCAAGATATGAAAACCATGGAAGAACGGTACAAAGGGTATTGGGACGTTCACAGGATGGCGGACTATTGTTGGACCTTAAAAAGAGATTTACCTCAGGCGGCAAATGTTTCTCTACATAGATGCCGGCGATGAAACCTCTTAGGTGGAGGAATAACCAAACATTATACCAACTATTGATTCATCTGAGCCTTCATGAAACAGATTTACACCGTTAACTTTTCTGCAGTTTATTGTGTTTCGTTTGTAAAACTGAATTAAAATCACTTAACAAAACAAGAGTTTACCAATTATGATTTACACCCCCTTTGAGTACCTATTTTCGATCTTACTCTTAATAGGTGACAAGCATAAAAAATGTGGAAGAAAGGAAAATCCATTTGAGGAAAACAGATTTAGGAACGCACATACTTATCTCGAAAAATTAACTAACGGTTTTTGTGAATTTTCATCTCAGTGCCATGAAAAAGCTCATTCCTTTGATATTAATGGGTTTAGGAAGCTGCGATTGGTCTCATTCTCCTCTGGGGTGTCCCCCCTACAAAGTAAAGGCCCGAGAACATTTTTTTTAGCCTTAATTTTTTTTTTCAAGTGGCAAAATGTAAGGGAAAACCCGAAGAAGAAACGTTGAGAACCGGTGTTTTTTGATACGTTTTGTGGAAAATAGGGGGTTTAACACAGTTTTACTTAAAAACTAAGTACATATTCGGATTCTACATGAAATTTCCTATAAGTCTGAGTACTTTTTGAGGAGATTTGAGCAAGATGAGTTTTCACTAAAAAATGAAGAAAAGTGAGAACTAGAAAAATCTTAAAACTAGCTATATCTTGAAAATCCGACGTAAACAAAAAAAAACTGACGTCAGATTCGGATTCAGTGCACCAAATACCATAAGAAAAGTGGTGAAAGAACGAGGCAGCCAGACCACCCCTAAATTTTGTAATCTTGTGTAATTGACAACACAACAATCTCCCCCACTTAGTGAAGACGTAGTCTTGTAAATAACAAGGAGGTCGTCGGTTTCTCGAGGATCTCCGAACTTGCGGTGGCAAAGGCTGAGTGTCTGTCTCAGGAGAATCTTCAAGCGTTCTTGGAGGAGCATTGGAACACATGTTTTCTGGGCGTTCAGGGTATCGCCGCGGATCGAGCTCATAGTGGACCGAATTTGGATGCAGGCACTCTGTGCGTTCAGGTGTTCGGTGTTGAACAAGGTCGAGCTCGTAATGGCCTGAATTCGATTGTACTTCTATCTGTTCTTCTTCCAAAGGCGTCATCAGCTGCGGGTCAGGAACTTTTCCAATTGTTTGATAAGCTCATCATATCCTAGATCGGCGGGAATAACAGGGGCAACAAGTGCAGCCAGTGTATTATACAGTTTGTTGCGCCTATTGAGTTGAGGAGCATTTGTGCTGATTTGATTTTGTCTTCGAAAATACCTTTCAACTTCAAATAATTTTCGAACCTTAGTCTACAATAGCGAAAACCTTCTTTTCTAGAATCGAAATTTTCGAATGGTGGCACATGCGAGAGTTTTTGGTACACAGTAGCTTGTCCATCCTGGTGGACAACCTGTCCATCTCCTTCACCAGATCTAGGAGCGAGCAACCTTTCGATTAGGAGTGCATGGTTTCTATTCATATTATCTAAAATAGCTTGTAGTTGGTTTGGATCTATCTTCCTATAGGTTGAATCTTACTCGACTGTTGATATTTTATTGTCTTGACTTGCTTTATTACCTACGAGATGAATCCTTCTCCAGTTTCACATCGTCGCCAACTGTTCTATCCTAAAAGTGATCAGCACGAGTATCGTGAAAGACGTGAGTTGTATTTCCGTGAAGATTACAAGGAACATTAGAACAAGAATGACAAGTGTTTTATAACGTAACACGGGAACAAGAAATCAACATGTGGAATGGTCTTGGTAATGGTGAATATTAAATTCACCATTATTGACGACACAACAGTAAGTAACTATTGCTTCCGAGTCTACCAAGGTAGCAGGAGCATTCTTTTCACTTTTCAAGGTTGAAAAAAAATAGTTCTCCAAAATCAAAATATGGTTCCGTGTCCGTTTGTCTCATGAAATCCTTGTAACGGGCAAAAGTGTGTGACGTTCTTGTCCGATTTAGATGAAATTGTCAGAGAATGTGTAGATTGGCGTATCCTCGTAGAAGGTTCACTATCAGATCAGTGCTTAGATATAGGTACTTAGAGATTGATGTTTTGAGATTATCTACTACCTATACATCAGATCATCTTCACAATCTCATTATGGATGCGAGGTAGCTATATAACCACACCCACTTTAACTGGTTTACTGATTTTTTTTCCCAAAAATTGTCCGTTCACAGTTCTATTCTAATTTAAGGAGACCACAAAAATATAAGTAAGTGCGGAAAATGTCCACACCATCATCCCTCATGTTGTTTCTTCGTAGGTCATCGTTTGACGGCGCGCGTGGGATACCTACTCTTCACGACTAGTACGTCTTGTGGGTTTAGCATACTGTAAGGCGCAGTCTGTCTGTCGTAAAGTTGTAACCAATAGCAGCTATTGGTACAATAGCTGCTATTCCCCACTAGAAACAAACAACGAAGGTATCGATAGGCCTGTTCGACGATGTACATTAATTATTATGTTCTGTCATATTTGAATAGGTACTACAAATTCCACTTGCTCTCGTTGTGAATAACTCACCGGAAATTGAGAAAAGTACAACGTAATTGGGAGGGAACAAGGAGAATTCGAAAAATTGTAGAATTAGGACGGTGTCTCTTGAGTTTGTTGTCTAATCGTGGGAGTCCATTGGTAAAATTTTTCTGAGCCCATAGAACCATCCATAATCAGTGTATAGCCAATTTACGATTTTAAGTTGAGTAAAAAATATAGGTAGGTATGTTACTTATAGGACATTTTTTTAATGAAAATTACTAGTTGGTAGAAATGCCTACCCCACAAGAACCACTGACCATATTCAATTATATTGATTTTGGTTCACAACGGGTTTCTTCGATTTTGGATTGTACATGTCTTGTAACGTATGGAACATAAATTATAATGTCAAGATGGGTTATACATTTTGGTTTATTATTTTCAATAATAAGGCTTTGGAATCGAGCAAGAAAAAAAATTTTAACTCCCCCTCAAAATTTGATGTTTTACGTTTCAAGGTACGTAGAATACGAAAATCGAATAAAAAAATTTCCGTCCGTCCGCCGTACGCCGTACCCCGTACGCCGTACGCGGCACTTTTCTTAGCAACACTGGACCGATTTGGTTCAAATTTGGTATATGGGCTCCATTTGGGGTCTAGTTGTGCCGCGAAGCTTTTGGTTGATGTAGGTCAGTTCTAAGGGGTGAAAATTAAGGGTTGAAATTTTCAAGAATGCCCTAGCTCGAAAACTCTCGAAATAAAGGTATCGTTTTTCCACCAATTTTAAATAGTATTGAATTTTTAAAAATTTTTGAGACCACCCGGAGCTCTGTAGGACAAACCGTTCGGTCCCTACGAGTACCTGAAGGTTTTCCTTCGATAAAACAGAATCATGAGTGTGAATCGCAAAAGAGGTCTAATCTCCATTCAAATTTTATCGGACTAAAATGCGATCGCTGTTCATTTCTTCGATTTGTATACAGTTTTGCCTCCTGCGTAACCAGTAATCAAATTTCCATATGAACCTTTCTATTTTTCCAATCGAGTGTGAAGCGTTTAGTTCTTTCTAATAAACTTGATTGTGAAGGTGTGAAGCCAGTATGGTGTGGTAGGTAGTACCTAGCTGGTAGGTAAAAAAAAGTTGGTAGGTAAAAAATATGTTGGTGGGTAAAAAACGCTGCAAATCATTGCTCAAAGGCTTCTTCACTCTTCAGATCACTGATCAGCTGAGTGAGCTCCAAAACCATTTTTACTCCTATTGAATGGAAGTGCTCTTCCAGGCGTCTCCAGCATTCGAGGAGATCTTCTTCACTCTTCAGATCACTGATCAGCTGAGTGAGCTCCAAAACCATTTTTACTCCTATGGGATCGAAGTGCTCTTCCAGGCGTCTCCAGCATTCGAGGAGATCTTCTTCACTCTTCAGATCACTGATCAGCTGAGTGAGCTCCGGAGCCATTTTCAATCCTATTGAACGCAGGAAGCTGAAATTTGAGAGGGAAGGTCAAGGGAGAATACAGATGGTGGTAGGTGCTATTGATGGAGAACCAGTAATCCATACAGAAGGGTGATCTATACAGAAAATAATAAACCTTTGAGCAATGATTTGCAGCGTTTTTTCTATTCAACTCCAATTTCTTAAATAAACATTAATAATAAGATATTAAGTAGATAGCAATTACTTCAGTAGATTAGCTCAACGTTTTGCCAACAACTGTTTATCAAATTCCCACCTTCGTATTTCAAAATAGAAGGCAGGTATTGTTTTCTTGTACACCAAAAATGTCTTCTTGTACTCAATAAAAGCGTGTTACATTGTGATAACGAGAGGGAAATGTGGAATACGTACGATTGTGAATTCGAAACGGTGAAAATATTGGAAAAAATGGACCGTCTTCCTTACCACCTCGCCTTGTTGTTCTTTGTTGGCCCCACCCCTGCGATCGAAATATTTCCCGTTCATGGAACAGACGTGACAATCGGTGACTTGGGAAGCAATCTCTCTTGAAATTCCCAACCACCAGACAGATCCTTGAGCGAGTCACCTACACTTATTGATTCCCAGATAAGGGGTCCGGTGTGGTTACGGTCGTTGGCGCGTTGTTGTTTGGCAGTAGACTTTGAACCGACATCTGCGGGAGTCGTGGGTTCAAGGCTCATCGCCGGCAGAGTGCGTTTTTCGGCGTCCGGGGCTCTCACCCCCCCTCGTCAAAACCCAGGGCGGTGAGGGAATGGGAAGCCATGAGCGGAATCATCAGAACGAATTCTGATCTCTCCTTCGGAAGACAGCTGATGACGTCCGCGACTCCAGGAATGGCAGGTTTGCAATACGGAAGTGTGTAGAACCCGCGGAATGACTATCCTGTCTTTCACGAACAACAGACCGTCGACATAGGCCAGAGAATTACGAAACTTATTGAATGGGGAACTTTTGGGGTTGATATCCTTACCGGTAGTCCATCCATGAGGAAACGCGAATACCTTGTAAAACTGGATCTGATGCTGTAGCTGAGCGTACTTATTCAAGCAGCTCATCAGAGAGCAGAACGTTTTGTTTCATCTTGTATGGTTGGCCTTTCAACACGCCTGGACGTCTTGAAAAGACCTGTTTGGATGTACTACCCTTACATTGTACAACCGAGTTCTAAAACCAGTCTGGGCATAATATGCCCTCCATATTATGGAGCTCAGCTTTGGGACGGTACTGCTCAGTCAAATCGAGACATCATCCAAAGATTCCAGAACAATGTGTTAAGAACGGTGCTCAATGCACCATGGTACTTTCGAAACGAACGTCTCCATCATGAGCTTCCGATCGAAACAATAAACGATGCCATGAAGCGACAAGTGAGACACCTACAGCGGCTAAGATATCACATCAAAGTTGAAGCAGTCCAACTCCTTGATACAAGTGATCAGTAGAATTTTAGAATCTATTAGAATCCAGAGTGGGAAGAGGAGCACCTACTTCGGTGACTTTACATACATTACCTGTTCATTACCCCCTGATTAATGAATTATAAAACAATAGAAAAACCTGTCATGTTTTTAGAGTATCCTAGCTCATTCTAATGATCGCAATCATACAAATGAGCTATCATGTTAAAGCCAGTCATCAACTACCCACCAAGTGTTAGAGGAAGTTTGGGGATGGAACGTTGTCCAGGTGGAAAGGCAATGCCGAATTCACAGGGGACCGTCCTGGGAAGCATGATTGAATCGCAAAACCAGCGTGTTTAGCGTGGAAAATAATTGTCATGTTTGATGGACTGTATAGCTGCTTCACAAAGAACTCATAGACTCCGAATGTGAGCAATCTTTGTTATAGGGAATCATATAGGTCATGTGTGATAAATACGGAGGACTTACATTTTTACTCCCTCAATTTCGAAGATAATGAAGCTTTGTATTCTTGCAAAAGATCAAAAAATTTGGGTCCTCAAAAATCAAAATTTTGCAGTCTCCTACGATTTTCATATCTGTTTCAACAACTAATCCGTTCCTAAAGGTCCAGTCATCCAAATTTGGTTAGCTTTTTGTTTTAGGCTTCAAGACGATAGGGAAAGAAGTAAAATGTCAAATTCCTTGATTTGGTTTTTGTAAAAAGATATTACATGAGTCGCTCCTAGATGACAGGTAACATTTAATTTAATGTGAGCCCAACGGAAGGCCCTAAAAAGAACCTAACAAGGGCTGTTGTAGATCTTCGATGACATAGATCTGCTCCTTGCAAGTCGAATCATTGCATCTCAAGTTTGCCTCAAACATCCCGAGAAAAGTGAGAGCAATTCGTCCAGCTCCCTCTATTTTTCCATGATAAAAAACTAGATTCGGTTTTTTTCTTTTAAATCGGATGCCCAAACATCAAAAGGCACACAGGATATATCCGCGCCCGTGTCTACTTCAAATACAAGTTGGGTGTTGTTCACCCTCAAAGGAATAGTAAAAAGAGGATTTTGCGGGGCAGAGCCGCTTCCTAAGGATAAAGTTTGAAAGAGTACACATTTGAGGAAAAGCTCCTCCATACTGGAATGTGACTGCAGCTCTCCTACCTGTTTTTCCTTCATCTTCTTGAAGCAACAAGAGGCAACATGGCCTTCCAGACCACAAAAATTGCATCTCTGGCCTTGAAGGCCTTACAAGAATTTCGTGGGTGATAATCTGTGTCACCACAGTTATAGCACTTGAACGACTTATACCTATGGAGTTTGACTACTTCGGTCTAAATATTTGCTCTGACGAGCCCTAAGGGAGTCCACCTCGTCGAATGGTAATGGAACTTAACGTTGGAATGGATAAAGCACCCTGGAGCATTTAACGATGACTTGCTCGGCTTTTTCCACTGCTTGAGGGAAATTTTTCGGCGAAGTTACCTCAATAATGTTTTTACCTTTTCGTTACAATAAGCTCATCGCCAATAAATCAATACTGCTCATGGAATTCATGATTATAATGAATAAATATTATATATTAGAAATAAATATATAAATCTAAGATTTGGTAGTTTTATATAATTATTATATCTAGTTATTAAAATTCCTACTTGGGGAGTGTAATATAGGTATGTTACATAATTAATTATCATGGCTGTATTGTATATACCCTGTATAATGCCAAATAAATTAATTTGTTAAAAGTCTGACAATTTGGTGTGGCACATAGCTTCCTCTTTCCCATGATTTTCATAGGGGACCATCTAAATACTAATCTGTAACATCCCTGAAAATGTCATTGAAATCGGATGGAAAATGTAAAAGTTATGGCTGTTACAAGGAAATACATGTTTGCGCATGTGCAGCAGCTACTATTAGTCCGGGGGTGATGATTTTCATAGGGGACAATCTACACGCCAACCCGCACAATCCCTGAAAATTTCATAGAAATTGGACAATAACTTCGTATAGTTTTGCCCGTAACAAGGATTTCATGACAGACAGATAGACACGGAACCAAAATTGTTCAGGAAGGTCTGAAAAGTAAACCGCGAGTGGAAATTTTGATTTTGGAGAACTTTTTTTTTCAAACTTGAAAAGTGAAAACAAAACTTCCGCTAGTTTGGTAGACTCGGAAGCAATAAGAGAGAGCAATATAAGAGAGAGGAGTAAAATAGTTTGGTGTATTAGGAAGCTAAATAAAAATGTATGTTTATCGCTCAACTACTGGTTTAATTGAACTACCTTAACTAATCCTTATTGAATGGGACGTCCCGTGGAATGGATGCATTAGTGAACAATAAATTTTTTAGACAGGTAGCTGGTACCTATATCTACTTACCTAACGCCAGTTGAGGTGGATCGCTCTGCTTTCAACGGAATGAAACAGGTGTCCGTCAGGTAGCGCACCCAAGCGGTCGCCATTGAAATGAAGTCCGAGGCCACATCATCAACACTCGTAGGCCCTTCACCAACGGAATCGAAGACGCGGGGAAGTCAGTCCAGTGGAAGCAGAGTCGCGAACGGTTAGTGCTTTGTGGGTGTGGTGATCCGTGAGTGGCGTCATGTTTTAGTGGCATCATGTGTTGATCATGTGGGTTTTTTGTTTTATAGCGGTTCTCCATTGTAGGGCCGTTGTTTCCCAAAGTGGTCGCCAGTATTTTGACAGAGACGGAAACTATGTGCCACCTCAGTCTTCCGACGTTGACTACAAAACGTACACATACAACAACCGAAGGTACGGGAATCCTTTGAGCAATCAGGGAGCTCCTCCTGGTTATCAAGTACCGCCTTCCTCGTACCCTGGGATTCCAAATTTCCCTCCAAACCAGTATAATCCGTCGTACAATCCGGATTTGTATAATCCGATCTCCTACAACCCCAACTATGGATCTCTCGACGTTCAACGGGGTCTTCCCAGGCCTGATGACCCAAGATTCGACGTAAGTATCCAACCTCAATTAACCTAAACTAGAGTAGGAAGTGAAAATTACTCACTCAAATGATTAACTTGTTGACTCATCCAAGGAGAATCTCAAGAGGGGGAAAAAATGATCGTATCAACAAGTAGTATCATTGCGTAACCATAGCAACCTCTTCCCTTGGATGTTGCATTGTTTGCATTATTCCGCTCTCCTGTCAAATCGCGAGCTTGGAAGAAGTAGATGTGTAGGTACAATGCTAAAAATTGTATGTCTTCAAGATTCACCAGCTTCAGCGCTGTAATTATGTCAGGTTCATCATTATTGTAATTATATCATTATTACGTGAGTAAAACCCAGATCCTTGGTAAAAACGTCGCAAAATTAAAAAAATACCATCATTGAGACTAAACTGGTCACTCAAATCCTTAAATACATTAAGGTATTCATTTAAAATGTGGTAGGTTTCCGACTATTCGGATGTAAATTGACTCCAATGTTATGGTGGAGAAAATGACTAAGCTAGTCTTCAGTATTTTTCTTTATTGACATTACGTTTCCGTCCTGGATCAGGACCCTATTCATGTTTCGAATTCACCCTTCTTAGAGTAGAGTTCAGGTGATATACATAAAGATATACATTTTATTGTTATTGTAAGTTCTTAAAAAGGATCAAATACCCCCAAAGGGTAGGTGTAAAGGATCAGGATCGAAAAACTTGTTTTTCCCTGATTTTGACGGAAATGCTCCCTTGAAATATTATTCATAATTAGCGTAAATGTTCTAAGAATTAACTTAGAAATTAAAGTTTATTAAGCATCATAAAGTAAGAAAAATTAGTTCAGACAGCTGAAAATTGGTTAAATGGGATGACATAATATCATTTTGGTTTATTATTCACAATAAAAAAACCCTTCGAGTTGATCAAGAGAAAAATTTAACCTCCCACTCCCGCCATGAACATTTGTTGGTTTCCGTTTCGAGGTACGTAGAATCTGAAAATCGAATACAAATTTGGAGTCTTGGGGGCGGCTTTCCTTGGACTGATTGCCCAAATCTTTTGGTTGATGTCAGTCACTTCTAAGGGCTGACATTTTCTAAACGCTCTAGCTCAGCACTTTCGACGTAAAGGTATTGTTTTTTTATCACTTTATAGTAGTATTGAATTTTTGGAATCGAATGAGACCACCCAGAGCTCTATAGGACCAACCGTTCCCTCCCCATGATAACGACTTACGATAAACCAGAAAAACGAGTGTGAATCGCGAAAGAGGCGTAAAAAATCTTCGTTCAAATTTTAGCTGACCAAAATTAGATCGTTGTTCGTTTCTTCGAGTTGTTCTCAGTTTTGCGTCCTTAGCCACAAGTAATCAAATTTAATAATGAAGGTACCCACAACTCTTTATTTCCACGGATTGGGTGTGAAGCGTTTATTTCTTCAAAATACACTTGATTGTGAGGCAAAAATATGGTTGGTATAAATAGCGGCAATGGGAAAGCAGTACTCTTTGCAGGCGAGTGATCTGTACAGAAATATAATAAAACTTTGTGTAATAATTTGCAGTTTTTTTAACATACAAAACCTATACTTGAATAGGTAGGTGATTGGAAGCCTCAGTAAAAACATCACTATGTATCTTTCAAAGGATGTAAACTATAACAAAAGTTGAATTATTGTAAATAGTCACTTTTGATGGGTTCGGTTTGGAACGAATTTTCCTTTTAAATGGATTTAAATCTATGCTTTAAATAATTTTTCACAAACCATTCAAAAACCTTTAATTACCTTGGCACATACAAGTTTTTTACAAGAGAAATAGTGCAAACAATAATCCTTAACTCATAAACCTTGAGTAAGGAGGTTATCTATTCATGTTATAAATTAAATGAGTTGATGATTCTAGGTAGTCGATTATTTAAAATTGAACGTACCAATTTTCTGGCGTTTCAACGTTATCGGAGTATATCACTTAAAATTTTGACTTCCTCATCAATAAAAATGTAAGTAACCAATCTTTCTGTCTGAAGCAATTCATACACTATAAGATCTTATCCACCACTAACTCAACTGCCTATAATATCGGTAGGTAGGTGCAATTTTTAATACTTTTGGTTTATTATTTTCAATAATAAGCCATTGGAATCGAACAAGAAAAAAATTTTAACTCCCCCTCAAAATTTGATGTTTTACGTTTCAAGGTACGTAGAATCTGAGCATCGAATTAAAATTATTTTTGACCGCCGTACGCGGCACTTTTCTTAGCAACCCAGCACCGATTTGGTCCAAATTTGGTATATGGGCTCCATTTGGGGTCTAGTTGTGCCGCGAAACTTTTGGTTGATGTCAATTAAGGGTTGAAATTTTCAAGAGCTCCAAGAGCGATTTTGCCGTAGCTCGAAAACTCTCTAAATAAAGGTATCATTTTTCACCAATTTTAAATAGTATTGAATTTTTAAACATTTTTGAGACCACCCAGAGCTCTGCAGGACAAACCGTTCGCTTCCTACGAGTACTCAAGGGTTTTACTTCGATAAAACAGAATCACGAGTGTGAATCACAAAAGAGGTCTGATCTCCGTTGAATTTTCAGCTAACCAAAACTCGATCGCTGTTCGTTTCTTCGAGTTGTATTCAGTTTGGCTTTCTGAGCAACCAGTAATCAAATTTCCATATGAAGCTTCCTATTTTTCGAATCGAGTGTGCAGCGTTTAATTCTTTCTAATAAACTTGATAGTGAAGGCAGTATGGTGAGGTAGATAGTACCTACCAATGGTTGGTAGGTAAAACAAAACGCTGCAAATCATTGCTCAAAGGTTTATTATTTTCGGTATAGATCACCCTTCTGTATAGATCCCTCCCTACCAACTGTAGTTACCTACTACCTACGGTTGGTAGGGAGGGATCTGTACAGAAAATAATAAACCTTTGGGCAATGATTTGCAGTGTTTTCTCAATTTATTGGATAGTTATAAAGCCCGTGTACACCCAAATAAAATTGTTAGGTACATACCTAATACTACTACCTATGATACGTTACCATTTATGGCACATCTTGCTGACAAAACTTGCTTGGAATATTGTAGTGTAAAACTTGGGTAGTGTAAAATGAATAAGTGAACGCAAAGGAATAGGCATTCACACGTAATTAATTAAAGTAGAAAAGAGGAACATTGAGACCAAAAGACCCTGTCCTTGGTAGTAGCCAATGGGAGCTACAGTTGGTAGTTCATTTGAGTAGGTAGGTGGAGGTGGATCTCATCTTCAAAGACTATGCAAACAGCATAGGGAAGAAGAGGAAGTTCGGGACTCAATCTACATCATAGAAAGTGTCAGAACAACGGGATCACTCTCACAGTCACAAATAGTCTTGGAGACGTAAAGGCAGAAATCTATGGAAGAAAGATAATGCATTTGGTTTATTATTTTCAATAATAAGCCTTTGGAATCGAGCAAGAAAGAAAAATTTCAACCCCCCTCAAAATTTGATGTTTTACGTTTCAAGGTACGTAGAATACGAAAATCGAATAAAAAAATTTCCGTCCGTACGCCGTCCGCCGTACGCCGCACTTTTCTTTGCAACACTGGACCGATTTGGTTCAAATTTGGTGTATGGGCTTTATTTGGGGTCTAGTTGTGCCGCGAAGCTTTTGGTTGATGTCAGTCACTTCTAAGGGGTGAAAATTAAGGGTTGAAATTTTCAAGAGTGCCCTAGCTCGAAAACTCTCGAAATAAATACCTTTATTTATTATTTATAGATACCTTTATTTCGAGAGTTTTCGAGCTAGGGCACTCTTGAAAATTTCAACCCTTAATTTTCACCCCTTAGAAGTGACTGACATCAACCAAAAGCTTCGCGGCACAACTAGACCCCAATCGGAGCCCATATACCAAATTTGAACCAAATCGGTCCAGTGTTGCTAAGAAAAGTGCCGCGTACGGCGGACGGACGGACATTTTTTTATTCGATTTTCGTATTCTACGTACCTTGAAACGTAAAACATCAAATTTTGAGGGGGGGTTAAAATTTTTTTTCTTGCTCGATTCCAAAGGCTTATTATTGAAAATAATAAACCAAAATGAAACCGTCACACCGTTGACAGTATGGACAACTGACCAAAAACGCTGCAAATTATGACACAATGCAAATTGATGTCAGTCTCTTCTAAGGGGTTGATATTTTCAAGAGTGCCCTAGCTCGAAAACTCTCGACATAAAGGTAAAGTTTTTTCACCACTTTTAACCCTCCGATACGCGCGGTATCAAATTGATACAAAATTTAGTTTTGAAAGGTTGCTATGGGCCCTATTGTGTGGATTTGACAGTACCCTTCTCGTTACCTTCTTAACTTCGAATCCTCTTCATGATAATAATGGGTTGGCCTGCCAGAGGAGCCACCTGTAGTTCCTGCAGCTGATTTTTATCAAATCAATTCACCACGCGCATCCATGTAACTTCCGGAATTTTCTTCATGCAGCGGGATTTTCTTGTCAAATTATCAATGTTCGGAAAAATTGAAATTTTCCTGTGCGTAACGTTGCCAATGAATTGTCTACTGAGTCTAGTTTTAATTTTTCAACACAAATAAGGTGGACATAATTAAATTGTTTAGTATTTTTTCTACTTCAAAGATTTGTTCAAGACTTAACATAGTTCCCATTCATATAAGTTGGTTTCCCTTGTACAATAAAGTTTGTTATAGACAAAAACGCTGCAAATTATTACACAATGGTTTATTATTTTTTATTTTTCTATATATAGATCACTCGTCTGCAAAACCTCCAACCATCCAACATGAAGAAAAACATCGATCGCATTTCGGTCAGCTTTAATTTGAACGGAGATTAGGCCTCTTTTGCGATTCACACTCGTGTTTCTGATTTATCGTACGTCTAAACTTTAAATTCTCGTAGGGAGCGGACGGTTTGTCCCACAGAGCTTCGGGTGGTCTCAAAAAATTCTAAAAATTCTATAGAATCTTGAATTGAAGGAAAAACGTCTGCCAAGTTGGGTGGGCAGTATAGCTTCCTCACTCATTGTAACATAGAATCAGTTGGCGAAAAAATTATAATTCAAAGAGTTATTGAATACCAAAATATTGGCGATAATATGCGGGATAGGGTTGCAGGTATTAATGTTTATAATAGTGTTGTAAATAGTTGTGGTAACCCACACAATCCCTGAAAATTTCATCGAAATTGGTTGAATAGTTGCGGAGTTTTGGTTGTAATAATAAATTTAAAGTTCGCGCATGCGCAGCAGCTATTGCTTGACCAATTCGATTGAAACTTATAGGGTGTCTCTTAGAAGTTAGTCCCTAACTAACCTCCAAATTTGAGCTAACTCGGTTCATTAGAAACCGAGAAACCGAGGTTCCAGGAAATTCACGTTTGCGCATGCGCACTCGCTCCTATTGGTCCGAAGGTGCTGAAATTGGCAGGGGACCGTCTAGGACCTAACCCGCACAATCCCTGAAAATTTCATCAAAATCGGACCACAGGTTAGTATAGTTTTGCCCGGGACAAGGATTGACCACAGACAGACCGACAGACCGGAAGACAGACAGACACGGAACCAAAATTGTTCGGGAAGCTCTAAAACGCAAAAAGCAAGTGGAAATTTTGATTTTGGAGGACTTTTTTTTTCACTTCTTTCACGAATACAAAGCTTCCCTACCTTCGGTAGTGAGGAAGCAAAAAACCTTTATATCAAATTTTTTTGAGTTAAAGCGTTTTCAAAATTTCAAAATTGATTTTGGAACCCTTAGAAGTGACCTACATCAACCAAAATCTTCGGGGCATAACTAGACCCCCAATGGAGCCTACATACCAAATTTCATCCAAATCGGTCAATGCTAAGTGGCAAAAGTGCCGCGTACGGCGGACGGACGGCCAAATTTTTATTCGATTTTTGGATTCTACGTACCTTGAAACGTAAACCATCAAATTTTGACGGGGTGTTAAAATTTTTTTTTTGTCGATTCCAAAGGTTCATTATTGAAAATAATAAACCAAAATTAACTTTCTTCTATTTCTCATAACCCTTTCCCTCTCCCAAAAACCGTTTTATCAAAATGATACACCGCGCTTATCACAGTTTTTTTAGGCCGCGCTCATCCGAGGGTTAAATAGTATTCAATTTTTAGAATGTTTTGAGACATTTTGAACTCCTTTTGTTCATTCCCTACGAGAACATAAGGGTCGGACTATCGATAAGTCAGAAACACGAGCGTGAATCACAAAAGAGGCTTAATCTCCGTTCAAATTTTAGCTGACCAAAATGCGATCGTTGTTTTTCTTCGAGTTCTACTTAGGGCCGGTTTCACCACTGTGGATGAACCTCCGATCATCTTAAGCCAGGATTCAAAATAGATCCACGGATCAGGATCTTGACCGTTTCACGAAAGAGTTTCATCCATGGATCAAGGTTAATCCTAGTTTATTTAGTTAGCATCGAAATTGCTATCCCCAGCACGATAACGCTCGCGATGAAGGAGCATGGAAGAAGTAATAGCATGGAACTATAATAATTTTGTCCGTGGATACTTACGTCTTGTCCGCCGTTGTTTGTGCTTTGACAAATAAGTGAGAGATGACAACTCTATTTTTTGTTACAATCTCGCAGGTTTCGGTACACAGCTTCCCCGGTTCTCGTTGATTCTGTTTGTTTATGGCTGGATTGTTCCGTTTTCGAAAGTTTTTATATCAATTTTGCGATCCTAAAGTACTCGAGACAGTAAAAATGGTTTACCATTAGTGCTACGGCATATTATAGTAGTGATTCCAAGTCAGGAAGGCCGGGTAACGATCCTTCCGCGAAGTTCTACAGATTTCTCCAGTCGTGTTTATTTCTACGTGAAAATGTTCTAAACTGGAATGACCAACAAGGGAAATCTCAAAGGCTGTTTCAAATGTAACATTTGTTGAACGTGGATAATTCGTTGCAACGAAATGACTCCAAGTTTCAAAAAGTCCGTCAAATCTACAAGGATACCTACTATGATTCGCTCAGTGAAACGCCCATAATTTTCGCCTAAAACGCCTCAATTTTCGGGAACCTTTAGTTAAATAGTTGAAATTGTACAGTTACGTTGCAACTGCATGTATTATTGTACCTACAATTAAAATCATCCCTTATTTTTATCAATAAATTGTTTGAACCTTTCCGTTTACTTTCTTTCTTTGTTTACCTTGGCAATGATCCCTTTCAATCCAACTCCACTGGGTAAGTATACACCTTGGGCTTTGTTCTTATTTAAATAATTTAAATTTCAATACTAGTTTTCGTTGTCTGGATTTCATTCCATTTTTGAAATAACGGAGATTTTTGACGCATTATATTTTTATCATTAAATGATCGTAAATTCTACGATGAATTAATAATTTTTGGTTGCACCTCTCTATGTTATTATTAGGATAAACGACAAAGAAATTGGTAACAATATAAAACGTAACTAGACTGGATCATCGACAAACTTTCAACCCATAGTAATATGATAAATTGTTAACCAGGTACCTCAACAGGACTCACATAATATAAATATTATTTATTTATATTATTATTCATTAAATACACAGCTTTTAAAAATTGATTTAAGGATTGACCCAAAGTCCTGTGCAAATAACTTTGTTTCCAGTGTGTCATTCACTAGCGAGCCTTCTCTTCATTTTTCGAACTCCATTCAGTGTACACGTTGCTGAAACAAGATTCAGACATGAATAAATATTAAATTAATTCAATTTATTATTAACTTTACTTTTTTGACATAAATTTGGTATATTATTTTCAATTATGAATTCATGGAATCGATCCAGAAAAAAAGTGTAACCTCTCCTCTTTTCACTTTTCCATTTTCCCATCAAGATAAATATTCGTTAAAATTTATTACAAGTTAGGGTGAGACTTACATAGGATGGAACAATAACAATATATCAACAACACATGTGTATAAAAAAAAAAAAAAACCAAGTCCCAAGTTTCTTTGTATTTTGAGGTGATGAATCCGAAATGATCTCCGTTTTTCTAGAGATATGGTCAATTTTAAGGGTTATGCGTGATTTTGAGAAAGAAGATTTTAAACGGAATCCAAAACTTTAAAAAAAATACATTTCTTTCTGGAAATTTGATGCTGATTACGAACACAAAAGTATTTATGTGAGTTGGGATCTCAAATCTTGTCAAACCTATAGGTAAGTACTTTTTGCAAACAAAAACGCGAGAATTTGTCATTTTTCTGTTCTTAGAAAATAGTTTTTGCCCCTAGATTAGAGAGGTATGGCAAATTAAAAAATGCTAAAGGCGACACTCAAGCGTTCAGAGCAGGCCATTCCCCTTTGAATGAGACCCATCGTAGCTTTGTAATTTCATAGTAGGAGAGCTGCGGTTTTTGGAAAAATTAACGAATAATAAAAGATAATAGAACATTACAAAATAAAAAGGTTCACTTACCAGAAATGTTGTTTCTTATAGTAGGCAGGTACATCTTCAACTTGGGCCCCAAATGTCATTCATCTGCTTGCAGTTAAGTACTAGTATAGAACGATAATGGTGCCACTTTCGGAGAGTTTTCTCTACCAGTGTGATCAACTCACACTCTTTTCTCTCAACTCACAATTTGTTCTTTTCAGAACACGTCGAACGTCCAAGAACGTCGTCAAAACACCGACAGTGTTTGCAACTACGATCGTATTGGGTAGGACGACTACATCATTTTCGTTTAGACGAACCACTTTAATTGGGACCCGGACCGCCATTCTAAGTAAAAACAACGTCCTTTTAAAGAAATTACACAAATTAAAACCAAAAAACCCGACAAATACATTAGAAAAGGAGATACAATGCACTAAACAATGTAAACAGAATTTGAATTTGTAAACAAAAAACAATATGGCGGCGCCTTTTTCGTAAAGATCCACGGATCAGAAGAGTTAAACCACCCTCCGGGGTGGATCAAGTTAAATCGTGATAAGGCCGAGTTAAATCGTGATAACGCGTTCGTGAAACAGTCCTTTCTCGAAATCCGGGATTTAAATCTCTGTCGTGGATCAACTCTAGTTAATCCACTGTGGTGAAACCGGCCCTTAGTTCTACATTCTTATCAACCAGTAACAGGATTTCATAATAATTAGGGTATAATAATAACTCCTAATAATGCCTGTTTCTTCGAACTGAGTGTGAAGAACTTGATTGTGAAATAGATATGTGGTAGGTAGGTAGTAAAACTATTGTTGGTTGAACTGGTGTTCGTTTTATAGAAGCACTTCCCTTCATCCCTCTCGCCCACCCCCACCTCCCTCATCTTCCCTCATCCCTAGGGCCGGCGACTGGTGAGTCCTGGGCGCCATCCCCATTTATATATGATTTGTTTTTTTAATTTTTCTTTATTTGAAAAAAAGTGACAATGGCAAAGCCGTGTTCTTTGCACTCGAGTGATCTATATATAGAAAAATAATAAACCTTTGTGAAATAATTTGCAGTTTTTTTTCTTATTATGATCTCAAACTTAAAATTGTACATAAAGTAAAAATTATAGTTGACCGTGCGGGTAGTTCCATTCGTTTCTTAAAAGTGACACTATATTAAATATATTACTCTTGGCAAATAATTTAGCTTCCACTGTAGGGTTTGGTGAGGGTGGGTGGGGTGGGGGTTGGGGGCAGCGAGTTGTGTATGTCGTGTCTTGTTGTAGTCAGTCCCTACCTTACATACAATGTGGGTTAACTTAGGGGGTCGTTCCGTTGTGGGGATTATAAATATCTCTATCGGGAAACCCTGCCCAATATGAGATACCTAGGTACGTACAGAAGTTGAATCATGTTTAATTCAATAGGAAGGTGTTGTTAGAAACGGTACGATGCTCCCTAGAACCTGGATTTACCGTCCAGGGTTGGTGGGAACTTCTTCAATCGGACTTTCCGAAATCCCGAGACGTATATGAAGGTGTTTATGCTTGAAAGTTACAAGTGCCGGTTACCCACGTTATTCTTCTACCGTAACGAGGGCCTCTTTCACCGCTCTTCCCTTGCTGGCTGAATAATTTCGCTTCCAAGTCTCCCAAGGCAGGTCAAGGAGGAAGTTCATCCCAATTTGTAAGCGAACACACCTCCCAAAAAATCAACAATCTTTATTTAAATTTTCTATTTCTTGGTACTTCTTTTCAGTCTGATTCTTTCTTTTTATCATGTTCGGTTCTCAATCTTCAGTCTGAAATTAATTTGGTGCTCTCGGGCCCGCCTATTTTCTGGACCCATGCAACGGAGGTAAGCGCTTGCACCTCGGACTCTGAGAGAGGCCGTATTATGAAGAGTTGTGTTCTCACCAGAATCCACCCCAGAACTTGTGGCTTGAGCCATTTTGTTGCTAAGGCCAGTCTCTTCTGGAATATGGTGTCCTCTGTGTAGCTAGAGGACACCAGAGGAGTAAACGAACCCCTTCTGTTCTCAGCAGACCTGTCATATTTTAAATGTTTTTATCTAGCTGCTGGATCGGTGGGAATCTTCTCCTGCTGTGTCTAAGTCTCGTGTACAGTGAGAGCGGCGTGAGTATATGAAACTTCATCGAATTTTTCAACCACCTCCCAAAAATTGATACCAGAATTAGTACCAGAATGTTTTCAGTAAATTTATATAGATGTAGTCACATGGGAGAGGGAATGGAGGCTCAATGCAAAAAAGTGTTGAATATTGTAATGGAAATGGCACAGGGGATTAGCATCAACAGGAGTGTTTGCGAGTCATAATAAATGATATTTTGACATGGATATGTCTTAGTTCTGGGGGTCATTCCAAAATTTTCGACACACAAAACAATGCAACGTGTTTTTTCTGATGCTGTTGAACGCAGGAAGCTGAAATTTGAGAGGCTGGGTCAATCGATACATACTTCTATACATCATCAAAGTTGATGATCAATGATCAGCTGAGTGAGCTCCAAGGCCATTTCCTCTCCTGTTGAACGCAGGAACCTGAAATTTGAGAGGGCGGGTCAATGGAGAATCCTGAAGGCGCCTGAGTGGTCATTGATCAGCTGAGTGAGCTCATAATTTAAATTGCCATCATAAGACATATCCATGTACAGATGTATCTGCATGCAGTGTAGATACTCTTTTTCTTTCCTATCCCATAAGGATGGTGGTGTTATTAACTTTTGAAGTTAATATCCTATCTAAAAAATTACGATAGTATAGGACGCACATGCCCACATCACACTTTCCGCAGGCAGTGAGCTGTCTTCTGGTGCATCCTTCGTAGGCTCCTTCTTCTTTTTTCAATGCAGCCCAAAAGGTGATCTTTCCCGTCGAACCTGATGTCTGAAAGGACTCGCTGAGATCTTTTCCCTTTCACGTCAGTATTGCCTGTAGAAAAGCTCAAACTTCTGAACGGCCTCTTGTGGCTGATCAAATGAGTCAAAGCAATTTGCCTCTTGAATTCCGGCTTGATGGTTGAATCGGATGAGGGTATCAGGAGGAAAGAAAGGAGAAAGAAGATATAGGTTAATTGATAAGGAGAAAAGAGGTACAAGAAACACTAGGGAAACTATCTAGGATAATGAATTCGGTCAAAAAATTGGACAAAATCAATATAATGAAATCTTATTCCACGTGTATATTTGGAAAATAGGTACTGCTGTACCGCCTGCGGCACGCTCGTCTTTCGTGGGGTTATCTCCCTACGTCAAATTTTCTCAACAGTTGAGACCATATGTTATTATGAATGAAGCTGAAAAGGTTACTTTCCCCTCTGATATTCCACTATTTTGTGTTTCTACGTACACTACTTACAGTACAGAGGATCGTCATGATTGTTTCTCTTAATATAATTTCAATTTTAGGCAAAGTGGGATATGCCACAACAGTAAAAAGGATGGAAAGTTTCCTTTTGGAATCTCGTTGCTCTCATATAAGAATCTACCAACCCTCTCAAAGTGCCATTAGATGGGTATTTGAATGCAAAAGACAGGGAAATTATCCAATACGATTTTTAAAATTGAATTGAATGTTGGACGGAATCGCTGTTGGTTAGTGAGGGTTCAGTGAGCATTGAATTAGGGAACGGCTTTCACTCATGTAGGTAGGAAGGTTAATGGAATCAATTTTCTACTTCAAAGCTGCTGGAGAAAGGAAGAAGATAGGAACTCTTTGTATTCGTCCAGCTGATCAAAAAAATTGGGGTTATCCAAAATCAAAATGTTGACTTCCATATTGAGCTTTTTAAACAATTTTGGTTATTGAAAAGTTATGATAATGTACTACGATTTTGATGAATTTTTCAGGCCAGATAATCCCTAATAATAAATTTCATCACCCCATTTTTTGTATAAATAATTTTCCAAAATTTGGGTTGCGACCTCCACATAAAACCGTCGTATTTCTCTTCTGTTTCTTGGAGACATTGAGCCATGAAAATTATTTTGTTCCTATTACTATCCCATCTGAAAGACAATGAGAAACATTCGTTTTTCCTTCTCGTTTTCCTTTCTCCTGTTCATTTCTCAAGAGGAAAGAAGCGCGACTAATCTTCAAATCAATGTTTTCATACGTTATGAAATTTTACAAAAATTTTAATTGTCATAAGTAAATAAGATATAGTAAACTAAAGTGTTTCTGTTATTATGGCAATGGGTATTACTTTGCTTGAGAAAGAGGATATCCTACCAATTCTATCGGAATCTTATGTAGTTTTTTTGAGAAAAAGTTCTTAAAGCAAGCTGTAGCATCTTGCTTAGTTTATCCTCCATCAATTTCGAACTCTTAAATTTTTATCTACAAACAAACAGAATTAGGTTAAAATTAAGTAGAGATAGGTTAAAAAATAATTTTTTAAATCATCCCTCATCATCTCTCACGCGGCTCCTGTCTTGTTTTTCCCTGAGTTGTTAAAATATATACTTTGTTCATTTCAAAAAAAAAAAAAAAAGTAGAGTGAACGGAAATGGATGTTTTCTGTCTAATGAGGCCCATCGAGGGAAGCCAAATGAATTTTTGAGAGATCACTACTAAGCCAAATGCGCTGTGTCGAATTCACTGCCACGGTTCACTTCAGCCACCTTATCGTGTTGTTGGTTAAATAATATTATCTCAGGTTATCGATTAGGTTTCCCAAAACGAGGCCAAAGCAGAGTATACTAAGTAGTTCACGATTCTCTATCCGTATCACTTCCGCTGTTCAGGGTGACTCTCGTACCTGGAAACAGTCAGTTATCTCCGCAAAAATAGACTGTTAAAAACTCTGAAAATAATCACACAACTTTAAAAAAATACATTTCTCCCGCCTGGGAAGAATAGCGTTTCTACTGGTCTAATACAGTATTAGCTCAGCACACTTTTCTAATATTCAGATCAGTAACACTGATCGCAAGTGGTAAATAATGAAGCTGGTTTTGGTGGGAGAAAGTACCTAGCTGCATAGTGAGCGCCTTCATGACGGAATTATTTTATTCTTGGTTGCTAGGAAAGCTAAACTGAGTGACACAAATCCCTAGGTATTCGAAAAAAAGGGGAAAAAAATCATTTGACGATTAAATGGAGATTCGACTTAGTTTCGTCTGAAATAACTGATTCGCACTTGTGTTTCTGATTTATTTTCCGCCCAACCCTCATGACCAAGAAGGGGGCAAATGTTGATTCTTCAGAGCTATGGGTGGTCTCATTCAATTTTTTTTAAATCCGCATTTTCCCTTACGAGTCCCTCAAAAATACTCTCTCTAATTTTCTTTTACCTCCTGTTCTGCATCCCTAAAATAAAAAGGGGGTAAGAGACAGGATCTGTCATGGTCGGCGATAGTTTATAACATACAGGAATATTTTCTCGTTGTTGGTAAGTATACGTGAATGAGTGGTCGATTTTTAATTTGTTTACGCTGTGTAAGTGTCGATAAGTATGGTCAAAATACTTATCCGATATACTATTCACTTTGTATGTACAATAATCAGCAATAAAATTTGACACCAGCCATGAAAATTAGAAAAGAGCAAAAACATCGAAAGATTAGATCAAACTTTTTTGGTCCGTGAACCGCATCTCAAGAGTTATTATAGCGTGATGAGCGACAGGCCTGCCATGATCATTAACCTAATTTCAGATTTTTCCTTCAACCTTAACAATAATATTAGGGTTAGTTGGATACATATTCTTCTTCCATGCAATGTACTTCTTTTTCGCTTTGGAATCATCCTTTCTTCATTCATTACCATCATACTTGATCAACGACTTGAACAATAGAAAGCAATCCTCCTTGCCTTAACCAATTGACCTAGAGAGAGTGACTGGAGGCTGGAATCTCGAAAGGGAACCTCTTAAGCTGTAGGTAATATCTTTTAGTATATGAAGAGCATTTCTGCAGAATACCTCCTACTTGATAATTAAATGATAATTAATTGTCTATTCCTTTATAGGAATCTAACTTTTTTTCGGACTTGTGCACATCGTATTCAGTGTTTCTGAAACATAACCGAATATTTTTCTTCATCTATTAGTAGTTGTAAAATATAACATCCTAGTTGATGAATTTATAGGGAAAACTCGGCGCTTTGCGCCTCGGCGGGGGGCTCCGCCCCCCTGCACCCCCCGGTTTATTTCTTTTTCCATACTCTGTATGAAATCATAGGAACACAGAATGTGTTTTTGCGATGCTAGTCATCCGTTAAATAAAAAACGCTGCAAATCATTGCTCAAAGGTTTATTATTTTCTGTATAGATCACCCTTCTGTATAGATCACTGGTTCTCCATCAATAGCACCTACCACCATCTGTATTCTTCCTTGACCTTCCCTCTCAAATTTTAGCTTCCTGCGTTCAATAGGATTGAAAATGACTTCGGAGCTCACTCAGCTGATCAGTGATCTGTAGAGTGAAGAAGATCTCCTCGAATGCTGAAGACGCCTGGAAGAGCACTTCCATTCAATAGGATTGAAAATGGCTTCGGAGCTCACTCAGCTGATCAGTGATCTGAGGAGTGAAGAAGATCTCCTCGAATGCTGGAGACGCCTGGAAGAGCACTTCCATTCAATAGGATTGAAAATGGCTTTGGAGCTCACTCAGCTGATCAGTGATCTGAGGAGTGAAGAAGATTTCCTCGAATGCTGGAGACGTCTGGAAGAGCACTTCCATTCAATATGATTGAAAATGGCTTTGGAGCTCACTCAGCTGATCAGTGATCTGAAGAGTAAAGAAGCCTTTGAGCAATGATTTGCAGCGTTTTTTACCCACCAACATTTTTTTTACCTACCAACTTTTTTTTACCTACCAGCTAGGTACTACCTACCACACCATACTTGCTTCACACCTTCACAATCAAGTTTATTAGAAAGAACTAAACGCTTCACACTCGATTGGAAAAATAGAAAGCTTCCTATGGAAATTTGATTACTGGTTACGCAGAAGGCAAAACTGTATACAAATCGAAGAAATGAACAGCGATCGCATTTTAGTCCGATAAAATTTGAATGGAGATTAGACCTCTTTTGCGATTCACACTCATGATTCTGTTTTATCGAAGGAAAACCTTCAATTACTCGTAGGGACCGAACGGTTTGTCCTACAGAGCTCCGGGTGGTCTCAAAAATTTTTAAAAATTCGATACTATTTAAAATTGGTGAAAAAACGATACTTTTATTTCGAGAGTTTTCGAGCTAGGGCACTCTTGAAAATTTCAACCTTTAATTTTCACCCCTTAGAAGTGACCTACATCAACCAAAAGCTTCGCGGCACAACTAGACCCCAATCGGAGCCCGTATACCAAATTTGAACCAAATCGGTCCAGTGTTGCTAAGAAAAGTGCCGCGTACGGCGGACGACGGAAATTTTTTTATTCGATTTTCGTATTTTACGTACCTTGAAACGTAAAACATCAAATTTTGAGGGGGGGTTAAATTTTTTTTTTTCTTGCTCGATTCCAAAGGCTTATTATTGAAAATAATAAACCAAAACAACAATAATAAATGTGGAGCCTTTGGCAATAATAAAATAAAAATTATTTAATAATTGTTAGACATTTAATTTGGTCTAAAACCCTATAAATGTTATATAAATAAATATGTAACTACAAGAAAAATACTATATAAATTGAGAGCTTTCCAACGAATGGTGAACAATTTCTGTGCAATGAACACTGCGGGAGTTCTATTTCCTTACCAACGGCTTGGTTGCACGTGAAAATCATTATAAAAGGCGCGTAACGGTTTTTTCTGTCGCTTTTTCGTGACGATTTTTTTTCGGTAGGTCATCGCAAAAACACATTCTGTGTTAAAATTTAAAATGATACAATATATGGTTGGGTGGTAAATTAGTATGACTGTTTTCATAAGTTGATGTATTTGAAATGTAGAGGAAACTCTAACTAGCAACGGTGCTGAACCAGTTACGAACAAACCCAATCATCCTTGACTTTGAACTTGATTAGCCAAACAACTATTCTGACACTTTCCTCGGTCAATAGAAATTACAAATTAATCAGTCAACCAAACTAGTGATTGGGGGTCTCGAGAATCCACCGCGATGGAATCCCGCATCCTTCAATTGATTATTTATCAACCCTTTCAAATATTAGTGCTCATTTTATTTTTCAATAAAGATGTACAATTAGTACCTCCTAAGTTGGATTTCTTTATTTGGCTTAGAACTTGAATTGATGAGGAAACTTTTGCTTCCGATTGTTTTTGTCCTAGAATCAATTACGTCGTATTAAATCCTAGAATCTTAAGTACTCTAAAACAATGATTGATTTCTTCAAGCAACACAAATATTGAATAAATATTTATTTTCATAATTTTGAGACCGAATTATATAATTCTCTAAACTCGAGAGTTTTGAATGGGAAACCATCCTCAGTACGAATTTTAGAGTTGAAAACGCTGTAAATAATTGAATAAAGGTTCGTTCCTATTTCAGTTGCTCAAGTGGCCAAATCGCTTTCCAATGATCAGCTTATTTGATGGGAACGAATTTTCATCTTCATCAAGTCGAGTTTAATGATATAGCGTACGGGCCACAGTCCTGCTGGAAGGACTTTCCGAAAGGACTAAGTACCATGGGCCGTTTTTGGGTTATTATTTTCAATAATGAACCTTTGGAATCGACGAAGAAAACAAAATGTAACCCCCTCTCAAAATTTGTTGGTTTACATTTCAAGGTACGTAGAATCCGAAAATCGAATACAAATTTTGCCGTCCGTACGACGTACGCGGCACTTTCCTTAGTTCCTATCGACCGATTTTGATGAAATTTGGTATATAGGCTCCATTTGGCGTCTAGCTGTGCCCCGAAGCTTTTGGTTGATGTATATTCAGAATTAAATTGCAGGCTATGAGATTGATTTGTTAACTTTCGGATGGTGTTAACAAATTGAAGGTAATATAATCAACCTGGGTAACAAATAGTTCGCTCTCCATGAGGACAAGGGTTGGGACTTACGATAAGTCAAAAACACGAGTGTGAATCGCAAAAAAGGCCTAATCTCTGTTTAAATGTTATTATTGTCTGACCAAAATGCGTTCGTTTCTTTGAGTTTTATTCAGTTTTGCGTCCTTGCTCAGTAATAATATTTTCTAATGATTTCTTCAAATTGAGTTTGAAGCGTTTATTTATTCAAAATAAACTTGGTTGTGAAACAAAAATATGAAAGGTAGTGGCATTGGCTTGGCAAAGCTGTGTTTTTTGCAGGCGTGGTTTTTATTTCTCCGAATATAGCTTACAGTCACTCAGTTGTGCTTCACTAGCAACGAAGAACCAAATTTCATAATGAATATGAGCGCACTCATAACCCCCAGAATGTTTAGGTACGCTGGTAGGTACTTTCGCTAAAAATGAAGTTGATAGTGAACCTTGAGCGAAAATAAGTTTGGTAGGTACCTACTGCTTATGATATAGCTGTGTTCTTTGCAGTTTAGTGATCTATTAAAAAAATAATAAACCAAATAATAAACGCGGTAATAATTTGCATTTTTCTCGTGAGCATCCTCAGTACTTATGGGGAAAAATTCCGACTTATCAGAATTCAATTCTCAGAACGTCCCTTTAGTTAGTAGCACGAGGGTGACAAAAATGTATAACTAGAGAGGAACTACAGGTATCATCCTTCTCCGTTCAGATTGTTACTACTTCTCGCAGTCTCCGTTCTTGTTACGACTGAATTTTACCTAGTGATAGATGGAGGTCCTCCCGAAGACGAATGTGGGCGAAGCACCTTACCACTAACCTTTATCTCGTATTGTAGAGAAAAACAAGCCCTTTGTTGGAGTAGGGTGTCAGACCCCCATAATTTCATTTCACCGACATCGCTCTTTTCCACACCATTTTCCCTTCAAGGAAAATCACCCACCTGGTTCGACTTCCTTTTTGTTACATGAAAGGGGGCTATAAAGAGAGTTTTGAGGACGTTTGACACATTTTCACTACTTTCATCACAACCATAAAAACGTTGAACGGGGGGTTACAATTTCAGAACTAAATAACCTAATTTATAACTAATTCAAGTTGTTTTCTTATTGGGTTCGTTAAGCTGATGTTACGGGAAGGATTATCCGATCTATAATGGTATGAGACTGTTGAAATGGTGCAAAATCTCGAAAAATGTGAAGTTTTTAACAGAAAAATAAGCATTATTTAAATTGTAGTGGCTCTGCTATTCTTCAATTATTAGTCATTTGCGTTTCCAAAAAATAAATAAATAAACAAGAGAAACAAAATGTCATTTGTGCTTTGCACATTTATGGCCGTTACAAGGATTTGCGGACACATAAGGTGGAAACACATTGCTGCTTCCGATCATCTATACAATCGGGTTATAGATACAAGGAAGCTGTGTGCTGCATCTGCTTGGCAGAGTTTGTTTTCCTGCTCAGAAATATAAACCAGAATGTGTGAACAGAGAAAATCACGTGAGTTCACGCTCCTACTGACCGGATGGAGACGGGATCAATCAGTACTCTTCTTAAGCTCCAAAGTAACCTACAAATTAAAAAAACGGTGCAAATTATCACACAATGGTCTACAATTTTTTATTTTTCTATATTGATCACTCGTCTGCAAAGCCACCAACGAACATCGATCGCATTTCGGTCAGCTAAAATTTGAACGGAGATTAGGCCTCTTTTGCGATTCACACTCGTGTTTCTGATTTATCGTACGTCCAACCCCTAAATTCTCGTAGGGAACGAACGGTTTGTCCTACAAGGCTCCGCTTGGTCTCAAAAAATTCTATACTATATCAAATTGATGGAAAAACTATACCTTTCTATCAACATTTTTTGAGTTAGGGTGTTTTCAAAATTTCAAAATTCATTTTTCATCCCTTAGAAGTGACCTACATCAACCAAAATCTTCGGCGCACACTAGACCCCAAATGGAGTCTACATACCAAATTTCATCAGAATCGGTCAATGCTAAGTTGGGAAAGTGCCGCGTACGACGGACGGACGGCCAAATTTTTATCCGATTTTTGGATTCTACGTACCTTGAAACGTAAACCAACAAATTTTGAGGGGGTGTTAAATTTTTTTTCTTGGTCGATTCCAAAGGTTCATTATTGAAGATAATTAACCAAAATCGGAAAGGATTTTGATTGTGAGAAACCGGAGTCGAGGTGAAACCACTTTTGCGAGTGCGCATAAGATACACAAATATTGATGCAATGTTAATGTTGCTCAAATATTCAAATGTTTATGTTGTTTGTCAGATGTTGGTGAAATTCTTTGGTTTTATTATTAAAACATATCACTTGTTCACTAATCTTTCACTTTGATTCGGTCTTGTTTGTAACACATTTAGCTTGAAATGTCGGAGTTTTCTCGTCAAAGGGGATTTTTCTTTTCAACAACAAGGGCAGAAAGGAAAAGGGAAAAAAGTAGGAGTCCTTGCTCTGTGGTTTTGTCATTACCGTCCCTTTGTCACAGTTGTCTGAGTTCGGTGTTGGCTCCCCTTGAACGCTGAACGCGAACAATGTCTGTATCGAATTCAGTAGGATGCCATCTCCAGTTCTTCGACTCAAGCCCAAGAATATTCGACTTTGACAATGGTCCATTCAGAACAGAAGATTAGAACTGATTCCCTAGTACGCTCTTAAGGAAGAATTGAAACTTGTTTGATGTGAGATGGATCCCGAGGAAGCTTCATATCTAATTAGTGATATGGTGGACGACCATTTAGTGTGAATTTCAACAAATAAAAAAGACGGGTTTGGTGACGATGTCAAACTTTTTAGGGATTGCCCTCTAACGTTATGAGCTTTTCAAAATCTGAAAGCGCGAATGTGCTTAGAATTTGTAAATGAAGGTAGCTGTAATTGTAGTTTTTCGTGATTTCAATTTCGATACAATTTCTTTATCTTGTTATTGATAAATGTTATGAGGTGAACCAGGTCCAGCTCATAATTGTATATCATTACTATGAGCATTCAAACCATGCCTAATAAAATCAAATTATTAACGGCGACCGCTATTGAAATATAAAACTATCTTGATTGGGTGAATGGGAAATCAATTTGATTGAGGGCGTAATAATGAGTGGCTTCCCTTCTTGAAGAGGGCTGGTAAACCCCCCAAGTGACTGGCAGTGCTTCTCGTTCACATTACCAGTTTGATTCACCTGAGTCTTTACAACATATTTCACATTTTGGTGATCCCAGGGGAATGGGAACGTATAATGCACTTTGAACGAAACTCATCTTCTCATGCGGTATTCGTGTCACTTTAACACAGAATGAAAACGTCTGCCAAGTTGGGTGGGCTAAATACTTTCCTTATCATCGTTGGAGGAATCAAAATAAAGCACAGGGAAACCAGCATCTCCGAAAGTATGCAAGTAAGACGTTATTTCAGCATTGCATACACAAAGCACACTAAAAGAAGAAACTTCTTTTATCATACTCATTCCTAGACATTGATTTTGCTTTATTATTTTCAATAATGAACCTTTGGAATCGACCAAGAAAAAAGTTTAACCCCCTCCCCCCCCAAAAAAAATTTTGTTGGTTTACGTTTCAAGGTATGTAGAATCCGAAAATCGAATAAAAAATTGTCCATCCGTCCGCCGTAGCCGCACTTTCCTTAGTTCCCATGGACCGATTTTGATGAAATTTAGTGTATGGGCTCCATTTGGGTATAGTTGTGCCCCGAAGCTTTTTATTGATGTTAGTCACTTCTATGGAATGAAAATTAAGGGTTGAAATTTTCAAAAGTGCTCTAGCTCGAAACTCTCGAAATAAAGGTATAGGTTTTTCACCAATTTTAAATACTAATACTAATACCTATTGAATTTTTAGACAGGGCGAAGCTCTGTAGGACAAACCGTTCGCTCCCTACGAGAACTTAAGGGTCAGATTTACGATAAATCAGAAACACGAGTGTAAATCGCAAGAGAGGCCTAATCTCCGTCCAAATTTTAGCCGACCAAATGCGATCGCTGTTCGTTTCTTCGAGTTGTACTCAGTTTTGCGTCCTTAGCAACAAGTAATCAAAATTCTAAATGAAGGAATTTTTTATTTCTTCGAATGGAGTATGAAGCTTTAATTTCATTCAAATAAACTCGATTATGAAGCGAAAAGACTTGGTAGGTAGCGACAGTGGCAAAGATGTGTTCTTTGCTGGGTAGTGATCTGTACAGAAAAATAATAAAACTTTATGTAATAATTCGCAGTGTTTCAAAATTAAATTGCGATAGCAGTTTCTTGCTAGTGGCACTAACTGTTTCGATCAAGAATTCTTCGATGTGATTCGAATTCATTACGTTACCCTTCACCGACAAAGTAGACCAGTAAACATGGTCTGCATCAATTTCAAGAGTGAATCCACTAAAAAGAAGAGGCTAGTGGTTTGATGTTCCACTTCCAGTTAGTTGCTCGAAGCTTCTCCTGTTTGCATATATTATAATATAATTTCGAATTATATAATATTATAATTATAATCCGAAATGAGCTAGGCAACATGTAACTGTAAAACATTTAGAAACGTTCTAGAGATCTACTCGCTTATAATTGTGGGCCACTGATCAAAAATTTCCAATTAGAAATTTTGATTTACATCCACGTTGCTGTTTTTCTATTTTAACAAACAGTAACACGACTGTGAGGTCGTTCGCGATTTTGTTGACGACTTTTTCCTTTTAACGAGCACTATGGCTCCTACTAATCGTATCATAATGAAATCAATAAACGTTCTTCTAGAGCCCAGCCCCAAATTGCTGTCTCAATAAAAACAATAAACATTTTTTCACGGACCCCAATAAAAATTTTTAAAAAACCCATACCTATCTAGTTAAAACACATTCTGTTTTTCATTGGTTTGATTTTTGATCATTAACGTTCCGGGGGCTGGGGGTTGTCCCCCAGACATGTACCATCACGGACAGGAGCAGTTTGGCCGAAAGAGAGTGCTGCTTCGCGATTGATCGGTCAGTTTGTGGTCGGCGAGTTTCCAAGCAACGATTCGCCCACAAGTCAGGGCGTTAGGTCTGTGGTAGGAAGCGTGGGGAACAGGGGGACGATAAACCTTTTGTCGGATTGCTCCCACCGTGGACAGTGCTTGCTAAGTCAAAGATAACAACCCTGCTCAATCGAAACCTCCGAGGTCTCAAAGCAGAGCTGGGCAAAATAAACCTAATTGCTATTGCTAATTATAAACTACAACTACTTCGTTCAAAATATGGTTCCAACTTATAACTACATAATTTAGTTAGTTGTCGAATAAATCATTTAAACGTGGCAAATCATTACACAAAGGTTTAGTATTTGTCTGTTTAGATCACTCTACTGAACACACGAAGAACACACATTTTCCATTGTCTCTTCGCACCAACCATATTTTCACACTCAATTCGACGAAATTACTGGTTGCTGAGGAAGCAAAATTGTACACAATTCAAAGAAACGCACAATGATTTGGTCAGCTAAAAGTTGAACGGAGATGAGGCCTCTTTTGCGATTCACAATCGTTTTATCGTAGTTCTCGCAGGGAGCGAACGGTTGGTCCTACAGAGCTCTGAGTGATCTCATTCGATTCTAATAATTCAACTCTATTTTAAATTGGCCAAAAAACTATTTGTTTATATCGAGAGTTTTTGAGGTAGGTTTGATTTGAAAATTTCAGCCTTTATTATTCACCCCTTAGATATGACTGACATCAACCAAAAGCTTCGGGGCACAACTAGACCCCAAATGGAGGCCATATACCAAATTTCACCAAGATCGGCCCATGGTAACTAAGAAAAGTGTCACGTACGGCGCACGGACGGAACATTTTGGTTTATTATTTGCAATAATGAACGTTTGGAATCGACCAAGAGAAAAAAAATTAACACCCCCTCAAAATTTGATGGTTTACGTTTCAAGGAGCGTAGAATCCAAAAATCGAATAAAAACGCTGCAAATTATTACACAAAGGTTTATTATTTTTTATTTTTCTATATAGATCACTCGTCTGCAAAGCCACCAACCATCCAACATGAAGAAAAACATCGATCGCATTTCGGTCAGCTTTAATTTGAACGGAGATTAGGCCTCTTTTGCGATTCACACTCGTGTTCCTTATTTATAGTACGTTCAAAATTTAAATTCTCGTAGTGAGCGAACGGTTTGTCCTGCAGAGCTCCGGATGGTCTCAAAAAATTCTAAAAATTCTATAGAATCTTAAATTGAAGGAAAAACAATACCTTTATATCAAAATTTTTTGAGTTAGGGCGTTTTCAAAATTTCAAAATTGATTTTGGAACCCTTAGAAGTGACCTACCTCAACCAAAACCTTCGGGGCACAACTAGACCCCAGAGGGAGCTTACATACCAAATTTCAGCAAAATCGGTCAATGCTAAGTGGCAAAGGTGCCGCGTACGGCGGACGGCGGACGGACGGCCAAATTTTTATTCGATTTTTGGATTCTACGTACCTTGAAACGTAAACCATCAAATTTTGAGGGGGTGTTAAAACTTTTTTTTTCTTGGTCGATTCCAAAGGTTCATTATTGAAAATAATGAACCAAAATTTGGCCGTCAGTCCGCCGTACGCCGTACGCGGCACTTTTGACACTTAGCATTGACCGATTTTGATGAAATTTGGTATGTAGGCTCCATTTGGGGTCTAGTTGTGCCCCGAAGCTTTTGGTTGATGTAGGTCACTTGTAAGGGTTCCAAAATCAATTTTGAAATTTTGAAAACGCCCTAACTCAAAAAATTGTGATACAAAGGTATTGGTAATAAAGGTATGTAAAGGTAATTTTTTTGAATTTTTTTTTAGTTATATATATTTTTTTTTTATTTTTTATTATTCTTTTTTTCCTTCATATTGGAGATTTTGTAGACGAGTGATCTATTATAGAAAAATAATAAACCATTGTGTAATAATTTGCAGCGTTTAGTTTATAATTTTCAATAATGAACCTTTGGATTCGACCAAGAAAAAAATGTTAGGTAAAATGTTCAAGGTACATAGAATCCGAAAATCGAATAAACAATTTTCCGTCTGTCCGCCGTCCGTGGCACTTTTTTTAGCAACCCTGGACCGATTTGGTTCAAATTTGGTATATGGGCTCCATTTGGGGTCTAGTTGTGTCGCGAAGCTTTTGGTTAATGTCAGTCACTTCTAAGGGGTCAAAATTAAAGGTTGAAATTTTCAAGAGTGCTCTAGCTCGAAAACTCTCGAAATAAAGGTATTGTTTTTTCGCCAATTTAAAATAATATAGAATTTAAAAAAATGTTTGAGACCTCCCGGAGCTCTGTAGGACAAACCGTTCGTTCCCTACGAGTACTTGAAGGTTTTCCTTCGATAAAACAGAATCACCAGTGTGAATCACCAAAGATCTCTAATCTCCGTTGAAATTTTAGCTATTCAAAATTCGATCGCTGTTCGTTTCTTAGCAGCCAGTAATCAAATTTCCATATGAATCTCGATATTTCTTCGAATCGAGTGTGAAGCGTTTAGTTCTTTCTAAGAAACTTGAATGTGAAGGTGTGAAGGCAGTATGGTGTGGTAGATAGTAGGTATTATACCACTGATTGTAGGTAAAAACAAAAAATTAATAGTGACAATGGCAAAGCTGTGATCTCCGCAGATGAGTGATCTATACAGGAAAATAATAAACCATTGTGAAATTATTTGCAGCGTTTTTTATTCGATTTTGGGATTCAACGTACCAACTCAGTTCGTCTGCCAACACCATCTGGTCCACAACCCAGTTCGTCTGCTTATATTGCTGCTGCGCTGGATGACTTGTGCATTGCTTAGTGATTGTGTCTTCTTACCTACCAGCGAAATACCGAAAACTCTACAACACAAATTGAAGCAACCTATTAATCGTGTTAATGATTTTCAATTCAGAAACTAATCAACTTGATTGTGAAGATCATGTTTTATCGTTGATATTGCTCTATAATGTAAGAATCATTCATTTTTACACCAACTAAGCCTATATATCAATGTTGGGTATTCCATGAGGAAGCTACACTCCTCTCACAACTGGGTTGGCTTTTCAGATTGTAGGAAATGGGTTTGTATTAAACTGACTGGTCGGTGAGGTGCGTATAGCTGCAGGAAAAAGGACTTCCGCAATAATTATTAGGCACGCAACTGATAATATCCGCCCATCTTACTGAAAAATAACAAACATGGCTCATGCCTACCTTCTGTCCCGTCGTTGGAATTGTCGAAAAATTCAAAACACTTCTTAAACGTGAAAAATAAATCTTGGAGTTCTCACTCCACACTAGGTAAATATTTTGGTAAGCGTAGGTAGACTCCAACGTCGTACCCTAGTGAGATATGCGTCTGCTGTACATAGAAGACTGCAATATGAGCACATTTAGTGCGTATCTGCGCTCTCTGAGTAACCAATTTCAAGTAACTACTGTCAAAATCTGCTGTTAGGTAATGAGTATGTTATAATTTCAAACTGACATCCCGAAATGTGACCATATTCTGATCTTCTCTTTGGAAAAAAAATCCAACTTTAAATTAATATTGGTCACGTTACCTACTTTTATGTCTGGACATTTTTATTTTGGATTGTGTATCTACAAACTTATTTACATGTATCAAATCTGGTAAAGATGAATCCCATCCATTTTTTTTCAAATTTCATGTGATATCTCTCTTCTTATTCAGGTTTGTAGCCTAGTATTGAACATTATCCTGTGCCCAGTAGGTACGCAGTTGAAAGTGGTGAAAAAAATTCTATCCTAACCACGGTTACTTTACTAGATACTAGATACTTTACTAGTAGTTAAATAACCGTGATCCTAACCGTAGTGCGAGATTTCCCACGACAAGGTCACAGAACCCTTATTCAGTCCTAGGTCAACTTAGACCGAAAAGGTGCCGTCGAAAGTTCCCTGATTAGGGTTTTTTTGCACCGATAGTTGTTCACCAACGAATTGAAAGTTGTCAGTTCTTGGGTTCAGTAGAATGGGATTATACCTAGTTTAGTAACTAAACTCTCAACTGTTGAGAGTTGAGGAAGACTTACACCGGAACTCATGCAGGTCACACTTTTGGAAGGAGAGGTATTCTGGGGAATGTCCCGTACCCACTGATCCGATTAGAGAAGTGAACCCTTTGAATTATTTATTACTGCTTCAGTCGGAATGACTAGTAAAAACAAAATTGTCTGTTTCTTTTCACTACAAAGAGGTATTCAGATCTGTCAATGTTTTACCACCTCGTATCGACAGGTAGTGTTTCTGTAGTGGCTTTGAAAAGTTGAAAAAGTTTCTGGTTCCCCATTGACATGGGACACACACAATATTCACTACTATTATTACAAAAATAATAACTTAACTTTGGATGCCAATGACTACTCTCATAACTTTGTCAACTATCAACTTGAACAAGAATATTGATATTTATCGAAGGTGGAGGAATGTCTCGGACCTCTAGGAAGTAGGTTCTCCAGTTCTTTGGTGAACAAGTCTTAGAAGTTAGTAATTCTACCTCTTCACCTGCTTGCGACACACCCTACTCTCATGTCCTCTTCTGGCTGAGTCACCCCTTGCTACTTCCCTAATTCAGTAATATTTCAATTAAAAACAGCCGCTTTGGCTAATCAATATTTTCTTGTCCTCGTGATTCGAATAATAAGTACCTCTACATACAGGCTGAACATGTTTTTGCAAATATTTGATTAATTCCTAGAAAAAATAAAATATTGTTGAGTGTTACGGTTTCCAAGATCTTTTTGTAGCTAAAAACAATACATTAGAAAACTTTTTTTGATTCATTATATTTCTGACTTCCGCACGAATACTGTGTTTTTCGTTCAGTCTTCAACACTGGTGTCAGAAGTCTAAACAGAGGAGAAAAAAGGTTCGTATTGCGGTATTAAGTACTGGTTGGAATGTCTGACAATGAAGGGGATGACGGGCGACATCTTCGCAGTGGAAGAGTTGTTCCTCCTATACCTAGCCCTCGGCATCTAGTCACACCTCGTAGACAAACCTCGGTTAGTGAAAATGTAGAGAGTGAAGGGTGGCAGAGAGAAGCAGCTGAATTGCGGCAGCAGATCGGTACATTAGTGGAACTTGTCACACAAATGCAACTAGGAAATGATGAGCATATCGAGCATCAGCAGCGAAGAGTTTACTCTGACCCACCCAACACCTCAAGACCAATTAAAGTTAAATTAGGGACATACGACGGAACAAATGACTGGGGAAATTATTTGCATAAATTCCAAGTGGTCAGCAGAGCAAATTGTTGGACGACCTGTGAGCAAGCAACGCAACTAACAGCTGCACTACAGGGTCAAGCTCTAGGAATTGTAGCTCGATTGGGCAACAGTGCGTCCATCGATGAGATGATCCAGGCTTTGGAGGGTACGTATGGTACTAGAGGCCAGGAACAGTTGTTCATTCTGCCAACCACTTCCAATCATCATTCATCATCATCATTCATTCATTTTGGGTAGGCTAAAACAGCCAAAGCCATTCGAGCAGGACACTACTGGGTGGGAATCCACAGAGACATCGCCCTGTGGTGCAAGACATGCAGAATGTGTTGCGAGCGCACTCAAAGTCGACACCGTGCGCCTTTGCAAATAAGAACGTCGGGAGTACCATTTGAGAGAGTTGGTATTGACCTCATGGGACCTCTACCAGTATCGAGACGAGGAAATCGCTACATACTGACGCTTCAGGATTATTTCACCAAATGGCCGGAGGCGATCCCACTCCCTGATGCCAAAGCAGTCACTGTGGCCAAAGCTTTGGTTGATCATGTTGTCTCTCGATTTGGGGTACCGCAAGAGATCCATTCGGACCAAGGACGGAGCTTTGAAGGGGAAGTTTTCCAGGAAGTAGTGCGGCTTTTAGGGGTACATAAAACCAGGGCAACTCCGTTACACCCCCAGAGCGATGGCTTAGTGGAGCGCTTGAATAGGACCCTATGGCAGCTGCTCTCGAAGATGATTTTTGACAATCACCAACAAGATTGGGACGACATGTTACCTATCGTCCTGCTGGCATATAGAGCGTCTGAACACTCGGCTTCAGGATTCACACCTGCCAGAATGATGTTGCGTCGTGAACTGACTCTGCCAGTTCACTTGCTGATGGGCGAACGACCACAGGGGAAGTCTGGACCCGAGTATGTGGAGGACTTGAAAAAGAAGTTGGCAGAAACTCATTTAATAGCCCGTGAACAACTGAAGCTCAAAGCTGAGGAAATGAGAAGACGATATAATGTGCGAGCGAAACTGAACGAGTATCGGACAGGCGACCAGGTATGGTTTTACAACCCAAAAAGGAGGAAAGGGCTCCTGCCAAAGTTGTAGAGAAGTTGGGAAGGCCCTTGCACGATCGTGGACGTTTTGAACGACGTCGTATTCAGGATCAGGACAACGAGAGGACGGCTACGGGTGGTCCACCATGATCGGTTGTCTCCATATGTGGAAGAAGAAAGTTTGTTGTGAAAGGAGGGAGTAGTGTTGAGTGTTACGGTTTCCAAGATCTTTTTGTAGCTAAAAACAATACATTAGAAAACTTTTTTTGATTCATTATATATCTGACTCCCGCCCGAATACTGTGTTTTTCGTTCAGTCTTCAACAATATTTAATAAATTTATTTTTTGAAAAATCGGAAATTATAGCTACTCTAGCTACGCCTAGCTAGATCTATACTCAGATCACTTTGAAATTTTAAAATCGGTCAACCGACCGCCGAGATAAATCGAGAAAACTTCCCTCTCACTCGCACACTTGTCGTTCCCCATGGGCTTTTGAAAATACAATGGGGTGTGCGCATGGGTTGGAAAAACTGTTTATTGTTATTTTTAATCTAAATTAGACCTCATTCTGAGAATTTTGATTTCAACCGCAACCTTCTAGCGTGAGAAGACCTTTTTCTATGATTTTTCAAAGTTTCGAATGTTTATGACGTCACAGTGGGCTTAGGGGTCCCGCACAGGCGGGAGGGGAGCGCGACGTCATAAACATTAGAAACTTTGAAAAATCTTGGAAAAAGATCTACTCATCCAAAAAAAGAACGGCTGGTGTCAATATTCTCAAGATAAGATCTACTTTCGATTAAAAAAATTTAAAAAAAACAGGCGCACCCCCCACTGTACTGTAGTGGGTAAACTATACTGCTCCTTGAAATTCGTAACCCCACTTTATTGATGTTTTAAAAAATTGAAAATATGGATAGTAAAACTTATTGGTCTGTTATAATATCTGCCTATCTTGTGTGTTTGTCTGTTTCTTAATCACTGGTGAGCCGGTACACTGGTTGAACATGATATACACAACGATGAAAATAGGGTTTGTACATAATAAATTAATATTATGCATAGGCATTAATATTCATGGTATTACCTTACTGCAATGCAAAACTCATCATTTTGTTCAAAGATATAAATAATTTCTTATTGTTTAAACGGAGGTGATCCTCACATAATCCACAATCATGGTTGAATTATTTTCTTCCCAGGATTTCATCCAATCGGCACGATTCTCCCAAAACGTGGAAAGCAACTGGAACACGAAATCAGTGATTGGTGTTATAGTGATAATTAGGACATTGTTATAGGTATTTATATGTTTAGCTGTTATTTTTGTTAGTGGATGAATTGTAATCTTGTGGTTTTTCTTATTTCTGTTTCTGGGAAGTTTGATTAAACAAAACATAATATATTTTGTTTCTAGACTAATCCTATCAAATGAAAAACAAGAAAAAAGAACTTAGTAGTAGTAGTTGGTTTGCGTCCATAAGCCCATTTAGAGTTGGAGACTGGGTATTGCCTTATTAGGACGTCCCACAGTAAGACTTGGGCGTCCTTATGCGATCGATCTGGGGTGAAGGAGGACAACACTCAACAGAAAGAAAACCACACAGTAATTCGTTTTAGACCATTCTGAATCCAAATCCGCGAAAAAAAACCATAGGTGTATGTCTGTGTGTGTGTGACAAAATCTTGTGTCGTCTGCCCAGGCCTTAATTCTCAACCTATTTTCCTGGTTTTTTTTTTTTTGTTCGTCGCGGAAAACTATCTATCGTAGTTGTGCACTACGTCGCCAGAATTTCGAATTTTGCCTTTTAATGGGGGAAAGCTAAAAAAACGTCCGTTTTTAGGACGTCCCACACTACGTCGTCGGAATTTCGAATTTTGCTTTTTAAGGGGGGAAAGGGAGGGTTAATGCTCAAAAAACGTGCGTTTGCGGGCATAATCCTGTAAAATTTGCCCAGGCCTCAATTTCCAACCGCTTTGAGTGTTTCTGTTTTTGTTCGACTCATAAATCTTCCAAATTGCACACTATTTCACCAGAGTATCAAAATTCGCAAGGGGAGGGTGAGAGTGGGGGGACAATATTCACAAAATATCCCATTTTCCAATATTTCGGTTCCTTTATAGCTTACTAATTGTATCCAAGCTTTGAAATTGAGGAAAAATTCTCATTATACCTCCGGATTTTCATGAATTATTCTCTGTCCCACCATGGAACTAATAGTGGTGCCACCATGGTGCCAGGACCATAAACCGCATATTTCATGGGTTTTTAAACTTTTTTTTTGTGTTTCACCTTGAATACGGAATTGAACTTCGACGGATTGCCTACCAAAGCAAATAGATGAAAGTTCAACGTTACGAAGTATTACCGCTTTGGTGCCAGACTGGCACCAATGGCGGGGGGGGGGGAAGGAATCGAATTCGCATGTTGGGTATCGTAGATCATGGTTTTTAAAATGCTTTTCAAATTCGATGCTCCCACGCTGCTAGAAATGTTGTGGTGGATAATGGTCGATTGGAGGGGGGGGGGAGATCACTATTCTTGTCTAAAATACTTGATAAATTACATCGAGTGAACAGTTTTTAGGACGTCCCACAGTAACACTTGGGCGTCCTTATGCGATCGATCTGGGGTGAAGGAGGACAACACTTAAAAGAAAAAAAGTAACCACACAGTAATCCGTTTTAGACCATTCTGAATCCAAAACCGCGGAAAAAACCATAGGTGTATGTCTGTGTATGTGTGACAAAATCTTGTGTCGTCTGCACAGGCCTTACCTAGTTCTCAACCGATTTCGTGGTTCTTTTGGTTTATTATTTTCAATAATAAGCCTTTGGAATCGAGCAAGAAAAAAAATTTCAACCCCCCCCTCAAAATTTGATGTTTTACGTTTCAAGGTACGTAGAATACGAAAATCGAATAAAAAAATTTCCGTCCGTCCGCCGTACGCGGCACTTTTCTTAGCAACACTGGTCCGATTTGGTTCAAATTTGGTATATGGGCTCCATTTGGGGTCTAGTTGTGCCGCGAAGCTTTTGGTTGATGTCAGTCACTTCTAAGGGGTGAAAATTAAGGGTTGAAATTTTCAAGAGTGCCCTAGCTCGAAAACTCTCGAAATAAAGGTATCGTTTTTTTATCAATTTTAAATAGTATTGAATTTTTGAGACCACCCGGACCTCTGTAGGACAAACCGTTCGGTCCCTACGAGTACTTGAAGGTTTTCCTTCGATAAAACAGAATCATGAGTGTGAATCGCAAAAGAGGTCTTATCGCCGTTCAAATTTTATCGGACTAAATTGCGATCGCTGTTCATTTCTTCGATTTGTATACAGTTTTGCCTTCTGCGTAACCAGTAATCAAATTTCCATATGAAGCTTTCTATTTTTCCAATCGAGTGTGAAGCGTTTAGTTCTTTCTAATAAACTTGATTGTGAAGGTGTGAAGCGAGTATGGTGTGGTAGGTAGTACCTAGCTGGTAGGTAAAAAAAAGTTGGTAGGTAAAAAAAATGTTGGTGGGTAAAAACCGCTGCAAATTATTGCTCAAAGGCTCTTCAGATCACTGATCAGCTGAATGAGCTCCGAAGCCATTTTCAATCCTTTTGAATGGAAGTGCTCTTCCAGGCGTCTCCAGCATTCGAGGAGATCTTCTTCACTCTTCAGATCACTGATCAGCTGAGTGAGCTCCAAAGCCAATTTTTACTCCTATTGAATGGAAGTGCTCTTCCAGGCTTCTCCAGAATTCGAGAAGATCTTCTTCACTCTTCAGATCACTGATCAGCTGAGTGAGCTCCAAAACCATTTTTACTCCTATTGAATGGAAGTGCTCTTCCAGGCGTCTCCAGCATTCGAGGAGATCTTCTTCACTCTTCAGATCACTGGTCAGCTGAGTGAGCTCCAAAGCCAATTTTTACTCCTATTGAATGGAAGTGCTCTTCCAGGCTTCTCCAGCATTCGAGAAGATCTTCTTCACTCTTCAGATCGCTGATCAGCTGAGTGAGCTCCAAAGCCATTTTTACTCCTATTGAATGGAAGTGCTCTTCCAGGCGTCTCCAGCATTCGAGGAGATCTTTTTCACTCTTCAGATCACTGATCAGCTGAGTGAGCTCCGAAGCCATTTTCAATCCTATTGAAAGCAGGAAGCTGAAATTTGAGAGGGAAGGTCAAGGGAGAATACAGATGGTGGTAGGTGCTATTGATGGAGAACCAGTGATCTATACAGAAGGGTGATCTATACAGAAAATAATAAACCTTTGAGCAATGATTTGCAGCGTTTTTTTGTTTCACTCAAATAACTTCGGAGTTGTACATGATTTCACCTGAGTATCAAAATTCGCAAGGGGAGGGGGCGAGTGGGGGATAATATTTACAAAATATCCGATTTTTCAATATTTCGGTTCCTTTACTGTTTCTTAATTGTACCCAAGCTTTGAAATTGAGGAAAAAATCTCATTATACCTTAGGATTTGCATGAATGTGAACTACGACGGACTGCCTACTAAACCTAATAGATGGAAGTTCAACGTTACGAAGTATCACCGCTTTGGTGCCAGTCAGGCACCATTGGTGGCGGGGGGGACTCGAATTCGCATGTTGGGTGTCGGAGATCATGGTTTTTAAAATGCTCTTCAGATTCGTGGCTCCCATGCCGCTAGAAGTGTTATGGTTTATAATGGTGGGGGGGGGGGGTTCGTTATTTCTTCCCTAAAGTAATAAATAAATTACATCGAGTGAAACAGTTCTATCGCTTAACAGCTGGTTAAACTGATCCAATACTTATCCAATGGGACGTCCCCTGGAATGCATGCATTACTAAACAGTATGTTGTTGACTGAGTCTCATCTGTTTGGACTCACACTCGCGTATGAGTACAGACCATGATTGTTACACACGGATATTACTTTCCTATTTACGAGTAGCATTGTTAAACAAATTCACAATAAGTCTTCAATAATTATGGAGTACTATACATCTATTTTTTTATTGTGTTGTACTAAGTGTAGACTTCGGTTCAGTTCTCACCTTTGTGTCATAATTTCCCCAAGGTTTCCGTTGCTCAGAATTTCCAACGTCGTCTGGAAAATGATCCAATCCACCGACTGTCAGGCCAAGACTGATGTAGAACTGCAAATGAGAGTCAGTTATGTCACGTTTTTCATCCTTTTTTTCCCTATTCAATGAACTTTCATTTGGAATCCTCATCTTTGTGCTATGATTTTTTCTCTGAATGAACTACAGATGCCTTCTCGAACAATATGCTATGTCAAGCCCAATACAACATTGAAATAAGTGCTGCGGTCTACACAAGAAGGTACTGGGTATGAGTTGATGACCAAGTCAATAACCTGTTATATCATTGACAAATCAGGGTTAAAAAAAGCTGCAAATTAGTGCAGAACGTATTATCATTTTTCTGTGAAGTTCACCCGTCAACTATCTTCCTAGGACCCGGAACAGACAGGAAGGATTTGGGGGCGGCTCCCATCTGGGTAAATTCTAGTCAAACTACCGCCCAACTAGGTTGGGAATATATCGCTACACCTTACCGAGCTCGCGACGGCCCATTTGGCTAATAATGTAAATAAAGTTAATCATCGGCGATGATATGTTAAGTTTGCACGAAGATTCATTCACTAGGGGTGTGTCGGTCCAGGTATTTCCCTGGAACGGTTCCAACGGTTACAGTGACAAAGATGTAACCGTTCCAAATTACCGGTATAGTTCCATTACCGGTACAGGCGGTCGAATCCCACTCATAAGACATGGATGAAGCAGGCAGTCAAATCCCTATCGTCCTTCTTCCATGCTTATGATCTCAACTTGCAATACAATAGCATAATTTTCCTTGAAAATTCGCTAAAAGGAAGGAATTTACCAAGTGTTACAAAAGAGACAATTTATTATAATTGATAGTGACCATACAATTCAAGGAAAGAATAATGACGTTGCAGTTTAAGAAATTAACATGACAATAATAAATTAATAATACTGGAGACAACTTCCATGCTAACCTGTCCAGAAGATCACTTCCCGCTCAAGAGCCATTCCATGATACTATTATATTCTCAGTCCATGGAAGTAGTAAGGGCGCTTCCAGGTAAAACATGGAACAGAACTGAGAACAAGATTCATGCTTACTGGTCCAAAACTCTTCCCAGTCCAGAGCCATTCTCCATGATATCTTATCGGTCCGGTTCCATCCTTACTGGTCCGAATAGTCCCTTCCCAGTCCAGAGCCATTTCAAGATATCTTATCGGTCCGTGGAACTGGACCGGTAAGTGTCGAGTTTTTGTCACTGCGTGGAACCGTTCAAGTTGATACTCGGTTCCACAGTCCCGGTACAGCTGTACCGACACACCTCTAAGATTCACTGCTGTGGTGAATAATGCAACGTCGCGTTCACATTTCAGAAAACAAAACTTCTTACCATCGATCAATATCTCGTTCTGGCATTTCAAAAGGTACTGTTGGCTCTCGTTAAGTGACTTCGGAATAGTAAGAATAACCTTCCTGCGTATGTTGTACACTGTTTTCCTGGTCAGAGTAAAATTTGAATGCGGCAAACTCCTTGAACTCAATTTACCCTGATGGGCGACGCCCTGATTTGGATCCTCAGGACAAGGCTCTAGGGCCCATCTGTTCTGATAAATATCACTATAAACGCGCATTTGACGATAGTTGATCGTCTGTGTGGTTCCAAACGTTTCTTGAAATTTACCTTGATTAAATTGTTTTATTGATGGGTAACCTCGTCTTAAATTGATGGAAAAACGTGTTGATCTAGGGGATCTGGACAATCGAATTAATTAATGAGAATAATTTAATTGGCATTGTATTTTACCCCTAGTAAACTAAGCTGAATTTGAATACCTGTTCCTTGGTGGAGATCAACTTAGGACTAGGGATGATAAATAATAGATACAAATCGAATTAGGAGAGATAGGTAGATATATTATCCTATAATCATTGAGGCTTACATCCTTATATTGGTGGGGAGGGGGGGAGAGAAGTATCAATATAGTAACCTTTTAGATCTTCAGATTTGAACCACGAGGGTACCTAAGGGAAATTATCTTGTATAAAAGTAAGTGCTAACAAGATCGATGTTTGCAATAAGTCTGTGAGCTATCCCTGAGTTGCTACTCGATAGAGCAGAATTAATCGTTCCATCGAATCACGAATCAGGTGTCAGAGTGACTGTTACTCTGTCAGACTCCCACTTTATTTTAAAATGTTGAAAATTTGTATTTTTGTGGTGATTCGGATTCTTACATGTGACAGGGAAGAACGACTCTTACATTGCAAATCACGAAGAAAACCTCAAGGAAAATTAATTAATTGAGTTCCTAGGTAATTATCCTCATCAAGCGAATGGTTGGTCTACAGAGCTCTGGGTGGTGTCAAACTTTATAAAAGAATTTCTCTATTTTAAATTAATGCAAAAACACACACTGTTACCTGTGTATCAAAGATTTTCGGTATTGGAAACCTTTTGAAAATGGTTTTCCCCACTTTTCACCCCCACAAACATGAAAGACAACAACCGAAAGCTTCGGGCACAACTTGATCCAAATGGAGCCGATATACCAAATTTCATCAAAATCGGACCAAGGGAACTGGGCATCTTGCCCAGCGTTCGGCCAAAATTCGTTTATTCGGTTGTTGGATTCTACATACTTTGAAACTAAGATTTTGAGGGCGGATTACCTTTTTTTCTTACTCGTTTCCAAATGTTCTTAGGTATTGAAAATAATTAACCAAAATATGATCATTATTTTGGTTGGTAAAGTTTTAATCTGTCAATCGTGAACAAAAAACAGTTGAATTGGAGGATTGGAATCGATAACTGCCTTACAAATACCTACCGAAACTCACGAAACTGTAATGTAATATAACGTAATGCAGGCACTAAAAACTTGATAAATAATGAATTACTTCTTTGTCAAAAGGAGCTATGTTCGTGGCTCTTTCCCAGATAGCTGCATTTTGCTTTCCAATTCGTATTCCTAAAGTTTTGTATAATGGGTGTCCCGGAGTACATAGGGGCTCAGGGGTCCCATCATCCACCTGGAATTTCAAGTTGTCTGAAACAAAATATTATTAGGTGCAGCGAACAACGGAAAACTCTTGTAATCGTTACATGATTCTAGCATCATCAAAACTCAAACTTGTAGATATTATATTTTCACTAAACACCTATGAACGTTTGAAGTTAGTAGGTTAACATGTAAAATATCACTTTTTTTTATGAAGGATTGGAACTGGGTGATTGTTTGGTTCTTTTGAATCCTTATGAAGTAAAGAACAAAATACCTTGGAAAGTATACTACCTGAGGATATGCCTTACGTCATCTGAAGGCAAAGTACTTAGTAACTAGACGAAATCATCTAGGTTGTCTTCAGTTATAATAATCTGATTGCGAGATCAAAAATTGTGATCTAAAGAAGTTCCCAGACGCCTCTCAAACAAATTACACGACAGAGGATGTAAGTACCAATGCATTCTTGATGCGTGGAACTTTCATCTCTGAACACGGCCGAACTTGAATCGAGTGTACCGTAGACCTCACACTTATGTGTGGAACGACACAGATGCAGATAATATCGTAATACACTGATTTCACGAACAGGTTTATTGTGCCAAATAGCTTTACAAAATAGAGTCACGAAAACAAGACTTTTTCGAAATCTCAACTCAACACTTTTTATAAAACGAACCAAACGTACTTGAACTGAATATCAATGTAGTGATCAATGATAAATTTGGGTGATCTCAAATATTTTCAATTATCTTTCATTTCATATATTCCCTTACCTGGTGTCCAAATTAATGTGTAGTTATGAAAAGCATTTCCCCAACCATCGGCAGTCTCGCGTGTCACTTTCCTAGGAGGACTACTCCCAACTTCAAATCCTTGTTCCAGAATGCTGCAACCAACACGCTTCATACAGAGACCTCGAAATACACAATCTAAAACTTTCCGAGGGAAGGAACATACTAAAATAGTCGTAAAATCCTAGTGTTCATAGTTTTTAATAGTTACTACAAGGCACTATGAAGTCAAGTTTTTATATAGTTGAATAAAATGTTTCCTATTTTCTAGATTGAGATTTTCACAAAATACCCTTATTTCGATGGCTTTAGCAAAATTCGCTTACTTCTTTCCCGGTGAATCAATTCTTTGATTTTCTTTGAGGGTTTTCTTGATTCTCCAGTTGGAGGCAAGAGGACATTTTCGCATCCGAAGAACAGTATTAGGTAGGTACCTCAGATTGGTAGTTCCACAGGAATGCTAGGGTCTTCCAATTATTTCTACTATGTAGTTTCACTTACCTATTCCCCACCTCTTTGGTTTCTTTCGTCAAATGACGATTCCCTTTGGCGAGTGCTATTCTGATACGCCCGGATTTGAGTTCTCCATACGTTTCTGTACGTCTGGGTTCCAATGTTATCTCTTGGAAAAAAAAATAATATTAGTCACTCATTCAGTTAGGCATTCTTACATCCTAGAACATTGTGCGTAACTTTTAAAGGTGGGGACCGATTCTAATGAGAATTTTGGTTTATTATTTCCAACAAGAAAAAAAAACTTGAAATCGTGCGAGCAGAAAAAAAACTGTAAATTATCACACAACGGTATATTATTAATAAAGCTGAATTTCGCTGGTCAACAAATTGAAGCTGGTCAAAAGCGATATATTTTTGTTTCTTCGAATAGAGTTCCATGTTCCTCAACCAAGAACTGCATTTCGTTATGAATTTGAAGGTATCCACAACTCTCGGATGATGTTTTGCTGGTAGGAATACTTTCTGTCAAAATTAACTTCGGATAGTGAATGGTAGATAATAAAGATAACTTGGGAGATAATTTGGTTGGTAGGTACTAATAATAGAATAGCTGTGTTCTTTGTAGGTAGGTGATATTTTCAGAAAAATAATAAAGTGTTATGTATGAATTTGCAGCGTTTTACCTATAAGTTACCCGTGAAATGTTGTGTTTGTCTGTTTGAATTTGGGAACCTATTAGAGCCAAATGGCTGATGAACCGATTACTTCCAATCAGCTTATCCTAAATTCACAAAATTCGGCAACTGTATGCTGTATAATATCGGTAGCATAGTAATAATGAGGCGCTCGGAGTAGTAGTTACCAATAATCCCAATGTCTTTCAAACTAAATATTATTTACCTGGAACTATCCAGTCACCGATTGGAAGCTTGGCTCTGATCTCTATTTTTCCATATTTGAACGCCATGATGTTTTTGGTCGTGAGGAGAGCCGAATTTACAGGTGGCAAAAATTGGAAACCTCTGCCTCTCCTGTCGCATTCCTCTGATCCCAAACGACCTGTACAGCTAAAATGGTAATAACAGATGAAGCTTCCTCATTCAATATTCAAAACGCTGCAAATCATTGCTCAAAGGTTTATTATTTTCTGTATAGATCACCCTTCTGTATAGATCACTGGTTCTCCATCAATAGCACCTACCACCATCTGTATTCTCCCTTGACCTTCCCTCTCAAATTTCAGCTTCCTGCGTTCAATAGGATTGAAAAATATAAAATGGAAAAATAATAAAATAAAAACCTTTTTAACAAAAAAATGGACCGACCTCAAAAATGATGTCTGTAAACACCAAAAAGGGAAAAATAATTCTCTCAGCAAATACATACTTGATGTAGTAGGTTGTTGGACATAGATATCTAGTCACCAGATGGTATGTTGGAATACCAACATTTATTTTCAGTGTGATTCACACTTATTGTCACACTCATATCCTCCATCATCGATAGCAGTGACATACTGCCCAATAGTTTTGGAACACTTATATCTACTCGTATTCATGTTTTGTATGGCACGATCGACGCATGTTGTAATACTCACCAGATCATGTGAGTAGTAGGTACTTATAAACCACAGCGTATCCAGACAGGTAGGTAGGTACGCATTGAAGTCGCCGCCGTGCCCATCTGTAGACACTAACTTACTACCGATAAATTATTCGATGATCTGGTTACCGTTGAGTTGAAATGTGCTCCCCAAACTATCAGGTACCTAGTACGTCTCTGCTGCCATATGAGTACGGTAGTAAGTGTGAACCTCCCTAGGAATGGTTGTGACTAGTATTTTGGGACTTTATTATTACATGAGACTTTATTATTATATTGGGGGACATATTGTAATGTAGCTACATACCTTCGGAAGCGTTGTTACCTAATTAGCTATTTACATTCATACTCAGTGTGGAAGCATGTTCGTAGTATGAGAGGTATGTATATTTGCGAAAAAGAATAATATGTTGGTAAGTAGAAGATCTATAAGATGTTTGTGTCTACAGATGGGCACGGCGGCGACTTCAATGCGTACCTACCAACCTGTCTGGATACGCTGTGGTTTTTAAGTACCTACTACTCACATGATCTGGTGAGTATTACAACATGCGTCGATCGTGCCATACAAAACATGAATACGAGTAGATATAAGTGTTCCAAAACTATTGGGCAGTATGTCACTGCTATCGATGATGGAGGATATGAGTGTGACAATAAGTGTGAATCACACTGAAAATAAATGTTGGTATTCCAACATACCATCTGGTGACTAGATATCTATGTCCAACAACCTACTACATCAAGTATGTATTTGCTGAGAGAATTATTTTTCCCTTTTTGGTGTTTACAGACATCATTTTTGAGGTCGGTCCATTTTTTTGTTAAAAAGGTTTTTATTTTATTATTTTTCCATTTTATATTATTTTTTATTTTTCACTTTTTAGTGGTCCTCGATATAAATCTGAAATTAATTTACCCGCAGTTTTTCGAACAGTTTTAGTAATCACAGTATTACTAAAACTGTTTGAAAAACTGCGGGTAAATCATTTCAGTAAGGTGAACCAGAAGCCGTAGGGTGGACCACATTCTGTAATCCGGATCAGTTTCCATACATATAGATGAGTTTCCATTTTAGGATCAGTTTCAGGAGGTATTTGGTTCACTTGCCTACTTACCAATCTACTCTCTTATCCCCTAACTGGTCAACTTTGTTCATAATTGCTAGGACAACACAATTCAACAACACAACCATGACATGATTGACGAGGGAGCTACGTGCTACATCCACTTGGTAGAAAACCCTCTCATCACCTAACTGAACTATATGATTCATATTTGGTACAGCACTATGCAGTTCTGACGATGTCCTCTACTATTACCTACCTAATCATGTTATCGGTGGTGAGGGGGCTATGTGCTACACCCACTTGGTAGAATACCCTCTCATCACTTAACTGTACTATATACCTCATATTTTGTACAGCATTATTCAGTTCCAACAATCTCCTATATGGCATCCTCCCTCCTACCCAACTATGTTATGGATGGCGAGGAAGCTATGTGCTACACCCACTTGGTGGAATACCCTCTCATCACCTAACTGTACTATATACCTCATATTTTGTACTGCACTATTTAGTTCCAACAATCTCCTATATGGCATCCTCCCTCCTACCCAACTATGTTATGGATGACGAGGAAGCTATGTGCTACACCCTCTTGGTGGAATAGGTACCCTCTCATCACCTAATTGTACTATATACCTACCTTATATTTGGAACTGCACTACATATACAGTTCCGACAATCTCCTATGCCATTACATAGCCAACCATAATATGGATGACTAGGAAGCTATGTGCTACACCCACTTGGTGGAATACCCTCTCATCACCTAATTGTACTATATACCTACTTTATATTTGGTACTGCGTACTGCACTATTCAGTTCCGACCATCTCCTATACCATTACATGGCCAACTATATTATGGATGACTAGGAAGCTATGTGCTACACCCACTTGGTGGAATACCCTCTCATCACCTAATTGTACTATATACCTACCTTATATTTGGTACTGCACTATTCAGTTCCGACAATCTCCTATACCATTACATAGCCAACTATATTATGGATTACTAGGAAGCTATGTGCTACACCCACTTGGTGGAATACCCTCTAATCACCCAATTGTACTACATACCTACCTTACATTTGGTACTGCACTATTCAGTTCCGACAATCTCCTATACCATTACATAGCCAGCTATATTACGGATGACTAGGAAGCTATGTGCTACACCCACTTGGTGGAATACTCTCTCATCACCTAACTGTACTACATACCTCATATTTAGTAGGGCACTATGCAGTTCTGACGATGCCGTCTTCTATTACCTAATCATGTTATCGGTGATGAGGGGGCTATGTGCTACACCCACTTGGTAAAATACCCTCTTATCACCAAATTGTACTACATATCTCATATTTGGTACGGCACTATGCAGTTATGACGATCTCCTATACCATTAGATATCCAACTATATTATGAATGACGAGGGAGCTATGTGCTACACCCACTTGGTAGAATACCTAACTAACAGTACTATAATTATCGCTCATACTTGGTAGGAAAACTCACATACATGAGCATTCGTAGACACGTTTGATACGGCTCATGCAGGTTCTGACCTAAAAGCCACTATAATTTCCCCGTTTCTCATCCCCCGCAGCACCTTTTAGTTATCGGAACCCCCCTCATATAGCATATCATTTTAAAGCTTACAATCAGACCTTCAATTTGACTATACACAAATGGTCCTCCATCGACTCAGTCGGAAGTCACAGGGCAAGAAGAGTGAATGCGGACCAATATTCCCGAAAACGGGAACCACGTTTTTCAACTTCTTTCACAAATTTTCGATACTTCTAACTAAGCAAAATGAAATCTGTTTGAAATGGGACCACCACGGATACTGGTAGAACACATTTCAAAAAGAATCAGACAGATTGGTACCAGAATAAAGAAATGCAAGCGACTCGGACATACAAAAAAAAAAAAAAAAAAAAAAAAAAAAAATCGTCGTCCCACGACAACCCGAATTGAGTACCTCCTCTTTCGCGCGCCTTCGGCGCGTTGAAGTCGGTCAATGACTTCGGAGCTCACTCAGCTGATCAGTGATCTGAAGAGTGAAGAAGATCTCCTCGAATGCTGAAGACGCCTGGAAGAGCACTTCCATTCAATAGGATTGAAAATGGCTTCGGAGCTCACTCAGCTGATCAGTGATCTGAAGAGTGAAGAAGATCTCCTCGAATGCTGAAGACGCCTGGAATAGCACTTCCATTCAATAGGATTGAAAATGGCTTTGGAGCTCACTCAGCTGATCAGTGATCTGAGGTGTGAAGAAGATCTCCTCGAATGCTGGAGACGCCTGGAAGAGCACTTTCATTCAATAGGATTGAAAATGGCTTCGGAGCTCACTCAGCTGATCAGTGATCTGAAGAATGAAGAAGCTTTTGAGCAATGATTTGCAGCGTTTTTTACCTACCAACATTTTTTTTACCTACCAACTTTTTTTACCTACCAGCTAGGTACTACCAACCACACCATACTGGCTTCACACCTTCACAATCAAGTTTATTAGAAAGAACTAAACGCTTCACACTCGATTGGAAAAATAGAAAGCTTCATATTGAAATTTAATTACTGGTTACGCAGAAGGCAAAACTGTATACAAATCGAAGAAATGAACAGCGATCGCATTTTAGTCCGATAAAATTTGAATGGAGATTAGACCTCTTTTGCTATTCACACTCATGATTCTGTTTTATCGAAGGATAACCTTCAAGTACTCGTAGGGACCGAACGGTTTGTCCTACAGAGCTCCGGGTGGTCTCAAAAGTTTTTAAAAATTCAATACTATTTAAAATTGGTGAAAAAACGATACCTTTATTTCGAGAGTTTTCGAGCTAGGGCACTCTTGAAAATTTCAACCCTTAATTTTCACCCCTTAGAAGTGATCTACATCAACCAAAAGCTTCGCGGCACAACTAGACCCCAAATGGAGCCCATATACCAAATTTGAACCAAATCGGTCCAGTGTTGCTAAGAAAAGTGCCGCGGACGGCGGACGGACATTGCAAATTTGGATTCTACGCACCTTGAAACGTAAAGTGACAAAGTTTGAGGGGGGTTATAAAATTTTTTTGCGATACGATCACATAGGCTTATTATTAGAAATAATAAACCAAAATGTAGTTTATTTAAGTAGATTAAAAATTAATATGTTCTGGGCCAACAGGCTCGCATGAAATAAGAAGTGGGAGAGTTACTTCATAGAGTCCACACAGTATGTACGACCTCTGGAATCGTAAATTGAACTAATGCAAGGTGCAACATTAGTGAACGTGAACAAAAAGTGTATAATGGACACTCAAATAATTTTTAAAAATTTTACAAACGTTCATGAGTCATATAAACAACTGTTTCTTAAGCGGAAGACGAGCATGTTAAACATTTTCAAAAAAAACATACTTTTTCAACCCTAATTGAACATCCAGGAACTCCACATACCTATGTCCCTAAATGTCACCGGAGTAAGTATCCAAAATTAAATTGTAATTTTAAATTTAATGGACAACGTAACTTTTTGTGGGCTATTAAAAGTCTCAAAATAAAGTTATGACAAAAATTTCCATGGAAATTGATGAAAAAATTTCAAAATTGTTGTCATAACATTATTTTTTGACTTCTAATAACTTACAAAAAATAGTTACTTAGAAAAATTCAGCTCTCTCCATTAATTAACATGTTTAATGTTTAAGGGCTGGGGGTCATTCTGTGAATTCCGACACGCAAATCTGCAACGTTTTTTTTTCTTAGTTACCACGGACCGATTTCTTAGTTACCACGTTATATCGGCTCCATTTGGGGTCTATTTGTACCAAGATGGTCACTGATCAGCTGAGTGAGCTCCTAGGCCATTTTCTCTCCTGTTGAACGTAGGAAGCTGAAATTTGAGAAGCAGGGTCAATGGAGAATGCTGAAGGCGCCTGAGTGGTTACTGATCAGCTGAGTGATCGGCAATCTTATTTCTCCCTTGCGAGGGAAAAACATTAAACATGATTTAATGTTTTTCCCTCGCAAGGGAGAAATTGAACAGAGATTTTGGTTTATTATCTTCATTAAAAAGCCTTTGGAATCGAGCAAGAAAAAAAAATTTAACCCCCCTCAAAATTTGGTGTTTTACGTTTCAAGGTACGAAGAATACGAAAATCGAATAAAAAAATTCCCGTCCGTCCGCCGTACGCGGCACTTTACTTAGCAACACTGGACCGATTTGGTTCAAACTTGGTAAATGGGCTCCATTTGGGGTCTAGTTGTGCCGCGAAGCTTTTGGTTGATGTCAGTCACTTCTAAGGGGTGAAAATTAAGGGTTGAAATTTTCAAGAGTACCCTAGCTCGAAAACTTCCGAAATAAAGGTGTCGTTTTTCCACCAATTTTAAATAGTATTGAATTTTAAAAATTTTTTGAGACCACCCGGAGCTCTGTAGGACAAACCGATCGGTCCCTACGAGTACTTGAAGGTTTTCCTTCGATAAAACAGAATCATGAGTGTGAATCGCAAAAGAGGTCTAATCTCCGTTCAAATTTCATCGGACTAAAATGCGATGGCTGTTCATTTCTTCGATTTGTATACAGTTTTGCCTTCTGCGTAACCAGTAATCAAATTTCCATAATATGGAATTTCCATAAAATGGCTTCGGAGCTCACTCAGCTGATCAGTGATCTGAAGAGTGAAGAAGCCTTTGAGCAACGATTTGCAGCGTTTTTTACCCACCAACATTTTTTTTACCTACCACACCATACCTGGCTTCACACCTTCACAATCAAGTTTATTTTTCGTTTTATTTGTCGTTTAAGTTTTCGAATCGAGTGTGAAGCGTTTAGTTCTTTCTAATAAACTTGATTGTGAAGGTGTGAAGCCAGGTATGGTGTGGTAGGTAGTACCTAGTTGGTAGGTAAAAAAAAGTTGGTAGGTAAAAAAAATGTTGGTGGGTAAAAAACGCTGCAAATCGTTGCTCAAAGGCTTCTTCACTCTTCAGATCACTGATCAGCTGAGTGAGCTCCGAAGCCATTTTTAATCCTATTGAATGGAAGTGCTCTTCCAGGCGTCTCCAGCATTCAAGGAGATCCTTCTTCACTCTTCAGATCACTGATCAGCTGAGTGAGCTCCGAAGCCATTTTTAATCCTATTGAACGCAGGAAGCTGAAATTTTGAGTGGGAAGGTCAAGGCAGAATACAGATCGTGGTAGGTGCTATTGATGGAGAACCAGTGATCTATACAGAAGGGTGATCTATACAGAAAATAATAAATCTTTGAGCAATGATTTGCAGCGTTTTTAAACTGGAACTTAAATCTAGTCGATCTGGTGACACCTTGGGACAGCTGTGGAATTCTCAAGATGTTTTCGGTGACACTAGTGATAACCTGGTCCAATATTAGGGTTAATCTACTTTTGTAGGATAACCAGGATGTTTTACCAGATGACTAAAAATCGAGAGACGGATAGCATTGACTTCAAATAATTCAGTAGTTATCCAACGAACTATCCCGTCATCATGGAAGATGGTACATGCGCTTTATACCATAATATTGTACCATAGTAAAATATTGACGTAAGTGAATTACTTTTCCAGAAATCGATGTCCAGTCCTCACTGTTCTGTCATCAAGTACAGTTGGCTTGATGAACAACATGTTGTCCTTCACGTAGGAATTTTCAACGCTTTCTAGATAAGTAACGAATCCATGGTAGGTCTGTAGTGAACATAATATTTTATCAACAATGGTTTGATATTCTCATCTCATCTACCTAATAATCAATTGGAAATCGCTATAAGCGTCTGAGAGTTACTAAAATCAGCTGTGTGAGCGATTTGGTTCATAGCCCTCGTGGACAAATCGAAGTCATGATGAAGCCTTATCAGCTGCGTTAGAAGTAAAAGCTAACTCCCAAGCTCTTCCTGTTCATATCATCATAAAGTTTATTATAATAGTATTCCCGTGTATCAGTATTATGTAAATGTGTTAGGTTTGACGATAAGAAATAATTTTAGAAAATAAAATAGTTAAAATAGAAATCATTATTGTGCCTAATAATTTTTGCTTAAACAATGTTAAGTTAGTATTTCAAAACCAAGACAAGTTAATTTAAAGTTCACTTTATGGACAACATTTTACAGAACCAAGTAAATTACAACTAGTACCTGTATATAGATTGTTAGTCATCGTTAGTTGTTAAATTTATGCTGGTTTATTATTTTCAATAATAAACCTTTGGAATCGACCAAGAAAAATGCTTGCATACGAGTCTGCAACACATTGGGACATTTTCATGTCAACCACTACACAACAAGTTTGTTGACAACACTACGCATCAAGTTTTCGTGACGATTTTTCAGTTCATGTGCCAAAGCAAAATATAAGGTTGTTGATTGTTCTCTACGCAACACATTGAGTCTATTTTATTTATTGGTCGCATGAGCAAGATTTGCTTAGTTTTCGTGACGATTTTTCAGTTCATGTGCCAAAGCAAAGACATGGAAATGTCAAATAATTTAACACCCTTCAAAATTTGTTGGTTCAATTTCAAGGTACGTAAAATCCGAAAATCGAATAAAAAATTGGCCGTCCGTCCGCCGCGCCGCCGTATACCGCACACTTTCCTCAGTCAGCATTGGCCGATTTGATGAAATTTGGTATGTAGGCACCATTTGGGGTCTAGTTGTACCCCGAAGATTTTGGTTGATGTAGGTCACTTCTAAGGGTTGAAAAATAAGGTTTGAAATTTTGAAAACGCCCTAGCTCAAAGAATTTTGAAAAAAAGGTATTGCTTTTACATCAATTTAAGATAGTATTGAATTTTTAGAGACCATGCGGAGCCCTACAGGACAAACCTTTCGCTCCCTACGAGAATTTATGGGTTAGACTTACGGTAAATCAGAAACACGAGTGTGAATCTCAAAAGAGTTCTAATCTCCGTCCAAATTTTTGCTGACCGAAATGCGATCGATGTTTTTCTTCATGTTGGTTGGTGGTAACCATGGCAAAGCCGTGTTCTTCGCAGACGAGTGATCTATGTAGAAAAATAATAAACCATTGTGTAATAATCTGCAGCGTTTTTTTCCTTTCACTCGTATCATGTACCAACTCTAACGTTGATAGATTTTATCGAATAAAAATGGAATTATTAAAGTTCGGTATCTTACATCCTCTCCGGGCATTCTGACTTCATGTGACCACTTTGTATTATCAACTCTTGGTCCTCCTGAAAATTCGTCCTTGTATACTTCGCGATCCCTACACAAGCCCTTCCGCTTTTTCCATCTGCCATCCGACCCCTTCTCCCATACTTCTGTTTTCGCACGAAGACAAGTGTTTCTGCAACAAATGGAAAATCAATAGTTAAGCATTACTGTATCATAAGTTAGAGATCCACCAATGTTTGTTTAATAAAAAGCCGCCCAGTCATGGTCCGACACATTCGGGATGAGAGGAAGCCAAAACACACGTTCCGATAACCTTCAACCGACAGGTTTCATGGATCTTAATTTGTTGACCAATGAATGTTTGTCCACGTTTATCAAAACAACCTAACATTTTTTAAGAGATTCAAGTACAAAATATTGTTTTATAAAAATTAGTGGTATTGTAGGGTATTGTACTCCTATTATTAATGAAAATCTTCAGGTAATTTTGCCCAAAAACCCTTACGATGGCGATTTTTTTTCGGTCATTTATTGGAAAGTATAATTGGTTTTCCACAGGGCAAGGAACCAGTTATTGACATCAAAATGTGACAGCTCCCAAGTTGGTGTAATAACCAGTTCCTTTACTCGTCAAAAACAAAATTTCACCAGCCAATAACTGAACATTCCAGGCTGTTCATAAATTGACTTGTAGTACTCTAGTATTTAAAAATAGACATGTTGTACTCTAGTATTATCACCCTGGTTTAACCAATTAACACCGTTACACCGTTTGTGTGGATGACCTTCGTTGTGTGCGGAAATGATACGAGTATACTCGTAAATAAGGCTTATCCTTATAATTTTGCCCGGGACAAAGAAAATTACGTTTTTATTATTATTTTTTTCGATGTATAATCTCGATGTAATTAACGATTTCGACCAATTTTGTGCTCTTTGGAACTGGGGAAGTATCCGTAGTTTCGAAGGATTCTCGTCTACGCATGCGCCAACGCTACAGAAAACGAAATTCTCTCTCGCATTCTGTCTTTCAAAGATTTCTGATCAGTTTTGGTTCATTGTCTGCCTCGCGGTCGGTCTATCTATCCTTGGCCAATATCTCGACCCCAGGAAAACTACATAACGTAGTCCGAATTCGATAAAACTACTACTCCTATGAGTTCGATCGCCATCAGACTGGTATTTGTAAATTTTCCTTGATCATATATTTCTCTCGATCTAATCTCGATTTTCTTGGAGGGTAGTTTCGGGCTGGATGATGACTTATCGAGTTTATTAAGATCCTATCAAAACGATCCACGATAAGCGTAAAAATGCTACGAGTTACTACAAAACTCATTTCGAACCAACTCTCGATAGTTTTGATGTTTGTGTTAAGATTCTGATTATGGAATTTTCGCTTTTTTATATTAGGCGCTATCACTTCTTGATTAACTAGTAATACATGTTCATTTTATTCTGAAAGCTATTAGTTTATCTCTCTCAAGTAAGAGAGAGAGAGAGAGTTATCTCATCCACCCTAGGAGACGTTGGTGTGATTATATTGCATAGTGATTATCCTATTCACGAAAAGATTTTAGTTAAATAATATATGCATTGAATTGATGATACCTCAGATCGACAAAGTTGTCTTCTTCGTATGGTTGGGGTGGTCGTGGAGTTTCATACGTAGGTTCCTTCGTGGTCGTGGGTTTTGGAACCACTAAGCTCGGAGTTGGAGTCGCCACCACGACTTCTATATCATGATGAGGTTTAGGCGTTGGGGCAGGCGTTGGTTTACCCTTGTCCTGATTATAAAACGTAAAGCCCAACGTGATATCGAAAATTTATCTCATTTAGAATAGTTTATTTAAAATAAGTAAATTAGGTGGATAATGGGCTAATAAATAGATATTTAATTGTCTCGGTGTAAGGTTCTATTTCCATTTGCATTTCGCTTTGTAGAGTTCTTGAAGCGACTTGATTCCAAGTCTGTTGGGCTTTCGGTTTCCCTCTATTTCAATAAAGCCTTCGTCCCCTGCTCCTCTTCACCAAGACTGTGGATATCTATTTCCTAGATCTACAGCATTTCCACCTTCAGAAACTCCGCCCTCTTAACACCTCTTTGCAAATCTGATTGATTGCTCACGCGCAAATGTGATCATGGAGTGCTTTGTGAGTACAAGGTACCGTGAACGACCTAAAGCCGATCACCTACGCTCTTTTGAATTTCGCGTCAAAATGTTTGGGAACAAAATTTTGCGTCAACATGTTTTTGTTTTTTGGAATGTAAAAACTTGATTTGTTTCTATAACATCCCAGCTAAGTAGTATAGAGGGATTCTGATTATTTCATATTTAAAACTAGTACATGAAACATTAAAATGTTCATTTTCCTTTTTTCAAACTTTCTCCAAACTCAAAATAGGTTGTCCCTGTATCTCATTAATTTGTTACTGATGTTTCTCAGCTGTTCTGATGTTTGAGAACTCTCGATATTAGTTAGCAGGGCTGTTGAAGTGGCGCAGAATCACATTTATTTTAACTTCAAACTTGTTCTCGGCGGTTTTCTCCCACGGGAAACCCTCTTTTGGCTCCTAATATTATGAATAATACTCCCAATTATTTGGCTCATTATAGGATTTCAACTGACTCCGGATGTACTCATTACTTAGCTACTCATTAATAATGATATATATTAGTTCCTTACCTCAGGGTGTGAGATTTTCCAAAGGTTTGCTGCATGCTCTCTCATAAGATCTTGTTGTAACTTGAGCTCGCGATTGATATAATCCTGCGATTCCTTCGGTACCCATGGACATAGATTTCAAATGTTAGTTTCTTGTGTAAACTTAGAGTACAAAATGGGATTAAATATGGGATGTAGCACATACTTGAAGCCAGTCGCTAGGAATGGAGACTTGCGCTTGTGAGTGTACCCCATCTATAAACAAAAACTTTCTTTCAAGCTGTATGAATCAGAAGAGTAGTTGGTAAAAGAATTTTCAGTGTGTAGTTCAACCGATGTTCACCAGTTTATTGAACCATCACAATCTTTGTCCCAGGTACTCGAATAATACAACTCATGTCTCGTGGCTATTATCAATCATCAAAACCGCCCTACAGTTTTTAACTTAATCGGACCATTTCACAGTGAAAAATCGGTTCCCAGTTCCTTTTTTGAGGAAAATCCCGAAAATTTCCGTCAAAATCAGACTCATATTTCATAATAGTTTGGCCCGGGATATGAAATTAGAAGCTTTCGTGTTTTTGCTGTACCGTTGTGGCTCCTGTGATCCGAATGTCATGAAATTTTTAGGGATTATTAAGGGTCTGATCACAAACACCCCCTGCATTTTAGGGATTTAGAAACTCTCCTTTTGTAAATTAATCTTCCGTAAATCGACCTGTCCTACAACTGAAAAACTGTCTGGGGGCTAACCCCCATTTTTAACAGAAACTTCATCAAAATTGGATCATGAATTTTGCTCGAGATGAATCGTTTCACTATATTCGTAAATCGCTACCACTTCCTTGATTGTGAGGGAGCAAAATAATGAGATAAAATAATGAAGGAGGTGACAGTAAGTTCTTGCTTCTCATCCTGAAGCACTGAAGTGAACGGAAGGATGTAAGATCACTGATATGAATGATGAAGCTAACTCTAACCTGTGCATCCTTGAACGCTTCAATTCGATAGACTCTCCTTCGAGTGCAGTTAAATTACATTCAGGAGAAATCGCATTATGTGGGTAATTGTAAGACAAATTTGTCTCCTGTTTTTGATAATACAACGTTGCTGTTTTTACGGTTACGATCATTTCAGTTGACTAGCATTAGCCAACACAGAGAACTTGTGGGCGTGATCGTTTATATACGACGAGTTGTATTTAAAATAGGTATTCATTCTCATTGTTCCTTCGCCTGGTATTGGAAGTACTCTTCATCCTCAATTTCAACATGGATCAGATCTTTATGGTCTACGGCTAACATCATATTGTGGCATGATCAACCGCTCAAATACTCGCCCACTATTTTCTAATACCGAATCTTGAATAAGAATCTAAGAGTCGATTATTGAGGAAAATGCACACTCACCTATGAGATGCACGAATAGAACATGCAACGATATGAGGCAAAACTTCGCGAATGTTTCCGAACACATTTCTTTGGCACGACTGAAGGAATCAGATTTGATCATTCCTTCAACCGGTTTTGAGGGAAGAGTGGGGAATACCGCCTCACGGCTATCGAAGATTGCTGAGAATTATCTTGAGGGAAGACCTCCAAGACTCTTTCCGGGTGAACCGACTGTTCGCATCATGGCAGCACCAGTGGTCGAATAATTAGCTACCATTAGTCAAAATTTCGCTTTCTCGAGTTCTTTTATTTGGGTACATACCTATCCTGATCCAGATTTGGACGACTAGGGGATAGAAAAGTACGTTAATAGAATCTCCCTATGTTTCTTGAGAATGATATTTATTGGGATTCAGGTGACAATATTTTTATTAGGCACAGTCACTCCTTTTAACCCATAATTATGTCTCATAAATTGTGTTGAACTATTCATAGAACACTGGAAGATGAGTTTGAGATAACCTGGTCACGAATTTTCCACCAATTCCCAAAAAATTCGATTCGTTGAAATAAAAGTTTTGGCGTGTTTTTAACATTAACAAAATAGAGCTTGTTGTAGCCTACATCAACCATCTTTAATTCAGAAATGAATTGGTTACCCAGTACCCAAGATATTTGAGCCTGGGAAATACTCCGGCTAGAATGAATGTTTCCTAATAACTTCTTTATGTCGATCGGGTTTCACCAAAGCAATATTGCCTATTTAAATAGTAGTGATCCAGACAAAAGGGTTATCAGCACGTACACTAATGAAAAACTGTGATGTAATATCATTGTTTTAAAAATATTTTGCCGCTATATCTAGAGAACGTCGAACGGTTCTTATCATATCAATTCTCCTTTTCTGATATAATTATTATTAAACTTGCTCTTTTGACCCCCTCTAGTTAGTTTGGTCTTATATTTTTGTCGAATTTCCCTATTCTCAATCAAAACAAATAGATCCAAGGAAAAGCCACACATGGGAGCACCAAATCGAGTATCAAGTCTTAGATTTAATAACATACCTCTACTTATGTAGTTTGCGTTAGGACTCAATGTCGAATGAATTAGAAAGCATTATGTAATTTTGTATCTTCTTAATAGAATTGTTTGTGACTTTTGGGGATTCATGTGGATTTTGTTATAGTGTAAGTGTTAAAGATGGGAAAGCTCGAGTTGAGAAATAATGTTGAGAGATAATATTCATGAATAAACTGATCAAAAAGGAGCTACCAATTTAGCTCCGGTACCTACTAATGTACTAAACCTTGGGTTGCCCCTTTGAAAATTGATAGAAGACCTGAGGGGGTTCGGTGGTGCTTTGTACGTATAAATATCGGTCAGAGGGAATATAATATATTGGGTAGATATATAGATATTGGGTAGATATTATCTACCCAATTACACGAAGAAGAGCTGGAACAGAATATTGAGTAGTTATATTCGGATAACAGTACAATATTACTTACGACGCCAATCCATTTCTTATATCTACACGGATGAAATCGGTGCATTTGCTCAGGAAGATGATTTTCAAAGCAAAGTATTCCCTATCAGATACTGTTCGATTTAGGTTTATTATTTTCAATGAGGAATTTCACCATGTCGGAATTTCCTATTTTTGACCCCAAAATCGGATTCAGCACCTCTAAAAACCGCCTAAGGCAAACTTTCAGCCCGAACTTCCTAATTTACGAATAAACAAAACAGTGTAGAAAATACGAATGTTTAAAAAAACCGGGAAAATAACGTCATGCTGGAATAGTTCATTTATGGCCGCTTGAAGCGCTGAGATCGAGAAATCCATAGTCCCCAGATGCAAAATTTCATGAAACAGTAAAGTTCGAAATCGAAAAACTGAAGAAAAAAATAGAAAAATCGAGATGGGGAAAATTAGGTTTCCCCTGTTTTTGTTTGATAACTTTTCTCTTAGAAAACACGATTTCGTCGTCCCAACGGGCAACACTGGGAGAAGACGGCGATCCGAACAGCCCAATCAGCGAGCGTTCCCGCTGCACGTCTGTTTTCCCGGTTAGTTTTGAAATTAAAAATGTTGACTGTCTCCCAAAAATAACGGGAGACTTATTTTCCGAAATCAGCCCGATTTTCATCTATCCCACACCATTAACTATTCAGGAAAAATGCAAACAGAAATCGGTGAAATTCCTCATTATGAACCATTGGAATCGAGCAAGAAAAAACAAATTTTACCCCTCCCCCACTCAAAATTTGTTGTTATACGTTTAAAAGTATGAAAAATCCGAAAATCGCATTTAAGACGCTGCAAATTATTTCACAAATGTTTATTATTTGCCTGTATAGATCACTGGTCTGCAAAGATCACAGCTTTGCCAAATGTAACTTTTTTTTCTTACCTATCAACTGTAGGTAGTATTAGCATTCACAATCAAGTTTATTTGGAAGAAATAAACTCTTCACACTCGATTCAAAGAAATAGGGAATTTCATATGGAAAATTTAATTACTGGTTGCTAAGGAAGAAAAACTTCCTACAACAGGAGCATCTAGGATGTGAGGATGGATAAAACGGCATCAGCGCTGCCTGGCGACGATTAGATAAACCTTCCGGAACTCAAAACCTACGTTATCACACTTATCAATCGGCCGATGTGATTTGTGAAGTAGGTATCGTGTGCCGTGTTCCTAAAGCCGGGTTCCGTAGTGCTTAATAGGATTCGCGGATGTTAACTTTCGAAGGAGGGTGTTGCGTATTGGAAAATCAGTTATTTTACGGATTACGGACATACCTAGCTACTTTGATAAACTTCGTAACGAACTCCTGTCGTTTGCTTACAACTCGTTCGACTCGATCTCACTCGAACGTTATTTCGTTTTGCTTTCTGGTTGTTTCCGAACCATGATCAAAAACATATTGTTTAGTAATTCATTAATTCCAGCGGACATTCCATAGGATAAGCATTAAGGCAACTAGTTGGTAGGCGATAAAACTCGTAATTTATTTAAGTACCTTCTTCCTGCACATAACTGTTTCACTTAGTAATTTAGTTAGTACTTACCTACCTATTTTGAGTAAGAAATAGTGGAATCTTTAACGGCATGCGAGCCTCGAATTTGAACAGCATTAAAATCCATGTTCTAATATATCCAACATTCGAATTGAACCCCACATCAAATGATGCTAGTAAGACTTTTTTTTACTTGAGTAAGACTTTTGATGTTTATCATAAGCTTCGTGATATATTGAGACAAAAGTCTGAATTATAGATGTTCAAGTTCATCTTATTGACTTTTGGATTGTAGTTCATTCAAAGGTGATATAAAAGTTACTGTTCAGTAGGTATGTAATTCACTACACTATATGTTCCTTCTGTGCCTGTTTTTCTTGACATAACTACGATACCATTGTAGTGATGCCTTATTTTTTCGTAATTAGAGGGAAATTGTGAATTTTAGACATTGTAACCAAGTAAGTTCCCCTGAAATGTCATATTGATACTGTGAAACGTCTAGGCTGACTCGTTTGTTCCTATATGCATGTACTGTAAGACAGACATCGTTTTGTAGTAATGACAATTTTTTTAGACTGTCCAGGAATTTTTTTCCACCCGGAAAATGAGTGTTGTTTTAAAATGATTTAGGTACCTACTAAAAGTACTAATGTTCCTAATGACCTCAATGGTGATTATTTTTGGGATTTTTTTCATTGAATAAATCCAATAACCATTACCGATGTGGAATTCAATCATTTCATTCCCCAATTTCCCGAAAACGACCTTTGTTTTGATCCATTTAACACGATTTTTTACTGGTATTCGTCACATCGACGAATGAGTTGCAATAAGCACAAAAAATGGGGTTGCATTCTAGGGTTAAATAATAATTTTATCATTATTACATTACAATTTTATTATTAAATTATAATTTAATTATTATTATGAGTTTAAATTTTTATAAGAACAATGAGGAATTTCACGGAATTCTGTTTGCATTTTTCCTGAATAGTTAATGGTGCGGGATAGCTGAAAATCGGGGTGATAGTTACCTTTTCAAGTTCATTGCTGATGGCCATGATTAAAAACAAGCCAGTGTTTTGAATTATTACTTTCAAAAATGAACCTTTGGAATTAGAATTAGGCATAAAACTAAAATCTGAACACATTTGAGCCGAAAAGGTTTGCTAGTTAGATTATTATCAACCCACAACTTTATCTCAACCCTAATATTTCTGGATTAATCATGATATTAAACTAAGTAACAGGAAAACATTTAAAATTAAAAGAAATGTATAACAAAAATATTTATTGATATATACATGCAGTTGGGAACTTCCGGTCATTGATAACAAATTACCTTGTTCTCAACTGAGAATCATGAATTAATAAACACTTGATACATTACTACACAATAAAATTACCTGACAATCACAACTTAGGGTGCAGTACAAAATAAATCAATAAAATGACTACGCCAAGCAGGCATCATTTCTACAGAGCTTACCAATTTTGGATTTGATGACATGAAGTAAGTTCAGAGTAGCCTCACAACTTGGAAAAGTCAGGAGATTTCTTCTGGTAAAGGCAGTTTTTTTTTCATTAGATAAAGACATCAGTGAGATTATAATAAAATAAATAAATAATATATTTGATTTATTATTGGCTTGTTTTATTATTTTATATTTATTTATTATAAAATAATAAATAATACAATAAATCATATAAATAAATATATTTATATCAATAGATATAAATATATCTATCAATTTTCACCAAAAATATAAAACCTACAATTTACCTATTCCTTAGCCCGGAATCAGGTAGCCCCCCTCCGGGGGGATATAATATAGTATTACACATATTGTACTTTTATATTTTATTTAATATTAACCATAGTCATGAGATTAATCATAACGGATTATATTGACTTTTATAAAAAATTAAATAAAATTTTATAATATATTTGAATTAAGTATATCCATTAAAGGCGTACAAAATGAATTTTATTCATTTTGGACTCGTTTGACTTTCAGTATGAATTTTAAGCCAACCTGAGACTCTACAAAATCCATCTTGCACCACACAGTCCCAAATAGAAAAGACCAAATAGATTTTGGCAATGTTTGAGTACTAATTGAACTGGTCGTTGAAGAAGCCAAACAAACCTGAACATCCTAACGAATTATTTCTCCTGGTACAAAAATCTGTTCAGGAGATATTAGAATACGGTTTTCTTCATTGCAGTCATCTCCAGCAGTCACAATCTCGTCCGCAGGTACCATCATGACCAAGAAAAAATGAATAAAAACAAAATAAGGAAAAAAAGTACTCAAAACCATCCAAATTTGTTAGTTACAAATTACTAACTGAGTAATTAAATCAATTATAACGTATTCAATTATGTCACTATGCTAGTTTGTGCATAAACGGTTTTCTAAATTACTCGTACCTAAGCTTTAATGTATACTTACCACTTGGTCGATTGCTAGAGGTTGAGTCCAGTAAGTCCCAAGTGTGTCGTCAGTATGAAATCCCTTCTAACATGGAATGGAGCCTGCAAAGAGAAAAGAAAGAGTACCTATTCATTTAGTTTTTGGTACCAGACAAGCATTTAGGTAGAGATTTGCAAAGTCCTATGCTGATGTATCACCAGAACATTATATTATTTTAGATAAAATTAAATAGGTAAACATAGACGGGTAAATACATTTACTTACGTTTGCCGGTATGACGATGGGGAAATTCCTTTTATAGTCAAGCTTTTCTGGGGTTTCATCCTAGTGTTCGGAGCAGACGGTGGTATCTTTGTTTATGCATCTATATTCCGTGCCTTCTGTAATCTAACATTAGCTCCTCTGATTATCGCCAATATTACGAATACTCTACAGAGAGTGCATCTTGCAAGATTTCTGAGTGCTTCTCGCAAGGTTTTAGGTATGTGAATCTCCTCATCATTACATCGCTTCAGTATAACACAATTTCCCGTGGGTAACAGCAAACAGGGCAAAGGAAATCGATAGGATTTGGTGGGCGGATTATATCCTGGTCGTCCAACATTGCACGGTCGCTATTGCACTCAATGTATGCACAGTAATGGCATTGTGGAAGTGGAACTGTTCTAGTTCTCGGGGGAATAGCACTATGTACTATTAACTATTTTGCTGTACGACTCTGTTGAGGGCAAGCACTTCGTCACAGCGAGGTAATATACGGAGAACTCTTCGTCCAGATTCTCGCACTGGGAGATTCGCAAAATCAGGCAAAACACACGCGGAAAATCAGCAAGGCGAAACTACGGTAAAATGTGTCAACGATGTACCGAGCTGTCATCACATCGGCCGATTGATAAGTGTGATAAGTAACGTAGGTTTTGAGTTCCGGAAGGTTTATCTGATCGTCGCCAGGCGGCGCTGATGCCGTTTTATCCATCCTCACATCCTAGATGCTCCTGAATACAACTCGAAGAAACTAACATCGATCGCATTTTGGTCCGATAAAATTTGAACGGAGATTAGACCTCTTTGGTGATTCTATTTACTTTAGTTATTCTACAGAGCTCCGGGTGGTCTCTATGAATTCAATACTATCTTAAATTAGTGAAAAAAAGACCTTTATTTGGAGAGTTTTCGAGCTAGGGCACTCTTGAAAATTTCAACGCATATTTTTCACCCTTTAGAGGTGATTGACATCAACCAAAAGCTTCGCGGCACAACTAGACCGCAAATGGAGCCCATATAACAAATTTCAACTAAATCGGTCCATGGCTGCTACGGACTTTTTTTTTTAATTCGATTTTAAGATTAGAGATCGGCACAACGGCTCCTAGAAGAACGGCTCTGAGCGCTCCGCTCATTCAAAGGAGCTCTTTCAAACGGATCAGTGGCTCTTTTTGGCTCTTTCGAGGTCGTATTTATTATAGGGGTGAACATGCGATGAAAAAAGCTGCAAATTATTACACAACGATTTATTTTATTCCTGCCCGAAAATGTTTAATCTTATTGGATTCTACATAACCTTGAATTGTAAACCATTAAATATCGAAGGTGGGGAAGGGATAATTTTTCTGTTGCTCGATTCCAATGGTTGATTATTGAAAATAATAACCCAAAAAGCGCTGTTGTTCAATAAAGGTGTTCTATAAATCTTTTAAAAAACCGAGGATAAACAATAAATGAACACGATTGAAGCAATCAATGAGAAAGACATATAAATAAAGTTTTTTGGTAAAACATTTTTGTTTATTTATTTATATGGAGTCTGCATTTTTTTCATGCCTCCATTGATTAAATCACAATGTAAAAAAATCTTAGTATGACATTTTCATGATATTATGATTTTGATGTTATAATATATGTCATAATATTATTATGGGATTCAACAAACAAAATTGAGGTAACCAATGTGAAAGAGAATAAACGAGCCCATATGTAAGCTTCAATGTTAATAATAATGGTAAGATGAAGATGTGCTTTTGTTTGCCTTTTGAACTTGTATCAGAAAGCTCCTCACAAAAAATAATGATGTAAAAATCAAACAGGGAGAAAAAACAACGGAAAGAATCAGAAAGTGGATCACAGAAAATGCGGTAATAAAGTTCACGACCAAAATACAATAATGCATGAGTGGTGGTACTGTATTGTATTATTTGATCGACATATATCGTAATTTCGCTCTGAATTATCGTACGGGTTGGCAACAGTGAGCTGGAAAAAAGAAAGTCCGAATTTTCCCGAACACAATCGATCTCAAAAGAACCAAAGATCCAAGAGCCGCCGTTCATTTATTTTTACCGAGCCGCAGTCCACTCGTTCTTTTGAGAAAACATGAAATAGATATTTACCGAACTCTATCCATCGATCTCAAAAGATCCAAAGATCGAAGAACCGCGATTTATTTATAATTTTTTTCTGATCCGCAGCTCACTCGCTCTTTTGAAGAACCGATCTTCACCGAACACTCAAAAGATCCGATGAGCCGCGGTTCATTTTTACTGGCCCGTGGTTCACTCGCTCTTCTGAAGAAGTCGGCTCAAAGAGCCGGTTCTTTATTGAGCGAACCATCTCTGTTTAAGATTCTACGTACCTTGAAACGTCATACATGCTCGAAGCTTTTGCTTATTCTCAGGCACTTCCCAGGGTTGAAAAATGAGAGTTGCAATTTTTAAAAGTAAAATTTTTTTTTCTTAAGTGCCCTAGCATGAAAACTTTTGAAATAAAGGTATTGTTTTTATATCAATTTAAAATAGTATTGCATTTTTAGAAAAGATTGAGACCACCCATAGGACAAACCGTTCGCTCCCTATGGAAACTTAAGGGTTGAACTTACGATAAATCAGAAACAAGAGTGTAGATAACAAAAGAGGCCTAATCTCCGTTGAAATTTTATCTGAACAAAATGCGATTGTTGTTCGTTTCTTCGAGATGTATTCAGTTTTAGGTCCCTAGCAACCAGTATTCAAATTTCCCATATCAAACTCCCTATTTCTTCGAATCGAGTGTGAAGCTTTTATTTCTTCTAAATTAACTTGATTGCGAAGTAGGTAGGTAGTATCTGGTTGGTAGGTAGAGGCAAACATGTGTTCTTTGTAGACGAGTGATCTAAACAGAAAAATAATAAACCTTCTTAAACTAATTTGCAGCGTTTCTGATTGTGCAATGATGTTACATTCCCTAGATACATGCGCAAAATCGTGCCAGAAATTTTCATTTAAAACCTAACGTAAGTTTTAAATCGTAGGACAATTGACAATAAGTAATGATAAGCGTTATTTCTGTTTTTTAGCAAGCTGGGAACCAACTGCCGGGCATACTCGGAGGATGGCGACCGGATCTGCAGGGCCGACAGCGACCAGACTCACCCCGGCAGGAGACCGACAGGGACGTGATGGTAACGACAGCCTACGGCCAGGTTCAGGGCTTCAAGGTCTACCTCTACGACAATCCTAATCCAGGCTTCAGGCCTTTCCGCGGTCAGGTGGAGCGCGTTCAGGGCAATGTCACGGTGTTCCTAGGGATTCCCTATGCCCTTCCGCCGACCGATCAGGGTAGATTCAAGGTAATATTAATAATATTATCAAGATAATCCTGGCAAATGGCACAAATTTCTCGGTACAGATTTGGTGCTTCCTCACTGTAGAAGGCCGTGAAAATTTGGGTAATCCAAAATCAAAATGTTTACCAACATTTTAGGGCGTTTGAACTATTTTACGTTTTATGTCTGCCCGACAGTAACAACACCAGTTTTTCTGGTAAATCCATATAAAAATATTGAACGATTTCGATGGCATTTTCTGGAAATGAGCTGATTAGTCCATAAATTTCCCTTTGCGTTTCAACGGTATCCTAGTGAGATCCTTAAAACTACAATTCATCAGTTTATAATCAAAAATCACTCAAATTCGTATGGTTTTTTGGTTTAGGCTCCAAGAAGACTGCCTACATTGAGAAAATACTTTGTATATGAATACCCAAGATTTGGATGCCACATCCAAAGAGAATCCGTAGGAAAGGATTTGTCGTTATCTTTGGATGTGACATCCAAGTCATATAGTTCAGCTACACTTAGATGTGGCGCACATTGGTTTTGTTGTGAGATCCAAAGAGGCTAGGTGATTCCTTTCAATCAATCAATCAATCAAATATTTTTTATTGAAGAGGCCAAGAATGGCAATACAATCGTCAACAAAACAAAATAAGAGGGAAATACAAAAATTAAGAATGAATAAATAACAAATGAATAACTGGTTGACTAGTATCTTAAAAAATTATATGGTAAAAATCACTTATGCTGTAAAGTTCTGCGTCAATTAATAATAGCTTAACTCTACGTTCGAAAGAATCTACAGATAAGGAACGGAAACTAACAGGCAACTGATTAAAAAATCTAACACCATTCTGTAACGGGTCACAACGCACAGATACAGAGAGGCGTACTTGAGTCGTTCGGTAGTCACTGCAAGAACGCGTATTGTGGGAATGGATGTCAACTCCACCCTGGAGAACGGAAGAGTTTCTGAATACCAGACACAAGCACTTGTACACGTATAGTGCTGGAATTGTAAGGCAATTTAGCTCTTTGAAACGGCCTCGGCAACTCTCCACGTAATCAAGGCCCAGCATTATTCTGATTGCCGATTTCTGCAGCTTGAAAATGACGTCTTTCCCATCAGAACACCCCCAAAAACTAATGCCATATGAAGCCCTGCTCATGAAGAGTGCAAAGAAAACTTCGCGGATCACTGGAAGAGAAACGTTACCTTGAAGGCGTCGAAGTGCGAAGTTGGCGCAAGCCAACTTATCAGCAAGCTGGTTGATGTGCGACTTCCAGGAGAGCCTGTTGTCCATATGTAGTCCCAGAAAATTGATTGAGGTCACAGAACGTCCGTTCAGGGAAAAGGTAAGATCCTGCGTTTTATCAACATTGAGATGAAGGGAGTTGGCATGACACCAGGACTTCACCAGCCGGTCCGCCCTTCCAATACTGTGGCAGAGATCAGGGCTAGAACTGCCAAAACCCAAAACCGTCACATCATCGGCAAATAAGAACACCTTTTCTGGGCAATGATCAAACTGATAAGCAAGGTCGTTTATAAATAGCAAGAAAAGTGTCGGACCAAGTACTGACCCCTGCTTGACCCCACAGGGTACTGGGAATGAACCAGATGCTGAGCCGTTAAACAATACCGTCTGGCTCCACCCAGAAAAGAATTTTTCAAAGAAGGAGACTGCAACGTTATCGAAGCCGTACCCTGAAAGCTTTGATAGGAGCTTATCATGAAGAACCATATCGAATGCCTTACTGAGATCGTATAGACGAATGGAAGTACGCCTTCTATCCTCCAGGCAAGACAGAATATCAGAAACCAGAGCATTGGCTGCAATTTCGGTACTCTTACCAAGTTGGAATCCGAATTGGCGGGAATGGAGGACATTCTTCCTGTTCAAATATTCGCGAATTCGGACCATGAAAAGATGTTCCATAATCTTGACGGGCAACGGCAGTTTTGCTATTGGGCGAAAACCGTCATAAGCAGTACTTTTCCCTTTCTTTGGAATAGGACTCACAGCCGAGAACTTAAGGAAGTCGGGAAAATCACCAGAGGAAAAATATAAGTTATATAGATAAGCCAGAGGCTCAGCCAAGAAGAACGCCGTACACTTAAACATTTCCTTTGGGGTGTGAGATCCAAAGTTAATGTTGCCTCATTCGACAAATTTAGATGCTTTAGATGATTTAGATGACAAATTTAGATGGTGTCTGATCTTTCAAACTTTGGATGCCGTATTAAAACTGCATATACATCTTCATATACAACTGCATATAGTCGGGTCAGAGGTAAAAGTGAACAAGTAACATTTTTTCGGAAAATGACTTTTTTGGTTATTCCGATGCTAGGGAACGTTATCTGTCGCCCAAATAGGTTAAAATAATGAAATATTTCATAAATTCGATAAAAAAATTGCAAAACAACTTTTACCTTTACAACATGTAACGTTTTCAGTGAACAAATGACATTTATACGGATTTAGCTGAATGAAAATTATGGAAAAACAACTCCACAGTCTGGTAAAAGTTATCAAGTGTCATGTGTACATTTTTACGTATAAGCACAGGGGAAGTATTCGTTCAATTGAAAATTTACAAGTGGGAGTTATCAATTTTTGCGACAATAAAATATTGAACACGGATTAATTTTGTTCAGGTAAAAACGAACACATGTCATTAGTTCGTTTTTACTATAAACTGAATGTGAATTTGCCAATTATTTATTCAATTGAAAATGTACAAGTGGGAGTTGTTCATTTTTACCAGAATAAAAGCATGCTCAAGGGTTCATTTCGTTCAGGTAAAAATGAACAAGTCCAATTTCTCTTTACTTTTTGGAATAACTTCAATTTAAGATTATCATTCGAAATCATGTCACCTCCTATGAACAAATGAAAAAACATGTTAGACGAGGAAATGTTATAAAACACAGTAGTGGACCGATTTCAAAAATTACCAAACTTCAGATGGCTCTCCTGAAAAATTTGTCAAAATTTGACATTTAATGTTAGTTGTTCACTTTTACCTCTGACCCGACATCATATTATGATCTGCTCGCGGATCAGAAAATTTATATTTATTATAGGAATAGGGAAGAAGAAAGAGGTATACTCATGTACTAATGAGTATAATATATTATTTCACATTGTGCTAACATTGGTGCTAACATTAAATAAAATATTTGCATACTTAAAATACATACCTATAATACGCATAATGTATATCAATAATTGAATTTCATATTCCCCTGAAGGAATCTATACTGTCATCCCAACTTGATGGGTGTTTTTTGCACGGTAGTAGAGACCCAATTGTGGCGCTCGAATGGAGAAGGAAGTTGATCAGCCCCATCAGTAGAGGTGTTTGAAAATCGATTTCTTCTCGCCACCTTTCATTTTTGTCATTCAAGAATGTAATACAGGGAAGGTTTCTTCTTACACCGTTCTATAGGTAGGTACACAATTGGTTCATCTTGTCGTCATTGACAAATTGTTTGTCAGTCCCTTATTCGAGAGGTAAATAACTTACGTTAATTACTCACTAACAGTATTCCTCCACGGTTTCCTCCATGGTAGTCACGGGAAAGGTAGGTAATTAATACTTTCTTGCTCTTCACCATATTCATGACAAAGAGGTCAAACCAATTACTCCACAGTGGGCCGGATGGAGCTCTCCAATGAATCATTCGATGTACTTTTTGAGCATGCGACGTTCAATTTGTTAACACGCACACATCTTTTGGTCAATTTAAGTACTAGTACCTACGATTAAATAATGAAACCCTTGAACTTTGAATGATTCATTAACTGAGTAAGAAGCTTTGGTTGTACGGTAACTTTTTTTTCATTGACCACCTGTTGACTTCGTAATCGAAGAACTATCAAAAGAGTTACTAACACACTTGCAGCTCCCCCCCCCCCCTCACAGTCTGGAAAATTGAAATGTCGGGATTTTTTAAACGACCTCCTTTTTTTAATTACAGCGGGAAATTACAAAGTCCATTGTGCTGAGTAGTAACTTTTAGAAACAATCAGTTGAAAATATCCACGAAAAATGAATAAAGTATAATTTAGCAATGTTGGTTGGTTCTACATTTGATTCCCACGCGATTAAGGTTAAATGATGCAGAGGAGCAAGCTTGGCTGGTCCATGATTTAATTATCGCGCTCTTTATTAAGAAATGTGCTATTGAGAAATAAGAGTGAATGGCTTTTCATATTGATTTTTCAAATTGTATGCGACTCCTATATCACAACTTGATTTCTCTCACGTTCAGCGTTCTAGAGGTTCTGAACGATTTTGGTTTGGTGACTGGAAATTCTCCCGGGCGAATCAACGTGAGAGGATTCTTGTGGTTTAGCCAATGGCAGAATGTGGGCACACCTAATCGTAATTTTGCCGAAACATCAATTTATCGTAATAAAATGGTCCGATTTTTCTCAACTTTGAAAAGTAGCTGTGAAATGATTGATTTTGAAGTTTTACGTAGGAGCCACGGACATGTGAAAAAGTCTAGGCATATTGCTTCGGAGTCTAACAAGGTAGCGGAAGCATTGTTTTCATTTTTCAAGGATAAAAAAAAATGCTCCCCAAAACCAAAATTTCCATTCGCGTTTTTTCTTCATTAAAAATTTTCGTGTCTGTCTGTCTGTTATGAAATCCTTGTAACGGTCAAAAGTATAGGATGTTGCTGTCCGATTTCTATGACATTTTCAGGGATTGTGCGGGTTGGAGTGTAGATGGCCCCTATGAGGGTAGTGCTTAGAGATGTTTTGAGATTAGGTACTATGGTTAGGATTTTGTATACAATCAGGTTAGGAATACGAGGAAGCTATGGACATTATTCAAAATCCAACCAAAAGAGAAAGATAGAAACCAAAAGTCGAATAAAAAACTCTTCTTCCGCCCTCCGTATATGAGCTTAATTTGGGGTCTGGTTGTGCCCCGAAGCTTGTGGAAGGTGTGAAAATTAAGGGTAGAAATTTTGAAAACGCCCTACCTCAAAAACTTTTGCTATAAAGGTATTGTTTTTTCATCAATTTAAAATAGCATTGAATTTTTCGAATTGAATAGGACAACCCACAGCTCTGTAGGACCAACTGCTCACTCCCTAAAAAGACTTGAAGTCGGGACGAATGATAAAGCAGAAGAGTAGATAGGAGCTACAAAACTCAGGAGCTACAAATAAAAGAGGAAAACTGAAAATTGCTTGCCTCGACCAATTCTATACGAATCTATACCAATTTCTATACGAAAAATTCTAGCCGAAAACCCCCGGATGATTTCCGCTTAGAGCCTAATGGCTAAAATGTGACATACCTTGAATAGGTTTTTGCTCCCTCTCCCTCTTTATCTTTCTTCCACTGTAATATTTAAGATACCTCCTTATTCATAATAACATCAGGTTGTCAAGCATATTTGTCGTCAAGCATATGATAAATCATAGCGCTACTTTCCTGTCGCTTTTTCCTGTCGTTTTTCGGCGGGGGGTCCCATCGCTAAAACCTTTTCAAGGTTGAAAATTATTCGATTTAGTTAAAATTTCGGTCATTACCCTCGAGTCATTAGGTTTCATTCTTAGTCGCTTACAAATGTCATCACCTTCGTTATCTCACCAAAAGCAGTATCATTAGTAGGGACATGCGCAAACATAAAAAACTCCATTTTCCTGAAACATAGATTTCTCATGATGGATTCCCTGATTTTGCTCCTATTTGGAAGGTACTCGGTAGATTGTTTCAAAACAGTCCAATCACAGGAGCCCCAGCACAAAATTCTTGAAAGTCATATATTATATGACTTTCATAGTCATATTATGAAACGAAGAAGAATTCTCAATCGTGTTATTGTTCCCGAAAGTGAAGAACCTTGATCGTTCTTGAATCATACTAGTACTTACTTTATCGTATTAAGGTACCTATGTCTAAGCAGTAATTCAATCAGTATTCAATTCAAGTATTTGTATTCTTTATGAGGAAGCTGTATTGCCCACACAACTTGGCACACATTTTGCTTCCGAGTTTACCAAGATAGCGGAAGCATTGTTTTCACTTTTCAAGGTTTAAAAAAATGTTCTCCAAAATTAAAATTTCCACTCGCGTTTTTCGTTTTGAACCTTCCTTAAAAATTCTAGTTTCTTGTATGTTTGTGTGGCTGTCTGACGTAAAATCTTTGAAACGGAGAAAACTAAACAAAATTATGGATGGTCTCCAATGAAAATCATCGCCCCTGGATGGATAGTAGCCTCTACGCATGGGGAAACGATTTGATGAAATTTTCAGAGATTGTGCAGGTTGGAGTGTAGATTTTTGGTTTATTATTTCTAATAATAAGCCTATGTGATCGTATCGCAAAAAATTTTTATAACCCCCCCTCAAACTTTGTCACTTTACGTTTCAAGGTGCGTAGAATCCAAATTTGCCAAATTTGCCAAATGTCCGTCCGCCGTCCGCCGTCCGCCGTTCGCCGTCCGGGCCATAAAAGGCCTTAGAATCGGTCTAAAAAACCCGATCTTTCGCACATAGACTCCATTTGGGGTCTAGTTGGTCCTAACGTCGAACTATTCCGATCGCTTAATTCGTATAGAAGTTATGGGCAAATAACCGGCCAAAAAAGAGGTTTTTGCTTAAATATGCGTGGGGTGACATTTTCCAAGTATTTTTCTTCATGTTGGATGGTTGGTGGCTTTATAGACGATTGTATAGAAAAATAATAAACCATTAAAAACCAATAAACCATAAAAATAATAAACGTACGATAAATCAGAAACACGAGTGTGAATCGCAAAAGAGGTTTAATCTCCGTGGCTTTATAGACGATTATATAGAAAAATAATAAACCATTAAAATAATAATAATAAATAATCAAATAATAAACCATAAAAATAATAATCGTGCGATAAATCAGAAACACGAGTGTGAATCGCAAAAGAGGCCTAATCTCCGTTCAAATTAAAGCTGACCGAAATGCCATCGATGTTTCTCTTCATGTTGGATGGTCGGTGGCTTTATAGACGATTATATAGAAAAATAATAAACCATTGTGTAATAATTTGCAGCGTTTTCTAATGGGGGCAGTGCAAGGTACTTAGATATTGATGTGAGATCAGTTGCTACTATACTCGTAATAATTGGGTTATGGATACTAGGATGTGCCACGCTCACTTAGTAGACGTTTTTCCTTTTTTTCACGGAAACAAAGTTTCCCTACTCTCAGAAATAATGAAGTGAAATGAATGACATTTCAAAATACAAGTAGTTCAATTTTTTAGTATTTAATATATATATATATTTTTTTGTTCAAAAACGGACTGATTTATTCCTTCGAAATAATTGTGCGATTTTGACATTTCCTGGGTTTGTAAGGGGTTGCCCCAGTTGTCTCGTCGTCATTAGTTGGGTGATCTCATGAATTTCTAGTCGTACAAGTACAAAGCAGTTACTAAACATTTCCCTTGAGTTATCAGAAGAAAATCTCTATCCCCGCTCAATTTTCGTTTCTGTCAGTGCAGGATCGACGCCGAGTCACGAAAACACGAGAAGCCCATTGCGCAAACGAAGTGTTAATTCCCCATCAAGAGACAGGTCAATTTCCGACCTGCCAGCGACGAGGGTGAATGAATGACTCACATTGGTTCATTGACGAAGAGGAATTGAAGTAAATAGCTGCCACTAACCAACAAAGGGTGGGGTCTCATGCCAAGATTACTTCTTCTAAGAACATTAGCCAACTTTTAGCCCACGATCACGTTTGCTCATTAGTTTCCATGTTGATAATAATCAATTTTACATACCCAACTACTACGCCTACTGTGTTCATAAACGAATGAAAAAAAATTATGATTTAATCCACACAAAATAACTATCAACATGATCACGGAAAAAAAATCCTCTAACAATTTATCCTAAAACTGCAATTTATCATATTTACTCCAACAAATCCCATCTTCCCATTATATTCAGTGAGAGGAATAGACACTGCCAACTTTGCATTGTTTGAAGATGTGTTCCAATTACTGTTCTCCACTAAAGGCCTCAAAATTCCAACTCCATCTAACCAATTTTAGCGCCATCTAACTCAGGAACCCTTCAGCGAAATTACAGGGGTGGGGGTCGTTGAGTGTGGTGAAAATCCATTCTGGTTCGCTATCAACGGGGGTGAGGAGAACAAAAGGCAGGCGTGCCGGCAACATTTACCAATGGTGAATGGGGTATCAAACACCCGAAACAGCCACACTTGTGCTCCATAGTAAGACCCTGGAGTGTCCGCTATAACTCTGCCCTGAACCTATTAGTATTTGATGGGTATAATCGTCGTAAAACATGACCATATGGTTTGAGCCACACTTCAACCTAGAAAACGAGGTTATCATCCTGTGCACTCGGCGGTAACACCAAGATGATCCTTCATTATCGATAATTTATTTTCATAGTTATTAACTTGTTTCAATTACTGAAATATCCTTAGTTTGTCATTACTGACGAGTGACACTTGGATCGCATCAGACCTCCCCATCATCATTACGATTTTTTTTATTTGTCTTGGTGGCCTCTGGCTTTCAGACATCAATGCCGCCAAAATTCACAAATATGAAATTGACGCACTATTAGAGACAGCAGAAGCGCTTGCCAACATACTGCTAAATCAAATAAAGGTGATTGGGAAAATTACCCATTTTCACCCTAGAGTGCATGAACTCCCAAGTCCTGGCAGGAGGAACATTTATCCGGTTTGCATTTAAGGCTACGGTTACACGAAGACGTGCCACGGCTTGAGCAAGTGGACGTCGTGGGACATGGAGCTGAACTCAATCTCCATAGGAGGAGAAGCGTCAGCTGATGGCGTAGCCAGAAGGGGCAAATTCCTCCCTCCATCAACTCGCGGGAAGGTAATTCAATCTTGTCCCGCGCCCTTGGACCCTGAAACCAAGCTGCCAGATGGGTATCGTTAAAAGTGGTGATGCAACAAATTACTTTGATGTTTATATTCATGTGTAATACCATCGATTGTAGCGGTGAAATATTTTTTCTATGTATAAATTGTATATGGAGCTAGCGAAAAACATAAGTTCCTTTATAATGAAAATGTTTACTCTCATTTTCGAGAGTAGACAAATTTTTCTATCTACCCAAAGTATCTTGGTTTATTATTTTCAAAAATGAACCTTATTCGAGTTGTACTCAGTTTTGCCTCCTCAGCAACCAGTAGGTACTCAAATTTCCAAGTGAACAACCTATTTCTTCGAAGCGAGTGTGAAGCGTTTATTTCTTCAAATAATTTTTTTTTTGAAGTAGGCGTGAGTAAGTAGTATTTATGGGTGGTAGGTAGTGACTATGGGAAAGCTGTTCTGTGTTCGAAAACTCATTTTCAACACCCTCCATCATCCACAAAAACAAATATTTATCACAGTCCATTATCGAGATTGGATTGTGATGGAAAATATTCCCTGTGTTTCGCAGGCCAGCTTAGATTGAATTTCAGGTATTGTCGTTTGCCTTGTCATGAAAATATGGCAGAAGTTAGAGTGGTGTTTAATAAACGAGGATTCCAATATTCCAGACTGTGGGTGGATTCCAAACAGCAAATTATTCACTGTGTACACACTTATTCAGTTCCATCTAAAACTTATGTGTACCTTCCTAAATTACATCGTTACACATGCTTTAAAGCATATTGATCCAATGTAGCGAATATTCTCTCGTGTGCCTTCAATTTTGGTTTATTATGGACCTTTGAAATCGAGCAAGAAAAAAATTATAACCTAAAAATTGGTTTGTTTACGTTTCAAGATACTATGTTGAATCCAAACATCTAATACAAATTGGTTTTTCCTTTCGCCGCTGTACAGTTCCAGTTGTCCAGTGCCTGTGGACCGATTTTGATGAAATGATATACAGGGTGTAACACGAGTGGTTCGAGACCTTTCTCCCACGTGTTCTACAACTACACACATCAAAAAAAGTTTTGCATCACCCTGATTTATTCAGAAATATGCACAGGAAAAATTTGGGGTTTGGATTTTTGAAAAGTGTATCTAATCACCAAATAGAATCAACGGAAAAAACTTTATTTGGATAATTTTCTTTATTTAAAAAAATTGTTTTTTTAGTAAAAGGCAAAAAACTGATAAACTCACTTTTAAAAAATTGTAGAAGAACACTTTGAATATCGTCTAACAGGTTTGTTATTGCTGAAAGAGCCTTTTGACCTTTGTAATAAGTGTCAGGCCTTAAGGAAAAAGTTAAAGAAATTCAGATTGATACACCGGAACATGATCAATCGTGAATCCTGAAAAACGAGAGCTGTTGTCTTGGGCTCATCGTCGTTACGAGGAGTTTAAATTTTGTTTAATAAAGACAGTTATTCAAATTAAGTTGATTATATAGTCAAATTATAAAGGGATTTTATTTTTGGAATTAATCAAGTGTATTAGTGTAGAGCTTATAAAAATAAGAAGAATGCCACGATAAACATGAAAATTGTGTGATTATTTTTTGAGAAAAATGGGGAAACTTTTGATGAAAACTGACCAGCTATGAGGTGGCTGGGTGATAGGGGATGCACTGGTAGTGGTGGGTGGCAATGTTGCTTCATCTGACGGAAGGGTGGTAAGGGGCAACCGAGCCCCGGTTTGTAAGAGATTAGACTAACCTGCAATGAGGATGGAACGGCGACATATCCATGATCTATTGTTTTTTCCATCAAGGGAGAAATTCGATTTTTTAAAGTAGATTACCCTTCTCGAAAGGAACGACTTCGGTACAAGCGGTCGTTTGTCCAAAACCCAAGCAAAAATCGATTTTTTCTTGATAAATGATAAATTTTCACGAAATTTGATTTCTTTGAAATTAATTTTGATTAATAATTCATTAGGATACTTTTTATTTTCTAATCGTTGGTTTTATAATTTTTTTCGTCGATTCCTTCTCTGTCTCTTCTTTCATTTCGGGAGGGGGGGGGGGGCTTGTAGCCCCAATCTCCCTCTTCCTCAAATTCAAGATATAATTGAGTTATGTAGTTATTTACCTATACACCAACTTTGCTTAATCACTTTAATTGTAATTGTCCTAGCCTCCGAGGCCTCATCCTGGATGGCAGCAAGTTCTCCACGCTGTTGATTTCGGACCCGGCTGCCCACAACCAAACCGTTACACGGGTGCTACGAAAGGCATCAGAGATGTACACGAAGACTGCCTTTATCTCAATGTTTACACACCCCACGTGAGTTTTCGAACCGAATCCCATTTTACGTACAAGTTAACCTTATAAAAATTAGGCTCTCTCCTTAAAAATGTACCTTCACCGACAAGACGACACCATAAACTGCCTTGGAGGTGTCAACTGACACATGAAGTGGTGTCACTCGAGCTTTCGTGATTGGTTTCGCAAATCATGGATTTCGGAATGCTATTTAATCTGTCAAGTATGACGTTATATTATGACGTCAAAACATTTTGCCTAACTATTTAATAGGTAGGTAATTAATATTTTAAGTTTTTCTTAGCTTATTGGTTGAAAGTTAATACTTATTTTATTCCCAGTCTTGGATGCTTTCTGAGATGCATGCATTTCCTACTAAACAGTATTGTTGTTATTCAAATTACCTAATATAGTTTTCTATCATTTCTATTATACATAAAGATTATAAATAATAATTATATACACATTATATATCTAACAACAAATTATTTATGTCTATTTGAAAAATTGTAATTTTTTAATGTCGTTTTTGTTTGTATGTTTATGTGTAGACGGGCTCGGGGCTGGCTCTAAAGTACCCGGTGATGGTGTATATTCATGGAGGCGACTTCATTCATGGTGCTTCCAACCTTTTCCCCGCGCACATCATGGCTGGCTTCTACGATGTTGTCGTCGTCACCATCAACTACCGTCTTGGAGCCCTAGGTATGCTCTACACTGAAAATCTTTTTCTTATCCGTTAATGGAGTGGAGTTAGTCGAGCTATTTCCGCTGGATTTTCTGGATTTCTTTATAAATTATTGTTAAGAATTACTACCATCAGACTCTCATAAGTTAAAAATAGATGATTGTGCTGTTTCTTTACACGATTCAGTACAACGAAAGTTGGTAAAATAGATACGATGGGTACTGAGCTTACTACTTTACAAAAAGAGTTATTTTCCCTCTTGTTTATCCGTTACCGACCTGTTGTATGTCGGTCTGTTTGTGTTTAATTCTTGGCGTAACTATACAAAACCATGGTCCAATTTTTGATGGGCTCCATACGGTCCAGTGTGGAGCACCATCGAACCAATATTGGTGTTCTTTTTTTTCACATGAATTTCTCACGATCCGGTTCGTTCAGTTCTTTGAGACCATTAGGGGACGTCAACATAATCGTGAAACTCGTGTTTCATATTACTTTATCAATAGGCATACGAACTGCTCTAAATTATTAGAGGAAAAGCCACTCATACGTAAGTCTGTGTTGAGTGAATTGAGAGGAGTAGTAGTTGGGAATCAATTGACTTCACAATTCGCTCTTCTCATCGCCTCCATACCCCCCTATCCCTCCCGAAGTCACAGGACTCTATGATATCATGAATAATAATAATAATTATCAGTACTATTTACCTAATTCATAATTTTTATTAATACAAAATAATTATAATTAATTTTCGGACTGTTTTAGGATTTCTGAGTACCGGAGATGCCAACTCGCCAGGCAATTACGGATTGTTGGATCAAGCCATGGCGATCCGATGGATCCACGAGAACATCGGATTCTTCAACGGTGATCGGGACGCCATCACGTTGTTCGGTCCTGACGCCGGCGCAGCATCCGCGGGGTTACTGATGACCAATCCAAGGACAAGAAGCCTCATTGCGCGAGTGATCGCTCAGGTAACTGCTTATAATGATTGAGAGAAAAACTCCCGGTGAGGGAGTTGTAGGTAGGTGAGTACGTACGATTGAAATTCAAAGTTTGGTTGGTAATGTGTTGTTAAAAATTTTCAATGATTGTCTCATTGTCGGAATATGAGCGCTAGAGATGTTTACAAACAATATACAGGGTGTCCCTGTAACTACTACTCCCTCCACTTAGTATCTCTAATTGAGGAAGAAAAAAAAATCGGACCAACGCTCTTCTTCATAATTTTTTTTTTTGTGTAGAATTCAAAAATGACGAAATTGCGCTGCCGCAATCGTGCAACCAAGATCAACTTTGTTTATGAGAACCCCCATTTTTATTGCAGATTTCGATTCTACGTCAAATTTTATGATCATTTTACTTCGACAACTTTTTTTTATTGGAAAGCGTATAAGCCCGCTCAGCGACCGCTGAACGAAGATGCGCAACCCAGTGATTATGCCTACATTGAGATGAAGGTAGACCTCAAGTGAGGCACATTACTTAGCACTGTTTTTCTACGCTAAATCGCGTAGTAGTATCGCTTTCCTGATTTGATTTCATCTTACCTCATTTACAGCCGAAAAAGTCACTTTTTGCGGTGGAAATCATCAATTTTCTCATGATCCCAATAAATTGTTTTGAAAAACTGTAAAATTTATAAAATTATGTCAGAGGAGGTATAATTTGTGTAGGAAACGATACTCGGAAAATGTTCCACGAAAAATCGATGATTTCCTCCTCTTAAAGCCGAAAGGCTGTAAATGCGGTTAAATGAAATCAAATCAGGAAAGGAAAAATCAAGAAAAACAGTGCTAAGAAATGTGCCCCAGTTGAGACCTTCACTTGACCTTCATCCCAAGTTTGGCACAATCCGTGTTGCGTATCTGTGAGCTCTCGCTGAGCGGGTGCGCGCTTTACAATAAAAAAAAAGTTGTCGAAGTAAAATGATCATAAAATTTGACGTAGAATCCGAATCTGCAATAAAAAATTGGGGTTCCGGTTTGAAAAAACAAAGTTAATCTTGGTTGCGCGATTACTGCAGCGCAATTTTGTCATTTTTTAATTCTACGCAAAAAATTATGTAGTAGCTGAAAATCCTGCTAAAGGCAGGCAAAAACAAATCGTAGATAAACACGTAATTTATTAAAATAAAAACATTTTTATGTCACGGCCTAGAATCGAACCCGGGTCCCTCACGTTCGGACGACATATGTACAATGTACATATGTCATACGGTTGAGTTTTTGGTTTATTAAAGAGTTTTTGCTTCACACGGTGGCGAGCTCCCGTGAACGTGAAGCTACGGAAAACTGGAGTTGATGCTAACCTCCCCACTCCTTTTTACCACGGGACCGTGACTGTCACCATGGAAACGGGACGCTCCGTGGATTCTGTTATCATAACCTGACACCGCCACCATTTTGTCTGTGACAAGTTCGCCACCATTTTCGTTCATGTTGAAGTGGACTCCAAAGAATGGAACCTACTACAAAAACCTAGTTTTGAGTGATCAAGCATCAAAGTAATAACTGTTATTTCAAGTTTGTAAATCAGGTGATAATTGTATTGGAATTTCCTTCTTTTTCTCTCAAATTTAAATTAATTCTGCGCCATTTCCTACTTCGAAAGCATGCAATATCTGTAGTAGAACGCCTAAAATTAAAATTATATGTAGTTGATTTCTTTTTGAGATTTTGGAAAACGCTGTTACCAAATTTGAGTGATGAACCAACTCACGTGGTTCCATTCTGAAGAATTCTAAACGATTATTCACATTCAACATTCAGTTGTTTGCAATCCTAAATTCATCATTCTTCTAGAAGAAAGCAATACCTTACTCATGATCTCACCCTCACAAATCCTCAAAAATATATTTTTATAGGTTTTTATATAATCCTGTCTCCATTTTTTCCGACTAAACAGTATTCTGGGTATTATTGGTAGGTGTAGTAGTAAACAGGGTGTTTCACGAAAAGGTTTTCACCCCTCTTCATTTCCCCAGAATTCAGCATAAAAAATTGGGACCAACGCTATTCTTTATGATTTTTTTTGAGGAATTCAGGAAAAATACTTTCGCGCAAATACTTGCGGGCAATTGACACCAACTTCATTTATTCAAATGGACCCCCCCCCCCTTTTTTTAATCACAAATTCGAATTCAACGTCAAATTTCATGACAAATTCATACCCGAACCAAATTTTGTTATTGCGCGAAACCTGACTTTTTGAACACTCTAAGTTGCGCAATTCCACAATTGCACAAAAATTAGGTTTTGGAGGACCCTAACTGTGGCACAACTTTTTTCATAATTTTTTTACTCTGAATCACAGGGTGTCATCCGTTTTTAAATTTGACTGGTATTTTTCTATTTTGCGCATATTATGCGCAAACTGCATATTATGCAGTTTGACGCATAGTTATTAATTTTACTATCAAATTGCAATTACAATTAATTTTTTGGCAAACTTCTTATAAACTCATGAACACAATAATTGTGTTCATTCTTAGTCACATGCTACTTATAAAATGCCAATTATTGGCATTCTAGAAATAGCATATGACTAAGAATGATGATATTTTAGGCCTATCTTTTGTTATAAGTAGGGCTCGGCATTTTGCATATTTGCATATTTTTTTTGCGATATGCCCAAGCTGTAAGGAGTCCAAATATGCCATATTCAAGCCATTTTGTCGCTCCAAATTTAAATTTATCGTGCATATATTTGCATATATTCGCAGTTTTTGGTATAAGTGCATATAATGGGCATTTCTTGACAAAAGCCATATTTTCCAGTTTTGTCAGCTAGGTATTTCCTCTAATGAGGAGGCGTTATCATGGCCCGGAAAAACAGGAGAAACCGTTCGAGAAAAATTAGAGTGTGTACTCAAACGAAATCCTGGCTGGAAAACTGTCGTTGTGTTGGCGAAAGTGTTGGAAGGCGACTCACCCAACACCAGCAATTGGTCATACACTCCTCAAGAAATGGCGTCTTTCAAATATCTACCAATGAGGAATTTCACCATGTCGGAATTTCCTATTTTTGACCCCAAAATCGGATTCAGCACCTCGAAAAACCACCTACGGCAAACTTTCAGCCCGAACTTCCTAATTTTCGAATAAACAAAACAGTGTAGAAAATACGAACGTTTAAAAAAAAACGGGAAAATGACGTCATCCTGGAATAGTTCATTTATGGCCGCTTGAAGCGCTGAGATTGAGAAATCTATAGCCCCCAGATGCAAAATTTCACGAAACAGTAAAGTTCGAATTCGAAAAACTGAAGAAAAAAATAGAAAAAGCAAGATGGGGAAAATTAGGTTTCCCCTGTTTTTGTTTAATAACTTTTCTCTTAGAAAACACGATTTCGTCGTCCCAATGGGCAACACTGGGAGGAGACGGCGATCCGAACAGCCCAATCAGCGAGCATTCCCGCTGCACGTCTGTTTTCCCGGTTAGTTTTGAAATTAAAAATTGTGATTGTCTCCCAAAAATAACAGGAGACTTATTTTCCGAAATCAGCCCGATTTTCATCTAACCCACACCATTAACTATTCAGGAAAAATGCAAACAGAATTCGGTGAAATTCCTCATTGTCTCAGCAGATGTGGAGCGGTCATTCTCCCGTTTGAAACTATTATTGCACGATTTGAGAAAATCTTTTGCAACTGAAAATTTGGAAAAGCACTTGGTAGTACAAGCTAACATATTTTAACAATTAAATGTTTTGTCTAAAAACTGTGTAAAACTATTGTAAAAATTGTGTAAAATGATTTTGTATGAAAATGTACATACAAACAAATTGAATAAATACAAGTAACTATGTACTGAAAAGACTTTGTTTCCCACTTATTATTCAATTGTTCAACTATCTTGCGCATATTTTGAAGGTTAATTTTCGGATTTTTTCGCGCATATGTACAAATGCATATATTGGGCATCTACGTGCATATTTTGAGGTTTTATTTCGCATATATTGCCGAGCTCTAGTTATAAGTTTTTCTCTCAGTCCCAAAAATTTCACAGTTCACGTATGGTACCTATTACACCTAATTAATAAATACCTACTTATATTTTGAAATATAATAAATGACAATAAACTCGGGAAAATTATTATATTTTTAAAATTGCACATAGGTAAGAATGAGTTTTAAATGTGTTATTGCCTGAACACATTTTTAGATCAGTTTTCTTTCACTATTAATCAAGTGAAATATCAAATGAAATTATGATCATGTGAACTACCAATATCATTCGTGATTGTATTCGGACCTCAAAATTCAACATGTGTTAGGCAATGTTTATCATATTAAAATTACTTTTCGTATGGGGGGACTATACATATATTTTTGCACAGAGTTAAATAAATCTCTATTGAAGTTCCACTGCAGTGCTCTGTAATAACCTCAAGTAGTTTCCATGTGAGGTAGGTACTCATTTTTAAAGTATATTTTGGCAAGAATTGAAGAAGAAATCTTGCGATTCGCAAAACCAAAGCAATGTAATAACTGTTATCAATGTGTAACCTACCTAAAGGTTGCATCTTGCGTTGGCAGGAACCCGACCGCGGGAGGGGACCGTGTGAAGAGCGCTTCACAGGGGCGGGCTTCACGAACGCGCGGCCCCGCGACAACTTCGGGAAACTTCGTACCTTTTCGGTCATCATCGGACCGCGTTATTTCCACGGACGGTCCCTCCCACGGTGCGCCGGTGTGAACCAAAAACTCTCTACTATTTTCAATAATAAACCTTTGGAATCGACCAAGAAAATTTTTTTTCTAACCCCCCCTCAAAATTTGCTGGTTTACTTTTCAAGGTACGTAGAATCCAATAATCGAATAAAAAATTTCCCGTCCGTCCGCCGTATGCGGTACCTTCCTTAGTTACCATGGACCGATTTTGATGAAATTTGGTATATAGGCTCCATTTTGAGTCTAGTTGTGCCCCGAAGCTTTTGGTTGATGTATATTCAGAATTAAATTGCAGGCTATGGATTAATTTGTTAACTTTCGGATGGTATTAACAAATTGAAGGTAATATAATCAACCTGGGTTATATTTCGATGCCTAGGCCTTGTGCATATATCATGTATGTTGTTTTTTTGCGTTGAAAATGGAAATCATGTTTATGACCGACCAGTGCAAAATTTATGTACTGAGATACATGAAAACAACAGATTATTTTCACGAATCAATATTTTAAGGTTAGTAAAGTGTTGGCTGTGTGTTTTAAACATTAATCAAACTTATCTCTCTAACCTTATTACAGAGCGGATCTGCGCTGGCTGACTGGGCTTTTATTGAAGACCGCTACAGAGTTCAAAACACAAGCAAAGTCTTTGCTCGTCACTTGGGCTGCTCGATAGACTCCTCATGGAAAATTGTTGACTGTTTAAGTAGACACCGAAGTTTCAGCGAGCTCGGCAACGCCAACGACTTCAAAGTCAGTTCTCTAAGAAAACTTGGACGCTGTTTGATTTTCGTACAATTAAGATTGGATTTGATTTCCGTCTACTATGTCCTTTGTCAACAAAATTGTTCATACACTATTTCAAATAGCGAATTTGTTTCCCTTCAACGAGGTTAAGATGGAGTGTACCTACCAAAGTTGCCGCTAGAATCTTAAGAATTCAATCGAACCTTCCAAAATGGATTCGTAACACCTATCATAGGAATAATATTCGCTCTATATTTAACCCCTAAAACAATCAATCAATACACCGATACTATTGCCCCCTTATAACTCTACTATATATACTATATTCAATACCTCGTCCAAAGCTATAGTTACTCATAGTTCCCAGTCTACCTTCTCGGTGGCTAAGTTGGTATTTTATGAATGGAGGTGTCGGTTCCCACAATATTTGGAACTCTTACATCTTCCATATAACATTCCAAGAGTTCCAAACATTGTGGGAAGTTCAGGGATCGATTCTACAACATTTTTTGGTTTATTATTTTCAATAATGAACCGAGCAAGAAAAACAATTTTAATCACCGCTCAAAATTTGTTGGTTTACGTTTCAAGGTACGTAGAATCCGAAAATCGAATAAAATTGTTTTCATCCGTCCGCCGTACGCGGCATTTTTCTTGGTTCCCACGAACCGATTTCGATGGAATTTGGTATAAGAGCTCCATTTGGGGTCTAGTTGTACCCTGAAACTTTTGGTTGATTTCAGTCACTTCTAAGGGTTAAAACACATGGGGTGATATTTCAAAAACGCTCTTGCTCAAACAATTTCCATATAATGGTAGTGTTTTTTCATCAACTTAAAATATTATTGAATTTTAGAATCGATTGAGACCACCCAGAACTCTGTAGGACTAATCGTTCGCTCCGTAGAAGAACTGAAGGGTTGGACTTTGGATAAATCAGAAACACGGGAGTGAATCAAAAAATTTTAGCTGACCAAAATGCGATCGTTGTATGTTTCTTCGAGTTGTACTCAGCTTTTCGTCATTAGCTACCAGCAATCAAATTTCCTCATGAAGGCATCCTTATTTCTTCGAATTGATTGTGAATCGTTTATTTATTCCAAATGAACTGTGAAGCGAAACTATGGTAGGTAGGTAGTGACAATGGCAAATCTGTGTTATTTGCAGACGATTGATCTATACAGGGTGTTACATTTTAAAACGGCCACACGCCTGGAATCTATTCTACCGCTCATTAAAAAAAAAAACTCAAATCTTAGAAATCTCAAGTTTTTTCAGACGCTCATAGGTTCTGTAATTCGGCATGTGACTTTGTGACCGTAGGCTTAAAAGATGCGCCAAAATTTCAGCTTTACAAGGGTCTAGTCATTTGTATTTTAAAGTAGGATTGATCATAGAAATATGCGTTTGAACGCGGAAAAACGTGAATTTTTTCAACGGAATCAGCGCTCCTGCTAAGGCGATATGAGGGGTTCGCCAATGGGTGGGGGGCGGGCGGGAAGCGCAGGCCTCCCGAAACTTGAGATTTCCAAGATTTGACCTATTTTTCGTTTCATATCCAATTATCACCCGTTTTTCCGAATTAAAAAAAAAGGTTTTTTTTTCATCGAGGGAATAGGAAAAACGCTGTTTCCAACGGTGTAGTCAGATTTATATTTTCATGAAAATTCGGGGAGTTAGAGCCGGTTCACGGTTAGAGCCGGTTTATAAGGTCGAAAACACGAAAAAATCTTAAAAGTGAAATAACTCGAAAACGAAGCATTTTAAAAAAATTACCAGGAGACATTTTTCCTTGGAAATGAGCTGTAGAATCGATTCCTGGCCTGTGGCCGTTTAAAAATGTAACTCTTTGTATAGAAACATAATAAACCTTGTGTAATAATGTGCAGAGTTTTTTAAGTGAGATTTTATCGTGTACTCTGAAATGACCACAACTCCCTCAATTTTGAGAAAATCAAAATCTGATCAGATCAAACCGTTTTGAAGAGCGTCGAATTTCTTGTCTTCCTAATGGCAAATCAAAATTTTCTAAAGCAGAAACTCTGAAATCGTCTGATTTGTTGAGTTGCTCTCCGTAATTTTTCTCGCTGAATGGGAAGATCGCATTCCCAAGATTCTCTGAATAAAAAACGAAGAAAATAGGAGAAAAACGATGTAGAAGTGAATACCAAACTCATCAAAGAACTATGAACTAGTTTTTCGTCGACTTGCGTTTAGTTTTTGCATTTCTCCCTAGTGTTCACCGATGGGAAGCTGAACTTCTAACGAAGTGTTTCCTCGCTGGAGAGAGGGTGAAAGGCAGCTAACGAGACCCACAACGGATCAAAGTACATACCTAATGATTTCAACAAATCAGACATTTTCATTGTTCAGGGTTGCTTTGGAACCTTGAGTCCAACTTTTAAAAATTTGGCTTGCAATAAGGGAGACAGGAAATTGAACGCTCTTTCCAAAAGTGTAATCTTGATAAATCCTAAAATAAAAACTTGCACATTTTTCTTCTCAAAAATTGAGGGAGATGGCTTTTTAGTGTCGCAAGGTTGAAAACACGAAAAAAATCTCTTATTAATAAAAGCTAGGGCTTTTAGTGAAATTAGAAAAAAATTAAGTGGACAAAAATGTTTGAAAATTAGTTGTAGAATCGATTCCTGAATTTTGGCGAGTCGAGCCTGAAAGAAGGGGTTCCCAACGTCGGAACCAATTTTTGCCGTCGGTTGGGCAAATGGATCGGCCATGTAAACAAAAAGCTATCCAGACTTTTGTGCAGTAGAAAACTGTACGGCTGTGGAGTTAAATAACACGAATTCTAAAGGACGTAGCATTCACCACATTTCTTTCGTGATTTTGTTGCATTTAAAATCCTTCTCTAATGATGATCATTCAAAACCTCCATTACCAATTTATTCTGAAACTTTCAGCCAGAAGTTGGTATGTTTCCCTGGGCTCCCGTATTCGACAGAGATTTCACGGTTCCCGGCGATAGATGGTACGAGGGATGGAAATCCATAGACTGGTCGTTCGCTAATTTCACGCCGAAGCATGAATTGCAGAAGCACAATTTCAATCACGGTTTGGCGTACATGACAGGCGTTACAACTCAAGAAGCTGCTCATCTTATTTGTAAGTTTCCAAAATGCATTGTTCTTCTTCTAACTGTTATCTGTAAGTAAAGTAGTTACTAGTGAGTCTGTTTTGCAGCTTTGGTATTGGAAGTAAATAGAGTATCTCCACTAAAGCGCCTCCTCTGGCAACAAATACTAACTAAATTCTTCATTATCAAATCAAATTCCACATCATTTTCACAGATACGAATCAATCTCTCGCCCCTTACTATGAAATCACCGAGGAGTTCTTCGATCAGAAGATAAAAGAGCTTGTTCTTCGCTACAACTACACAATCAACCAAGATGGGATTTACCGAGCCATCAAATATCAGTACACGTATTGGCCAGACCCTACGAACATCACCCAAATAAGGGAGCAATACATCAACGTAAGTCGCTGGTTCGACTCGATCGACGACATTTCGGTTGATTATATTGACGCTTTTTCTGGCGCCCTTCATGCTTTGCATCTTGAAAAAACGCTGCAAATTATTACACAACGGTTTATTATTTTTATATAGATCACTCGTCTGCAGAGTCACCAACCATCCAACTTGAAGGAAAACATCGATCGTATTTCGGTCAGCTAAAATTTGAACGGAGATTAGGCCTCTTTTTCGATTCACACTCGTGTTTCTGATTTATCGTACGTAAAACCTTAAATTCTCGTAGCGAGCGAACGGGTTGTCCTACAGAGCTCCGCGTGGTCTCAAAAAATTCTAAAAATTCTATAGAATCTTAAATTGAAGGAAAAACAATACCTTTATATAGAAATTTTTTGAGTTAGGGCGTTTTCAAAATTTCAAAATTGATTTTGGAACCCTTAGAAGTGACCTACATCAACCAAAATCTTCGGGGCACAACTAGACCCCAAATGGAGCCTACATACCAAATTTCATCAAAATCTGTCAATACTAAGTCACGCATGCGCAAACCAGCCATTACTTATACATTTTTCATCCGAATTCGAAGCAATTTTCATAGTCCTTGATGGTTGGCTTGTAGATGGTCTCCTATGAGGGTAGTGCAACTTATAGAATGTGGTTTAAGATGAGCAACTATGCGTGGTCTCATCTATACAATCGGATTATGGATACGAAGCTATGTGCTACACCCACTTAGCGGACTTTTTAACTGAAATTAATAACAAATAAATGTCGATTGTTTTGGTGGTTAGAATATTTTTTTGTCCCAATAACTTCGAAAATCACAACATAGGAAAATTTATTGATTCATGATCGTCAGTATGATTATACAGGGTGTCACCCTTACGGGCGCACCACCGGGCAGGGTTCGATTCTACTACTAATTTGCAACAAAAAATGTCTTCTAGCAATTTGTTTTTAGAGGCTTCGTTTTCGACTTATTTCACATTTAAGATTTTTTTCGTGTTTTCGACCTTACATCATTAAAATGGCTATAACTCCCTTAATTGATGGAGTAAATTCAAATTTTATTATATCATTGGAAAGCCCGTCAAATTTTCTATCTCCCTGATGGAGTTTTAGACAATTTCAAATCAAACGAACGGGTGTAAAATAAACAAAAAGTAAAAAATTGGTAAAGTTTCGAAAATTTTCCCTTTTTTCAAAGTTTGTTTCTCGGAACGTCGTGAACGGAAATTTCCATGCTGTAAGCCTAAAAGTTGCATGTGAATCCCAGCTTTCTAACGGTGTAGTCATTCTTTTAAAAACACCACTTATTCAGTTAGAAAATGACGTTTTTAGGGCAGAAAACCATCATTTTAGGGTGTAAATCGGCGTTTTTCACCAGAAATGCTTTCCAACTTAATAAATCATTTGACATGAAATTTAACGTAATTTTTGACGCTGAATCACTTTCCGATCACGTCGACTAACAAATAGTACTTTTCAAGCCCTTTCCGTTGGGCGAAGGGCTCAATCTCGTTGTTCGTTTTATCCAAAATTGTCATTAAGGGAGGTCTGGGTTATTAATGACCCGCACTCCTTCCACTTTGTTGACTTACCTCATTTTGCCCTCTGTCTTGAAAATATCGTCCCGATCATTTGCGGATTTCGATAGATAACAAGTTGGGAGTCGAGGACTCAGTTGTTGTACCCTGTTCAACCGAGAAAGGGCTTGAAAAGTACGATTTGTTTGTGGAGGAGATCGGAAAGTGTTACCATACGATTCAGCGTCAAAAATTACGTTAAATTTCATGTCAAATGATTTATTAAGTTGGAAAGCATTTCTGGTGAAAAACGGCGATTTACACCCTAAAATGATGGTTTTCTGCCCTAAAAACGTCATTTTCTAACTGAATAAGTGGTGTTTTTAAAAGAATGACTACACCGTTAGAAAGCTGGGATTCACATGCAACTTTTAGGCTTACAGCATGGAAATTTCCGTTCACGACGTTCCGAGAAACAAACTTTGAAAAAAGTGAAAATTTTCGAAACTTTACCAATTTTTTACTTTTCGTTTATTTTACACCCGTTCGTTTCATTTGAAAATTTCTGAAACCCCATTAAGGGGATAAGAAATTTGACGCTCTTTCCAATGAAATAATGAAATTTGAATTTACTCCATCAATTAAGGGAGTTACAGCCATTTTAGTGATGTGAGGTCGAAAACACGAAAAAAACGCTGCAAATCATTGCTCAAAGGTTTATTATTTTCTTTATAGATCATCCTTCTGTATAGATCACTGGTTCTCCATCAATAGCACCTACCACCATCTGTATTCTCCCTTGACCTTCCCTCTCAAATTTCAGCTCCTGCGTTCAATAGGATTGAAAATGGCTTCGGAGCTCACTCCGCTGATCAGTGATCAGAAGAGTGAAGAAGATCTCCTCGAATGCTGGAGACGCCTGGAAGAGCACTTCCATTCAATAGGATTGAAAATGGCTTTCGAGCTCACTCAGCTGATCAGTGATGTGAGGAGTGAAGAAGATATCCTCGAATGCTGGAGACGCCTGGAAGAGCACCTCCATTCAATAGGATTGAAAATGGCTTTGGAGCTCACTCAGCTGATCAGTGATGTGAGGAGTGAAGAAGATATCCTCGAATGCTGGAGACGCCTGGAAGAGCACTTCCATTCAACAGCATTGAAAATGGCTTCGGAGCTCACTCAGCTGATCAGTGATCTGATCAGTGAGCAATGATTTGCAGCGTTTTTTACCTACAAACATTGTTTTTACCTACCAATTTTTTTTTACCAACCAACTATTGGTAGGTACTACCTACCACACTATAATGGCTTCACACCTTCACAATCAAGTTTATTAGAAAGAACTAAACGCTTCACACTCGATTCGAAAAATAGAAAGCTTGATATGGAAATTTGATTACTGGTTACGCAGAAGGCAAAACTGTATACAAATCGAAGAAATGAACAGCGATCGCATTTTAGTCAGATAAAATTTGAACGGCGATTAGACCTCTTTTGCGATTCACACTCATGATTCTGTTTTACCGAAGGAAAACCTTCAAATACTCGTAGGGACCGAACGGTTTGTCCTACAGAGCTCCGGGTGGTCTCAAAAATTTTTAAAAATTCTGTACTATTTAAAATTGGTGAAAAAACGATACCTTTATTTCGAGAGTTTTCGAGCTAGGGCACTCTTGAAAATTTCAACCCTTAATTTTCACCCCTTAGAAGTGACCTACATCAACCAAAAGCTTCGCGGCACAACTAGACCCCGAATGGAGCCCATATACCAAATTTGAACCAAATCGGTCCAGTGTTGCTAAGAAAAGTGCCGCGTACGGCGGACGGCGTACGGCGGACGGACGGAAATTTTTTTATTCGATTTTCGGATTCTACGTACCTTGAAACGTAAAACATCAAATTTTGAGGGGGGGTTAAAAATTTTTTTTTCTTGCTCGATTCCAAAGGCTTATTATTGAAAATAATAAACCAAAATCTTAAATGTGAAATAAGTCGAAAACGAAGCCTCTAAAAACAAATTGCTAAAAGACATTTTTTGTTGCAAATTAGTAGTAGAATCGAACCCTGCCCGGTGGTGCGCCCGTAAGGGTGACACCCTGTATAGGTACCAACAAATGATAAGTAAATCTAAAATACTAAATACTAATCTGTAATATTCCTGAAAATTTTATTCAAATCGGATGGAAAATGTAGAAGTTATGGCCGTTACAAGGAATTCACGTTTGCTCATGCACAGTCGCTTCTATCAGTCCGGGGATGATGATTTTCATAGGGGACCGTCTACACACCAACCCGCACAATCCCTGAAAATTTCATAGAAATCGGACAATAACTTCGTATAGTTATGCGCGTTACTAGGATTTTATGACAGACAGACACGGAACCAAAATTGTTCAGAAAGGTCTGAAACGCAAAACGCGATTGAAAATTTTGATTTTGGAGAACTTTTTTTTCATCCTTGAAAAGTGAAAACAAAGCTTCCGATACCTTGGTAGACTCGGAAGCAATATCGTGATTGGGGTAATGGAAAATCTATTGATAGGAAACATAGAGATTCGTAGCTTCGTTGCTTGAAAAGTGCACAGTAGCGTATGCGTTTACGTGAGAGAGTAAGGTCCTTGTTTTCCAATTAAGTCTTTGAATTTAGCGACCATCCTTCCAATCAGTTTCAGTGGAGAAAAATCTTGTTTCATGGGAATTGAAATGAAACGGCAGCGATTGATCTTTGAAGTTTTATCAAAAGAAATATCCACGCCCTGCGTCCCGATCCCTTTTCGAAACTTCTGTTTCAATTCCGCTAGTTCACGGGCTAATGAAGAACATTGACCTCCACATAAAATCGTTCTATACACCGCTTCTGACTTCCATTTCAGAGAGAATTCTCTGGAATATATATACTTTTATCAACCCTAATGAGAAGGGATCACTAAGGGGGTTGGATTCTATTGTAAGCTTTCGGAAAAGGACTAAATGTCATTTCTAAGGGGTGAAAATCCGAAAACTCTCGAAATAAAAATATCGTTTTTTCACCAATTAGGAATAGTATTGGATTTTTAACATTTTTAGAGACCACCCGGAGCTCTGTAGGACCAACCATTTGCTCCCAACGAGAACTTAATGGTTGGACTTACGATAAATCAGGAACACAAGTGTGAATCGCAAGAGAGGCCTAATCTCCGTTCAAATTTCAGCTGACCAAAAGCGATCGCTGTTCGATTCTTGGAGTTGTACTCAGTTTTGCGTCCTTAGCAACCAGTAATCAAATTTCCTTATAATTAAGTTCAACTCCCTGTTTTTCGAAATGAGTGTGAAGCGTTTATTCCTTCCAAATAAACTTGATTGTGAAGAAGGTATGTGGTAGGTAAGTAGTAGGTACCTTTGGTTGTTAGATAGTGACAATGGCAAAGCCGTGTTCTTTGCAGAGGAGTGATTCTTATAGAAAAAACGTCTGCCAAGTGGGTGTGGCACAGAGCTTCCTCGTATCCATAATCCGATTGTATAGATGATACGATGCATAGTAGTTAATCTCAAAACATCAATCTCTAAGTACCTTCCACTGTCCTCATAGGGGACCATCTACACGCTAATCTGAACAATCCTGAGAAATTTCGTCGAAATCGGATGGAAAATGTAAAAGTTATGGCTGTTACAAGGAATTCAGGTTTGCGCATGCGCAGCAATTACTATTAGTCTGGAGGAGATGATTTTCATAGGGGACCATCTACACGCCAATCTGAACAATCCTAGAAAATTTCATCAAATTGGGATAAAAAATGTAAAAGTTATGGCTGTGGCAAGGATTTCATGACAGACAGGGAACCAAAATTGTTGAGAAAGGTCTGAAACGTAAAACGCGAGTGGAAATTTTGATTTTGGAGAACTTTTTTTTCTACCTTTAAAAGTGAAAACAAAGCTTCCGCTACCTTGGTAGACTCGGAAGCAATAATAAACCTTTGTGTAATAATTTTCAGCGTTGTTAGTTCTTCAATTCCCTAGGTAGATGCACTAATGAATTTCCAATGTCCTTGAAAATTTCAAATTAATGTACAACTTTTATTTTTGCAATCTTACTTTTGGAATTGAACATGACATGACATTGTGCTTGGTGTAGAGATTATAAAATAACAAGAATGCCGCAAAAACGTGTAAATTGGGTGATTATTTCCTGAGAAAATTGTTGATGAAAAGTGACCAGGTATGAGATGGCTTGGGGATGGGGTGGCACTGGGGGTGGTGGGTGGCAATGTTGCTCCATCAGACGGGGGAGGGAGGGAAGGAGAAAGCGAGCGTTGGTTCATAAGAGATTAGACTAACCCGGAACGAGGAAGAAGGGTCGACTGAGACCCCCTTAAGCGCTTTTTTAATGATCCTCAATTAAGTTGAGCGGTTAACGTCAATCTTCTGGGGTAAGAGAGTACAGATTTCGTCGACAGTACCCCTACGATCTTTGTTGAAGAGAACGCAGGAGATCTGAAGTTGAGCGCATTATAAATGAAGAAGCGTACTTTCGAAGAAATCTGTGCTCCCTTTCCCCCGAACATTGATGTTAGTCGCTTAACTGCCATGAGGGTCAATAAAAAAGAGCTTAACCTTTCAAAAGTTTGTGTCTGATGGGTTCCCTGCTTGATATCGAATGAGGAAAGAAGTAGAGGTGTGGCGCAGGAGGAAAAACCAAACTCTTGCTACCAAAGTTGTTTAGAGCGGGTTGGTGACTATGTAGAAAAGAGATGTGACCAAAACTTGAGTAAATAAATTTCCAACTTATTTATTTTGATTGAATCAGGTTTTTTAGAATTCCAATAATTTACTTTTAGTCTAACCCTCATATAAAGGGCGTTACGGAGCACTTGATGTGGAAAATAGCCAGGCGGTCAACTGAGAGAACGTTGGTGGGGTAAGTGGCGTCAGTACTGTCACTACTGGGTGGATGATGGAGATATAATATCCACACAGCCGGCTGAGTAGGGGAGGATGGCTGCAGCTGCTGATGGTTGCAGCTGGTTTATTGGTTATGTGACTGGAGCCAGAGTTGGGCAAAATCATACTCATGAATATGATTAAGATTTTTAATCACAGGAATACGTTTCTGTGATTATGATTAAGATTAAATTCGTATTAACACACTAAGAGTAGGTACGATTAAAATCTTAATCACGGAGTATGATTACAATTTTAATCACAGGAATACGTTTCTGTGATTATGATTAAGATTAAATTCGTATTCACACAATAAAAGAAAAAAAATTACAGAAAAAAATCACAGAGAAAAAAAATTGTAATCACAGAGTATGATTAAGAACATATTGTTAATCACAGAAAATCTGTGATTAATCACAGGTTACCAGTGATTAATCACGAATTTCCTGTGATTCATCACAGATTTTCAGTGATTAATAAAAGGTTTCCTATGATTATGACTTTAATCATACTCATAATGCGTGAATAAGATTTTAATCCTATCATTTCTGTGATTAATCACAGATTTTCTGTGATTACAATGTGTTCTTAATCATACGCTGTGATTACGATTTTAATCATAGTCTTACTGCGTGAATACGAATTTAATCTTAATCATAATCACAGAAACGTATCCCTGTGATTAAAAATCTTAATCATAAACATTAGTATGATTTTTCTCAACTCTGACTGGAGCCGCCTACGGTGGTGTCTTTAGGAAGGGGTGCTGAGGAGGGGTGCCCACAGAAAAGAGCGCAGTGAGTCTACCCAGCGCACATTATACGTATAAAGATTTAAATAAGAAAATACGTTGGCATTACCAACTGAATTACCAGAAATTTCAAAATGCAGTTCTTTGGGAGTTTATTTAGAAACCCGAAAGTTGTCGTCATTCGATGGTTCTACATTGAGAAGGTATACAGATTAATGGACATTGGTTCGATAGTAATTTATTGCAAACAGTAAACCTCGTTGTTTTATAATATAAAAGTTTTTAAAAAATGATATCATTTTTTAAAAACTTTTGACATGTTGATATTTTATTTTGACAACTTTATATCAATCTTTTAGAAGAACTTTTTCAAAGCTACAGTTGACGGATTTGTATACATGTTTAAGGCGCTAAGAAGAGAACTACAGAAATGTGTACCTAAATTATTGTGTTTATTCCTTTCCAGATGATGTCAGACTTCATCTACAGAGCACCAGTGGACCACATGATAAAACTCCTAGTTGAACAAAAGGTTCCAGTTTTCTTTTACGTCATGAACACAACAATAGAAGCTTTCAACTATCCCCAATGGAGAAAGGCTCCTCACGATATAGAGCATCTTTTACTGACTGGCGCTCCATTCATGGACCAAGGTATGCTTCATTAAAAGTTGTAATAATAATTATCTTGAAGAGTGTTTCTCTCAAACACCCTCCTACTCACTTTCTCAAATTAATATACTGCAGTGCTCATTACCGAACGTTGCTTACAGTAGGAATACGACGTAGGCATCCTCTTAAGTTGATTGCGATGTCGATCCAGGTCGGACCGGTTTAGAATTGAGCTGAGACCAAAATGAACTTTATCACATTGAAAGCCATGGCACATTCAAATTATAATTATTACACAAGGCCACAAAAGGTAGTATTTCCCTAAATTGTAGGGGCAAAAACTTGAAAAATTGTAGCTAAATTTGAAATTTTCGAGGATTTTAGAAATTCATTAGTGCCAAAATTGCAAAATTGAAAAACTGAAAGATTGCAGCTGTAATCATCAAAATCGAACAATAATTGCCAGAGAAATATGGGAAAACTGTTTATTCAGTTATTTGTTTTCCCATATTCCTCTAGAAATTATTGTTCGTTTTTAGGACGTCCCACAGTAAGACTTGGGCGTCCTTATGCGATCGATCTGGGGTGAAGTTGGACAACACTCAACAGAAAAAAAAAAATAACCACACAGTAATCCGTTTTAGACCATTCTGAATCCAAATCCGCGAAAAAAACCATAGGTGTATGTCTGTGTGTGTGTGTATGTGTGTGTGTGTGACAAAATCTTGTGTCGTCTGCACAGGCCTTAGTACTCAACCGATTTTCCTGGTTCTTTTTTTGTTCGACGCGGAAAACTATCTAGTTGTGCACTACGTCGCCGGAATTTCGAATTTTGCCTTCTAGGGGGAAAGGGGGGGTTGATGTTCAAAAAACGTGCGTTTTTGGGCATAATCTTGTGTCGTCTGCCCAGGCCTCAGTTCTCAACCGATTTTTGTGGTTCTTTCTTTCATCGACGCGGAAAACTATCTAGTTGTGCACAACGGCGCCGAAATTTTGAATTTTGCTTTTTAAGGGGGGAAAAGGGGGGGTTAATGCTTAAAAAATGTGCGTTTGCGGGCATAATCCTGTAAACTCTGCCCAGGCCTCAATTTCCAACCGATTTGCGTGTTTCTTTTTTTGTTTGACTCAAATAACTTCCGAGTTGTACATGATTTTACCAGAGTACCAAAATTCGCAAGGGGAGGGGGTGAGTGGGGGGATAATATTCACAAAATATCCGATTTTTCAATATTTCGGTTCCTTTACTGCTTACTAATTGTACCCAAGCTTTGAAATTTAGGAAACATTCTCATTATACCTCCGGATTTTCATGAATTATTCTCTGTACCACCATGGAACTAATAGTGGTGCCACCATGGTGCCATGATGCCATAAACCGCTTATTTCGTGTTTTTTTTTTTTTTTTTTTTGTATTTCACCTTGAATACGGATGTGAACTTCGACGGACTGCCTACCAAAACTAACAGATGAAAGTTCGATGTTACGACGTATGTCACTGGATGTCAGACTACGACGGATGCCAGACTGGCACCATTGTTGGCGTTGGGGAGGTGGGGGGGGGGGGGGGGTGAACTCGAATTCGCATGTTGGGTAGGTATCGTAGATCATGGATTTCAAAATGCTCTTCAGATTCGAGGCTCCCATGCCGCTAGAAATGTTAAGGTGGATAATGGTGAGGGGGGGGGGGGTCAGCATTTCTTGCCTAAAGTAATAAATAAATTACATCGAGTGAAACAGTTTTATCACTTAACAACTGGTTAAACTGATCTAATGCTTATCCAATGGGACGTCCCCTGGAATGCATGCATTACTAAACAATATGTTTGATGATTCCAGCGGCAATCTTTCAGTTTTTCAATTCCCTAGGGCATGCACTACTGAATTTCTAAAATCCTTGAAAATTTCAAATTTAGCTACAACTTTTAAGGTTATTGCCCCTACAATTTAGGGAAATACTAACCCGGAACGAGGAACGAACGGTGACGGACTGAGACCACCTTAAATTCGAAGGTGTTTAGGTCGTAGGCGTTGTTTTGGATAAAGACTCAATTCAAGTGACTTATGTGTGTGTTTAGCTTATTGAACGTCAACCAAATTGTGCACTAGAAATTACTCAGCCTAGAGATGACTGTACTGCAAGTACAAAAAGGTGCATTATTATTAGAGAGTTTTGGCAACCACTAACGGGCCCATTCACAAAGCTCGGAGTTTGTGGGTGACGACGAATTTACCTCCCGACAACAGCGAGCGACGATGAAATGGTTCCCCAGACTGTCACCCGTTCTTAGAGGCCCCCTCTTAGAACGCCTCCCTTCCCCCTGTCCATAGCTAATGGGCTTTCTCCTTCAACTGGGTAGCATCCTCTGCTGCTCGCGCTAGCCTCCTCCTAACGGGGCCTGTCAGATTTTGGCAGCAAAAACTCACTATTAATGCGTTAACGCTAACGTTATGTGTACGCTTAAACTTGTTACATATCAGTAAACACTAGCGGCACCCTGTACCTGTTTCTGGCATCTGTCAACTACCTGCTCTCCTACCCAATTGTGCTATGGCTCTAAAACGAATGGGTAACATCAACAGACAGTCTTGCTTTGGTAAAACGTTATCCTTCAAAATCTTGTATCTATTCTTATGAATTAAAACAACTCAAAACGTAAAAAAATGGTAAAATTTACGTTTCTCAGTACATTACGCTCAGACTAGCAGTGACTAACTTAATTTTCTTTAGAAACAAATATTAAGTACCTACTGGAAATCAATTTTTTCCTCATTAAAATTGCATTTTTTACGTTGATATAAAAAACTGGACGTAGATTTTCCCAAACCCACATAGCTTCCACGATGCTCAGGGATGGTTGGAAATAGAATACATAGGGTGCTCTTGTCGCCTTTGATGCTCGGAACTGGAGCCAATCAAGTTAAAAAAAAAAAAAAAAAAAAAAAAAAAAGTACAGTGTGCACATAAGGAAGGATCAATCACTAGCTACAGGTCTATGACAGAAAGTCTGCATCCGTCTGTCGATTCTACATTCCATGGTGAAACTTTTGGAGAGAAATTGGACTGGTGCGAAAAGTTATGTTCGAGGGTGGCTGCAATGCGAACGAAATCGGCTATTGATGGATAGTGATTCGGAAATTTACGAATTTTAGGGTGAAGTAAGGGGAAAATTACGTCACTTTTAAGAACAAATAGGGTGTGCGCCTGGGTTGGAAAAACTGTTTATTGTTATTTTGCTTCCTCACTACCGAAGGTAGGGAAGCTTTGTATTCGTGAAAGAAGTGAAAAAAAAAAATGTCCTCCAAAATCAAAATTTCCACTTGCTTTTTGCGTTTTACAGCTTCCCGAACAATTTTGGTTCCCTGTCTGTCGGTCTGTCTGTGGTCAATCCTTGTCCCGGGCAAAACTATACTAACCTGTGGTCCGATTTTGATGAAATTTTCAGGGATTGTGCGGGTTAGGTCCTAGACGGTCCCCTATAAATTTCAGCACCTTCGGACCAATAGGAGCGAGTGCGCATGCGCAAACGTGAATTTCCTGGAACCTCGGTTTCTCGGTTTCTAATGAACCGATTTTGCTCAAATTTGGAGGTTAGTTAGGGACTAACTTCTAAGAGACACCCTATAAGTTTCAATTAAATTGGTCAAGCAATAGCCGCTGCGCATGCAATGGAGAATGCTGAAGGCGCCTGAGTGATCACTGATCAGCTGAGTGAGCTCCAAGGCCATTTTCTCTCCTGTTGAACGCAGGAAGCTGAAATTTGAGAGGCAGGGTCAATGGAGAATGCTGAAGGTGCCTGAGTGGTCACTGATCAGCTGAGTGAGCTCCAAGGCCATTTCCTCTCCTGTTGAACGCAGGAAGCTGAAATTTGAGAGGCAGGGTCAATGGAGAATGCTGAAGGTGCCTGAGTGGTCACTGATCAGCTGAGTGAGCTCCAAGGCCATTTCCTCTCCTGTTGAACGCAGGAACCTGAAATTTGAGAGGGCGGGTCAATGGAGAATGCTGAAGGCGCCTGAGTGATCACTGATCAGCTGAGTGAGCTCCAAGGCCATTGTCTCTCCTGTTGAACGCAGGAAGCTGGAATTTGAGAGGCAGGGTCAATGGAGAATGCTGAAGGTGCCTGAGTGGTCACTGATCAGCTGAGTGAGCTCCAAGGCCATTTCCTCTCCTGTTGAACGCAGGAACCTGAAATTTGAGAGGGCGGGTCAATGGAGAATGCTGAAGGTGCCTGAGTGGTCACTGATCAGCTGAGTGAGCTTAAATATTACAGTGGAAGAAAGATAAAGAGGGAGAGGGAGCAAAAACCTTTTCAAGGTATGTCACATTTTAGCCATTAGGCTCTAAGCGGAAATCATCCGGGGGTGCAGGGGGCGAGTTTTCGCCAACTGATTCTATACGTCCATGTTACAATGAGTGAGGAAGCTATACTGCCCACCCAACTTGGCAGACGTTTTTAATCTAAGGTAGACCTCATTCTGAGAATTTTGGTACCAACCGCGACCTTCTAGCGTGTGTAAATCTTTTCCTATGAATTTTTAAAGTTTCGACGTTTATGACGTCACAGTGGGCTGGGGGGTCCCGCCCAGGCGAGAGGGGCGCGTGACGTCATAAACGGTCGAAACTGAAAAATCATAGAAACAGATCTACGCATGCTAGAAGGTCGCGGTTGGTGCCAAAATTTTCAGGATGTTGTCTACTTTCGATTAAAAATTTAAAAAAATTCAAGGCGCACCCCCCATTCCCGAAAAAATATCGTATCAACTGGAATTATCACGATGATAAGAGATTAGTAGTTATACAGAAGAATGCGCCAAAGGGATATACAGTTTCGGTGGTAGACTTTTAGAGGTGTATACTGTGAAACTAGATTGACAAGATTATCCTCTTAGGTAGTACTGTATGATTTTCAGCAAAACATAGCAGCTGATTTTTCTCAATATTTGGTGTGTAGGAAGATGTTCATATTGTGATGTCACTGGTTCAAGCTACCTCCATAAAGTTTACGTATTTAAGTTAAAAATCGAAGATCAAAGAAAGATTTTTTTTTAAAGAATCTTCATTTACAAAACCGTTGAATTACACCTTTGAAACACTTAGAAATTAAAAGGAAGAGAGCTAACTGTTGGTCGAGCTTCGGAAACGAAATGCACCGAGACCAGGGGGAACTCAGCGTTGGTTGAGTTTCCACTGGAGGGGAAAAATGAGGTTCAGCATTTTGTTTACAAATTCAGCAAAATGAGCGTCTATAACTATAAAGCGTCTATAAATAACTATAAATGAGCGTCTATAAATGTTTTTGCGGCTCAATAACTCTAAATTTAAATTATTTTACAGTTGGCAATCTGTCACCCGCCCTCTTTCTGTGTCCTAGCCCTACGTTGTCCTAGGTCAGTTCTTATGTCAAATGTCAGTGATGTCGATACATCGACATTGCATTTAAATCACAGATGATCGTACATGTACGATCATCTGTGATTTAAATGCAATGTTCCTAAACTTGTGGTGTCCATGTCGGTAAGATGTTGTGTTTATCAACCCACGGCATGCACAAACTGTCAAGTATCGCTTGTTTGATGACCCCATTCCCGATACTTGACAGTTTGATCCATATTTTAATAATTTCCAATAATTTATCAACACAAAGAACGATGATACAGGAAAACAGCAAATACAAACCCCTGGATAATCATGCTCATTCACACTCTTCCGAATTGAACATAACGTTCTAAAGTAGCCTCCAATCTCCCAATAGCTGCAGGCTATAAACGTTGGTAGATAGTTCGAAATTTAGTGAATATTGAGTGTTTATAATCAACAAAACCAATTTTTAACGAATTAAAAAAAAACATTGGTTGAGCCGTTTGTCATGATGTAATTTTGTCGTAATCTGTCAATAACATTGTTTAATCAATTCATTCATCGCATGGTTGTAAACATTATTTATTAATCCACAGAATTTTTCCCTGAGAAGCTGCATTTGGACAAAGCCGTGTGGACTAATAACGATCGAAACATGAGTCACTTCTTTATGAAAGCGTACACAGACTTTGCTAGATGGGGGTAAGTACTTAAGAATACGTTGGTGGTTGGTTACTGCATTGTTTGGCAAAAATTGATAGAACCGTAATACAATGGCAGTATCAGTATCATGATGACAGTATGACAACATCATGAAAATATTAATATTATTGATACTCCTTATGGATAAGTCCCTATGGCTTATTATGTTATGGCTAAAATTCAAGAAACATGGAACATGCTTCAGCCGCGCTTTTCGGTGGAGCAGGGATGGGGTGGATGGGTGGGACCCCTGCATGACACTCGCCCATCACCCTCTCCGCATCACCATCCCTCCCGCGTGACACTTTTCGGATAGTTAGTCCAAATTCGAAAGACAATAGTTACGAAGTATTACACACCCTTCAGTAGAAGGATAGTAGAAGGATTCATCTCAATATTTGGCTATATTTCTCTCCCATTTTGGGTTTGAGGTAGCTGAACAACTTTGTTTTCCGGGTTTAATTTATCCGTCAGTCTATCAGTGGTCAATTTTGCTTCCGAGTCTACCAAGGTAGTGGAAGCTTTGTTTTCACTTTTCAAGGTTGAAAAAAAAATGTCCAAAATCAAAATTTCCACTCGCATTTTACGTTTCAGACCTTCCTGAACAACGGGGAATTTGCCTCAATTTTAGATTCTGGAATTTCAAGTCAAATTCTATAATAGGGCCCTAGAATAAGGTTTAACACCAGGAGTACCCAAGGAAAAAAAATTATCATAGAATAAAATCGTTCGTCACACGAAAAAAAAGACGACGCGAAAAGTGACCAGATTCACATACTGAGCGCTCCGGCATAGAACTCCAGATAGTACCGCAGATTGACAACAGGTAGAGTTCTAAACGCCCTTTTAAGTTCTAAGCGCGACAACACAAAACGTTCTAGTCAAATGGCCACTCAAATTTGTGATTCAAATAAAGAAACTAACTTAATATAGAAACTAAATAAGAGAGGATGGAGACTAATAATGCTTGACAAACTAATAAGTAGAATCGGATTGTAAAAAGAGAGAGTAAAATTGCTTCTTTTGGTCACTAGCACGTCTGGGTTTTTTCTCTTCCTTCAGTCGCGTGCTTCTGTGTTTCATTTGCTACAGTTTCATTTGCATTTCCAGAGGTAGCGCTACCTCAGAGGGACACAGCTCCTACTAAGATTGGTCGGAAAATCTGTTACGTTGCAACCCCATGAACAGATTGCCGCTTCTTTTTAAATTTCCATCTTCCTTAAATTCCACCTTCCTTAAAAAAAATTTTTTGAATGCTTTTTAAATTTCCACCTTCCTTAAAAAAAATGTTTTTTGGATGCTTTTTCGAGCAGCACACTATGGTTTTCTTCCATATCAGTGAACCCTCTTTTGAAAAAAAAAAATGAAAAAAATGTGAGGCAAATTCCCCATTTTGGTTCCGTGTCTATCTGTCTTTACTTGCCACAGCCATAACTTCTACATTTCTCATCCGATTTCGACGAAATTTTCGGGGATTTTGCTGGTTGGCGTGTAGATGGTCCCCCATGAAAATCATTACCCCCGGACTGATAGTAGCCGCTGCGCATGCGTAAAAGTATATTTCCTTGTTACAGCCATAACTTCTACATTTTCCAACAATATTCAGAGATTGTGCCGGTTGACGTGTAGAGTCCCCTATGAGGGTAGTGCAAGGTATTTAGAGATTGATGTTTTGAGATCAACTACTATGCATCGGATCATCTATACAATCGGGTTATGGATACGAGGAAGCTATGTGCCACACCCTCTTGGCAGACTTTTTACATGTATGTCTTTTACATTGGGGTCAATGAAAAAAATGTGTATGTTTTTGTTTTATTGTTTTCAATAATGAACCTTTAGAATCGACCAAGAGAAAACAAATTGACTTCCCACCCCCCTCAAAATTTGTTGGTTTACTTTTCAAGATACGTAGAATCCAAAAATTACGTGCTTGGCACTTTTCTTACCATGGACCGATTTTGATGAAATTTGGGATATGGGCCACATTTGGGGTCTAGTTGTGCCCCGAAACTTCTGGTTGAGTTCAGTCACTTCCAAGGGTTGAGAAATAAGGGCTGACATTTTCAAAACCCCTTGCATTTTCAAAAAAACTGTCATTTTCTTCTGAGTTCGCTAACTCTCGCTACTGATTCAGTCCTCATATGACAACAGAGACTTAAGACGCCTGTACTTTCTCGGAATGCCTTGACATCTGAATACCTATTCCAAATGGCAGGATTTGAACCACTGCAACTCGCGTCGGATCAATTTGACTTACTAAAAACATCTTCTTCCGTGCTTCTTTTTACCCCAATATGCACTTGTTCTCGTGCTTCACCTTTCGATCTCAATGACGATGCTCCCAAAGTCATTGCGCTCCAGCCTGACATGCGACGTTGCCAATTCTTTACTGTCACGGCCTTATACTGGAGCCGACTTGTATTAAGTAGGCAGGTACCTGCATCATGTTTGGGAAATACTTCTAATAATCCCACCATGACTAAATATTTCTTATTTTTTTCAGGAATCCGTCGGTTCAACAAATTTTGGGTTTGCACTTTGAAGTAGCCACCCAGGGTTCGTTGAAGTATCTGAACCTGAACACGACCTACAACTCCACAGTTTTCCTCAACTACAGGCAAACGGAATCTGCCTTTTGGACTTGGTACCTCCCAACTGTCGTGGGAATCATCGTTCCAACATACCCGCCTTTTACTGAAGTAAGTTTTCTCGCCAAGGGGGTTTCTCCAATATTGCTCCTATCTAATTTGGAAAAAAAAACTCAGTAGGTTATTAGTCCAATCAATGTAATGGGGCCCCGAGCAAACGTCAAGTCTGCTATTTCATTGTCCTAAATCCTCCGTTGGGTTATTAACCCTGCAACGCCGAGAATTTTTTTCGTCCGCGGATTTTGAAATTCCCATGATTTCCTGACCATTTCTTCCTGAGTTTCTACATGAGTCCAGAAAAGTAATTTTTGAAATCCCCGAATCTTCTGGTCGTTGTGATGGGCCATGTCCATATGAACACTCTCGGCGTTACACAGTTCAAATGATGATAAGTATCGAAACGAAGGTTTTCATCAGAAATCTAGTATTTATTAACCACGAAAAGGTACAGAACATCAATATTACTCATAAAAGATAATTTAGTTCAATTGGCCATGTCGCAATCACTCCCTAGCATTTTTTTTAGCGTTCGACCTATCGGAGCTTCCCCTATGCTCGTTTCAAGTACTCACTGATGGCTCATGGTTGAAATACCTGTACGTATATCTTCCATGATGTACCTGTTGACGAAACTTAGTGGAAAATTTCCTTTTGCATTTGACTCTGTGACAACATTATTGTCCTCCCATTTCACCACAAATAGGACCTCATCCCATTCCTATCGGTTCTTTACGTTAGGTTTTGTCTCCCAGTAGCATCTCTTTGCGAGTGCAGGGGAGTACCCGGACTATCATGTTATCAAGGTATGACCTGATTTCATCTAGGAACACGGTGAATTATTGTTCTTTGACTACTTGATTGTTTCGTCAATGAGAGTACAGTTTAGCTATTCGTGGAAGAAAATCTCGAACGCTTCCACTGGTGACAGCTCACTATATTTTGAAGAACAATCAGTCTCAATTAGTTTCTTCTTGTCAACAGTGTTTATCACCTTGGGATAATGAAAGAAAAGAACAAGAACTATATAAAACTTTCACAACAAAATATTATTGAACTAAAACGGATGTAAAGAGATAAAGTTGTATAACGATCGAAACAGTTTAGGAGCACTGAGCAACATGGCGGGCGTCGTCGGCAGGGGAGGTTACCCCAACGATTTGAATGGCCGCGGCTGCATAGAACAATTCTGCACATTAAAAGACCTGATTGTTCAATTCATGATCTATTTTTTTTTATTATTAATCCTTTTGTTCTAGTTCTGGCTCATTATTATTAAATGGGACCACCTAACGGTTGCATGATCGGAACTAATGAATGTAATTGTGGGCTCAGGCACCAAGTGGCAGAACAAGGTACTAAGGATTAGAGGTTGGCAGCACTAACTTTTGGTCTCCCGCCTCGAATAGGCGGGAAGTCCAAACAAACAGGGTGGACAAAAACATCGCTCAACCATATTCTTGATCTGCTCCTGAAGAAGAAGAATTTTTACTGGCCAAAAATCGTAACTTTGGACCGTTTGTAACTGTCAACCCCCTCACCCCAAACCACTCTCCTTCCAGATACCTAAAAGGGAAGATAGAAAACACCAATGCGGACAAATGAAAGATATTGTGGATGCAGAGCGTAATTACGAAGACGATTAAGAGAAAGAATATTCAGTATGAAATAAGTAGGGCGAACGCCTTGACCTCACAGTGTAGTTGCTACGGGACCGATTTTTGAAGTAATTTATTGCCAAACTATCTGAAAGTCGGAAACCGCGCAATATTTCATTTTGAATGCGTGAATAAAGACAATACGTGAATATTAGACATACATACTGGTTATTCGAATCCATGATTCTTTTTTGGTATTTTTTAAACATCAACCACACGTAAAATAATTAATCTGGCGGCGACTTCTGGCAATGAAATGATGGGCAGGGATGTTCTGAAGCCAAAACACCGCACAACAGGCGCCTGAATGTGGAGGAACGGACATGAGAAATTTCCTACTCGTTCGTATTTGCTGTGATCGTATGAACACGCTCGGCTTTGGAGGGTTAATGGGGGTGATCTGGGGTTTCCCACCAAAATTTATATCGTGACCTTCCACAAATAATATAATGGTGTGAAGGGACCTCTACATGGACAGATGTTCACAAAGAACTTGTAACGGCTGGTACAGGAGGCACCCACGTCATACCTCCAGCTCGACGTACCATCACTCCACTCCATAGATATACAGGGTGTTTCACGAAAAGGTTACACCCCCTTAATTTTCGCAAAATACAGCGTAATAAATCCTGATCAACGCAATTCTTCATGATTTTTTTTGAGGATCTCAGGAAAAATACTTTTGCGCAAAAAAGTTGCGCGCAATCGTGCGCAATTGACACTAACTTCATTTTTTCAAATGGAACCCCCCTTTTTTATTACAGATTCGGATTCTTCGTCAAATTTCATGAAAAATTCATACCCAAGTCGATTTGTTTTATTGCGCGCAACCTGGCTTTTTGAACGCTCTAAGTTGCGCAACTCCACAATTGCACAAAAATTAGATTTAGGAGAACTCTAAGTGTGGCACATGTTTTTTCATCATTTTTTACGCTAAATCACATGGTGTCATCCGTTTTTCAATTTGACAGGAATTTTTCTAAATGGCGGCCAAAAACTCGATTCTTACTAGTGAAAAAATCGCTCTTTTTAAATCGTTATGAGTTTTTAGGCAATTTTATTCAGTTCAAGCATGATCGGGCTGCCAGTTTTTATTTTTAACTCCACCGTAGACGGTCCCAAGCCTGTGGTTCAAAAGGAGGTGAGAAAATAAAAAATAAACATGATATCGACCACTAAACAGATGATTTTATGAAAGAAATGTTGATTTTTCCTCTTGAAATCTTGGTCTTCCTCAAAACGGATGACACCCTGTGATTCAGCGTCAACAAATGATGAAAAAACATGTGCCACACTTAGGGTTATCCAAAACTTAATTTTTGCGCAATTGTGGAGTTGCGCAACTTGGAGCGTTCAAAAAGCCAGGTTGCGCGCAACAGAACAAATCGACTTGGGTATGAATTTTTCATGAAATTTGACGTAGAATCCAAATCTGTAATAAAAAAGGGGGGGTCCTATTTGAAAAAATGAAGTTAGTGTCAATTGCGCGCAACTTTTTTGCGCAAAAGTATTTTTCCTGAGATCCTCACAAAAAATCATGGTGAATTGCGTTGATCGGAATTTTTTACGCTGTATTTTGCGAAAATGAAGGGGGGTGTAACCTTTTCGTGAAACACCCTCTAGCTTAACATCTCGTATTGGTAACTTCTCTCGTCTTTTCGATGTAAGGACCAAAGTACCATTAGAAAGTACCACCTGTGTTACACAGCGTCATAAACAGCTCTTCCTAGGGAGATACTAAAGATGCTCTACGACACCCACCTGATAATTATAATCTCCCTGTTTGGCTTTCACGTAAATTTAATTTACTCCCTTTATTTATTTCAGTATTGGTGGGAACCGAAAGAACCGCTCCAAATAGCCTTTTGGACAATGTCTGGAACCAATCTACTCCTTGTGGTAGTGGTTGTCATATTCTGCATTTTGTGGAGGAACGCTAAGAGGTATTAGTCAAAGTTCGTATGCCTGAGTGTTGTCTTCTAAACTAACAAAATTAGTAGTAAACATTATGACTAACACCTATCTCACTATGGTATCATCAACTGAAATGGATTTCAACGTAGATTAGTTTGCATTTTCATGGGAAATGAGGGAGCTATGACCATTTTGGTGCCGCAAGGTCGAAAACGAAAAAATTCAAACTGAAAAAAGTTGCATTCTGAGCGGGGTAAAAAAAAGTGCTAAAAAAAGAAGTTATTGCAAATGAGTTTTAGAATCGATTGATGGCACACCGTCTATTACTCAGTGATACTATAATGTTATAGTGTATGAAGAAGCTAAACTGCTCATCCAACTTGGCAGACATTTTTACAAGTTACATTCTCGAGGAAATCCTTTTCAGTTGCCTGTTATTCATTTCTTGTGCTTTAACGCTACATTGTTCATTGTTGTACTAATAGTGTATCATACATTAATTTTTCTGTGCATCGAGATTGAACGTGAACCAAATTTTCTTTTCGTTTTCCATTTCTACGTACGTTTTTCTAGTGTTGTTATCATCGTCTGATGTTTGTTACATGCTCGTTGTCTTGTCTACTCGTCTAATTTCCCTTTTCTTCCATGCTTTCTGTGTTAAGAGAGATCAAATATCACGTAAGTACGATTAATTCTCATCTGACTATAAATATCACGGCTTGGGAGAGGTTCCTGTTTGGTACGATCTATAGTTCAACCGGAAATGAACACTTTCATCTTGGTGTTTTTGAATTCTACACACGGCTCCCGCTTGAATCTCTTCACTCGATCCATAGTTCGTTAGTAAAGTGATTCGAAGAAATTTCAGGGTGAAACCCTCCAGAGATTCGAAGAACTGGAGCTCTCTTCTTTGAATTTGAAGCTTCTGGTGTTTATTTTACATTATTAAGTCTACGTTAGAATTTACATTAATTGTGGACGAGGAAAAACAGTTACGTGAGGAGATGAAAAAATGGAAATGTTTAGAGGTTGTGAGCCGGTATGCTAATTTCGTTGGTTCACGGGGCTGAAAGATCACCGGCAGCCTCTCTGGGCCTAAGAAAACTGAGCTCTTCACCTATGAGCTGGGCCCATACGTGCGCAACGCACAATACTGAAATTTTTTTTTTTTTTTTTAATTTATAAATTGAAACCACCGTTTTTCAAAAGAAGTTCTGATCATACAAGAAATTCCATGGAAAAGTTGCTTAATACGTAATATCGTATTTATTCGTATTTTATCGAGTTCATTGCATTAGCTTTGTTCTTTGAAAATAAGCTAAAAGAAGGTCCTTTTAAGCAACTCATGTTCTTTTCGCATTCATACATCTTTTTCCAAAGTTGCGAGTTATTTTTAATGGATTCGTAGGATATCCTTGCATACGAGTCTACTAGATATTTAGACATTGTATGTCTCCACTTAAGACATAAATGTTAAAAATCAAAATTATAATAAACACGTAATTTATTAAATTGCAAAAATTGATGTCATGGCCTGGAATCGAGCCCGGACCTCCCAGACTAATGATTTGTGTAGTCTAGTGACTGACTTTGTTTATCGGTCTCACACAACGCTTTTCGAACAAAAAAACATCAAAATCACCAGTAAAGCTTGGTTCACATAGGTGCTTAATGTCTGTAATGCGTAATGTGCAAGGAGAGAAGTGGGAGTGTTCCGTAAGCAGAAAGTGCGTAAAAGCATTCACATTCACATGGCTGAATGATTACAATTGCGCACAATAGTTTTTGTTGATGTTGATCGTTGATGAGACCTAATATGTGGTCTTGGTTTCTGTTTGTCAACTACCTACTGTAGTTTAGGAAAACTTCATTCCTAAGTAATTATGTGTTGCGAAATATATTTGTCAATTTGTAAGACAGTGTTCACGATTATGACAAAGATTATCGGCTTCAAGTGTCCACTGCGGAACAAAAATGGAGGAAGAAGAACATAGTAAGGTGAAGATGAACAATAGTACCTAATGTAAAGCTCAACAGAAAAAATTACAAAACACGGGCATTCAATATTCGACTTGAGCTTGAAGATCAAAATTTATGGGAATTGGTCACAACTGAGGAATCTAATACGTTCTCAGCAGGTCAAAAGAGAATCGCTTTCGGGTTAATCGCTAGGGCAATAACCGAGGATATCCAGCTAGACATTGAGGACCTGTCCTGTCCCAGGGTTCTTTGGAATAAATTGTCTACCAGATTTCAGCCAATGACACGACTACGACGTCTTCAAGCCTCCAAATGTCTTTTCACGTCCAAAATGCTGAATGACGAAGACATGGAAACCTATATCAACAGAGTCTTGAGAGGACCTATGTCAATAGAGGATAGATAGGAGGATGGATGAATAGGAGACCTATATCAACAGAGGATATGCCTCTGAGGTTATCAAGGCGGGGAGTTCGAGGATTGATCAAGAACAAATATGTAATGTCATAATCAACGGGTTACCTGACGAGTTTGAGACAAGTCTGAGTACGGTATGCACATTTAAAGATGAGGATTATACTTACAACTGAAAAAATTGAGAGTCTACTATGTGGTGAGTATTAGAGAAAGCAGTTGAAGAAATTATATTATGTGATAATCAATCGGCACTCAACTTTGCCAAGGGAAATAGTGTCACAGCTCACCCACGGCACATTGATATGAAATATCACTTTTTTCAGACCGGAAAACTAAGGTCGGAATACGTACCAACAAAAGACAACATAGCGGACATCCTTACCAAACCCCTTTCAAGATTCCGAAATGAAGAAATTCTAAAAATCATTGGGATTGAAGACACCAAGAAAGGAGGTGAATCTGTTGATGTTGATCGTTGATGAGACATAACATGTGGTCTTGGTTTCTGTCTGTCAACTACGCGTTCTGTAGATTAGGAAAACTTCATTCCTTTGTAATTGTGTGTTGCGAAATATATTTGTCAATTTGTAAGACAGTGTTCACGATTATAACAGTTTCCAAAACAAAACAATGATTCGGGTTGTTTCGTCAATAAACGAGACCGAGTCAATAAACATGTTGTGAACAAACGACGGGAGGTTGTTAAGAATTTTACAGAAGTTTGTCCGTAATGCGTAAAATATCCAATTTTTCAAAACAAATTGGCTGGAGCCAATTAAAGGGGCGGGACCACTTGTCTCCAGTACTCTGTGGGCAGGACTGATCTTTGCGGATGTCGACTTTTGGAGCAGTGTATCGTTTTGAAAAATTGGATATTTTACGCATTACGGACAAACTTTGGTAATCATTCAGCCATGTGAACGCTCTTTTCTACATTTCGCAATTTCTGCACTGTGGAACACCCCCACTTCTCTTATTGTGCATTATGCTTACTCAGAAAATCTGAGTGACGAACAAAAAATTACATAAAAAAATTACAAAAAATTGAACTAATGAATACATTAAAATTGAACAAAAAGTTACATAGGTGATATGTACAGTTTCAAATATGGAATACAATAATGGTTTTTTTAACAGTAGAACAATAGTAGAATCTTGAAGATGAAGTTCTGAGTTGACTTGAGCTTGAGCTGTGTCGCTTAGAGGCGGATGATGATGAGTTGAAATTGTATTTCAAAGGACACATCCATCAAATTTGGCCAACGTATGTGTGGGGTTCCAGACTGGCTTGTTACCTCAGTGAGTCGGGTAAGATTGATTCCTGTGTCTGGAGGATTTGAATGTGTGAAGGCCGAAGTTAGTGATTGGAGCATCTCCTGTGCGTTGTCTTTGCGTCGAATAGTGATCCAAAAGCGTTCGGGTCACCAATGTTATGTCAGCATGTTCTCGACAGCTTGTTGATTTATGTTGGACCCTACTCGACAGGGAGGCAGGCGGGAAGATGTACTGACTGCCAGGTGTGTTTCCGCTCTACCCTTTGCAGGAGTGCATAGGGAATGAACTAGTCGCCTCCTCGGCGCGATTGCTGCCGACCGAGCGGAGGTGACGCATTTACATAGTGGCTAGTTGGGGAGGACAACTCCTATGCAAGATAGGAGTAGAGATCGGCGCCCTGAGGCGAACCGAGGTCTCCAAGGAACTTGGGCTTCCAAATGAGACGAAGGAGAGAGACATGATGATGGTGGTAGAATGCCTGAGGAAGAAGCCCTGAGTTGTCCTTTTATATTACTGTTGACAAGGTAAGGGAGAGTGGAGGAGGGTGACGTCAGATGACGTGTCTATCCCCGTACCTCACTCTGCCTACCTGCACAATGAGTGACTCAGGGGTTCCCCTTCAAGTTCGTCCTTTATTGGAGCATCAATAAACGAGACTGGGTAAATAAACTTGTTGTGAACACTGCCGTGCTAAGTCAGAAAGTCGTAACGTGAAAATTTGACCAAATTGATTATTGGTACGTGGGGGTTTCGAAGTCGATTTCTATCGATTTTCGGAGTTTTAGAGTATACAGTAAGTTTTAGAGTAACAACCATAACTTATGAAATTCACAGAGTTGGTGCGGGTTAGGATCTGAATGGTCTCCTATCATCCCGATCTTGGGACTTTATGAGCATAACTTCTATAATATCTATAGGATTTTGATGGGATATCCAGGGATTGTCAGGCGAGGACTCTGGATGGCTCCGTATAAAAGTCATCGTTATCTAATAATAAAAGTTCGATCCACACAATTGTGTAGCGACAACCACTTGCCAGACTTCTTAAAATCTTTTTCGAATCGGAGATTTATGATAATTGATAAGATTTTTGAACAACGAAAAATCAGAATTCGTTATAAAGTCCCCACAACCGATGGTAGCGATGTTTTCAGAATCAAATGAGACCACTAAGAAGCGTTGTAGGACTAATCATTTGCACATTACCAGGACTAACAGAATGAGAAGCAAGTATAGCTTTGAATCCCTGCCATACCGTAAAATGAGCGTCCCTACCCTTATTAAATACCTACTTTTTACATAATGGTATATTTTTCACCAAATTCAAATTATTTTCATGTTATGTAAACGAAAACAACCTAATTTATTTATTTTTATTTATTTATTTATTTATTTATTTTTATTTATTTCTTTATAATTAAATATAATTATATACACTTCAATAATGCGGAAATTAATCCCCTATGTGGGTATAGCCCGTGGTAGGGAGATGAGTCGTACTTCTTAGTTCTTATCCAACCAGAAGTTTTACAATTTCCAACTTTTACGATCAAAAAATAAGTTTGATAATCCTTACTCATTAAATCAATACAGCATTGTTAATTATAGGAACTAGGCAAAACATTGAGGAACAAATTAATGAATTTATATAAAAAAGGAAATGCTAAAAAATAAAAAAAAATTAAAAAAAAAAAATAAAATAAATGCTAATGCTTGCTTTTGCTATGCTTCAAATTAAGGAAAATTTTAAAAATAACATGTACTCCTACCTATAATATTCAATGCGAGTACACCGTTTATAAATTAATGAAATGATCTTTTAGTTTTTTATTCGTCTTAGAGGGTCCAAGAAGGAGATCAGATCTCAAAGAATCCGGAAGAGCATTGAAACCCCGTACACCCTTCGATAGATATGAGTTGTACTCACAAGTGGTGCGAAAATATTCGACCGTCATACATTTCTTTGAGAAATACTTATCAATTAAAAATTATTTAAAATTTTTTTTTTTTTTTAAATTTATTTTATTATTTTGATTAATACTTATCGATTCTGAAATATGATCGTCGAAATACTTATCAAACAACTCATTTACTTATTTAACTTTTGAGCTGATAACTGCTCACCAGCTGAAGACCAACGTATCGGCCAATCATACTAGATCGGAAAAAATCGACTGGTTCTGTGTTTTTGGAATCTTTTATGACCAAGTTTTCAGCTTCGAAAGGCATGTAAAAAATGCGTGGTACCTACTCGAAAACGCTACAACTCATTGCGCAAAGGGTTATTATTTTCTGTATACTGCCGTGCTAAGCCAGAAAGTCGTAACGTGAAAATTTGACCGAATTGAGTTATTGGTACCCGGGGGCTTCGGGGGTCGATTTCTATCGATTTTCGGAGTTTTAGAGTCGTATCTCTACTAGAAATGCCTCAAACAAGCCTCCCGATTTTCGCGTTAAGGCGTGTTAACTTGATTCTGCTAAGAAACTAGTCGTAACAGAGCGATTCAGAAGAAGAAAACTCGTATCTTGACACTGATAAGGGAATCGGCCTTAGTATTTCGACGACACGACTTCTTGCATTCTGAATCGGCATGATACGACTTTTTGCCTCTGAAAACTCGGAATTTCGTGGTGACTTTACTTTTATACTTTACGTGAATAAACGTTTATTTTTATTGACTCAGCTGTTTTGCTTTATTATTTTCAATAATGAACCTTTGGAATCGACCAAGAAAAAAAAAAATTTAACACCCCTCAAAATTTGAATCCAAAAATCGAATAAAAATTTGGCCGTACGTGGCACTTTTGCCACTTATCATCGACCGATTTTGATGAAATTTGGTATGTAGGCTCCATTTGGGGGCTAGTTGTGCCCCGAAGATTTTGGTTGATGTAGGTTACTTCTAAGGGTTCCAAAATGAATTTTGAAATTTTGAAAACGCCTTAACTCAAAAAATTTTGATATAAAGGTATTGTTTTTCCTTCAATTTAAGATTCTATAGAATTTTTTGAGACCACCCGGAGCTTTGTAGGACAAACCGTTCGCTCACTATGAGAATTTAAAGTTTGAACGTACGATAAATCAGAAACACGAGTGTGAATCGCAAAAGAGGCCTCTCCGTTCAAATTAAAGCTGACCGAGATGCGATCGATGTTTTTCTTCATGTTGGATGGTTGGTGGCTTTGCAGACGAGTGATCTATGTAGAAAAGTAAAAAATGAACCATTGTGTAATAATTTGCAGCGTTTTTTCTTTCACTCTGAACACAGATATGAAATACGATTGACTTTGAGCCAAGAAGGATGACAAAATAATTAAGGTGAAATGGTTTCTTGATTTGAAGATAATTATAAAGTTTCAGGAATTGAAATGTGCTTAGCATTCCAAAGTCTCATGGTTGCGTATTTAGAACAGAACAGTCGTAACTTCGGGTTTAAGAGAGCGTAAACTCGTATCACCGTTTTTTGACAATTTACACTCAAAAATATTTAATTTTGACTCCAGAAATCGATTCGGCTACTAATTTCCTTTAAGAAAAACCTTTACTTGTGGTAAAAGAAGGAAAAATAATCCCGCGAAAGAGTTATTTCGCCACGAAACCTATTAGGTCGTTTTCTCGAAAGTTCAAATTCAAATTCAAAAGTTCACTTAAATAATCATATAATGGTGTACATAGAACAAAATAAAATTGTCGGAATAAATATTGCCCGTCTAAAGGCTGAAAGCCCGAGGCGACGGGTCAAGAGCAGCGACTCACGACACCAGAAGAGAGTTGGGTGAAGATACGACTTTCTGGCTTAGCACGGCAGAACAAACGACAAGAGCTTGTTACGAAGTTTACCGAAGTTTGTCCGTAATGTGTAAAATATCCAATTTTTAGCGTAGTGCGTAATTGGATGCTATTGGCTGGTGCCAATTGATGGGGCTGGACTGATCTTTGCGGATGTCGACTTTTGGAGCAGAGTGTCTCGTGAAAAATTGGATATTTTACGCATTATGGACAAACTTCGTAACAAACTCTCGTCGTTTCTTCACAACACGTTTATTGACGAAACAACCCGAATCATTGTTTTGTTTTGGAAACAATTCTGCGCAGAACATACTACGCTCTTCTGCGCAATCGCGTACCGTAGATGTACCCAACTTCGGCCATGTCCCCTAACTTCGGCCATTTCAAATATTGGCGGTACTGATGAAGCTGTGCTCTTCAGGGGTCATTAAAAACTTTCAGTTTTTTCTCAATTCCAACAGGTGTCTATGGGGCCTAATGTTGATATCTCCCGTGCCTGTTACTCTTATCCCAAGAAAAAAATCAAAATGTAAACAAGCAGTTTACACATTTTTCAGCTTGTGTGCTTTATAACTATTGTAGTTTTTGATGTGATGTGATCTTAGAACTTGCTCTTACCGTCTCATGTTCGTAGTTTAGTGTTCTTGAAGGTGAGTGATAAGTCATTTTTTTACTTCGTGTTTTGAGGGAGTTCTGGGGAGTTTTTTCCGATAACTGAGTCAGTGTACCTAACTTCGGCCGTCTCGAAGATAGAAAATTAGTGGACGTGAGTACCAAAACTATAATCAGATATATATGGAAAACGCACTGAAGGAGGTTAGGGCTAGGAAATTGTCAATTCGGAAGGCATCTTAAAAATATGCAGTACCCAGATCGACTTTGCAGGATAAGATAAATAAGAAGAATCCTCTCAAGGTCCCCAATGCATCTCAATTTTCACTCTAATGATATTATTATAATGATTAGTCATGAGTTTATAGTCTTTTGAGAATATTACACAAATTTTTAAAGAGAAGTCAGATAAGTTAATATTACCAATGAATGTTTTAAATGTTGTTCAAATAATTTTGGCTGTTTTATGACTAGTGTGACGATCTCGTATTTTTGACATTATTAGCACTGATAATGATGATATTTTTGAAATGTCGACCTAAAAATCACCATGATTTGAAGTTTTAAAATTCAAATAATCAGTACACGTTTGAAAAGCTTTATAGATATTTTTTACTGCATTTCGCCTTTGGTTGGATGTTTTCCATGATATTCCTAAGGTGTTATTGTATTATAGGTGTTCCAAAAAAGTCTTTGTACGGTTTTTATGATTTTTAAATTCAAAAAAGCTTTTTTAAAAAATTATTCGGCGGCCGAAGTTACAATATACTTACTACTTCTTCGTTTTTAATGCATTTTTCATAGGTGGCCGAAGTTGGAGCACAACGGTACCTAACTTCGGCCACACTTCAAGTTGTTTAAAAAGGCCAAGGTTGTGATGATAAAAAAATTTATAGTGACATCCTATAGAGCAGATCTCCTGCCATCTAAATTATTTTTTTCAGATTTTTACTCATATATTTGACTTTGAATAAACTCAAAAAACCTCCAAAAGTGGCCGAAGTTGGGTACATCTACGGTAATCAATCAGCCATGTGAATGTGAATGCTTTTACCCACTTTCTGCTTACGGAACACTCCCACTTCTCTCCTTGCGCATTACGCATTACGGACATTACGCACCTATGTGAACCAAGCTTAACTCAAATATTTCGAGTAAACGGAATCAAGCAAAACAAACCCAAATCATTGTAGTTTTCGGCTGTACCTTCATGGTGTATACAGACCACCCACATGAGCAGAGTATTTAAAACAGGATCAAGGTCTGTGCGATCCACTGATATCCAACTAGTGTTCAATATAATGAACCAGTTTCTCGTTCAATTACTGTAAGTTGGTTATTAAGAGGACTACTCACTAGTTTATTAGGTGGACCCTCCTATATTCTGTATTTTTCAGGCAGCAAGATCGGTACTACGGGACGGACATGTTGATGATGGGAATGGGACACGACGTGGAACCGGAAGGAATCGAGAACCGCACGCAATCTGCTGGGAACATCTACGAATACAGGGATCTCCCTATAAAACACGGGAGGAGGGCTCTGTCAACCCCAGCCTCGATTAGATCCAGCGATGGCTCTCTGTCAGGACGCGACACTGTGGGAAGGGACTCAGTCACCACTGCACCGAACGGTCGGCCTAAAACTCCACCCATAAAAAGGCCTATATCGAGAAAGTCGATGGGTGGCTCAACTACTTCTGTGCCTATGACACAAGTCTGATTTAATTTTAGGAGTCTGGGTGTACGAAATGATGCACCCTCGTAGTTGCCACAGCTTAAGTCGGATTTTAGCCTTTAATTAGTGATTTCTGTTAATCATTTCGGTATAGCTATATTTTCATTGAAATTATCGCCTGGTACATTAACTGTGGCTCCAAATGGATTGGCAGAGGTATTATGATCGTACAGAGGTGTTCCCACCAAGAAGCCCAGTGAAGAATTCGGTTGATAGTCGAATATGACAATTTGCAGCTGCTACACTCCATTCCATGGCAAAAGTTTTTTTTTTTTTTGTTTCAGAGTTTTTTCAAAGAAAGAAAGTCTTTCAAAATCAAAATTCCTTCTGGCGATTTATGTTTTAGGCCTGCCTTACACCGGAACCGGTTACGTATGACCTTTGGCCAGACGTAGTCGCACGATCACGTACGATCTTTCCCGATTGTAGGAACGTTATTAGCGCTCCCAGAGTGCGACTCGATATCTAAAGAATCGAAGTAGCGAAACTAAGTAGCACAATAAATATCCACACAGAGAATGGATGAAAAATTAATTATTGCCACGCCTTCAGAAAGTCAGCTGCCCTGGAAAGTTTTGTTTTTCGACGTTCAGGAACACAAATCTCGGAAACTACTGGAGCTATCCACTTACTTTTTTTTTTGTTTTTTAGGTTAGGTCTTCGCACATAATCCGGCGCTGCTAGTTTTTCAAAATAATTCCCTTAAAAAGAGATACGGCCGTTTGAATCCATGAAAAAATCGAATAATTTAATACTTTAGATATTTTATTGTCCCTTGCCCCCCGAATTTTTTTTTCGTCCGACTAATTGCGCCAATATTTTTTTACACGTTATATTTACATTATTTCAAAACATAGTTTTACTGGCTTGCATAGTTTCAGAGAAAGTTACTTCAAAGTAGCGAATTCTGCAGTTTGGAAATCTGATTTCAACGATTTTTATTATGTTCGTTTCTGAAATTGAATTTTTCACATTTTACAGTATCTGAATACAGTAGTGTAGATTATACTGTAAAAGTTTGATTGGCAATCAAATGAAGACGTGGGTTGCCACCCGGGCTTATGTTGCGGCCGAACCCCTTTAAACTTTTTCAGTCCCTCCCCGAAATGGAGATATATTGCCCAGTATTTCTGTGCTTTAATGGGCGTGATTTTAGTCACTACTTTCATCACCAATAAAAATAGTCAAGGTCCTTCGAAAGACTGGGAAAGAGTACTCAATTCCGTCCCTCCACAAGCATTCCCTAGTCGTGCCACATTCCCGTCCAGCGATACATTCATACGCTTTACATGACTAAAGTTAGACATTCCAGTTAGTGTTATTTATTACTAATATTACTAAAATTGTATAAATAAATTTCAAAAACAAGCTAAATTAGGTATTTTTTAAAAAGTTTCATCGCAGTTTTATTTACTTTAAGGAAACCAGACAAGTCCTGAATCCAGCGCAATTAGGTCCTGTAGTACGCAGTGAAGCTCATCTTTGACTTTAAAAACATTAAATTGAATGAGCTTCAAGTAGTAATATATAATATAAGACGACTACTGTTATTGAGGTTCATTTAGGTACGTTAACATGGGATACGTAGCAGTACCTATTTAAATTTTATAATTGAAAGAATTTTTATTTTTATAAAATTGTTAAGTGATAATATTTCAAGTTGTAACATAGAATAGCTGTTCAGATAGGTACTGTGGAAAGTGTGGAGGAAGATTTGTTTTGATTTTGGATCGAATTCTAGATATTTGATAGACAGTGTTAATGGATCTGAAAGCACAACAGATGAAAATACAATTTCGTTTAATTAAACGGTGAATTTTAGAATCTCGCTAGCTAATTTCGAAACAAATCATCAACGCACTCTAATGTAAAAAGATTCCGGTACCTATTCGTACTTGTAAATATCGTACTGTATTAAATACTTAGCTTTTAAGGTACTCATTACCTCCACGTAAAGATCATCTCTCATATAAGTACGCATGATTTTACTCCAAACCATTTTTAAAAATGATACGAGCATAGTTCTTTCTCAATAAGTGTTTTACCTCCTTCATCAACCGATCAACGAACGAAAACTATGAACCACTGCTCATTTTGTACAGATAGTCAGTCTTCTCTTAGTTAAGGTTTGATTTAATCAAAAATATTATTAGCTAACTGCTAAGATCTCTAAAAATATAAGAAACTTTTTAATTTGTGTAGATACAACAAAATAATGTTGTATGCAATGATTTTGCATACAATTTGTGCAATGATTCAAGTGTAAATATTTATCTACAAGATGTTCAATTTATTATAAAATATAAGCGTTTATACTCCAGTACTCCTGTTGATCAATATCCTTTAACCTGTTAAGAAGAGGGCTATACGTTTCATATTTCTTTCAGTTTGCTTTTTGACTTGATTTTTAGAAACTATTTTATCGCTGAAGGATTTTGGTATTGCATTAAGTAGCTTGGAAATTTACCGTTCTTTCCAACGGTGTTGTCAGATTTGAATTTGCATGAGAATTATGGGAGTTATGACCATATCAGTGCCGTGAGGTCGAAAACGCGAAAATAAACTGCGAATCGAAAAAAGGAATTTGGAGTGGGTTAAAAGAAAATTGCTAAGACGTTTTTTGTTGGAAATAACTTGTAGAGTCGAACCCTGAAGTTATGCCCATTTCAAGTGTATACACCCTGTATTAAGATTTTTTATTGCGGAGTGAACACTTACACACCAAAAACGCTGCAAATTATTACACAATGGTTTATTATTTTTCTATATTGATCACTCGTCTGCAAAGCTACCAACCATCCAACATGAAGAAAACTTTTTAACAAAAAAACGGACCGACCTCAAAACTGATGATGGCATCCCACTAAAAAGGAAAAAATAATAACGACAACTTATTCAGTTAGGTTGGTAGGTAGGTACGCATTGAAGTCGCCGCCGTGCCCATCTGCAGAAACAAACATACACAAGTAGATTCCACTTCCATCTGGTTAGTATTACAACATGGGTCGATAGTGCAATACAAAACATGAATGAGAGTGGGTACCTATCATTGAGGTAATGCATGTGTTCCAAAACGATTAGGTAGTACGTCACTGCTGTCGTATGAAGGAGGATGAGAGAGTGACAATAAGTGTGAATCCCCGTACGAAATGTTGGGATTCGAACAAACCATCTCTTGATTAGATAGTATCTAATAGTTATTTATCTAATATACATGATCAATCTTTGATTACATAATATCTAATTAATCTTATATTCCATGTATGGCATATTGAATGTAGAATTGTCTAGATCATGATGTGGGTTTGTGATATGAGTTCATACTCAAATGAACGTTAGTGTTACAACATGCGTCGATAGTGCAATACAAAACAGGATTAAGGGTAGGTAAGTAAGTAAACAACCTTCTCATGTTCAATTTTTATCCAACTGCCATTTTTGGTGACGCAGACGTCTTCAGCTGTTATCAAAGGAAATATTCTTACTGAGATTCACACTTATTGTCTCTCTCTCATCCTCCTTCATACGACAGCAGTGACGTACTACCTAATCGTTTTGGAACACATGCATTACCTCAATGATAGGTACCCACTCTCATTCATGTTTTGTATTGCACTATCGACCCATGTTGTAATACTAACCAGATGGAAGTGGAATCTACTTGTGTATGTTTGTTTCTGCAGATGGGCACGGCGGCGACTTCAATGCGTACCTACCTACCAACCTAACTGAATAAGTTGTCGTTATTATTTTTTCCTTTTTAGTGGGATGCCATCATCAGTTTTGAGGTCGGTCCGTTTTTTTGTTAAAAAGTTTTTTATTTTACTATTTTTGTATTTTCATAATTTTTTATTTTTTACTTTTTAGTGGTTTTTTAAATTTATTTTTAAAATTCAATTTTTTAAATCATTTGATTTAATCTTTAACTTATTAATTTTTCGACTTTAATTATTTTAATTTTACATAACTTACCTACTACCAAGTACTTTTGTTTAAGTTTTTAAATCATTCGTTTTAATTTTTAACTCATTAATTTTTTCGACTTTTATTATATAGTTTTTTTTTAATTTTACATAATTTACCTTCTACCAAGTACGTTTGTTTAAAGTCGGTATTCTTTGAGTTACCGACCGTTAACCTTTTTTCGACATTTTTCGCTATTTTTCTTTTTTAAATCTTTTACTTGTACTTTTTAATCACTAATGGTTTTTTAATGTGGAATTAATTATTACTTTTTGAGGGTTTTTTATGAAGGTAGTAGGTAACATTATTGTTTAATTTTTACATTTTATTTTAGTACCTATACCTACAGTATTATTGTTTAAAGTAGTTATTAGTGAGTCCAAAAAATTGTTTAACATATTGTTTAGTAATGCGTGCATTCCAGGGGACGTCCCATTGGATAAGCATTAAGTCAATTAGAACCTGTGAGCGAAAAAACACGCATTATTATTTCCCTTCCTCCTGCACCAAACTGTTTCACTCAACGTAAGTGACACGGGGGCGATGATGTCCGTAGAGGAGTATCTACACTCAAATCCGCGCAATCCCAGAAAATACCATCGAAATCAGATGGAAAATGTAGAAAGTATAGCTCTTACAGGGAATTCACGTTTGCGCATGCGCAGTGGCTATTATCAGTTCCTTGGCAATGCTTTTCATCGGGGACCATCTATATGCCAATTTGCATGATCTCTGAGAATTTTATTGAAATCGGATGGAAAATGTGGAAATGATGGCTGCTACAAGGATATTATCGTTTGCACATGCGCAGCGGCTATCAGTCCGGGGGCGATGATTTTCATAGGGGACCATCTACACGCCAACTCGTAAAATCTCTGAAAATTTCATCGGAATCGGACTTGAACTTCATATTTTAGCCCGCTGCAACATGTTTTGGATGATGAGAAGGCTATGTGCTAGACCCACTTGGTAGTCTACCGAAATTTGATGGTTATCGGAAACCCCCTCAAAAAGCATCTCATTTTTTGTGAAGCTTAGAATCGGACCTTAAATTTGAATGTACACAAACATGTACAAAAATGTACAATGACTCGGGAAACTCGTCTTTCAATGAAATGTTAAAGTTATTTTCAAAATTGAGTTCAATATCATTTTTTGAAATTAAAATTTTGCTTCATAATCAAGTTTATCTTGAAGAAATGAGCGTTTCACTCTTAATGGGGAGGATGGTCCCCAATGAATGAGAGGGTGGTCCCCCTTGAATTTTGTTGAGGGGCGGCAGGCGTCCGAGAATATGCCGGAGGTGACGGGCGGGTGGGCGGGGGGGGGGGGGGGGGGTTCGACGAGTCGGGCGGGGGGAGAGGATGCGGAACAATCTTCCGAAAAAACACGTTTTTTGAACTATTTTCACAAAATTTCGATACTTTTAACAAAGCAAAATGAAATCTGATTAAAACGGGACCACTATGGATACTTGTAGAACACTTTTCGAAAAGAATCAGGCAGATTGGTGGCCGAATAAGAAACTGCTAGTGGTACAAACATACAGAAAAAAAAAGAAAAAAAAAAAAAAAAAAAAAAATCGTCGTCCCATGACACACCGAACTGTATACCTCCTTCCTTCGGCGCGGCTTCGCCGCGCATGAAGTCGGTCAAAAAACATCGATCGCATTTCGGTCAGCTTTAATTTGAACGGAGATTAGGCCTCTTTTGCGATTCACACTCGTGTTTCTGATTTATCGTACGTCCAAACTTTAAATTCTCGTGGTGAGCGAACGGTTTGTCCTACAGAGCTCCGGGTGGTCTCAAAAAATTCTAAAAATTCTATAGAATCTTAAATTGAAGGAAAAACAACACTTTTACCTCAAAATGTTTTGAGTTAGGGCGATTTCAAAATTGATTTTGGAACCCTTAGAAGTGACCTACATCAACCAAAATCTTCGGGGCACAACTAGACCCCAAATGGAGCCTACATACCAAATTTCATCAAAATCGGTCAATGCTAAGTGGCAAAAGTGCCGCGTACGGCGGACGGACGGCCAAAATTTTTTTCGATTTTTGGATTCTACGTACCTTGAAACGTAAACCATCAAATTTTGAGGGGTGTTAAAAAATTTTTGTTCTTGGTCAATTCCAAAGGTTCATTATTGAAAATAATAAACCAAAATGGAGAAGCTAGCTTTACCTAGCTTTGTAACATTCTCTATCGCGGGCGAGATTTCGACTCGGCAAGTGTGAAACGTAACCCGTAATGATAATGATCAAAATAATTGTTCAATGAAATTTTCCATGAAGTTTATTTATAATAAAATAAAGGATGGCCACGAGCGAGATTCGTATAAATAAAAATGACAAAATATGGTGATCAAGATCGAGGTATCTTAATATGGCGCATTATCATCTTAAAATCAGCCTTCAGTTGTATCGTGGTAGGTAAGCTGGTCCTGGAGGTCAGAGATACTGCTCACAACCAATGTTAACAAAGTTCAGTACGGACCAATTCTTACGTTAAGAGCAGCGTGATAACAATATGCCACCTTGAAGGATGTCGCGAATAAAAATAACGATAATCACTGGATAACATCATTACCGATCGGGTATCACGAACGCTTCATCTTCTTCTCTGGTACTCCATCAAAATCTTCCATAGCGTCAATTTGGTCCATGAGTTCAGATAGAGCTTCGCAATCAATTTCATCATCCAACTCACCGAAGAATTCAGTTATTTTCTTTTGGCTCGACTCCTACATGAAACAGAAAAATCATATTTTCATCAGTTTCCTAATTTATTACATTACAGAAATAATAGATGAGGTAACTACTCAGCATTTCTGCCGTGTGAAGGAAGAACGACTCAACTCGAAAATGGATTTTTTACGTATTCACCCTAACTTCCTCCCCCCACCTTTCCGATGAACGAGTCAAAATCTCGAAATTCACCCCGGAAGGGGTGGAAATCGTTAGGGGTGTAATTTGAAAATTGCCCAATTTTAAGCAAAAACCTCTCAACTCCATGCTTTTTAGGAAAAACATCTCAACTCCTCGATTAAAACACCCTAATTAGCTAGATTTGCTATTTATTTGTGGAGAAAAAAGACTCAACTCGCTGAAAATGCCGTTGAGTTGTTTTTCCTCCACATTGTTGGCTTCAAGATCGGGTTGAGGCGTCTCGTATGGTTGTCGATATTTGACTGAAATGACACGAATCGAAGGTACAGAAGGTACGTGTGTAAAGAGGAATAATTGTACCAGTTGATTGAGTTGAACAACATAATATGTTGTAATGTAAATGTTGTTCATTTTACCTCATTTACATTCATTTTACCTCATATTATGAGGTCTGAAAAAAAATGGGGTCACGGGACTGATCTGGAGTGAATTTACGGCGATTTTCCAGAAAAACTTCGAAGCTGATTTCTGGGATTTCGAAAATTTTGAGTTGAGTCGTTCTTCCTTCACACGGCAGATTTGCAGAGTGAACTTTTAGAGTTTTTGTAACGGTTCGGGGGTCACCGACAGTAGTGAAGACAATCATGCGAGAGAGGGAAACACTCAATTCTTCAGTGACAACTAAATGGCACCACACCAGCAATCCCAGCCTCCTGACGTGACAGTGCATCTTTCCTAACCTCTAAAGTCTACACCAAATACAATAGATGCCTAAGACCATGTGTTTAAAACCCACAAAAAATATCGTATTCACTCTGAGCTATGTCGCCTAACGATTTCAAAAACTCTTGAATACAGGGTGACTGGAGATGAGATTGTCAAAAGCTGGAGGTGTTTGTGCGCCTCAAATGCAACAAAAAAGTTCCCCTTGTCCCATCTCCGATCCTCAAATATAAGAAAGAAATTGCGGAATGGTTTTTTTCGATAATAACTATAAAGTACAGTATAGTATAATAAATTAATACTAACCATATCTCTTAAACTATTAAATTTTTTAAGGCAATTTTTTTAAGTCTCCCTAGTGGGTCTGGCACATAGCTCCCTCGTAGTAGTGATGTGCGAAACGGTTACTTTTTGGTAATAAATGACAACGTGACAGTGACAGGCCGATAATAGGTTCCAGTAAAAGGGTGACAGAGAAGCGCATCCTGCAACCGCGGCGCTGCTCGGTGTAAAGTGACTCGTTACCAGCAGTGATTTCCGTAACTAGAGTTCTTGCTCCAATAGACGCAACTAGCGTATTGGTCTCATATTTCTAATAAAAAATTGGTTCTGTTCGTTGAGAAAAAATTTACCTCTCCATCATATTTATACAGGGTGTAAGCCTAACTGGTCTGCCAAACGGTACCAGTCGATTCTACAACTAATTTGCAACAAAAAATGTCCCGTGGCAATTTTTTTTAAAACCCTTCGTTTTCGAGTTATTTCAACTTTAAACCTTTTTCGTGATTTTGACCTTGTCATTAAATCGGTCATAACTCCTTTAATTTGCTGTGTAAATTACAATTTGAGGATACCGTTGGAAAGAGCATTAAATTTCCTATCGGATAGATGCCTTAACTTTTTTTTGAGTCAAGGTTTGAGACATGAAAACGTCCTCTAAAAAGAAAATTTTACGTAATTTTGGAAACCTCGCATTTTTTCAATCTCAAATTGAACTACGAGAAACCACACTTTTTCAAAATGCAACAACAGTGAAAACTGCGCCAGAATCTTAGCTTTCCAACGGTATAATCAAAACATATTCTGCAACCGTATTTAGGGGAGAAATTCGTGTTTGAACGCGGAAAAACGTGCATTTTTTCAACGAAATCGGCCATCCGCCTAGTCGATTTGAGGGGTCGGACGATAGCAGTGGGTGGGTCGGCGCCGCAGTAGACCGCGAGACCTCCGGAAAAAGAAGGCCAGAGCGCTGATTTCGTTAAAAAATGCACGTTTTTCCGCGTTCAAACACTGATTTCACCCCTAAATTTGGTTGTAGAATATGTTTTGATTATACCATTGGAAAGCTGAGATTCTGGCGCAGTTTTCACTGTTCTTGCATCTTGAAAAAGTATGGGTTCTCGTAGTTTAATTTGAGATTGAAAAAATGCGAGGTTTCCAAAATTACGTAAAATTCTCTTTTTAGAGGACGTTTTCATGTCTCAAACTTTATCTCAAAAAAAAAGTTTAGGCATCTATCTGATAGGAAATTTAATGCTCTTTCCAACGGTATCCTCAAATTGTAATTTACACAGCAAATTGAAGGAGTTATGACCGATTTATTTACATAAGGTCAAAATCACGAAAAAAAGTTTAAAGTAACTTTAAAGTATTTTAACTGTTAAAATAACTCGAAAACGAAGGGTTTAAAAAAATTGCCACGGGACATTTTTTGTTGCAAATTAGTTGTAGAATCGACTGGTACCGTATGGCAGACCAGTAAGGCTTACACCCTGTATATTATGTTTTACCGATTTAAGCACCTAGTATGAGACACTCAACAATCAGATTAATATGTTTAGAGCTCAGAAATAATTAATTTATCGATCGTGGTCACAGTGTCATCATAGTCCTCCGTTGGTAGGTAAAATAGAATAAATAAGAAAAAAATAGAATTTATCACAGTCGTTCATTATTGGTAGGTCACATACATTTTCACCTCATTATTATCAAACAAATGAAGGAACATGTAGGAACAAATGATGAACAAATAGGAAAAATTTTTATTACGAATTACATTTTTTAATTTGTTGGTAATGGTAGTTTTGAAACTACAAACTTGACCACATAGGTCGCACTTGGCAGTTTTTTTACCTTTAAATGACCGTAAAAACGCCCATAATTGAGACGATTTCGGTTTTTTTATTCATCTCAACTAATCACAAAACAATGAAACTATCGAAAAACATCGAACTAAACCTTTACAATCGACCAAGAACATTTTTTAACCCCCCCCCCCCCCCCCCCCTCAAAATTTGTTGGTTTATGTTTCGAGGTACGTAAAATCCAAAAATACAAGCGGCACTTTGGACCGATTTTGATGATATTTGGTCTATGGGCTTCATTTGGGGTCTAGTTGTGCCCCAAAGCTTTTGGTTGACGTCGGTCACTTCTACGGATTGAAAAATGAGGGTTAAAATTTTGAAAACGCCCTAGCTCAAAAAATTCGATGTAAAGGTATTGTTTTCCATCAACTTAAGATACTTAAGATAACTACGAGAACTTAAGGTTCGGACTTAAGAAGAATCAGAAACACGAGTGTGAATCGCAAGAGGCCTCCGTTCAAATTTTAGCTGACCAAAATGCGACCGCTGTAAGTACGTGGTAGGTAGTATCTATTAGATACTATCTAAGATTGGTAGGTGGCGACAATGGCAAAGCCGAGTTCTTTGCAGACGAGTGATCTATACATATAGAAAAGTAATAAACCATTGTGTAATAATTTGCAGCGTTTTCTCAGGCAATTATTGTTCGATTTGGTGATTCCAGCGGCAATCTTTTAATTTTCACTTTCGAAAATTCTTGAAAATATCAAATTTAGATACAACTTTTTAACTTTAAGCGCTAGTTTTTTAAAGAAATACTAACCAAGAACGAGGAACGAACGGCTCAGAGTCCCGCAGAGAGCTTTTCACGAGTTTGTAGATTTCCCCCCTTCCTTGTAGCTTAAAGACAGGGAAGTTTTCCCCATTAGAAAAAGTTAGCTTTGTCAATAAACATAAAATAAGATCGTCATTTTCAACTATTTCAGTGGTATTTCTCAATTAGTCAAGTCCAAGTTGGTACGTAATCATACTCACCGAAGTTTGAGAACTTATACCGTCGATAACATTGAGTTTATTGTCTCTGCTGAGTCCTGCTTGATTTAGTACTTCTAGTTTCTTTTGAACCAAAGGCCAAAGATGACCATCAGCTGTTCCGTTCGCGATCAGGTATTGAATCAGGACACATGACTTTTGTCCGATTCGGTGGGCCCTGTCTTCAGCTTGGAGCAAATGCTAGAAATATTTCGACGAAGGTTTATATCAATTTGGGATCAAACAGTTTCCAGAATTTCTTCAATATAGAATTCAATATAGGGTGTCGCATGTTAAGGACCGGAAAACTTAGGGAGTCGATTCTACAACTAATTCAAGTCAGAAAATGTCCCTTAGATATTTTGTTTCAACTCCTTGTTTTTCCAAGTTTTTTCAATTTAAAGATTTTTTCGTGTTTTCGACCTCTTGTCACTAAAACTACCATAACTACCTTAATTTGCCGTAAAATAGGGCGTCACATTTTCCCATGTTTCTGGTGCCTACAAAAAACTATTTGGTGGGTGAAAAATCTGCTCGCAAAGTAAGCTTTGTCAAATTGTTTTCCATGTACCTTAACACCTAAAACTGCGCAAAGATTTCAACTTTCCAATGGTATAATCAAAAAACAAGTGGGTGTGGCTTATAGCTTCCTCGTATCCATAACCCGATTATATAGATGATCCGATGCATTACCCTCATAGGGGACAATCTACATGCTAATCTGGACAATCCTAGAAAATGTCATCAAATTCGGATGAAAAATTAAGTGAGTAGATCTATGTGATTGGATAAAAAAAAACTTAGCCTCGGCTGGGATTCGAACCCGCGACCCCTGGGGGATAATCAATGCTTTACCGTCTGAGCTATGGATAGGAATTGAGATTCTCACGGGGGACCATATCTCTATGAATGAATCCCTCTATGAAAAACCATTCTCTATGATTATCATAGGGGACCATCTAAATACTAATCTGTAACATCCCTGAAAATTTCATTGAAATGGGATGGAAAATGTAGAAATCATGGCTGTTACAAGGAAATTCACGTTTGCGCATGTGCAGTCGCTTCTATCTGTCCGGGGATGATGATTTTCATATGGGACCATCTACAACCTAATCCACATAATCTCTGAAAATTTTACAATTGAATTCTTAAAAGAAATTTGTGTTTGAACGCGGAAAAACGTGAATTTTGGTTTATAATTTTCAATAATGAACCATAGGAAGCGAGCAAGAAACAGAAAATTTTAACCCCACCTCAAAATTTAAACTAATAAACCTTTGTGAAATAATTTGCAGCGTTTTAAAAAGAAAGCGACGTTTTAACGGGAGGACTTGTAGGTCTATTTCGCTGCCGCTCCTCCCACCGAGTCCTCCCGTCAAAACGTCGAATTCATTGATAAAAATTAACGTTTTTCCGCGTTCAATCACAAATTTCTCCCCTAAATTCGAGTGTAAAATATTTTTTGAATATACCGTGGGAAAGCTGAGTTATTCACGGAGTTTTTAATGTTAAAGTACGTGGTAAACCTTGCGGAAATAAAACCATAACTACCAAAAGAAAAAATACGAAATTTCGCCAATTTGACAGAAATTACCCACTTTACGAGGTAATTTTTCACCCATTAGGACCTCAAAAATAATTATTACCAGCCACATGAAAGATAGAAAATTTGAAGCCCTTTCCAACGGCGCTTTTATTTTTACAGTAAATTAAGGTAGTTGCGGTAATTTTAGTGACGTAAGGTGGAAAACACGAACAAAATCTTGAAATTGATAACTCAGAAAAACAAGGAGTTAAGACAAAATCGCTATAAGACATTTCCTTACCTAAATTAGTTGAAGAATCGGCTCCCGAAGTTTTCCGGTCCTCAACTTGGGACACTGTACACTCTGACTAGTAACAATTAATCACCGATAGGCACATTTCAACCAATCGATCAATGGACTTACTCCCGGGTTCCAAAACAGCTCTGCAAATACGACCAATTGGGCGGACGTCAATGTGAGACCCACTCCGGCAGCTGTGATGGATAGAACGGCCACTCGGAATTTATCCAATTCTTGAAATTGATCAGCTACGCACTTCCGGTCCTCAGAATTAACTTGTCCGTCGATTCTAATGTAACTGAAAGAGGCACAGTTCGTCAGTTGAATAGTTACATGTATAATGTACAAATTATATTTTGAACTGTGCGAGTCAAACATCTTACTATGTTTTCTTCTCTTCGAGCATCTCACATATTCCGTCTAAAACATCTCGGTGATGAGCAAAGATCAAAAACTTCTTTCCTTGCTCCAACAATTGCTCAACGTAGTCACTGAAAAAGATTAAATCGATTCTATTGGAGATCAATGATAATTTGACGTCCTACCAAAGGTTAAATCAAAAGTGTATCGGCAAATATTATAATTATTAAAAGTATTAAAAATCGTAATCTTCATCATCCAGAAGAAAATTCTACAACAAAAAAAGTTTGATGTGATGATAAAAATGAACCGATAAACTACGTAGAAATAACTGTGAAGATAAATAAGTGTAAAAATGAATCGAAATGAAGTACTAAGTGAAGAAACGCTCCAAATTATTACCCAAAGGTTTATTATTTTTCTTTGTAGATCACTCGCCATTGCTACTACCTACCAACCATATTGGTTTATTTTTCTTTTCGCTTCACAATCAAGTATATTTTGACGAAATAACGCTTCACGCTTAATTCGAAGAAATAGGGAGTTGTGGGTGCCTTCATGAGGAAATTCGATTACTGGTTGCCAAGAAAGAAAAACTGAAGACAACTCGAAGAAGCGGAGATTGAGCGCATTTTGGTCAGCTAAGATTTGAACGGAGATTAGACTTCTTTTGCGGTTCAAGCTCGTGTTTATCGTAAGACCAACCCTTAAGTTTTCATAGGGAGCGAACGTTTCATCCAACAGAGCTCTGGGTGGTCTCATTCGATTCTAAAAATTGAATACTATCTTAAAATCATGAAAAAACAATACCTTTATATCGAAATTTTTTTTAGCTAGGGCGTTTTTCAAAATTTCAACTCTTGCACTTGTTTTTCAACCCTTAGAAGTGACTGACATAAACCAAAAGCTTCGGGGCACAACTAGAGCCCAAATGGAGCCCATATACCAAATTTCATCAAAATTGATCCAAGAGAAATAAGGAAAGTGCCGCGTACGGCGGACGGACGGCCAAATTTTTATTCGATTTGTGGATTTTCTCGAAACGTAAACCTACAAATTTTGAGGCGGTTAAAACCACTTTATTCTTGGTCAATTCCAAAGGTTCATTATTGAAAATGATAAACCAAAATGGTTGATAAGTTACAACGCGGTAACTCGTTGATTCACTCGAGAGAGACGACCACTTCGAAGGCTTATTTTCACCACCAATTCTTTGAAAATGTCGAGAAAGAAGGTTAAAAGCACTGAAACTCGTTGATTCACTCGATACAATCGACCACTTCAAAGGCTTATTTTCAGGCTCGAGTTTTACTACACGTTACCACAAAAGTGGAAGTCTTTGCAATCGGATGCAAAAAGTTGCAAAAACTGACTATTGACGATATTACTACGAGGGGACTTGCTGCCTAGTATCTATTTTGGACTCATCAGCCAACCTGGGACGAATAAACATGCTAATTAGGTACATTTTAATCAATATAGAAGAAGTTCTTACCATATTCCTTTCACTTTGGCTTTTCCAGTTTCGTGATAATAGGAAAGCAATGTCTTCCGTTTTTCTGTTCCATCTATTTGCTCTTTTTGCAGTTGTTTCTCGTAAGATACCAATTGCTTCTTTGACGGTAAAGTCTCAGGGTTGAGGTACACAACTTGCCTACAAAATCATAAACTCATTTATTTTGAGCAAGAAATGAGATCGAAGTAGGAGATTTTAAAAAACACTCTATTTGGAAAACATGACATTTGCACGGCAAGGTATAGCGGTTGTTGACAGTTACAAAGACGGGAGCAGACGGACTGCTGTGCTGAAGGCGCGGAGGATATTTATAGGGGTTGATAACTGCTGATGCAGCGTTTTAGTGGATAGGAAGGTTACGTGGAAGGTGACGTACGAAACTAGCATGTACATAATGTACTGCTCCACCACAGTTACGATAGTCAACTAAAGCTGCAATTATTGGCGTCAATAGAGAGTTTTTGGCAACCACTAACAGGCCCGTGGAACCTCTTCACAAAGCTCGGAGTTCGTGGGTGACGAAGAATTTGCCTCCCGACAACAGCGACAATGAAAGGGTGCTCCCAGACAGTCACCCATTCCTAGAGGCCCACTGTGACGAGCGCCTCCATTCCCCCCCCCCCCCCTGTCCAAAGTCAACGGGCTTCCCCTTCAACTGGGTAGCATCCTCTGTTGCTCGTGCTAGCCTCCTCCTAACGGGGCCCGTCAGATTCTGGCACCAAAAACTCTCTATTTTTAACAACACTTTTCGTGTACGTCGATCACTCTTATTTTCTTGGAATGTTAACTCTAATTTCACCAGACATTCAGAAACCTACGTTTTGCCTTTATTAGGGGAAAGTGCACAAAGAACCAGAGAAAATGCAGATAAGTGTATCTTCTTCTTCAAGTGCAAAAATACATTATTTCACTGCGGAAAACGAGCAGTAGGTACCAAGTTCAAATCGTAGACTTAAATACTATTAACTGCAGTCATTTGGAAGAGATAGACAGAAGATGCACGGAAGACCCACCCTTACATACACAATATCCACTACCTAAACGAGTTGTTCAGAAAATGAGATCAGTTTTGGTCTGTAAAGCGGTATGAGTGGTTTTTGCCTACTCCTTCCGAAAGAGGGGAGTTTTGTGAATAGAATGAGAGGTAGAGGGTCTCAGTAGCCCTAACAACAAGGTCAGGACAGGTTGCTGAAATAAAGCTCATTTCGCGATGTATACCAAAAAATGTTGATGTGCCAGGGATTATGTAGAAAAAAAAAATGTTCAAGCAAAAATCTTCTAGTTTCTTTTTTTTAAAGCATGAAACTATGTTTTAGCCCTGAGCAAACTGGCCAAAATGGTCACGAAAACGACCCTGCTTTGCATTGACTTCCACTTACAACCAAGTCGTTGCTACGGAACTTTATCTTCGTCATTCGTGTTCGTAGTAAAATCCTTCATCGTTTGTTGGAAAGCCCTAAATTTATGCATTAATTATATCGTTGGCCTTGAGCAATAAACAGTTTTCTCAAAAAACCCAAATTTTCAGGAGAGCCGTTCAAAGTTTCTGCTCTCTTCTTTTTACGATGCCCACTTCCCGAATAATTCAATCAAGTTGTAAATTTTAAGGGATTATCTCAAAGAACCCTTCTATCAGATGCCAGTGGAATTTACCCCTCCTTACAGCCAGATCATTTACCACTGAACCAGTAATTGGGAAAAATGCAAGTTATTACTCTCTTGCACGGAAATATTGCAGGTTTCTAGAAGATAAATCAAGCGCCATCACATAATAGCTCAGTTTTGCACTAACGATCCACTCTGTAATCCGTAGGTGGCAAGCAGACCTTGTCTGTGAAACCCGTGGAAGGTGGACAGCCCTCATAATTGGCGATCTAAAGGCTTGGTTGGGGAGCAAACACGGAGAGGTGAACTATTACCTGACTCAATTCCTCTCAGGGCATGGATACTTCCGCTCCTTCTTAGTAAAGATCGGGAAAGCCACTAACCCAGAGTGCAGATACTGTGGGATAGAGGAGGATGATGTCTGCCACACCTTCTTCACATGCTCACAATGGGAGGGTATGAGGAGGAGTGCGGAAGAGGTCCTTGGAACGTTGCGTCCACAGACAATCATACATGAGATGATTAAGAACAAGTCGAGCTGGGACGCAATGGCAGTATTTGTCACATCAGTCCTCAAAGCAAAAAAGCTGGATAGAAGATGAGGAATAGAATTGAAGGAGAGACCAGAAGTAAGAGCAGCCTTTTGGTACAAAAAAAGGGCTCACCCTGAAGTAATACTGTACAAGTGGTTCCGGGGTGAGTCCTAAGCAGAGGGAGTGGGGTTTTAGTTGGTAGGCCCAACGCATGGGGAATCCAACACTGTTGGGGTGAACTTCCCCTTCGCTCTTAAAGAGTTTCCCCACTTCCGTAATCAAAAAAAAAAAAAAAAAAAATCCACTCTGTAACGGGTTATTTTGTTGCTGTATCACATAATATCTCAATATTCATTGAGATACATTCATTGACATACAACATTCGCGGCAAGAGCTTTGTTAGACGTCAACAACAAGTTATTGAGAAAACATATTATCATAGGTAGGTACCAAATTTTTTTTTTAATTCATTTTAGGTATTTTGCTAGAGATAATATAACTTTTGTATTATACCTACCTACGACTAAACGTTCTGCACTAAATTTGGCTAAAACATGTTCCATGTTTTTGTCATTTTCACCGTAGGCGTTAAGTAGATTCTTTTTTAAATGAAAACTGATTTAAGTAAAACGGATTTTCTGGACGACACTTGTACAAAAATGGAGTACATGAAGGAAGGACTCACCTACTAGTGAATAAATTAAATGAATAGGTACAACTTACAGGAGGTACTTTACTTTCAGTAAAAACACCTATCCAAAATCCAGTGGTTTCAATTTAAAATATCTACTTTAAAACGAGCGTCTAAACCACACCTACAGCATTAGCTCATTAATAAAGCGTTTTTCCTTTGAATTATATGAGATAAGCTCAGTTACCTATTTTGGTAAAGCTTGAGATAATGCGGGGGACAGATGAACTAAAACTGTAGATGTGATTTAGAAGTTTGTTACTTTACTGAGCCCCCTTCAAGGATATTTTCAAATCAAATCTTAGGAGTACAAAATAAGCTAATTTACCTGATTTTTGAAGGAAGTTGATGCAAAACATCAGTTTTGAACCTCCTGATCATCACGTTGTCTTCAAGGATGACTTTGAGCTCGTCCAAATTAGAAGAACCATTGTCGTTCCAGCCGAATTTATCATGTTTTCCATCGCAATACCGAACTCCATAGTCCACTCTACGAATAATAAATATGTTGGCATACAGGTAGTCCCACGTTAAGGAGGGCAAAACTTCAGGAATCGTTTTTAAAACTAATTTAAGTAAGAATGAGTCCTATAACATTTTTGACATTTTCATGTCTTCGCTTTGGCACATAAACTGAAAAATCGTCACGAAAATTTCTCGCGCGATACCAATAAATAAAATAGAACAATCAACTGTTTTCTTATTTTGATACTTGGGTACATGAACTACCTAGTTGTGTAGTGGTTGACATTTTGTTTTGGTTTATTAGTTTCAACCATTCCCGTACTTCTTCCACTTCAAAACGATCAGTGAACAAACGCAGAGTATCGTGAGCGAAAAAAATTGACGATGGACAAATCCGCTCCGAAATCGGACACCCAACGAAACCGTGAATATCGTGAGTGAAAGAACTTGACGATGACGAAGGAAAACGTAAACAGCCGCCTCTTTTGGACAAGGAGAGGGCGCGTCAATATCGTTTACGCAAGAAACTGCGCACGAGTACACCAAACACTGTTAACATCCCTGAAGAAGCAGTAAGTCGCGAAGTAAATCACTTATGGGTCATTTTCCCAGAAAGGGCCAATCGTTGTCCAGAAAAGATTCCGAATGTCCATTTATGATTTGGGCATCAAAAAAAAAAAAATTCTCCATAAACTATCAACTTCGTTCTACGTCGGGCAATCAATAAAATATGCACTTATTCACGCTAAAATATGGAAATTAAAGTTCAAACAGGTAAATGTCCAGTAATCTGCCATGTCCGGACCCCTAGGTAGTCAACTTTGCTTGAACACTGTGAATCACCGATCAAAGCAGCGGCCTGAATTTGTAGGGATTCTTTATTGCATATATCTAGATATGAAAAAAAGGGTTTTCAGATTTGTTCAGAAGCAAATAAAGCGAGCAGGAGGACAAAATGTGCTTGTCCGGAGGTTTCTGTCTTTAATCTGCCTTTCTTGTGTTTTAGTATTTTGGCGGCTTATTATCGTTTCCCTCTTTTTCACTACCACTCTAAGAGGTGAGGATACACGTCAGGTTATTAAAGAAAGCTGCTGGAATCGTTTTTCTTTAATGCGGAAGTGTGCAGAGGTGGTTTCAGTTGCAGAAACGTGGTGTCACAGTCACTGTCAGTCTTTAATCTGCCCTCTGTAAAACGGCAAGAAATCGATATTATTTTTTCTTTTTGGTCTCTAGTTCTAGTTTCTACCGAGCTGGTTCCAGCGAAATGGTTACACTTCAGCAGAACAGCACCAGAACGCGGGAAAAGCTGAAAAACCTAAGTGCCACCCAGGAACTTGTGTCTTTCATCTACCAGTGATGGTGGCAGGTAGAAGACTTTTTTCAAGTTGTTAACGATTTAATTTGAATTTTCCGTTGCAATTTAAACACTTTACATTTTTCGACCTCAAAACTGTATTCAGCAACCGTAAAAATCCCCTGGTAGGTACCAAGTTTTGGCTCGAAAAACCGGTAAATTGAGATTACTTGGTTACTTCCGGAGGTTTCTAGGTTGCTATCAGAAAAACCCTTTTTTAACCCTTTTCTACACCTGCGTCTCGCCCTGGTTCAATTTTTGGAATAACTCCCAGTTCTTGCTCCTCATGGAGATGGGGTTCCGAGTATTTTCCTCTACGCGGAAACCACGCCAATAGGTTTCTTTCGATAGATTTTCTTCTTTAATTTTTAATTAATTAATTAAGCGTCCCACTGTGCGTTCTTTCGTCGAAATTCAATCAGTATGGTGTGAGGTTAATCCCTGATTTTTGGCAGAACTTGAGTCGAACTTTTAGTTTTCTGAAATCTTGGGATACCGATTGTCCCTTCTAGGAAAATGACCCATATACGCTCCACCGCCTCGTTGTGTCGCCGATGTGGAATTTGAGAAACGCTTTTCGTCAAATCCGTTTGGTTTCTCGTGTTCGGTGTGCGATCGACTATGGTGGCGGTCAGTGCCCGTTCGTGCTTCACCTTTACTACTGAAAGAATATCCAAATGAAACCATCTCTTCTTTCCAAACGTGCGACAACTGCTCCCGATGCCTCTGTCAAAAAAAATTCCGCGTTTGTCGTGATCGAACGGATTCCAATATCCGCCGATTTCATCTCACCTACCATCGTTGGATACTATAACTGAGCGGCAAATATCTTCCTCGAGACAAATACCTATGTGGTGATATTGAACTTTCTTGAACGGTTGGTTCGCTATGTCGAAGTTTTACCTGTTTTCCACACACCTCTCCGTGTTGGTCGACTGAATGGGATGAGCTTGAACGTGCCTGTTCTGTATTTTCCGATCGTTTGGATTTCTTCGTAGGTGCCATTGTGTAATTTACGCACAAGAAAATTAACACTGCACGTTAATCAAATTATACTAGACGCCTTATAAAATTGAATTGAATTCAAAATTGAACAAAATTCCATCTCTATTTGTCAAAAGAAGTACTTTATAGAAGAAGTTTTGGAAAAATTTAATATGAGAAATTGTAAGCCAGTAGGAAGCCCAATGGAAACCGGCCTCACACTGGAGAAAAGCAAAGTAGATGAAGACTATCCGTTCCAGAAACTGATTGGCTGTCTATGTACCTGGCTGTAGCAACAAGACCAGATATTAGTCACGCAGTCAGTTACCTGAGTCAGTTCAAACAATATTATGGGAAGGAGCATTGGCTAGCAGCAAAGCGTGTGTTACGCTAGTTGCAAGGTACAAAAACCGAAGCACTGGTGTACCGAAAAACTGGAAAGGATTTGTTCGGGACTTACTGACGCTAACTGGGCCACATGCACCATCGATAGGAGGAGCTACACCGGATTCTGTTTTGTGTATGCCGGAGCTGCTGTATCGTGGGAGTCAAGAAAACAGCGAACAGTAGCATTGTCAACAGCTGAAGCTGAATATGGCGTTGACAGATGCGTCAAAGGAAGCAATCTACCTTAGACAATTGTCCAACGACTTTGGAGAGAAAATCGGACCGTTGAAAATCTTCAGTGATAACCAGGCTGCAAAAACTCTCGCAAGCAACCCTGTCGTTAGTTCCAAAACCAAGCACATTGCGATAAGGGAACACTTCATACGAGAGGCAGTTCAACGACGAGAAGCTCAAGTGGAATATCTGAAGTCAGAAGACATGATAGTGGATATCTTCACGGTGTCGGAACAATGAGTCAACACGATCGCGAATTCAATTAAGTACCCACGGTTGGGCGGTTTCTCTTATGGCCCATTTAATTGATCTGTACGCCCCGCTGTGCAATGCACGGGTGAGATCTGCCTAGTAATAAATACAATATGAAAACACACATGAAAATGTCCCAATGTGTTGCAGACTCGTATGCAAGCATTTATAACAGGGTGTGCGCCTGGGTAGGAAAAACTGTTTAAGAGTTATTTTTAATCTAAGGTAGACCTCATTCTGAGAATTTTGACACCAACCGCTACCTTCTACCGTGTGTAAATCTTTTCCTATGAATTTTAAAAGTTACGACCATTTATGACGTCACAGTGGGCTGGGGGGTCCCGCCCAGGCGAGAGGGGCGCGAGACGTCATAAACGGTCGAAACTTTGAAAAATCATAGAAACAGATCTACTCACGCTAGAAGGTCCCGGTTGGTGCCAAAATTCTCAGGAGGTAGTCTTCTTTCGATTAAAAATCTAAAAAAAATCAAGGCGCACCCCCCATTACCAACCATTTCATCTTTTTTAAACAAGTTCACATAAAAAGTTCATTGCGCTAGCGGAAATTGCGCTTTTTAATGGAAAATACTGTCGTCGTTAATAGGGAGGTTAATTTTTCTTACTCCACAGAGTTTTTTTTTCATATTTAGAGGTTTCATATATTTCCCTATTATGTATATTCCCTTAATGTATATGCAAATTCAAAAATATGATTACTCTGTTGAAAAGTTCGTCAAATTGTATTTTGCAGTGCCTACGAAACAATATTTTTTGGGTCCTAAGTAGAGGGTGAATAATAAAAACTAAGGGCCATATGATATTGTAGGCACTAGAACTATGAGAAATTTGACATCCTTTCCAACAGGGTATTCAGATTTGAAGCCACAACGAACTGACGTAATGAGATGAGCCACGTGAGGACAGCATGATCAGCCCCGTTTAATATCTAATAATTTGGGTTTGCCTCTCTTGGGCCTAACCTAATAATTAGGTCTAACCGAACAATTATTGTTCGCCTAACCTAATAATTAAGCCTAACCGAACAATTATTGTTCGCACCACTTAAAACATATTGTTTAGTAATGCATGCATTCCAGGGGACGTCCCATTGGATAAGCATTAGATCAGTTAAACCAGTTGGTAAGCGATAAAACTGTTTCACTCGATGTAATTTATTCATTACTTTAGGCAAGAAATACTGACCCCCCCCCCCCCCACCATTATCCACCTTAACATTTCTAGCGGCATGGGAGCCTCGAATCTGAAGAGCATTTTAAAATCCATGATCTACGATACCCAACATGCGAATTCGAGTTACCCCCCCCCCCCCCCCACCTCCCCAACGCCAACAATGGTGCCAGTCTGGCACCAAAGCAGAAATACGTCGTAACATTGACTTTCATCTGTTAGTTTTGGTAGGCAGTCCGTCGAAGTTCACATCCGTATTCAAGGTGAAACACAAAAAAAAACCACGAAATAAGCGGTTTATGGCATCATGGCACCATGGTGGCGCCACTATTAGTTCCATGGTGGTACAGAGAATAATTCATGAAAATTCGGAGGTATAATGAGAATTTTTCCTCAATTTCAAAGCTTGGGTACAATTAGTAAGTAGTAAAGGAACCAAAATATTGAAAAATCGGATATTTTGTGAATATTATCCCCCCACTCACCCCCTCCCCTTGCGAATTTTGGTACTCTGGTAAAATCATGTACAACTCGGAAATTATTTGAGTCAAACAAAAAAAGAAACACGCAAATCGGTTGGAAATTGAGGCCTGGGCAGAGTTTACAAGATTATGCACGCAAACGCACGTTTTTTAAGCATTAACCCCCCCTTTCCCCCGCTTAAAAAGCAAAATCCAAAATTCCGGCGCCGTAGTGCACAACTAGATAGTATTACGCGTCAAACGAAAAAAGAACCACGAAAATCGTTTGAGAACTAAGGCCTGGGCAGAGTACACAAGATTATGCCCAAAAACGCACGTTTTTCGAGCATTAACCCCCCCTTTCCCCCCCTTAAAAGGCAAAATTCGAAATTCTGGCGACGTAGTGCACAACTAGATAGTTTTCCGCGACGAACAAAAAAAGAACCAGGAAAATCGGTTGAGAACTAAGGCCTGTGCAGAGTACACAAGATTTTGTTACACACACACATACACACACACATACACACACACATACACACACACACACACACAGACATACACCTATGGTTTTTTTCGCGGATTTGGATTCAGAATGGTCTAAAACGGATTACTGTGTGGTTATTTTTTTTTTCTGTTGAGTGTTGTCTTCCTTCACCCCAGATCGATCGCATAAGGACGCCCAAGTCTTACTGTGGGACGTCCTAAAAACCAGTTCTAACATACAAACAAAACATTTTTTTTACACTATACGGTTTGTGCTTTTATCCCAATTTTAGTTTAAACTCCGTAGTACTACAACTATACTTACTTATCAGGAAATAAATTGGGCGCAATTGACTTGAACTGATAGTAAAGTTCAATGGGACGAGAAAGAGCTGGAGTTCCACTTAGTAAAATGACTCTTCTAGCTTTCTTTGCCACTTCCAGGACGGCTTTGGTTCTCACCGTCTTCCCACTTTTCAAGCTGTGGCTTTCGTCCTGCACAAGTGGACATTTTTTAATAGCTGTTCAATAACATAGATATAATTCTACAAAGACAATATTATCGACGTCATCATACTCCCGACTAACAACAGATTTTTGTCCTTATTTTGGTTCGATATCAAAATAAAAGAGAAATAGAAGCAAAAAAGGGATACTCACACAAATGATGACACCAAACTTGAGGTTTTTCAGAACATCTTTCAACTTTGAGACGAGATCGTAGGATATAATCACAACAGTGGGATCTTCCAAGACGGTTTTGCTGTTGGTAACTACGATTATACCGTAACTTGGAATTTTCTTGAGGTATCTCAAAATCTCCTCTTGCCACTGAAACCTACGAAAATTATAGTATAATAGAAAATCACCCCGCGTAAAAAATATGAGAAGAGGCATCCGTTTTGTGACAACCAAACTCTCCTGTGTCCATCCAGGTACTTCTTTCAATTTATTAACTTTCACTCAAATCCGTCAAAATGAACTGATTTTTGCACATAATTTTTAATATCTATTAAGAATGTTCCGATAATTAATGTAAACGGATTTTTGACCTTTTCAAAACAATATTTTGGTACTATTTCAGTGATTTATTTAATTTTCAGGGTATTATAATCCGATTACACATTATAAAATAGAAAGAATTTGTTCGAAATTTTTGAAAGTGGAATTCCATGGAAAAAATTGATGCATCTCAAAATTCTCTGATTGCGCTACAGCTAGTTAATACGATAACTAATGTTCGCCAGTTACCATTCTATTCTAAGCTTAAAAATAACATTTTAGTTTCTCACCTCATAGAAGAAGGACAAATCACGAGTATCGGCCAGTCTTCTTGATAATAGTCAGCTATAGCGAGAGCTTGTAGAGTTTTTCCCAGCCCCATCTCATCGGCAATCAGACATTTCCCTTGTTTGGAGACGGCAAACCTGAAATTCGTCAGTGTGGAAGTAATATTGAACCAAAATTAATAGTCAGCCTCAAGATCTTTAATGAATCAACATACTGTACTCCCTCTTTTTGGAAAGGGAAGAGACATTCGAAAAGAGTTGGTTCTATTCTTGAAATATCGATGGACTTGAAGTCGTCGAGCACTTTATTTTTGTTTGAAAACATCTAAGAAAAAAAATGAAAATAAGATTAGAGTTTTATTAACAAAGATGACAAAGATAATTTTCGAAATGTTAGAATAAAATATTATTTAAAAAATAATTAATAACACAACTAGAACATATTAAAGTTGAAACCTAACGAAGTTTGCGACAAATAATCACCTTTAGTACACTTTTTGGGAGGTTGCCTACAGTAATGTTGGGAGCTAGTGGTTCAATTTTCTTCTTCAAATTTTCGTATTGGTCTAAAGGGAAAGTCCACTTCTTTTTATTGGCATCTGGAAAACGAATTCAAATAGAAATAGTCAATTCATTCTCTAGAATCAGGTTTCAGAGCCATTTATAGGGATCTCCGTTCCAAACAGTGGTGACTCAAAATTAAAATTGAAGATATCAAACACTAAAGGCGAAATGAAACAACCATGAAACATGGAAATATCCTCCTCTGCGAACTATCAAGGCTACCAACTTAGAGTGAAAACGAGTTGAGTAGTCCCTGAGAGGACTTTCAAGCTGAGTGTGCACTGAGGCAACCACGACACTTGAGTTAACAATCACATTCAACCCTTGTCTATGAATTTCGCCATAAGTGCTATAAGAAGAGTAAAAGAAAGGAAGTATTCGCAAAACATCAAACCACTCAAAGCCCACCAGCGCTAGGTACGTCACAAATACGAGCGAATGTTCTAACTTCTACTCATAATATGAGTAGATACAATATATTATATTGTCCTAAATATAAAGATCTCTAGTACAAAATAAAGACAAAATAAAGATCTCTAGTACAGTCGAATGGCACAGTTTTCTCAATTTTAAGCACTTTTTAGGACTGCGAGATTATTTGATTACGTAGAGGAACATTGTTACTTAGTAAGGGCATTGGGGATAGATATTGCGGAGCAGGTTCAACATCTTATCTTTCAGTCTCCTCAAAACAATAAACACGAGGGATTAATAAGGAAAGTGATCACCAGTGTTGCAGATACCTTAGGTTGATGACTAGACAAGCTGTCTAAAATGACTCTAGGTAACACCAAGCCTTCATTTCTAAGAACACAAATGCAGGGGAGCCCATGGGCCAAACAAATGGTTGATATATGCTAATATGCGTACCATCTTGGTAAAAGATGAATACCGCTCAGTAAAGTGACGAAATTCAGAACTTTTCTTCACAGCCATGAGTGAGATAACAGTTTGTCTCATCTCAGGGACATGAACATTCGATGTATCGGTGGATATAGGCCAACTTTCAATTGGCTCATGACACCAGGCTGGTCCTGACCACCAGAGGGAACTCGATTCAAGTGCCAATGGAGACAGACCTCTCGATCCAATGTCAGCAGGATTGTCTGACCCGCGAACATGATGCCATGAATTCAGATTGGTGATGTCCAGAACTGCTGCACACGGTTGGCGACAAAGGTCTGGAGAAGATATGTTGGTGTCTTCAACCAGGCCGAGACGATGGTGGAGTCCGTGAAGCAGAAGACATCCTGGATACTGAGCGTTTGGATTAGTCGTTGAAGAGACTGAATGATACGGGCTAAGAGCAGTGTTCCACAGAGTTCCAGACGAGGAACAGTAAGAGATTTCAGTGGGGCCACTTTGGTTTTGGCCTTGAGCATGGTAAGTGACACACAATCACCTTGAGAAGCTTTGAACTGGTGGTCGTTTTATAGAGGCACTTCCCTTCATGCCTCTCTCCCACCCCCACCTTCCTCATCTTCACTCATCCCTAGGGCCGGCGTCGGGTGAGTCCTGGGCGTCCTCCCCTGTATATTTGATTTATTTATTTATTTTCATTTATGGCGTGCCCCCTCCGCCACAAAAGACATTTTGTCTTTGAGGGGAGTTGAAAAAAAAAAAATAATAATGGCTTGAGCCCTTACCAGACCTAGTCAAGACAATCCTGGCAATGTCAAGTTCTAGCGCGCAAAGCAGATAAGCTCGTACCTTTGACAGAAAACTCAGGATAGGTGTGTGGTATGGAAGTTTCAAATCCAAATGAGTAGTTAGTAGGACCAATTGCCTTGTTAAACAAGAAACATATTGTTTAGTAATGCATGCATTCCAGGGGACGTCCCATTGGATAAGTATTGGATCAGTTTAACCAGTTGTTAAGCGATAAGACTGTTTCTCTCGATGTAATTTATTTATTACTTTAGGGAAGAAATAGTGGCACCCCTCCCCCCCACCATTATAAACCATAACACTTCTAGCGGCATGATAGCCTCGAATCTGAAAAGGATTTTAAAATCCATGATCTACGACACCCAACATGCGAATTCGAGTTCACACCCCCCCTCACCACCAATGGTGCCAGTCTGGCACCAAAGCGGAAATACGTCGTAACATTGAACTTTCATCTATTAGGTTTAGTAGGCAATCCGTCGAATGTCACATCCGTATTCAAGGTGAAACACCAAAAAACCCAAGAAATATGAGGTTTATGGTGCCCTGGCACCATGGTGCACCACTTTTATTTCCATGGTGGTACAGAAAGTAATTCATGAAAATCCGGAGGTATAATGAGAATTTTTCCTAAATTTCAAAGCTTGGATACAATTAGTAAGCAGTAAAGGAACCGAAATATTGAAAAATTGGATATTTTGGGAATATTATCCCCCCACCCATCCCCTCCGTTTGCAAATTTAGGTACTCTGGTGAAATCATGTACAACTCGGAAGTTATTTTAGTCAAACAAAAAAAGAAACACACAAATCGGTTGGAAATTGAGGCTGGGCAGAGTTTATAAGGTTACGCCCGCAAACGTACGTTTTTTAAGCATTAACCTCCCCTCTCCCCCCCTTAAAAGGCGAAATTCGAAATTCCGGCGCCGTAGGGCACAACTAGATAGTTTCCCACGTCGATGAAAAAAAGAACGACGAAAATCGATTGAGAACTAAGGCCTGGGCAGAATACACAAGATTATGCCCAAAAACACACGTTTTTTGAGCATTAACCCCCCCTTTCCCCTCCTTAAAAGGCAAAATTCGAAATTCCGGCGACGTAGTGCACAACTAGATAGTTTTCCGCGTCGAACAAAAAAAGAATCAGGAAAATCGGTTGAGAACTAAGGCCTGGGCAGAGTACACAAGATTTTGTTACACACACACAGACATACACCTACGGGTTTTTTCGCGGATTTGGATTCAGAATGGTCTAAAACGGATTAGTGTGTGGTTATTTTTTTTTTCTGTTGAGTGTTGTCCTCCTTCACCCCAGATCGATCGCATAAGGACGCCCAAGTCTTACTGTGGGACGTCCTAAAAAGCTACACAGACCCAAATGAGGCTAAAGAGTGGTCAGGGCGTTTCTGATAGAACAGTGAGGTGCCTATTTCACAGATGCTTTCAAGAAAAAGCATACCGTTCCTCAACAATTAGCACATTTCCAAAAAAACATAGATCAGACAAAAAGACAGATAAACCATAGTTAATATTTTGATACGAGTACTCATACTGCATTTTCATCCCAAAACCAAAACTGACGACGGTTGAATCTCAAACAAGCAATCTTTTAAAAAACTTTTTTTAAAATAAAAAACAAGCTTTTGTTATTTGTTAACAATCAGCTCTATGTCATAATAATATTGCATTGTCATCCGACTTATACATGCATGAAAAATTTCAGCTCAATCGGAAACAGGAAAGTCAATCAAATTTAACTTGCAAGATTTGATCGCAGACAGACAACGGGGCCAAACTCAATAAAAACTAGTAAAATACTTTTTGTTCTAATAAGTTGTTAGATTACAGCATAAATGCTTACCGAAGATGGATCCAGGTATTGATTTAAAAAGTTCGTTCAACTTTTGATTAAAGCCAATATAACAAATGAATCTATCTCTGGAGATAAGACTGAGAGTTCCAGTGAGAGGAGCAGTCATCACATTCCAACTGTCACTCGGAACATCTTTTTTATTTTTGGATCCCTGGGCATCAAATTTACTGGATCTGGCATTTCCTGTTGGAATGAAACATTCACATCAGAAAATCATAATTAATGCAAATTGTACCATACCACAGTTTATTTAAAAAAAACTTCGTTACTCATTTCCAAACATTTCAAACCACCCAACTGGCTGAAAAATACAATTAATTAATTATATTGTCATTTTACATCCAATTTCCATAATCAAAGATTTAATATGAAGAAGGATAAGTAGGTGATAAGTGGTGTACACAGTAGGTAGAAGAGATTAGTCTCAATTCGCTAGAAAAAATCTGTTCCTAAAAGAACATTATAGGGACGAGATGTGAGTACAATAGCAGGAATAAATCAACTGAATCATCAGTGAATCACTCTTTCCATTCACAGTCCACAACAGCAGTAAAGTAGCAGTTTGTAGTAACAGAATTTCCTACCCATCAAAACCCTGAGCCTGCCTGTTCCCAGATCTCAGTTATAACATATGAACAAGGAAGTCTCTTTCCTCCATGATGCTTCTATTTCGGTTAAGAATCTCTCTGTTACTCAAATAACCTCATATATGACTGGAGCGGTCGAAACTTTTACTAAAAAATACCAGTGTCTCCCATCAATACACATCAGAAAAACGTCCACCTTGCAATGAGGAATTTCACCATGTCGGAATTTCCAATTTTTGACCCCAAAATCGGATTCAGCACCTCGAAAACCCCCCTACGACAAACTTTCAGCCCATACTTCCTAATTTACGAATAAACAAAACAGTTTAGAAAATATGAAAAACTAGGAGGATGACGTCAACCAGAAATAGTTCATGTATGGTCGCTTGAAGCGCTGAGATCGTGAAATCTCACTTAGTATAGTCCTCAGAGGCAACTTTTCACAAAACCAGTAAAGATTGAAATCGAAGAACTGAAAAGAAAAAATAGAAAAAGCAAAATGGAGAAAATTTATAACTTTCCTCTTAGATAACATGATTTCGTCGTTCCATCGGGCAACAATGGGAGGAGATGGCGATCCGAACAGCCAATCAGGGAGCATTTCCACTTCACGTTGAATATCTCCGTTTTCCCGTTTTTTTTTTTAAATCGTAAATTTTGAATGTCTACCAAAAATAACAGGTGACTTATTTTCCAAAATCAACCCGGTTTTCGTCCATCCCACACCATTAACTGTTCCGGAAAAATGCAAACAGAATTCGGTGAAAATCCTCATTGCCTCTCTGGGAGTCTAGGTCGGCCATTTTCGCCCTACGTCGGTTTTCCTTGGGATGGTCGGCCATTCTCTTACCCTTGCCAGCAACTAATAATAACTGGTTGATACCTACCTGTTTATCCATGACTGTTACAGAAAATTAGTGAAATTCTACCACATGATTTAATATTATACACAAATGTTTAGTACATGCATGCTAAGATTTGCTGGAAGATAGAATAGCTCTGAATTTCATGAAAATTTTGGCATTGAGTACAGTTTTTCGTACATACTACTCCTATTCATTCATATCAAGGTGAAAATACCACACACACACACACACTACCATACATCACACTATTCTAACCTTTGTGTCTGTTTACCATTCTTGAGAATATTCCATTTTTATCGTGACCACCACCTTGAGGATAACCGAGGGAAAGGGAAAATGGCCGACCTATTGTCTGTCTGGAGAAGCAGTCTGGAACCAGTTCAGAACCAAATCAGAACTGAAAAAGGGAGGGGATAGAGGCGCCTGGACTCCTCCAAACCATCCAGGACTGCCTCTCCGAACGAACCTATATGCTCCTGGAAAGGCAATCGCGAGATGCAAGTGTCAGAAATGCACAATGTCATCAGAATCGGAACTATAAAATTATAGTTGAGGGTTCAACCAAGTTTTTATACTTTGTTCGTGCGACCAGGGTAAAGACACTAGAATACCAAGTTCAGGAGGGAAGCAGTCTGGAACCAGTTCAGAACCAAGTCGGAACTGAAAAAGGGAGGGGATAGAGGCGCCTGGACTCCTCCAAACCGTCCAGGACTGCCTCTCCGAACGAACCTATATGCTCCTGGAAAGGCAATCGCGAGACGCAAGTGTCAGAAATGCACAATGTCGTCAGAATCGGAACTATAAAATTATAATTCAGGGTTCAACCAAGTTTTTATACTTTGTTCGTGCGACAAGGGTAAAGACGCTAGAATACCAAGTTCTTTACTAACCTGCTTCTGTTTTGAGTGTTTTCGTGCGTTGAATTTCAAATTACATGATGTAAGTAGTGCAATATTAATATCAATGTCATACCTAATATCATGAAACGTGCAGTGTCTCGTTCTGTCAAGGATTTCGAGCGCAATCGCAATGCAATTTGCATCTATAATTACAATTACAACGATGGTAGGTATGTAACCGAATCCTAACATGATAATTTATAAGCAAGTAATTCTCTTACATGCACTCTTAATCAAATACTTCAGTACTTACTACGTCATGCTAAAAATCGCAGCGATCAACATCATCTATTGTCGTACACCGAGGGTGCAAACTGAATATATAATTCACTGATTATCTCGAGTTTTAAATTAAGAACACTTCTCAAATTAGGTGGATTAGCAGGATCCTACTTTAGCTACAACTGCATAGTTTTGCAAACTGTAGTGAATAACTAATTCTTACAAGTCGTACTTACCATTCTGTTTAGAGTTAGATGGGAGATGGTGCTGATTTCCTTTGAAACTTGATACTGGAATGGACTTAGGTAGAAAAGGCGGAGCACTAGGATTCAGATGAGAGCTACTTGGCACGGTGCTAATGCTCGAGCTTTGAACCAGAGCCATCCTGGCTGCTCGTTTTTCCATCGCAGCCCTCCTGCTTTCTTCCATACGTTTTCTCTGTTCTGGCGTAAGAGGTGTTGCCATGGTTGAATTCCTTTAGAGCTGTAGGACAAGGATTTATTGAAGGGTGGTAGAGCATACTAAGTAAGCAGGGTATCTTATAATGTTCTCGTTCCAAAATTTGAATGCCTACGCAACGCTACATGGTAGTAGACACAACAACTCACCTCGAGTAGGTAGTACGAATCCAACACACCGAATTCAATGAATCCTACATATATATATCATAATGTTAATATCACATGTTCGATGAAGTTAATAAGCAACGTTATCTCAGAATATAAGAGAATATTCATGGTGACAATGAAATAAAGCACAAACAACGCAGAACTCGCAACTTGGCGGTTGACGTTACACCAAAATTTAAATTTAAATGTCACGCGAAGGAAGGTAAAACTAGGTTACAAGTCGATGGAATGTAACATCCATTCTAGGCTTCCACTCTGTGTTAGTTCTAGCGATGAGCCTTGGAACTATAATAGTACGTCGTTCAGTCTACAGAATGCACGTCGTACTTGGCAACTGGAGGAAATCGTGTAAACTTACTGTTTTCGGAATTAATTTTGAATAATACACAATGTTCTTCATTTATGTGACCTAAACGGTCTATTTATGAATAAATGGACAGATGTTTTGAACAAATTGTTCTAAATCAGAGAGATGAAACATTCTCTCCCATCAGGAAGGTGTCCTTCTCGAGTGTTGGAAGTCCAGAAAATATCAGGGTTATATACGCAATTTCCAACGTTATAAGGTGGAAGCGTGTGTCAAGTGATGGCACAACTGAACATTGATCGCTCGTTAAATTAGGCAGATCTGCTCAGTCAAGTGTTGTCACGTGGATTTCTAGTAGCCAAGTGGTTCTCCCGATGACCGGTGCTCTCGGTTGAGTGTCGCTCTGGGCTCCTCGAAGTACCGCGGTAATTCCAAATTGGATCCCCTTTGCACTTCTATGTAATTTGGTCGCTTCCATAACCCGGCACTACAGCGTAGTTTGCCATTTTTTTAAACAGTTTTTTTGCGTTAAAATCTGGTAAACCTATACTGAATTATACGAACAATACCAATGTATTTGCATACCTATATTTTCTCAATTTACAATAAAATTACGTAAATATGCAGTTTTCTGAATCAATTAAGCTTGCGTATTAAATAAAATCGCAATTATGACCAATAGAATTATTAAGCATTTTATAAAATATTGAAAAGTAGGCAACTAGGTACGAATCTTATTGATTGGGAATATCTTATCGTTGCTCGGTTGACTCTGTAAAGTCCGAAAAATCGATTTAAAGAACATGTAGTAGCCAAAGTGTTATATCTCTTCCATAGTTCAACACCATGAATACCTACAATAAATCACTAAGTACTACTTTTTAAAATTTAAAAAATCAATTTAATACCCACAATATGAAAATTCTAGGGATCATTACTATCATAAATTTTACAAACTGATGTTCCTTGCGTTCGAAATTTGAAAGATATGATTGTGATTTAATTATTCGTTGTAATCTATTCTGAATTGATCAAAATCCATGAAGAAGAAGAGGTTTTGAAAAATCAATGATTCGTTAGGTAGGTATACCTATATTGATGTATGGATTCCATTTCGGGTCTAGTTAGGCTTTGGGTTATTGTTTAGGGTCTATGGGGTGAAAAACAGCATTTATGCAATTTTAAATCACCCTAACTCAAAAACTGTCAATATAATTCAATCAATTTTAAATAGATTTTATTATATTCATAAAAAGATAATAAACAAACAGATTTTTTACGTTTGCAGAATTGAGTGAAAACACTCGAAACTCTGCAGGATCAGCAGTTGTTGGATTTCCTATACAACGAGTTTCTTAAATTATGGATATTACTCGTATTTAATAGATATCCTTCCTTTCCTTTTTTATGGATATTATTTTATTTTTTTATATATATTTTTTTATATAATAGTTGAAGTAGGTATTGTTTTTACGGCAATACGGTTGAAAACAAAAATAAAGTTTTCAAAAATGAAATTTTTCATTCGCGTTTTATGTTTTAGACCTTTCTTAACAACTTTGGTTCCGTGTCTGTCATCAAATCTTCGTAACGCGTGTAACCATTCGAAGTTATTCTCCGATTTCGATGAACTTTTTGTTGTGCACAATATCCTCTGGGGCCGTTCGAAGTCGCGTAGACCTGGAAGAATTCCTCCAGGAGAAATCCAGGTCTACTATTTAATAATTTTCCACTATTTTTCAAAGCTTAGTCAAGTGTTGGTATCCAGGTTTTGGTTTGATTCCATTTTAAAGAATTTATTGCAGTCTAAAATCAATTTTCCTGGTCGTACATCCAACATCGATTCCTAAGCATTTTGGCTGATTCTGTCCTCAATTTTTCTTAACACGGGCTTGGACCCGGCTATGGAGGATTTAAAAAATCCTAATTTTCTTTTTAAAATAAGCCTAATCTTCTTTTGAGAAAATAGTCTTATTTCCAGTACTAAATGAAAAAAACTCTCAGTCACTCTCAAGTATGATAGATAAGAGTATTATTGTTTATCTTGATACCTAACTGAAATGCGTTGTGGGATAATAACAATTAAATTAACCAATGAAAAAGTCTTGTTCTTTGCAGATGAACCTATTGTGATCTATACTTACCGTCGTTTAATAATTCGCCTTTCTCATTTTATTTGTAGTACTAGGTATCAGTTAATTTAAAATACTAGGAATCTGGACTAGAAGTTTTTTCTAGAGTTTACATCCTGCATGTGTTGGCACAGACATACTTAGCACCTAATATTGAAATGGATGGGTCATAACAAACATCGTTATTTTTATCACATGTTTATTACGATAACATAAGCACAGTTCGTCCAGAGAGATCCGCATAAGTAATAGGACAGCATCTATCTACGTATTTATGCTGAAGATATGTTCGAACATCTACTTATCAATATTGATGTTAAATCATTATACACGAGTGTCCTTTGATTAGTCAATGATTGGGTGTCTAAAAATGTTTTGAAAAATGTTGATCTCTAAGAGAGAATTAGAGCAAGGTTTTTTTTGTGTGATTCACCAAGCAGAGCAAAATGTCATGGCTCCTATCTATGTCTAGTTTACTTTTGACGGTGGCATACTGAACTGAACGAGAATCACCAAATATGTTGTAGCGGCTGCTATGATCTGAAAAGAATTGAAAGATAAATTAGTATCTTGAGAACATACTACACTTGGCATGCACACAAAGAATGTAAACATCCAAACACAGTTTGATGTTTTTGCTTCCGAGTCTATCAAGGTAGCAGAAGATTTGTTTTCACTTTTCAAGGATGAAAAAAAAAGTTCTCCAAAATCAAAATTTTCACTCGCGTTTTGCGTTTTAGACCTTTCTGAACAATTTTGGTTCCGTGTCTGTCTGTCTGTGTGTCTGTCATGAAATTCTTGTAACGGGCATAACTATACGAATTTATTGTCCGATTTGTATGAAATTGTCAGGGATTGTGCGGGTTGGTGTGTAGACAGTCCCCTGTGAAAATCATCATACGACTGACTGATAGAAGCGGCTGCGCATGCGTAAACGTGAATTCCTTGTAATAACTTCTACATTTTCCATCCGATTTCAATGAAATTTTCAGGCATGTTACAGATTAGTATTTAGATGGTCCTCTATGAAAATCACCACCTTCGGAATGACAGTAGCCACTGCGCATGCGCAAACGTCAATTTCCTTGTAACGGCCATAACTTCCGCATTTTCAACCCGATTTCGATGAAATTTTCAGGGATATTGCGGATTAGGTTGTAGATGGTCCCCAATGAAGATCATCACCCCCGGACTGATAGTAGCCACTGCGCATGCGCAAACTTGAATTCCTTGTAACAGCCATAACTTCCACATTTTCTCCCCGATTTTGATGATATTTTCTGGGATTTCGCGGATTAGTTTGTAGATGGTCCCCAATAAAAATCAAGGCCTTAAAATTCACAGTAGCCTCTGCGCATGCGCAAACGTAAAATCCTTGTAACAGCCATAACACTTACATTTTTCATCCGAATTTGATGAAATTTTCTAGGGTTGTCCAGATTAGCGTGTAGATGGCCCCCTATGAGGGTAGTGAAAGGTACTTAGAGATTGGTGTTTTGAAATTAACTACTATGCATCGGATCATCTATGTAATCGGGTTATGGATACGAGGAAGCTATGTGCCACACCCACTTGGCGGACTTTTTTTTGGGACGCACCTCTCAGTAGAATATTATGCAATTGGACTTTGATATTGGTGGATTAGGACTTCAATATAGAAGAAAATAACCACGTGCATTATTTCTGTTTCAGACCATTTTAAGTTCAAATCTGTAAACAAATTCATCGGTGTATGTCTATGTGTACCTATGTATGTATGGGTCTTTGTATCTTGTGTACTCTGTCCAGGCCTTAAAAATCCTACCATTTTTTGTGATTTTTTTTTGTTCAACTCGGGTATCTATTAACATGATGAATACCTACCTACATCGTCGGAATATTGAATTTCACATTTTAGGGGGTTGTGGACATTTTTGCGGGAAATTTATTACAAAAATACCCTAAATTCAATATTCCGGCGCATATTGAGGCAAACAACTTAAATTTTGAAAGTCTTAGAACATAATACCAACTAATCAATAATTTATCTTTGTGCCTCCTTGGTACAGAATACAAGGTATTAGAAACCGTATCACAGCATAGGTTTCTCCTTGCTGATCATTAACTGACTTCTAAAATCAACCCCTACACGATGTGATGGTGATATAATATACTCCAAAGAAATATGCATACCATAATGGCATTAGGTAAACTTTTATTTTGATCCTACAGCAAGATACCAAGGTAATTTTAATAATTTATTTTATTCTTTTTGGTTGAAAGTGAATGTGAAAAAAATGTTTCGAATTAAGCGTAAAAATGCCTTCACTGACTTGTTTACCTACGTCAGGAGTTTTACTCTAGAGACTCTAAAGAATGTATCAGTATTGCATGCTACCAGACTAATCATAAATAAATTGTAGTTCAATTATTCTTTGCTTTTGTAATTGTTGATCTTTTATAAATTGTAGTAATATGAATTGTGCTAATCATACAGCACGTCAACCGTTGACTTACTGAAGTTACAAGAGGATAACCAAGCGTAAAAAACCCACAAGCTGTAAAGTTGACGGTCTGTTTCATTGTGACGTACAACTGGAGCTTTTCCTAAAATAAAGAAAAATTATGAGTGCATATAGATTTCAGAACACACGTTCCTACAGACCTCAAAATGGGCGAAAAAGATAGTCAAAGATGATTCAAAGTAGTCGGTTGTATGAGCAGTTTTCTCGGATACGTACTTATAGGCTGAGTGAGGTTGACTAAAATATGTATGGAGACCATATTTTTCATTCTAATAAGGTTAGGTACTCTACGTGTACTCTTCACTACTGACTTTCTTCAAGTTAGTTCAATCGGAATATTTTCCAACCTCAGTTGGTAGGTAGAAATTAGCATGACAAACTACACACCTACGGTACCTACGGGGACGTGCCATGAGATCGAAAAAAACTCAAGAAAACGCCGAATGAATATATAAACGAAGAAAATTTGGACTCATTTGAATAGGTAGGGAAAACTGTTATGAGGCTTCCTACTAAAGTAAAGTATTATAATTGTCATTGCTTTGGTGTGATCATTTCTCTATAAGCAATAAAAATTAACTACCTATCATTCTTTCCTACATATAATAGAATAATTTGGCTTCTTCTTACGTTCTTGCAGAGTTCCTTGTTTTCTCTCATCAACCGGAATAGTTCTGAATTGAATTTCTCTGCCTGAAACAAATCGATCGATCTGATTGTTCCAAGAGTAACTATTAGTCACTATAAGGGTGAGAAAACATGAAGGATTTGGGGTGGGGAATGGGTTATAACATATACTCCATATTCCCAAGGTCTAAAAAATCTGAAATTTCACCTTGTAGGTGTGTGGACAAACCAGTACACACACCAATCCAGATTGAGTCAAAGAGGAGTATTCGAATACACCATGTATCATGGGTTCGCTCTTGAAAATTATACTCTTTTTCTAACTTTTCAAGACTCAAATTATGAGCATTTTTAATAAAGCTTACTCTCATTTAAGTTTATTTGAGCAAAAAAGAGCATTTATAATTAGCCTTAAAATCAGGATTTCCAATTGAGACTTTTTGCTGAAGATTTTATCGTTGGAACATTCATTCTGAATTTGGCTATATAACTTTCTAAATTGTTTTAACACCTTTTAGAGCTAGCATACCACCTACTGTACTATAATACTGTCGATAACTGAATTGGCATTATTATAATAACGCCGGAAAAAGGATCCCTGTTGGCTCGTGAAGACGGTCTCATCCAAAACGAAACACCTGCCAGGTTACTAAGAACGTCATCAATCAAGGCTCTGCACGAGGTCGAAAATTAATAGCGCGCACGGTTCAAGAGCGAATAAACTTCGTGACAAAATTCAGTGGGCGGGAGGTGTGAACAATAGGATCATTCAACCGAGGACAATAATTGAAAATAGAATTGCTGATCAATAGTTGTGCTCTGTACAACAGGTGACTATAAAAAAAGACTTCTTGAAGGACTTCAAAATCGAGGATCATTGTTTTCATCAAGATAGTGAATAATATCGGTACCTACCTATAACTATGTAAGTGAACTATTAATTATTATTTAAAGTGATAATTTGTTATCAATAAAGAGTAAAATCGTCGCTTCTTGAACCGCTTAATAGTCTTAAATCTTCAAACCAAAAGTATCTGTTTATTGGCGTTCTTTTAACCTAGGTGCATGATCTTGGGGTCCAAAAAGACCGAAAGTTTGTTTTGCTATGATGACAAAAAACATTGTCCGAAAAAGCTCATTTGCCACCATCCAGAAAAATATTGCCTAGCACGATACACTATGTGGTATGAGCCATTATGACAATAGCGCCATATTAGGATCACTTCCCTTCTGATATCAGCATTGTTTTAACAGAACGATTGAGATTAGCTATAAATTGTTCAAAATAGTCTAACAAAAAAAAAAATACACGAAACTGACAAGATTCATTGTACGGAGTAGACATGAATTTGTTACAAGGAACCGAAAACGCTGCAAATTATTACACAAAGGTTTATTATTGTTCTATATAGATCACCCGTCTGCAAAGAACACGGCTTTGCTATTGTTACCACCAGCCAACTTGAAGAAAGACATCGATCGCATTTCGGTCAGCTAACATTTGAACGGAGATTAGGTCTCTTGCTATTCACCCTCGTGTTTCTGATTTTTCGTAAGTCCAACCCTTAAATTCTCGTAGGGAACGAAAGGTTTGTCGTACAGGGCTCCACGTGGCCTCAAAAAATTCTAAAAATTCTATACTATCTTAAATTGATGGAAAAACAATACCTTTATATCAACATTTTTTGAGTTAGGGCGTTTTAAAAATTTCAAACCTTATTTTTCAACCCTTAGAAGTGACTGACATTAACCCAAAACTATCGGGGCACAACTAGACCCTTAATGGAGCCTACATTCCAAATTTCATCAAAATCGGTCAATGCTAAGTGGGGAAAGTGCCGCGTACGGCGGACGGCGGATGGACGGCCAAATTTGTATTAGATTTTTGGATTCTACGTACCTTGAAACGTAAACCAACAAGTTTTGAGGGGGGGGGGGGGGGTTAAAATTTTTTTTGTGGTCGATTCCAAAGGTTCATTGTTGAAAATAATAAACCAAAAAAACTGCAGCATTAGCCTTATTAAATAAATAGGTGTGTGGGTTGAGCATAGATGATGGTGGTGAGAGAAACTAATGAACACATTACTTTCAATATGCTCAAAAGACCCAAACGTTTCAATTTTTTTCAGAAATACTACTTTCAAATGAGGGGAGAACACACTTTTCTGGACGTCTATTTTTGCAAAAGGTGGTACTTGCCACCCATGGAAGTTTCGACCTCCTACCCAGTGGCCACGCTAGTATTTTCTGGAATCTCCGACATGCTGATTCTTGTTTCATAAATTAATTAAGTTGCCATATTAAGACCTATACCATGACTAGAGGACTTTGTCCTTCATTACGTGAATCTGTATGACAACCCCTCACCTCATCTGTGGAGTCTTGACAGGCCCGATTGATGAGGACGATAGTCAGAAAGCAACTGAGGTGAGCGAAAAAGTAGGCTCCAAGCCTGATATATTGTCTAAGACCGAAATGTGTGATAATTGTGAAACACGAATACACGAAATAATAAGTCAGAAATGCGTGAGTTAAAAATATTTGAAAATCAAAAAACTTGTTGGTGGATCTAAGGTGCTGAAGTTGACTCAGATGTTTGTCGACAGTCCAATTAATCCTGAATTGTTGATCACGAAGACTATCCGTATTTCTTCTTATATCAGCTGAAGCTATTTCGACGAATGAACAAAACAACAGCGAAATGCAAAGCAATTGAATGAATTGGATCAAGCTCGTTATGTTTAGATAAACACTTGTGGGATCAAAGTAAATCAGCAAAACATAAGCAGCTGTAATCGTGGATGTTACGATCCACGTTAAAACGTTGTTGTAGTAAAGTTTCACCCCAGATAGATTTGTCACCGACAAGGTGTTGAGGATTTTCACGAGAAGTCTTCTCCTTCGGCAGAGAACGTAAAAGTGGCTGAGGATAATTAGGAACCTAAGAACCCTGGTCACAGCTTGAAGAACAATACGGATTATGTCCCATTCTCCCCATCTTGGGAACAGACCGTGAATTTGAACAGCGAAAACCAGAACGTTGAATAATCCCAACGAGAAGAAACTCAACACTGACAAACTCCTGTTAACTTTAAACTGGTGGTCGCAAGGGAGAATCCCAAGTATTTGACACAGTAAAAACAAAGGCCACAAATCCGAAGTGCTTGACATGGCCATCTTGAATGAACGTTTTGAACGTTTGACACAATAATGAGTTGATATCGTGCTCCTGCGAGAATGGACGAGAAAACGGTAGTTTGGAGCGGCAAACAAAACATTACGGTAATTATTACCTTTTTCCGAAACTCGCGTGCTAACCTTCAAGATCACTTGCAGGATAACAATCCATTTTATTCGATGTACCTACGTACCTACTCAAATGGATAAGGTTGCATAAAATAATGGACATAAATGTCATTCACAGAAACGATTATTCTTCTGTGATAAATTATTACCGATGGATAGTTTACATTCCACATTTCTAACGGGTACTCCAGATATTATGGTTAACCTTGGAACGATTGAAAATGCGTTCCAAGGTGCAAGACTAGTTATTACCTTTATTTCTTGTAACTTTTGCTTTCTCGCTGTCAAAGAAAGGGAAGCTGTGCATTCATAGAAAAAGAGGGTCCTGCAAAATCAAGGTTAAAGAAATGAGCTTTTTGGACAATTGGTGCTGAATCTATCCATCTGTCTGTCCGAGGCAATACAATACTAAAACACTGTATGATTTTGTTGAAAATCTTAGGGAGGAAAGTGAGGAAACTGGCATGAAATGTCCCCTATAAGTGACTTAGGGATTATTAGACTTAAGGACCGTTAGACTAACGGTAGTGAGTGCTCATGGGTAACCAGGAATCCCTTTGAACAAAGATTTCTCAGTTCTTTTTTTATTATCAATAAAAAATCCGTTCAATCGGAAATCTAATATCGATTGTGTTGGCTTCAATAAAATCATAAAAATTATGTTTTTTTTTTAATTTTACATCCCAAATTATTTACGTTAATTTTGTTAAGGAAGCCAAACAGCCCACCGGGCAAATTTCCCAATAAACGAGGGGAAACAGGATGGTTCAGGACCTGGTCGAAATATTTGGAAACGCAATACCTGCCCAAATCAATCGCTGCCAACAATTATGGACATGCGAAGCTTTGATCAAAACTGTTGCCGTTGTTTTCACACGATCTAATGGCGTGTTTGTGACGTTAACAAGTTTGGTCGCAGAGATCAAAAGATTATCATACTACGCAAAATTTCGTAACTGCACATTGTAGTAAACATAGAACCTAAGTATTCCATGTAGTGAATAATAAATTAGTGACTAGGAACAGTTTCAAGGCCATCTAATTTGTCGCCATTTCTTGTTTCCTTGATGGAGTAAACAAACATTTTTAGTGTTACCACTTAGTTTGTGTTAGGAAACTGAAAGGTATAATTTCTCAATTTCTGGATTCATAATATTTTCTTCTTCGCTATAGAAGAGTGGAAAGCCTTGTATTTGTTCAACTAATCAAAACATATTGATCCTCTAAAATAAATATTTTCACAGTTGGTTATTTAGGTTTTTGCAGGAGAAAACCCGTAAAATTATTATTTTTTTTTTAAATCTGTGTTTTGTAGGTATTGCGTTTTTGAAAACCATTCTAAATTTACAAACTGGGTAATTTTCTCTACGAATCGAGACCAACTATGGAAGAATCAAGTCTTAAAAATGTGTCGAAAATTATGATTTTTGAAAAAGTTGGTTCTTTAATTTTCACTTGCTTATTTTATGCTAAATAATAGTAATCCGTGGTTGATTTATCGTTTTGCAGCGAAAATCCCGTAAATTGATGTCTGATTTTGAGGTTTTGCCCATTTTGGTTTATTATTTCCAATAAGGAACCTTTGGAATCAAGGAATAATTGTAGCCTCCCCCCCCCCCTCTCCACCGTAAAAAATGTGATGGTTTACTTTTCAAGGTATGTATAATACGAAAATCGTATAAAAATGTTTCCGTCCATCCGCCGTACGCGGCACTTTGGCCAGTTCCTACGCTCCGATTTTGATGATATTTGGTAGGTACCTATATTGGCTTCATTTGTAACCCAATTTATATGTGCCACAAAGCACATTTTTGTTATTGTCTATCACTTCTAAGGGGTAAATAGTGGATGAAAATATTTTCAAAACGCCCTATCTCGAAAACTTGCAATGTAGGTAGGTACAGTTATTGTTATTTCATTCATTCAAAATAGCGATGACAGTGTTTTGACACCACCCAGTCATTGGCCGGTCTGCCACTGGTCCTCAGAAGTCAGTTGGATAAGTCAGAAACACGAGTGTGAAGCACATGAACATTCGCTGACGGATGTGAGTCACATTTCAGCTGATCACATGCAGTCTTTATTCGTTTGTTTGAATAGAAGTTCATGTCTCTCACTCGTGCTTCGTTAACAACCAAGAATCAAATCAATTAAAGGCACCCTCAATTTTGGAATAACGATGTTTAGCTGGTAGGAACTTTCTGTCAAAATAAACTCTCTGTCAACTTTGCTCGATAATATGGTTGCCGTGTTCTACGAAAATCTTGAAACAATAAAATATCCAGAAGTTCAACTATCGTCAAATGAGCATATTGTCATTTATAGGTAGGCAGATGAAAGTTATCTCAGTGTTATCACCTTGTTGAACGAATGAGTCAGAAACACGAGTGTGGATATGAACGTATCATGAACGCATATGAACGTTCATTGGCGGGAGTGAGCGAAATTTCAGCTTGGAAAATTATATCTTTTTTCGCTTCTTCGAATAGAATTTGGCTTCCAAGAAACAAATTTCGTAATGTAAATTCCTACCCACAACTCTCAGATACCTACTGATGTTTTGTCCAAATGATACCTGATTGTTAGAGAACTTGCGCAATAATAAGATTGGTAAGTATTGATGTGTTGTTAGTGTTTGATGAAAAAGCAGTGTCCTTCGCAGACGGGTGATCTTTAAAGAAAATAATAAACCATTGTGTAATATTAGTATTATAATTTGCAGCATTTTAATTGAAAGATGTAAATTTTTGACAGGCTTCCCTAAATCTAAAAATAAAATGATGTTTTCTATGATCCGAGACCAACGCGGTATTTGTGGATCCAACTGTGGCCATAATTCAAATCTCCAAAATTTGAATTATGTTTGTTTATGTAGAAGTTACCTGTGTTATTGTTATGCAATTTGAATTCATTGTGTTTTCAGAATTCTGCTGGACAATGGTATGTTACTCATTTGTAAATAGTAAGTTGAATGCGACCAATGGAAGATCAATAAGGTATTTCATTTAGTTTTTACGAAAGTATGTATCAAAGAAGATCTTCAGAAATCGTCCATTTATAATCTATTAAGACGGGATTTAATGTATTTTTCAACGGTGAAATGAATGGGAACAGCCCCTCATTGATAGGTCTATAATTATAATTACTGACATAAATGTTGAATGGTTTGCTCAAAAACAGTCAAATTTCACCAAAATTATGATGAAATTTCGGTAGGTATACCTTTCATACGATCACAGTTTATTAGAGATGTTCATTTGAGGGGCAGTCCTCTACTACTTACCCACCAAGTTTGAAAGAAATTGGTTCGATAGACCGGGAATCCGAAGTAGCAGAGGATTTTACGTTTTTTTGCTGATCCGGGAGATATGAAATTTACATGGAACCGCTCAAGAACAAACCCTAGATCCGTCAAAATCGAAATATTTTTAGAAGTTATGGCGTTGCAAAAGTTTGCAAAAGATTTTAGAAAGCAACACTCTAGTACCTACTAAATATTGTGTGATTTCTGTGAAGTGTGACTTGTGCACAAAAATCCTTTCTTGTTTTGTATTTCTATTAATAATTAACTGTTTAATTTCTATTAGTTCATAAATCTTGTAGATGTCGAATTACTTGTATCGCGAGGTTGCAACTCACCTTCCTTTTAACTCTCTCACATGCGTTGCAAACAATGTAGATTGACGTCAAGCAGCCGATGGAATAAAAAAATGTGCACACACCCCATACATACTGTCCATGGAGCCGAATTGATTGGAGAGAGTCATAGAAAGCTACGATGAAGTCAAAACCCAAGTAACATACTTCTACGAGGATTGTACGCCCGTATATCGAATGAATCATCATAGTAAAATTTAGAATATCTTGATGAATGTCCGTAGCTTTTTCTAACTTGCAAACTTGCATGAAGAGTGTAAACTTGGCCGCTGTAAAACGTTTCGTTGAAATTTCAAGAAGTGTGCAGTACTGCATAGCAATGATGAATACGCAGACTATATCAAATATCCCACCGATCGCGTACAGTACGTTGACCCAACGGAGGCCGGTGGCTGTGAGGCGCACTAACAAAGGAACTGGCCACAGAAACATGCCGACGACTGTTAAGAAACTGAATCTGTTTCGTGTGAAGTCATCTTTGAAGCAGGATTGCACCAAAGTTACGAATTTTTGTCTTTCCTTGATCATTCCGAAGAGGTGACTGAAGGAGCAAGAGGCCTTGAAAAGGCACACTGTGCATAGAAGTGTTATGAGTGGCAAATCCATGTCAGGGTACTGTCGAATGTATAAAAGCAGGACCCAGACGTACGTGCACCGGTACGCCACATGGAGGAGGATGCTGTACGCCAGCAATACTTTTGAAGCATAGGGGTTTGGGGAGCAGGGCATCAACCCAAATACTATACTTGGTAAGAAAACTGGTATGAAATGCGCCATGTGAAGTCTGATAGCTCCATGGAGCGACATACTTTCCGTAGACACGTTCAGTTCGAAAGCCAAAATTCAGGTATCACTCAATCCGTGTACAAAGAATCCAGAAAATCGAATCCACGCGCTAAACACGACCATAGTATTACTAGTTCCCTCGATTGAAAAACTCTGGGGGAAACCGCTATTTGTGATGATAACGCAAGATTGATCATGTGGGGGGGTCAGACTGGACTAAAAGGGGTAAACAATTCAGGGTGATCAATAGAGCGAAAATGGGCATTCTCGTCACGGGATCTGATGAACCCCTATATCTGATGGTGAGGTATCACGCCAGCTCAGGTCCCTAAAATTAAGTCTATCTATAGTGAATAACAGATCAACTTCATCAACTTTTTAATTATACTTTAAGACAGCAGGTTATCCAAAACTCTGCTAGCTCTCTTCCCGTTGTTATTTCAACGACCATCACGTTGCTAAATAAGTGTAACAAAATGAATACTCACTTTGAACATGTATCATTCTCAAACAGACACTCACGTGTGCAAAACCTATTAATTAACTCATACCAAATCGCAAGAGAGTGATGGATCAGGAGGGTATCAAATCAGGTCTGGGATTTCCGTCCACATATATTATTTGGTATAGACTTTCCGGTTTGCCCCTTATCCCGGTGAAGAAGTCTTTGATGCTGTTCTCCAATTTCATTCGATTTTGCTTCGTAATTTTCGAAGCTTTGGAAACATAATCCTGCAATCCTAACTCCTTGCTTTTATAGATTCATAACTTCTAGATTACGATTCATTTTCTTCTGATTGTCCGAATCTTGATGGTTCTCCACGAATTTCTATGCCATTGAATTCCTTTTTCAAAACTATTTGAACAATTTTGATATAAATTCTGAAGATCGTTCTTAATCTCAATGATGAATCCTACCTACCTGCTTCCCTGCCAGGTGGTTAGTTACAAATAATGAGAGAACCAAGGAAATTCGAAGGAGGGAAATAACCAGCACTCTTATTGAATATTTTGGTTTGAAAATAACTAAGTTGGACTTTTATAAAACAAAAGGTCAAGTTATTCATAATCAAGTAGAAAAAACCAGGTAACTCAATAGCATAATTGGGAAGAAAACGGAACTATTCTTGTGCGCTGAGACCCTCATAGTATGCAAGTTATTGGGATATTTCGACAACTTTTTGACTATTTGGATAGAATGATGATTAACGCTTCCATATACCAGTCAAATAGTACACTAAAAATTTCTAAAATCGCAAAGGTGTGAGTAATGTTTTTTGTAGAGTGCACCCTAACGAAGATATATGCCAAAAACCAAAAAAAGTCCGAAAATTTTGAGGTTTTTTGACTCTCACGCAGAGAGCACAGGTTTTTCTTAGCTGCAAACTTGGGTATATACTACTGGGAGGGATCCTAACAACATAGAAAAAATTAGAACGAGCCGTTTTCTTCAGATTTAATGTACTATTTGACTGGCCTATGAATACAGAAGCGACCATAAAAAGCGAGTCCTATTTTCTTAGAATCTTTGAATTAATGATGAGAGCTTACAAACCTTTTGCTTTGTGTCTTCACAGGCCTTGCACATCAAGAACACAATAATTAGGCAGGCGAGCCCGTAAATTGCGGTGCAAATGCTCCAAATGTATGGACACTGATTTGAGTACGACTCAATTACATCAAAGATTGCAACAATAAAATCTAATCCTAGATAGCAACCCATCAGCAGCAATGTTTTAGCGTAGAGACCGTGAGTGAAGTTGGAGAACGAAATCAGTTCGTCGTGTTTGTCGATGAGAAGTTCAATTTTGTAGGTCTTACTGATTAGGCTTGGGATCAAATTAGCAAATCTTCTTCTTGCCACATCGATGAATGTGCTGTACTGCATAGCAATCAAGAAAACGTTGAGAGAGTCCACGATGCCACATACAGCGTAAGTAATCGTTTGCCAAGATACGTCAGTGGATAGCCTCAAACTCAGAGGCATTGGTATGAGCAGTAATCCCAAGTATGAAATTCTGATGTACATATTGCCTTTGAAGTCTGCAGATTTGTATATGTTGATCAGTTTGGAAAATCCCTCTTCGTTTCGGCACACGTTGTACACGTGCAGAGCTGGACAAGCACCTTTTCCCACGCAAAGGATCATAAGACACAAATGCATAGCTTGACCGCTCTGATTGTTACAAGACACCCGGTCCCGGTTATAGCGTAGATAACAGAGGAGTACGAACACGTTGAACAGCCGGTACGCAACATGTATAATCACGGAGTATAGTATCAAAATCGTTTTTAAAATTCTGTTTGAGGAGGAAGGCATCAAGCCAAATAGTGTAGCTATGGGCACAACATGGTAAAAATCCAGAGGCGGCTTCCTTCCGACATTCATTTGGTCGATAACTTTCGACATTACTACTGCAATATGTCTCTCTCTGACGACTTTGTTGTTCTAAACCCAAGCGAATATTCTTGAGTGGTCAGAAAACTTGAAACGACAGCTTGAAGATAATGAAAGTCTTTGCAACGCTACCTTATGTCATTCGGTCAATAGCGATAATCAACAAAGTCTGTTTCCAAAGAGTGAGAACACACATTTACTATATCACCTTATGGCTCATACCCCAATAGTAAGTGTTTTGTGGTATTCACGATTTAAGGGGTGTATCATGATGAAAGTTTTTGAGCCTCATCGTTTCTGACAGGCCCATTTTAGATGTTACGCACAATGATATAAAACAACTGATAAGTACCTATATCAGAAGTAATGAGTAGTAATATACAGTACATAAGTAGTATCTTATGGGTAGTGCGGCAGACATTTAAATATCGACATCAGCTCATCATCGAAAAAGGGTAAACTTGTTTCTAGGAGAGGGATATTTGTAGAATTGATTTGATTTGGTGTTGGTAATTGGAAATTCTATAATTTTGCACTAAGCCAATCTGTATGGCTTACTGGTACACAGACTTCGACAAATAACAATTTAACTTCAATCTGTAATTGATTCGACAATACTTGAAATAGCCACGACAGAAATGATTCGAATGAAATTTCCCAAAAGTTGGTGGTAAAGGTTGGTCCCACACAGCTCAGGGTGGTATCAACTACTCTTAAAAATCGACGCTATTTTGAATTAATGAAAAGACAGTATCTGTATCAAAAGTTTGTGAGCTGGGGCGTTTTGATAATGTTTTTTCCCATTGTTTACCTATAAGTCGTGACTGACAGTAACCAAAAGCTATGGGGCACAACAAGACCCAAAATGAAGCCAATGTAAATAATTTCAACAAATTAGTCCATGGGAACTGGGCAAAGTAAATTATGTATTCGATTTTCTTCTTCAACATATCTTGAAACGTAAACCACAATTTTTTGTGGGAGGAAAGGCGGTTACTACGAGTTTTAGGTTCGTATGTTTTAGCCTTGGGATAACTGACCAAAAAGGTCACAAAATTGTGTTACGAAAATATTTTCTATGATTTCCACTTACAACTAAGCTACTGAACTTTAAAAATCGTTCACCATTCGTTGGAAAGCCCTAAATTCATGGATAAATTATACAAGGTGTTAGGAACATGTTAAAACGGCCACAGAACTGGAATCGATTCTACAACTCATTTCCCGAAAAAAATGGCTCTTGGTAATTTTAGTAATGCTTCCTTTTCGAGTTAATTCACTTTTAAGTTTTTTTCGTGTTTTCGACCATATCTCAGTAAAACAGGTATAACTCTCCGAATTATCATGGAAATGTAAATCTGACTACACCGTTGGATAGAGCGTAAAACTTCCTATCTCCTTGATGGAAAAATCCTTTTTTCAATACGGAAAAACGGGTAAAAATTGGACCTGAAACGAAAAATAGGTCAAATCTTGGAAATCTCAAGTTTTCTCAGGCGCAGGAGACAGCGAGGCCTCTCGAAACCCCTCAGATCTCCTTAGGAGAAGCGGTGATTCTGTTGAAAACAAAATCACGTTTCTCCACGTTCAATCACAAATTTCTGTAATATATCCTACTTTGAACAGAAAAATGACAAGACCGTTGGAAAGCTGATTTTTGGCGCATTTTTTAAAGCCTACAAGCATAAATTCACTTGTCGGATTACAGAACATAAGGGCGTTTAAAAAAACTTGAGATTTCCAAGATTTGACCTATTTTTCGTTTAAAGTCCAATTTTCACCCGTTTTTCCGAATTAAACAAAGTTTTTCTCCAATCGAAAAATAGAGAATTTTACGCTATTTCCAACGGTGTAATCAGACTTACATTTTCATGAAAATTCAGGGAGTTATAGCCGTTTAACTGACATAAGGTCGAAAACACGAAAAAATCTTAAAAGTGAAATAACTTGAAAACGGAGCATTTAAAAAACGTCTGCCAAGTGGGTGTGGCACATAGCTTCCTCATATCCATAACCCGATTGTATAGATGATCCGATGGAAAGTAGTTAATCTCGAAACACCAACCTCTAAGTACCTTTCACTATCCTCATAGGGGACCATCTACAGTGTAGAATTTGTAAAAAATGTAAGGATAAGTTATTGTCCGATTTCTATGAAATTTTCAGGGATTGTGCGGGTTGGTGTGTAGACGGTCCCCTATGAAAATCATCATCCTCGGACTGCGACTGCGACTGCGCAAACGTGAATTCCTTGTAACGGCCATAACTTCCACATTTTTTACCCGATTTCGATGAAATTTTCAGGGATTATGCAGATTAGGTTGTAGATGGTCTTCAATGAAAATCAAGGCCTTAAAATTTACAGAAGCCTCTGCGCATGCCCATACGTAAAATCTTTGTAACAGCCCTAACATTTACATTTTTCATCCGAATTCGATGAAATTTTCTAGGATTGTCCAGATTAGCGTGTAGATGGTCCCCTATGAGGGTAGTGAAAGGTACTTAGAGATTGGTGTTTTGAGATTAACTACTATGCATCGGATCATCCATATAATCGGGTTATGGATACGAGGAAGCTATGTGCCACACCCACTTAGCAGACTTTTTTTAAATTGTGCTTGTGATCATCATATCTATCATCATACCATCATATCTACATCAAACTAATAAAACACCACTAAAGCATGTTTCATGTTTCTTGAATTTTATCCGAAGGGTCTAAGCAGTAAGCATCCGGGGGTCCAGGGGGAAGGGCCGAGTTTTTTTCTTGCTCGATTCTAAAGGTTCAAGATAACGGTCAAAATAGGATGCATATATTCCACTCGTACTCGTATACCAAAACACAAAATCTATTGGTAACAGCTAGATTATTACACAGATAACAATGTCAACATGTGAGGGTCACCATCTCAATGCATAGAATATTTTGAATAAGTCAGTAAAAGACTGAAAATGGAACAATTTTCAAATCAACTTGCACTGCATGTGAATGGAACTTTTAAATTGATAAAATAGTAATACATTTGACCGTTTTTCTTAGGAACAAAAATAGTTCCTAATCAGGAATCTCTAATCAAAATAATGAAACATGTATTCTTAACTAAGAATGATCGCTGCAGTTAATGCTAAGTACGATTATGTGTAGCGACATCATCATGTTAATAGAAATTTCAAAATTGTCTCACTTACCTGGGAGTAGAAACATTCACAAAAATGGCAAACGGAGAAGATCAACATGAACGACAAAGATGCGATTACCCCTGATCCTAATGAGTCATAGTTGCGTCCAGATTTAATGTGCTCGTAAGTGAAATATGCTCCCGTCAGAAAATGAAAGGAGAAATAACCAATCGTAAAAAATATCTGCAATCCCATTCGTTCTTCCAGATTCGAACACAATTCTATGATGTCAGAAATTCTCGAATCTACTTCTGAATACAATCGTTTGGTAGTGCTGCTGCAATTGTTGCGTAAATGTCGTGAATGATTCGAAAACTGTTGGGTGATCAATTCTATAACCGTCGCGAACTGGACTACAATACAGTAAATTTTCATGTGGTCTAATAAATCAACCATGAGAGCTATGAATTTCAAAATGGAAAAATCAGAATTGTAAAATAAGAAGTTGGAAACGAATAATAAGGGAATGTGAGCTGCGATGTACTTAGGAAATCGAGGATTTACGACCGAATCAACAACAGTCATTTTTGGGAATAATTGTCGGTAGTATTGATTACCACGAGTATTTGACACAACTAAATGTATTAGAACAGTAGTGAATCTGAAAGATGTGGAGAAAAAAAGCATTTCATGGCCAAATTGCGGAACTTTGTAGTCAATGCTGATGCAAGATCGGCACGACAAACGATAAGGGAATGTCATCACCAGACAAGTGTTGATCAGAAATACAACAGCTGAATATATCACAAAATATCGAGAAATTATGAAGTTGTCATCACAAGGTAGAACTCCTAGAAGTCTACTGATCTGGAAGAACGGGAAAAATGTGTGCTTCGGCAACACATGTAAAGGGAATCGGAGGTGCTCCATTGGTTATGTTAGTTTGCTTGCCATATTGGGTTGAACAAAATATATTGATTCGCAGGAGATACAACTATAAATGACACATGAAGTCTCTGACCACTCCCACACTTATCTTATGATCACTGTTGTCTCTACGAGCATAGCAATCTACGTAAGTTTTGTGTTGCTCAAACTATAGAACTCCAACCGAAAATGTACCATCCTACATAATTTTCTTCTCACCCGCTAGCTTATCTCAAAGTCCTAACGGGCATTTTTCGACAAGCAAGAGTGTTAGTGTAGTTTTTCCTTCACTAAAAGACACAAGCAACACCAAAAAAACGCTGCAAATTATTACACAATGGTTTATTATTTTTCTATGTACAGGGTGTCCAAGTAACTACGCTCCCCCCACTTATTTTCTCTAATAGTGAAAGAAAAAAAATCGGATTAACGCTATTCTTCATAATTTTTTGCGTAGAATTCAAAAATGACAGAATTGCGCAGTGCGCAATCGCGCAACCGTGCGCAATCATGATCAACTTTGTTTTTTCAGATGAGAACCCCCATTTTTTATTGCAGATTCGGATTCTACGTCAAATTTTATGAACATTTTACTTCGACAACTTCTTTTATTGGACGCGCACAGCCCGCTCAGCGAGCGCTCAAAGATGCGCAACCCAGGGATTGCGCCACAGTTGAGATGAAGGTAGACCTCAAGTGCGGCACAATACTTAGCACTGTTTTTCCACGCTGAATCGCGTGGTGATGTCCCTTTCTTGATTTGATTTCATTTTACCTCATTTACAGCCAAAAAAGTCAATTTTTGAGAAGGAAATCATCGATTTTCTTACGAAGGGTAATGATCATCCTAATAAAATGTAAAAAAAATAAATTTTGCGATAATTATTTAGTAGTTTCCCGTTATTTTACAATTTTAAAAATTTAATTTTTTTTACATTTTATTAGGATGATTTATTACCCTTCGTAAGAAAATCGATGATTTCCTTCTCAAAAATTGACTTTTTTGGCTGTAAATGAGGTAAAATGAAATCAAATCAAGAAAGGGACATCACCACGCGATTCAGCGTGGAAAAACAGTGCTAAGTCATGTGCCGCACTTGAGGTCTACCCTCATCTCAACTGTGGCGCAATCCCTGGGTTGCGCATCTTTGAGCGCTCGCTGTGCGGGTTGCGCGCGTCAAAAAAAAAAGTTGTCCAAGTAAAATGTTCATAAAATTTGACGTAGAATCCGAATCTGCAATAAAAAATGGGGGTTCTCATTTGAAAAAACAAAGTTGATCATGATTGCGCATAGTTGCGCGATTGCGCACTGCGCAATTTTGTCATTTTTGAATTCTACGCAAAAAATTATGAAGAATAGCGTAAATCCGATTTTTTTTCTTACTCTATTAGAGAAAATAAGTGGGGGGAGCGTAGTTACTTGGACACCCTGTAGATCACTCGACTACAAAATCACCAACCATCCAATATGAAGGAAAAAAAAAATCAAAAAAAAAAAAAATCAAAGAAAAAAAAATCAAAATCACCAACCATCGATCGCATTTCGGTCAGCTCTAATTTGAACGGAGATTAGGCCTCTTTTGCGATTCACACTCGTATTTTGATTTATATATATGTATATTTTAATATAAACCCTTAAATTTTCGTAGGGAGCGAACGGTTTGTCTTACAGAGCTCCGCGTGGTCTCAAAAAATTCTAAAAATTCTATAGAATCTTAAATTGAAGGAAAAACAATACCTTTATATCAAAATTTTTTGAGTTAGGGCGTTTTCAAAATTTCAAAATTGATTTTGGAACCCTTAGAAGTGACCTACATCAACCAAAAGCTTCGGGGCACAACTAGACCCTAAATGGAGCCTACATACCAAATTTCATCAAAATCGGTCAATGCTAAGTGGCAAAAGTGCCGCGTACGGCGGACGGCGGACGGACGGCCAAATTTTTATTCGATTTTTGGATTCTACGTACCTTGAAACGTAAACCATCAAATTTTGAGGGGGTGTTAGAATTTTTTTTTTCTTGGTCGATTCCAAAGGTTCATTATTGAAAATAATAAACCAAAACAAGTAGGTGTGGCTCACAGCTATACGTTGGTGGTGGATCACCGGAATTTCAGTGCCTAACCTTATTACTCGTCTCTATACATTATTATACTCGTTATTATACATTATTACTCGTCTGCGAAGAATACGGCTTCCGACTCTTCTAAGGGATTGAGGTGGGTGGGGGGAGGGGGGTTGAGTCCTCTTGGGCTCACAGCAATTTGATACACTTCTCCTTGCTGAAAAAATTTGAAAGATTCTGGAGAATTGTAGGATATTCAGCGGTATTCGAATACTTTTTGAAAATGGGATGTTTTGACCGTTTTGACGACTTACGACAGCTTCAAAAATGACTCATAACCCTTTTAAAAACAAGAGTTCAGGTATACTGACATCGGTGGGTCGGATAAATTTCACAATAATTGCTCATTTAACGATAGTTGATCATCTGGGTGGTTTCATTCGTTCCTTGAACTTGATAATTGATAATTGAATAATGATAATCAGATAATTGAACATTATCTGAAATTGATGAAAAAAGTTATAGACTATCCATTATTAAGGTAATTATTTATCCTCATTAGCAAACGGTTTGGCCTTTAGAGCTCCGATTAGAGCTCAGATTAGTTAAATTAATTTTGAAAAATCTGCCAAGTGGGTGTGGCACATAGTTTCCTCTTATTCATAACCCGATTGTATAGATGATCCGATGCATAGTAGTTAATCTCAAACCATCAATCTCTAAGTTCCTTCCAGGACCCTCATAGGGGACCATCTACACTCCAATCTGAACAATCCTAAGAAATGTTGTCGAAATCGGATGGAAAATGTAGAAGTTATGGCCGTTACAAGGAATTCACGTTTGCTCATGAGCAGGAACTACTATTCGTCTGGGGGTGATGATTTTCATGGAGGACTATTTACACGCCAATCCAAACAATCCTAGAAAATGTTATCAAATTCGGATGAAAAATGTAAGTGTTATGGCTGTTACAAGGATTTTACGCTTGCGCATGCGCAGAGACTACTGTCAATTTTGAGGCCTTGATTTTCATAGGGGGCAATTAGAATCTAATCTGCATGATCGGAATATTGTTTCGAAATCGGAAGTGTGGAAGTTACGGTTGTTAGAAGGAATTCACGTTTGCGCATGTGCAGCGGCAACTACCAGTCCGGGGGTGATGATTTTCATAGGGGACCGTCTAAACGCCAACCCGTACAATCCCTGAATATGTCATCGAAATCGGACAATAACTTCGTATAGTTATGCCCGTTACGAGGATTTCATGACAGACACGGAACCAAAATCGTTCAGGAATGTCTTAAAACACGAGTGGGAATGTCGATTTTGGAGAACTTTTTTTTTCAACCTTGAAAAGTGAAAACCAATCTTCCGCTACCTTGGTAGATTCGGAAGCAAAACAACATCTGTATACCGAAGGTTTTCGAGCTAGGGCGCGTTGAACTTGTTTTCCCCGATTTCGGTCCCTTGGAAGTGACTGACAATAACCAAAACCTCCGGGGAACAACTATACCCCAAATGGAGCCGATATACCAAATTGTATCAAAATCCGTCCACGGTCTGGTCAAAATACCACGTACGGCGGACGGACGGAAAATTTTGACATGGGCGTGTTTTTTAACTTGGGGTCTGTGGAAAAAAAAGTATTCAGCTCGACCTATAGTTTTGTCTGGTCACTCGATCATGATAAATAACTTTAAACAAACAACCAAACCAGTAAACAACTTCATACCTGTTTTTAAACAACTTTTTGTGAGTTTTGAGTCCGTTGTAAACAATCCACAAAAACCTTTAAAACCATAACTAGACTGCAAAGCGGTAACTAGACTTCAAGAATCATTAGTAAACTTGGAAGCAAAAATAATAATTCGTCATCCCATGACAATTGAATTATTGAATTGAGATGTCTCCTCCTTCGGGGTTTTTGGGCTTTTGAAGTCGGTCAAAAAACTTTCCTTTGCACTGTGAATGAGGCTTATCCTGGCCACATTGATTGAGATAGTTAACCTGTTGTTAATCACTCAAGGTATCACTGTTGTTGGTAACTGCTCAATATCTCCGTCCCATCGACAGAGGATACTTGCGAGTTACCTATATACATTTCTAGCCTTTAAAAATGTCAATTTTGTTTGTTCAAAATGATCAAGAAGAATACGGTATACTTATTTTAATTTAAAAACAAGAGCATTCTTTCGCATTCACATGCACCACTCACCTGGTAGAAATTTGGCCGCTGTCTTTTTCCGGATTGAACTGACAGTTTACAAAGGTATGCTGCTCGTACTTACACTAATTTTTGTGATCTGACAACTGTGACATACGGTGAATATGAAGAAGATAATCCACACACTATGAGCTGCCCTGAACGTCGCTGCTGTTATTTTGTTATCCCAAGCGTCAGTGAAGATGTAGTACACCCAACCTAGGCAAGATGCATACTCAAGATAAGCACTAGTTCATACCACTCCTTAACATTGTCAGATATATGCACCTTTTTACTTATTTTGTGAAACTATAGGTAAGTTTAAATAGGGATGAATTGCCATAGTTAAGGGAGAAATTACAATTACTATCAGTCTAGGAAGTACGTCAATGACTCATTAGATATCTTATGATTTTTAATTTTTTTAGTGTCACGTTTTTAATTGTTTTAGTGTCACGCAAAGGACTTGATAATGTGGATCGTTCCTCTCCGTTGCCCATGCATACTAAACCGCTATACTAAAAGAGGACATCGCTCCTTGTGTGCGGTTTTACATTTCCGACCTCCCATTAGTTAGTTCCATCTTCCTGTCAATGACATATCCACAATACAATAATAATTTACGCTAAAAGATTAATATTAAGAGATTTCTATCAAACGTTAATAAACGTTAATAGCTTTTAATAAATTAGAGACAATTATTTCAAATTAATAACAAATTCAATCAATAATCAGGCCATTCTTATGAACCTATACAATTATTGTAGAGGGCTGGGAATTTGCAGTTTTTCATTTCCGTGTTATGAGTCGTTTGAAGTTGCGTCAAATTCATGCTAATTATGCTTCACAGCTCCAAAACTATTTGCCACACAATGCTCTCCTCAGGTCAAATTAGAGAAGAGGCAATAGGCCCATGGTCCATCGTATGGCAGAGTAAAGGCAAGCAGTACCTAGTGCGAGAAACGAACAAGAGAGTACCCCGACCAGTAAAATTCTTGTTGCTCGAATCCCGCATTTATCAGGTTTTCTTCCGGTTTCAGCCAATGTTATGCAGAAATATCTGTATATTAAGAATTGTGTGGTGAAACCATAAATTCCATCAATGCATAAGTTTAGTGGAACCTTCCAAAACTAAAAAGTTGGTTTTCAAAAAGATCGCTTGATTTTCCATGGTAGTTGCAGTTGTAGGATTCCAGTGTGCGGTATGCTCTAACAGAGCATTAAAAAATGTGCATCATGGTGAGCCGAAAATGAACCGTGAGGGTAAGAAGAGAGAAAATGAACGAAATGAAGACAAAGAAAATTAAAAATGGAGAGAAAATGAAGGTTGAGAAGAGCAAGTGACGTCATCTGCAAAATACTCGTATTTTGCTATTCCTCCCACTGAACTGCGGAATGAAGTTTCTCGTTTCTTCCCCAGCTCGTTCCACACAAACTACTTGGATTTTAAAGGTGTATGTGGAGGAAACTATAGATGTTATTCGAAAATATGATGAAATCAATCTCTGCATAATGTTTGTTTCGTATTGATTTCATTAGACAATAAAGAGCTAGTTTTAGCAATTTTCGAACAACAGACAATTTAGTGCGTGAGGCTAATTATTTTGAAAGAAGAAACCTCTATGATAATCAGTTTTGCATCATTATAAATGATTTCAGAAGTTCAACTTTTTTCGCGTAGGTATAACGCAATACACAGGTCCTGTTACACTTTTTGTTATCGGAAATTTTCACTCAACTTCTAGTTATGACTTTCATGATTTATGAGTTATGAAAAAAAAAATAAATAAATAAATAAATAAAATGTTGATAACACGTTGGATATTATTAATTTTTTTGATTGCAGCATTTTGGCAAAATTTTGTAGGCATGTCGATATGTATGTCAACATAAGTCACAATATTCACGTGCTTCTAGTTGTCCAAGGATTTATTGTTAGTATTATTCGGCTGAAGTGTTGACCGAATACTGACGTTCTTCAAAGATATGAGTGGTTTTACCTGTGAAGTACAAAGTGAGGTTGGCTACGAGAGCTACCATCTGCCGTTGGTACAAGCGGTTGATAAGATTGGCAACTCCGTGCAGAGCACTGTGTTGTTCCACTAATAACGAACAGTAGTCCTCCACTTTGTAATTAACAAAACCATCTCTGTAGAAGTCCGATTCATGCACGAGGAGGAGATGGTCTGTCAGAAGGTCGAACTGCTCTCTGCAAGATAAAGGTCCACTACTTATCGATTTGATTCCATGCGTAGGCATTTGAATGACCAAATTTTACTTGTGAATAAAATTAATAAGTACCACTAGTAAAATATAATCAGCAGTATAGCGAATGGGAAATTATTTCCCATTCGCTATTAGTGAATTTCCCATTTATTTATTATTTCCCAATTTCCCATTTATTTGTGATTTTTTTCTTCTCTCAAATGTTCATAAAAAATAGAACTGAACAAATTGTGTGAGATCGAAAATGCATAGTACATTTCTCGAATAAGAAATGTCTAAAAAATCAAGATTTTAAAAAGTGCGGAGACAAAAATCTGTGATGACGTAATACCGCTGTGATTGACTATAGAGTTCAAACTGTCGATCTATCAATTATTTGGTATTTTCAAATCATTCAGATATAGATAAATTATAATTTACAAAATGCTATCGTTTTCTCTCCTTCCCTATTTTTCCCATGTGTCGAGAAAGTTGACGAAAAATCCAATAGGTACCTACTAATCGAGTTATTTCATCTTACAACATAATTGCCAAATGACACACCACGGATTTTTGGCAGAGTTGGACACTAATCATCCTCTTTGAATAACAGACCAAGCGGTAATATTGAGATGAGATTGAGGTTGATATTGAGATTACAGTAACTCCAAATCCGACCAATGAATGGCAGATGAGATTTGGTATTGAAATTAGTGAACGATTCCTAGTAAAACAACAACAATGTTACGTTATTATGGGAATCTATTTATTGGTAGTATTCTTCTATTTACATCCGCAAAGCAAAAGCAGTTATAATTAGGCTGGCATTGTAATGGTTGGAATCACGAAGTGATATAATTTACATCATCAATCTTCTTCTTCTCAAGAAATACAAAACACACTATAGCTCTAGCTTCCTTGAACCTTCGTTGTCACTGACGGTCTGAAAAGAATGAGAAAAATGTCAGGTAGGTAGATTACAGTGGTGAATCATCCTTTCACATCCGAGAGCGTGAGTCGAGTATTTCGACGAAGTGAGCTTATGCAAATGACACAAGGCCGTCCTCTTTTCCGCTGGACTCAACCGTCTCTTTATGAGTTGGCCAAGTCAAGATGTTGACGTGACTTTTCGTCATTTAATCGACTGGAGTATGCCATTAATAAAGTTCCAGTTATCAGAGTGTGCCTTTCGGTAGTCAAAGGAGTGACTATTTCACAGAATAACACTATAGAAACAAACTAATTAGGGTGATAAGGTAATAGGTGGGGCAAGTGAAGAGGTAGTAATAAAGTATACGCAATATACATTAGATGTAGTGTAAAAATGAGAATATGGCTGCTAACCTCACGATGAGCAAGAAGTAGCAGAACTGAAGTCCGATCAAATGAATCACTACTTGATTGATAAAAATCAAGATGAAATTTATTGCTACTTGCATTGTGAGTTGGATCGATGTCCCATAACCAATTTGATAAACGAGCAACCATGTGATGCCTGAAAAATCAGGTAGTTCTTGATCATAGAAGCCAATACCATAACATAATTTCATTCTAGGGTGAACAAGCGATTGTTGAACGATCAGACCCAATTTCTGCGGAAAATGAACTTACTCACGATAGTGTAAATTGATAATAATTTCTCCACAGTAGGGTAAGCTCCCTTTCCTAAATAGAGGAGCAATTTCCGAAACTCTGCTTCACTAGACACGCAAACGATCGAATGAAGCAAAATACAACCAGACTCCAAGAAGCTGATTGCCATGAACAACGGCCCGTTGAATTGCCTCTTCAACCAGGGGTTCCCTGAATACAGGACGTAGTATATCCGGTGGCAAACGCAAAGGACGACGAAAGGCCCGATGGTCAGAAAAGATCGTGCGATCGCATGAGGATTGCGGGATACCTCATGAGGAAATAAGCCCATCGCTGAAGATACGCGGAACAAAAGGCCTTTCTGTGAATTTAAAAATAACAGGGACAAAAATAATGACACAAAACAAACATCGATAAATAACGAGCAGACGTATATGGTAAGAGAGGAAAAGTATAAGAGCACTATGCAGTGTGACTTTCATAGCTTTAGGAACATTTTTCCAGTCTTTATTACGTTGGACCATTTGAACATTGAATATTTCTACTCTGAACCTTTGAGAAAAAGAAGAGTATTTAAATTTCGGAGTCGGTATTTCATACACACCCATAAATAATATATATTATATAAGTTGTTGAATCCTATGGTCCCTATGGTCTGAGTGACGTCTGCCTAGGGTAGCTTTCCCATATAATTGGTTTACATAAAATGCTCAATACTAAAGAGTTCGTACCATCAATAAATTCCTCAATAAAAAATTATTTCAAATATTAATTTTATCATTAAAATTTATTTAAAGCTCATGTTGCTGGTTATCTATGTCGACAAACAGCTACACAATTTTGAAGTTTTTCACTCCGATGTTCTCACTGAGACCAAGAAAGTATTCAAAATGATGATATTATTCATCTTTCGGCTACAAAAAAAGGAGGGAGTACATAATATGTTTCGTCCAGTTTATTTCCAATTTTTCTTCAAGGTAGGTTCCTCACTAACATCATAAAAGTACTTGAAACAATAACACTACACTTATATACTTAATCATAACGTTCATATACTTAAGATGAGCATAACTTCAGGGTTCGATTCTACAAGATATTTCCAACAAAAAATGTCTCTAGCAATTTTCTCTGAACCCACTCAAAATGCCTTTTTTTTCACTTCAAAGTTTTTCTTCGCGTTTTTGACCTGACGTCATCAAAACTGTCATAACCCCTGTTATTCACCAGGTAAATTCAAATCTGACTACACCGTTGGAAAGAGAATTAAATTCACAAGCTACCCAGTGCAAAACCAAAATCTTTCAGCAATAAACTAGTTTCAAAACATCAAGTCAAAAAGCAAACTTTAAAATTTTTTTGAAACTTGACTTTCTTTGATCAATTTTGATGGGCGCTCTTCGAAAAAAATATGCTCAAGTTGTCAGCTTTCCAATGGTCTATCAATTTCTGTTTTTAAAATTCAAATTGCAAGAGTAAATCAAGTTTGAATGCAAGAAAACGCGTGTTTTACAAGAAAATTAAGTGTTTTACGAAGAGTATCACCTTCGATCTTTAAATGACTAGACAAGTTTGGTATCATTTCCTATGTACTTTTTTACGTTGAATCCAATGGCGATACTTCTGAATAATTCTGACTGCTAGAAAGAGGATTTTCGAAGAAAATCTTCGTTTTTTGTACATAAAATACGCATTATTCGTAGATATAGTACCTAACAAGTAGTAAGTAAGTAGTAAGCATAAAGTAACACCTTTCAAGTTCAAGAATTGTACTTTTACGTCTGCAATACTGTGGATGACTGTGAAATTGAATAAAAACGTTGTTGACTTGTAAAGTAACACCTTTCTACTCAATAAAAACATCAATCAGCTACAAAGTTGATGTTTTTATTGAGTAGAAAGGTCAAATCATCCTTGATCAAACCATCAAAATTGATCGAAGAAAGTCAAGTTTCAAAAAATGTTTAAAGTTTTCTTTTTGACTTGATTTTTTGAAACTATTTTATTGCTGAAAGATTTTGGTTTGTAGCTGGCTAGGTAGCTTGTGAATTTAGCTCTCTTTCCAATGGTGTATTCAGATTTGAATTTACCTAGTAAATAACAGAGGTTATGACAGTTTTAACGACGTCGGGTCGAAAACGCGAAGAAAAACTTCGAAGTGAAAAAAAGGCATTTCGAGTGGGTTACAAAAAAATTGCTAGGAGACTTTTTTTTGTTGGAAATACCTTGTAAAATTGAACCCTGAAGTTATGCCCATCTTAAGTGTAGACACCCTGTATAGTTGGAACACCCTACAACGATCCTAACCTCTGTGTTTGTTTCCATTTCTTAATTAAGTACAAATTAGAAGATGATAAAAATGAAGTCGAGTATTTCCTGGAAATGATGGAACTAACTTCAATTTTTTAAAATGATTAGTTTTTCCATGATTTTTCAAATTTGGCAGTGATAAATATGCCCCCAAGCCAAAGAGGTGCAATGACGTCACTTTGAAATGAAATACTTTCAAAAGTCAAATCTTCAGAAAATGGATCAAAAAATATTATTATTGAACATGATTATTTAATGTTTTTCCCTTCCAAACTCATTAATAAAAAGTTGACTCACCATTGGCATGTTTCAGAAACAGTGGGCTCCGTAGGACTAACTCCATTCAGACCAGTAATATTGCTCAGGGCCTCCAATTCCATTACAATGTATGTGATGTATGTGAACAGTCTAAATAGAACATCGCGTTGTGCTGCTATTGATCAAACCCAAAATAAAATGATACCGCACTCAACCTGAATTAACATCACTGGAATGAACAACATTCTCAAGCGTTTACTCGTTAGGAATCGTCTTTTTAGTTGGATTTTACGCATAAGTCATCATCTAACCCTAATTGAACCATGGTGTCACTTGTGTAACCGAAAACATCAGGAACTCCACAACTGTCCCAAGGTGTCATCAGATTAACTAGATTCAAATTACAATATAACAAACAATGGACAGAGCCGAATTTTCGGAACCAATTTTTGTGCGTTATTAGAAGTCAAAAAATGATGTTATGATAAACATTTTGAACATTTTTTCCTCGATTTCTTTGAACATTTTTTTCATAACTCTATTTTATGGCTTCCAATAGCCCACAAAAAATTCTGTTGTCCATTAAATTTAAAATAGTAATTAAATTTTGGTCACATCTTGGGATACCTGTGGAGTATCTGAGATGTTTTCGGTGACACTAGTGATACCATGGTCCAATAAGGGTTAAATTACTCATGAGAAGTACACCTGGCTTCGTAATAAATTATGATAACACTCAAAAGTATTTCTGTACAACCACATACTGTACAGAATCACAAGATAATGTGTGACCATTAGTGTGACCTACTAATTCTTTCACCTTTTTACCATTTCTGACATTGAAGTGTTATCATACATAACATAATACTTCGTCTAATAATAAAATACTTGGTTTAAATCCTGATGAGAAGACTTCAAGATCATTGCAGTACCAAAGGAAGAAAACAAAAAAATCAAACCAATTTCAGCTCTGCATCCACTACATGCAAAATTGTGGCATAATGTAGCAACAACTTGAAATTTTCTGAAAATTCTTAAAATCAAATAGTATAAATTGGGTTTATTTGGTACTGAATTCAAAAAAATAAGGCCGTTACTTACGTCAAAATAATTTTCCAATTTTCAACAAAACATGTATAGGATTTCTTCGAATTAGTACAGATTTTTTGTCTGAATGTATGATAATTCAGTGTATTCTTTTTACAATAACGTTTAATGTATCGGAGGCTCCCATACTTTCTTCATTGATACTAGACATCTGGTTTGTTCCTGGCGCCATGTGTGGCAGTTGGACGAAAATTCAACCTGAGATGGTTGTTTACTTTACTTAGTTGTTTGTGGTAACATAGTATCAGATGCACGTCCAAAATCTTGATATGTATGGAAATGCTATTCTGTGTAGGTGTGTGCATCTAGTGTTGTTGGCTTTTCAGTTTGTAAAAAACAAAGGAATTAGCCTCCAACCGTAAACATGTTTATTACGCAGCACCATTTCTGACCTTACCCCCTTGTGCAGGAAGATAGCGAGGAGTAGTTCAAGGCGGCTTGCGATCACATCAACCGAGCGTGCCTGATGGTATCTCTCGAAAATATTCTTCCTGTTGTCTGGCGAGAATGCCGCACTACTCAATTATCTCTAGAAGAGGTGTCTTCTTTCATTATCTCTAATTCCCCAGGAAATTCGGATGGATATTCTAAGACTTAGTGAATAAGCCAGCATAAAACGACAGTGACAAAGGTAGGGATTGTAGGATCAGAGACTTCAGTATTATTATATACATTTGAGTTACTATGGAAACTAAACTAATAAAGTTCATTCTATGATTTAAATTAGATCGGAATGACGTGTTTTCTTATTATTTCATTGGCGAGAGAATGAAAAGAAACCAAACGCGAAAGAGTAAGGCCTGGGAGGATCAGGAGGAGGTCTTGACGGAGGACTTGACAAGAAAGATGGAGAAATTTTCAATCGAGCAGTTTCAAGAATCTGAGGCTTGGGAAGAGTATGAAGCACAGTTCCTCTTACGGTGCCGGGTAAAAGGATTGGGTGGTGAAAATGCGGAAGAAGCTCGACGAGATCTGCTGCTGGCTTACGTAGGACCTAAAGCACTAAAGAAGGTAAAAATGTTTCTGCTTCCTAAATCAGTGTATGTGGCAGATTGGAATGAGGTTATTGACGCTTTCAAGTCTATATATAAACCTAAGAAAACAGTATTCTCTGCCCGACTGGAATTTGAACAATGTTCAAGATTGGAAAAGGAACCCTTTGCAGAATTTGTAGTGCGACTAAAGGAGTTGGCATCATACTGCGGATATGAGAATAACATGACGGAACGAGTGAGGGATAGGTTTGCAGGAGGCTGCAAATTTCATGCATTTGAGATGGAAATTAGGCAACGTTGGCCAGAAGGATCTAATGAAAATGGATCAAAACTTACCCTAGAGCAATTATTGAAGTTAGCAGAGACTATGGAGAGAGCTAGGAAAGAACTAGAATGTGAAGAGAACGAGGACAAGTTTATAGGCAAGTTAACAAAGCAAGATGTGAGGAACAAAGAAACGAAGAAATGGAACCTTGAAGCCAACCAAAGGAAAGAGTGTGGGCGATGTGGGTATAGGCACGACATAGGAAGGTGTTCAGCGAGCCAGGCTAAGTGTTTCCGATGTGATAGGAAGGGACATTTTGCTCGGCAATGCAAGGCTACAACAGTGAAAGGCTACGTTGGATGTGAAAGGAGAGTGCATTGTTGTAGTCAAGGTAGCTAATCAAATTAGGAAAGTTAGTGTTGCTGTGGTGAATGGCGAGGAGGCGCCGCTGTTTGGATTGCCTTGGATTTTGGCTTTTAATATGAATTTGCCGTCAGAGGTGAGAGTAAACAAGACAGAAGTAGAGAGGGTTGACAAGGTCGTAGTAGATAGAGCCAGGCAAGTGGTTAACAGATCCACAGAGGTGTTCAAAAATGAGTTAGGAACTATTAAAGGGTACCAGGCAAGGATTCACATGAAAGAGGGTGCTAACCCAAGAAGTTTTCCTGCTCGCCGAGTTCCATTTCCGATGAAGAAAAGAATAGAACAGGAGTTAAGAAGACTTGTGCAGGCTGGAATACTAGAAGAGGTCGATCCAACAACGACACCCGTTGAATGGGCAACACCAACTGTTAATGTGGAGAAGCCAAATGGAGATATCCGGATTTGTGGAGATTTCAGAGTAACGCTGAACCCGAACATTATTCTGGAGAGTGCACTTTTACCAACATTTGAAGAACTAACGAGTAAATTGGCAAATGGGAAACTCTACTCAGTCATTGATTTGAGGGACGCCTATTTACAGTTGGAAGTGTTTGAAGAACATAGGAAGTATTTGACAATAGCCACACACCAGGGATATTTCCGATATAAACGATTACCTTTTGGAGTTTCAGCTAGTCCAGGGATTTTTCAACGATACATGGAGGGGCTGCTGAAAGGGATACCATACGTGGGAGTGCTGCTAGACGACATAATCATCACGGGGAAAACAGTTGAAGACCACTTAAGGAACTTGGAAGCAGTTATGAAAAGATTGAAATATGCAGGGGTAAGAGCTAAAGAGGAGAAGTGTAAATTCATGCAAAAGTCAGTAAAATATCTCGGTCACAACATCGATGAAAATGGTATTCATCCCTTACAAGACAAAGTGGTTGCAATCCAAGACGCACCGGCACCGGAAAATGTTAAACAACTGCGATCGTTCTTGGGATCGATAAATTATTATGAAAGGTTTGTCCCAAGACTCCATGAGATGTGTGCTTGTCTACACAGACTAACGGGATCAAGAGCTCAATGGAAGTGGACATCTGTGGAAGAACAGACATTTCAGAAAGTCAAATCAATTCTATCTTGCTCTGATACTGTGGTACCATATGATGAAACTTTGCCCTTAGTGTTAGTATGTGATGCATCAGAACAAGGACTCGGAAGTGTCCTCATGCATAGGTTTCAGGATGGGTCAGAAAAACCTATTGCATTTGCCAGTAAGACTCTAGGTGAGACTGAAAAAGGGTATGCTAATATCGACAGAGAAGCGTTGGCGATAGTATTTGCTGTGAGGAAATTTCACCAATATATATATGGACGAGAATTTGTATTGGTAACTGATCATAAGCCGCTGCAAAGGATTTTTGGAACTGAAAGGAACCTTCCAAAGGTGACCAACAACCGGCTTATTAGATGGGCCATCGAACTTAATCAGTATCAGTATGAGATAGAATATCGGAAAGGAGAAGAAAATGTATGCGCGGATGCACTCTCAAGACTACCAAGGAGCGATAGTTCAGTAGATACAGATATCAATGAAATTAAATTCTTGAATCTGACAAAAATCGAAACTTTGATGTCAATGGAGAAATTGAGGAATGAAAGCAATCATGATACGGAAATAAAGGCTGCAAGAGAGTACGTAATGAATGGCTGGCCAGAACAACCAACTCAAGACTTGAGAATGTACAAAATACGGAAAGAAGAATTGACAGTTGAAGACGGAATACTGCTAATACTTGGACGAATAGTGGTACCAATAAAAATGAGGAAACAGGTGCTGAGAATTTTACATTGTGGTCACCCAGGGATTGCTGCCATGAGATCAATAGCGAGGTACTATGTATGGTGGCCTCACATCGACAATGACGTAGAATCGTTCGTGAAAGGATGTCACCATTGTCAAGAGAATCAAGAAGATGTAGAGGAGGTGCCATTATATCCATGGAACGTTCCTGAGAGGGTGTGGGAAAGAATCCATTTGGATTTAGCAGGACCAGTTGATGGTGTAATGTGGTTGGTGGGAATTGACGCTTATTCCAAGTGGGCTGAAGTTGAGTGTCTAAGATCCACTACATCGACATCGTTGATCCAACGTCTGCGAACATGGTTTAGCAGATATGGAATCCCCGCAGAAGTTGTGACAGACAATGGACCTCAGTTCATTTCTGGTGAAATGGAGGAATTTTTAAAGCGGAATGCGATTAGACACATAAGAACTACTCCATACCACCCGAGGAGCAACGGGCTAGTTGAAAGATTAATAAGGACGTTGAAAAGACGTTATCAGGCCACGAAACAAGAAATAAGAGATCCCATATTGGCTTTGCAAAATGTTTTATTTAGTTACCGAAATGGGCCTCAGAAGACCATAGGTAGAGCTCCAGCTGAGTTATTCTTTGGACGTCGATTCTCAACAATATTTGATAACGTGAAACCAAATGTGCGGAAACAGATGGAAAGGAAGATGTGGAAGCAGCAGGTGCAGTACGATAGGACGAAGAAAGGAAGATTTTTTGATGAAGGGGAAGAGGTATGGGTGAAGAACGAGATTAACCGGGGTTGGAGAGCAGGAAGAGTGGAGAAACGAAACGGACCTTATTCGTATGAGGTAAGAACGGGAGGGATTCTAAAGAGAAAACATGCAGACCAACTACGAATACGAGAAGGAGCAGTCGATGACATGGAAGAGTCGAGAAGGTTGGAAGAAGAAGGAGAAGAAAGGATGGGGGGAGTAGTGTAGGATCAGAGACTTCAGTATTATTATATACATTTAAGTTACTATGGAAACTAAACTAATAAAGTTCATTCTATGATTTAAATTAGATCGGAATGACGTGTTTTCTTATTATTTCAGGGATCAAAACCATTCTACTGGTTAATGATCCGTTTTGTTGAACAATTAAAAATATTGTAGTATTCTCATTCCATAAATCCTTAATAAAAACGGAGTTGAGTAGGATGTTGTCTATTTCCACGAAAATAATGAGTTACAAGTTAAATCGATTTCGACGGTTAGGTCATCATCAGTAACAAACAGTAACTCAATTTATTATCAGTTATTGTTTGTTACTAATGATGACCTAACCGTCGAAATCGATTTAACTTGTAACTCATTATTTTCGTGGAAATAGACAACATCCTACTCAACTCCGTTTTTATTAAAATGGTTTTCCACAATCTCATCGCGAGTGATTTTATTCGTACCATAAATCCTTAATTCGCATTATAATGGATTACCTGTATATTAATTTTTTGAGGATTTTAATGATGAAATAAACATTTATTCTCATACATAAAAAATTTTCTTGTCCAATTTTCAAATTCCTCAACTATGTTATTGCTTCATTCACTCAAGCATAAATTCCAACTAAACGCGCCAATGACGATAATTTTAACAGAACGTAATTTTTATATTTTATGAACCGGTCTTGATATTCGCTCAACCATGGTATTTTGAACAACCTACTTTTAAATGGAACGTCCAAAACAACTTTATTCAAACAAAAAACAAAAAATGACATGCTCACAATGGTAAGAAAATCCCAAAAATTAGAAACCAGAGAAGATAAGTAAATGTGTTTCCAGAACATACAATTTTTCCATTATTCAGGCTCATACTGCGTTGATCGCACGAGAAACCTGGATTTCGCTTTGTAATGGTTACCCAGGAATAAAGTTTGATGAGTGGAAAAAATTGAAAGATATCAGAACGTAATGTTTTGATCACTTCCCAAAAAATGTTTGGAACACGACAGTGAATAGCTTTTTGCTTTCAATTTCGGTAAGTAATATAAAGTGTTCCTTAATTATGTGAGCTCAAAATATGTTGTCGCTAAATGATCAGAAATCCGGAATTGAATCACCAGTTTGCATTAAAGTTCATTGGTTATTCAATTGTAGTTGTCTTAGTTGATTGGTACCTTCGACAGTGAGTCATGAGTTTGAGTCGTGAATTGATGTTACGATCACTCGGCTGAGTGATACAAACTGTGCTTCGAAAGTCGCATGTCACTCGTACAACTCGTAATGGCAAGAGAATTTACCTTTAAATTCGCACAGTTTATAAGTTGGAGAGAAATAGAATCTTAGGGGGTCGTCATTTTCAACTGATAAACTATGGACTTAGATGATTAAAGAAAATATAGAAAATAACAGTTTTAAGAGGCTTTAGTCGGCAGAATTTGATCAAGGGCAAACATGAGAACTCAAAGAATTTGTTTAAATGGACCGCACGATACGGACAAAGAGAGAGAGAGAGAGAGAGAGAGAGAGAGAGAGAGAGATAGAGAGAGTTGATAACTTTGGGAGCTAGCATGTCCTTAACGGGGCAGGACATGTCCTTTTATTGGGAGGACGTCCTGGTGGAATAGTCTCCCCACTAGGGTCGTCCGACCAGGAAGGGAACTCTAGTTCCCCCTAGGCCCCCCTAGCTTTTCTTGCATTTGTTATTACGATAATATTTTCTTAATTAATATGGTTAGCCTCAAAGCAAAAATAAACTTTGAGAAACGAAAGTTTTTTTTTGCAAGTTTGCTTAAAAAAGATTAATTTTTCATTGATCTTGCTGATTTTAATTCATCTTTTTTTTATTTGCCATAAACACAAAATGTATGAGCATGTCATCAACTAATCCAAATCTAAGATCTAACTACATTAAATAAGAAAATAAACATAGAAAAGAGAAAAACTAACAAAGTAGTGTTAACATTCAAATGCTCAAGTTTGTTTAGTCAGTTAAAACTTATACGGAACCTGATGATGGGTTTATACCCGAAATGTAGAATAATTAAAGCCGAATCCATCATCCCAGCAATTTTTTGGAATTCGACAAAATTTAATGCTGCCTCCCATTAAAAAATACTCCAATTTATTGATCCCAAGTAGTAGTAATAAGGATGCAGTAAGAGTTTCTTCATTGTCTTCAAAAGCTGAGATACAAGCTTACATTTTCAAGTATCTATATTCTGAGCTAGGTTCAGTGAAAAATGCTGCAAATTACACTAGATTACAAAATTTAGGGGTGGTCTGGCTGCCTCGTTCTTTCACCACTTTTCTTATGGTATTTGGTGCGCTGAATCCGAATCTGACGTCAGTTTTTTTTGTTTATGTCGGATTTTCAAGATATAGCTAGTTTTAAGATTTTTCTAGTTCTCACTTTTCTTCATTTTTTAGTGAAAACTCATCTTGCTCAAATCTCCTCAAAAAGTACTCAGACTTATAGGAAATTTCATGTAGAATCCGAATATGTACTTAGTTTTAAAGTAAAACTGTGTTAAACCCCCTATTTTCCACAAAACGTATCGAAAAACACCGGTTTTCAACGTTTTTTCTTCGGGGTTTTCCTTACATTTTGCCACTTGAAAAAAAAATTAAGGCTAAAAAAAATTTTCTCGGGCCTTTACTTTGTAGGGGGGACACCCCAGAGGAGAATGAGACCAATCGCAGCATCCTAAAACCATTATTATCGAAGGAATGAGCTTTTTCATGGCACTGAGATGAAAATTCACAAAAACCGTTAGTTAATTATTCGAGATAAGTATGTGCGTTCCTAAATCTGTTTTCCTCAAATGGATTCTACATTTTTTATGCTTGTCACCTATTAAGAGTAAGATCGAAAATAGGTACTCAAAGGGGGAGTAAATCATAATTGAGAAACTCTTGTTTTGTTAAGTGATTTTAATTCAGTTTTACAAACGAAACACAATAAACTGCAGAAAAGTTAACGGTGTAAACCTGTTTCATGAAGGCTCAGATGAATCAAAAGTTGGTATAATGTTTGGTTATTCCTCCACTTCAGAGGTTTCATCGCCGGCAAATATGTAGAGAAAACTTCGCCGCCTGAGGTAAATCTCTTTTCAACGTCCAACAATAGTCCACCATCATGTGAACTTCCCAATACTCTTTGTACCGTTCTTCCATGGTTTTATATCTTGGTGGAACCTCTGAGGTGGAGGAATAACCAAACATTTTACCAACTTTTGATTCATCTGAGCCTTCATGAAACAGATTTACACCGTTAACTTTTCTGCAGTTTATTGTGTTTCGTTTGTAAAACTGAATTAAAATCACTTAACAAAACAAGAGTTTCCCAATTATGATTTACTCCCCCTTTGAATACCTATTTTCGATCTTACTCTTAATAGGTGACAAGCATAAAAAATGTAGAAGAAAGGAAAATCCATTTGAGGAAAACAGATTTAGGAACGCACATACTTATCTCGAAAAATTAACTAACAGTTTTTGTGAATTTTCATCTCAGTGCCATGAAAAAGCTCATTCCTTCGATATTAATGGGTTTAGGATGCTGCGATTGGTCTCATTCTCCTCTGGGGTGTCCCCCCTACAAAGTAAAGGCCCGAGAAATTTTTTTTTAGCCTTAATTTTTTTTTCAAGTGGCAAAATGTAAGGGAAAACCCGAAGAAAAAACGTTGAAAACCGGTGTTTTTTGATACGTTTTGTGGAAAATAGGATGTTTAACACAGTTTTACTTAAAAACTAAGTACATATTCGGATTCTACATGAAATTTCCTATAAGTCTGAGTACTTTTTGAGGAGATTTGAGCAAGATGAGTTTTCACCAAAAAATGAAGAAAAGTGAGAACTAGAAAAATCTTAAAACTAGCTATATCTTGAAAATCCGACATTAACAAAAAAACGTCTGCCAAGTGGGTGTGGCACATAGCTTCCTCGTATCCATAACCCGATTATATAGGTGATCCGATGCGTAGTAGTTAATCTGAAAACACCAATCTCTAAGTACCTTTCACTACCCTCATAGGGGACCATCTACACGCTAATCTGGACAATCCTAGAAATTTTCATCAAATTCGAACGAAAAATGTAAGTGCGGTAGTGATTGGGTCAAAAAGTTTCTTAGCTTTACTGGGAGTCGAACCTGGGGCTCCAGGGTGGGAGTCCAGAGCATTGCTCACTGCTCTATAAAGGGATTGGTTGAGAGGGGTTTGAGATCCTCACGTCACACGCGACTGTTACAAGGATTTTTCGTTTGCGCATGCGCATCGGCTACTGTAAGATTTTAAGGCCTTGATTTTCATTGTGGACCATCTACAACCTAATCCGCGTAATCCCTGAAAATGTCATCGAAATCGGGTAGAAATTGTGGAAGTAATGGCTGTTACAAGCAATTCACGTTCGCGCATGCGCATCGGCTACTATCAATCCGGGGGTGATGATTTTCATAGGAAACCATCTAAACACTGATCTGAAACAACCCTGAAAATTTCATTGAAATCGGATGGAAAATGTGGAAGTTACGGCCGTTACAAGGAAATTCACGTTTGCGCATGCGCAGTCGCTTCTATCAGTCCGAGGATGATGATTTTCATAGGGAACTGTCTACACATCAACTTGCACAATCCCTGAAAATTTCATTGAAATCGGATGGAAAATGTAGAAGTTATGGCCGTTACAAGGAATTCACGTTTGCGCATGCGCAGTCGCTTCTATCAGTCCAAGGATGATGATTTCCATAGGGGACCGTCTACACACCAACCCGCACAATCCCTGAAAATTTCATCGAAATCGGACAATAACTTCGTATAGTTATGCGCGTTACAAGGAATTCATGACAGACAGACAGACAGACAGACAGACAGACAGACAGACACACAGACACACAGACACGGAACCAAAATTGTTCAGAAAGGTCTAAAACGCAAAACGCGAGTGAAAATTTTGATTTTGGAGAACTTTTTTTTTCGTCCTTGAAAAGTGAAAACAAAGCTTTCGCTACCTTGGTAGACTCGGAAGCAAAACTGACGGCAGATTCGGATTCAGCGCACCAAATACCACAAGAAAAGTGGTGAAAGAACGAGGCAGCCAGACCACCCCTAAATTTTGTAATCTAGTGTTATTAAACAAAGGGTATTTAATTTTCTGTATAGATCACTCGTCTGCAAAGAACACGGCATTGCCATTGTTACCAACAACCAACATGAAGAAAAACATCGATCGCATTTCGGTACGGATATTAGGCCTTTTTTGCGATTCACGCTCCTGTTTCTGATTTATCGTAAGTCCGACCCTTAATTTTTCGTGGTCAGTGAACGGTTTGTCCTACAGAGCTCCGTGTGGTCTCAGAAAATTATAAAAATTCAATACTATCTTAAATGTATGGAAAAACAATACCTTTATATCAAAATTTTTTGAGTTAGAGCATTTTCAAAATTTCAAAATTTATTTTTGAACCCTTAGAAGTGACCTACAACCATCAAAATCTTCGGGGCATAACTAGACCCCAAATGGAGCCTACATACCAAATTTCATCAAAATCGGTCAATGAGGAAAGTGCCGCGGACGGACGGCCAAATTTTTATTCTATTTTTGGATTCTACGTGCCTTGAAACGTAAACCAACAAATTTTGAGGAGGGGTTAAAAAAACAATTTTCTTGGTCGATTCCAAAGGTTCATTATTGAAAATAATAAACCAAAATCACTGGAGGTTGCCACTGTATCCTCCTGTTACCTTCTTTGACGAATGGTGAGCTAAAAATGTTGATGGATAACAGCAAATTATTTTAGCCAGGGCATTGGGCACCACAGTTCACGGCTGGAGTTTGCCACAATATTTACAGGGTGCAACACTGACCCGATGACTCTGACTTGGGATTGGGTAGTGGTTACGCAATCTTGTTCTCGACCTGCGTCTTCTGTAGTAGGTCTGACGTCTGGGGCCTCCCTGGTCCCCCTACCGACCCTCGCTTCCTCGCCAGACTTGGGAGGGGTCCACCACCCAGTTCCCGGCGGCTGACTCACGATCGCAATCCCGCTCAGAGCTCAGCAGACGCGCCAGTATCAGTTCTTCGTCCAATAGCGACCATGCAGCCGAACAAGATTTCGATCGTTCTTCTTCTCACTGCACGTAAGAACAGTTTCTGATACCATTTTCTATTTGTACGTGCACATTTACCACTACAATATTAACGGGAAGGTCGAAAAACAAAAAATATCAGAAAATAAGGCTTGCTTGCTTGATAAAACATCAACAAAAACATAACATATCTATGCTGAAACTCACCCTTTCTCTTTTGAAGTCAGATCCGTAGTACAAAATCAATTTTTTTATTCGTTTTATGAAACTAAACCTGAAATAAAAGTCACAGAAACTTAATGAGAAGTAGGTAAGCAAAACAAAAGTTTGTTTTGTACCTAATACATTGTTTCTTCTAAGTTTATCACCAAGAGCTAGAGCTTCAAAATAATAACAATTATAACATAATAACAATTACTCGTAAACGTCTTAAAACGTCTGCCAAGTTGGGTGGGTGTTATACCTTCCTCATATATCGTAAGATACTTATCACACATTATCATATTAGTTCTGATTATCTCAGCTCAAACTTATGCGAGCAATTTAAACGCACTGGTATTGTTCTGTTTATGGCTGAATTTGTTGAATAGGTAATTTGTTGCGAAGGAAAGTGGTAGGTATTAGATATTTGGTAGTGTTCATTATTATTATTTATTATTAGTTTAAATTTATTAGGTTTCTAGATCCCAAAAATTTAGTTGTCCTTTCCTCAACATCCAAACATGGTTTTATGGCTTATTCTTACAATCGAATGAATTCTAATTAGAATAGATCGAACGATGGAGACGAAATCTAGATTGATGACTCCAACACTCCCCTCTGTCTATCAGCCAATATTGAGAAGGAAAAATGAGGATGATGGTCATTTTACATTAGTGAAGATCTTCAAATCCCCAAAATAGGAGGAAATAATGTAGATTTCGATTATATTCTAAGTGGGTGAAGACCAAAGCTTCCTCGTATCACAAGACAATAGTATAGATGATCGGAGAATGATCAAAACGTCAAGTAGGTGCCCTTCAAATTGGATAGAAACTTTGAAGTGCAAGGGAAAAAGTTAGAACGGTGTCTAAATCGTCTAATTCGAGAGGAAATTTTTATTTTGAATGTTTTTTGTTGTTAAATCTTCTGACTGTGAAAATAGTGTTTCCGATAGATTGGTAGACGGACGCAAAAATCATCATTCATAATGTAGAGTACCCTCCAGGTATAATAACATCACCAAGTGTGAATGGATGCTGTACAGACCCTACATTATTAAAACATCATTTTGACAATGAACATTGTGCTTGTATTGCAACTGTTGACCCAAGGAACTGTTTATTGTTTTCCTTCTATTTATCGGGGCGATACTTATGAATAATTGACAAGTCTTGGTTTAAACTTTATGTCCTTCCGTGAAATCCTACGTGATTCACAACAGCATCCAGGAATGTCACTGTGGCTCCACCCAACAACCGTTTGGACTGTGTGCAGTTCCAATCAGAACGTATTACACCAAGACTATTCATAAATACCTACACGTAGTAAGAATCATCACGGCGTTTCCGAACGAACACTGGACCAATAATACTCAGATATTACTATGAAGTATTATTGTTTGATAATAATTGTGGGTAATATAACGTATTCTGCACTTCTACGAGATTTGGCAACAAAATACAATTCGTCTCGAAAATCATTTGCTGGGATGAGGTTGTTAACCTAACCCAACAACTATGAAAGTTACTATAATCTCTCCTGATTCTTTGTAAGATTAAGGAAGCTTGTTCGTAAATAGGTAGATAAAATTAATTGTATTTGCGAGTTAAAGTGACATATCTCAATGAATTTCCTAATAAAATAATTGAGGATAGCAACTCATTATAATAAGTGATCAGCAATCTTGAATGCAATTAGAAATCATCGTCAGAGGTCAAATCTTGATAAGGAATAGTCTTAATCCCATAGGAGGAAGAATTTGCAAGATCTCTACTTCACGAAAAGTCTAACATAAAATTAGCTGGGTATCTGAGTAGAAAATTACTACTATTCAAAGCGTGAATTGAGTCCATGGTAGTTTTTATACTCCTCCCAGGGATTCTGAGAGTTGTGCGGCACACTTTGCTCAAAACATGATCCACTAAACAGAAGAGTGGTTCCTTCACTTGTGTACCACCAAAAATTGGTACAGAATGGAATGGTTATCCCAGGATATAATATAATATATTATATTATATAGGATATTATCCTGCCATTTATATCCTGGGATAACCATTTCATTTTGTACCAATTTTTGGTGGTACACAAGTGAAGGAACCTTAAAGCACAAAGGCGCTATGTCCATTCACCTTCCACATTTTTTTTTAATTTCAGAAAAACTCAAATTCAACAAAACTATTATTGAGTTTTCTTGATGTTAATAACTTGAAATTTTGTTGAGGAAATTAAATAGCTCAGTGTAAAGAGCCATTATTTTAGGAATTGTGCACTGGTGATAATTTCTTCTGCGATTTCCTCAAAACTCCATTTTTGGACATAGCCCCTTTGTGCTTAGATATCGATATACTCTATGTGTAGGGGGTCCGGTATGGCCACGGTCGCTGGGGCGAGCGTTCTTTGGCGATGGAGTTAGCACTGACTTCTGTGGGGGTCGTGGGTTCAAGTCTCACCGCGGGAAGCGTGCGTTTTTGTGCGTCCTGGGCTTGTGGTTTACTTTACTTACTTACTTTTAATCAATGTGATGCATTCGCCTGGGGCTTTCCTACCTGAGCCTCAAGAAACGTGAAACATCTCCTTCAAAGGGAAGTCCTAAGACAATAGAAATACCTAATCAGCTTCTGAATTCAAAATAAGGTCAGATAAAGGTTTATTGGGAATTCGCATGCAACGAGGATGTGAATGCAACGATGCCTTTGAATCTTAATTATTAAAACGATGCCTTGGAAAAGATAAAAAATGGCGGCTGGTAGAGAATATTCCTACGAATACACTTCCGTTGGAGGTTAAGTCGTTACAAGTTGAATGGATAACTATTCACTTTTGAGGCTAGAGACACTCAGACAATACATCACATTATGATTATATTTAACACGCACTGCAATTTACTTTCTTTAAAGATAATCTTAAATAAGCGTATCGGTCTTTTAAAAAATAACACAAATAACTTTGGAAAAAATCAACTCTTCAATGAAAACATCCTCATTCCACTAATCGTATAACATACAAACATCCAAGATATTAGTTAAATTACGTATTAATATGGAAAAACAATTGTCAAAATATTTTGCATACTTTCCTTAAAGAAAGAAAAACTTCGTATTTATGCTACAATAAAAAATTAAACAAAAAACGTTTGTTCATAAAAAATATCTTATGCTTCTGGCATTTCAAATTTTTTTGAATAGTTTCGGTTCTTTTATGAAAATAAAGTGAACTAACCCTTCGGACGGGTTTGGATGTGTGTTTGTTCGCAAATAAAGAGATTTTTGTAAAAGCCCATTTCTAATGATCTGTTTTTGATGTTTGTCAATTTCCACATAATTGGGACGTAGCTGCTGGCTCCAAAATAATTGAGTTGGGATCATTACCACGAAGAGAAAGACAAAAACTTCGAAATGATGAGGGAATATTCTCATCTGGATTGATATTTTGTCAATTTATGCCACTAAAACAAGATTGTGATGGTTTTTATGGCATCAATTTCATCTACCTACCAAAATAATGCACCGTGTTAATACAATATCCAACTGACAATTAATTATGAATCTTTACTTCGCACCTCCCACATGGCTGTAAATTCTCTCATTTAATCCAAGGTATGTCATAGGTAACTAGGAACACAGATGCTCCTCCTGGAATACAAAAGATGGAAGGGTATCCTTGGGTTGGTAGAAGGTCATTTTTCAAGAAGTCTAAAGCGTGATACGAGGATCCCTTTATATCTCTGCTCTGAAAACACAATATGTCCTTGAGGTCATCATGAAGAGAACCAATGATGGCAAAGAATGATGAGGTTCGATGGGAAGCGACCTCAAGTTCAGCCATTGGTCTGTCCTTCCTTCAACATCTCTTGCGTGAACATTGATATTTCCACATACTCCCAGAGGCCTAGATTTCTCAATTCGTGCTTTCCATTTTCCTCCGGATAACCTTCTAGAGGGTCTTAGGCCCATTCGTTTGGAGCAAGAAATCAATAGAGGTCGATTGGCTCACAACCTGATACCTACTCTGAAAGTAGGTAATTCGACTCCACTCGGGAACATGAGCCTACTCCATTAACCTGTTATTATATTGACCATACTTAATCCAGCAAAGTACTTCTAATATAATTATCTATGAAAACATAAAGTAAGTATCAGTACTTTATAATGAAACAAAAATTTGATGAGTTTGCTAATTTTTACAGAAAAATACGAGGCAGCAAGCTAATTATAGTACACTATTAGACACGTAATTAAATAACTAGTTACGAGTAGTTTGGCAATATTAACATATCATCATCAACGTTGTGAATATACTGTTCAATGAGTATGATAACCAATATACTAAAATAAAACCACTCTGCCAATTGGGTATGATACATAGTTCCCCCACACCCATGACACATTTGTGTAGAAGATCCTAACTCTGTATGGCCGCTCCCCATCTATCATGAGCGATAATCTGAGTACAACTTAGTGAGAAAATGAGGTATGGATGATTTTACAAAATCAACCCAGGAACGAGGCAAATCATAGAGGACTATCGGGACCCCAACCCACGCAATAGACGTTTTCAAATTATGTATTCTATAACGTAAACTAAGTAAATAGTATATATAAATGTTACCGACAAAATATGAAATCCAGGCATTGTATAGAATGCCTATTCATTGTATACAATCCCTGCACGTTTTAGGCAATGTATGAAATTTCTTCATTTTTAACTCTCTTTAGACACAATGCCTAGGCAATGTACACAATCCCTAGGCAGTGTAGATAATTCCTACCAGAGATTTAGGCAAAGCATGAATAGGATGCAAAATACGCTGCAAATTATTACACAATGGTTTATTATTTTTCATTTTTCTATATAAATCACTCGTCTACAAAGCCACCAATCATCCAACATGAAGAAAAACATCGATCGAATTTCGGTCAACTTTAATTTGAACGGAGATTAGGCCTCTTTTGCGATTCACGCTCTTGTTTCTGATTTATCGTACGTCCAAACTTTAAATTCTCGTAGTGAGCGAACGGTTTGTCCTACAGAGCTCCGGGTGGTTTCAAAAAATTCTAAAAATTCTATAGAATCTTAAATTGAAGGAAAAACAATACCTTTATATCAAAATATTTTGAGTTAGGGCGTTTTCAAAATTTCAAAATTGATTTTGGAACCCTTAGAAGTGACCTAAATCAACCAAAATATTCGGGTCACAACTAGACCCCAAATGGAGCCAACATACCAAATTTCATCAAAATCGGTCAATGCTAAGTGGCAAAAGTGCCGCGTACGGCGGACGGACGGCCAAATTTTTATTCGATTTTTTGATTCTACGTACCTTGAAACGTAAACCATCAAATTTTGAGGGGGTGTTAAAAATTTTTTTTCTTGGTCGATTCCAAAGGTTCATTATTGAAAATAATAAACCAATATATGGGTTGAAGGATATCCGTTTATTTTAACGCCCAAACACCATTACAAAAAAATTTGTGGAGAAATAAAATAAAGTGCTTACTTAATGCAGCAAGAAACTGACCCATGGCACTTGGAATTGCATTGAAGTCCTTTATTTACGCACTGATGGTAACATGCAGATGTTACTGGCAAAGTATGAAATCCAGAAATTTTAAATAATGCCCAGTCATTGTATATAATGTCTGCCAAAAAGAACAACCCTTTCAAACCCAATCAAGAACAAGCCTTTTCAAATAACACTTTGCTGAGTGCAAGATCAGGCATTCTATACAATGCCTAGGTAAAGTATACAATAAGATTTCTTTTACACATTGCCTGATCCATTCGGACACTCTACATTACCTAGGCATTGTAGAATGCCTGATTTTAAACTTTATATAATACAGCCCGTGGTAGGAGTAAATATTAGGAGTTAGCTCCATCGATTATAAATTTCAAATAAGTATAATAAGAGATTCAAACATAAGAGATATTTAGCAGCATTAGAATACGTAATTGAATCCATAAACTGTTGGAATTAACAACGTGCTCGTAGAATCTAACAAAATGTTGTTTGGAAATTTTACCCATTGTTCATACAAATTTATTACGACGTTTTTGACACACTTCATGTCTTTAGGATGGCAAAAGCGATTCCAAATTGTGCGTGACCGTGATCGGGACCAGGACAGTGACGTGATCGGTTTATCTTCGCCATTGTTCATAGTACTAAAATCGTTCACCACTCATTAAAACCATGTGATTTTATTGAAAATTTTGTTTTGCTTCCGAGACTACCAAGGAAGCGGAAGCTTTGTTTTCACTTTTCAAGGACGAAATAAAAAGTTCTCCAAAATCAAAAATTTCACTCGCGTTTTGCGTTTTAGACCTTTCTGAACAATTTTGGTTCCGTGTCTGTGTGTCTGTCTGTCTGTGTGTCTGACATGCATTCCTTGTAACGCGTATAACTATACGAAGTTATTGTCCTGTTGTTGGTGTGTAGATGGTCCCCTATGAAAATCATCATCCTCGGACTGATAGAAGCGACTGCGCATGCGCAAACGTGAATTTCCTTGTAACGGCCATAACTTCCACATTTTCTACCCGATTTCGATGACATTTTTAGGGATTACGCGGATTAGATTGTAGATGGTCCTCAATGAAAATCAAGGCCTTAAAATTTACAGAAGCCTCTGCGCATGCGCAAACGTAAAATCGTAAATCCTTGTAACAGCCATAACATTTACATTTTTCATCCGAATTTGATGAAATTTTCTAGGATTGTCCAGATTAGCGTGTAGATCCTCTATGAGGGTAGTGAAAGGTACTCAGAGATTGGTGTTTTGAGATTAACTACTATGCATCGGATCATCTATATATCCGGTTTATGGATACGAGGAAGCTATGTGCCACACCCACTTGGCAGACTTTTTTCCTTACCTCCTTACCTCGCGGGGGTGCACGATGAAAAAAAATGGGTGAACAAGGTTGTCAGCAACATAGGTAATAACGAAAGTAGAGTTGAGGAATACCTTTAGGTATTAGCAATGGTACCTACGTACTAATGGTCAAACTTTTGAGCCATAGATATCAAACTGAGCGCTTCCCTGATCATCTGGGTGAGCTAAATTTGGATCTGGTGCCCCGAAGAAGCTGAAATTTCGCAGGGCGCCTATTTCTAAATAGGAAATTTTCATGGGCAAAATGAAATATGAAATATGAAATATGATCCGTTTTTAAAAACTAAATCAGAAATTTGAGTTGACTTTACATGTTTTTAAAGAATTAACGTTGATCAAGAATTCGAATTTTAATAGCTAATTCCAATGATCTATCATATGATGCACCGAATGATGTATAGAATCTTATCAGATGAATCTCAGGAAGCTATCTGATATTATTGGAATCATCGTGTAAAGTTTTATTAGACCGATGATTTTATATTCAAATTAGCTCCTAAAAGTAGTGTGAAATCAACAATCAAAGATAAAGGAAAATGATATAGTTATTAGGACAACAACTTGAAACTTATTACAACAACTTGAATGGAACCTCCCGAGGAACTTGCCACCTTCTTCCGAAAAATATCGAAAATAGTTTGAGCGTAAATGAACAAAACACTGACGAAAAAACATAAACACAATTTTCTTTCGTAATATAGTAAGAAATTTCATAAATAGGTATTTGCGAAAAAATAGTCGTTATTCTTATCGTTTATTACTTTCTTGTTTATTTGCAACACCTCCTCAATGCTTCAAGACCTCGTTCGTTGGATTCAGAGGTGGAATGAATTAACGGTGTATAATAATACCCAGAAATCTAGTATCTATACTGACTCTTCATTTCTGTTCTAGTGGCAGCTTTTGCCGGAGCGTCAACGACCTTTCCCGATGTCACCTCGTTTGACGTGAGTACCACAGAGTTGACGACCAGTTCGGAAGACATCTCCACCACTGAGACGGTAGATATCAGCGTACCAACGGAAGGAACCACAGTTGAAAGTGAGGATCATACCACGACAGCAGATGAATTGTACACGGGGACCACTACTGATGGAACTGATGTCAGCGATACAAGTGGGACTACCGAAACATCGGCAGTGACGGAGGAAGAAGCTGTTGACAGCAGCACTCTAGTCGAAGAAGGTACTTGTCCAACAATAAAACTGAAGGAACCATTACAGGGCCAACTGAACTGTATTGAACTGTTTTATGTACATTACAGCTCAAATAATTCATTATTATTATGCTGGGAAAGCCTCATGCTCAAAGCCTGTTCTTATGTGGTCGTGATTACGTTAAGAGTCATTGTGTTTGTTCGGTCTTTCTTTTCATGAGATAGTTGATGGGACGAAATTTGGATTCGACTCTCCTCGTGTTGTGGTTTATTAGTCGAGAGTACTTTTCCATTCAATCAGAACTTCCAGAATTTCTTCAGAACATTCCATTGGTCAGAACTTGGAGGATTGTGCTCTCCTTTCTAAACTTATTAAAATTTTTTCAAGGAATCTTTTAAGTGAATGTCGTCCAAAATTAAATTGAAACATTCACATGTTGCACACGGCAATCAATTCTATAAGGTTGAGCCCTACAATTATCTAATGAAATGATGCAGCAATGCGAAAGTGCACTCGACTAATAAATCACATTAAGAGGAAGGAATCCAAAATTAACTGTCAATTAAAATTCAAATGACCTCAAATATTAGTGGGTGCCTAATCACCACAGAACTAGGAAAAAGTCTGCCAGGTTGGGTGGGCAGTTGAGAGTCTCCTCAATGAATAACATGGACACACAGAATCTAATTGTTTGAAACTTATTGCGTTGGTCAGAAAATCGAGATATATTTTTTACCTAGGCAAGGAATTTGCAGTTCGGATGCAATGAATTTGATATCGAAAATCGTCCTGGACCGTAAAGCAAGAAACCATTAAAACTTGAAGGATTTGTAACTGTTAGGAGTGAGAAATAGCAGTTAAAAGGGATTACAGTTTACGGAGTGTACACGCTATTCGGTGTAACAGTACTGAACCGCATATGGGGGACTGTCCAAGGACAAACCCGCATATCCTTTTTTTTTTAAACTAAAACCATTCTAGATTGTTGTTTGATATCGTCCGAAAAACCCGGGTTTGCCTCAGTCAAACAGACATGAAACCAAAATTGTTCAAAAAGTTCTAAAACGCAAAAATTCGAGTGAAAATTCCGATTTCAGGGGCCCCATGCACCATTTTTTCAGAAAATCATCTTCCAACTTACGAGAAATGAATGAGAAATGAAATATTCAATTTTTAAATTATTTTGGAGGGAAGAAAATCCAAAAGAGACATCCAACGGTTAGACTGTTGTCATTATTAGGAGACTTCTTCGTCAGAGATATTTTGATTGTGATAATCGTTGGTCTACGTGCGAGTATGAAGTCGGTAATCTTTAGTTCCGGAACCATCTAGCTGTTTTGTTATTATAACAAGGTGTATGCAAATTTACTTGATCGTTCGAGAAAGCGTAGCAAATGAAAGGGAGAGTTTTGTTGTGAATTCCGAATATTTCCTGAAGATCGGATATTCGCCTAATCCCGATATCGAATTTCGTGTCGAATACACGTGAAAGTATTCTGTACTGCGTCACACGTCGCGTCCTAGAGTACTATGTTAGCGACGCTTCTATCGATCAGTATGTACCCTTCACGACGCAACCAAGTCAACTCGTTGCAACCATAGTTTTGCGAATTTTCGTTAAAAATTTACATATTGGAATCAGTCCAAAATTTTTAGAAGATACAATTTTTCTTTATTTTGAATGACTATTTGTAGTAGGTAGTATTATTCGATAGTGTGGGTAGAGGTCTAGATGGTCCCCTGAGAATTCCATGGCCCCCTAATTTATAGCATCCACTGCGCATGAGTAAAATTCCCCAAGCCCCAATATTTTCACTTCCGGGGGGAATTTCCTAAAAAGAGAGTAGGGTGGTTAATCGTTTTAAAAATCCCGTTTTTCAATTTACATAATATGTAAACCAATAACTAATAACTAATGCTTTATATTAGTTAATATTGATATGGGATGCTATTTGTTTATATTTAATTGTTATGTAGCACTTGTTATTATGTAGTACTACAGAGAAAGGTACCTACATATTAGTTTGGTAGAGGAATCTACTTTTGAAAACTCCATGTTTGAGTGACCATCTCCTCACACAGAAAATGTTACTAATAATATTCATTTCTTCGACTTTTGACTATCGAATTCATACACGAATAAAAAAAAGGCCTATCCAGCGGTTCACCGCTGTCAAATAGACAGGAAATAGGATATTCGGATTTGGCTCTTCAGGTCCAAGTCTTCTGATGTTTTTGGAGAGCTTGGTATTTCCAGGACTTGAGAGAGGCGCAAGGATGGGGGCAGTACATTTTGTTTTTGAAGAAAGTTGCCTCCAATAACAGTAGACCGGGACACTTCGGGAGGCTGCAAATAAAGAGAAGATCCATCCGAGATTTTCCTAAAATAAAGTGGAGCAGCTTCCTAGCAATTTCGATCGGTTCTTATCCATTTGGAGTAATCAAATGATGGTGTATGTTGCATGAAAATAGTCAAATTACCTCAGAGTGAGCATAGTGGGTTGCTTCCGTTCTCTGAAGTCGATCTCCCAAATCCGATTATCCTCTGATGGATGATCTGAGAGAAGAAATTATTATAAAATCAATTATAATTTTCACTGAGAAAAATAGCGAGAGCGTCTGATGGCTGCAAACAATCCGCACGAGGCGTGAAAATCAGGGGAACTGACCTCTCTGTACCAATGGTGAGTGTTCCTCCTTCCTTCCTATGACTAGGAAGAAGAGGGGCCAAACAAAACAAATTCCTTCTGATATTACTATAACGGGTAAATACTATGTTGGTTTTGTTTACTGGACAGCTATGAAAAAACTCGTTGTTAATCTCCTGATTCTGCTTATTTTTTTTCTAGAAGCTAGGAAAGAGGATGTACAAGAAGTTGCCGAAACGACCACTATTACTCCAGAGCGTAAACCGGTCCACGAACCTCCGTTCATCAAGAAATATTGGCCACTCCTCTGCTTCAAAACAAAGTAACTAACGATTTTGTTGATTTCTAAAAGATCTGATATGAACACCTACTGCACTTGGATATGCTTGACAACACATACCTAGGTTGTTCACTTTCACCTAGGTTGTCGAATGCTGAAGCAGCAGGTAGGGATGTCTAACTACACTACAGGTATTACTTCTTGTAGTTCAAGCTGTGAATGGATTGAAAGGATCTTCTGCCTTGATCCCTTCAAGAAATGAATACACCAAGATACATAATTATGTTGTTACTTTAATGAAGAGAGTGAAAATAGGGAGTGAACCTAGCAATATGATACCAATTAGTACACATTGAGAATTAGGATCAATAGGACTTTCGGTTCTTTTTGTATTCGTTTGATTATAAGAACTAATAGCATCGCTAAAAATATACGTATTTAATGCAAGCAGAAATTCATACCTACGAGCAGACATTCGAATAAAATGTAAACAGAATAGAAAACAAAATCGAACCATCTAATGATATCATAAGTAGTAGTAGATACTGGGATAAATTATGTTGTTTATAAAAGAACGAATAATTAAAATTTAAGTTAAACTGCCCACTCCAAATGATAGTTACATAAAAACAAATCGTCTTCATTTCCCTTGTAAATCCATATCTCTTGTAAATCCATTTCCCTTTGTAAATCCATTTCCCTTGTAAATCTCTCTAAATTTCTCTTGTAAATCCATTTCCCTTTGTAAATCCATATCTCTTGTAAATCCATTTCTCTTGTAAATCCATTTCCCTTTCTCTTGTAAATCCATTTCCCTTTGTAAAACCATTTCCCTTGTAAATCCATATCTCTGAAAACGCTTGCATGCGAGTCTGCGACACAAGGGATATTTTATGTCTTTTGTTCCCAAGTGACAACAAAACAAGTGGCATTGTTTACTTACTATTTACGTGACAATCAATCTTCCGTTGATATATACTTGGAATTGAGATATCATTTTGATTGATTCTGTCCAACTCAGAATTTTGAAACTTGTTGAACAAGAGTACAATAAGAGACTCATCCATACTGATAGTTTAAAAACATGTTATTATTTATATACGTATTGGAGAAAAGAAGTATACTTCACATATTTCCAACCGCTTTCTGGGCTGATAAGCCCCGTTTTCCCAATCCTGACAAGTGAATTTTGTAGAGTCACTCTTCTTTGTGTACAACGGTATAGTTATTGAAACGATCGAACTGAAAAGTTGCGAGTTTTCTAGTTTGAATAATAAAGTGTTTAATGATAAATACAAATTGAGCCACAGACATCAGTCTAATAACAGTTGCAAGTTACTACGACTGATGCTAATCTAGTAATTCTCATATTCATCAAATTTACTGTAAAGTAAAATTTATTTGATCCATCTTTCCTATGAAATTATAAAAAATAATAGTTGATAACTATTTTTCACTGAATTCAATAAACAAATTACTTGATAAATAGAGAGCATTCTAGTTACAAGTCTTACAAGGTACTTCTTATACCTCCTTCTTCTTCACTTTTAGGAAAAAAGATACCAACTAACAATTAAAACTTTGAGTCTAGATATTAATTAAACTAGACATCAATTGCTTGGTGGTTTACAAGTGCTCGCCATTGTGAAGAACCTACAACTCTACATGAAGCCTGATTCTTTTACTCAATAAATGATAGATATCAAAACACGAATACAACGGGTGAATCATTCATAATCATTACTCTTTCATTCTCTTTTTTTTTTAATTTTCTGTTGTTATTAACACCAGCATACCATTTTTTTCAGATGTGACAGAAGGATTTCTGCTCCCGTCATTCCGAAAATAGACGCCCCAGAAGTGAGGACCGACTTGGAAGAGAGCAGATCTTCCGGTGACTTTCTGAGAGCCATCGAAGCTGAAATGGTGGGAATCATTACAACCACTGAGAACAGCAGCGAAGAGGATTCTGATGAACGTAAAAAGGAAGATAACAATAAAGGACAAGGATCAAATGAGTCTTCTGAAGATAAGGACAACGATGACGATGATAAGGATGACGATGATGACTGAACTATAAACTAAAGGCCATGAATTTACGAGAGGGGTTGTTCAAAGTGTACGTATATACCATCATGCGTACAATTTGTAATTTTGAACTAGTTTACTTAAATGGGTAGTTTTCCCCAGTTCAATAGACCAAATAGTTCAAAGATAGAAGCAAACAGACTTTTATAATATCAAAGGAAGTTTTTTCTAACTGTATTCATCCGATTCTTCTAGTTCTGTTCTATGTAATGTTGTATCCACATAAATGTAGAAGATATATTTATTTATAAGTAGTTACATCATGGAGATGAATTCGTGATATCATGATAACATAATGATGTCATTAACTTGTAGAAGTTATTAAGACCATTCTTACCTTAGTATGCAACCTTTTTTGAGGCTGTGTAAGAGTCATCGTATCATTATACTCATATTGTGTAATAATCTTCATCGCCATGGCCCCATTCAATATTCTTTGCCAAGTGAAAACTACCCATTTCAGTGAGAAATACCTGTTCCCAAAAGGGATCGAGCATATACTTGTATTAAGGTGATTTGATAGGTACCTACATGTCTGTGATCATCCAGCTGGCACTACGTAAGTATTAAGTGGATCATGGATCGACTGAATCTTTATTTTTAGCTCAAAACAAATTATTGGTGTCAAATTTTAAAAAACGTCAATTGACACCTGAACCACCGATGTACCTTAAATTAAAACATTATTATATAGTATGAGGAATGAGTTAAAACTTAAATATTAACTACCTTTAAACAAAATTCAGGGCGGTAGCAATTTGTAGCAAATTGTAGAGAAAATTGTTATTTATTAGTTTCATAATAGTTGATCGTATCAATTATTAGGTAACCTAATACTCCCGTAATTTTCATACAATTGAAGTCATATAGATCGTTTTTGTAAGGTTTCAAGAAATTACAGAAGGTAGGTTATTCACGAAATTTGTACTAGCTACGGTTGTATCTTCCTAGAAAGTGTGTGTTCTTCAATCAGTACAATTTTGTTTCTCACAACATACATACGAATTTGTTGACTTATTTATATTTTTGTATGTTATGTAATATTATGCAAATCTGTATCTGGGACAATTTACCTACGTGAGATTTTACTTTGCTCTGAAATTAAACTTGTATTGCAATTAAATCATGAATATAGCTACAAATTGTCACGAGCCTACAATAGTTTTTTTTTATATTTGTTACGATTTTTGTAAACTAATAAAAATTATATCTCGTAAAGGGTAATTATTACAGTGAGTACGTATAACAAACAATCCAGGTTTAATTTCTTCGTTTCATTTACGCACATCAGGTTGTCCAAGATTGTAAAATTTTTAATTTTTAAGTTTTCAATTCTTTCTTAACTTTCTAAAAGTTTAAATCACACATAACCCATGATGCTGACCCTCAGGTATCTTACGAGATCCAACTCCACTTGTGGATCTTGGAGATTTTCTCACCTGTCTGCTGATGTAAAAGATTGGAAAAATGTACTGCTCGTCCTCACAGTTTATGGTCTAGGTAGTTTTTTTTTACTCTTTTACTTTAATAACTACCGAAAAACTTTGAAATTAGAATGTGAAAATTAGTATTAAATACACAAAGAACATTGAAAAAGGCGTTAAATTTCCGGTATTTTTAATGCCGCAGTAGGTAAGTTTTTGGAGCAAAATTGATTCTAAGGGTGGAAATAGGACTGAACAGAAAATGTTGTAACATGTGAAAAATTAGGTACTCTTTTTGAGGACGATTTATTAGGGAAGAAGGAGGACAAAACTTAACGGAGAAAAAACAACCACGTAAAAATCAGTGTTAGACCATTTTGAATCCAAATCCGCGAAAAAACCATATCTCTATGGTTTTTTCGCAGATTTTAATTTGTCACATACACCCGTACCTATGTGACGAAATCTTGTGGACTCTGCTCAGGTCTTGGTTTCCAACCGATTTGTTTGGTTCTTTGTAGAAATCTAACTAGCGTGCACTACGGGATTTCGAAATTTGTGTTTAAAGAGGAGAAAAGGGCGGTTAGTTTCTGAAAATAAAGCGCATTCTGGCAATTCCTTTAGTGCGCGGCCAAGTCCTCAATTCTCTAGCGCTTTGGGTCCCAGTTGCACAATTACTTCATGAAAGTATCGAAATTTCCATGTTAAGGGGCGAGTGGGGTATATATTAATAAATACCCGGTTTTTTTAATTTTTCGGTACTTATTGAGGCTTACTAATGGAACCCAAGCATTGAAAAGGGTGATTACTATACCACTGAATTTTATTGAACTACTTTGTGTGAAGCCGTGGAACAAATCAGTGGTGTCACCATGAAGCCAGGTCACCAGAAACCCATATGAGAGTGAGTTTTAGGGTGTTCAACCTTAAATACAGAGTGATCTTCTACAAACTAATAACTAAAACCAACAGGTGAAAACGTTACTTGGACTTCTCGAACTCAAATTCACATGTTGGGTATCGTAGATTATGAATTTTAAAATGCTGTTCAAATTCGAGGCTCTCGTTTCACTAGAAATATTCTTGTGGTTAAAAGGAATGATGGGGGTCCCATGCATGTTAGTTATAATTGACGATTTCAGATTTCAAAATATCCAGTTTCAGGATCTCATGATGCAAAAAATGATTATGGTACTTCCTCAACATATTAACTGATTCATTTATTGGGTGAAACTGTTTTAAGCAGTAGGAAGAATGAATATATATGTGTTATCTCTTTACCAGTTGAAATTTAACGATCTATTTCTTATCCAGTGAGACATCGGCTGGAATGCTTGCAATACTAAGCAATATGTTTTCAATATACTCTAGGTATTTAGAATTATGGAACATATCAGCGCAAGGATTTTACTGCAAGAAATATGTAACCAAGTAAATTTCATTTAGTTACAGAAAAACATGTATTTTGAAGGAAATTTAGTGTTGTAGGAGCTGAATGATTTCACCACCACATGACAATATAGTCTCATTTGGTCACTCTGTAGCAATTGGTGACTCTCTAAGGGGAGTCAGTTTCTAATAACTCTGTTTTTCGGACTGACTCCCCTTACGAATTTAGACTGATATAAATTTTATTTTTATATTGGGGTTCTATTTCTGAATTTGAACAGCATCTGGCACTTTTTTTTATTTATTATTTTTATATTTTTATAACAACTGGACAAAGCAAGTGGATGTGCGACGAAACCAGTGAAAGGTGGGTAATAACACTCATTATTTCCCGTTCCGTTAAAGACGATTCCACATTATTAGTCTCACCAGCTTTGGAAACAAATATGTTAGAATGTAGGCATGAAGGTCAAGGGATTCATCAATGTAATAACACTGTACGAAACTCCATCAAGTTCCTAACTAACTACACAGCACTACAGGCCGATGTGGCCCTTGGCTTCCCGAACTCCCTTCCGCCTCCGGGTACGGTCACCCGCCTGAGACCTCCGCAATCCCTCCACCCTGAGGTCCCTCAAGACATCATCAAGCCAGTGAATCCGAGGACGACCTCTTCGTCTATTAGTTTCCATCCTAGCTCGCAGCATCATTCTCGGGCAGGCCTCCACTGGCATGCCGTCGACATGTCCCAGCCATTGGATGCGCCCAGCTTTGATTAATCGGACTATGTCTTCATGTTTTAATAATTCATCAATTTCTGCATTATGTCTTGCTCTCCATCCTTGGCCCTCTCTCACAACTCCAAAGATATTTTTTATAATCCTTCTCTTAAATATCCGCAGTCTAGCCTCACCCTCAGCCCGCATGGTCCAAGCCTCCGATCCATAACAAACCACAGGCCGCACCAGGGATCTATATAGCCTCATCTTCGTTGATCTGTAGATTACACGGCTCTTGAAGAGTTTTATATTGGCATAAAATGCACGCCTGCCTGCCATTATTGATACTTGTACTTGATTTCTATTCGTGACCAAGCTCCCCAGATAGGTGTCCATCAAGTTCCAGTGCAGATTTTTATCCAGCTTTGGCCAGCTACCACAGACTGTTTGTGATTTATCGATGACTCAATAGGAGTTTTAGCTAAAAATAATGAAAATTACTCGAGTTTTCCACTGAGAAATCAAACGTTGTAGAGCAAAGGATAGAGAAATAAAAGTCGCCTGTTCAATAATTTTACATTTTGACTAGTCCATTCGAAGCTGAGAATGCGTTATAACTCGCAAAATGATATTGATACTTTTCTATACCAGAAATATTTTTGATCAATAAACGCTTATTGAAAGCTCCTGAATTTTTTAAATGTTGATTTGGGGACATCCTTCTTTAAATGGGGCCTCGTCTCCATTCATGATGCAATACAAGAAAAATGTGGAATTAACTTTTGTTTGGATTATTGTAAATCACTTGTTTTTTAAATAGTTGAAAATAGAAATGGAGGGGTGGTATACATTACGTATGGACGTTCAAACAATAAGATTTCGATGTTATTGTTAATTTTCTATACGAGTGGAACTCAGGAGTTCGAATGAAAATTAAGTGTAATTAGAGCGTCTCAGAATGCAATAGGATACGACTGCAGCTGTTACATTCTGTCATGACTGACTATACTAGCACAGAAGTACCTACTTAGCTTTAAGGTCGTGACCATATATGATCAGAAAGTCCTAGAAGAGACTGGAGGGAGGTCAGAACCCCTTCGGTGCTGACGTTTTCTGTGGGAGTAGAGGCTCTCAGAGGGTGGGGGACTTGGCAGCTCGCGCAACGCCAAACTTGGAGGAGATCACACAAGTTTCGGGTGAAGGCGGAACAAGACGTTGAGGCCAGTAGCCGTTTAGCTCCAGACTACGGAAAACGACAGATAAGAAGATGCCACGACCAGCAGTCGGTATAGATTTGGGCACCACATACTCCTGCGTTGGAGTCTGGCAGCATGGCAAAGTGGAGATCATTGCCAATGACCAGGGGAACAGAACTACCCCCAGCTACGTTGCTTTTAATGACACAGAACGACTCATTGGGGACCCGGCAAAAAACCAGGTGAGTCAACGAACGGAACAGTCGAGTTTGAAATTATTTAAAAAACGAAGCAAATCACAACAATGGAGTAGATAATAGAAACTATTCTGATACCAAAATCATTGTATAACTTTGATGCTGAACTGATACTCTTAAGTAACCTATCTACTCCAATCTAATGGTTGTTCAACATCAAGCTCAAAAGGCAGAAAAAACATTGACAAGCTTGTTGTACAAGGTATCCTCCTGATGCTTTAGATGCTCATGATGCATTGATCAGTAACATTGTCTGGTAAATTATCAAAGTGTTTAGAAAATAAAAACGTTCACCATGATAAATGGGCAGTATAGCTCCCTCACACAGAACTACAGTACATAATTATAAAGACAGTTTACGAAAATTATTGATTACTAGCTGAAAAACCGGCAAAAACAAATCATAGATGTGTGAAAAAATATTTGATGTCACGGCCTGGGATCGAAACCGGATTTCCACGACGATCGGCGATCGTACGACCGTACATGTGCGGTTGGGATTTCATGTATTAGATAGTAAAATAATTCATTTTCACAGTCATATTGGAATTTTTCCAAATCAACACATAGAAACGAATTGTAAAGATTTTTGCGATTATTCTGATGAATTTTCAATTTTTAAAACATACCAGCTCCTATTGATTTGATTTTGGTAGATAAAACTCGCCTTAGCTGGGACCTAAAACCTTCCGAATTTGAGCAAATACCGGTAAATTACATCGTGACAAATAATTGATGGTTGAGGAAAATCATAATTTGCGTGTATTGATGACATTCATAGGGGACTGTCTCAGCGCTCCCCGCATAAGCCCTGAAAATGTCATCGAAATCGGACCATGATTTTTGGGAGTTCGAGATAAGGAATTTACTACGAACAGAATTTATACTCTCTGACATGCTAAATGTGAGCAGAAATTTTGTTTTTGGAGGAGCCAAATTTTGTTTACCTGTTTCAAAAATCCTCGTTAGTAAAAAAAAGGGATTGTTTTTTTACATTTAAAAAAATTAGATTCGACCAAAGTATCTAGTGTATTTAGAAACACTAGAAATTTTTAGGAAGTGACACACAATTATTCCAACACTTTTGCGTCGGTTGGTCTGAGTATTCAGGGAGAACGATGGTTGTACTGTAGATGACGCTTTATAAATTTCGTTGCAGTCAGTGGTAGTCTGCGTCTGTTCAAACCTAAAATCGAAATTGTTATTTCATACCTACTTGATATTTTGAATTTGTTCAAATGGACCTCCTCAATTTTAAAGAGTTTGAATATGATTGAATACCTGTATTGAAGATAGCGCCTGCTCAAATACATACCCTTGCTATGTGAGCAAATCAGCATTGTGTGTGAGTAGGTAAATTAGGTAGGCAGCCGCAACATACTTATTAGTGAATAAGCAACATTTCAGATTCTATAAACTGAATCAGGGACCTATTTCCCATTCCAAGTCTTACCCGATTGTTAGAAGTAAAGTAAAAATACTAAGAAAACAAAATGAAGAGTACATAGGTCAATCTTCTCCATAAGGCGTGTTTTTGTCACCGGTCTTTTAACATGACATAATGATCGGTGACGTGATTCTCAGTTGCTTTGTGATCTACTGTTACCACACACTAGTAGGTAACCAAATGGTTCACCTTGTAATTACGATTCCTCTCGCATCCATACAAGAACATAAGACATCTGCTCACCCCTTCCATGCCTTATTAGTTGACGGTCGTAAAAAGTAAAATGTATTCCTTTCCCGGTGAAATGTCAAGGACAGGGGTCAGCCAGCCGAACAAATAAATCAATGAACCCAACGATACCAAACTGACATTCGTCAAATTTCAACGGAGGTGATTAGACAATCAATCAACAATTCAACACAGGCCTACACAAAACATCATTTAATTGAGCAGACTGAAGAGGCACTTTTGCATATTGTTGAAAAGTTGTAACACAACCGGAGTTAACGTACTTAAGCAGAGCTTGTGTAGGGAAAGGGTGAAAGACATGAGACTCCTACAATCACCGGATGGGATGAATCAGCCGTAGAAGGCGTTCGAATTTGGTGAAACCGTCGTTATTAAGGATTGTCACGACCTGTGAGTCGTAGCGCCCACTACTTACCTACCAAACCTCTTAGCCCAAATTTGGCTATGTAGTATTGGTCAACTAACCGAATAAATACCCGATTACCTTAGGGAATATTACTTGTAATTATTCCTCTTACGAGTAAATTAAGGACATCCTTACAAATGTATTCGTGAAAGGAGTCGAAAAATAGTTTCAAATCGGAATTTTCCTTTCGTACATCACATTCAAGTTTTTTGAATAATTTTAAATCCGTGTAAGTCCGTCTGAAGCGTATCAGCACACGCGAATACCTATTCTGTATTAGCGGCTTCTTATTTCCTAATGGACCGAGATCACCCAAATTCGGAGGGCAGGTAATTGGAAGTAAGGTACGATTGTCTATACATCATTAGCAAGGACGCATTCACTGCTCTGGACATTCATCCAGCTGATGTTTCTCCGGCAATAACTTATAGAGGTTCCCGCGAGGCTGTGTACCGAATTTCTGTGCAGTAGATGGACAGGATGGACAAAACAGAAGTTAGATCTAAGGCTTACATAGCTGGTATGGAATTGATGGATGAGTTCTCAAATGAAAATTATCAATTGCCAGTAGTATACAAATTGGGGCTTCTGGCCCGATCCTCAAAAAAGGTGCCCCTTGCCAGGGGGTGTTCTAGCCCAACTCGCGATCGGAAAAACAATTTTGGTAACAACTGGCTAACATGATTATTTCACGAGAATCAATGTCTGTTCTGAAACTAAAAAAAAAAAAAGGTGCCCCTTGCTGCGGAGGCACGTCTCGAAGAGTTTATCACTCTGTTCCATTGACCTTGGCTGCTTCCTCCCGAGCCTCGTGCTTCAGTTTCGGTTCGTCTGTGGGACAGTGCGGGTGTGACATGACGTCATCCAATTGACTCACCTGATCTGCTAGCAGCCAATAGAAATCGTTGATTAATACCTGATTCCGCTCAACCAATCAAATCCTAGTAAAGTGACGTCATGGTAGTGACCTAGATTCATCATTCAGTGACCGTCGAGTTTGAGGACCATTAAGGAAGCTGATATCTCGAGCTGTGGACCGTCGAGTTTGGGGACCATTAAGGAAGCTGATATCTCGAGCTGTAGACCGTCGAGTTTGGTGGATATTAAGAAAGACTGAGCTGAGCTTTTCACGATGAGTCCTCAACATAATCAACCTTCCAAACGTCTTAATCGTTCTTCTCAGAACGCTACAGGATCTTCGGACTACAAATTTTGTGAAATCTGTGATGTGTTCCGTTCTAGGAGTCAGTTTGCACGTCATTTGAGGAGTAAGTCTCATAAAACCAACATCCCCATTCAGTTGACTAAATTTCCTTTGAACAAACATGTTAATTATGATCCTCGAGCAGAAGCTACAATACCTACTCGACGTGAAGAAAAACTTCCTGCTTTTGTACCCACGGAACCGGATAGGATGACCGACTACAGTAAGGTAATCCCGATAGATTCCGATATTTCTGAATATATTAAACGAAAACCGACGCGACCTCAGCAGTGTGATCAGTCCGCCATGTCGGTGGTTCCTCCCTCGGTTCGGGAATATTACGAAATGCCCTCCGTTTTAAGTCCATTACCATCATCTCCTGTTGATGTTGTTGACGAAGCCTTATCTAGAGAGTTTGACCCGAAAGCTGTAGCAGAAGTTATTGAGGAATTAAACTCATTATTATTATTCACACCCCCTATAAGAAAAGTTCACCCAGACAATAATCGAATTGTTGGTTTGTTGGGCGAAAATCCATGTATCTCTAACAATCCACCTAAAACCTTTGAGCAATTTAGGGGTTGTATGAAAAATTTATCTGGCAGTACCACTATTAAATCAAATCCTGAGGAAAAAATTAATTCCCATGAATCGAGAGAGGAATCTCTGAAACGTATTTCTAAATCGATATTTGATGCAGATTCTCAAGAGGAACTTTCCACACCTCACTCTCCGCCAAAAGAAATCCTATCAGATAATGATAGAATCGTAATCAAATTAGTTAAAGACCCTATTACTAATCAATATAAGGTTAGTCAAAACTCCACTGACATACCCCCTAATTCTCACATTGATGGTCCCTCTCTAATGAGTGTGAACTCTAAAAAATATTGTTCTACTTGTTATATTCTGGTGACAAAATCAAATTGGGCTCGGCATATCAAATCTGCAAAACATGTAGGCTCCCAGAACTCATCAATTTCAAAAACTTCCGTACCTCAGAGCTTAGATAAAAAATATTGTTCTTCTTGTGATGTTTCTATAACAAAAACCAACTGGACCCTCCATGTTAAGTCTAAAAAACACCAAAAATCCGCCCTATTGGAACAGCAAGCATTGATTCATAAAAATAATAATATCAACGAGGAGTTCTCAACTGAAGAAGAAATAACAAAAAACTCAAATTTTAAAAAAATAATATGGAATTACATAAGAGGTTCGGGTGATATATCTGTGTTCTTGGAGTCCTTAGAGGGTAAAATAATAGATAAGCTATTGGAATACTTTATTTTAAATCCTTCTATTAAACTACAGGTAAGCTTAGAATGCACATATTTTCGAGAAAAAATCGATGGGGAAATACAATACACAGACATGTATTTCCACACAAAAACGGATATTATTTCGACAAATAATGATATGAATGAATGTTTATCAAACAAGTTTGAGGATTTGAAAAATCGTGAATCACAATACCAACCCTCGGCTGGTTCTGGCTGGTCATTGCATAGACCTAAGAGGTTTATCCTGAGTTTAATTAAATATAACCCACTGAGTGCAAGTTCTTACATAAAATTACCCAAATGGATTTCAGATAAAAAAGCTTGTATAAACGTTCAGAATACTTCAGATAATTTATGTTTTGTTTATTCAGTTTGTTGTGCTGTTAATGACCAGAGAAATAAAAACCCTCAGAATGTGAGCCATTATAAGCATCAAATAAATGATGAAATATTTAGGGGGTTTCAGTATCCTTTGACCTTTGATAATATTTCAAAGTTTGAGAAGAAGAGCCAGAATAATTACCCGGGCTACCCTACAATGGCAATTAATGTGTATGAAGTCTCAGGAAATGAAATCAAACCGATATTGATATCAAAACAGAGAGGTGCTGAAAAAGATGTAGACTTGCTGTACTTGGCTAATGAGAACAAGGGGCATTATGTTTACATTAAAAATCTGTCTCGTTTGGTTCGTTCTCAAATAAGCAAGCATAAGGAAAAAATATTCTTGTGTCGAAGATGTTTGACATCTTTCCGACATCAAGGTCAACTCTCTGATCACTCAGAATACTGTGGTGAACATCAACCCGTGAAACCGGTTATGCCTACAGAGGGGAGCACCTTAGAATTTCAAAACTTTATCAACAAATTCGAACACCCATACGTTATTTATCTTGATTTTGAATGTTTGTTGTATGATCAGAAAAATAATACTAAAATTGATCAAAAAGAATCATATACACTGAAGACTAAAAAGCATATTCCTTACGGATTCACAACATATTTAGTATCCAGGGTGGATGGTAAAATTCACAAACCTTCTTGTTACAGAGCAAAAAACCAAACAGAACTCGAAAACTTACCCCTCAAGCTCATTCAAAAACTTCATAAAATACTGAAATCTATTGCAAACAGATATGAAAATTCAAAACCATTGATGTTAACTGATGAAGAGGAAAGGAGTTTTCAGTTATCAAATGTATGTCATATTTGTGATAAACCAATAGAACTCGGAACGCAAAAAGACAGAGATCATTGCCATCTACAGGGAAGATATATCGGAGCATCACACCCAGAATGCAACCGGCGTAGGCAGTTAGTCACACATATACCGGTTTTCTGCCACAATTTATCTGGTTACGACTCACATCTGTTCATAAAAGAATTATTCAAATATGGTGACGAAACGAATAAAACTACTGTACTAGCTAATACAGAAGAGAAATATATAACCTTCTCAAAAAACATGGTTAAGTTGAGGAAGGGATACTTGAAATTGTGTTTCATTGATACTTTCAGATTCATGCCAAGCTCTCTCGAGAAACTAGCGCAGAATTTGAAACCGGAAGAATTCACACATCTTAATGAATTTATTAGGGATAATTCTATTTGTGGGAAATATTTTCATAGGGAGAAAAATGATGAAAATGAACTGTTTAGTATACTACGGGGAAAAGGTATATTCCCTTACGAGTTCTTGAACAGCCTTGAAAAACTTAATCACGATAAGACCCTTGCTCCTGAAAATTTCTACGATTCATTAAATGAATCAAATATAAGCTCCGAAGATTTTAATCACTACCTCCACGTATGGAATAAACTTAAAGTCAAAACTTTAGGAACTTATTCGGATTTATATAATACTCAAGACGTTTTGTTGCTAGCAGACGTATTCGAGAACTTTCGGTACGTTTGTTTGAATAATTATCAACTGGATCCTGCACACTACACCACAGCTCCGTCACTGGCTTGGGATGCGATGTTGAAATCAACGAAAATAAAACTCGATCTGATTACAGACTACGATATGTATTTAATGATTGAAAAAGGTATTAGAGGAGGTATTTCTCAATGCACCACAAGGTACGTGAAAGCCAATAACCGATACCTCAAAGATTACGATGATACAAAACCGGATAATTATCTAAGTTACATAGATGCAAACAACTTGTACGGTTGGGCTCTATCTCGTTCACTCCCATACAGAAAATTCGAGTGGATCCCGTCAACGCTTCATGATATTGAATCTTGGAAACATATAATTGCAGGATACCAAGAAAGCCAACAACAAGGTTATATATTCGAAGTTGATTTACATTATCCTCAAAGGCTTCATGATGCTCACAGAGATCTCCCATTGGCTCCAGAACACTTCAACCAGAAGTTGTGTACGACTCTCTATGATAAAAAGCGATACGTTGTACATATTGATAATTTGAAATTGTATTTGAATCAGGGTTTAGAGATTACAACCATTCACCGCGTTATAAAATTCGAACAAAAACCGTTTATGAAATCCTACATAGATTTTAACACTTCTAAACGGGCTAACTGCTCGAACGATTTCGAAAAAGATTTTTATAAACTTATGAATAATTCTGTCTTTGGTCGTACGATGATGAATTTACGTAAACGTCAAGATATTAGGCTATGCAACGAAAAAGGAGCATCCAAATTAGCGAAAAAACCAACGTTTTCTAGATTTACAACATTCGATGAAGATTTCGTAGCGTGTCACATGACTCGAAATAAAATAAAATTTAATCAACCCTTATATTTAGGATTTTCGGTTCTCGATTTATCAAAACATCTGATGTATGATTTCTTCTACAATAAACTAAAACGCTACGATCCTAATTTAAACCTTTGTTATATGGACACAGATTCGTATTTCGTAGAAACAACGATAGATCCCTATCAAATAATTAAGGAGAACTCGGATGAATTTGACACGAGTGATTATGGTAAAACACATCCCTGTTATAGTTCAAGCAACAAAAAGGTGATTGGGAAATTTAAAGATGAGCTGAACGGTGCTCCTCTCTCCGAATTTTGTGGTTTGCGATCCAAATTGTACAGTTATTCTTATGTTAAAAAAGATGATGAGCATTCTAATCATGTAAAATGTAAAGGGATAAAAAAGAATATTGTGAAACAAACTATAAATATGGATGATCTAAAATCGTGTCTCTTTGATGGAAAAGAACAGCATCGTAAGCAAAATTTGATCAGAAGTTATAAACATACGCTATATTCAATCTCTCAGAATAAATTAGCTTTCAATTCGAATGACACCAAACGATTTACCGAGGAAAATAAAATTAGTACTTTACCTTGGGGTCATTACAAAGTCCTAAAATGAATTATATTATAAATCTATTAGGTATATTATTTATATAGGTATGTATATGTATAGAAATTATAAAATGTATAGTATATACCTACCCTCTTAGTTCCTCATCTAGCATTCTGCTAGGAATACACCTAATAAGAGGAGAACAGCTTGTGATATCTGAGAAACAATCCCATCAAGGAAAAATGTCTTTACCTCTGTACAGAATCAACATGCTCGGGAAGGTAGATATAGGAGACTTTAGAGAACAGAAAAAATTTTCTGAACTAGAAGTTGACAAATTCTACAGCGTTACCAAGTTGAAAAAGATCAATACAAAATTTGGTGAGCGGCTTATGGTATTCAGTGAAGGATTCCGATGTTATTTACCATCTAGACTATCCAAGGTTGATAACGAAACCCTTCACGAACTGAACCAACTCGTTCACCTAGGTTTCAGAAGAAATAATTACGGGGAAGTAATATTTGAAGAAGCCTTAGACTGTGTGGGGGTCCGCATTATATAATTATTCAGAAGCTCAGAATAATATGAAGGAGAAAAACTTCATGATGTCTTGTGATTCTGCCAAGCGTGTTACTCGTTCTTCTCAGAACGCAAACTCGCGTCTGTGTTGGTAGATTTTTTTGTTGTAAATACCTGCTTATAAGAAGACAGAACATAAAACAAGAATGACACTCTTCAAGATTTCTGGTACAGGCTCAAAGCTGAGCTTACGGTTAGAGCATCCTATTCATTTAGATGAGCATAAAGATTATTCCCTAGGTCTTTTGGGATTTTATGGTAGAAATTGTGCTGCAAATATTTCTGAACCTATACAAGTGGTGTTTACAGGAAGTGATGATGATCAGCAAACATTGTATATGGGTAGTGGGAATTACTCGATAGAAAAAATTGAAAATATGCTCATAGGTTTTATTAAATCGAATTATACGAATCTTGCAGTGCTTGTTAGTAATAAAGATATGTATTATCTTCGTGTAAACGAAACAACTGCTAGAGTTGAAATGAAGATGCCTGTTGATGTTGACTTGTTCCCTCCATCGTCTGAATATCGTAAAAAATTAGGTTATTTGCTAGGGTTCTCACAAACAAAAACGAATGTTTCGTTTTATTTTAAATCAAATACTCACTATGAAGCAAAATCATACCCGAGGTTAGAACCTTTCAAAGTTATTGAAATTCATTGCAACTTGATCAAACCTGCTGTAACTAACCATCAGACTGATCCACATTCCCATCAGGAAGCAGATATCCTACATATGTTCTATCCTAAAACTGAGCAGGTTAAATTTGGTTCCCTTATTGCAGAACAACCTGCTCAAATTAACTACCTCCATATCAATAAGAGCGTGAAGTCAATTCAGAGAATAGAATTGGTACTTAAGAACGAATCTGACACCGAAATCGATTTTTTGGGAACTGATTTGAATGTATACCTGAAATTAATCGAAAATGAGCGAATGTAATGTTACGCCACAAATTTTTTGTTTCAAATGTAGGAAAAAAACTGATAATGTAAATACTTCAACAGTTCAAGCAGCAAATGGCTCCTGGAAGAATATAGCAAAATGTAAAGTATGTAATACTCAGAAGAGTAAATTTTTGAAGCGAGGATGGAAAATTGAGCAGAATTGTATGAGCACGAATGATAGACAAATTGAAGCAGTTGAGGTGCATAGACCAGTCATAAAAAAATTTCAAAAGCGTAAAATAGTGACCTTAGGGATCGATGATTTATGGGCAGCAGATTTGATCGTGATGACTAGTTATAGTCATGATAACGATGGGTATAAGTATTTGCTTAATGTTATAGATACATTTTCAAAGTATGTATGGAGTGAACCTCTGAAAAGGAAGGATGGCCCGACGGTTGCTGCTGCATTTCAAAATATCATAGTCAGAGCAAAGAGCATTGGGCATTCATCTCCCAATCTCCTTCACACCGATAAAGGACTGGAATTCAAAAACAGACATTTCAAAGCAATTTTAGATAAAAACTCGATTAAACTATACCACACGGAGAATTTGGAGAAATCTAGCATTATAGAACGTTTCAATAGAACGCTGAATGGTAAGATGAAAATTCGTTTTTACATTAATCAAAATTTCAGATGGATCGGTATATTGCAAGATTTAATTGCTGAGTATAATCATAGCTATCACAGAACTATTCGGATGAAGCCTGCAGATGTTTGTAAGGATAATGAAAATACCATATTAGAGTTGGTGGGCTCTAAAAATTCCACAAAGATTCGGTCAGACATTGAAGTGGGTGATCGTGTAAGAATAACCAAAGATAAGAAAACGTTTAGCAGTAAGTACGGAAGTAGTTGGACGAAAGAAATTTTTGTTGTGGATAAAATCGTTTACACAGAACCTATAACTTTCAAATTAAAAGCACTGGACGGTGAAGAGATTGTAGGATCATTTTACCGAAAAGAGCTTCTAAAAACAGCGTTATAACTATTTAAGATAAGATGGAACACCTCGCTATAATGAGCAATTCACCAAAGAGAAAAAACAAATATATTGTTACTCCCTACGACTCTGTGTTGCAGGAGAACAGACAAAAATTTCCAGATATCATGAGAGCGATAATTGTTGGTTCGAGCAATTGCGGTAAAACAACATTACTTATGAATTTCATATACAAAAATTGGATTGATTTTTCTTATTTGTATATATTTAGTAAGTCCCTCAACCAACCTCTCTATCAGAAACTATTGGATCGTTATCATGCTGCTGAAACTAAACTCGGACAGGAAATTTGTTTCTCTTCTGATAATTGTGAAGATATGATTTCTGTTGATGACTGTAAGCCTGATTCGTTAGTCGTTTTTGATGACTGTCTTCTAGAGAAACAAAAGGAAATAAAGAATTATTTCACAAGAGGACGTCACAAGCGTATATCCTGCATTTATTTAGCACAATGCTACAACTTGGTTGATAGACAGGTAATCCGTAATAATGTCAATCTTGTTTTTGTATTTTCACAGAATAAACATTATTTGAAAAACATATATGATGACTTCGTTGCTGGTGATATGTCAATTCAGGAATTTTCTGATCTTTGTAAGCACTGCTGGGAAAAGAAACATGGGTTTATAACTATTGATTTAACCAAGAAAAGAGATTGTGGAAAGTATCAGTGCCAGTTGAACGAAATCCTATCTCCACTCAAGAAGAGAACTATTGTGTAAAATAATAACTCATCGATTCTTGACTGATGTCTGAACGAACGATCCTTGAACGACATTTATCGATGTCTGAACGATCCTTGAACGACGTTTATCGTTTGTTTGTCGTTTTTTTATCGATGTCTGAACGATCCCTGAACGACGTTTATCGTTCGTTTAACGATCCTTGAACGACGTTTAACGTTTGTTTGTCGTTTTTTAACGTTTTTTTATCGATGTCTGAACGATCCCTGAACGACGTTTATCGTTCGTTTAACGATCCTTGAACGACGTTTAACGTTTGTTTGTCGTTTTTTAACGTTTTTTTATCGATGTCTGAACGATCCCTGAACGACGTTTAACGTTTTTTATCGTTTTTTTTTTTTTTGCGTTCGTTTAACGTTCGTTCAACGGTTTTTTTTATCGTTCGTTCAACGTTCGTTTAACTTTTTTTTTTTTAAATCGATCGTTGTTTGAGCGTTACCTGACCGATTAGCGTTCAGCTAGTGATTCACGAACGAGTATAGATTCCCTCAATAGTAAATAAGAACGTTAAGATGGATATGCAAAAATTAAATGCTGAAGCCAAAAAAGCTCGTGAGCTGTCCCGTATTGAAAAAGAGCTAGTAGCAAAATTCAGACGGGCACAGACGAAAATACAAGATCGTAATAGGTTTAGACGCGAGGAATATAAACCTATAACATCTGCTATTCAAAATCTAATTGAAAAAGGAGAAGCTAATGATTATAAACCTATTACAGAAGCAATTGAAAATCTACAAAAAAAGGTTGAAAATCAGTTAGTACCTTTTCAAAAAACGATAACTTATCTCCCTCAAAGTGAAGAAAGCTATGAGGAACAAAGTTCTGAAGAGGGAACGGATCCTTATAGTTCTTCTGATGGAAGTATGGAGACTTTGAAATTTTCCCCAAATGCTCTTCAGAGTACACCCACGAAATCAAATGAACCAGATCCTGAAGCTGAAGACAGTAACCTATACGGTACACCTTCAAAGAATTCACCCAAAGATATACAGTTAGGAAAAATCGCCTACAAGTTTCTACCAAGAGCGAACGATAAAACATTTGGACTTTACTATGAGGCACCAAAACAAACGTTCATGATTGGTAATACAGCTGTTGATTTTGATAAAAATGATATTATATTAGGGTTTGAACGGTACGAAGGAACTCCTGGACTTTGGAGGTTGATAACCTATGATAAAGCACCAAACGAAAATTTATACACGTCTCGGGATTTAGAAAATTATGAAAAAATTCTCACTGATACGGATTCTATGTTCCAGGGAAATAACCATGAATCCAAAAAACCGAAATCTAGTAGAGGAGATAAATGGTCAAAACTAGTTAAGAATATATGGAAAAAATATAATGATGACAGAAGGACTGAACAAGTAGGATCTGGAATCGTAGAATATAATAATAAAGATATTGAGTATAAGTATATTGATAATTTGAATGAGCTAGTGGCAAGAATTCATTACATATACAGTCAGGAGCAGGCAGGAAACAATAACTTTCATAACGAAAAAGTAGCTATCCTACAGTTTTTCAACGATAGGCTTGAAGAGATTATAGACACTCCGAAGGGTACAGAATATTTGATTCGGTTCGTTTCCAACATGCCATCAAAGCTTTTAAAAGGTGACAAGGTAGGGTCTGGTTTATTCAATTCAATACTGAAAAAAGTTCCTTTTGAAATGCATGCACGAGGTTATAATTTCCTAGGACCCGGAACGAATTTGGAGAAACGTTTAGAAAGAGGAGATGTGGGAGTGAACAAACTTGATGAAGCTGCAAAGGAACATGATATTTTTTATAGAGATCACCCTAAAACCTCAGACAGACATACCGCAGACAAAGTTTTGGAAGATAAGGCCTGGAGTAGATTGAAATCCAAAGACGCTGACCTGAACGAGAGATTTTGGGCGTTAGCAACAGGTGCAGCGATGAACGTGAAACAAACGTTTGGGATGGGAATTGAACCTCAACTAAAGTTTTAATAATAAGGTTTTCACAACTTCACCGCGCAAGATTTTATTCGTAATACTAAGAGGATTAACAAACACCATGAATATCTCGTCGGCTTTGCCATTAACGACCGGTCAGCGGACCAAAATCCGAGCTGCATACAAGCAGGGGAATGGAGCAACCATACAATTAAGTAAAGATCAATTGTTACAAAACAATGGTAAAGACAAAATTTTTATAACACACAAACAGCATAATGAAATAGCTAAATCTCGGGTGAAAAAGAAAGGATATCGATTGAAATTGTCATATGACCAGTTGAAAGAAAATTATAGAGGTGGGTTTCTTCCCCTCATATTTGCTGGGATAGGCGCACTGAGTGCATTGGTGGGAGGTGGTGCTGCTGTTGCTAATTCAGTAATTGATTATAAAGATCGGCAGAAACGGTTGGAGGAAACGATAAGACATAATAAAGCGTTGGAAAACCAGAAAACGGGTGGTCGGGTGAAAAAAAAAAAAAAAAAAAAAAGTTTTGAAGCGTTGAGCAATTTTGATATTACTTATTATGCTTTGGATAAACTTGGAATAAAAAATTTTAGAGGGGTATTTATGAGAGATGCTTTACCTAAAACTCCAAACATAATTGAATGTGGAATTCTGAATCTTGGTGATTCGAAAACAGACGGTTCACACTGGACTGCTTACTACAAAAACAAGATGGACAAATATTATTTTGATTCGTACGGAAACGCCAACCCTCCGAGGGAATTAATTTCTTACTTGGGTGGAAAGCGTTTGTTCTACAATAGAGACAGGATTCAAGATTACAGCGACCCTCCAATATGCGGGTACTTGTGTCTAATAGTTTTGTACTTGCTAGTGAATAAACATATGTCTCTTAACTCGATATTAGAAAAACTGAAACAAGATAAATACTTCTGGGAAAGTTTGCTTTAATTTTTTTTCAGACTATTATATAAGAAGGAGAAAGATGGCGAACGTATTTTCGAAATACATGAAGGACATCGTCCGCTCAGAGTACAAACATTACTATCCTAATAGCACTCAAAACTTTAACTCTCCCAACAAAAGAACAGAGTTCAATATCGATTATGGAGATGGATTTTCTATGTCAAAGTTTCAATATTTCATTTCTGGGACGTTGAAGAAGCGAGATGGAACTGTTTACGCTGCAAAATCAAATGTGAAATTGGTTGATAACTTTGTTCCGTATTTGTTCTCTAGAATCGAGGTGAAAAAACACAATTATTTAATTGACGAAGTTGAATACCCTGGTGTTACTAGTACCGTGAAGAGCACTGTCTCGTACAGTGGCTCAGAAAGTAGGGCGCTTGCAAACAATGGCTTTGTATCACAGTGCAACGCAGATAGAAATACATTCTACGTATGCGGGAATCTTTCACATTTAGGGTTGGGATTTTTCGAGGATGTTAAAATACCGCTTTATAAAGGAGGATTCGTAATTACCTTTATCAGAGATGGTGACGCTAACACCATTTACAGATGGAAAACAAAAAAAGCTGATGGGAGTTACGACGATGCCACCCTACCAGAAGAAGGACAGGTGCTTATCACAGAGTTTATGATTCGGGTCCCTATGATTGAATTCAAACCTATGGCTAAAATAGAGTTGGTGAAAGAATTGTCCGACCTGCAAAATATACAGTTCCATTTCAGGAGCTGGCAGTGCATACAAAAACCTGAAATCAACGGAAATACGTTTACATTTGATGTAACCAATATCTTTAGAAACATCCGAAATCCTACGTTTGTGATGGTAGCTTTCCAATCTGAAACTGGCTCACAGTTGCAGGATGCTTCGCTGTTTGATTCAGCCAATGTTAAAAATATTAAGGTGAAGATCAATGAGAACGTTTACCCTGAAGAAATGGAAAACTTGGATATCGCGGCAGGTAACTACGCTCTTGTCTACGAAATGTATAAGGATTTTAAAAATGTCTATCAAAATAATAATGATGTGCTTTACAACCCGCATAATTTTGTAACCGGAAAATGCGTTTACGTGATTGACACAAGTAAACAAACGGAAAATATTTCGAATTCGAAATCTAATATTATAATTACCGCGGATTTTGCACCCTCAGCAGGAACAAATCTATATGTAGTTCTCGTATCTCACACTACCTTAGATTATGATCTCTTCAATAACATAATCAAGGAAAATAATATGTAAGTCTGTTGTTACCAAAAATAGTTTTTCCGATCGCGAGTTGGGCTAGAACACCCCCTGGCAAGGGGCACCTTTTTTTTTTTTTTTTTTTGTTAGTTTCAGAACAGACATTGATTCTCGTGAAATAATCATGTTAGCCAGTTGTTACCAAAATTGTTTTTCCGATCGCGAGTTGGGCTAGAACACCCCCTGGCAAGGGGCACCTTTTTTGAGGATCGGGCCAGAAGCCCCAATTTGTATACTACTATTGCCCGTAACAGAGCAGTTCAGATAACACTGAAAATTCGATATAGGAAAAGTTTTCACGATCATATTGACTCTGTGTTAATAAAAAAAACTTCACGACCGAGATATTATTCCCGATTTAAACACGAACAATATCGATCGAAATCATAATTAATCATAATATGATTACTAAATATGATGAATGACCAGACTAAATATGATGAATAAATGGTAATATTATTACCTAATTGGCTTGTCGATTTAATCGGGAACAATGTCTCAATCAACTCAAATAACTACCAACCAAATAAAGCCGCCGAAGACTGCCGCGGGTCTTTCACACCATTGGTTTGCTCATGTGATGGGGCCTTGCAAAAAGAATTCATAATATTCATGAAACGGGCATCCCACTCACTAGCAAATAAATGGAGAAAGCCGTTTTCACAACTTGTTGGATGGATAAAGACAAAAATCCAATTCGCCATCATTCGAGCAGTGTCTCAGCGAATACGAGGTTCCCGAAGGAAAGTGCGGCCACTTGAATTGGAGGACGGGGCAGCCATTCCACTTTTGGAAGAAAACCTATGACCCCCCCCCCCCCCCAAAGAAAAAAAAAATCCCCGTTGTTATTTATAGTAACTCTATTGTTACGAAAAAAAAATAAAAGTGGATTATTACCTCAAAAAAACTACCAACATGATCGTGAAAACATGAATATTCGTTTATTATTTTCGATAATGAACCTTTGGAATCGAGCAAGAAAAAAAGCATAACGAAAGTATCTACTCTGCAAGCAACATCAGTTTTGGGCAGTCTATGGAGTGTATAATTTTAACACAATTTATTTACTTCCAACATAAGAATGATAACTCGATGACGATATTTAAACGCATTTTCTTTCTTCTTAGGATTACGAAATGTTTTCATCATAATCAAAAAAAAATTAGGAGTGCATTCTCAATCAGTCTTTGAGGATGTTCATGAAACAAAACAGTGAAAAATTATCAATATCTTTCAATCCTTCCAGTATTTCCTTTTATACGAAAGTACTTCCTGACGAATAATTTTTTATAGTTGTAGCTTGGAATGAAGATTTTAATAGAAATTTCTTGAACAACATGATTAACGATTTTTTTTTTTTTGGATAGTGTTGAAATATAGCATACAGAACGTTCTGATGCTGCAAAAGTAGGTAACGTTTCCCAGTAGTTACTGTTTGTTGTTTCATGACCGACACGATTGTTTATACTCGGTTCAGCAACCGCAAGCATGTCATTGAAAGAAGCGTTTGGCAAGATATCAAGACCAGGCTGGTTTCAGATTCAGAGTAAAACAGGGAGTCAAAATTAGAACTCAATGTATCCCAAATAACTATCTTGACCCAACGCTAGCGAGCAATGCTCCCAATAAAGAGTAGGGAAAACATGAAGTGTGGAATGATTTGGAGTTAGATGACCATGCAGTTATTCTTTATTTCAAAATTATCAGCAAAGGAAAGGACGAGCATTTCACGTTGATATTCCTTGATAATTGGTCAGTCTGTCTGAGGTCGATGCTATACGAAATCATTTTAATGAAATTTCATGGGTTAGTGCCTTGAGATCTGTGAACTGCATAGCAATCTGGGTAATAGACTCAGAAAGTATATCTTATTATCCTATGTGAGGAATCAACACTGTTCACACAGCTTGGCAATATTGAGCTTGATCTGATTCTTCGTGCCTACTGATGATTTCAGGGTGAGCCTGATTTTCAGGAATTGCCGCGGTGGAGGCGTCATGTTGGTCAGCTAAGCTATTACTAGAAATAATCATGTTTATAATATAAACATAATATGTTTATAATATATGTTTATGATAATATGTTTATAATATACCATATTATGGTACAGTTTTAGGAATGAACCTAGGGAACACACTTTCGCACAGTTTCCTTCACCATCTTCTCTACTGAAAGTTGAAAAATTCCTTGAATTTCGTAGTATTTCAGGGATGCCTGACGGCCTCGTCTTGTCACAGGGAAAAACTATTGGAGTCCTGGTTCGATTTTAATGAAATTCCCTGGGTTTCTGAGGGTTTGCGGTAGACTGTCTTCAATGAATGCCATCGCTATTAGGCCAATAAAAGCTTTTACAATTTTTCTGAAACCGAAATTTCTTAAGGTCAATTGGCTTAATTTCGCTCAAATTTGGAACTTAATTAAGGGAGGTTCTCCATGTCTATTGTGTTTAAATTTCGCCGCTCGCTAGTGACAACCTCCCCTATGTATTTAATAAAACAAAATAAATAAATGGAAAAGTCCATAGGTATAGCCGGGAACTACCGCCCAATCTTGTGGTAACTGTCAATACATAAAGATCATTAGGTAAGCAATATAAATTATTTATAGAATGAAAGTGTAGAATGAGCATATAGTCACAGTGAAAAGAATGGAAAACTCTAATTCTTACCCAATGTTGCGAAATATTTTAGCTTTGTAGTTTATAGAGCTTGAAAAGAAGTTTGATTGATGTGGTTGTTTGAAAACCGGTGCACCGTGCAGTCTTGCATGCCACAAAAGGGAATAAATCTGAAAAGGCGAGACCTTGACCCAACCTCAAATACCTGCCTCCCCACCAGCTCGCGATCATCGTTCCTGTCTCCGATCTACCATCCGTTGAACGTCAATGTTGTCGGAAGCTCAATTTCGATTGCCGACGTAGGAAGGGCTTAGCATTCGAGCAGTAGGTCTAATCGGGTCCACCGCTACCAAAATTGTCATCTGGAAGGATTTTACTAATATCTATGGTGTATTTTGCCCTGTTTCCCCTCTAATATTAGCTTTCGTAGTCTACCAAGAAAGCTAATATTCTAGCTTTCTTCATTATTTTTCAAAGAAACAGAGTCAAGTGAAATTGGGCAGTGATTCGATTAAGCGTTTTTTTTTTTAGGGATGCCGCATAGAACTTGAGGTTGGAATGTACAACCAACATTCCCTCGGATCCCCGAGCTGATGCATAAAATGAGCAATTTCGTACAGCGTTATGCGCCCATAACGCGCATTTGGTTTCATCCTCCATACTCGCTAGCTGAGAAAGCCCTGACCCGGTTCACTTGCAGGAACAGTGGTGGTTGCCCTTCTGCAGTCTGGAGTTGAGTAGGGCATAACAAGCTTATCTAACATCTAGGGTTACCCCAGTCCTTACTGCAATACTAGGGATGGACTGAGCAGCTTGTTTACCATTATTGTTTCTAATTTTATCAAAAACAAAAGCTTCGTTTTCAGTTTGTTAAGTTTGGAAAACAAATTCACTTGCATTTTACGAGAGGAAAGAGAGAGTTCGGTTTTGTCTCTCTCTACCAGTCAGTACAAACTACCCGTCTGACTTCGATGAAATTTTCAGATATTGAGTGAATATTGTTACTCCACATTTGGAGGGCCGTGGGTTGAAGACAGCCCACTAGTTTCACTGTGATCGGATGACTGGTAGCCATTGCACTTGCGCAAACATGAAATAGTGGAAAAATGGGTTGCAATTCTACAAATTTTCTTAAATTTGTAATAGATTAAAACCACGCAGACAAGAATCAGAAAAAGATCGTTCTCGCTTGAACATGGGAGCGGCTAGTGTAAAACTAACTAATGTAGGTGTAGGCATAAATTAAAGTCTCACATCAAAATCAACCCTGAACCTACAACCTCACAAAAATAAAGTTTTTATTTATATCCTCTGTTTGGGAGAGGAAAGGAATCCTCCACACCTACCTACATAAGTTTGTCAGTGGGCGGATTCGACCAACTTCCTTTCTCCTGAGAAAAAATAGAAAACAATAAATAATTCACGGTCTGTTTGATCAAGGTGATTTTTTTATAAGTTAAAGTATTTTTGTAATAATTTTTACATTTTCAAGTATTTTTCGATTCAAATTTCAACTTACTTTTAGTAGCTTAATTTAATTTCTTTCGTCTTGGGTTGTGTTATAATAAAATATTATTGTTAGTAGTGAAACTGATATTTTATAAAAGAAAACTCATTAATTAGCTTGCATTGTCAATTCCTGAGTCGGTATCTTTATCGTTCTCTAAACATCTGGAAATTTCCAATTTTTGTGATTTTGAATCGCAAAATTGTTGTTTTAGAGCTTTCAATTACGAAGCGATGAGACACCGTCTGACATAATCTGATTTTACGAGCAACGTCACAGTTTTTTCAGAAACTTTAGTCAGATTTTCTAATTATAGTTTGTGGTGGGTGTAACAACAGTTTTATGTTCATAAGGGGGTCTTTGAATACTTGTTTCACTGACAAATTGGCATTATTTTGGCGTTGGCCACAATCTTATGATCACTCTTTATTTGCAGGCTGCAAATAACTTGGTAGAGCTTAGTTGTTTGTAAATCATACAACAAACAGCCCCGATTAGCAATTTGTTGATTATTCAAGTTTAATAGTATGTAAATGCTATGTATGTATCGAGGTTAAGGTAGATTTTGGGAATTCCGTTAATGAACGATGACATTTGACATGTACCCATCTATTGGTTAAAACATCATTATTTAAATTCTTAAGTAAATTTGTATTCACTTATTTAAAATCAATTTTTGACCAACAAAAAATATTGGTTTTGAGGTATTGATATTTACGAGTACCAGTACGGAGTAGAAACTACAGAAGTAATTATCAACATAGGGATTGAGGTAGGAGAGAGCATGGTTTGAGGATGCAAGGGATCAGCTAAATGTGGTCAAGGTGAAAGTAGACTCTCAAACAAACACTCCACACGAGAATAGAAGTAGAAAACATCCTAGATGCACACAACCGTAGTGAACTGGGAGATAGAATGTGATCGAAAAGCTGGAAGCGATTAATTGCAGTTAGAAGGAATACGTAGGAGGTTGGCTAGGTTGCAATCTTGAGCTAGCGTGGTCCACAATGAACATACTCTCCTCCTGCCATTAAAAAAATAAAAAAATTAATAAGAGAAAGAGCATTATTAATAAACCCAACCATGTAGCCATCTAGAAAGAGGTTTGAAAGAGGTCCCAAAGGTGGTAATTGCCAACGGGCACTCATGTTTATAAATTCCATCTTGGTCAAACGTGAGAAAAACGCAAAAACCATAGCGACCTGAAAAAACGTGCTTTAATCCAATGATGTTATTTTTTTATATATTTATAAATTATAATAAATATTTTTGGAAAAAAAGGTAAATTAGTTCAAAGTTTATAATAATTGTGAACGAGATTTGAAATATCAGATTTATGGATATAGTACTTTTTGAAACAAAACGAGGCGTTTAGTTCTTTTTGGAATCAAACGAAGTGGATAAAGTACTTTTTGAAATCAAACGAAGTGGATATAGTACTTTTTAAAATCAAACGAAGTAGATATAGTACTTTTTGAAATCAAACGAAGTGGATATAGTACTTTTTGAAACAAAACGGATAAGAGACCGCCATTATGCTGTATATAGTACCTTTCGAAATCAAACGAAATATTCACCCTCGTTTTTCAAGGGAATAGACTATCTTTTGCTCCAAAACGATCGTATTTTTGTTCTTTTTTTTTTTGATGAACTACCCTTCTAAAACCCTGGGAAAGTGTTAACTCAATTTCGACAAAAATGATCTTTAGTACCTTTTGGAATCAAACTCCTCAATTATAGAACAAATTCGAGAACTAGGGATACAAAACGCTTCTTATAGACAATTTGATACAGCAATCTAAACTCACTTTATTCGCCTCAAATGTGATACAAATGTATTTTGAACGATCAGCGCCAAACTTGGTCAGACCCGTCTACACTTAAATATGCAAAAAGTCTGGCCATCTGGTATAGCCCTGTCTGGGTTCGTGACTCATCCCGTTCTCCGCGTTTAAGCTGTTGATGCTAACTCTAGAATGAATAGAAGTGCAAATGCTTCATTTCGTTGCCTAGTTAGGATTTTTTTCTCTGATTGACAGGTTGGATAAAACTTGTTTAGTTGCACTACCTTAAAAGTTCGAAACTGCTCGTTTGAAACTGCTTTTCACTCGTGGTTGATATTGAATTTATTTCAATGGCACAGATAGGTAGGTGTATGGTCAAAACTGTGTCAGAAAAATCGCCAAGCGCAAAACTAAGTGATTAACAAATTTCATAAATTGCTTTAAAAAAAAACATTGATAGTTGGTGACAATTTTTGAAAATTAAAGGAAATTACTGTTAAATTAACAGAAATTATCACCAAGAAGGTAGCTCTCAGTTTTTAATTATTTTTGAAATAGGTAGAAAAAAAAACTCTTCGATGAGCTCGTTGTTTTTCTATGTTATGAGATTACGACCTAAGCCAATCTAATTATAAGAATTTAAAAATATCATCAAAACTAAATCTATTATTTTTATAAATTTATAATTAATTTAATCAGATCTGGCGAATTAAAAAAAAAAAAGAAAAAAAGAAGCTATTGCATTTGCTTCACAATAAAGAGGGATGGAAAATTTTCTTCGTGGAAATCAGTTTTGGAACATAGGTACTAAAACGTTTTCTGAAGTTCAACACTTTTTCATAAGTGTGTATACCTAATATATGTGCAATTCCAGATGATAACTTGAGCTAGATATCATCTTAAAAAATCGAAATTAGTGCCAAAATGTTTGTAATACCAAAAGAAGGATGAATTCGATGGCCAGCATTTTGGGACCACTCTAAGGTTCCAAGTCCCAAAAATAGGGTTCAAAACGTGTTTTTAGAGTTTTTGTGGATAATAGGAACCATCATAATTTCAGCCCTTGTTTTTACTTTGCAAAAACGTCTGCCAAACTGGGTGGGCGGTATAAATTCCGCACATCGAATAACATGGTCATACAGAACTCGTTGGAGAGAAAGCAAAATATTCCAAATAATAATTCATCAAGTAGTTGGTAATTAATCATTTATTTATCATTCAAATGAACACTTCTTGGACACTTCTCCTTCCTTCCTCTTGATATGATAGGTAGGAAACGTTTGATTCTCTATGTCGTAATAGAACCTCATTCACTAATCATTCTCACTAGTTTCATCTTCCTGTAAAAATTAAAAATTGTCATTTTTTTATGTGTCAACATGTATCAAGGTACCAAGGATTTTTTTTAATGGCATAGGAAATTGTTAGAGGAGCACAAGTTGGTACATGTAAAACAAAGAACTACGCAAACTTCGTCAAATTTTCTGAATATTTTTTTATTATTATTTTTTTTTTTTAATTTTTATTGTAGGGAAAAAGTCGACAAAGTTGTTGAACGATGGTTTTTTTCTTTACGTTACATATATTTTTGTTCAAATATTCGAGTTACATCGTACACTCAAATGTGAACAATGTCATCAGATTTTGATCAAAACACAGCTGAAACTGGTGTTTGAGAAATTGCTGGTTTATTAATCTCAATCTCCTTTCGCATGCATTTTACACTATATAATATTACGTATTTATATAAACCGAATATTTATAACCAAATTTATATTATAACCACATTATGGTTCACGACGAAGATAACGATCGATTCATAAAAGACTGGTTATTAACCAATCCCATTGTAGGAGGTCTTCGGTTTGTAGCAGGTATAGGTATTCCAAAAATGGACCCGACCTCCCAAGAACCGCTTTCCTATTATGGGACTCACAGACCCCATTAATGTCCGTTGATGGTCTCCTGCCCCCTAAATGAGAGCCATTAATTCCATGGAGTGGCTGCGAGAACAAATGGTCGGAAGCTCTTGTCACTCGTACATCAAGCACTTTTTAGCCATCTAAGAGTCTATTGCTGTCCAATACTTCAATTATGAAACACTTCACGTACCTACCTTCCCTACAGTTACCAACTCGTAGAGATAGGAAAAAAGAATACGCTACAGGATCCGTCCAAAACGTGAGAACTGGAGTACTTTTTTTTTTTTTTTTTTTTTTTTTTTTTTTTTTTTTTTTTTTTTTTGAAAGATTTTTTTCGTGTCTTTTTGTGCGACCAGGTGTCTGTCTGTATGTGAGAGTCCGAAGTGGTGACTGGAATGTTTGTAACCGTGTACCTACTACGTTTTTTTGCATCTGAATTGCACAACAGATATCAACGAACAATATGATTTAAGAATGATAAGGCACAGATTAAATATAGGTAAAAATGGTCCTAAACCCTCTTCCATCACCGTACAATCTGTTTCGATTGTCTTTACCTCCAAAGGGTATTAAAACGCATTATAACATGGGTTAGTTGAGTTATTACCAATCAGAGAACAATAATTGTTTATTGTTACTTAATAAATTATTTATTAAGTTGTTATGTGTTTCAAAACTATAGGCACCCGAATTTGTATTGTGAATACAATTGCATCCATAAAACACAACGCAATACACTCAATGTAAAACCGAATGAAGATCCCATTGAACACTCTAACACCTAAGTGGTTTATTTCATAACATTTCATAATTCCGGCGAGGCAAATAAATATATTTGGGTCACACGAGCAAAGCTTTGCAATTACATTTTTGAGAGCTCGTCTGAAGATAAAATTAGAAGTGGTATTTGTTCCTCTCCGCGATTTTTGGGACGTCCCAAAGACTTGAGCGTCTTTTTGCGATTAATCTGGGGTGAAGAAGGACAACACTCAATGTAGAAAAAAATAACCACATATAAATCCATTTTATAAGACCATTCTGAATCGAAATCCGTTAAAAAACGGATAATGAATTTGTATGAGTGTGTATATGTATTAAACGGAGTATGTCTGTATGTGTGTGTCACAAAATCTTGTGACCTCTGCCGAGAGGCCTTAGTTCCTAACCAAATTGAGTGTTTTTTGTTGTTGCCCGAAACGGAAATTTATTTAGTTGTGCAATACTTGGCCGGAATTTGCCTATAAATAATTGATTTGCCCTTCAATTTTCCACCAATTTGTGTAGTTTTTCTTTTGTTCTACCCAGAAATCTATCTAGTTGTGACAACTCAGCTAGAATTTCGAAATTCGGGTTTAAGTGGGAGGAACGGCGTTATTTACTAAAAAGAAGGTGCATTCAGACGATAACTTCAGCGCGCTGCCCAATCCTCAATATTGTTGACCGGTTTGCAAGTAACTTGTTTTTTGTTCAACCCAGAAAACTTCTCAGTTGCACATTACACCATCAGAGTATCGAAGTTAATATGAGGAGGGGGCGAGTGGAGAGATAATCTTCACAAAATACACGATTTCTCATTATGGGACGATTTCGCTAATGGAACCCAAGCATGAAAATTCAGCGAATGTAATTAATACACCTCTGGATTTTAATGATCTTTTTTTATGCCCCCGCGGATCAAATCAATGAGATCATCATGGTCCAGGGCACCAGAAACCGCGATTAGGTTTTGGTTGTTTCTCCTTGAATACAGATGTGATCTTCTACGGACTACCTACCAAAACCAACAGACAAAAGTCCAACATTACGACGTGACACCGCTGTGATGCCAATGTTAGTGGAGGGGGTGGGGGACTCGAATTTCCATGTAGGGCATCGTAAATCATGGATTTTTGCAGCATGTCAAATCAATCAATCAATCAAGTGCAGCTGGTCAAATTCGATGCTCGCATGTCGTAAAGAAATGTTATGATGACTAAGGGTGAGGGGGAATCTACAATATACAATCTGCATCCTCAACATACTCGTACTAACTAAATTGCATTAAGTGAGACTAGTATGTACAATAGAAAGTTAAATAAGAACGTATGTTTTATCGCTTATCTGGAGGGATGTCCCCTGGAATATATTCATTACTAAACAATATATTTTCAATAAAGTCAGTATGAAACCATTGAATTACGGGCACATTAGTGATTCAAACCAGAGAAGTTGCTTTCATTTCAAACGGGAAACCTTTACCTATGTGTATAGTGGGCTAATCCGTGTTTTCATTTGTTTCTCACTAAATGAGAAAAGTAACTCAATTCTTCTGTTTTTTTCCTGTGACTAGATCTTTAAGATGTTATTTTATGGTGATCTGAAAATTTGGTCTGTCTAAAAATGTTTCTAAAAAATCTGTTCAAAAAAACACAAGGACAACTTATTTTAATTTTTATTTTGGCAATGGAGGAGGTGTTTCAAGACAATGTGTACTTCAAATACATCAACGCGCGAATCTAAAAGATTAGGTCAGTAAGAAGTTCAGAATTTTTTAAATATTAATACCCACCCGTAGCTAACAATAGAATGATTAAGGGAGTTGGGGAAGAGTTTACAGGGAAACACCGTCGGGTGGGGCTCAGCCACCTAAAAATACTCCTAATATTTGTCAAAGCTTCCTGTGAAGAACCGGCGCGGCGTAGACTTTTTCTATCTTTGACCTTTTCCGCTCCAAATATCAAATATGATTCAACCCGGACAGTCCCTGAAAATGTCTTCAAAATCGATCGTCAGGAAGAAGTCTAAATTTTCAGACAGACAAAACAAAAATTCTAGAACGTGTAAAATTAGTTGAAAGTTGAAGCAAAAAGTAGTACTTAAGAAGTAGTACATAATAGAAGTTGAAAGAATTGATTGAACCCATCATGATCCTGTTTCTAACTTCATTATCGTCAGCTGAACCGTCAATGATCACCTACCTACCATTATGTGTACTATAAATTGAACTTCATTCCCAGGTTGCTATGAACCCTAAAAACACGGTTTTCGACGCCAAACGATTGATAGGGAGGAAATTCGATGATCCCAAGATTCAGCAGGATATGAAACACTGGCCTTTCAAAGTGGTTTCCGACGGAGGCAAACCTAAGATTGAGGTCGAGTATAAAGGAGAAGCAAAAAGATTCGCTCCTGAAGAGGTCAGTTGTTTTGTTGTAAAATGTGGATGATAATGGTTATAATGCATAATTCGATTTCTTTTCCCTATTTAACTAACTACTTTTTCTGTTTATTTTGGGATGGGGGAAGCCCTTAGTCACTTAGTCCATAATATTAATAGTCCATAATACATAGCCCTTAGTCACATAGCCCTTAGCCCATAATAAATATTATTTAGACTAACTACTTACTTATATGTACAAAATATCTTCGTAATAATATCTCTGTATTATTTCGAATGATGGCTCCTTATCTTTGTGGTTGTTCCAGATCAGTTCCATGGTATTGACGAAAATGAGGGAAATTGCTGAAACGTATTTGGGCGATAAAGTTTCTGATGCCGTAGTAACAGTGCCAGCGTACTTCAATGATTCCCAGCGACAAGCAACCAAAGACGCGGGCGCAATTGCAGGTTATTTAATTTTAATTTGTTCATCACTACCATGGATATAACTTAATTGATTAAGCTTTTGAAGGATAACGCGTCCAACAAAATATTGTTGAGTAAAATTTCTATTCCATCATTGTTAGTAGAGGTTAACTATATAATACAAACAGATAATAATTAAATATTTATGAAATGGAGAAAAACTTTAAATTTGGCGTATTCAATATGGTATTTCAAACTTCTTTTGAGCACCGTAGCTCCCTTAAGATTGATAGGGATTCGTGACATTATGAATATAATTGCTATTTAATGATAGTTTGTTTGGCGTAAACAATAAAAGTTCAGTTTCCGTTCGCATGTATTTGAGTGTTCTTTCTTTCGAATGTAGAAACTCAACAATATTGATTAGTTAGCCACTTTACACATACATTTTTCAAGCAATTTTGTCCTGCATGTTTTTATGAAGTATCCTAATATGAACAAAATGTGCTACTGAAAGAAATTATAGTCCAACAATATCAAAAATGTGTCGAACATTTGCTATTTTGGAGATTGTGGCAACATGCACCTCGTTAGGTATTACTCAACAAATTTATAACTATGAAAGTGGGTAATAAAGGGAAACCTATGAACATAATTTTTGACATTAACGATTTAATGCATCTATTTCAAAGGACACCATTCAATGAACTATAACTCACTCGTGATATTATTTAGGTCTCAATGTATTGCGAATTATAAACGAGCCGACTGCAGCTGCTCTGGCTTATGGACTGGATAAAAATCTAAAAGGCGAAAAGAACGTACTCATTTTTGATTTGGGAGGAGGCACATTCGATGTTTCTATTCTAACCATCGACGAGGGATCTCTCTTTGAGGTACACGCTTTATTATATTTTACTTACTATAATATCAAAATTTCAACTTAGTACCTATACTTACTACACAAATAGTTCTACAATTTGTTAAAAACGCCGTGAGAGGGTTTTCCTATATTAGCCAAAATTTTAGAATATTGATTAAAAGTTGAATACTTCAAACCCTGCGTACCTAAAAATAAGGTGAGGTAATTAAGGTACCTTAAAATCCAGTTTTTCAAAAAAAAAAAAAAATCAAAATGAAATGTTTAGTCAAACTCTTTAATCTCCTCCTTTGTAAGGGACGCTTCCTTTATTTCTGATATAAATCATTGTCCCCCAAATGACAGTCCAGTTAGTTTTAAATGGATAGATTTCGATTGTTATGTTATCCATTTATTTTCAAGTGATCCAGAAGGGCCAAATGTTGAAAAATTATTTATATTACCGCAAATCAACGCTTCAAGCCATAGTGACATGAATAATATGTCTTTCTGAGTAGGTATTCTCGGCATCGCTACAGTCACAATGCGAACCGTCATGGAAAGACATCCGATTTCCTTACAACCGCTCCTGGTTACCACACACTAGCAAACAAACGTCTTTAGAAAATTAATAAAGAATATTCGAAGGAAAATTCATGTCATCATAACTAGGGAAATTTGACTCAGTCGGTTTTCCACCAACAATAATTGTTGTCCACTCGCTAAAAAGCTCTCAATTTATGCCGAAATTGTACTCTGACTACTCGGCTTTTCTTTATAATTGTACTATTATTCGGGACGATACTAGATCGTGATCATAGAAAACGCCCTCCAAGGCATAGCAGCAATGGCGAGCAACTATTTCTATTAAAACTATATAAATCCCTTTGGTAAATGCAGGTTAAATCCACTGCCGGGGATACACATTTGGGAGGAGAAGATTTCGACAACCGTCTGGTCAATTTCTTCTGCGACGAGTTCCAAAGGAAATACAAAAAAGATATGAAGGGAAATACTAGAGCTGTCAGAAGATTGAGAACAGCTTGTGAGCGTGCGAAGAGAACACTCTCATCCAGCACTGAGGCCTCTCTAGAGATCGATGCACTTCACGAAGGAGTCGATTTCTACTCAAAAATCACAAGAGCCAGATTCGAAGAGCTCTGCATGGATCTGTTTAGGTAAGCAAAACAACCATTGATTCACTCATATTATTTATGTATAATAATCTTAGGTTTTCCCAATTCAAAATTACTCCCAAAAATGAACGAATTCATTCGCAGAGCAATCGATGTTTTAACGAGCAGTAAAATCCTTTGATTTCTAACATGCAAATATTCCAAGTAGATTTTTCAATGATACGACTTCCAAGAGTCAAGGAAGAGCATCACATCCCTAAAAATGTCATTCAGTTTGACAACATGGAGAAAAATGTTCACTGAGAGTGTCTAGAAAGGGTTGAGATTTACTAAGTTCTTATTTTAGACGTCAGAATTTCCTATCTTAAGATGTAAGAATAATGATGTTTTTCTGTACTTCAAAGTAAATTTGTTTTTCGTTTGCTCAGGCAGACTATCAGTCCTGTTGAAAGGGCGCTCAATGACGCAAAGATGGATAAAGGCACGATTCACGACGTGGTTTTGGTTGGTGGATCTACAAGAATTCCCAAAGTACAAAAAATGTTGCAGGTACGGAATAAATTTTCATCTATCTATGAACTGAGTAAAAATAATTTTAAATAATAATTATTATGATAATTATAGACAACATTTGTGGAAATGAACATCCACATCATAGGACTCCAACGATAAAGGAGATGAAAACACACCTTGAGATAATCCCGCCAAAATGTTGCTTCCTTTCACACAAATTTATGTTAATTATACTTTAACAAACTAAAAACATTAAGTGAGGAATTGAAACAAATAAATAGGAATTCTATTGACTACCATACGAACTGCATACATAGTTTCTTCATACACATAGAGTCTTCGGAGAACTCACTGGACATTTTCGTGTTTTCACTCTAGTTATGCTTATATAATGGTATAGTCTAACTTGATAAATCTATCCATTCTTGATTTATTAACGTAATTTAACTTTTAAAACAGGATTTCTTCGGAGGTAAGACCCTCAATTTATCGATTAACCCGGATGAAGCCGTGGCCTATGGCGCTGCAGTTCAAGCAGCCATTCTGAGTGGTGACACCAGTTCCGCAATCCAGGATGTACTATTAGTGGACGTTGCACCTTTATCTCTCGGTATTGAAACTGCGGGAGGTGTAATGACCAAAATAGTTGAAAGGAACTCACGAATCCCGTGTAAACAACAACAAACTTTCACTACATACACGGACAACCAACCAGCAGTAACCATACAGGTAGGTGAAACTTCGAAATAAGTTGTCCGTAAATTGACCCATTACCAATATTCACTTATTCATTTGCTGACAGACTGTTCGTTTAATAAAAGAAGTTCTATGAACTGTTTTAAAGAAGTATTTCTTATTTCCACGCAAAAAGTTTTAATTGCTGTTTATTCTATTACAGGTATTCGAAGGAGAAAGAGCCATGACCAAGGATAACAACTTGCTGGGGACTTTCAATCTAACAGGTATCCCACCTGCTCCGCGAGGCATCCCCAAAATCGAGGTAGTTATAATATCATTTATATCGAGTGCTTATACCTTCATTGTCTTGATGCCAGCTTCTGAACTAATCCATTTGTGAAAGCAAAATGAGTATTCCGTCGCGGGCTAAAAGACGGAGCCCCTCTGCCACTACTCCGCGACTAGAAAACCCTGGACCACCTAACTCGACGATCTAAATTTTTCCTCTTCTCATCCTTCATAAGGAAATTCCTTTCAGTGAACAAAACGATACCAGAGACCCAAGATTGCACTTCGCAACAAAACCTCGTTAGATCAAATAAAAGCACTTTTTTAACATGAAACATGTTATTGCCCTAGGGTAACTATCCGAAAAACGTTACGGGAAAGTGTCACGCGCGTTTTAAACAATCCGATCCTACGCCTTTTCCAACACTCCGATCTTTACGCCATTTTCAACACTCCGGTTTTCGAGGCGCGAAGCGCCGAGTTTCATACCACCACGGTCCTCATTGATAGTGGAAGCTCTGCCGACCCAGAGCCTGATACCTTCCTGTTGCTTGGTCCAGAATCCTTCTCTGTGTTGCTGTAAACATAGTATATCTTCTCTGTTGCCAAGTTCATTTTTCTGTCGAAGTTAGGTCATCTTCACGTTTATGCATGGTAAGAACCAAATTCGATTTAGCGGATTTTTATTTATGTAGTTGGCTGGCATCGTTTTTACCAAAAAGTAAACAAAGGATCTTGTAAACTAAGCTTTTAGTTGCGATGTGTTCTTCGACTTTTTAGATCTTTTCGATTTCTTAATAATAACAATACCTTTGGGACATCAAGAGGTGAATGAAACGACGAGAAATGTGAAAAGCAGGCCCATAAAGAGCTAAATTGAAACAAATGACAACAAAGTTCTAGTAAAAGGGAACAGAAAACAAACAAAGCATGTTCCATGTTTCTTGAATTTTAGCCGAAGGCTCTAAGCAATAACCATCCGGGGGTTAGGAGGCTTGCCCAAAGGGCCGACTTTCAAATTTGTATTTAAGTTTTTCATCAACTTATGGAACTAAGTTGAAACGTCCTCACTGTGGTCCAGCAACCCCAAAATCACGTAAAGGATATTTAAGCATAGAAATATGAGTTCATATTAAAATTGTGTGCTCCTGGAGTTCTGGCATGTGAATATTGACATATGCTCCTCTGTGCACCTGTTTTTTGCATGTTCCTGCACCATTCAGCATTTTTGTGTTTTGAGTCTGTACATCGAGACATCTCAAGCTTTCAGTCTATACATAATATCGAAGAAGAGTTGAGGGAAACATCGTTACGATGAAGACTTCATCATTGTTCATGACTTAGTAATGTGGTAGCCTTGGGTTTAAACTGAGTAATCAGTTATGGATGCAACCAAAAATATACTCCCATATCAAAATAGTAAGCATTAAGGTAATTGTAACGCTTCCATAATAATTTCAGCTGTTACTGTAATGATGTGAATTATATTTTCTCTTTCATTTAACAGGTGACTTTTGATTTGGATGCCAATGGAATTTTGAACGTCTCTGCAAAAGACAGTAGCACGGGAAAATCAGAGAAAATCACGATTTCAAACGACAAAGGACGGCTATCTAAGGAAGATATAGACAGGATGCTTTCAGAAGCCGAGAAGTACAAACACGAAGACGACAAGCAGAGGGAAAAGATTACAGCTAGAAATCAGCTGGAAAGTTACTGCTTCAGCGCAAAACAAGCTGCTGAAGAAGCCGGTAGCAAGTTGTCTGATGCTGACAAGAAAGTGGTAACGGACAAATGCAGTGCAGCGCTGTCTTGGCTGGATTCAAACTCACTTGCTGAGAAAGATGAATTCGAAGATAAACTGAAAGAGTTACAGAAAGAATGTGGTCCCATAATGACCAAACTTCATCAAGGCGCTGGCCAGGGAGGCAAAGGACCCACAGTTGAAGAAGTCGATTAAACTCCACAACCGACAAGTTTCTTGGGGAGTTTTTAGTAGTTGATATTAGTGATCAATTGCTAAATGGATGATGTACAGATAAGTGGAAGCAGATCACAGCTAGGGTGTGGCTCCAAGAACGAAAAAGGTCTTTAAAAAAATTATTGTCACTGCTCATTTCTACAACGTTTGTAGCCGTGCTTCATTAACGGTCGTACATATCTTTATCGTAATAACAAATATTGGTGTACTTATATGAAACCTTCAGTACCAACCAAAATCTGAGGAAAGGTGAGAATCAGAAAGGATGCTGATTACTTAATAGTGGAGAATAATTTTTCTTATTTTCAACTATAATTCGTGATTAGGAATTAATGAGTCACCATAAAATTTCACTCTGAAGGTCCACAGTCCTCTATTTCAAGATAAGCCGATTAAACCACACAGTAAAATCTAATATCTTAGAAAAATAGCAATTAATTATTTTTAAAAACCGCTTTTTAACTATGAAATAATAACGTTTTTGAAAGCACACTAACACTAAATTGATGCTTCGTCAAGTATAAATCGGATGGGCACTTCATTTAAATTATACTAATCAGAATGAACATCTAGAAATTCAATAATTTTTTTCTTACAGATACTTAAGTATCTCACAACATATTTAGAAGGTAATTATAAAATAGTAGTGATGGTTTGTCGACGTAGACGACCGATACCAAGAATTCCAATAATCCAATGTTCTCTTGGAGAGGGTCTTTCTTTATTCATAAGAGGCATCAGGAGAAAAATTTGACCCCTTGTTCCTAGGTATTTACATGATTACGTGATTGATCAATTTTAGATGTTTGAGTTAGGTATGTCTTGTAGTTTATTGAAGGCCTTTTATTGCCAACTACCAGAAACAACATAATTATTATTTTGTAAATCAGGTACCCAGCAACAAGAAGGAAAGATTCGAGGCCTAAATATGATTATAGGTAGTAAATGAAGACCCAAGATAACAAAGAGGAGAATAAAACTTCCTGATACAAACCAAGCAGGTGCATTCGACAATCATTATTTTTTGTGTGAATATAAAATAGCTTGATAAAATTTGAAAATGAATAAAAATGATGAGATTTGAACATTGATTAGAGAAGTATAACCAAAATAGTAACTCGGTAAAAAGAACTACTAGCTACAAACTACGTTAAGATGCACCACTTACGTTTTGTTGTACATTTCGAAAATATGATCGTTATGTAGGTGCAAGTAATTATGTTGTATGTCTATTTATGATATTATGAGCATTCTGAAAATAAATTATTATTTTGTGATAAAGCAATCGTATATTTTCGACCAAAAAGCTCTTAGAATAAGGATTTTTGTTTAGGTAGAATACAAGTGGGTGAAATAAACGTGTTTATCACTATGAAAAAACTCTTCGGTTTTGGATACACGTATACGTTAGTGGTGGAGGTACATGATTGGGTTTTCCACATGCCTAATACGTTTGCTTCTTGAGAAATGTAGATAAGTAACCATGATTGATCATCTTTCCGAGGGAGCAGGCCAGACAGTACCCATGGTGATTGTGGGAAAGAAAAGTGGAATAAAAACTAATGTTTATATATTATGAACAATGTTAATATCGACAACAGTATAAAAAACATAAACATGTGAAAAGGGATTTGAAGAATGAACCAAAAGTACCAAAGATTTTTCGCTTGACAAAAAATACCTAATTGAAATTTCAATATAAATGCAGTATCTAAAATTATTTTAATCAAATTGCCAGTCTTTTCTCAACTTTCGATAATTCGAGTTGGAATTAATTTAATATAAATGAAGGTAATTAATGTAAATTAGATAGGTAGTGATCAAATCAAACATTTAGCAGGTCCAGTAGGATTTCCGGGTAATTCTTCAGAGATTCCCAGTCTGGTGAGACTTGAACCTGTTTTTTGTGTTGTTTCACCATTTTCAGGATGGGCTCTTTCATTAGCTCACAGTTACACTCATAGGCCAACATCAGTCGAATCGTCGCATTCGATGGACTCAACGAAGACAAAAGTGCAACTTCCGCTCGACTTTTGAGCTTCTCGAGTTTTAAAATGTCAGCAGCTTTCAGCAATTTTTCTCCTTTCTCAGCCAAAGATTCATCGTCTATAATGCCTGTGTATATGAAAGTCAATACATTACCGAAAACGTCGGGTTCTAAATTGTCATCATCGAATACGATTTCGAAAGCTCCATCTGGAAAATTGAACATGAACTTGATTAGTTACCAAACTAGTGGCTGATTCTTTTCTGAATATTTAATGGGTGCCTTACAACAACTTGTTTAGTTGATTATTAATATTTTTATGCTTTTATTCAAGTAGAGCCTATCATTTTTTGAGATCTCAATTTATTGATGTCAAACGTCAAAATTTAAAATTAAGTAGATGTAAAAAATAGGTAGGTATGTACCTGATATTTTACTGGCTATTGTTGGGCATCTAGCTGCGACTATAGCTTTATGAACTAAAAACTCTCTCCCCTGTACCAAAACCTTCAGGTCAGAAAGCTCTCCATTTTTCAGCAGAATCCTCAAATCTCTTTGAAGATCATCAACTGCCTTGAGGATTACTGAGTCTTGAGGCTCGTTTGGTGTTTCAGAGACCGTCTCCGCGGGCATTGTCTGTGATGAAGAATCTGAAAAATCAAGGATCCTGAAGTTTTTTGTTGCTTTAGCCACTATTACGATCTGAGCCAAGAATGTCACGGAGCCATCCACGAGTAAACCGTTCTGAACTTTGATATCCTCGGTATTGATGAACTCTGGAGTACCACTATACCAATCAGCCTTGGCGGGGAAAGAGCTTCGCTGGACAAAGTTGTACACCCTTTCATTTTTCACGTCCACCATGGAGAGTTTGTACTCGATTTCGAGTGGAATCCTCAATCCTCGAGCTTTGATATACAATCCCAATTTAGGCGTCTCACCAACAAGACTGGACTTCAGCACGAGAGCCCATTTTGCAGTATGATATGGGACTTCAGGTGACTCCAACTCATTGAATTCAGATGCAAAGAAGTTTGAAATCGTCCAAGAGAACAAAAATCCCAAGCCATTCGTCTGTGGGCAAAAATAAATAATAAACCAATATATAATGAGGTAGGTTGGAAGGTCGTAAATAATAATTGAGCCTTGTCTAACATTGGGCCGAATACCGACTGTGATCATAAAAGCTAGATAGTACTAAGTCACTTGATAAATAAAGACTAAGACATTGATAAATTTGTTATTCACTAATTTTGATTTACCATTTTCAACAATGGATCTTTGGAATCGACCAAGGAAAGAAATTAATACCCCCCCCCCTCCTCCACAAAATTTAACGGTTTACGTTTCAAGATAATATCTTGAAGGTATTTTTTAAATTTGAATTTTGAATTCAACATATTATGTTGAATTCAAAATTCAAATTTAAAAAATGCCTTCCGTCCGCGGTACATCTGTACCCGTAAACTAATATTGATGAAATTTGGTATATCGCCTCCATTTGGGGTCTAGTTGTGCTCCCAAGGTATTGTTAGTTACTATTTCTAAGGGGTAAAACAAGGGAAAACGTTTTAAAATGCCCTAGGTCGAAAATTTTTATAGACAGGTAAGTAGGTATTGTCACTTCATTAATTTAAAATTTCCAAAATAAATACAAATTTAAAATTTGTAGGAATTTTTTGACAACACTCAGAATTTCGTCTTGATGAGGATAATTAATTATCTCACTAGTGAATGTTCCATTACTTTTTTTCATAAATTTACCCATAGTCCTCAAAAGGGACTCTTTGGGCCATTGTAGTGAGGTTCTCGTCACCGTTTCTCCGTAGGTCTGATGACATTATGACCACTGACAGATCTTTTGTAGCCAAGTAGTCTCTACTTCGTAATAATTGGCAATGTTTTTATTCTATTCTGGTTGAAATTAAATAAACTCGGATGATAATATTCAGCCCGTTTTACTGGGCTAATGAAATAGGTGATTGGTAAAATGAAATAGGTGGTTGAAAAAACCGGCATGAAAGGTTGGTGGTAGCCTGCATAGAGGTAAAAATCAAAACTATTGATTACATAAAAAATTAAGTATAAAACTCACAAGTGATTGATTGCCTCTTTTGCTCTTCCTCGGGCGTAAAAACCAAATAGTAGATACTAGAAAAATGGCAATTGAAAGGAGTATTAAACCACCCATCGCGGATTCATAAAGAATCAGAAATAAATAAATAAATAGAGAATACTTTATGAAACTCATATTTTCATGTTCCACCACTCTCACTCGCTTTCAGATAAGGACAGTATGTAATGGAAACATCTCAGATACTAAATCTCTTCAACTAGACAGAGTGAAAAAAGCACAGCTAACTGAAATCGGAATGACGAATCGCATTACTGATAAGATTAAAAATCTCACAAAGACTGACGCGAATTTTGAAGACTTTGGAGGCATTTTCAATGTTACCTAATATTTTATCGTTTTATGTTGACTGCTTCCAATATATCTACTATCTCATTGTTGATTGTCAGTTTGTTATTCTAATACGTTTCAAAAAGCTAACTGGATTCCCTTGATTAACAATTTTAAATTTTCCTAGATAAACAATTAACCGTGTATTGCTGTTCCCTCTTATAGAAAAAATATTTATTAGTACTTTCCAACGATAATATCAACTGTGATATAATGTTATATTCGATCCTAAGAATTGAGACCTACTGCCTCCCTGTTTCATATCTCTCAAAAGTGATTGTAAGTAATTAAGAGTTTCAAAGCACAATTAAATGCTCCTAATCGAGCCCATCAAAACCTAATTTTAATTATTTCGCTAAATATAAAGTGGCAAAAATGACCGACAACGGCGGATAGAGCTTTAAAATGACCTGATTATAAACTAGTTTTTGGTTGCTAAGTATGCACCACTGAAAGACGTAATGCTCTATTCAAAGAAATGAACCAAAAATAATGATAGCATTTTTGTTCAGCTGAAATTTCAACGGAGGGCTGGCCTACGAGTAGTTCTGTCAATGAATGGCCCTTTGCGATTCGCTCTTGTGTTCCAATTTATTGTAACTTCAAACCTGTCCTCATAGGAAGCGAGCGGTTGGACCTACAAAGCTCTGGGTGGTCTCATGTGATTCTAAAAATCAAATCCTATTAAAAAAAATTATTACACCAAGGATTATCATTTTTCTATATAGATCACTCGTCTGCAAAGAACACGGCTTTGCCATTGTTACCACCAACCAACTTGAAGAAAAACATCGATTGCATTTCGGTCAGCTAACATTTGAACGGAGATTAGGCCTCTTGCGATTCACACTCGTGTTTCTGATTTATCTTAAGTCCAACCCTTAATTTATCGTAGGGAACGAACCGTTTGTCCTACAGAGCTCTGCGTGGTTTCAAAAATTCTATACTATCTTAAATTGATGGAAAACCAATACCATTACATCGAAATGTTTTGAGTAGGGCGTTTTCAAACTTTCAAAACTTATTTTTCAATCCTTAGAAGTGACCTACATCAACCAAAATCTTGGAGGCACAACTAGACCCCAAATGGAGCCTACATACCAAATTTCATCAAAATCGGTCAATGCAAAGTGGGGAAAGTGCCGCGTACGGCGGTTGGACGGCCAAATTTTTATTAGATTTTTGGATTCTACGTACCTTGAAACGTAAACCAACAAATTTTGAGGGGGGTTAAAACATTTTTTTTTCTTTTTTGATTCCAAAGGTTCATTATTGAAAATAATAAACCAAAACCAACAGCGATGGCATTTTGGTCAGCTAAAATTAAAACGGAGATTAGGCCACTTTTGCGATTCACACTCGTGTTTCTGATTTATCGTAAGTCCAACCCTTAAGTTTCAGAGTTCCGGGTGGTCTCATTCGATTCTAAAAATTCAATAATATCTTAGATTGATGGAAAAACAATACATTTATATCGAAATTTTTTGAGCTAGGGCGTTTTCAAAATTTCAAACTCCAGAAGTGACTGACATCATGTAAAACCTTCGGGGCACACCTAGACCCCAAATGGAGCCCGTATACAAAATTTCATCAAAATCAATCCATATCAAGGCGTATGGTGGACGTACGAAAAAAGTTTTTCTTCGATTTTTGAATTCAACGTACCTTGAAACGTAAACAAACAAATTTTGAGGGGGGTAAAAAAAGTTTTGAGAATAATAAACCGAAATTCACCGTCCGCCGTACACGGCACTTTCCTTAGATATCATGGACCAATTTTGATGAAATTTGGTGCATAGGCTCCATAGGGTTCTAGTTGTTCCCTGATGCATTTGTTATCAGTCACTTGTAAGGAATGAAAAATAAGGGCTGGGATTTTCAAAACTCTATTTTTCTGTCTACTTCAAAAACTCTTGATATGAAGTTTTGTCCTTGTTTTTTCATCAATTTAAAATAGAATTTATAAATCGAATGAGACCACCCAGAGCTCTGTAGGATAAACCATTCGCTCCCCATGAGAACTTAATGTTTGGACTTACGCTAAATCAGAAGCACGAACGTGAACCACAAAAGAGGCTTAATATCCCTTCAAATTTTAGCTGACCAAAATACGATCTTCGAGTTTTACTCAGATGCGTCCTCAGCAACCAGTACTCAAATTTCCTAATGATGGCGCCCACTACTTTTTAATTCCTCGAATTGAGTGTGAAGCGTTTATTTCTTCAAATTAAACGTGATCGTGGAGCTAAAATATGGCTGGTAGGTACTAGTAATGGCATGATGGCAAGCCTGTGTTCTTTGCATGCGAGTGATCTATACAGAAAAATAATAAATCTTTGCGAAATAATATGCAGAGTTTTTATTTAGTTGTAGAGTATTTCACATACCCCCTTGTTTAAATACCACTACAGTGTTCACTCGGAATCAGTTGGAATTATAACGGTAAAACGTTGCCTGGTACTCAAAACTGTCATGGTGATTAGTTTACTCAATTAATATATTATTGATCTAATAAATTAAAGAAGATGAAAAAGAAGAATTAGAGACAAGTTTTCATCCATGAAAGCTAAGTTGATGAATGTTTCGATTCTCTCATTATTGATTAAAAAAAGCGGACGAATGTTCAAAGTACCTACCGTCATACCTAATCTAATCAATTGGTGCGTTATCATTGAAAGCAGACAATATGGACTCTGGTGGTAATACTTGACTTGAGTTTAAGTGATGACATAATTTTACATCAATGCACTTATTCAGCGGCAGTGTTGTGACGACCGTACATCTCGGCCATGGTTGGAGTTCATGAAATTCGTTCAGGTATTCCGAGGATGGATTTAAGTGCTGTGGTTGAAGTTTTAAATCGCTGATGAATTGGCTGCGTCGGGAAATGCGTGAGCGAAATGTGAAAACAATGTTATTGTTGGGCTGAAAATTCAGGAAATCTAGCAAAAGAGACACAAACTGCTGAATAGATAAAAAGCAAGACATCATTGTCAGCGGTTATTGCGAGGACCTGGTTCCCAAGTAATCTATAGTAGTGGAGACTAACATCGGATTTTAGAGGGGACAACGATTTATATTTACCATCGTGGGAATACAGTGCCATTGTTAAGACAATAATGAATACCTCTAGGTAATCATGTTAATTTTCTCGTAGAACGAGCTGATTTTGACAGTGTCTCAGTTACTATCGACTCATCATGGTCGCCGTGAGCCGCGTTTTGTTCGATCGGACGGTTAACGGAAAATCGTGTCAATTCTTCGTTCACCCTAACGATCCACGTTGTTCGGTGGGCATGTTGAAATTAGTTGGAACCACAATGAAAGGATCTGCAAAATATTTCTTTTTAATGTATTTGGTGAGTACATGAAGTAACAATATCAAATTATTTAGCTAAATTACTTCTTTTCCTGCTTGTAATGGTAGAAGTAGATAGTGGGTACACATACTTAAGAATCCTCCTAACTTTAGCAACTGTTCAAGAAAGGTACCTACTCTTCTAGCTCTGTCATCAGCTTCATCCAAGCAGAGTAACTACAGATAACAACAAAACTGTTTTACTTACCATTTGATGGTAATCAGATTCTAACATTGATTCTATCTCAAAACGATCACATTCTGCAAATATTGAACATCTTGTGAACATTATTCACCACCTTCCACCCAAATTCGAGCTGATTTAGACCAGATAAAACGTCAGATATTCTTGTTTGTAGGTATTAGAATTCATGATCATGCTTGGGCTTTGAAATTAGTACTACTCGTCTTGTATACAAAAAATTAATAGGTACGAATGTGTGGTCCATTGGTTTGTTCTAAAAGGCTGGGCCGATTTCCGATGTAATTTCGACTTTTGGCTGGGGGTCAAGGAATTTTTTGCGACACTTTTTTGCCACAAAAAGTAAAACGCTGCAACCAGTAAACAAAATCATAGCTACATAATATGTAGCTGCTGTATGCCAATATTATCGGTAGCTAAGAGACAAGGTTCTCTAGAATACTGCAATAATAGTACGTATAAGTATGTAATAGTAAGTATAATAATATTACGTGCGATCAGAGAGTTTTTTTTAAGAAAAAAATTCTGTTTATTCATTCTTTGCGCGTACGCAAAATGTCATTTCTGTATTCTACTTTTAGAATTCCAAGCGTTAATTCGGAAGTTATTGCTCCACACTTGAAGATGAACACTTATTACTTAAAGATGGTGCATTAAATTGCTGTCTCTGTACTTCACTCTTACAGGTTATGTAGCTGAAATCGATGCCTGTGGTAGATTGTTACTTTACTATTTACAGAAGTAGATGCTTACCTACATGAACCGTTCTGATGATTGATCATCTAAACAGGTCTCTAATTAGCCTTATCATCTACTCTTCATCCAAAATTAAGAACTACAAGTAAATGTTCTGTTCGATACCTCGTATCTATTTCATTTTTTTTTTCTTTCTACAAACAGGCCCAGAATGCGATTAAATATAAATCTCTTTCTAAAGAAGATATTAAACCAATTATCGTGAGCTACATACGATCAATTTTATTTGGAATGTGGACCGTATGTGCCACTTGTGGAGTCGTATGCTTATGGAAGTAAGTGTAACTCGACTCCTGGAGTGGAATCTTCTAAGGTTTTTAGCGTAGAGATCAGAATAATCAAGTGTTTTCTTAATTATACGAGTACCCCCTTTAGGGGTCTCTTGTTATTCATCAGTTCTCTAATCCTATGGATTAAGTTTTAGTTTTCAAAATTAAAATTAAATTCGAAACCGAAGTAAATGTCTACAGTATATGTATATGTAACTACATCAACTCTTGGTTGTAGAAATTTAACAGGAAGAATCGATCGAGATATAGTCGCCTATGCAGCAGGAGCAGCCGGAGGATGTGGAATTTACATTGATGATCCCAGAAGAAGGGCGTTAGTAGCATACACAGTTAGCGCACTTGTAAGTAGATGGCGAAAATTCAATCTTCAATCTGTAACACCAAAAATTGAGAGCATTTTTGCCTGAAAATTCCAGTTTCAAAACAACAATTACGTTTAAGTCTTGGTTCATAAAATTGGTGGAGTACTAAAACCAAACACTGAGAAAGATGTATAGTTGGTACTTGATATGAGTTCCGATCTACTTAACTTTATCCACGTTGCAGAAGAATGGCTCTGAATATGACTCTGTGACTCTGAATGTTGGAAGTGTCAAGTAGGAATGAGAGTTTAAAAAATGTCACCTTTCGCGTCCCCTACAAGAATGATAAAGACAAATAGCATCTTAACAAAAAAAATCAATTATTGTCCATTAAAAAAAAGTTGTTTTAAGTAACTTTTGCATTTAGTTGAAGGCCCATTCAAAAGTACTGTTAAATGTATTCATTATTTCATGGTTTGTTCATTTTTATTTACAAAAAGCCTACCATTTCTTCAACCCGACCTTCGAGTAGGTAGAAATAATTTTTAAAACACTCACACAGGTGAGGCGCGAGTTCCTGCCTTACCTCTCTCCGTAACTCTAAGTTCCTCTCTGTTCAGCATTGCCTTTCTTGTAATTGGGAGACCACAATTCCTATATTTCACCAGTACCTACCTATGAGTTGCAGGCAGTTGAAGCTTTAATGAGAAGACTGTATAAGAAAGTCAAGCGGCGAATACCTTTGGAAACGGCTGGGTTCATGATCCTAAATGCCATTCTCATGTACAAAATGAGAACATCTGAGGTGGCAATGTACAAAAGGGATATATGGTAGGTAACCTTGATCAGTGAGTTTATTTCATGATTATATAGCAACTCGCACTAACCTCGATAACCCTCCGAAGGTTAGTAAGTGTCACAAAATACCCGTAGGAATCCCCTTCCGAACAGATGAATTTGATGGTTGTAAGCTGAAGCTCCACAACCTAGATCCATTGAAAAGACCAAGATATAATATTGCTACCTGTGTATTTATATTTAACCAGGAATTTACCTTATTATGAATAACAGGATTTTTCTTCAATTTCAGGTTTTATCGGCCACCACGTATGAAGGAAAACAAACACTTCGATGAGACTGTAAATAGCGAAACGGGAGAAACTCTTTTAAATGCTTGCCCCCACGCTGGAAATGGCTGTACAGCGAAACAATGCTACGATAATGTTATGAAGGTAGATACTGACCATTGAGATACCTACTAGGTATAGGTATACCAAGCTCCTATCACAAGGGTTAATCAAATATGAACGAGAATTTTTTTCAATAAATTTTAATTTTAAACAAAGAAAAACATACTCAATTTTTTTAAATAATCTTCAGATTTATAAACACATTTATCCTATCCTGATGGTAGTTTTCCAATCCCCTCAACGTAGAAAGGGGCAGGTCGTGTCCTTAGCTCATTATGGCTGTGAAATTTTTACGCCTCCCCCCCCCCCCCACCAAAGCATCCTTAAGAGTGCCGAACATTAGAAAGTCGCAAGAAGACTGGTCTGGACTGCGGGTGTTCCAACCCGGTTGCTCCAAATTAGGTTTATTATTTTCAACAATAAATTTTGGAATTGACCAAGAACAAAAATTGTTAACACCCCCTCAAAATTTGTTGATTTACGTTTCCAGAATCCAAAAATCGAATAAAAATTTGGCAGTCCGTCCACCGTACGCCGTATGCGGCACTTTCCCCACTTAGCATTGACCGATTTTGATGAAATTTGGTATGTAGGCTCCGTTTGGGGTCTATTTTTGCCCCGAAGATTTTGGTTGATGTAGGTCACTTCTAAGGGTTGAAAAATGAATTTTGAAATTTTGAAAACGCCCTAACTCAAAACATTTTGATATAAAGGTGTTGTTTTTCCATCAATTCAAGATAGTATAGAATTTTTAGAATTTTTTGAGACCACCCGGAGCCCTGTTGGACAAACCGTTTGCTCCCTACGAGAATTTAAGGGTTGGACGTACGATAAATCAGAAACACGAGTGTGAATCGCAAAAGAGGCCTAATCTCTGTTCAAATTAAAGCTGATCGATGTTTTTCTTCATGTTGGATGGACGAGTGATCTATATAGAAAAAAAAATTAACCATTGTGTAATAATTTGCAGCGTTTTCTCATCCAAAGCAGTTGTATGGGGGCGAACATTGGAGAAGTTTCATTTTTCTCCGTAGGTCTCGTCTTTTGTGGCGAAATGTAAGTCTGACCTCACTCGAAATGTTGCAGTAGTGTGCTAGATTTCTTGTTCTGCGCTCATGCAAAAAACTAAGATGCATCAACCCACGCTGGTCACAAGTCTCTGTATGTGCAATTTGCTTTTGGCTACAGACAAGTACAGGGAAAAAACTACCTTCACACTGTGAAAAAGAATTTTCTAAAAACCTTGAGATCCTATAGACAAATAAAATATGGTTTTTGTGTTTGAAATTGAAATACATTATTAAAAAATAAGTCTTGTTTATAATATTTTATTCCCCTTGTATGCTCTTTTGTATCTGTTACGGTACGGGATACAAAAGATTGGAATTTATCTTCTTAATGGCACCTTTCTATTAAAGTATTTCAGATCTCTCTATACTTGAAGCCGGTCATGTTCACAGGAAACATCCAAGTATTACATAGGTGGAATGCTGTTTTCAGCTGCTAAATTATTCATCACGAAGTCGAAGCTCAGAAAACACCCACTTTTACTCCTAAAGACATTGTTTCAATGGAATAACATGAAACTGGCCTGTTTTTTCGGTTGGTACATCGGCGTTTACAAGGTAAATTCCTACGAGTTACTGATACAAATCATCTCATAATTCCTATCATCTCATAATTACACTTTTAGGAAGGAAATATTGCTATTATTTATACTAACTTATGTTGGTTACTACGATTTCTCATTTTCGAAGTGAAAAAGCTTTGTATATTAGTAGAAGGTCAAAAAATTGTGGTCCTCCATACTCAATAAGCTTCTTGAATAACTTGGGTTCAAGAAGCTATCTATCTGAGGTAAATTCTTTGTCCCGAAATCACAGTTTAATATAAATCTTTATGAAATACAAATTGAATGCCAATAGTTTCGGATGAGTTAGAAACTCTTTTCTGACCTTAGTAATTTTGAAGAATTTTGAAATTTACCAAAAACATAGCAATTTATTACATAACGGTTTATCATTGACAGTATCGTCTGCATAAGCGCAAACGTAAGTTTCCTCAAGCACCAAGTTTTTTCACGACCCTATTGCCCAATTTCGAAATTTGTAAAATAATTATTTTAATAACTGCTTATTAAAGTTATCAAAGGTTCAATCAGTAAACGATTTAGTACTGTGAAATAACCAAAAATCATCAACGTAAATCGGAAACAACATTTCAACCGTTCAACCGTTCAACAGTTCAACAACATTTCAACATTTCAAACCTTAAACCTTGAGGATTAAGGTTTCTCAGTTCAGGAAACTATGGAAACGTGATCGTCAAAATGAATTTTCATATTCGCTAATTTATCAGTGGTAGTACAATCCACTATTTTTATACCACCTAATTCTAAGTAAGTATTTAATGTGAGGACGCTATACTGCCCATAAAACTTTCCCATAAACTAATTTTTTTTTTTAATTTTAAATGCCTACTAACTTTTTCAGGCAATAAGCTGCTTTCTATGCCGCTGGACCAAACAAGACAAAGCGGAGTACTCGTTGTTAGCTGGGTTCTTCTCAGGTCTTTCCTACGGTATAAACACAAATCTAACGATTCTTGGATCGCTGATTCTCTATGTCACGAGGGTAATTTCAATTCTTAATAATAATAATAATAATTAAAATTTAATCAATTATAGATCGGGAATAATCCTCAGAAGGGTGATTATTAAGATCTAGAATTTTTGTTATGAAATATTAGAAACACTTTTGGGTAAAAACATGAGGCCCCTAAGAGTCTCGAAGCAACAATCCTCTGCTGAAGGCCACATTTTTCACCCAAAACTGGTTCCACTATCTCATAACAATATAACAATAATTGGTAATTAATTTAAACTGTTGTGTATGAGTACTGCTGAAGGATAGCATTGACAAGCAACAAGCTGATTGACATTCAAATACTGGGATCAAGAACCGTTCAAAAGCGGGAAATAGTTCCTCTATTTATAACGACAAATTAGCAAGAATCACGGTCACGTTCGAGCGTTTGTAACCTTAGTAATACTATTCAAATAAACCATCAATATCATCTGATAATCGCAATCGTCAATTTATTACAGATTTTTGGAAGGGAAGCACAAGAAAAATATCAGTTACCTCGGTTCCATTTCGTTGAATTGACCACAATTCTAGCTCTCCTGACATTGATCAACACAAGGATATTCGACCCGGTTAGTTGCCCAGGAGGGTTCAAGACTATGGTTGACGGGCTGAGTGATATGAGGTGACACATTATACTTTACGTAAAATTATGTTGATTTATAAATATGTTGGCCTGTTCAGAACCTGTTATTAAGAAGTATACCAGATAAAAAGAATGAAGAAGGTAGGTAAGGCATGACAATTTTATAACATTTTACTCAATATATGTAACTTTGTAGAGTTCGGACTTAAGAACAGCAGTACCGATTTACTTCAAGAGAATTAACTAAAAATTCGAAGCGAATGATATTCATCAACATATTGATAGGGTGACACGGCTCCATTTGGGGTCTAGTTGTGCCCCGAAGCTTTTGGTTGTTGTCAGTCCTTTCGAAGGGGTGAAAAATAAGGGATGCAATTTTCAAAACTCCCTTGCTCAAAAACTCTCTATAAAAGGGTAATGGTTTTTCACCGATTTAAAAAAGAATTCAATTTTTTAGAATCGAATCCATACTTCTTGTTTCCATTCCTCTCGGAAGAGTCATTTTTACAATGTAGCTCTTCACTACTTTCCAGACTTGAAAGCCTATTCACTGGATTTTTGAATGAAGTGGAGAAACACCGGAGGACCACAACTGCGTGACTGCAGTACATCATCAAATCAAGTTGGTATTACACTGTAAAGTGCCTTTGTACCTCAACACTACCGAGCATGGATGGAGCGATGTTCTTATCCTTCAGCGACAAGCTCTGTGCCTTTTACTATAGGAGATAGTCACAAGATTTTAAAGTTTAAATTCAATAAATAAAAGATCAATGTACACAATTCAAAATAACACTAATAAAGATTAAATCAAAGACGATCTCTCATTTTCAAACCTATCAATTTTCGTAAAGTTGGATATAATTCAAGAACCTTACTTGTGTTAGGTACAAACTCATATCATAAAAGTGCATACCTTTCTATAGAAAAGGTATGAACAGAAAACTATGATAACTAAAGAGAATGTATGGAACTTGAATAATTATGTTCCTTAAGTTTTTCTCTACTAAGTATATATAGTATATACTAGGTATTATATTCTCTGGGTGACGGTTCATGAAACTTAATCTTTCGGTAATTAAAAATAAAACGAGAAAAATGTGCATAACTAAAGCTGGAATTTTTCCAAAAACAACCTTCAGTTCGTCCTAAATGAAAGTAGGTAATCTGAGTTTACACACCCTCAGGTCGTCGGAATCAAATTTGAAAAACCTTACAAAACTCGATTTTTTCGACTTTGCTTATAGAAATTTGATTAACTTATTGACACTTTGCTTATACTTATTTCCGTCGTACAGAGCTTTTTCTTTTAAATTCATTATATGGACGTATAATTAATTGAAAAAGACAAAATTTTACGTCTGTTGAAAAAAACAATCCACAACTTCGGTCAAGTGGCTCACATATTTGACAATCGATCAAAATGCTCACATTTGTTCAAACTATTCCAAAAACTGTATTATGACTTATAACTTTGTTCTTTTATTATATTCAACAATAAACCTTTTTAATTGAGCAAGAAAAAAAACTTTGAAATGGGACCACCCTGAGCTCTTTAGGACCAACCTTTTGATGATGATTCGTTGAGCCAATTATTGGCATTACTCGTTTTTGAAATAGTTATCAGTTCGACAGGTGAACAAACAGCTTTCCTGACAATGCACGAATACAATTTTAGTTTGACGTCTGAAGAGAATAAAGAGCGCTATGCAAAAATTTCTACCTAAATCGTTTAGCAACTTAAGCCGTTTAGCTTTAATCGATTCCGAACAAACTAAGAAACAGGTTTTAAGATATTAGTATAATATAGGTCATATCATCACTTGTGATTCCTAACCCCTGATGATAGCAAATAAAATTGTTTATTTGACGATTTGACAAAATCGAACTAAAGAACAAAAAAAGAAAAAAGGAAAAAAAGAAAAAGAAAAAGAAAAAAAGAAGAACATTCCCTTCCCAGAATTTGTACGCACCAACAATACTAGAAGAAGTTGAAATCGAAATTCTGATAAATTAATTATTAAATTTCACCCATTTTGTACAATTATTCAACTGTTACAATATTCAGATGTTATAATTGAATTACAACGAGCATTCTTGTCACGGTAAGGTGAACCGTCACTCAGCGGCGAGAGTGATGTATCTCGTACTCATTGGGACGGAAAATCATGCTAAATAATTTTTTTCGTTAACTCGATTTCTGCGAATTTTTGTAACAATGGTTTCTCAAGACCACCGACAGATGGGTCAAGGGTAAGTACCACTGTCCAATCAAACCAGAAGAACAAAAAAAGGAGAGGAGGGAACAGGCATCGGCGAGTGCGACCAATATATCGAGGCTTTGCAGATCTGGCTAGTGAGGAAGGCAGACGACTTCCGCTCTTTTGGCACTTCGTACACAGTTCGCTTAAGGTAAAATTTTACGGGGTCAAATTATTTTCGAAAATTTAATTCAAACAGTCCCATAAACACAAAAGCATATTTTTGTTTACCAAATTTTAGACATATTTGAATCTGTTGTATAAATAAATAATAATAATTTTTTATTACTAATATTTATATTATAAATATTTAAATTATCATAGTTCAACTAATAATCAAACTAATAAAATAACAGTTAGGTACTTAATACTACAGGAAGCAGAGCCCCACTTAGCCTAATCTAAAATCGCCATATTGTGTTCTTGTTCTTTACCAGTCACATGCAGTAAGAGCCTATTTATCATCTAAAACCATCGTCTACTCTGTCCATCCTTCTACACAATAAAACAGAATCATGGCCATTTTAACGACTCTTCGAATAAATTAATGTATTGCTGCACCCTCAGAATTTTTTTTTTTTTTCATTCGTTTTGAAAGTTTAACATCATTTTCATTATTTCATATTTATGTAAATGTGGATTCTACGTACGGCTATGCTATATCGTATGTATTGCTGAAATCTCTCGGTTGAAACGGATTTCCATGGAAAAATTAAATTTCCAATTTTCAATTTTGTATTGACAAATTTTGTCAATACAGTCTTACATACCAACTTATACCTTCATACCAACTTTTTTAATATGTTATACCCTTTTTTAATATTTTGGACCCTTGGCAATAGAGATAGCAATAACAATAACTCAATTTTTTCCGAAGTTTACTGAACAAAAAATTCATTTTCGTAATTCTTGATGAACAACTTGGAATGTATGCCAAGTTGGTTATAGTATAGCTTCCTTATGTTTAATAACATGGATATTTCTCAAAACAGCAGGAAAAGAGGTCAAATTTACAACTTGACGATGTTTTGATTGTTTTCATTTCTAGAAAACCGTTCGGCCCTCTGAAAAAAACCAAATAAGACGTTGTAGAGGGTTAAAAAGTTTAGCACTGAATGAGACTAAGCGCTACTTTTAAAATCTTTAATAATAGACACCATACGTAAGGTAAAAATTATCTCATGTTTCTTCCAAACATTGATTCTTGATCATTGAAAACGTAAGAAGGAAAGTAGCTCTTCAAAGCATCGGTTAATTAGATTTTTTCCGAGGGCCAAATGGATTGATGTAAATGAGAACGTACGTAGCCGAAGCAAAAATAAAATTACTCTTTTGTGAGCATATAATAGTTATATACCTGTACTGAGTACACTTTGTTGTTTGAGCATTGCTTCATCAGTTGAATTCTTCCTAATGTTTGAATTATTATCGTTAAAAATGGATGAATTTAGACTATTCACAGAATTCGTTTAATGTAATATCTAGTTTATCATACCATCTCACATAAAATCAGCCAGCCATAAAAGCCAAAATGGAGTTCTGGATGGTATAATTCGATTCTAAAAATTTAATTCTATTCCTAATCAGTGAAAAAACTATACCTTTATAACGAGAGTTTTTGATGTAAGGCGTTTTGAAAATGACAACCCCTATATTTCAACCCTTAGAAGTGACCTACATCAACCAAAAGCTTCGGAGCACAACTTGACCCCTAATGGAGCCAATCAATTTTTGGATTTTTCTTGAACCATCAAATTTCGAGGGGAGGGGGGGGGGGTTAAAAAAAATTTCTTGATCGATTCCAAAACGTTCATAACAATTATTGAAAACAATATAACAAAGTTTGTCCATCGTCCGCGGCACTTGACCCAAATTTGGTACCTATATTTGGAGTCTACTTGTGCCCGAAGCTTTTGGATATTGTCAGTCACTTCTAAAGAATAAAACGCTGCAAATTATTACACAAAGGTTTATTATTTTTCTATATAGATTTATCGTCTGCAAAGAACTCGGCTTTGTCATTATCACCAACCATAGACACTACCTACCTACCACGTACCAACAACGATCTCATTTTGGTCAGAAAAATTTGAACGGAGATTATGCCTCTTTCACGATTCACACTCGTGTTTCTGATTTATCGTAAGTCCAACCCTTAAGTTCTCGTAGGGAGCGAACGGTTTGCCCTACAGAGCTCCGCGTGGTCTCTAAAAATTCAATACTAACTTAAATTTATGGAAAAACATTACCTTTATACCAACATTTTTTGAGCTAGGGCGTTTTCAAAATGTCAACCCTTATTTTTCAACCCTTTAGACGTGACCGACATCAACCAAAAGCTTCGGGGCACAACTAGACCACAATTGGTGCCCATTTACCAAATTTCATCAAAATCAGTCCATGGGATCTAAAGAAAGTGCCGCGTACGGACGGACGGCCAAATTTTTATTCGATTTTTGGATTCTACGTACCTTGAAACGTAAATCAACAAACATTGAGGGGGGTTACTTTTTTTTTGGTCGATTTCAAAGGTTCATTATAATAAACCAAATATAATGGTTTACCTATAATAAACCATTCAATGTAATAAACCAAAAGAGGGAGAAATCATCGCGCCGGCCGAAAGGTTGAGGACTCAGCAATACTTTAATTCTTGAAGTCAGTCACCTTTCGAGGATCCACAATTTCTTGACGGAGCAGCGGGTCCCTTAGATGGAGAAACTTCAGATTCAAGTGAATCGATTCCATGGAATTTCTTGGAGAAGGCCAAGAAAAGTTTCTCCTTCTCTCGAGTTTGGAATGAACATGTTCCAGTCGAACTCTCGCAATTCTTTTTGCATGAAAGAGTTTGTGTCACATCCGGCGTTCTTCTTGTGGATTTTCAGACAAACCAAGGTTTAGTGTCCGTCTTTATGTCACGGGGAAAACCAAGACTTGGTTTACTTAGTATACTAAATAGCATTCCGGTTTCTGGGATTTCGCGGTTTGGTCCCTACATTGGTACCTAGTTCCCATGAGATCCCGGGTGGATGGAAGGGTCTCCTAACGTGCAAAAGAAAAAAGTAAAATTTCATGGAATAAATTTATTGTAAATGAATCTTTGGTCTACCTACTAGGAAACGTGAACATAAAATCCTTGCAATTCGTTTGTTTCCACAATTTTCATTCAGATTAAATGTTTGGGGATGTTGTTGGTAGGGCCATAAATTCCAAGTAAATATAACATACCACGGTTAGATACCGCGATTGGTCTCGAAATCACTAAAACCTATTTTATATTGTATATCAGCACTGTCAGTTGTTTGCAACAGTTATTTGTGTTTTTGACATTTTATGTCTTTACTATGGCACATAAATGAAAAATCGTCACGCGGGGAGCGTTATGAGGGGAGCGTTACGAGGGGAGCGTTACGCGGAAATTTCTGATGATTTTTACGTACAACCAATCGTTCCTAGGGAAAACTAACTTCCTCATTTTCCACCCCACAAAAATCGTTCACCACTCATTGGAAAGCTCTCAATTTATTAAACGTAAGACATAAAATGTCTCTCGTGGTTGCGTACTTGTACGAAAGCTGTATCCACCGTTTGTGTTTTCTATCACTCTTTTCACTCTGAATCCATTTAACTCTCTCTACTGTTTACAATCAATCTTTTGGACCACTTTGTCTACTTTTTCTTTAAAATGGTGAAAAAATCACCGAACTCATACCTACTTTCTAATGACCGAATCTCAACCAACTTCTCGTCAGTTATTTTATATAAATGTATCATCCCGCACGATAATTTGAACTTGGAAGCTTCTAAAGAAACCAAATCGGTGAAAAATATCCACAAATAAAAAAAATAGGGGAATAAATAAAATAATAAAATAGATAAAATTAATAAATAAAATAGATAATGAGTTCGTTTATGTACATTAATAAGCCATTAGTAAGCTGTGTAATTTGGATGTTTATTTTTAATAATATAGTAAATACAACACAATGAGACATTTTCATGTCAACCACTACACAACAAGGTAGTGAACTAAGGTTGTTAGTTCATGTACTCAAGCATCAAAATAAGAAAACAGTTGATTGTTCTCTACGTGAGTCTATTTTATTTATTGATCGCGTGAGCAAGACTTGCTTAGTTTTCGTGACGATTTTTCAGTTTATGTGCCAAAGCAAAAACATGAAAATGTCAAAAGTGTTTTGGAGTTTTGAGAGAAAACTAACATCTTAAGCATATGATTTTATAAGATATAAATCAATGTATAGGAAATAATTGCTGAATTTCCTACAAGAATATATGTTATCAAAAGCTCATTTTGCCCGAATGGAACTTTTTTAAGGACTTGGTAATTAGCTGGAGTGAGCAGCTATGGAGATCCTCACTTCGCTCTTATTGGCTTTGACGACGGTCCTTTGTGTAACCCTTTTCGTCATCCGACGCCTTCTGACGCCTGCTGTCTCAGCTAAAGGTACGACGAACATCCCGGAACCGGTCGTAGCGAGGAAATGGCCTATACTGGGGCATGCCTTAGTATTCTACGGAGTGAACAACATGAAAGGTAGGCTTTGGTTCTCCACTAGGTTTGACGAAATTTTGAAAAGGTGGTATGTATAAAAAAAATGAGAATAAATAATTCAAATGAAGGTAGAAATGTGTAAACTAGGGAGGAATACACAAAAATCAATGGTAGGTAGAATAGCAATGTATATCTACTGTTAAATTAATATCTTTGTCTGTTCACCTGTATGTTTGTTTGTCAATTTACCCGGAGCTTATTACAGCTTCATCTCAAAATCAAGTATATTTGCTAATACATTTTAAGAAATATATTATCTTAAAACACTGTACGCAGGGCGCATTTGTGCTTACCTTTTGCACGTTTGGAACTATTTTTATTGAAGTTTTCGCGAGAGGCTCTCATTTCTGCCTCAAGAAGTTTTTACATCGTTCTGATCACACCGCAGACTAATTTTTGCCTGATTGTAAGTTGTGCTCGATTGAGCTCAACTTCGAAACAACTAGATACTTCCATGGTGATTTTAAAATGTGTTTGTTACTTCTTATTTATCCCAACGTCAAAATGTTCTAGTGTTTTGCCGAGTGAATTAGCGAAACCTGCCCTGATCCGAATGATTCCAAACAGCTCATCCGCAATTTACGTTCCTACATTGACCCTCCAATGAGGTTTTTTTTTAGCAAATCGGTTTTCCTTTATTACAATAATTTTAATTCATTACATTGGTGAATAACCATGCACTTTCTACGTTTCCAAAAAAAACAACAACACAGTCTATAATCTTATTTTAGTTTTTATTTCAACCTTTGGAATCAATTGATATTTTTCAGCTAGCAGGGTTATTCAGCTGGGAATTCATTTTCTGCGAACTATTAAATTTAAGTTAGGATTCTCTAAATAAAATTGTTCTTACAGAATTGTTACGAACACTGAAACGGATAGCTTACAAGAGAGAAAAAGTGATGAGCTTCTACATGGGCCCTAAACTGGTCATTAATATATCGGATGCTAAAATATTGGAGGTGAGTGTGGGCAAGCGACATTAAAACACTTTGTTTAGATAATTACTTAATTAATTCCGCAATTACAAATAAACTTTTAGGTATATAAAATCCAATATATGTTTGTCGAATCATCCTGGCTATGAGCGTGGGCGCAAACTGCAGTAAAGTGATGATTGTATAATACAACTACCTATTTTATCCTTTCTGTTCCAACAGGCAACTATCAGCAACAGCAGTAAATGTCAAAATAAAGAAGCGGAATTCTATCACCCGTTTGAATCATACTTTACCGGGTTATTCGCGAAGAATGGTACGTACCGTTGGTACCTAAAATACAGTGAACCCATATTGTGTTATTAGCTGTTTATTTATATTATTATTCAGCAAGATGTACGTATCTATCTTAATAAATGAAAATAATGTACAGTGTCAATTATTTCGCCAATTAATGTAATCTATGATCTATAAGGAGATTATGGAAACTCATAGTCAAAGTTTCCAGATCTACAGATTTATCCGTTTTCCAAATAATTAGAGGTATTTACGGAAGAACTCTCAGATTAGCTGTTTCCTCAATTAGCTGTTTCTTCAAATTAGTTCGGTAAATATAATTTTCGTTTAAACTGAAAAATCAGTGTAACTTCCAAAAAACGGGCACTTATGTAAGTAGGTACCTCCTAAAGGTGATGAGTAGGCAAGCATTCAAGTTACTATTGTTTGACAGAATGGTTCCGAATTTCCCTGTCTGTGGTTTGTACCTAATTTCTTATCTCAGGCGAAAATTTACGAAATCGTGGTCTAATTCTGTGGAGTGGAGTAGTTTACGAAGAAAACCCTATTATTAAGGTGATAATTGAAACTTATTGTTTCCGTCTTAGGAAAAGTTTGGTCTGCATTGAGACGCCCTTTGGATCGACTTTTACATGCAAAAAATATGGACAACTTTCTCAACATTATTGCAGAAAAAGCCGAGATTTTGTGTTGCAAATTGGGCGATCAGTGTGGTCAAGGAGTTTTTGACATTAAACATTTTATGGATTACTACTTTCTGGACATCACGCTGGGTAAGCTTCTAAAATGAATATATAGAAACGTATAGTTGAAGTAATTTATAATAATTTTCAAGTCACATTATTATCATTTTCGAAAAACGATAATGGTCTTAATCATTTTTCCTACTGCAGCTATTATTTCAATCAAGGTAAATAATGTATTAAATAATCAAACTAGTAACATTATCAAATAATATTAATAATAAATATTTAATATTTAATACTAAGAGGTAAATTAAATAATTTCATTAAGTCAACAAAATAACAGTTGATTTCAGTTGAATGTCTTCTCATCTAAAACCATCATAATTACATAAAGTTTCCAATATAATTAATTTTATTATTAACAACCGTTTATTATTCCAAGTCAACTTCTGTAATTACGAAATCGGAGACTCCAACGTAAAATAACAACATTAAATTTAATTTAAAAGAAGTCCTAGTTATGTCAAAATGAAGGATGACTCTAAATACTTTTCAGAGCACTTCACATTGAAATTCATCTTACTTGTAGAAGAGGGTATATTTTTTTCATCGCTCATTGCTTCTACAGTTCACCCCGTATTGAGTTAGCTCATGATTATTAAATCAAACTCTTCAACCTTGCTGTTCTCCCCTCTTATTATATAGAATAAGTGGTTGTTACCTATTTCTGGCAGAATCCAAATTTTATCAGTGCCAAAACGTTTCATGGGGCGAATTTCACTTTCAGAAGCGATATTAAATGTCCCGGGAACGCAACAATTCGAAGACACAATGAACTTCCCAAAACTGGCTGCAAGGTAAGAATTTCCTCTGATGACTCCTCTCCGCACATTTGTCAATTATGCTGACTTTGCTTGCTTCAATGATTTTCTTGCTCGATTTCAATGGTTCATTGTCGAAAATAATAAACCAAAAGAGAAAAGATCGAATTCGATCAGCTGAACTTTGAACGGAAGTTTTGCCTATTTCCATAGGTGAACATGAACATTCATTTGCGATTCACGTTCGTGCTTTTCTCTATCATTCAATCCAACTTTGAGTCCTATTAGGGAATTAACGGTTGGTCCTACAAAGCTCTGGATGGTCTCAACCGATTCAAAAAATGCAATAATATGTAAAACTAATTAAAAACAATACCTTTATATCAAAAGTTTTTGATCTAGACCTTTTTGAAAAAAAAAGAACCAACAGCTTCCGGGTTCAACTATACCCCGAATGGAGCCCATATACCAAATTTGATCAAAATCTGTCCATGGTAATAAAGGAAACACCCGCGTACCTCTCACGGACAGAAAAATGTTTTTATTCCATTTTTGGATTTTGCTTAGGTGAGTACCTTGAAACGTAAATATACCATAAAATTTTGAGGAGGGGGGTTAAATTTGGTTTCCATGCAAAATTTGGTTTCCATCCAAAAGTTCATTATAGAAAAAATAGACTGAAATGAATTTTAAACAAATAATTGTTATTTTCCTTCAAATTAATGCTTTTTATCTAGGATGATCGTAGCGGTATTCACAAGAGTAATGAAAATCGAATACAGAAGTGATTGGATTTACTCCTTGTCTCCTCTGGCCAGAAAGGAATACAAATGGAAGGAAGAATTGCGTCCCCATTTGAAGGAGGTGAGTTTACTGATGTACTTACCAGCTATTTAAACTTATTTTTCCTTTTGATATTTTATGTATTTACTTTGGCAAATGGACTCGAAAACCGTTACAGATGATTTTCACGTACAACCAAGCCGTTCCTGGGGAAATGAAACTTCTTTAGTTTTGAAAGGACAGAAATTGTTCACCATTCTTTGGAAAGTTCTCGATCAATTACGCATTTCTTTGTACTTGTTCTTGGTATTTATGTCGTCATTTTATATTTATCAATGTTAATACTAGATGTAGTAAACTATGCCGCTTGATTTGTTACCACTTGAGTACAGTTTATTAAAGACAAAAGTAGCGAAATTTTCAAAGCGTGTTTATAGGAAATGTTACCTATAGAGAGACGTTGTCCCACTAACTAAAGAAATAAAATGTCCCAATGTGTTGCAGACTCGTATGCAAGCGTTTATAGAATTTTCAGGGGGTTTTATCGCTGAAGATGCAAATAACTAGGTACTTTGTATAATAAGTACCAACCTCTGATTCTCTTTTTTCTTAGATGGTGAATAATTGTCATAAGCACTTGGAGACCACTGGTCGTGATCCTTCTGGTAAGCTATCAAAATTGTGACCATACACAACCAGTAAAATAATCGCATTTAAATACCTATCTATGTTATCAGTTAATTTAATTTACAGATTCTAATTTCGTGCCTGAAAACTTCGTTGAAGTAGCTATTCAAGCTGGTATTTGTGGTAATAAGACGGAAGAAGATGTTTTATTCTCATTTCATGACGTGATCATAGCCGTAAGTACCTACTGCAGTATTCTGTCCTAATTTTGCAACGTCTATGTTATCCAAATACTAAATGAGAACTTTCATGAAAATTCAAAAATTTTTTTTCAATTTTTTATCAACTTTTGCTAGAATTTTGTTGGCATGGTTTGAGAAGCTCGGTAACAACAGAATCTTTCTGAAGAGCTGAAAGGCTGAAAACACAGCCAGCTCGCATATCCCAAAATCAGAGAACTCAAGCTCATCCGATGGTGTGCGGTCCTCCAGTATTTTGCCATTGAAGTACAATAAATTTATGCGTTTAATTCTAAAAACATCGACGTGGACTTACTTGCGTATAGGAGGATTTTGTTACCCGAAAATTTTATCGAATTCGGCTAAAATATATAAAAGTTATGGCTGTTACAAGTTTTTCTCAATTTCATCAATATCGTCTTTCACTTTATATTGTTTTGCCCATTACAAGAATTTCATGACAGACAAACCAAAATTGTTCAGAGAGACCCAAAACGTAGAACGCGAGCGGAAATTTTGATTTTGGAGAACATTATTTTAGGAAATGATAATAATGCAATCGAGTTTTCCATGCACGTGGAAGTCCTGTTGTCGACTGATCTCTGAGGAACCTAAAATTTGAAAGCGTTTGTCGATAGCATTAATGCTCGTTTAAAGTACGAGTACATTTGCAATGCAGACCAAGTAGGATTAAGGAGCGCATAACACATTTTGAAGAATTTTTGAAAAAATGTAGCTACTTACTTTAATAGCCTCAAAATTTTTAATATTTGAATATGAAAAAATTTCTTCTCTTAGAAAATTTTTTTCTTTTCTAATTTCATCATGTTCCTTCCTCTTTTTTTATTACATTCACTATAAATTGTTATTACGCTTTCACTCTCACTTGTCAACTTCGATTTTTCTATCTCCAACGCCGAATTTCCATATTAATGTGATACCATTAATTTGTTAGCTTTCTTGCTTTTAAAAAAAATCTTCCAAGTAATTAGTTGATATATTATATCAACTCAATTTATATATCTACTTCAATTCAACAAGAGTCCCTGTTCCTCTTATTGTATTCCGGTTATGTACATTACCTATTACATTATGCTATGTTAACCCCTGTATGTACGATGATGGACGAAGGCCTGAGGGTTTTCTGTATGTTCGGTGTTTTCGCAGGGGTTTGACACGAGTAGCGTGGCCTCGTCTTCTGCAATCCTCTTCTTAGCGATCCACCCTGAATATCAAGAGAGAGCTTATCAAGAACAAATTGAGGTGATGAAAGACAGCTTTGAGGCTCCGACGAAAGAACAACTGTCTAGAATGCGCTACCTCGACATGGTGTTCAATGAGACATTAAGGCACGTTTCAGTACCTGCAATAGCCAGGACTGTTAGTTCACAATTTACAATAGGTGAGATGAAGTACCTACTATTTTTTACTGGTAGAAGGTGAAACACTTCATCATTTATGGCTAAAATCTAAAGGTACCTAGCCCACTTTACACAATACATGTCTATTGATTATTTGATTAAAGTCCTAATTATTTGATTGATTTCATAATTTTCAAAATTATTGGGTTTTAACCATATACAAGAGTAGAGCTATCCCAAAACTTAATAAATATATCATAAAAACGGCCCCTTAACTTTCTCGTATCCATAACACGACTGTATAGATGATCCGATGCATTGTTAATCTCGAAACATCAATCTCTACACACTTTGCACTTCCCTTATAAAGGGCGCTACACGTTAATCCGTACAATCCCTGAATATTGTTGGAAATTTTAGAAGTTATGGCTCTGGCAAGGATTTTATGACAGACAGACAGACTCGGAACCAAAATTATTCAGGAAGGTCTGAAACGTAAAACACGAGTGACAATTTTGATTTTGGAGGAAAAATTATTCAACCTTGAAAAATGAAAACAAGCCTTCAGCTACCTTGTAGACTTGGAAGCAATAGGTACTGCATGGTTAACTCTAATTCAGCCCAGGACGCACCGATTGTGTACAATTTAGTTATCCATGATTTCCGCTCTCAGAGGCTAGGTAATGTACGAGGAAGCGAAGATCAACACAGGCTAGGCAAAATCTTAATTTTTAATTATATGAAGGTAATTGAGGTTTAATTTCTAGTATTGGTTTCTTTATCATGTCTGGTGTTTGTTTCCAGATGGATACATATTTCCTGAGGGTGCTTCCTTATTTATATTTTACCACACCCTGTTCCACAAGCCTGAATATTGGGAGAGGCCGAACGATTTCTATCCAGATCATTTCCTACCAGAAAAGGTTGCTGAAAGGCCCAAAGGCGCTTTTCTGCCTTTCGGTTTCGGAGGAAGAGTATGTCCAGGTACGCCTCACATTTACTATTAATCCTTAAGGGTAGTCAGGGAGAAGCTAGCTGAGCAGCCCACTACTAGGGAGAAGTGAAGGCTCAATGGAACTTGTTGAGGAAGAAAATGTTAGGAGCAGTGGAGTGCAGTTGGCTGGACAGAGCGAATCGTTTGAAGTTCCACTCTGACAGTAAGGAGGTAAACGTTTTTGAACGCCAGACCAAAGTACCTCGAATTGAATGACCTCAGAAGTACATCGAACGAGGACCGGACAAATGTACCTCAATTTCATACCAGGATTGTAGATTGTAGATTGTACCTGAATCTGCGGATCAGGGTGAGGGGAGCCCAAAAGCACTGAAGCCTGGTGGCTTATTGTGCTTCTCCGCAGATTCTATTGTCTAGTCAAACAGTCCCAGCCCTTTGGTAAGGGCCAGTAGTGGTTTGGCAAGGTTAGTGCAGGGGAATGCCTCCATGGGTGTGGGTGACCCAAAGAGTTGGAACCTGCGGGTTGATAGGGCTTGGCAATCAAAAATTATGTGGGAGGCCTTTTCTTCAGCCTCACCACATAGCCTGCATAGGCATGTGTTTCTTCATTTTCTTCATACCAGGACAAACCGTTAAGAAGAAAATGTGCCATTTTTTGTAACTCACAGCAGGATAAAGATTTAGGCGAACTTTCATTCTTGGCGAAAATTGTCTGGAATCCAGACTCTGGATGGAGGCAGACTGTCAAGAGAAATTGACAAAAATGAATTGATTTTGAATTGATTTTTTTATTTATTTTTTTTTTATTGATTTTTTGTATTATTGCATGTAGGCCAGGTCATGGAATTGTTGAGATAGTTTAATTTGAGCATTGTTGTATTAGGTACATTTGAATATACTTAAACAATTTAGATATGGTGATAATCATTAGATCCTGAAACGTCTGCAAGTGGATGTGGCACGTAGCTCTTCCATAACCCGTCAATATCAAAACATCAATCTCTACGTATATATATACCTTGCACATAGGAAATTTACGCTGCAACCCACACAATCTCTCAATATTTCTTCGGGGCCATGATTTTCATAGGGGACCATCTACACGCCAATTTGTACAATTGATTCCTGAAAATTTCATCAAAATCGGATAAAAATGTGGAAGTTATGGCTGTTGAAAGGATTTTACGTTTGTGCTCGTGCAGAGGCGACTATCAGTTTGGAGGCCATGATTTTCGTAGGGGACCATCTACAATCCAATCCGCATAATCCCTGAATGTTTCATCGAAATCGGATGGAAAATGTGGAAAATATGGCTGTTAAAAGGAATTCACGATTGCGCATGCGCAGCGGCTACTATCAGTTTGGGGGCCATGATTTTCGTAGGGGACCATCAACATCCCAATCCGTACAATCTCTAAAAACTTCATCGAAATCGAATGGAAAAGGCGGAAGCTATGGCCCTATGGGTGATGGCTTTCATAGGGGAACATCTACACGCAAACCCGCACATTACCAGAAAAATCACCTTTAGCTTACTATAGTTTCACTCGTTACAAGGATTTCATGACATACAGACATGGAACCAAAGTTGTCCGGGAAGATCTGAAATGTAAAACGCGAGGGGAAATTTTGATTTTGGGAAACATTCTTGTTTTCAACCATGAAAAGTGAAAATACCTAAATAAAAAAATACCTAGGATTAAATCTTTCCCAAAATAAATTTTATTTTAAATAAGTTGATCTGGCTTCATGTGTTTGAGTTACCAAGAAGTAGTAAACGTTTCAAGGGCATAAAAGGTACGAATGGTGAAATTTCCTCAAGATTGGAATAAAATTAATTCTTCCAAAGTTGCGGTTAATAAATTTCATTTTTACCCATAGAAAAGTGATACAGTGTCATCATATGAATTGACACGTTGTTCATACACTAGCTTCATAGAAAATTGTGCTGAAAATTGTTTGACATTTCATTTTACAACCACCATATCACGTGACAATAAAGGGATTAATTTCTACTAAAGGCAACGCATGTCGGTTTTGGTAAAAATTATAATTTTCGGATTTTTGTTGTTTCATTATGCCAGTCATTTTGCCGCAAGAATGTTGAAAACCCGATAAGTTCATAATTTTATGCCTCAGTCGGGCTTACGCCCCTCGGCGGAGGGCGCTCAATTGGGGGGAGACGTCTGTTTTCATGCGGTTTTAAAAATAATTATTTTATTCATAAAATATACTTATTAGCTCAGTAACTTTTGCATTCCAGGAAAACTGTTTGGTGTCCAGTCGTCGAAGCTCGCTCTTTCCATGTTTCTGAGGAGATTCAAAGCCGCTACAAGTCTTAAATTTGATGAGATAGACTACAATTACATGGTAATGTTAGAATCTGACAAAGGTTACCCCATAGAAATAACTTCGCGACAGAAGCACTTGGAGAATAAATTACAAATTGCTCTGAATTCATCTAAATGATTAACTACCTAAATTATTTGTATAGGTAACCTTCTACAGAATATTTTCTCACCTATTGTAATAAATAATCACCTTTTATATATTAGTACCTAACATAGAATTAAAACATGTTTATCAACACCAGTCTCTTCTCTTACCATGGGTAACTATTGTCGATTGTGTATCAATCTGTTTGAGTATCTGATACTCAAACATGCGTGAGAAGCTACACAGATTACAATGGAAATTTTTGCAAAACAATGGCAACGTTTCTGGCCATAGAACCAGCTATTTTAACCTGGGCTCAGAACAAGGAATTGTCTCTAAATAAAATCACCATGAGGGAAAACCCTCAGCACTACGAGCCATGATACACTTACACACATCAAATTAATTTTGGATAGACACTCTCATCGACCTAACAAGAAGGGACTTGTGAACGCACATGCCGGATAACCAAACCTTCCATTCGCAGCCTTTACCAACCTTGGTCCACAAGGTTCTAGTGGGTTAAACTTGTATCTTTCTTTACCCATCCGTAGCGCGTAGAATGGGTACCTACTTGCTTTCTTATATTCAGATTTAGAATGCCTAATATTCAAGTCCCTATAGTGTCTAATTTAATTATCTACATAGCAATTAAACCTTTGTCACACCCTTGACAGATGTATCTCATCAGCAACTAAACGCTTCAATCTTGTCAATTTCACTGGAGTACAGCGATGCACAAGCCCCAGTCTCCTTCAGGCTAGTTTCAACATCTCTTCACTCCTTACCTAGACACACTCTCTATGTTATTTAATTTTGAATAAATTACGTTTCCAACATTATTTCCAAAACTGTCAACTTGCTCGAAGAACTTCTGCATCATTTTCAAAACCATCATCATCCTCAAGATCAACATTCATCTTCACGATCATAGTGCTCTAAAATATCATTATTTCGAAAACTGCCCACTTGCCCTATGACCCTAAAAACATCTCCATCTATCCAATTATCTGACTGATGGCCGGAGATCGGAGCGCCATTTAAATATTATTGAATACCGTTCTACCTATAGGTACAACTACTGTTTAAATTAGGGTAGGATGAAAAACAAACTTACTAATTAAAAAAATACTAAAACTCGTATAATGAGATCGAATACAAAGAGCAACAACCATTGTGATCACAGCACAAAGGGTCGTAACTACCACACTTAAGTAATACAGATCAAACCCCGACTAGATGACACTCTTAGTGCCTACATATCACAACATGAGGATCAAGAACGTTAGGGGTTTATAACCCTTTATTAATTATTTTTTTCAACACTACCCGGTATGCAACAATGTAATAAACTTCAACGAACTGACTTAAATTCAGAGAAGTGGGTCCTTTAGTAACAAATGTGGTCCATTTTCCACAATGAAGCGTTGAATGAGCTTGGTCTGAAAAATGAAGCAAGAGACTCCATTACATCAGCTGAGACTATCTGTGAACGAAACGTATGGCGTTAGTCACATGAATTGACTTCAAGATCACTACAAACTCTGTGAAAAGGTAAACTACACCTATGACGTTTGGCGTTAGGTACATGGATTTCTTTGTCCTTTAGCTTTCATGCAGTCGGCGCACTCTAGGGGACTATTACCAAAAGTTGGCATATTTTCAAGTTCAGGAGCTATTTTTGACAAAGTTTCTAAACATGATTTAACCTAAAATGTAACTTGAGCCCTGGATCATCCAGAACAGACTTGCTGACTTCCTTTGATTGGGAAGGTGTACATGCAGGGGTAGAAGATGAGGAAGAGTCTGGTAGATTATATCTGACTATTTTTCTACCCCCTCCCCATCGCTGCATGTGCTGCAAGGCGCTTGCCCAGAACTGCTGATGAAGTACTAGTACAACCCCTATCAAATGATGAACTAGAGTTGTCTACCACTGAAATGCTATTTTTATCTTGGATAGAATTTGGTATGTGACGCCACTGCTGCAGTGACGCTGTCGCCAAAGGGAACTCGAACTTTAGGTACCCACCAAAACGACCCATCAAACAAGCCTGTGGTGACCCGTTTACCAGTGCAACTATTTATTATGACTAATTCCTTATTAGTTATTTTAGCTCGAATACCTACCATCTTTCAGTATTCTGGGAAGTGAAAAAATATGTATTAGGATTCTGGATGATTACATTACCAGCATGTTTGATTACTAAATATTCATGCATTGCAGAACAGAAAAATCGAGTACTCACCATCTAGGGAAGGAGAGCTTAGTGAAATAGCGTCCTCATCATAACAGAGTTCCCAAGCCATGGCAGGTTTTCCTCTGGTTGAGTCACAGCGTTTCTTCTGTGGAGCTGGTGTTTGAGATCTATCACTGGTTGAGCGCCTCTTTGTAAGCAAGCGACCCTTGCACCTCCGTCCATGCTTAGAGCGTCCATTCATTGGCCTGAGGTCTGCTGGAGATCTGCTCTCTTGGCTGTTGCAAGACTGGTCTCGAGATTTATCACGCTTAGATGAATGCTCACGGCTGCGTGATCTGTCTCTTGACAGTCCAGCCATCCGCTTCTTTTCTTTTTCTCTCGAAGCCTTAGACTTGAAAGTTTTTTTAAAAGGGCACTTCATAGATAAGTGTCCAACCTGTCGACAGTTGTAACAAGTCCTCGAGTTGTCAGGATTCACGTCCAAATTTGGGCAGTTGTTCTTATAATGCCCTGTTGTGCCACAGACATAGCAACGATTCCCAAGACCAGATGACTTGGATCTGGACTTGAACAGGAAAGCTGAGTCCTTGGTTTTCCCCACAGACGTTGAGGGTTCAGCCACGCATTTCGCATAATCGTGGTTGAAGTCTATTTGGGCCCGCCTCATGATTTCCTCGAGCCCTACACGTTCTTTGGCAGCATATTCACTCGTCTGCTGTTCGTAAAGGTAGGGAAAAACCTTGGAAATGGCCGCCAAATAACGATTTCTGATGTAAAGTTCAGCATCAGCCCCTCCTTTGAAAGAATGGTGTGCCTCAAAATATTCCATCTTCCGAAGAAGACTGTTAAACTCATCATTGAAGGCAACAATTGTCTGTTTTGAAGGATCGAACTGTAAGTTGGTGAACTTTCTATTAAGATCATCATATTCCTCAGGTTGAGGTTCGTAAATGTTCAAGGAAGGAGTTAATGGTTTATCCGTTTGAGTAGCACTTAAATCAAGAGAAGAGGACTCTTTGTCTCCGTTGATTTGAGAGAGTCCATTGGAATGAGAGGCTCCGTTAGTTTGAAAGGCTCCGTTAGCTTGAATGGCTCTATTAGGATGTGGCAGATTAAGACCTGTCTGGGCTACTCCCACTGTCAGCTGCCTGACTACGTTAGGGTCAAATTCCCCAACTTCCAAAGAAGCAACTGTTTCCAGTGGAGCGTCAGTCATCATCGCCATATCCAGTTTATCAAGCTGTTTTATGGCCTCAGCGTGCATCCTGGAAAGCCGGTCGTTGAATTTGTGAAATTCCATCATGTATTCCACATGCTTGGCCACAACTGCCTCTAAGGCTTCAGCACGCAGATATTCGGTCTGAGAAGTAAAATTTTGCAATATGACCTTCCGGATTTGAATTTCACGTAGGCGTTGGAGCCGGCTGGCTTCCTGCTGAATCTCCTGTGCAGCAGTTTCTCCATGCTTACAAAGGGCTGCTTCCACTGTCTCCTCTATGCGCCTCTGGAGGTCCTTTTCTACGTCCATGTCACATTGACTCTGCATCTATAAAGCACGTTCCAAAAATTAGAATAAAATTTAATGTACTGTGTTACGATTGAAAGAAAGCGGCCGGCCGATTTCCCGAAGGCTGGGAAAGGTCCGAAACTCCGTACCTCAGACCTTCGTAATCCGGGTATTGAGCAACTCAAGTCATGAGGGGCTCAACGGGAAAATACTACCCCATGGGGTAGTATTGAGATGTGACAATGATCACATCTTTTCAAGGGGAATAATCAGTTTTTTGTTAAATTTGAATAAAGTTCACAAAGTGACGCTTTGAAACAGAAAAAATAAGGATTTCCATTTTTAAAAACCTCAAAACTGACATACCTACCGTTGGCAAGCTCAGATCTTGGGGTAGTTTTTGCTGTTGAGTGCCATTATCCTGAAATCATTATTATAAAATGACTATTTTCTAAAATAGTTATAAATGTTGACTTTTACTTTAATTTTTTCCACTTTCACAAATGGCTTCTAAAAATTGGGGTTTCCACTAAACGAATAAGAAATTTAACGCTCTATCCAACGGTGGAATCAGATTTGAAGTACCTAGCAAGAGAAATAAGGGAGTTATGTCCATCTCAGTTCCGCAAAGTCAAAAACATGAAAAAAGTTCATTTTCTGATTTAAGGAGTCTTAGAAATAAGGTTTCATTGAGAAATTTGAATGCTGGTTGTTAATGAAAAACGGATAGGAAATTTACCGCAATTTAGTCAGCCGCTTTCTTTCAATCTCAACACAGTAATGTCACTCAACTAAAAAAAAAAACTTCCCTCACACATTAGAAAATCAAGAATTACCTAATAAACAACAAGTATTATTTACGTTAGTATAAGTGAATTCAACTTGTTTGGTTAAGTTTACCAACAGAAAAAAGTGAGGAAACATTAGAACTTTTATTTTGAATAGCGGTTATCAACTAAATTTTCAAGAATAAGTGAAGTTGAGTTAAACTGTCAAAATAAAAAGTAAATTTATAAGATTATCAATCGTAAAAATTAAGTATTTGACTTGAGTTCGCTCAAATATGCATACATTAACTAGAAAAAAAAATTAAAGGATAACACAAGATTTACTTTTTTTTAATGTGGGGTTGATAACTCGTGCCCACTACATTTTGAAAAATTTGTAATAAAATTTTAAATTTATTCATAGCTCAGTGGGGTTGCGCTCTGGAGATTTCAGAGATCACGCTTAGGCAGTGGTGGGTATCTGCTTGAGAAGTATTTGTAATTACTCTACAGCGTTCTAGTACCACCACCTTCAAAAACCTGATTTCACGCATTGGCACTTCTCTCCCGTCCGAAAATGTCTGCGACAGGTTATTCATTGGTTTACAATGATGGATCTATGTAAGCGCAGAAAAGCTCAGTACGTAAGCATCAACACATAGATCGGTTGTCCAGTTGTGGAGAAACGAAGTGTTGTACGCGAGAGAGTTGAAAAACAGAAATGAAGAAAGATGGACGTCCATCGTACTATCCGGTCCATTGTGTATGCGCAGAACACATTTTTTTTTAAATGGCGAATTTTAATCAAACTAAGTACCCACCACAGAGTACCTACTCAACCAATCATGGAGACCATTAAAACAATAATTTTAAGATAATTGATGGCACTTGACGGCATTTGATAGGTGTAGTTTAGTTTGAGGAACCCCATAAAATGCTGATCAATGTTTCCAGCAAAAACCTAATACATACCTAATATCATTGTTAGCGGAATCCGTAATTACTTACGCCATCTTAGGTTTGGCCAACTTTCCAAGCCCTTACAATTTTCGTCGGAAATTTCGTCGAAATCGGATGGAAAATGTAGAAGTAATGGCTGTTACAAGGAATTCACATTTGCGCATGCGCAGCAATTACTATTAGTCTAGGGGAGATGATTTTCATAGGGAAACATCTACACGCTAATTTGAATAATCCTGGAAAATTTCGTCGAAATCAGTTGGAAAATGTAGAAGTTAAGGCTTTTACAAGGAATTCACGTTTGCGCATGCGCAGCAACTACTATTAGTCTGGGGGAGATGATTTTCATAGGGGACCATCTACAACTAATTCGTATAATCCCTGAAAATTTCATCGAAATACACGTTCACAACGAAATTCGAATTTCACAACGTATTCACGTTCGCGCATGCGCAATGGCTACTATCAGTCCGGGGGTAATGATTTTCATAGGGGACCATCTACACGCCAACACTCACAATCCCTGAAAATTTCAGTGAAATCGGTTGAGAATTGTAGAAGTTATGGTTGTGGCAAGGATTTCATGACAGACAGACTCACATGCACGGAACCAAAATTGTCCAGAAAAGTCTGAAACGTAGGTAAAAGCGAGTGGAAATTTCGATTTTGGAGAACTTTTTTTTTCAACCAAGAAAAGTGAAAACAAAGCTTCCGCTACCTTGCTAGAGAAACAAAGAACAACAAATATCGCGATCATAGTACAAATATTCATAACAAACTACCACACTTAAGTAATTCAGAACAAACCCGACTGGATGGCACTCCAATAGCATTGGCTCAAGAGAGCCTTATGGATGGTCTCCATAATTTTCAGGACCATCATCATCATCCACCAATGAAGACATCGCCACCATCATCCTGCACTGATATTATTCTACCATACCGAAATCCTACTACAAATCCATTATTATTTGTGTTCGACGTGGCTGATACCAGAACAGCAGAATATGGAAGAGAAGAAGAAGAAGAAGAGTCGTAGAGAAGAGTTCGTTGACGTTCGTTTCCGGTTTCCCTAAAAAAAATTATCAATATTTTTTTTTATCGATTTTGGGTTCATCTTATCTGTAGATAAATACCTATTTTCCTCGCTAATCTAATACTTCTTTTCAATAATCGTGATCTGTTAGATACCTGCAATTATACATACCCATTCTCGCTTCTTCGTTTCTGTGGTGCAAATCTTTTGGAGATCAAGTTCTTTTTCCAGAAATCTTACACCGGCTACACGCTTCAAATCGCCTCGACTGAAAGGTTTTATATTAGTTTACAAAAAATTAATTCTTACCTAAACGTTAGTAATCGTATTCGACAATGTCACTTGTATTTAGAAGATGCTTTCGTGTCACTTCGGTCGTATTTACTCGAAGTCAAACTTCTTCGCTACAAAATTGCACCCAGATAATTTCCTCTCCGAATGCCCATTACCGACGTCATGAAACGTCACAATTTTCACGACGTAAGTTGGGTAATCTAATAAGTAGCTACCATACTTCGGGAATGATGCTGTGTGCTGTCCTTATTTTAGCTATATCTGTTATCAATGAACGCAGTAGTAAGTTATTTTCCAAACCACTCTGGTGGTGCACGCCCTATTCTGTAATGTTCATTCACTGAACCTGCTTACCTTCCTCTGCTTCCACTCTACTTTATTGATGCACCCTTACCTAGTACTACCAATGTAATGTAGGTTCGTACATTTGACAGCGCTCAAGTTACTGGCTTGCATGTTATTTTCTCACCTCTCGGAGGGTCAGTTCCCTGTTCAACTACTAGGTTGCTTGGTATATGGTAAAGATTAACCCACGTAGGTAACCAACCTAGGCAGTAATTAGTACCAGCTTGTTGTCCAACAGGAAAGTGTGTTGTTTTCAGGTGACTAACTTATATCGTATAGCTGTCACGATTGGTAGTCAATAGGGTGTGCGCCTGGGTAGGAAAAACTGTTTATAGTTATTTTTAATGTAAGGTAGACCTCATTCTGAGAATTTTGGTACCAACAAGGACCTTCTAGCGTGTGTAAATCTTTTGCTTTGAATTTTTAAAGTTTCGACGTTTATGACGTCACAGTGGGCTGGGGGGTCCCGCCCAGGCGAGAGGGGCGCGTGACGTCATAAACGGTCGAAACTGAAAAATCATAGAAACAGATCTATTCACGCTAGAAGGTCGCGGTTGGTGCCAAAATTCTCAGGATAATTTCGATTAAAAATCTTAAAAAAATCAATGCGCACCCCCCATTTAACGGTTGTTGATTTATTTAAATTATGCTGCTTGCTTATGCCTAGTTTATTTATTTTAGTATTTTTTTAATGATGTTAAATTCTTAAACTAATCCCCTGTTTGGTTGATCTACGGATGAAAATCCGCGTGATATGCGGATCCAATTCTAATCCTAGCCTAGCTCAAGATGATCCAAGGTTCATCCACGCTGGTGAAACCTCATACTGATACTATCCAATTAAGTACTTACTAACATGTTTAATGTTTTAGGGCTGGGGGTCGTTCTGTGAATTCCGACACGCAAATCTGCAACGTTTTTTTTCTTAGTTACCACGGACCGATTTCTTAGTTACCACGTTATATCGGCTCCATTTGGGGTCTAGTTGTACCAAGATGGTCATTGATCAGCTGAGTGAGCTCCAAGGCCATTTTCTCTCCTGTTGAACGCAGGAAGCTGAAATTTGAGAAGCAGGGTCAATGGAGAATGCTGAAGGCGCCTGAGTGGTCACTGATCAGCTGAGTGATCGGCAATCTAATTTCTCCCTTGCGAGGGAAAAACATTAAACATGATTTAATGTTTTTCCCTCGCAAAGGAGAAATTTTATCTTTATGAGGAAGCCGTTGTTTTCATCCGATGAATGATAACCGGTGTAATCATTCGAGATCAATTTTTCGACTCTTCAATTCTTGATGTGCTAACGTCATTTCCTCGTCTTTCATCGTAGTTTTTTCCTAGTGTAAGTATAAGGGTGGTTGGGGGGGGGGGGGCTATAGTTTTTTTTAAATATAATCCTTTACCTAGCTACTATAACTAACTACACCATGCGAGTATTTTCGAATAATCATATGGTGACCACGCGGAACAGTAACAATAGACCTCAAGCTTCCAAAACGGCCAAACGGCTCCATCTAGTCGGCCTTCCTCCTCTCATCTTCCCAGACACACCACAAATGTGTATTGGGAAAAAGAGAAGAGAAAGTCGATAACTACTCTTGTTGCTGCTCCACGAGGACATACCAACCTGAAAACTTACAAGCGAATTACCTTTCAAACCTCTATCACCCAGCTAGGAAGTTTATAGTACCTCAAACTACCTACTCAGTAACCTGGTTTCGTGTATACCAGAAGCCATTATCCTTCCAATTAGTTGCCCAATTTGTGGAGACCTTCCTATTTTTGACAATCCAGTTTTGTGGTGTCCAAAAACCGAATTTCCTTCAATTGTCCAACCTCTCACAACTGCAAGGGGTGCGACTACTCCTCAGATGAAGCCAGTTTTCCAAATTTCTTCAAAATCAAAAATTGATGATTTTGAGAAAGAGGGAGGGGGTGTGTGTTTCTTCTTGCTTGATTTCAAATTATCATTGATATTGAAAAGTATAAATCATTGGGGAGTTAAAGCATTACCCATGGTTCCAGAATTTCACCCAGTAAAGATCATCAGCCATTATTCCTTTGTTCAATGGAAAATTTGCCTCACAATTTATTTTTATTTATTTATTTTTTGCTTCCTCACTACCGAAGGTAGGGAAGCTTTGTATTCGTGAAAGAAGTGAAAAAAAAAATGTCCTCCAAAATCAAAATTTCCACTTGCTTTTTGCGTTTTAGAGCTTCCCGAACAATTTTGGTTCCGTGTCTGTCTGTCTGTCTGTCTGTCGGTCTGTCTGTCTGTCTGTGGTCAATCCTTGTACCGGGCAAAACTATACTAACCTGTGGTCCGATTTTGATGAAATTTTCAGGGATTGTGCGGGTTAGGTCCTAGACGGTCCCCTATGAATTTCAGCACCTTCGGATCAGCTGAGTGAGCTCCAAGGCCATTTTCTCTCCTGTTGAACGCAGGAAGCTGAAATTTGAGAGGCAGGGTCAATGGAGAATGCTGAAGGTGCCTGAGTGGTCACTGATCAGCTGAGTGAGCTCCAAGGCCATTTCCTCTCCTGTTTTTCGCCAACTGATTCTATACGTCCATGTTACAATGAGTGAGGAAGCTATACTGCCCACCCAACTTGGCAGACGTTTTTCAAAAGAGTTTATCAATATGGAAGAAAATCGAAGTGTGCTGGTCGAAAACGCATCCACAAAATTTAGAGAATTTAAGGAAGATGAAAATGTTAAAATGCAGTGGCAATCTGAATAGAAGGGGCAGCCATGTTGTGACATGACAAGCAGCCCCTTATGACAGTAATGCTACCTCTGGAAGCGTACATGAAACTATTAGCTTACGGGATCAAACATAAGGTCTGTTCGGATAGGCAGTCCCAAACCAGTTAAGAACCAAACCAGAACTGAAAAGGGGAGGGATAGAGGCTCCTAGACTCCTTTGAACTCCTCTGGACTCCTCCAAACCCCTCCGAACCGTTCAGGACTGCTTCTCCGAATAAACGTAGTGGGGTACACTGCAAACTGGCAAGAAGAATGCAAACGCGAAAGTGACCAAAAGAAGCAATTTTTTACAATACGATTCTACCTATTAGTTTATTGAGCATTATTAGTCTCATCTTCTCTTATTTAGTTTCTATATTAGTTTCTCTGACTCCTTGCTGTCAAGAACTAAGTTACAGGGAGTTCATGTTTAACATTCACCTGGAACTTTTCTTCCTATTCAAATATTATCAGTGTTTCATCCATTTCAGGGTTATATCGTACTTAGTGAATATTTTAATACCACTGCGATGCCAGTGGCCAGCTAATAGCCCCTGAATCCTAGTTGGTTGTGAAAATCCCAACAGAGTGATCATATCAATATAAGACATTTTTCAAGTAGGTACCCTAAAGTGAGTTTCTGAGTAGACATCCACTATGCAATGAAGTCTGTTATTGTGTTTATTAGTGAGTATTGTGTTTTATTTTCATAGCATTATTTGAATTATTCAAAATTATGTTTCATTCAAGCGTTCTTCATATTAAAATCCTATACAATGGAGAGCTTTTGCTTCCAACGGGCGACATCAGCTCAATGAGATGAGAGTCTAGCCCCCAGCAATTCTTGTTGGGTTTCAGTGGTATCTCCCACTACTTCAACAAAGCTGATCACGATTGCGAGCGCATCCTAGCGTCGTTCCTTCTAACCTGCAGTAGGAACGTGTCACTGTTCCAAACTGAAAAACTCTGCAAATTATTACACAACGGTTTATTATTTTTATATAGATCACTCGTCTACAAAATCACCAACCATCCAATATGAAAAAATAAATAAAAAAATCAAAATACCAACCATCGATCGCATTTTGGTCAGCTCTAATTTGAACGGAGATTAGGCCTCTTTTGCGATTCACACTCGTGTTTTGATTTATATATTTATATATTTCAATATAAACCCTTAAATTTTCGTAGGGAGCGAACGATTTGTCCTACAGAGCTCCGCGTAGTCTCAAAAAATTCTATAGAATCTTAAATTGAAGGAAAAACAATACCTTTATATCGAAATTTTTTGAGTTAGGGCGTTTTCAAAATTTCAAAATTGATTTTGGAACCCTTAGGAGTGACCTACATCAACCAAAAGCTTCGGGGCACAACTAGACCCCAAATGGAGCCTACATACCAAATTTCATCAAAATCGGTCAATGCTAAGTAGCAAAAGTGCCGCGTACGGCGTATGGCGGACGGACGGCCAAATTTTTATTCGATTTTTGGATTCTACGTACCTTGAAACGTAAATCATCAAATTTTGAGGGGGTGTTAAAATTTTTTTTTCTTGGTCGATTCCAAAGGTTCATTATTGAAAATAATAAACCAAAATAGGAACCAGTGACAATTTTAGAGATCAGCTTTGAAATTTAATGACATTTGGCATCATTTTCACGTCCATAACTGTTCAGAGAGAACAATAAGAGAAACGAAAATGATTACGAGACAAAAATCTTTAGAATGGTAGTTATGGTAATCAGGAATGGTAGTTCTTTGAATTGGCAGGATGTAGCGCTGAAACCTGACAAGGATTGTTGGGGGCTAGACTCTCATCTCAATGGGCCTGGGAATGTCAACCTAGAGCGCACAACGACATTGCTATCCACCTCCAGCAAGTAAGCCCGCTGGAAAAGATGTTGGTCCATTGTCATTGACGTCCCAAGTGACGTGAAGTGAGGTACACTTTGTTTTGGTTTTGTTTCCTTGGTTATGGATGGCAATTGATGCCAGTTGACAATCGAAGAATGTACTGTTATAAGTAGAATGGTTAGTCACAAACCAGCGACCATAACGCCGTGTGGCAGCTGGATCATCACCAATTGTCAACGTGTTGTCAAGATCACGTATACCATGGATACTGCTCCTTGAAAAGATTCCACGGGTACGTTGTTGGCGTGTAAAAACTAATGAGATAAAGTGAAACGGTTGAATGAACCTTCCTTCTCTTTCTTCCTGACAACTTGACACACTATTGCCCAATGTCATAGGAATTGTCTGAACAACCACAACAATTATTTCGTTTTATCGGATCAGGCTTTTGATACTTGGCAAAGATTCTAAGCACTGTTTTGGGTGTATACGAGTATATTTATGTCAAACAGCTTTCTTCTCTAGTGATCATATTATTTGTGACTGTTCAGTTCAATGAGTTTTTTTAGGACGTCTCAGTAAGACTGGGACGAAGCAGGACAACCCAATGGAAAAAACGTCTGCCAAGTTGGGTGGGCAGTATAGCTTCCTCACTCATTGTAACATGGACGTATAGAATCAGTTGGCGAAAAACAGGAGAGGAAATGGCCTTGGAGCTCACTCAGCTGATCAGTGACCACTCAGGCACCTTCAGCATTCTCCATTGACCCTGCCTCTCAAATTTCAGCTTCCTGCGTTCAACAGGAGAGAAAATGGCCTTGGAGCTCACTCAGCTGATCCGAAGGTGCTGAAATTTATAGGGGACCGTCTAGTACCTAACCCGCACAATCCCTGAAAATTTCATCAAAATCGGACCACAGGTTAGTATAGTTTTGCCCGGGACAAGGATTGACCACAGACAGACCGACAGACAGACAGACACGGAACCAAAATTGTTCGGGAAGCTCTAAAACGCAAAAAGCAAGTGGAAATTTTGATTTTGGAGGACATTTTTTTTTTTCACTTCTTTCACGAATACAAAGCTTCCCTACCTTCGGTAGTGAGGAAGCAAAAATAACCTAATCCAGTTTAGACCATTCTGAATCCAAATCCGCGAAAGAATACTAGATGAATGTCTGTGTGTGTGTGACAAAATCTTGTGTACTCTGCCCAGCCCTTGGTTTTCAACCGATTTTCGTGGTTCTTTTTTTGTTCGACGCGGAAATCTATCAATGTAGTTGTGCACTACGTTTCCGGAATTTTGAATTTCGCCTTTTAAGGGGTGGAAAGGGGGGAGGAGTTAAACGTGTATTCGGCCTAGGCTTTAATTCGCTCTGTAGATTGATGTGCATTTGCTACTTGAACGGTAGTTGGCTGAAAACATTATTGATCCAATAGATCCTATTACTATGCTCACCAAATTGGCATCGTCGTTGGAAATTACTCCAAAGCCGGTTGGACAAATTCGGATGTGCAGATTCCTGAGTGGCATTAAACGTTATTATGGATGAACTTCCCACCTTCAAAGAAGGTTATGCTCATGTAAGGTTGAACTAAGTGTTCCAAAATTCTCATTTCAGTTATGGCGACTGCGGTTCAACCAAATGTAGTGAACCTTTCGATCCCTGAGGTGCTTGAGGCTGGGAAAAACGGCGTTCCCATTATTGACGTTCGCGAACTGGTGGAAATCCATAATACTGGCCTAATTCCAGGATCTGTCAACATACCTCGTAAGTACATAGCTGAAAACAAAAGGGAGAATAAATTATGGAAACGTTGTTGGTTGAAAAACGCCATTCCAAGCTGTAATGGCTCAAGTACGAAGTTATAATATAACTTCAGTATACTTATTATTATTAGTATATTATTTTTTCAGTTTTGTGACTATCACATATTATGTGAATGTCACAAAACTGAAAAAAGGTAACACTATGCATTACCATCGTGTTGATACTATGCTCCCACTCGTTAGTTTCAGCCTATGCAATTTATCCATCAAGCACTCTAGGTACGTTTTTACCACCTATTAGCCAAAATGTCGAACATAGAAGTTTTAAAGTGTGCCTGGCATTAAGTATTATTGTGCTAGGCTCTGGAAAATTAAAGATGATTGTTGGATCTGTAAAGGAGTGTTCACAGCTAGTTGTTAAAAAAACACTACAAATTATTACACAATGGGGTATTTCGATGGGTCGGAAATTCAGGTTTTTGACCTCAAATTTGGATTTAGCGCCCTTGAAGACCTATATACTCCAACTTTTAGACCAATGATACTATAACATGTGGTAGAAAAATTAAATAAAGAGATCACACGTTTGAAAAAAGGCGGGCCGCCATAAATGCACACACACTACGCCACGCGCGTGTGTGAGTAGTATTTTGTAGTATCCAAGAGATTCTTTAAGGTTTTATCTTTTCTCTGTGCCTGGATACTTATTCAAAAAGTTTTGGCTAGCTACGTCACACCATTCAAATCTTCAACTTTCCTTAGCTTCTCTGAATTTTTTAAAAACATTTTCTCGACGAACGGACCCCGATTACCGTTATTCCTGAGCCATACTCTTTTGAAGAAAAAAAAAATTAAAAAAATTGACTGAAATGCCCCATTGCTTATTATTTTACTGTATAGATCACCTTCCTGCATAGAACACTGTTTTTCCATTAATACCACCTACTAATAATAACATCTCTATCCGAGAGTTGTGGGTCCTTTCATTACGAAATTTGATACTAGGTGGTATCCATTAAGGAGGTGGCAACTCCCGCTAGGTGCGCTGGCGGTAAAAGTAGTTTCTTGTAAGTCCAATAGAGTGCTCTGATTGAAATTACCTTGGAGAGATCACATCAACTTTTTTCGAGTGTCATTGATAAATTTCAAGAGTAATTAACTATGTTGTTGAGTTGGATGATATGTCTTCTGTCTGATATGAGATAATGTTGAAAAGACCAAAAAAAAAACCCAGAGTTGTTTCGCCCACCAACAGAAAAAATATAAAAAGTTGGCACTCGTAAAAAGTTGATGAACATACTTGTACCTACATCAAATTTTTTCAAGCTAGGGCGTTTTGAAAAAAAAATGTCCCCACTTTTCACCCATTAGAAGTGACTGACAATAACCAAAACCTTCGGGCACAACTAGACCCCGAATGGAGCTGGTATCCTACATTTCGTCAAAATTGGCACTTTTATGTGGGGGGGGGGGGTTATAATTTTTTGTCGCTCGATTCCAAAGTTTCATTATTGAAAATAATAAATCAAAATTGAAAGCCATGCGCTTTTTCAAAGTCCACAAACGCCATGTATTGCACTTTGCTCTACAACTAACCCACAATGCATTAGAAAGTAGTCAATGCCTAACAAATATCGGATATTGGTGTTTAGAAAGATATCGAAAATGTATTTGGAAAGATTTGAACTTTTTTCTGAGTGGCCTTCATTGAAAACAAATGCACAGAATTGACCCTCTTTATGATAAAAATAATCCCTTTTTGTTCCAGTTGGACACCTGATTGAGTCAATGCACATGGAACCTCGTGATTTCAAAGAGAGATACACAATAGAAAGACCAGGAAAAAACGACAAGATCATCCTGAGCTGCCAGTCGGGAAACAGAAGCATGAAAGCAATCACTGCACTACAGGCGGATGGTTTCACAAAGTAGGTTCTCCGCACAGACAAAGTTGTTTAAATTATTGGAAACAGCTTGTGTGTAGTTTCTAACCCACCCCTAGATTACCCCTAGATAGATAACTCGGAAACTGTCTCAAGAATAGATCTTAAGGCATTGTGGGGTTAATATTATAAGGGGTTTCAAAAAGAAACTGAGTATAATATTCAAGCAAAGAGAACATGTGTAGGTCATAGAGGTGTTTTGCATCCGGTAGTTGATGTTCTCATCGTCGATATTTTAGAACCAATGTTTCAACAATCGATGGTTTCAACCAATGTTTCACCACAATTACGTCAATGTGATTGCATGGTAGTGTCGAATCTATCTGTTGTAAAATTATTGTATCAGTATCAAATTCAAATATTCAGGTGTTCGGTTATCGTTCTATATTCGTTAAGAAGGTAGGAAGGCAATCTGTTCTGTTTAACCGTCGACTGAGCTGTGTTGGGACAAATATTCAAACATTCAAATAATTCAAGTGAAAAGAATACGACAAAAGTGTATGATATTTCAATATTGAGTTGAATCCCATTTTTAGGACGTCCCACAGTAAGACTTGGGCGTCCTTATGCGATTGATCTGGGGTAAAGTTGGACAACACTCCGCAGAAAAAAATAACCTCACACTAATCCGTTTTTGACCATTCTGAAAACAAATCCGCGGAAAAACATAGGTGTATGTCTGTATGGGTGTGTGTGTGCGTATATATGTGTGTGTGGAACAAAATCTTGTGTCGTCTGCCCAGGCTTCAATTTCCAACTGATTTTCGTAGTTCTTGTTTTGTTCGGCGCGGAACTCATTCTACTTGTGCACTAAGTCGACGGAATTTCTAATTTTAGCCTTTTAAGGGGGGGAAGGGGGTTAATGTTTAAAAAACGTGCGTTTGCGGACATATTCTTGTAAACTCTGCCCAGACGTGTTTCTTTTTTGTTTGACTCGGAAATTTTCCTAATTGCACACTATTTCACCAGACTATCAAAATTAGCTTGGTGGGTGGAGGGATAATATTCACAAAATATATATCAAAATATTTTCAATATTTCGGTTCCGTTACAGCTTACTAATATTGTACCCCTATTTTCATGAATTATTCTCTGTACCACCATGGAACCAATAGCGGTGCCACGACTCCAGAAACCGCTTATTTCGTGGGTTTTTGTTTGTTTCACTAGGGACTACCTAAACCGATGAAAGTTCAAAGTTATTACGTATTTCCCCTTTGGTGCCAGACAGGCACCATTGGTGGTGGCAGTGGGGGGTGAACTCGAATTCACATGTTGTGTGTCGTAGATCATGGATTTTGAAATGCTCTTCAAATTCGAGGCTCCCATAAGGCTAGAAATGTTATGGTTGATAATGGCGAAGGCTGGGGGAGGGGGGTGATACCAAATAAATTACATCGAGTGAAACAGTTTTATCGCTTACCTACTGGTTTAAATTGACCTAATGCTTATCCAATGGGACGTCCCCTGAAATGCATGCATTACTAATCAAAATGTTTTATCGTATTATTTTCAAATTAATGAAAACTTCGTCATTCCATTTTGGTTTATTATTTTCAATAATGAACCTTTGAAATCGACCAAGAAAAAAAAAGTTAACCCCCCCTCAAATGATGGTTTACGTTTCAAGGTACGTAGAATCCAAAAGTCGAATAAAAATTTGGCCGTACGCCCTACGCGGCACTTTTGCCACTTAGCATTGACCGATTTTGATGAAATTTGGTATGTAGGCTCCATTTGGGGTCTAGTTATGCCCCGAAGATTTTGGTTGATGTAGGTCACTTCTAAGGGTTCCAAAATGAATTTTGAAAACGCCCTAACTCAAAAAATTTCGATATAAAGGTATTGTTTTCCTTCAATTTAAGATTCTATAGAACTTTTAGAATTTTTTGAGACCACGTGGAGCTCTGTAGGACAAACCGTTCGCTCCCTACGAGAATTTAAAGGTTTTACGTACGATAAATCAGAAACACGAGTGTGAATCGCAAAAGAGGCCTAATCTCCGTTGAAATTTTAGCTGACCGAAATGCGATCGATGTTTTTCTTCATGTTGTATGGTTGGTGGCTTTGCAGACGAGTGATCTATATAAAAATAATAAACCGTTGTGTAATAATTTGCAGCGTTTTTTTACGTTTGGTTGATTTAGGTCACTGAGCTGAAAGCTGAATGCGGGTGCCCGAGAAGCGTTCTGATTGGTGGAGCTCCAGGACGTAGTTATAGCGGAAAGCAACAGATAGCGTTCATGATCACTTGTTCCCAACCTCATCACAACAAGTCACCTTGTTTATCACATATTTTTATCCTTGGTGCGTTACTGGCTGCATCTAAGTAATTAATTTGATAACATTTATATTCGCGATATGTACGAAAAAATCAAGCGATTTTCAATAATACACTAGGTTTCAAACGTTTCTTTGGGTGGCAGTTGTCAATTGAATATTTGAACTACTGGCGATAGGGACAACAACAATTGAAGAGCTCGGCCGAAAAGGGGTACATGTTCCTTTTTCGAATTTTACAGGAGAGCCAAAAAACGAATCCCAATCATGCGGTCACGAATTCACAAGCTAAATCGAACATGTACCCCTGTTCCATCAGATTTCCCACAAGCTAATAATATATTAGGTAATACGTACCGTATAATAATATAAGAAAGCTTTCTATTTGTGGCGCAGTTACACATTGTAGCATTTACAAATGTATTTCAACCCTTTACAAAATAATTAAACCCTTTACAAAATTATTTCAACCTTTTACAAATAAAGGGGAAAAGGGTTTAAATAATTGTGTAAAGGGTTTGAATAAATTTCTAAAAGGTTGAAATAATTTTGTAAATACTATAAATCTTTATATTCTCTATCTGAAGGACGTTCCCTGAAATTCATACTTTTCCAAACAATAAGTTTTCATTTTTCATAAGAAATAAGAATAACAGATTTTAAAATGAAAAAATCATTGTATTTGTACTGGTTTTTGGTAAAACATTTTTTATATAAAATTATTTTAATGGTCGTCAATACCACTCCGTCCATTTTAATAAAAATGTTATAAAAATTCTAATGAAAATAGACTTTGAAGAACGAAAAACACTTTGATAGCTTTGAACACAAAACGTTTGATAGAACGAAAAACACTTCGATAGACTTTGAACACAAAACGTTTGATAGCTTTGAAAGCTTGATAGCGAGAAGAAAACAGGCGGTCGTCGGGTTTTGAGTAACTCATCGGGTGATCGTCCTAGCAACGGGAACATGTATCCCTATTCGTCTATTGGAGGCGTCACATTTTCACTTGCTCTCATCGCAAAAAAACAACCATGAAGTTAAAAATATCGATATTTTATTCTATAATCGTGTAGAGGAAACCTCAAGCTTCAATTTGACGCAAAAAAAAATTTTCGTAAAAAGTGACATGTACCCCTTTTCGGCCGAGCTCTTCAATTGCATAAGGAACTCTGAAAATACCTTTCGCCTCGAATGGTTTCTCCAAGTAATTTTTGCAAATCTAATGATGATGAAACGAAAAGTTATCAATTTCTGGTCATTCGAAAGGATTTGAAAAGAAGCGGTATGAAGAGTGTGGCCTCCCCCTCCCCACCACTTCTGTAGTAGTTCTTAATCCTAGCTGAAAGTAGATGGCGCAACTGAGGCAGCCTCAAAAATGCTTGCACACCATTTTAACGTTGGCTTTCTTCTCTGTTAACTTGTCTCCGTTACTCTGTGATTTAGGTTGACCTGAACTGACCGGTGGTTTCACTGAAATTTGTATCATGCAAATTGCAACGATTACAATAGATACTACTTGATCTATCCTAGGCAATATTTTGATTACCTCACTTGATCAAAGAAGTACCTATCGATACTATCGAAAACCATCGATAGTTTAGTACCAACAGTTTTCAATGATCGATGGTTGACTTCAATAGTTTATTCGACGGTGATTATCAATAGTTTCCAAACGATGGTCATTCCTAGCTAGGACTTCAACAGAAAAGTGAGGTTAATAGCATTCCTTCTTCCCCTTCAAGCGTTTACATCATTGTCCAGTGCCTTGTCGGTTAGTGTAGTGTCAGTCATTGTGGTTGTTGTTGTCTGTTGTTACCATTGCTGGGTCCTAATCTTGCTAGGATCTGCTCTGCAAAATATAATAGATACCTCCTTGTAGGTTGGTATCTAGAATGTTGATGCCTCTTCATTTATCATTGAGATAGTTGTGGGGAAATGAACGCTATGCCTGGGATGGGGAAGTATGTGGGAAGTATCTCTATCCTTACTCAACTCAGCTAATGTCAGTGAGTACTTTTCCTACTTTCTTGATTATTTTCCCCATTCTATGTGGCAAAAATGACAGTTGTCACATTAAAACCTTTTTTTTTGTGGGAGCTCGGGAATACTTTAGTAAACAATCTAAAATATTTAATCGGAACAAAAGTGGGATTTCATCTGAAAAAATTTGTTAGCTCAATTAAATGAACAAATTTTGCCAAACCATTTCAACTAATTAGTACTTCTGCCATTTTTCATGTTTGGTGGACCATTCTCATGGAGACAGCGCTTAGCGGTGTTTCAAAATATACATTATTGCTCTGGAAAAGAGGTACTTATTGCAATCCTATTCACACTGTAAACCTCAAAACTCGCGTTCTTGATCGATTTTTTCGCCCCAAAATTTTTAAAGTTTGACCTTTTAGGTTAGATATTTCGAAAGTTCTGACTATTAACATAATCGATTCTCTTGATTTTTGAAATGTTGATCCGTCCACGTGTATTGTATGTCTCCGGTTCGTTTGCAACGAGGTCCCGCAAAGTTGATTGTAGATGTACTCTTGAAAAAAGTGTTTTGTCGCAAAATAATAACTCATTGGTGTTGGTTTCAGCTTACTTAACAACGCTGGTGGATGGAAAGCTTACGAAGAATTCAAAAAAGGCAAGTGAATAGTCAGACTATGTATCTGACACTTGAGTACCTACCTACAAGTAGGCAAAGTTATTTATATCATTATTTATCGGGAACCTTGGAAAGATCGAACTAAGCTACTACTTTTGTATTATTCAAAACTATAGCTTTCATAATGTATTAATTTTAATCACTTTATTCTATAAATTTGGATTTACATTGATATATTTGTTTCTCTTGAAAACCTCTTCTTTTTTACCGAGATTGGATAGAGTACCGAAATGTTCGTCGAGAAAAACTGAAACGCTTCAAATTATTTTCTGTATTGCATACATTTTATATGCTTGTCAATTACCTTTATCGGAATTTAGGGCAATTGGTTATTTCGCCTTCTTTACCAAGGTCGGAGTTCAGTTGTGGCCACCGTGACGCGAACATTGGTCAATACAGTCGTTAAATAAACAATTATCCCATTAACATTTTCAGGCATCATCAGTATTATCGTGCGGGGTTAACTATCAAAGTTGTTTCGGCATCACTGTCTGTGAGTTGTGGGTCTTCTACTTGCTAGAGGTTGAACTGTGACCTTCTAATGTTGATATCTTGTGGTTGCTGTGACCTTCTGTTGTTGTGTGTGGTTCTAATGTTCACTTTCGGCAAACCACTTGTATTTCTGATCAATCCCTAAACTTCTGTAGGGAACAAACAATCCAATAGAGCTCTGGGTGGTCTCGTTCGTTTCTAAAGATTAAACACTTTTTTTTTTTAAATTCAACAATTTCAAGTTTCCAGTTTGAGTGCGAAGTACAGTTCATCATACATTTTATCATACTTTTATTTTCGACAATGAATGAGTATAAGCTGATGATTTTTTTTTCTCGCTAAGATGAGTTGGAACTAGCCATTAAATGGCGTCTACTACAAAGAGCAGGGAAGTGTTGCATGGTCTAACAAGGTCTCTATTTCGCGAATTTTGGAATATTGTCAACAGAAGAATGTGGAAAACGGAAAAAGGAAATTGGATTGGTGAAACCGAAATCCGAGGGTGGCAGCCATTTGTAAACTCAGTGAGCCTACTGTGAAAAGGAGCAATGAAGAGTCTCTAATCGGCATTTTCAACTCCTGGTACTTGAATATCTGCTCCTGAGTTTCCCAACTTCAATATAAAAATTACGCCCTTTTCTTAGTTTTTATTTAATTCAAAGTATTTTGCACCTTTATGATCACCTTAAATCACCTTCATGTGCAAATACTTAATGGGGAATTTGCCTCACATTTTTTTTTTCGAATGAGGGTTTATTTTTATGGAATAAAACCATAGTGAGCTGCTCGAAAACGCATCCAAAAAATTTAGAGAATTTAAGGAAGATGGAAATTTTAAATGTGGTGGCAATGTGTAAGAGGCAGCCATGTTTGAAACGTAACGGATATTCTACAAATCTGACTTCAAAGGAGGTTCTGTGGCGCTTACCACAGAAGCACGAACTTTTAGCTTACAAGTAGAGCGCACAAGAGTGCGCCGCAAACTGGCAGGAAGAACCCAGACACAAAAGTGACCAAAAGAAACAATATTACTCACTTTTTTACAATACGATTCTACCTACTAGTTTATCAAGGATTATTAGTCTTCATCTTCTCTTATTTAGTTTCAAGATTTGAATCACATTATTCGAGTAGCCATTTCACTGGATCGTTTTGTGTGGAGGTGCTAGAACTCTGTCTGTTGTCGAAGTTGTTTTCGCGTCGTTTTTTTTTTTTTTTTTCGTATGACGTCAACAATATTCCTTGATTTTCGCGGTGTTTTGTAACAGAGGCTTCACTTGTTTAGGCATTTTCTCCTACGGTAATTTTTTCCCCTTGGTTATTCCTAGTGTTAAACGTTATTCTAGGGCCCTATTATAGGATTTGACTTGAAATTCCAGAATCTAAAATTGAGGCAAATTCCCCATTGATGACTTTTCTGATTTTTATTAATCATCCAAAAGTAATTACTATCACCATTAACTGTTTTCTGTAATTGAAATTATGTCTGTAAAGGTAATCATTCCCTACAAAAATGATGCGGCAAAAGCAGATAATGTTCCACAGTTGCGTTGAAACTTGTAACTTTTTGAGAAAGTTTGTATCAGATTTACTTCATTTGCGAATCTAAAATGGCCTGCTTTGTTGGATTGGTAGTTAGTAGGTGGGTATAGTTTTCTCTCTCGCCATCTGCGTGGCAACACTGCCAACAGTGGTACGGTGTTCAAGGGGTAGTCGTGGGACTACAGATACCCTTTGCAGTGCCTGTCGGGGTGCTAATGAGCATCTGTGCCATGTAGTGCAGCATTGTCCATGGACTCTTCGGGGCCACTTCCTACGTCATGATGCTTTTGCCAAGCAGATAGCAGGTGCCTTGTCATCTAGCGGCTGGGATGTTGAGAGGGAGAGATTATACCACATGCCGAGCGACCAGGGTAAGAAGCCTGACATCGTTGCCTGACGTCAAGCCCGACAGGTCTTGCATTATCCTGGATGTCCAAGTTGTCAATGGCAGCTTGAACATGGAGCAGACCTGGCGGGCTAAGATAATAAAGTATGATAGAGATGATTTACAGCAAGCGCTAAAGACGCATACTGCTCGGCTCATATTTGAACTGGTGGTCTTTTTATAGAGGCACTTAACTTCGTCCCTCACTACCACCCCTACTTCCTTCAACATCCCTCCTCCCTAGGGTCGGCGTCGGGTCCTAGTCGAGTCCTTAGTGTCCTTCCCATTGATATTTGATTTTTTTAAAATAATTTTTCTTCACGGCGTGCCCCTACCGTCTTTAAAGGGAGTTAATTTTTGTTTAACCATAAACAAAAGTACGGCGCAAAACGGTTTGTTGTTGTAATTTAGAGAAATCCCCTCTATTAGTATGAAATCAAGGCAGAAACGATATTACACCGAAATGTAATACCGAGGATTAAATTAGGAAAACTGAGAACTGTACTGAACACTAGAAGACAAGGTAACGATATGGCTGACTTGGTCTAGCCTTCTACCTGCTAGTATTCTACATAGTTGATAACCGACGATAGTGGACCTGAGGAGTGTTAAAACGTTGAATTTGTAAGACCAAGTTAAAAACGCAGCAAATTATTACACAATTTTTTTTTTCTGTGTAAATCACCCTCCTGCATAGAACTCAGTTTTTCCTTTATTACTCCTACCTACAAGCAATAACATCGCTTTTGCTGTATGTAAGTATATGCTATGATGTTAATGATTCCCGCCACTACAGTACCTAAGCTATTCACCATGTGTTAATAATTGCTGGCACCACTTAGTAATGTCAAAGTAATAATTTCACAAGAATCAAGAACTTAACGTCACATAATTTTGGTGAACACGCACCCCTCTTAACTTTCCAGAAGATCTTGTTGTCTCGAAGATTCGAAATGTTCAGAAACAGTTACCAGAACGGACTCTTGTCCATATTCTACAGCTGCGGTAGCCGTCCACTAAGACTTTGGTCGAAAAATGTAAGTCCGTCCAAAAATTGTTGAGTATGTAAGTTATGGTTTCTTCGTTGTTGAGTAGGTAACCGTAAGTTAGGGTTAGTACGTTTTCACTCAATCTTTGGTGAAATGTTTTTTTTTGTTTTTTTCAAAAATAGAGCTAACATCACGAAATAAGGATCTCAGAGTAGTTTTCAGAATCAAAAAAGTGGCAACAATGTCGCTGGAGAAATAATTTTGATTCAGCTGATTTCGGGCTCTCGCCTTGTTGACCAAAATGGCGCCTTGATATACACTGCCGTCCAAAGGAAGAACGTCCTAAGTCCATTTTTTGCATTTCTAGAAAAACGAGGTTTTGTGAAGTTGCCTGCGCCATTCGTCTCGTTGCAGATAAAAAATTTTTTTTTTCACGAAGCACTCACAAATTTGTTCCTTTATTTTGTACTCCATTGACAAGCACAGAAATAATATGATTAGGGTAATTATTGGGTCATTTATGCCCAATGGAAGGACATAGGACTCTTTAGCCTAGCAACCTAGGACTTAGGACAGCTTGACTCTGCTTGATGCAAGGCTAAAATGTCCTAAGTCCGTGGTATTTTGAGTGATAATTTTTTTATAATGATAATGGGTTTCTGAAATAAACATTTTTGAGTTTTGGGTTTCTGAGATAAACATTTTGAGTGATAATTTTTAATATAATGATAATGGGTTATTGAAATAAACATAAAACAAGTGGGTGTGGCACATAGCTTCCTCGTATCCATAACCCGATTGTATAGATGATCCGATGCAAAGGTAGAAGTTAATCTCAAAACACCAATCTCTAAGTACCTTCCACTACCCTCATAGGGGACCATTTACACGCTAATCTGGACAATCCTAGAGAATTTCATCAACTTCGGATGAAAAATTAAGTGAGTAGGTGTATGTGATTAGATAAAAAAAAAATGCGCAGTCGCTTTTATCAGTCCGGGGATGATGATTTTCATAGGGGACCATCTAAATACTAATCTGTAACATCACTGAAAATTTCATTGAAATCGGGTTGAAAATGTGGACGTTATGGCCGCTACAAGGAATTCACGTTTGCGCATGCGCAATGGCCACTATCAGTCCGGAGGTGGTGATTTTCATAGGGGACCATCTAAATACTAATCTGTAACATCCCTGAAAATTTCATCGAAATTGGATGAAAAATGTAGAAGTGGCCGCTACAAGGAATTCACGTTTGCGCATGCGCAGTCGCTTCTACCCGTCCGGGGATGATGATTTTCATAGAGGACCGTCTACACACCAACCCGCACAATCCCTGAAAATGTCATCGAAATCGGACAATAACTTCGTATAGTTATGCGCGTTACAAGGAATTCATGACAGACAGACACGGAACCAAAATTGTTCAGAAAGTTCTAAAACGCAAAACGCGAGTGAAAATTTTGATTTTGGAGAACTTTTTTTTTTCATCCTTGAAAAGTGAAAACAAAGCTTCCGCTACCTTGGTAGACTCGGAAGCAAAATCAGTATTAGCTCCAAAACCAAATTTTTATTTTCAAAAAGTTTCATTAATTACACAATTGAAATGCAGTATAATATATTCATTGGATATTAGGAATAAACTCTTGTTTTGACTGTAGACAACTAGAAAATCACAGTTCTTCGTTTTATTTAAAGTCTATCTGTTCAGTCTCAATCGAATGCTACACAAAGATCAGAAAACCTTGCTGTGTTGTTACCGCTGAGAGTGACTGAAGCAGTGCTACTAACTGTCGCTAAACTGACATCATCGAGTGAACAACGTAGGTAGGTACTGTTTTTCTTCAAAACTAGGACTGTTTAAGCAAGTCCAGGTCACAGAACTAAATGATTCGTACAAAGCTTTAGCGTCCTATGGTCCACTTCTACTAAACTAGACTGTCCTATGTCCATGAATTTTTTTTCCTCTAAGGACATTTTAGCCTAGTTCGCCTTACTTAGGACATTTTAGCCTGGGATGACTAGCAAAACTCGGGAAATGGACTTAGGACAAAGTGATTTTTCTCTACTTTCCCATCGACTTACGACGTTCTAACCTAGCTCAAAAGATGCGTCTGATCGAGCTCTACAAGATCATGTCCCTATCTCAAAAAGTGAAAAAATGGACTTAGGACGTTCTTCCTTTGGACCGGCAGTACAGGTGTTAATTATTAATTTTTTTTTCAACCACTTGTTTGCCTCATCACACGTTTTCACCTTCCAAAATCCACAAGATTTTCAAAATTACTTTTAGTCGTAGATTTTTTATTAATTTTAAAATAATTTATGGCATTCTTGCTGGCGAATAGAAGCAGTGCTTGTATTTACCGTACAGGCTCAGTGTACAGATTACCAGCCTACTTTATACCTACCCACGTCTAGATTTTGCCTCAAGGTTTCTCATTCAGTTCTTTCCAACCACCTCCCGTTTCATTTCATCATCTGTTTTTTGAAATTCATTTCGGAGCCGAATGCTCAAAAAAAAAAAAAAAAAAAAAATGAGAAAAGGGATCCTTAAGTTTCCTTTCAACGCCAATATGTGAACACAAATAATTTTAATGTTCGTTTTTCTGGCAAACATGGCAGAATTTGCTAACGTTTGTGGAGGTAAGAGCCAGCTCATAGCTACAGGTACATACTACACTACAGGTTATACGAGGTGTCTACCATTTGGATTGACCAAACTTCAAGGATCGATTCTACAACTAATTTGCAACAAAAAATGTCTCTTGCCATTTTTTTTAATCCACTCAAAAATTTTCTTTTTCCATTTTGAAGTGTTAATTTGTATTTTCGACCTTGCGGCAATAAGATGGCCATAATTCCCTTATTTCTCATGCAACTTCAAATCTGATTACACTGTTGGAAAGAGCGTTACATTTCCTATCCGTTTAATGGGAAACCCAACTTCTTAATAATTTTTTCCGAAAATCGCTATTTTTCAGGCTAACGATTCCCCCGTCAAAAATAGCACTATGGTGGTGAACTCAACGGGAAAAACTACCCCAAGATCTCACTTTTCCAACAGTATGTCAGTTTCAAGGTTTTGGCGGGAAGTTTCTTGAAAAAATTGAGTTTGATCCGAAAAAACGTGCTCTTTTAGGCATATTTCGCTACAGTCGACCCAAGTATTATTGCGTTCACTTTTCTAAAATTGCAATATGAAGTCCTCCTAGATCAAAAATTTCACTCGTATTTTACGTTTTAGACCTTCCTGAACAATTTTGGTACCATGTCTACCTATCTGACAGTCGGTCTGTGTTTCTGCAAGACCTTGTAATGGGCAAACGTAATACAAAGCTACTGTCCGATATTGATGAAAGTTTCAGCAATGTTCTCTTTTAAACCCAAAGTCAAAGTATTAAATTTTCAAAATGAAATTCAAACATTTTAATTTTTTTTTCGAAAATCATAATTGTTGCAAATTAGTTGTAGAATCGATCCTTGCTTGAAGCTTGGTCCATCCAAATGGTAGACACCCAGTATATTATTTCACTTAGTATTCAAATTCTAGGATTTACACAATACCTTAAGGTTAAGACTGAAGAATCTTATTGATATTCCACAGTTACCTTTTTTTTTAGTTCTTCAAGAGATTTTTACGATTTTTTTTTGTAGAAAAACTCGCGCATAAAAAACTTTCTGAAATTTTTGACTGAAGTTTTAGTTGCAATATACAAAAATTTGCGTCGCTTGCGATATCAGAATTTTGTTTCTGATACCAGTGATTCTTATCAAACAATTATTATGCCTTTAATATTTTTCTTCGCAATTAAAATGAGGGGTGAACCCGTCACAGATGCTTTACTTAAGAAGTAAAGTAGATCCCAACCTACCAGACAGGTATGAATTCCACTAGAAAGCTTTGGTAGATAGGTATATATTCTTTCAGACAGAGCAGCCAATTAATACCTATTTTTGGAATGCAAAGTAAATCACTCAGTTAGAATTTTATGCAGGTACATTGAGGTCTGAAAACCGGACTGAAGTTTGCAAAAAATGCCGTAAAACCGTTAATACTCTTCTGAGTTATGCGCACCAGATAGAAGTAGAAAGGGGGGTAGAAGAGAGGAGGGAGAAATTTTCATAAATTCAACATTCTAACACGACAAGGGTTTTACCGATTTTTTTACGTTAAGGTTATCTACAATAAGGGTTTTACCGATTTTTTTTTACGTTAAGGTTATCTACAATAATATACCCAAAATCTTAGAAATCAGTCTAATAGCGTTGAAAATAACGTAGAATTCCACCCCTAATTCGTCGAACCTGTCCGAGGCCCAACGAACCAGAAAACCTTGATTTCCATGAGCGCAACCACATTTTTTAGCATTCAAACGTATTTTTCACCCCTAATTAAAATTAAAACAAATTATACCATTGGAAAGTTGAGATTTTTGCGCAGTTTTTGATGTAGAGGTACGTGAAAAAGCATGTGGAAGTAAAACCTTAACAATCAAAAGAAAAAGTAGGAAATTTTGACAATTTTACAAAAATGACTTTACGAGTTGATTTTTCACCCGTCATGACCTTACAAATTTTTTTGTATAACCACTAGAAAGATGGTAAATTTAACGCCCTATCCAATGGTGTACTTAGATTTTGAATTGCTCGTGAATTAAGCGAGTTATGGTCATTTTTATGGCTTAAGGTCGAAAACACGAAAAAAATCTTGAAATTAAAATAACTGGGACATTAAGCGTCTAACGAAAAATCGTTAATAGACACTTTCTCACTAAAATTATTTGAGCCCCTGAAAAGCCAAGTGGCATAAGTCATGGAAATCTGTTTTTGAGATAAAGCATTTGTTGCGTCCAGCTTACTGAAAAACTCCTAAATTCATGTTGCCCATCGAACTTGTTATGCCTTCTCTTGGGCTATTCTCGAAGCGCTAGACTTATGCCACTAGGCCAATAGACGAAGCTGAATGTTCTTATTACGTTTCCGCACTTATCTCCGTTTCATCCGAAATTTGACTTATGCCACTTGGCTTTTCAGGGGCTCATTTGTAGAATCGACTCCCGAAATTTTTCGGTCCTTAACATGGGACACCCTGTATAACCTCCAAATTTGGTGCATTTTGGATGAGTAATAACGATTTAACCAATTTTTTAAAGTTAAGAAAGTTTTTAAAGTTATTTTTTCCCTCTCTTCATCAACCCTTCCCACCCTTGTCTAGTACGCGTAACTCAAGTAAGTACGTTGCTCAAATTTGGTCCAGTTTGACGATTTTCGTAATTTTTTCTGAATGTTGCTAACTTCAGTCAGGTGATCTGAAATAATGAACTCGGAGTAGGTAGGAGGTCTGGTAAACAGAAGTAGGAATATTATTGAGTTAGTATTTTCGAATAGTAGTTGAGGGAAGTTTGGTTGTAGGGGTGATAAAGTGTCCATATTGGCAGAATGATAGTAGGACGTCATATTGTCGTAAGGTTAAAAATGGATACGTGAAACGAGTGACTGATGAGCAAGTGAAAAGCCTCGTCCTGGAGCTGATTGGAAACAACGTGGTATCGACCTACATAGCCTGCCCTGCTGACATGAGCGAGTCACTTGGCATCAAGCTTCCCTTCCTGGTTCTAATAGTGAAGAACCTCAAAAAGTACTTCACGTTTGAAATTCAGGTAAGTGACTCAGTTCCTACCTAGTTAATTTCCAATGTATCCATTATGTCTTACTTGGCATTTTTTCGACGTTGTTAGCTACTCTAGGGAATATTTTGTAAGAACTCAAAAACCCATCCTAACTCAGTGGGTAACACATTTTTTGAACTCTGAATAAAAGTAAATGAAAGTGAAAAAATATGAGGAATCAATTTAATTCAATCCACGCATCAAAATCGCTGTTACTTAGGGAAAATTCGAGTTTTATACCGCACATGCTACTTCAGCCTGTCAGCGGACTGCTGTCTGCTTCTGCACTTTCAAAGCTGTAAGAGATGAGTAAGTAGGACCTACTTAAATACCTTAGAAATACCTGGTATTTCTTCAAAAGTAAGATCTGATAGACACTGGGTACCACTGCAGATCGTGTCCGTCACTCTGAGGTAACTGCCTATTAGTTATTATCAAGAACCGTTAATTTTCTTCGGATAATTTATTGCATTGATACATTTTTGGGGAAATCGTCAAGAATAATGATCTTCATAAGACTTCCACAAATGGACATTCCTTTAAAATTATATTAGTTTGGTTTACTACAGTTTCGATTCATTTTTGCTTTCAAATTTTTTCTTTGCCGATTTTTGAAAGGAAAGTAGAAAAAAGAAAACATGTGCCATCCCTATTTTATATCTGGCACAATTTCCTGTTGGTTTATTATTTTCAATAATGAACCTTTGGAATCGACCAAGAAAATAAACGTTTAACCCCCCTCAAAATTTGTTGGTTTACGTTACAAGATACGTAGAATCCAAAAATCGAATAAAAATATGGCCGTCCGTCCACCGTACACGGCACTTTTCTCAGTTAGCATTGACCGATTTTGATGAAATTTAGTATATAGTCTCCATTTGGGGTCTACTTGTGCCCCGAAGCTTTTGGTTTATGTAGGTCACTTCTGAGGGTTTAAATTTTGAAAACGCCCTGACTCAAAAAATGTTGATATAAAGGTATTGTTTTTCCATCAATTTAAGATAGTACCTATTGAATTTTTAGAGACCACGCGGAGCCCTGTAGGACAAACCGTTCGCTCCCTAAGAGAACTTAAGGGTTGGACTTACGATAAATCAGAAACACGAGTTGAATCGCGAAAGAGGCCTATTCTCCGTTTAAATGTTAGCTGAATGAAATGCGATCGAGGTTTTTCTTCATATTGGTTGGTGGTAACAAAGGCAAAGCCGTGTTCTTTGCAGACGAGTGATCTGTATAGAAAAATATTAAACCTTTGTGTAATAATTTGCAGCTTTTCAATTTTAGGCCAAATTTTTCATTTCCAATTCATGCAGTATGAGTATCAGTGTGGTCAAAACTCTGCTCGGACGGTGTACGAATTCTACCCACCCTTCAAGACCGCTCAGTCGTGCGGGTCATTGCATACTCGTGCTAGATACACTAAGGGTAGAACAACGTAATCTTGCGTGTTCTGGTTCAGGTCTTCAAAAAATTGGAGAGGATTACTCCATTTCGGTTTGTTCTAATTTATCGGTCTTGATAGCTAGTATTCTTATAATTCAAGCTCATTTCAACGAGTCACTTTTTATGTAATAATTTAAGCTATTAAATAGCTATAAATTTTATGGTAGTGGATCTATTTGACTACTTTTGGGGAATTGATTGGAACGTTTATACAGTATATAGAAAAGAAGAGAATAGGCTACATTAGAACATAGAGCTTAACTGTGAACAATCGAGCCCAATTTTTAATGGTTGGACCAATTTTGATTTGAATTTCTGCACTGTTGAGGACATCTACATGGGAAGATTCGACGTCATAGTAAATTTTAAGCCGCGCGTTGCTCGTAGAATAAGTGCAACCTGTCGTGAAGCTCATCCTATATTTACTTATTTTTGTTTTAGTTCAGAATACTTATAAATGGTATGCCCAACGAAAGAGAGTAATTTTGCGTGACATCGTAAACAATTATGCACAATTTTTAAATAGCAAGGTTTTTATATGAAGTTTTGCAGTATGCACATTATGTAGGTACTTTTACTAAGAAGGTTCCTGACGCTAGAATCAAATTGTATAACATACAATCCACATATTATGTAGATTTTCAAGGGGGTTTGCAATATAAAGATGTAGTATTAAACATTTTTACCGTATAGAATCTAGTTGAAGAAGATTTAAGTTAATGATGAATTATCAATCATAACTTACTTTAGAGAAATCTAATTTCGTGATCATCGACAAAAATAAGAATCAGAAAAAAGAGTGAATAGCAATAAAAGTTCTGTTTGAGGTAATTATTAAACAATTTATTTACAATAAATTTCCCTCCCAAATAACCAACCTATCCAAATTTCCAATGAATTAATTTCTGTCCAAAGTATCAAAAAGGTCCACGATTTCAATATGTCCAACGTATTCAAATTTCTAATGTAGGTACTAAAATATACGTGTCACAATGCACAACCTGTCTAAATTTGCAATGCATCAAAATGTCCAATGCATCATAATATACATCGTATCAAAATGTCCAATGTATCAAACTATACGATGTATCAAAATGTAGAGTTACACGTACCTATCTGAGTCAAGGTCAGTATGGTCAGTCCATCTTAACATCTCCTGCTGAGCTGAATAAAAATAATGTGATATCGCAGAGCAAAATTAAGCCAATGAGAAGGTGAGGCCTTGCGGACTGTAAATACATTTTGACCGTGATATGCAGAATGTGAGATAGCAACATAGTCACTATGGTAATGTAAGAATTTGAACTGAAGAATTTTTGAACGCTTAAAATTATTACACAACGGTTTATTATTGTTCTGTGATCACCCGTTTGCTAAGAAGAAGTAGTATCTACTTACCAACCATTTTATCGCACAGAGTTAACAATTAACTTTATTTTCTCAGAAAGTAGCTGTCAAGAGTTGTGGGTGCCTTCATTGCGAAACTTAGTACCTTCTTGGTAGCTAAGGAAGCACAAATGAGTGGCATGAAACTCTTCGATGAAATAGAAATCAAATGAAATTTGAATGGAGATACTTCCCATAGTGAACATCATTTGCTGTGTTTCTGATTTATTATTTGTCTTTATTGGGAGCGAACAGTTGATCCAACAGAGCTTTCGGTGGATTGAATTAGACGTCGTACAAAAGTTATGAAATGCAAGGCCCGATAAATTTATTTTTTACATCGTTCGATCAGAGGTATTACCTAGTTTTTTTGTACCTATAGGGTATAATGATTTGAGGACTTGAAGAATAAATGTCTATACACCACGTGTGATTCTCACAGGTGTTAGACGATCGAAAAACTAAAAGAAGATTCCGTGTTAGCAACTATGCATCTGCTACAAAAATCAGGCAGTTTGACTGTACAATGCCAATAACGCTGAATCCGGGATGGAACCAAATTTATTTCAATCTCCAGGATTTCACTCGTAGGGCCTACGGTACATCCTACGTCGAATGCCTTCGTCTTCAAGTTCATGCTAATTGCCGACTGCGCCGCATTTATTTTTCGGAACGCCTTTACACCGAGGAAGAGCTTCCGAAAGATTATAAACTTTTTCTACCTACTAATTCTTAGTGATTAATAAAATAGTGGTACTGTGAGAGTCTAGTTTCCAACCTTTTCCTGTAAAAAATACTGTTCACTTCATATTCCTAATAATTCACTATCTTATCATAATGGCTTGCAAATAGGGTGAGCGCCTGGGTTGGGAACCGCGACCTTCTACCGTGTGTAAATCTTTACCTATGAATTTTTAAAGTTTCGACCGTTTATGACGTCACAGTGGGCTGGGGGGTCCCGCCCCGGCGAGAGGGGCGCGTGACGTCATAAACGGTCGAAACTTTGAAAAATCATAGAAACAAATCTACTCACGCTAGAAGGTCGCGGTTGGTGCCAAAATTATCAGGATGTAGTCTACTTTCGATTTAAAATCTTAAAAAAATCAAGGCGCACCCCCCATTATGGCTTTATCGACAATTATAAAACGACAATTATGGCTTTTTATTTTTATTTTTTTTTTTTATTTTTTTTTATATTTTTTTATTGGCATGGATGTTGAAAGAAACGTATAACGCACCTAATCATTCACTTCCTTCAATTTTATCATTTTTGTATTTATCAATTTTGTATTTTATCAATTTTTCTTTAATTATCAACTTGATGGCACACACTGGCAGAGGTTTTGCTTCCGATAGTTTACCATGGGTAATAAATGTGGATGAAAAAATAAAACTTTTCTCAAAAATTAAAATCACCTTGATTTGCACAAAGTTCTTGTTTAATCTGTGATTAAACTTTTGTTCAGGGAAAACCTGTATTAACTTTGATTCTAATAGGATTCAGCGTGTAAGAATTCTCTGCAAAGGCGCAAACTAACCCTTGATTGATATCCCTTGTGAATTTTAGTGCCGTATTGAACCAATTTACCGAATTTTACATACTTGAATTTCAATTTTTAGTTTTTATTGAAATTTACTGAAAAAATTCATTTTTTATCATGATTGGGTCAGTAATACTCCCATAAGCGCATAAATTTTTGTCAAAGCAAAAATCCAAAAATGATCGACCGATTTCAATTACGTTTTTGGGAATGAATGGGTTGTCTCCAACACGGTCAACGAGTTTCATTTCTATTTGACACCCGACTTGACAGACATTTTTTATAATATGTACTATTTCACCAATCATCTCCGCGAAGCATGAGACCTGTGAACTACGTCCCATAGAAGCTGCCATTAATCGTGGTAAGTTCCTTTTTATTATAATTTATTTGAGTTATGGAGTTCGGGATTTGAAACTATATTCAATTTTTGCTAGGTACTTGACGACAAGCAGACGAGGAGAAAGTTTACGGTATCCAATGCTTCTACGCAAACCAGAATACGCAATTTTGAAACGACACTACCCGTCAATTTGAATCCAGGATGGAATAACGTGAGTTCGATCTTTGGTCTTCTAATACTTGTAATAAACTAAAATTGAGGTCTTTCTAATTTAAAGGAATCTAGGCTGATGTAAGGTACAATTATTTATTTTTACTCATACCTTCCCAAACTTGAATAATTTGTATTTTCGGAAGTTTTTCTCGGCTTTTGACAATGTCATGAGCACAGAAATTACAGGACGCCAAAACATAGAAAAAAAATATTTGGCATTTCCATCTATGAGTAGGTAGGTATTCGTATATATAGGATTTCCAAGTCTAATTCGAAACTTTCCTGACCAATTTCAGAAATTTCCAAGCCATAGTCAGAATTTTCCAATCTAGTTTCAGAACGTTCTAATTCAATTTCAGAATGTGATCTTTTTACGTGCTGACATAATATGTCACCACGTAAAAAGATCACATTCTATATTATAGCTATATTATTGCATTTCCAAGTCAAATTAATCCTTTTCCAAACCAAATTAATCTTTTTCCAAACCAAATTCGTCTTTTTCCAAACCAAATTAATAAGTACCTAATCTCACAAAGTAGATAGTCCCCAATAAATTGGGAGGATGGTCCCCTACAAATTGGGAAGATGGTTCCCTATGAATTTGGAGGATGGTCGCCAATTCATAGGGGACCACCTTCCCACGCGTAGGGGACGATCCTCCAAACTCATAGGGGACCATCTACTTTGTGAGATTAGGTAATTACGGAGATATATTGAGATGTTGTGGGATTGGGTAATTTGATTTTGAAAAAGTTTGATTTGATTTGGAAAAGGATTACTTTGGTTTGGAAAAAGATTAATTTGGTTTGGAAATGCTACATAGGTATCTCCATACAGAAAGATTGGTCACATTCTTAAATTGAAATGGAAAATTCTGAAATTATTTTGAAAAAATCTGATTTTCCCTTGGAAAATTTTGTATTTGACTTGGAAAGTTCTGAAATTAAATTGAAAAGTTTTGAAACTGGATTGGAAAGTTCTGAACATGGTTTGGAAAATTCTTAATTGACTCGGAAATCCTATATTCTGAATTTCAGATCTTCACTTAGATCAATATCTGAATTTCAGATTCAATTTAACATGGCAGAGATCACCAAAAAGGCCTACGGTACTAATTTCGTTGAGTGCACTCGCATCCACATACACGCTAACTGTCGTCTCCGGAGGGTATTTTTCTCTGACAAAGCCTACCCTGACGAAGAGCTCCCGAAATCTTACAAGCTCTTCCAAAGAGACACTTCGGCCCACAGTCTCAACACCCCGCCTGACACCGCTACGAGGTCGCCGTCACAAGATAACAAATCCGAACAAAGCAGCAGTTCCAAGAGGAGTTTTGCCAACTAACTACGGGTAGGTTGGTGCAGCCCTTATCTATGATGCGATTACACTTCAAGCAGGTTGCTAAGTGCTCATTTAGATGAATAGGCAGGCTCTCTGCACGTAGCGTCTCCTGTACATAATCAATTCAACATCCGTTCCTGTGAAATGGCGACCATGCATTTTACCCAAAATATCCAAGCTAGCAACATAACGCAGTTTTTGGATTCTAGTTACAAAGCTGTAGGTTCTCACTAAAGTCTAAAAAACTTCAATTAGATTTTAAAATCAATTTCTGGAATTTTTAGGACGTCCTACAGTGAGACTTGTAAATCCTTAGATAGATGAATAGATTTTCTTATTTGACTCCATTTTTTACAATTTTAACTAGAAGAAAAATGCATAAAGGAATGCGATTAGCTCAGATTTCCTACCCGACGTTAAGCTTGGCCCGTGTAGGGTAGCGATTAAACTGGGATGAAGGAAGATAGCACTCAACGGAGAAAAAAAATAGCCGCATAAAAATCCATTTTGGACAATACTGAATCCAAATCCGTGAACAAACCATTAGTGTATGACTGTGAGTATGTGTTTATGTACTCGTATGTATGTGACAAAATGTGTATGTGTTGGTACTCTGATCAGGTCTTAGTTTCCAACCGATCTTTTTCTGTTCGACACAGAGTACTTCCCAGTTTCACATTACTTCACCAGAGTATCTAAATTTGCCGATGGAATGGGGAAATACAATCAGAGAAAACAAGATTTATCAATACTGTTTTTTTACTTCTTACAAATGGAACCCAAGATTAGAAATTCAGGAGGGGTCAGGAGCATTTCAAAATGCTGTTCAAATCCGTGGGTCTACTCTTCCGATACCAAAATAACAAGTTTAGGCTCTCTATGCTAAAAATTATGTGGTACATCCTCAACATACTATAGATGATCCGCTGCATGGCGGATAATCGAAACCTCAAAATCTAAGTACCTACCACTCCAAAAGTACCACCCACCAAATTTGATTATAAATTACGTAGCAATTTATAAAGAATCATCCAGAGGCCCTATCACACAATCCATTGAACTCGGACGGAAACTATCATAGAAGTTATGCGTATTGAAAAGTGAAAACAACACTTCGGATTCCTTGATAGACCCACAAGCAGTAGTAGACGTACTTACCTTTCTATTGCAACTCACGGGGAAACATGTCGAATACCGCTTCACAACCTCAGCCACAATCTTTCACAATCCACTTTTCTTGCTCCACAACTTTGACTAGAAAACCGAGAAAGGTTGGAATCTTTTACGACGCGGGTTTGCATCGTTTCGGGATGTCCTCGATTCGCCCATAAAATTGTCATATACGGCGTCGTAAAAAGTAAACTTGGAGAACAGAAATACGTGCAATCATATTTCTTTGCAGTAGGTACCCATTAGTACTTTCGAATAAAATTCGTTTGTTCCCAACCAGATTGAGTTTTTTCGTAATCAACTCTATTGTAACTGCCTCACTCCCGAAGGTAAGTCAGCTTTGTATTCCTGCAGTAGGTAAAGAATTCGTAAATAACAAGGTAGCGGACGCTCTGTTTTAACTTTTGGGAGGTTTGGAAGAAAATCTTTCATAATCAAAATATCTATTCGCATATTAGGCCTTCCTGACCAATTTTGGTAGCGTAGACTATGTGGAACTCGTGTTTTAACTTAGGTACCTACTTGGGAATTAGAGATTATTGATGTTCCCAATTGTATTGGATCATGTATACAATCGGGTCATGTTTACGAGGGAGCTATATGCCACTATGTGCGGTGAACTTTCCTCGTAATCGAACGAATCATCCAAAAAGTCTGTAGTGGATGGAGCAAACAAGCGTGACTAGCGATGGAAACTTATATAACCGACTTTTAACAAAAAAATGAAAGGTCATTGAAGATAGGTGACGAACTACATTCATCGACATAGATAAATATTACTATAAGCTGACGGAGAGAGTAATGCAATTTTACGGATATACTGCTAGGACCTATCAGCAACGAACAAAAACGCTGCAAATTGTTACACAAAGGTTGATTATTTTTCTATATACATCACTCGTCTGCAAAGAACACGGCTTTGCCATTGTTACCACCAACCAACATGAAGAAGAACATCGATCGCATTTCGGTCAGCTAAAATTTGAACGGAGAATAGGCCTCTTTCGCGATTCAACTCGTGTTTCTGATTTATCGTAAGTCCAACCTTTAAAATCTCGTAGGGAGCAAACGGTATGTCCTACAGAGCTCCGCGAGGTCTCTAAAAATTCAATACTATCTTAAATTGACAGAAAAACAATACCTTTATATCGATTATTTTAGTTAAGGCGTTTTTCAAATTGCAACCCTTTTTTTCAACCCTTAGAAGTGACCGACATCAACCAAAATCTTTGGGGCACAACTAGACCCCAAATGGAGCCCACATACCAAATTTCATCAAAATCGGTCAGTGCTAACTGAGTAAAGTGCCGCGGACGGCGGACGGACGGCCAAATTTTTATTCGATTTTTGGATTCTAGGTACGTTTTTTGAAACGTAAACCAACAAATTTTGAGGGGTTAAACAATTTTTTTCTTGGTAGATTCCAATGGTTCATTATTGAAAATAATAAACCAATAAAAGCTAAAGTGTGAAAGCAGTTTCAAAGTTGTGAGTCCATTTAATGGGAAACTTCGATAAAGGAAGAAAATCTCGTAGCAATCTTTCGATTATTATTGATGATCCCAATAGTATTGGATCGTGTATACAATCTATAATGTTTACGAGGAAGCTATGTGCCATTGTGTGGAGTGAACTTTGAGCCAATCATCCGAATTGACATTTATCAACGATACAGAAACTAGCTGGAAAAGTCTATAGTGGATGAAGCAAACAAGCGTGACTGGCAATGGAAACTTATTTAACCTACTTATCACAAAATTTGAGATGAGTGGTAATTGAAGATAGGTGACGAACTATATTCACCGATATAAAAAAACGTCTGCCAAGTTGGGTGGGCAGTATAGCTTCCTCACTCATTGTAACATGGACGTATAGAATCAGTTGGCGAAAAAATTATGATTCTTTATTTAGCGGTCCACCGTCTAGGACCTAACCCACACAATCCCTGAAAATTTCATCGAAATTGGTTGAATAGTTGCGGAGTTTTGGTTGTAACAATAAATTTAAAGTTCGCGCATGCGCAGCGGCTATTGCTTGACCAATTTGATTGAAACTTATAGGGTGTCTCTTAGAAGTTAGTCCCTAACTAACCTCCAAATTTGAGCAAAATCGGTTCATTAGAAACCGAGAAACCGAGGTTCCAGGAAATTCACGTTTGCGCATGCGCACTCGTTCCTATTGGTCCGAAGGTGCTGAAATTGATAGGGGACCGTCTAGGACCTAACCCGCACAATCCCTGAAAATTTCATCAAAATCGGACCACAGGTTAGTATAGTTTTGCCCGGGACAAGGATTGACCACAGACAGACCGACAGACAGACAGACCGACAGACAGACAGACACGGAACCAAAATTGTTCGGGAAGCTCTAAAACGCAAAAAGCAAGTTGAAATTTTGATTTTGGAGGACATTTTTTTTTTTCACTTCTTTCACGAATACAAAGCTTCCCTACCTTCGGTAGTGAGGAAGCAAAATATTATCATATGTTGACGAAGGGAGTAATGAAATTTCACGGATACATCTTGGTAGCACCTATCAGCAACAAACCAAAAAAAAAAGGAAAAGTGTGAAAGCAGTTTCAAAGTTGAGTCCATTTAATGGGAAACTTCGATAAAGGAAGAGAATCTCGGAGCAATCTTTCGTAGATGGGAGGTCACGGAGGAGTTGAAAGAAAGAAATTTATAGCCACTCTCGGATGGAGTCGAGATGAAAATAGTTGGAGAGGAACGAGGAAAGAGTTAGGTTGGAGACCCTGTTTTCTCATTCCGTGAGCGTGGAGATGTGGAGGGAAAAGAGAGCGAGAATATCGAGAAAACCGTTCAACTGAATAGAGAAAATATCATCTGCTCGTTTAGGAGGATTTCGCCTCAACAAATAACAAAAGTTTGGAGGGAGGTATGAATCTTATTTAAAATATTTTCTAGTTTCAACGTCGAACTTTGTAGGGGATATGGTCCATTGGTGACGCTTAGTTGAAAGTTTAGATTGATAAGTTGCATTTTAAAATGTAGGTTAGTATTAGAACTTTAATAAGTAATATCTAACTTCAAACGGATGTATTTCATAGTGAACATTGCTAATCAGCTGATGGCGTAGCAACCTTGAAGAAGGATATTAATGTCCCTCCCCCCTTTTGGTTTATTATTTTCAATAATGAATCTTTGGAATCGACCAAGAGAAAAAAATTCAACCCCCCCCCCCCCCTCAAGGTACGTAGAATCCAAAATTTGGCCGTCCGTCCTCCGCACTTTCCTTAGTTCCCATGGACCGATATTGATGAAATTTAGTTCATGGGCTCCATTTGGGGTCTAGTTGTGCCCCGGAGCTTTTGGTTAATGTTAGTCACTTCTAAGGGGTGAAAAAAAGGGTTGAAATTTTCAAAACACCCTAGCTCAAAAACTTTCGATATAAACGTATTGTTTTTTCTTCAATTTTAAATAGTGTATAATTTTTAGAATCGAATGAGACCATCCAGAGTTCTGTAGGACCAACCATTCGCTCCCTGTGAAAACTTAGTGGTTGGTCTCACGATAAATTAGAAACACGAGTGTGAACCGCAAGAGAGGCTCAATCAGGGTTGAAATTTTAGCTGATCAAAATGAAGGCACCCTAAACTCCCTATTTCTTCGAATTGAGTAACAAGCGTTAATTTCGTCAAAATAAACTTTATTGTCAAACGAAAATATGGTTGTTAGGTAGTGGCAATGGCGAGTGATCTACACAGAAAAAATGAACCTTTGTGTAATAATTTGCAGCGTTTTTTTAAGTCGACCTAATATTTTTCTTGGAAAGGGGAAATCATTTTCAAATTAGTTTTTGCTTGTATGATTGTTGCAATTACAGACAAACTACTCAATACTTCCCCAATGTTTTCGAGGGGAACAATGGGGATACAAATTTCACTCCAGCTAACGAAGATGAGTTTTCAAGCCTTTATACTCTCATCGTCTTGATACTTTCACTACTATAAGTACTAAGCGCCCACAAATTGGTGCTTTCTCTTACCATAGCTCCATACGATGATTTTTTGCAGTCCATCGACACTTTAAAAACACAACTACAACTCCTAGTCCCACAGAATTTTGGTATGCATTGATGTTGAACAGAAGTTAAGATCGTGGTTTTTGTTAGGTACTCTCTTAACTGCAAAATGGGGGTTGTGGCAAGGAGGCACAATTAGGTCAGGAACCTTCATGGAGGAATATTTCAATAATAATAAAGGAAATATTAAATGGAATAATAATGTTAGGAATCCATAAAAGCTGCGTGAACTTGGACATGCCAGGTCTGATGTGTGATTTGGCTTCCAGAGGAGTACCTATGTAGCCATAAAGGGAGGTACGAGTATTGCCACAGTCTTCGCCGGAACTGACGGGGAGAAGGAACGAAATTATTTGGCAGTAGCGTACCCCAAACGACAACTTTCAAATCACTTTTTCTTAGGGGATGCCCATGTTTTGTCCAAAAGTTTTCTCCAAATGGCTGACTGAGAAATTTGCAAGACCTAAGAGAACTCATGCTAAAAGTAGGCGCGAGGACGGCTTCTGGCCAGGATAGCTTCAGTCATCCGGTGGGTAGAAAGCTTGTGTGTGAGGACCTCAAGGGAAAGCACAGCTACTGAAAACCTGTGGGATTCCATCTCATTGCAAGAAACACTAAGGCTCTTCCTTCTCAGCTCAAATAATGCATTTATCTCGCAATTAGGTAGGCGTCTGTTTTTCAGAAACCTGGTAAATATGTAAGTCCCCACCAGACTTCCTACTTACGGTTACGTTTTAAGCGTGACTCTAAGTTTGATGTTCTCAACTGAGTATTCCACAGTACCAAATAATTGACGATTTTTTCATTCTCTTTTTCAGACAATCCAATGAAAATCGAGAAATCTTCTGGGAAGTTGAAAAGGGGCGCATCACAATCACTACAATGCCACAATATATAACTCAACAGCATTACATCTCAAGGTCACCGCTCACAACCAAATATTCCACTAAGAACAAATCTGTTATTGAAACAAGAAAGTCTTTTTCATTCCTCTTTGCCCTCCATCCCTCAAAAACGTCTGCCTACCGGCTCTTTCAAGAATGAGCTCGTTGTCTCGTCTTCCAGGTTGTGGACGATCAGGACTTCAAGAGAAAGTTTCACATTTCCAACGGAATCACGAAAGCGAAAATCAATCCGTTCGTTGCTCAGCTCCCGATGTCGCTATTTCCCGGCTGGAACGAGGTAAGTTTCGTAAGGCGCCTAACTAAGTGAGAACTTCCGACTATTACGAGTAAGTGTGGGTACTCTCTGAAGACAACTGCCAATAGTGGCCCAAAAACTACAACATACCGGTTAAAAAATCGAAATTGCAATGAACCTTTGGAATCGAACAATTTCTTTTTCTAACCCCTCAAAATTTGTTTTAAAACATCGAAAATTTAAAACAATCGAAGGTAAAAACAAGCCTTTGAAGTGATCGTTTCTCTCGAGTAAACCAACAAGTTTCAATGATTTCAACAACCAATCTTGACTTTTTCGAACAATCGAAGGTGAAAACAAGCCTTTGAAGAGATCGTTTCTCTGGAGTAAACCTACAAGTTTCAATAATTTCAAGTAAGAGTAAACCAACAAGTTTTGATGATTGATGTTAATTCTCGAATTTATCCAAGAATCGAAGGAAAATAACTTTGAATAGTTTTGCCCGTTACAACTATTCCATGACACACGTAGGTAACGGAAAAAAAATTCAAAGTTATTCTCCGATTGCGGTTAAATATTGAGAAATTGAGCGAATTGGATTGCATATGGTCCTCCCCTATGAAAATAATCACCCTCTGACTGTTAGCCACTTCTACAGTTTCCATCCAATTTCGATAAAATGTTTAGGGATTGTGCGGATTGGGGTGTAGATGAAAATTATCGGTTACATAGGTCTTATAGGTAACTTACTGATTGATGTTCGAGGTAAGCTACTACATTTCTAATGCTTTTTCATTCAAAAATATCCTTAAAAACCTGAATTTTGAGAAATTATGATCACATTTATTTATATTTTAAATGATTTAGAACCCTGGAAAAATTCGAAAATTGACCCTGGAATACCTGGAAAACTTGAGGAGTTTTTTTTTGACATTTTATGTCTTTACTATGGCACATAAATGAAAAATCGTCACGCGGGCATTGTAACGGGGCATTGTGACGGGGCATTGTAAAGGGGCATTGTGACGAGGGGAGCGTCACGCGGAAATTTTCTGATGATTTTCACGTACAACCAATCGTTCCTAGGGAAAACTAACTTCCTCATTTTCCACCCCACAAAAATCTTTCACCACTCATTGGAAAGCTCTCAATTTATTAATCATGGTACACGGTCCCTAATATGAATGCACCTGTACGGAAAGCTGAATTATGCGCATGAATTATGCGCACTAACATACGAGTATGATGTGAGCAACAAATGAGATGTCAACATGATCGTGAGAGGAAAATAGGTATCTTCATCCAACAGATCCCTTTAAAGCGTTACGGAGGCAGGGTCAATGGAGAATTCTGAAGGCGCCTGAGTGGTCACTGATCAGCTGAGTGAGCTCCAAGGCCATTTCCTCTCCTGTTGAACGCAGGAAGCTGACATTTGAGAGGCAGGGTCAATGGAGAATGCTGAAGGCGCCTGAGTGGTCACTGATCAGCTGAGTGAGCTCCAAGGCCATTTCCTCTCCTGTTGAACGCAGGAAGCTGACATTTGAGAGGCAGGGTCAATGGTGAATGCTGAAGGCGCCTGAGTGGTCACTGATCAGCTGAGTGAGCTCCAAGGCCATTTCCTCTCCTGTTGAACGCAGGAAGCTGACATTTGAGAGGCAGGATCAATGGAGAATGCTGAAGGCGCCTGAGTGGTCACTGATCAGCTGAGTGAGTTCCAAGGCCATTTCCTCTCCTGTTGAACGCAGGGAGCTGACATTTGAGAGGCAGGGTCAATGGAGAATGCTGAAGGCGCCTGAGTGGTCACTGATCAGCTGAGTGAGCTCCAAGGCCATTTCCTCTCCTGTTGAACGCAGGAAGCTGACATTTGAGAGGCAGGGTCAATGGAGAATGCTGAAGGCGCCTGAGTGGTCACTGATCAGCTGAGTGAGCTCCAAGGCCATTTCCTCTCCTGTTGAACGCAGGAAGCTGACATTTGAGAGGCAGGGTCAATGGAGAATGCTGAAGGCGCCTGAGTGGTCACTGATCAGCTGAGTGAGTTCCAAGGCCATTTCCTCTCCTGTTGAACGCAGGGAGCTGACATTTGAGAGGCAGGGTCAATGGAGAATGCTGAAGGCGCCTGAGTGGTCACTGATCAGCTGAGTGAGCTCCAAGGCCATTTCCTCTCCTGTTGAACGCAGGGAGCTGACATTTGAGAGGCAGGGTCAATGGAGAATGCTGAAGGCGCCTGAGTGGTCACTGATCAGCTGAGTGAGCTCCAAGGTTATTTCCTCTCCTGTTGAACGTAGGAAGCTGACATTTGAGAGGCAGGGTCAATGGAGAATGCTGAAGGCGCCTGAGTGGTCACTGATCAGCTGAGTGAGCTCCAAGGCCATTTCCTCTCCTGTTGAACGTAGGAAGCTGACATTTGAGAGGCAGGGTCAATGGAGAATGCTGAAGGCGCCTGATTGTGCACTGATCACCTGAGTGAGCTCCAAAGCCTTTTTCTCTCCTGTTGAACGCAGGAAGCTACATTCGATTCATTTAAATTGCCCAATCGTATTACGTAAAACACTCCGTTGTGCGTGGCCAACAAGCTGCGGCATGAGCGTGATTGTTTAAATGAATGTTTACGTACATTACATCGCAACCATCAACGAGCACAATCAAATTTCCACAAACAAAAGTACAATACGAGGTTTTATATGAAGGGGAAAGGGGGCGCAAAGACATAAAATGTCTCTCGTGGTTGCGTACTTGTACGAAAGCTGTATCCACCGTTTGTGTTTTGTATTCAATAACTCTTTGAATCATTAAGTTGGTCTCAAGATACATAATGGTAGTCACAATCATCAGGTAGGAAAGAAACTCGAATTTTCAAGATGCTGGTCATTGTAGAAACAAATAAAAAACGCTGCAATTTCGGGGAATCGCTAGACACCCTGATATTATATTATCTTACCAACTATACCAACTAAAGATTTTCAATTCCCCCCGAAACTGAAAAATTATCTCTGAGCATATGGGAGGGCTTCCGCTGTTTAGAAATCAGCCTTGTGTGAACTTTCCATGTGTTACACAACTTCATTTTCAAAAGAGTTAGAGCTACATAAGCGTGGATCAGGTGTCAAAGTCTTCTCGAAACACTATTATTTTCAACTTTTTGAGTAACCTCATTGATCAACCAGATCCAATTCAACATGGCTGAACTGACGAAAAAGGCGTATGGAACTACTTTCGTAGAAGTCCGACGAATTCATGTGCACGCCAACTGTCGATTACGGAGGGTGTATTTCTCGGACAAAATCTACGCCGATGAAGACCTTCCAGATGAATTCAAACTATTCGCTTCAGACGTACCTCTCAAACCCGGTCTTTCGGGCATTGGAAGTGAAAGGAGAGCAGACAACAAGGTAGTGCCTACTTATACATATATTTTATGCCAAATTATACCTTTACCTAGCAAGATAAAAATAGGTAGTGTATCTTAAAATATGTCGATTTGCATATTGATTGTATACCTTTCGGGGTCGTAATAATTAAACTTTATTCTCCGCAGATTCAACTGGATATCAACACTGGTTATTCTCCTATGACTCTAGTTAACTGAAATCCATGTCACTACTTGCCAGATTGACCTCGCGAAGAGGTGTTGTGACCGTCCAGTCCATCCCTTACCACAGATTTGTTCGTCATCAGTAAACACTACTTACACATCCTACTTGTTGAAAAATTTCCTTAATAAGAATTTTTGGAACATTAGAACTGCAATAGACGTAGTTTACAATATGCGTATTCATGAACTCATCCCAAACATTGGGTTAGGAAAGAAAAGAAGGAAAGAAAGGAAGGTTATTGCAAAGGGCTCATGAGTTTTTGGAATGGAAAATTTAGGCTCTTCTCAATAGAAATCCGTTTAGAAAAATTCGAAAAACGACACTCGATGTTATTTCAGATCTACTACGACACACTTTTTCAGATCATGTCACATGGTTACTTAGGTTACTACCTAAGGTAACATCTTAATTTTTCGTTAAGATTTTAATCGTTTTCCTATTAAAAAATTATCTTAATTATCTTAATAGGAAAACAATCGTTTTCCTATTAAATTAATGTCACAAAAGTTCTTAATACCTTCAGTAAGTCAAAATTTAGTGAACAAGTCTCTAAATTTCATTCCGTATACGTAAAATCATATAAGTACCAATGAGGGGGGGGGGGGGTGCGCCTGATTTTTTTTTTAAATTTTTAATCGAAAGTAGACTTCATACTGAGAATTTTGAAACCAGCCGTTCTCTTTTTGGATGAGCGCCCCTCCCGGCTGGGCAGGACCTCCCCCCCCCCACCCCCCCCGCATAGTGTGACGTCATTAACATTCGAAACTTTGAAAAATCATAGAAAAAGGTCTTCTCACGCTAGAAGACCGCGGTTGGTGTCAAAATTCTCAGACTGAGGTCTAATTTAGATTAAAAATAACAGTAAACAGTTTTTCCAACCCAGGCGCACACCCCATTACTAAATGATAAACCATATACTTTATAAACCATCTCTAGAATTTCTAAACGTACGAGATCAATAAAATCTTTTGTGATCATTACGAACATCACTTAAATTTTTGCTTGCACTTTTAGAGCGTGTTTACGCACTCTATTTGTTAAACAACATCATACGTTAATTGAACTCCGGTTTGAAAACCCCAAATCAATGTGTTGTTTACAAAAATGATGAAACACTCTTGACAATCGCAAAGCGAAATCCATAGATGAGAAAGTGGACCTACTGAGCAAAAATGAGTTTACAAAATCCGAGCTCCCATTCAAATGACGATGAATTTGATTATTTCAAGACGCCACTTGTTTTTAATTAAAATTAGAGCCTTACTAGGAATAGAAAGATATTATTATACTTGTATTATAACTATAGGTACGAGAATATGGGAAAAGTTATTCCAATGGTTTTCTGAAAATTCGATCCTGACTCGTGAATGGAACTTTTGGTTTATTATTTTCAATAATGAACCTTTGGAATCGACCAAGAAAAAAATTTTTTTAACACCCCCTCAAAATTTGATGGTTTACGTTTCAAGGTACGTAGAATCCAAAAATCGAATAAAAATTTGGCCGTCCGTCCGCCGTCCGCCGTACGCCGTACGCCGTACGCGGCACTTTTGCCACTTAGCATTGACCGATTTTGATGAAATTTGGTATGTAGGCTCCATTTGGGGTCTAGTTGTGCCCCGAAGCTTTTGGTTGATGTTGGTCACTTCTAAGGGTTCCAAAATCAATTTTGAAATTTTGAAAACGCCCTAACTCAAAAAATTTAGATATAAAGGTACTGTTTTTCCTTCAATTTAAGATTCTATAGAATTTTTAGAATTTTTTGAGACCACGCGGAGCTCTGTAGGACAAACCGTTCGCTCCCTACGAAAATTTAAGGGTTTATATTGAAATATATATATCTATTTATAAATCAAAACACGAATGTGAATCGCAAAAGAGGCCTAATCTCCGTTCAAATTAGAGCTGACCGAAATGCGATCAATGGTTAGTGATTTTGATTTTTTTTTCTTTTTTTTTTTCTTCATATTGGACGGTTGGTGATTTTGTAGACGAGCGATCTATATAGAAAAATAATAAACCATTGTGTAATAATTTGCAGCGTTTTTGTATCAAAATTGAAATTCACCATTTCACCATTTCAGATCATTGATTACTGATCACGGTGATTATTAAACTCTGATTGTTAAAAATTATTAAAAATAACACCTACTTGAGGCGTTTCTTCCAAGACCAAGTACTCGAGCAATCGTACCTACTACCTGACTTCCAGCTCTGGCCCCGATGTTTCCCGATGTTGTTTGTGTTTGTTGTTTTTGTTTGTTTTTTATGCTTTGCTCGAATCTGTTTCTTCTGGGTTTATGCTACTTCTTCGCATCTCCTCGAATTATCGCGTTGTTTGTCTTATTACTCCCGATCATTCTTTCATTTATTTCCTTAATTTATTTTCTTTAACTTTCCTTCAGTTATTCTTGGTTTTCGATAACCTCGAGGTCGAAAAGTATTACCATCTTTCTCTTCTTCATCAACCTTCATTAGCCGGTTTTTGAGCCATAAATTAGCTTATGGGCCAAGCTTATGGGTAGCTTCACCATCGTCATCTTGTTCTCACCTTTTAGATCTTCCTCTCTTCCTCACTGGAAACTTTTTTAGCTGCACTGTATTCATCACCATTTTTTTATGCTCATTTTCTCTCTATATGTCTCTACTTCTTTCGCTTTCCTACTACATGACTCCTCCGTCCATGTCTTCCTTTGGTAAGTCTTCTGTCAATTATTTCATAGTTGATTTTTCAGTCATTTTCACTATGATTTATAGGTGAAAATATCTTTTGTGAAATTAGTTGACTACAAGCTCTATTTCTCGAAGCCAGTAGTTATTTTCTGGTAGTATTGATTTGAATCATTATCCGCGTGGTCTCAAAAAATTTTGAAAATTCTATAGAATCTTAAATTGAAGGAAAAACAATACCTTTATATCAAAATTTTTTGAGTTAGGGAGTTTTCAAAATTTCAAAATTTATTTTGGAACCCTTAGACATAACCTACATCAACCAAAATCATTGGGGCACAATTAGACCCCAAATGGAGCCTACATACCAAATTTCATCAAAATCGGTCAATGCTAAGTGGGGAAAGTGCCGCGTACGGCGGACGGACGGCCAAATTTTTATTCGATTTTTGGAATCTACGTACCTTGAAACGTAAACCATCAAATTTTGAGGGGGTGTTAAAAATTTTTTTTCTTGGTCGACTCCAAAGGTTCATTATTGAAAATAATAAACCAAAACATTGTTTTAACACAATAAATCATCTATTTATCTATCTATCTCTATTTAAATCCAGTTGGGATCATGGAGATAAAAACAATTTGAAATTCACTAGTTAGGTAGATTTGACACAACCTAGGTAATAACATTGGAATTGGAAAGTACAGACAGGAGAGATCTGAAGTGGAGGGGAAAAGCGGCGGAAGGTGGTGGGGCGGAATTGTTGCCGCTCCCCTCCCGCCCCCGAGCTCGGCTTTCCCAGTGCGAAGCCCAGGGGCGGACCGTCAAGTCGTGAGGATCAGCCGCCCCCCGCGCCTCCCGCCCCCACCACAGTCCGTCCGTCAACGATCCGAGACAACAATGAGGTGAGTACAGAGAAACCCTCACTGAGTTACCCCTCAGGGCCCCACTTCAGGTTGTGTGACGTCATCGGTTGACAACAGCCACTTGATTCTCTCGAGGAATACCTGGCAGGGAGTTGCAGGGCACTTGATATAGCGGCAAACATATCGATCACTTTCTAACTTGCCCTTCCTTATCTGCTCTGGGCTATCAAAATACGGTGATCCGTTGTCACGTTCCAGAATTCCCCTTGTGTGGAGAAAACGAGATGGAAGGATAAAGATCACTTGACTCCTCAATCTGTCTCAACGAGTATAAAGAAGGCACTCACTCAAGAGGAAGTAAACATTGAATGAAACATTGAAAACACGAGATTTGAACTATTTCCACAGTCTGAAAGCTCCAAGAAGATTCCTCAACCCAACTGATTCCTCAACTGATGTTGAACTTTCAGTGAATAGCTCCCAGTGTATAGCTTCCAGTGAAATTCATGATTTTGGTTTATTATTTTCAATAAAGAACCTTTGGAATCGACCAAGAAAAAAAAATTTAACACCCACTCAAAATTTGATGGTTTACGTTTAAAGGTACGTAGAATCCAAAAATCGAATAAAAATTTGGCCGTCCGTCCGCCGTACGCGGCACTTTTGCCACTTAGCATTGACCGATTTTGATGAAATTTGGTAAGTAGGCTCCATTTGGAGTCTAGTTGTGCCCCGAAGCTTTTGGTTGATGTAGGTCACTTCTAAGGGTTCCAAAATCAATTATAAAATTTTGAAAACGCCCTAACTCAAAAAATTTTGATATAAAGGTATTGTTTTTCCTTTAATTTAAGATTCTATAGAATTTTTAGAATTTTTTGAGACCACGCGGAGCTCTGTAGGACTAACCGTTCGCTCCCTACGAAAATTTAAGCGTTTATATTGAAATATATGTATATATAAATCAAAACACGAGTGTGAATCGCAAAAGAGGCCTAATCTCCATTCAAATTAGAGCTGACCGAAATGCGATCGATGGTTGGTGATTTTGATTTTTTTTTCTTCTCTTCATATTGGATGGTTGGTGATTTTGTAGACGAGTGATCTATATAGAAAAATAATAAACCATTGTGTAATAATTTGCAGCGTATTTTCAGCCAATTTCATACATTTTATCATAGTATCTTTGTCTACACTTTATCAGAGGTATCATTGTATATCAAGTAATCATAGGTGGAAAGGATGATTTAAAAAAAGTTCATTCATGCAGCATGAATTAATGAGTGAATTTACAAATAAATCTTTCCGTTGAAGGGATGGTTAAGAAAAGGAACAATGGTGTTGACATTTTTTTTAGAAAGTTTTTCCCGAAGATTATTGGTTTTTTTGATTTTTAGTATACCATACCAACATACTGTATTCACAGGGTATGCTTTGATGATGTTAGGAGCCCGTATTCATGTTCTACTCGACTCCACGAACTCATAGAGTACCCTCACGGCTATTTTTGGTTTTTTCGATTTTCAGTATACCATCCTACATACTGTAGTATGACTGGGTATGAAGATGTTCAGAGTACGTATTCATGTTCTACTCGTCTCCCCGAACTCATAGAGTACCCACACGGCTACTGCATTTCTAGGTACAACAAATATACACACGTTTTCATTATATAAATAAGTATATATACTATTTTTAATTTTTAGACAATTTTTCATTTTTGTAAAGTGCATCGGCATTGGAAATTTGGTGCTCAATCCGAATATACCACATATTACTGATATACCATATATTACCATATATACTGAAAACCTTGTTTTTTGAACTATTTTTTAAATTTGGACCACTTAGGGTTGCCCAAAATTTCCGGCTAACGAACTCGTCCTTTTGTTTGTTGTTACGAACATTTTGGCGAAAACTAAACAATTCTTGCTAGACAATTACTCAAGTTATCGTGCGGAGTGACATATGATTTATACATGACATATGATATATATATGATACATATATATGATTTTTGGAAAAACTTCAGGGATCGTTTCAGAAATTCAAAACGGATTTCAGTGAAAATCAATTTTCAAAAAGTCCATTCTAAAGACCACTGCAATAGCTTCATTTTTCTTTAAAATTAGCTGAAAGTAAATATGAATTGGAATATTATTATATAAAAGGTACTTCACAATTGAAATATGTAAAAGGTGAACAAATTAAATACAAAAAGTAAAATTTAAAGTTGAATGTGAAATTGTAAAATGTAAATGATGTATAATATTTAATGAAGGCGATTGCCAGCAGCAGCTTGCGGCAGTTGCAGTAAAACTTCGAGCACGTAGTTGGAGCAATCTGTAGAGGTGATGGTGTTCACGCTGCGGGAAATAACGTCATCCAGGTTTTGTACTGCTCGGGAAGAAGACAACAAGGCTCTTGCCTTTGATTTACTTTAAAAAAAAAGGCGAATTATGGAGGCAGGTATTTTATTGTATGGGGAGAGCGTCCAACAATTTCCCTAACCTGATTAGTTTTATGTAAGCTATAAATCCGGCTAAATACGCCTTTTCAAAAATTAAATCAAAGGCAAGAGCCTTGTTGTCTTCTACCCGAGCAGTACAAAACCTTCTTCTTCTTCTTATTCAAGTGCCCTGTCCGCGACCCCTGCAATCATTGCCCTATCCACAGCCTTCCGAAACAATGAAGACGAGGATTCCCCCACCCATTGACGAAGGATATTCAACCAAGATATTCGTCGCCGTCCAAGTTCTCGTCTTTCATCAATTCTGCCTTGCAATATATTATGCAGAAGAGAGTACTTCTCATTTCGCATCATATGACCAAAGTATTGCAACTTGCGCTTTTTTACTGTGCCCATCTCCTTATCCATGCGTCTGAGGATTTCAATATTGGTTGCTCTCTCCGTCCAAGGTACTTTCAGAATCCTCCGATACGCCCACATTTCAAAACTTTCAATGTACCGGCTCATTTGTTTAGTAGGCGTCCACCATTCTACTCCATACTGGAGGACCGAAAAAATGTAACACCGGAGGATACTGACCCATAACGACAGTGAGAGCTGCCTGCTTGTCAACACCTTCTGCATTTTCCTGAACACTGACCCGACTGGTTCAATACGGGTGCGGACCTCAGCCATATTGGTTCCTTCTTCGCTTACTTGTGTTCCGAGATACCTAAAGCTGGAAACTCGTAACACCACATGGTTATCAAGTACCAACTGCTCTCCCTGGCTGGGTCGCTTGGATGTCACAAGCCACTTCGTCTTGTGAAAGTTGAGGCTGAGACCCATTGCCTTGCTTCTCTCATTAACCCTTAATAACCTGAAGTATCTTTTGGGATGTACAATTTTTACCTGATACAGTTTATCGACTTTTAAGCCAAAACTGATACTTTTGACAGTCAAAGAAGAAACAAAATAGTTCTCGAGTTGACAGAATGAAATAGGGCCTTCGGAGTACCTTCTATCTTCATTAATTTCTTATTTTGTAAGGTGTTAGTTGGATTTCCTCGTCATAGATGGTGCCACTGTCTAAGGCAGCACAAATCCCTTTATGAAGTGAACCTTTCCCACCTTATTCCTAGGTTATTTTCTTTGTGAGAAATAACTGACCCCAACATCCCACCAAGGATCTTTCCAAGTTTCCTTCTACTTCAACAAAAGGTTTATAGACAGAAAGCGCTAGTGTGGCCCTTGGAAAGATCATTCTTGAGCTGATACTGTAATAGGGCCTTCAAGGAACCTTCTGCTCAAATGTTTTATAGATTTATCAAAATACATCTATCATTAATTTTTCAAAGTCCAAAAAAACACATTTTTTGAACAAGTGGGAAATTAAGGGTTAACAGCTCAGTACAAAACCTGGAAGAGGTTATTTCCAGCAGCGTGAACACTATCACCTCTACAGATTGCTCCAACTACGGGCTCGAAGTTTTACTGAAACTGCCGCAAGCTGCTGCTGGCAATCGTCTTCATTAAAATTGTAAAATGTAAATGATATACAATATTTAATATTGTATATCATTTACATTTTACAATTTTACATTTAAAATTTCAATTTAAATGTTACCTTTTGTATTTAATTTGTTCACCTTTTATACGTATTTCAATTGTTACTTTACTTTTTATCATTCTTTCCACCTATGATTACTTGATATACAACGATAGCTCATTAAATGAAGTGTATGAAATTTGTTGAAAAGTGTATGAAATTGGTTGAAAAAGTATGATATTGGTTGATAAAATTATGAAATTGGTTGAAAAAATTATGAATTTCTCTGGAAAAAGCTATATTATATTCCCATCAGCAACTAAAAAATGAGTATCACTTCAGCGATCACATAAATTGGAAAATAACTCCCAAAAGTTTAAAATAATTCAATATTGCCTACTGAGGCTATTTTATGCTAAAGAGACGACTTCACCCCAAAAAAATCGTATTTTTTATTTTATTATTTTCATTTTAAATTAAATAATATCAGGAACATAATGTAAAAATTTCAGAATTCGTAATTACAGACCAAAACTAGTAACAACAAACACGCAAGAAATAATGATTTTGATAAACAAAACATAGGTAGCTATTGTTGTTACAAGGTAACCATGACAGACAGGAACATGTTACAGGCTAGCATGGATAATAGAAAGTAATTAGCTTCGTTATTCGATGAAACAAGCGCGCACAGCGGCTGACCGCAGACGAGAATAGGTTGTCGAAATCTCGCTCTCCTGTAAAACTGTGTTTTCACACACACTTGGAGGTACACGTATCTCCAAAACCAATCGGATGATTTCGATAATTTTTTTTCTTCTTAATGTTCGTATTGAGAAGCTCTACAAATCTGCTGAATCGATTATCTAAAATTTTGTTCGACAAACGCAAGGATACATGCGGAAGTTGGACAAATGTTGAGAAAAGTTTGTTGCTGAACCCAACAATCAGGACCACAAAATTTCAAAAATCCAATTCACGTTTTTAGAGCTCAGCGAGACGAATACGGGAAAAAAAGTCAACATTTCTTATAGTAAGTGAGGAACATGTGAAAAGTTGATACCTGTAAGCATATTGTTATTTAGTACTACTATGTTAAACATACACAACTCAAGTTGAGGTAAGTAGGTAATAATATAATGACTCATTATATTATAGAGATGGGTCGCTCATTAAAGATCCGGCTCTTTGAGCCGGGTCTTTCAGAAGAGCGAGTGAACCACGGGTCAGTAAAAAAGAACCGCGGCTCTTCGGATCTTTTGAGCTCACTGCTGGTAGTGTTCGGTGAAGATCGGTTCTTCAAAAGAGCGAGTGAACTGCGGATCAGTAAAAATGACAAATGAATCGCGGTTCTTCGATCTTCGGATCTCTTGAAATCCAGTAAAATAAATGAACGGCGGCTCTTCGATCTTCGGTTTTTTTGAGATCGGCAGTGTTCGGGAAAATTAGGACCTCCTTTTCGTCAGCTCACTGTTGCCAACCCGTACGATAATTCCGAGGGAAAATACGATGTAAGTCGATCAAACAATACAATTTTGCGGAATTGTATCGTACCACCACATGCATTATTGTATTTTTGGTCGTAAACTTTACCGTATTTTTCCAGTGTTTTCTGTGACCCACTTTCTGATTCTTTCCGTTGTTTTTTCTCCCTGTTTAATTTTTACATCATGATTTTTTGTGAGGAGCTTTCTGATACAAGTTCAAAAGGCAAGCAAAAGCACATCCTTATCTTACCATTATTATCAATATTGGAGCTTTCGTACTTATTGGTTCGTTTATTCTCTTTCAACTTGGTTACCTTAATTTCCTTTGTTGAATACCATGATATAACATCAAAATGTTATACCTACTAAGAAATTTTTTTTAAATTGTGGTTTGTCATTAGAGGCATAAAAAATGCAGATTTCATATAAATAAATATTTTACCAAAAAACTGTATTTTTAAGTCTTACTTATTCATTGCTTTAATCTTGTTCATTTACTGTTTTTCGTTGATTTTTTGAAGGATTTGTTGAGCATCTTTATTGAACAACAGCGCTTTTAGGGTTATTATTTTCAATAATGAACCATTGGAATCGAGCAACAGAGAAATTATTCCCTCTCGCCCTCAAAATATCATGGTTTAGGATTCAAGGTAGTGTAGAATCCAATAATCGAATAAACATTTCCGGGCAGAACTAAAATAAACCGTTGTGTAACAATTTGTAGCGTTTTTATCGTATTTTCATCTCTACAATATATACGAGCTCAAAAGAGCCAAAAAGAGCCACTGATCCGTCGAAAAGATCCGGATCTTTTGAATGAGCGGAGCGCTCAGAGCCGTTCTTCTTGGTGAACCGTTTTGCCCATCTCTATTATATTATTAATGAGGAAAATGGAATTCGTACAATATTACAGCAACTGGTTATATGTCACTATGGAAACGCCGCTATGATCACTGTAGGATCCAAGGTGTAGCAGGTAGGTAATCTGTCAATACCTACGAACATCATTATCATTGATTTTTAGCATGTCCCCCACAATACTTTTTTTCGTTTCCGTCTTGGTTTTGTGTAACATACACTTGATTGAATAAGTGATAAAAATTTCAAAGTCTAGGATGGAATAGGAACAGATACTATGTAGATTTAAGTTCGAGGTCACGTCTGGCGCTGCCGGGGTGGACTAGTTCCAACTGCCTCATTGGTTGTCAAAAAATGAAGAAAAATTCCCCGTAAGACTATCATTATGTGACACAGGGGTGTGTACGGTACAACCACGATTTTCAAATTCAAATTTTAATCTTTAAAATACCTTTTGTCTTTAAAACTGAATCCTCTTGAGATATGTAGGTTTTAGAATCAATAGGATCTAAGTAGTAAAAAATGATGAAAACGTAGACAGTCAGAAAAACCTTGAAGTCTTACGTTACGCAAAGCTCAATTATGGAAGAACCAGATACAGGTAGATCTAGAAAATTGGGAAAACCAAATTCCGAATATTAATAATCATTTAACCACAATACATCTACTACCGCGTTGACGTGATACAAATTTAGTAAGTCACTCAATATGCCACAAACCACAAACGAATGAGTCAATAATTCATAAATACCAACTCGCGAATTGCGGTGCAAAAATCATATCATAATAATAACTTAGGAGTGTGTGTGTCATAGATGACACATGGCTCAACCTGAGGGGTTCGATGACAACCTCACAAGTATCTGGGTAGATTTTAGGCTGTCCAACACTTCTGTAAGAGAAAACCTTTGATGAGGACGTTACATCCCCTAGCAACTTTGATTTTAAACACTTTCGTAATCAGGATAGGTCGGTATAGTATCAATATTTATCACCCTTGAGGCTTGATTCCTTCAGTTGGTGATTCTGAAATATTTTTAAATGCTTTTGCTTTCGGACTTGTTGCTTGAAGACCAACCTAACAAACAAACTTTGAGTTTTATGTATTTGTTTGGAAGACAGCTGATGACGTCCGCGAGAGGAATGGCAGTCGGACGACAATCCAACCTGAAATGGTCGTTTACTATACTTAGGTACTTCTTTGTCATAAACCGAGGGGAAATACGAGGCAAAACCTGATTGATATGTTTACTTATTTTCTGTCAGTTCTTCGAGGCAGGTCATTATGCCTTTTTTTCTCAGCATCTAAGAAAAATCGTAGGGGTTTGGTGAACAGCCACCTTGGACCGAACGAAGTGGCTCTGTAGGAGGAAGACGGATCCGCTGCGCGAGTATGAGAGCAAATTAATTTCTTACAAATTCAAACCCGCACTCCTTGTGGCCACGGGTGACTGGGGATCAAATCAGCTGAGTTAACGATCCCAAGAGCACTGCAATTTGGTACTCGGACTGAACCAATCCCAACCACCAACCAACATTGAAAAAGGAAAAACCAAACCGGTCCTGTGTGCGACAAAGGTGACTTTTCTTTCCAGAGCACCCTAGAGCATTGAAACTTGGAGCACAGCCTCTTGGAGACCATTTGAAGTGACCGAGAGGAAGTCAGAGCAGCTATCTGAGCGATGAAGTTATGTTGTATCCTGTCATGTGCATCTCCTAGTATACTCGTTGTAATTAGGTACACACTCTCTTATGACAAATTTCATTCCTATGAACCGTAAGACGATGTTGTTTGGTATTGATATAATTTTAGCTGTCTCTGTTTGTACCAACCAACAAATAATCAGGAAGCAGTACCTAATTCCAAAATCAGGAAGGCAATAATGGTACGACATGTGTAAGTACACCATCCACATCCATAAATCCCTGAGAAATTGATCCAAAAAAGACCACTACTACAGGCTTATTTTAGACCAGTTGCCAAATAATGTTTTGCTGCTCATTTTTGACTCGTCACTCAGCCGTCACTCTTGTCAAGTGGGTGTGGCACATAGCTTCCTCCTATCCATAACCAATTTCATCGAAATCGGATGAGAAATGTAGAAGTTATGGCTGTTGCAAGGATTTCATGACAGACACACAGATAGACACGGAACCAACTTTGTTCAGGAATGCCTGAAACGTAAAACGCGAGTGGAAATTTTGATTTTGGAGAACTTTTTTTTTCAACCTTTGAAAGCGAAAACAAAGCTTCCGTTACCTTGGTAGACTTGGAATCAAAATTATCAACCCTCCCTCAAAATTTTATGGTTTTACGTTTCGAGGTATGTATAGTCCGAAAATCGAATAAAAATTTTTCCGTCCGTTCACCGTCCGCTGTAGTCCGCATTCTCCTTAGCACCACCTTAGATTTTGATGAAATCTGGTATATGAGCTCCATTTGGGGTCTAGTTGTTCCTCAAAGCTTATGGTTAGTGTTATTCACTTCTAAGAGATGAACGATGCAGGTTGAATTTTTGTTTAACAAAATGCCTTAGCTCAAAAATATTTGATATAGAATATCGACATAAACTATAGAAATAAAATGTCGACATGGAATATAACGAATTCTCATTCATTTCTCGTCGATTTAAAATAGTATTGAAGTTTTAGAATTGAATGAGACTACTCTCAGCTCTGAAGGACCAACCGTTCATATTATTCTTAGAGTTGGGATGAGTGATAAAGCAAAAACACGAGTGTTAATCGCATATGAATGTTCACTGATCTCCTTTCAATGTCCTCAATCCTCATCGATAAATCCGAAATCAATTTTGAAAAGGTGATCAATTATGATTTTTTTCATTCTTCGTGTAGAGTTTCATATCACTCATTTGTGCTTCATTAGCAACCAGGAATAAAATTTCGTAATGAATACGAGGGCACCCACAACTTAGGATAACGATGTTTTGCTAATGCCAAAATAAAATTGGCAGAGAACTTTGCACACACAAAATGTAGTTGGTAATTAGGTACTTAAAATGGAAAGCCATAATCTTTGCAGGCGAGTGATCCTTACAGAAAAATAATAAACCGTTGTGTAATAACTTGCTGAGCTTTAAATCACTTTCGCCAGGACCAGTTCAGTCTCCACCTTATCCCAGTGTTTGAATTACTAAAATGATAGCAATGATACACATTCATGGTACTGGATAAACTTTCTGTCAGTTGAGAGGGATGGAAAAATCTCGAGGATAATATCAAAAACTCTGCAAATTATTACACAAAGGTTTATTATTTGTCTATATTGATCATTCGCCAGCAAAGCCCACAGCTTTGTCATTGTCACTACCTACCAATCATATTTTTACCTTCACGATCAAGTTTATTTTGAAGAAATGAACGCTTCTCACTCAGTACGAAGAAATTGGGAGTTCCTTCATTAGGAAATTTGGATACTGGTTGCTAAGGACGCAAAACTGAGTACAACTCAAAGAAACGAACAACGATCGTATTTTGGTCAGTTAAAATTTCAACGGAGATTAGGCCTCTTTTGCGATTCACACTCGTGTTTCTGATTCATCGTAAAACCCCTAAGTACTGTTAGGGACCCAACGGTTGGTCCTACAAAGCTCTGCATGGTTTCATTCGATTCTGAAAATTCAATGTCATTTTAAATGAAGTAAAAACAATACCTTAATATCGAAATATTTTGAGCAAAGGCGTTTTGAAAATGTCAGCACTTATTTTTCAACCCTTAGAAGTGACTTACATCCACCAAAGGGGTACAACTAGACCCCAAATGGAGCCCATATTCCAAAATTCATCATAATCGATCCTTGAAACGTAAACCAACAAATTTTGAGGGGGCGGGGGCTTAAAAGTTTTGCTTGGTAGATTCCAAAGGTTCGTTATTGAAGATAATAAACCAAAACGAAAGGTTTGGGACTGTTTTCAGTCTCCATAAAGGAATCGTAAAGCTAACTGGCAAAGCGTACATTACACATAATTAGCATCGAGGAACCCTTGTGTTAGTTCACTTAATTAAGACTCTTTGCTTTAAAACGATGATACAGTAATAGCAGCCAGGTGGGTATTGACAAGATGAATGCACCCTATGAGGAGGGGTGTTTAAGGTGAGGGAGTGAATAAAAACTTGCTTTTTCAAAAGTCTAGTTCTTTGAAGATAAACTACCGTCTAAATATGCAGCGGAGCAACCAAATTACTCCTCAGGAAATTGTTAATTGCATCATCAAATTAAAAGCCAACTCTGCCTTTAACAGGTCTTGAATCTTAAAAAGTTTTTCCACATTATTTCTGCCCATTTGTTGAGCAAACATTCTCGGGATTTATTCTGTTGGTTCAAATGAGAAGAAACATTCTGTACTATTGGATCATTTTGCATTCGAGATCTAATTCATATAGTGAGTTTTATTAGCATGACAGTATTCACTTATTGTCATGATTCTGCCAGAAAGTAGCGTGACTAAGGTCAGTCGTTAAATCAGCCCTTTTCTGATAATATCGTTGATTCACCACGCGAGTGACGGAACTAAGTACTTTTCGTTTAAAGTGAGAGTCCCATGATTTTAATAATTTATTATTAACATTACTTCAGTTACATTACTTTAACGTAAATATATTTATCTGTGCCTACCTTTTCGAAGGAACCTTCTTGCACGATATATTCTCTTATAAGTTATTTAAAACGATTTATTTGGTAAATATATTTACGTTGGTGTATTGGTTGAACACAAAGAAAGATTTTATAACCATTTAAGTCATTATTACTTCACTACACATTGCAATTGCAATATCGCTTCGAGAATCAGGTAGGCAATCCTCTTATTTACTCTCAGTCAGTTTCCTCGAGAAACCTTAGGGAGTAAAGTTTCGTCTCGTGTTGAAAAAATGAAGTAAGTGTATTTTTGACTTTTTGGATGTAATTTTTCGAAACTTTTCATGATTTTTCAACACCGCACATAGTTGCAAACTGCTTTGGGCATATTATTGCGTGTAAGAGGAGTAAATAAACCTTCAAATCCTACAATTAGTTCTGGGATTTTCACGAGTACAATGATCCGCGTAATCCCAAAAAATGTCATCAAAATCGGATGGGATACGTAGAAGTTATGGTTGTGGCAAGGATTTCACGTTTGCGCATGCGCAGCTACTATCAGTCCGGTGGTGATTATTTTCATAGAGGACCATCTACACGCTAACTTACATAATACCTAAAAATTTCATCGAAATAAGGTGAGAATTGTAGAAGTATTTCATGACATTCAAGGATTTCATGACAGATAGACACATAAAATGACAGACACGGAACCATAATTGTTCAGAAAGGTCTGAAACGTGAAACGGGAGTAGAAATTTTGATTTTGGAGAACTTTTTTTTTCAACCTTGAGAAGTGAAAACAAAGCTTCCGCTACCTTGGTAGACTCGGAAGCAATAAATAAATAGTGAGGCTGTGATCTTTGCAGAAGAATGATCTATACAGGAAAATAATAAACCATTGTGAGATAATTTTCAGCGTTTTAGAAATGGTTTACAACTAAAAGATTTTGGTTTTACAAATGGAAGCTCTTTCCAACGATATCCTCAAATTTGAATTTACTAACTGAAGAGTCACGGGGAAAAAGGATCAAACTCCATCCTTTCCTACTTCGGAGAATATCAGACATCTGTATTAACCCCTTCCACCTAGAAGAAGAAGACACCAGAACAAACAGCAGGTTTAACATTGGAGAACCTTTACAACGGCCCCTTATCCATCAAACCAGCAAAATCAAAGGATTTAAAACACCTGCGCAGTTTCTCGTCAACCCTGTTGCTAAACTTTTCTGATTCACTGTCCAGCGGGTTGGGGTGTGAAGGAGATGACGCCATTTCATATTGCGACGACCCTTTAGACGAATGATTTTTTTATTAAGCATGTTTCGTGTTTGCGCTGTTCCAACAATGTTTTGTACAAAACTATACCTAATTTGAAAAACAAAGCCACTTTTTGCTGATCATTTTTCTAGACGTAACAGTAAGGCCTACAAACCCTAGTAAATTTACTAAAGTGAATTAAGAGATTTGAATAAAGAATAGGTAACTTGGTGATATAATATTAGGTATTTTGGTGACCGAGAAAGCGAATAAAAAGTGGGGAAAAAGGTCAAAGTCCATATACCTACCTTGTTTGAAATTTTTAATTATTTCTGGAAATTATCTTCAATCTACTTAATTTTCTTTCTTGTCAATTGAATTCACTTTTTTTATGCATAGCATCTGCCTGGGACGACTTCAAACTTTGTTTTTCGATTTTCTCAGAATTAAGAAAAGAGGAGTTTGATTCTTTTCCCCCGTGACCCTTCAACTGTAAACAACTGGCGTTATGATAGTTTCAATGACGTAAGAACGAAAACGCGAAAAAAACTTCGAAGTGAATAAAAAGCATTTTGAGTGGGTTAAGAAAAAATTGCTAACAGACGTTTTTTGTTGGAATTTCCTAGTAGAATCCCCTCTTTTCTAGTAACCCTGAAGTTATGCCCATCTAAAGTGTAGACACCCTGTATATTTGTTACATACCGGCAGAACAATGTTTACTGCACCTGCTAATACAAGTATCATAGGTAAATTACCTATATTAACGGCTCGGGCGTTTTTAATCGCCGAAAGCATTCGATTACTTTCATTATTCGAATACTTTCTCGAATACTTTGGTAATAGTATTCAATTGTATTCGTGAAAATATTCGTTAATCATTAACGCCCATATCTGATCTACGAGTAGTATGCAGTTCTCTTCCTATTATTAAGTCAGCCCTGCCATTCTCAACTTCTGAAAGGAAAGGGTATCTCTGAGAAGTTCTGTGACATAATGATGTGACGCCTCCCGCTCGACTTGCTTTTCCCATCTCATTCATAAAGCCGTCACTCCGAACCCTCCCGAGATTTACTATCACACTGGAGGATTCAGACCGCTCCAAGGCGCAGGCGCGGCGTCGTAAAGGGTTTAACCTGCATTTTCTTCTCCGGCCACCCACTTTCCCCCCCGAAGGAAATCGATGAAGGGTAAATGGAGCGGGAACGGAAGAAAGGCTTTGGTTGCGGCGAGGGGGGGGGGGGGGGGTTGTTTTGTGGGCCACGTGGTTTTGACAGTTGGCACGACACGTAGGACCGTTCTCAAACCGCCCACAGGCCCATGAATACATCTTCCTAGTCTAGTAAAATACAGGGTGTCCCATAAGTTATCCACCAAACTTCGGGAGTAGTTTCTACAACTAATTTGCAACGAAAAATCTCTCAATTTTCTTTTAACCCCTTATAATCCGGATTTTTCGACTTTCAAGATTTTTTTCGTGTTTTGACCTTACACCATTAAAACAGTCATAAAACACTCCCTTCAATTACACTCAAAAATTACAAATAAGGATACCGTTGGAAAGAGCATAAAATTTCTTGAGAAAAACTGAACGCTAGAGCAGTATATTTACCTCAAACTTAGAAATTTTTCAATTTCTTTTTTTTTATTGTTGATGATTTTTCCTCATTAAAAAAAAGGTATTTGCCAGAAGAGCTCAAACGCTTAAAAACTGCTTCATTTCATCAGCTTTCCAACGGTATGATCAAAAAATATTTGACAATCGAATTTAAGGGAGAAATTCATGTTTGAACGCGGAAAAACGTGCATTTTGGTTTATTATTTTCAATAATGAACCTTTGGATCGACCAAGAAATTTTTTTTTAACAAACCCTGAAAATTTGATGGTTTACGTTTTAAGGTACCGTAAAACCGTCAAACTTTACGCCAAGATTTACTCCAAAAACTGTTCCAAATACCATTTCTCCCACTCGAAATGGGTTAAATTGATATTTTTAATAAGTGAATGGATCTTCAGGGCTTCTTGAACATTTTGAGTGGTCGAGCTCATTGATCAGATAATTGTAACCCCCCTATTTAATTGTTTAAATGTTAGAATAAAGTTACCTACGAGTGCGTCTATCTTTACTCCACTCTGAAAAACTCACGGTTATCGCTACAGAAACGGGCAGTGGTGCATTGTTACTAGTCGGGATTGAATTCATTACCCCAGAAATAGTTGATAATATCAAGTATTTATAATATTATTATAAAATATGTTATGAAAAATTGAACTTTTTAGCTTGTAAGTACAAGTTACCTATAAGAAAAATATAAATTCCAATGATCATTTATTTCAACGAATTTGCTTGAATTGCAATATTTCTGGTTAAGAGATCACAATTTCAGTCTTCCAGTATAGACAGAATCGAGCAAAACTTTCTACAAGTAAAGAAATATTAAAGGACAATAAACGATAAACGAATGAATTAACAAAATCACAGAAAAAGTCTGTTTCACATTCGATAACATTCAAGTGAATTGCAATGGTAAATTTCAAAGTAAACCCACGAGTAAATAATATTGTAAATCACAACTTATGAGACCAAAGCACGTTTATGTTCATATCATTGTTGTAAAGTTTCGGTAGGGGCGCGTACCAAGCTTTTTCTCATTTCTTCTCCCCATCTCTTACTTCTGCAACGTGAGATACACTAGAAACCTTACATTCAACACTGCGAAAATTATAAAACTCAAATATTTTTCGAGATTAAATAAGAAAAATATGAGTGAGGCTACCTTTATCCCAACCTTTATAGTGGAGTAAAGATACCCGGTTTTTGGAGTAAAGTTACCATCAAATTTTTGGTAAACAAAAGCATAACTTAGAAAACACTTTTTTGAGAATTTTATTAGTGTATTTTGTTCAAAATAAGATATTGAAAGTGATATGATGAGGGCTTGCCTGGTAAATCCACTCCAAACACCTGATATGGAAGAAATTTTGGAGCACAAGAAACTGGACAAAAACAGCTGAACAGGAAACCATGACTCATAACAGCTGATAACATGGATAAAGGCGCCATCGCAAGCCGCATCGATTCTCTAGGATGTGGAGTATAACGAAAACACAATAGCTTACTTTTATCTAAGTTATACCACGCTTACGTCACAATTGAAGATTCTCACTTTTTGGGGTAAAGTTACCCCTGGTGGGGTAAAGTTTGACGGTTTTACGGTACGTAGAATCCAAAAATCGAATAAAAATTTGGCCGTCCGTCCGACGTACGCCGCACGCGGCACTTTTGCCACTTAGCATTGACCGATTTTGGTGAAATTTGGTATGTAGGCTCCATTTGGGGTCTAGTTGTGCCCCGAGGATTTTGGTTGATGTAGGTCACTTCTAAGGGTTCCAAAATGATTTTTGAAATTTTGTAAACGCCCCAACTCAAAAAATTTTGATATAAAGGTATTGTTTTTCCTTCAATTTAAGATTTTATAGAATTTTTTGAGACCACGCGGAGCTCTGTTGGACAAACCGTTTGCTCCCTAGAATTTAAGGGTTGGACGTACGATAAATCAGAAACACGAGTGTGAATCGCAAAAGAGGCCTAATCTCCGTTCAAATTTTAGCTGACCGAAATGCGATCGATGTTTTTCTTCATGTTGGATGGTTGGTGGCTTTGCAGACGAGTGATCAATATAGAAAAATAATAAACCATTGCGTAATAATTTGCAGCGTTTTTTTTTTTTTTTTTTTGTTTGACGGGGTCTGCTCCGCCGCCGCTTCTCCCAAGCACCGAGTCTCCCCGTCAAACCGTCGATTTCGTTGAAAAAAATGCACGTTTTTACGCTTTCAAACACCATTTCTCCCTCAAATTCCACAGTAAAACTAAAAATTGGGTGACCGTTGGAAAGCTAATGAAACGGCGCAGTTTTTAAACTTTTGAGCCCCTCTGGTCTTTGTTTTAATGAGGCAAAATCATCAATATTTTAAAAATTAACAGAAATTGACATATTTCTAAGTTTGAGGTAAAAATGCTACTCTAGCGTTCAGTTTTTCTCGACTGGTCAACGGCCCATCTATTGGGAAATTTCATGCTCTTTCCAACGGCATCCTTATTTGTAATTTTTGAGTGTAATTCAAGGGAGTGTTTTAAGACTGATTTAATGGTTTAAGGTCAAAAACACGAAAAAATCTTGAAAGTCAAAAAAGCTGGATTTTAAGGGGGTTAAAAGAAAATTGCTTTGAGACATTTTTTGTTGCGAATTAGTTGCAGAAACTACTCCCGAAGTTTGGTGGATAACTTGCGGGACACCCTGTATAGTACAAGTATACTATACTTCTATTAGAATCCACAAATTATTGTTGGTACATCTCAAATTGCACATCCAAGGAGATTTTCCAACTTACTGGGACAAAATGTCTCAGTTGGTCGCCGTGCGTTCCTACTTAGTATTTCGCGAAATCAAGGGGGCAAAAACTTAGAAAGTTGTATCTAAATTTGAAAGTTTAAAGGATTTTAGAAATTCATTAGTGCACGGTCCTTTGGAATTGAAAAACTGAAATATTGCCGCTGGAATCATCAAAATCGAACAATAATTGCTAGAGAAAACGCTGCAAATTATTACACAATGGTTTATTATTTTTCTATGGATCACTCGTCTGCAAAGCCACCAACCATCCAACTTGAAGAAAAACATCGATCGCATTTCGGTCAGCTCTAATTTGAACGGAGATTAGGCCTCTATTGCGATTCACACTCGTGTTTCTGATTTATCGTGCGTAAAACACTTAAATTCTCGTAGCGAGCGAACGGTTTGTCCTACAGAGCTCCGCGTGGTCTAAAAAAATTCTAAAAATTCTATAGAATCCTAAATTGAAGGGAAAACAATACCTTTATATCTAAATTTTTTGAGTTAGGGCGTTTTCAAAATTTCAAAATTGATTTTGGAACCCTTAGAAGTGACCTACATCAACCAAAATCTTCGGGGCACAACTACATCCCCAAATGGAGCCTACATACCAAATTTCATCAAAATCGGTCAATGCTAAGTGGCAAAAGTGCCGCGTACGGCGGACGGCGGACGGCGGACGGACGGCCAAATTTTTATTCGATTTTTGGATTCTGCGTACCTTGAAACGTAAACCATCAAATTTTGAGGGGTGTTAACATTTTTTTTTCTTGGTCGATTCCAAAGGTTCATTATTGAAAATAATAAACCAAAATGGGGAAAACTACTGAATAAACGGTTTTTCCCATGTTTTCCCCATATTTCTCTGGCAATTATTGCTCGATTTTGACGATTCCAGCGGCAATATTTCAGTAATTTAATTCCCTGGGGCCGTGCACTAATGAATTTTTAAAATCCCGTGTTTTAAAAAAAAACAGTGAACTTTCATCTGTTTAGGTAGGTAGTCATTATAGTTCACACTCGTTTTCAAGAAGAGTCACACAATACGTGGTTTCTGGTGTCCTGGCACCAAGGTGACACCACTGATTTGTTCCACGGTGCCACAAAGAATAATTCATGAAAATCCTGAGGTATATTGAGAAATTTCCATCAATTTCCAAGCTTGGGTACAATTAATAAGCTGTAAAGGAACTGAAATATTATCCTCTCCCCCCCACCTTCGCTCGCCCACTCTTCATGCTAATTTTTATACTCTGGTGATATAGTTGCAACTCGGTAGATTTCTGAGACAAACAAAAAAGAAACATTTTGTCACACATAGGCTTACATCTATGGTTTTTATTAGCGGATTTGGATTCAGAATGGTCTAAAACGGGTAACTGTGTGGTTGTTTTTTTTTCCGTTGAGTGTTGTCCAACTTTATCCCAGATTAATCGCATAAGGACGCCCAAGTCTTACCTACTGTGGGACGTCCTAAAAAGTTGGAGGAAAGTGATTGGGTCCGAGTGTAAAATCCAAAAGTCAAGAAAGGACTCTGCCCGAAACTGCTTCGACTGGACCACGGGTAATCAAAATGAAAAACGATGATTTACTCTTCCTTGTGCAGTTGGGCGAAACATCACGGCTTTTGAATGTGAACAGGATCATCAAAGCGGACATAGTGCAGCCTGAGGACAGGATAGGAGGAGCTATGTAATGCAACTACATAGGAACTAGGATGTTGTTGTTGACTTGTTTACCCGCGATACTTGACAGAATTCATTCTTTGTTGGACTGTTAACCAAAATACGCAGTCTTCGTGCCAAACTTGTTTTTGTCACTCAACTTGTTTTTCTATCTTCTGTTTTACCTTAGACGTCAAAAACCGCTGCATTTTATGAATGGCAAATTTGAGTATTATGAAACGCGGTTAGATTTGTACGCTGAATGTCTACATTTTTCATATGGTCTACAAGATATTGTGCAATTCAAAATTCTTCCCACTTTTCATACGTCGTGATGAACGAACTTGGCGAGAAAATTACTTCCAGAACTCTTGGCTGCCTCCCAGTTTGGCAGGCGTTTTTCCACCTCCTGTGGTAATAAATAGGATGGCCCCGGAACCGTAAGCAGTTGAACACCGTCTTGAAATTACTCCTTTCTTAGAAAAGCTAATTCAACCGAGCTTACTGAAAAGCAGATAAATGATTACTTTTTTTTACCTAATTACTACTTTTTAGGTTTGTTGGTGACTTGAGCTCAATCTCCAACCCATCATTTGTGTACGTGTAAACTTGGTAACTTAGAGTAACAGTGAAAATAGTATCTTCGTAGTATCGAGATAGTATCGTCATGACTAACTTCTTCTTGCTAGCCTGAAAACAAACATAAAGGTGTAAATTTGTATATTGAAACTTTTTTACGAGTGTAGAAAAAGGGAGGAACTGTTAAAGATAGACGGAAATGAAGTCAAAGGGGGAGTAGTGTTGATGTTCCAGCGTAATTTTGTTGAATTTTGGAATGTTGTCACATGAACACTAAACAAACTTTCAAAACTGAGGGTTCAATTTAATAGTGAAAAGATCGACTTTAAATATCAGAATAGATTAAGATTAGATATCAATGTTATAATGACTTTGTGATGTGGCTGAGGCTGGCAAGAATGAATATAGTTTTGATAATAATCAATTGTTTATAGTCCAGAGTTTGTTGTTGATTTTGGTGTATTACTTTTCAATAATGAACTTTGAAATCGAGCAAGAAAAAAGTTTAACTCCCCCCCCCCCCCCAACTGGGGTTTGTGATTTTCAAAAGCACCCTACCTCGAAAACTCTCGATATAAAGATATTGTTCTTTCACCAATTTATAATACAACACATTGAAGTTTTAGAATCGAATGAGACCACTCAGCTCTGTAAGACAAACTTTTTGCTCCCTACGAGAACTTAGGGGGTCTTAGTCGGTATTTCGCGAAATTGAGGGGCAAAAACTTAAAAAATTGTACCTAAATTAGAAATTTTAAAGGATTTTGGAAATTCATTAGTGCACGGCCCTTGGGAATTGAAAAACTGAAATATTACCACTGGAATCATCAAAATCGAACCATAATTGCCAAAGAAAAAGGGGAAAAACCGTTAATTCAGTTATGTTTTTCTCATAAAATGTAGCTAAACTTGAAATTTTCAAGGATTTTAGAAATTCATTTGTGCATGGGCCTTTGGAATTGAAAAACTGAAAGATTATTGCTGAAATCATCAAAATCGAACAATAATTACCAGAGAAATATGGGAAATACATGGTAAAACCGTTTATTCAGTAGTTTTTCCCATTTTGGTTTATTATTTTCAATAATAAACCTTTGGAATCGGCCAAGAATTTTTTTTTTTTTTTTAACACCCCCTCAAAATTTGATGGTTTACGTTTCAAGGTACGTAGAATCCAAAAATCGAATAAAAATTTGGCCGCCCGTACGCCGTACGCGTCACTTTTGCCACTAATCATTGACCGAATTTTATGAAATTTGGTATGTAGGCTCCATTTGGGGTCTAGTTGTGCCCCGAAGCTTTTGGTTGATGTAGGTCACTTCTAAGGGTTCCAAAATCAATTTTGAAATTTTGAAAACGCCCTAACTCAAAAAATTTTGATATAAAGGTACTGTTTTTCCTTCAATTTAAGATTCTATAGAATTTTTAGAATTTTTTGAGACCACGCGAAGCTCTGTAGGACAAACCGTTCGCTCAATACGAGAATTTAAGGGTTGGACGTACGATAAATCGGATAAATCAGAAACACGAGTGTGAATCACATAAAAAGGCCTAATCTCCGTTCAAATTTTAGTTGACCGAAATGCAATCAATGTTTTTCTTCATGTTGGATGGTTGGTGGCTTTGCAGACTAGTGATCAATATAGAAAATAATAAACCATTGTGTAATAATTTGCAGCGTTTTCTCTGGCAATTGTAGTTTGATTTTGATGATTCTGGCGGCAATATTTCAGTTTTTCAATTCCCTAGGGTCGTGCACTAATAAATTTCCAAAATCCATTAAAATTTAAAATTTAGGTACAACGTTTTGTCCCTTCAATTTCGCGAAATACTGAACAGGAACGAGGAATGAACGGCGACCGACTGAGACCCCCTTAAGGGTTAAATATAAGACCAGTCAGAAAACCGAGTGGGAATCGAGACGAGGCCTAATCTCCGTTTAAATTTTAGCTGACCAAAACGCAATCGCTGTTCGTTTTCATTTTCAACAATGAACCACTGGAATCAATCAAGAGAAGAAAAGTTCAACACTACCTCAAAAATTGATGGTTTACGTTTCAAAATACGAAGGATCCAAAAATCGAATACAAATTTTGCCGTCCGTCCGCAGTACGCGGCACTTTCCTTAGTTACCATGGTCCGATTTCATGAATTTTGGTATATGGGCTACATTTGGGGTCTATTTGTTACCCCGAAGCTTATGGTCTGTCAAATACTTCTAAGGGGTGAAAAATAGAGGTTGCAGTTTTCAAAACGCCCTAGCTCAAAAACTTTTGTTGTAAAGGGTTGTTTTTTCATCAATTTAAAATTGCATTGAATTTTTAGAATCGAATGAAACCACCTAAATTTTATGTTTTTAGTATATCTAAAATAGTTTGGTGAGTGATGGCTCTAGTGTTCACACAGCTAGTCTGTCTTTCCTGAATTTTTCTTAAGAGAAAAATGGGCCAATTTACGGGTTTTCATCTCGTACATCTACTGCTATACATCTAATAAGTCTCTGAGTTTCGTGCAATAATAGTCGGCCATGAGAGGTGACTGATGACTGAATGGATCGAGGTGACTTTTCTCTCTGGCTCAAAGGATGACCTTATAATTCCTTACATGGAATTCGGGGAAAGAGGTCTTTTTCAGCCCGTTCCAATGCTGTTGCCTCTAGTAAGAATTAGGTTCATTAGAGTTGTAAAGGTGAGTGGATTAGCAGTTTTGTTGGTATATGACTTTTTATTGAGAGGAGTGGCTTGGTTTGATAAGATAGCAAAAATACCTATTCTAGTCACCTTAGGAAACTAAACCAATTTTGTTCTCTAAGTTTCAAAACGTAAATTACTAGGAGTTTAAAATCCTTATTACCGTTCAACGACAGGGTGTTGCTCTCAAAATCAATTCAATATTGCTAAACTTTACCAACTTTTATTTGTGAAGAAGAATATTGTAATACTTCTCCACATGATGCGATACAATGGAAATCTCGATTTAGATCCGTGTGAATACAAAACGATTCAATACTAACTCCCATATAATTCTGATCAATATCCCATTAACCACGGGAAGCCTTTGAGATACCGGCTTAACCCTTATCGACCTTTGTAATAACCAATTAACGTTTCACGCTGAACTTTTTTTAGCCTGTAACTTTCCCAATGGATTCACTATGGTGGAAGTTGGGTCAAAATCCTTTCACACGAAAGGTTGCCATCTGGAACAAAGGAGGTCGGGTCAGTGATCTTATCAACTTGGAATGAGATAAAGGAGCGTAAAGGTCTGGTAAGTCGATAAAATACCCTTTGCGTACACCCAGTCGTTGGAACAAGGAAGTGAAGAATAAAGTTAATGTTGAAACGACGAATCTTCCAAACCTATAAAATGTATCGATAACCAAAGTAAAATCTTAAGTCAAATTGGTCAAGAAACAGAAATTAATCGTTTTGGTTTTATAATGAAATTCTTGAAAAATATCTTGAATTTCACTATTGGAATCAACTTGATCTATCAAAAAGTTAAGTTCACCAACGCGAAAGGGGTCTCTTCATTGTCTTTGGACCCACTATTTTGACTCATTGATATTTGGGCGATATACGAATCAACATTCAGGTGACGAAGTCACAATCAGTTGGTTACTCAAGTATCACTTCGTCTCCCATGTATAAAAGTATTGGTTCTGGACTAGTGCAATAACTAAATCCAGGATAAACCAATCTTAATTGTCCTAGCTCATAAGGGGAGTTAATCAGACGACTCGTCAGCCGTCCAATCTCTCCCTGTGATCCCCAATAAGTTGCATACCAGATATCAGCGCTCCTGGACAAGTGAGAGGAGGGGTAGCTCATAGATGTGTTACACATACTTAACATTCCCAAATTCGCTTGTTATTGCTTGTCTTGACTTGCATGTTAAAAAAACTGTACCTTACAAAAATAATAAACACCTAATTCCTTATAGCGGACCTATTTACAGTCAATTGGTCAGGATCGACAGTCAATGAAGGGTCGATATATTATGATAAAGAAGAGAAAGGGATGCACTTACCTGGCCACAATCTTTCCCATCGTTTTGCAAAACACGACCAAATGTTATCAATATAATATTGTTCACTACTAGAAAAACGCTGCAAATCATTGCTCAAAGGTTTATTATTTTATGTATAGATCATCCTTCTGTATAGATCACTGTATAGATTACTCCATCAATAGCACCTACCACCATCTGTATTCTCCCTTGACCTTCCCTCTCAAATTTCAGCTCCTGCGTTCAATAGGATTGAAAATGGCTTTCGAGCTCACTCAGCTGATCACTGATGTGAGGAGTGAAGAAGATCTCCTCGAATGCTGGAGACGCCTGGAAGAGCACCTCCATTCAATAGGATTGAAAATGGCTTCGGAGCTCACTCAGCTGATCAGTGATGTGAGGAGTGAAGAAGATCTCCTCGAATGCTGGAGACGCCTGGAAGAGCACTTCCATTCAATAGCATTGAAAATGGCTTCGGAGCTCACTCAGCTGATCAGTGATCTGATCAGTGAGCAATGATTTGCAGCGTTTTTTACCTACAAACATTGTTTTACCTACCAATTTTTTTTTACCTACCAACTATTGGTAGGTACTACCTACCACACTATAATGGCTTCACACCTTCACAATCAAGTTTATTAGAAAGAACTAAACGCTTCACACTCGATTCGAAAAATAGAAAGCTTCATAATATGAAGCCTTCTGCGTAACCAGTAATCAAATTTCCATATTATGGAAATTTGATTACTGGTTACGCAGAAGGCAAAACTGAATACAACTCGAAGAAATGAACAGCGATCGTATTTTAGTCAGATAAAATTTGAACGGCGATTAGACCTCTTTTGCGATTCACACTCATGATTCTGTTTTATCGAAGGAAAACCTTCAAATACTCGTAGGGACCGAACGGTTTGTCCTACAGAGCTCCGGGTGGTCTCAAAAATTTTTAAAAATTCTGTACTATTTAAAATTGGTGAAAAAACGATACCTTTATTTCGAGAGTTTTCGAGCTAGGGCACTCTTGAACATTTCAACCCTTAATTTTCACCCCTTAGAAGTGACCTACATCAACCAAAAGCTTCGCGGCACAACTAGACCCCAAATGGAGCCCATATACCAAATTTGAACCAAATCGGTCCAGTGTTGCTAAGAAAAGTGCCGCGTACGGCGGACGGCGGACGGCGGACGGCGTACGGCGTACGGCGGACGGACGGAAATTTTTTTATTCGATTTTCGGATTCTACGTACCTTGAAACGTAAAACATCAAATTTTGAGGGGGGGTTAAAATTTTTTTTTCTTGCTCGATTCCAAAGGCTTATTATTGAAAATAATAAACCAAAAGTAGTAGTGAATGAAGGCAAATTTTGCCCTACAGTAAATTAACTTCCGGCCTTGTTAGAAATATAAGTGAAGGGGGTCTCACTCAGTCGCCGATCGTTCCTCGTTCCGGGTTAGTATTTTCCGCGCGCTATTTTTTTTTTCGCGCTCAAACTTGAAAATTGTACCTAAATTTGACATTTTCAAGGATTTTTGAAATTTATTAGTGCATCAGCCTAGCGAATCGAAAAAAATAAAATATTGCCGCTGGAATCACCAAAATCGAACAATAATTACCGGCGAAAAATGGAAAAAACCTAACTGAATAAACGGTTTTTCTCATTTTTCGCCGGCAATTATTGTTTGATTTTGATGATTCCAGCGGCAATATTTTAGTTTTTTGATTCGATGCACTAATGAATTTCAAATTTTTTTAACAGTTTGAGCGCCGGTAATTTTGGGAAATACTAACCCGGAACGCGCGACCGGCTGAGACCCCAAAGTTGATGTCAGGTCTCTATCTAAGTTTAAAAATCAAGAAAGCTGTTTAATATTTCATTGAGAAATAAATATACCAAAATAACATGATTGCTGCAAGAGCTGCAAGGTTGAATAGTTCCCCTTTCCTAGCGATTTCAGCGATTGGAGGATCATAAGATGCTTCATAGGCCAGCATGCCGTAGTCCAGCCAAGTCAAAGGCTCCATTTTCCTTTTGATGAATGCAATCAGACCGTTTGTTGATTGGTCGAAAAGTTTAGTTTTCCTAGGATCTTCCAAGCTGGCGAGGATTTTGGCGGCACTTATCTTCCCTGCTTCGTCGCTAGGATGAACGAAAGGATCCACATCCCAGACAACGCTCTGGACGAAGGCTTTGTGCTCATAAATAGCCATGAGAAGACCCAAAGTATAAGGTGTTACTTTCTTTACGACTATGGAATTCGAAGGACGGTTTCCTTCAAAGACTTTGTGCTGCAGCAAAGATTCAACTTGTTCAGACGGAACATCCTTCATAGTCTTTTTAACTTCTTCTAGAGACCTACCTTTCATCAGCGCCTCGCTTTGCGCCAAAAAGTTGCAAACCAATAATTTGTGATGTTGGTTATTTTCTATTGGGTTGTGGGAAATCGCTGGAATGATGAAATCGCAGGGAGCCAATCGTGTTCCTTGATGCAGCAGCTGGTAGAAGGAATGCTGACCGTTCGTTCCGGCTTCTCCCCACGTCACAGTACCTGTACTAAAATTCGCAACATTATACGGTCTCCCTAAATTTGATTTTCCGTTCGATTTCATATCCAAAAACTGGATATACGATGGGAACCGACGCAAATATTGATCATAAGGTAGTACAACGTGAGTTTGTGCTTCATAAAAGTTCGTGTACCATATTCCAATCATTGCTAGGATAACAGGAATATTCTTATCAAACGGTTTGAGCTTGAAATGAAAATCCATAAATTTCGCGCCAGCCAAAAATTCAGCGAAATTTTCAGAGCCAATGGATAGAGCAACAGGTAGCCCTATAGTGCTCCAAACTGAATAGCATTCGCTAACGTATTCTCCATACCTGAAAACATTGCACGGGTGTACACCGAACTTTTTGGCTGCAGGTTTATTTGAAGTTACAGCAACAAAATGCTTTACCATCTGCTTTTTTCTCAACCACTTCAAAAACCAATGTTTCACCGTGATGGCATTTTGAATGACGTCTGCATCTTCAAAATCGTCAGATATGATGACAAATAGAGTTCGACATCTTTGAACGCTCTTCAATACTTCAGCTATTGCTGAACCGTCCACGTTAGTGACGAAGTGCATTTTGAGTCCTTTATTGAACGGTGTCAAGGCTTCTACCACCATTTGTGAGGCCGTAATGTAACCTCCGTGACCCAAAACGACAACGTCCGAGAAAGGTTTTCCCTCGCAACCTTTCCAAAATTTGGAATGAACAGCGTTGACAAATCGGTACATCCTTTCCAAAAAATCTAGAAATTAAAAATGATTTTCGTTACATACGTATATTTATTATCCAACAACCGAACATTTTTCTATTCCTCAAAACAATTGAAAGCCTTGCTGCCATTTTAACTAAACAACGGAATTGAACTGTTATTTCATAACAATTTAATACGAATACCTAACAACTAATGAATTCTGATGGGGGATCTCCTCAACCCCACACGGCCTATCTATACAGAACTTTGCTCCGATGCAAAATACCAAAACTCTGGAATTCCCCATTGTCAATTGTCTTAATAATGTTAATTGTTGATCAAGTAATATACATTTTGCAATCTTCACTAATATGGCCTCAAAACCTCGCAGTCAAAAGTATTATTATGTAACTAACCTTCACATTCGTTTATAATGTTGAACTTGTCAACGATTATCGCTTTTCCTTCTGCGATCTTGAAATCAGTTCTCCTCAAAGCATTGTGAAGAACTGGTTTGTTTTCAACAATATTGACTTTTTCTCCACTCATCATTGCATCTCGGGCTTCTGTTACACCCCTCTTAGCAGCCAGACGGAGTAGCTCTTCAAGCAGGGTAGCGGTAATGCGGTTTTTAGAGTAGTCAATCAGAACTGAACCATCCGACGGAGTCTCCAAACGGATACTTGAAGAATAAACATAGTAACGTGAGCTTCTGTGATCAGATTTATGTTGGATTTCAAATAATCAATGACCTAATTGAAATATTCTAATCATCTTTTCTAGTGATAAGTGAAAAGTGTTAGAATAGTGACATAGTGTGTGTTATGTTAATTGTGACCAGTATAGCTTCCATGAATAAATAACATGGACATATGGAGTTCGTTGGTGTAAAAATTAGTATAGTACCAATAAATATTTAAACATGAATCATGATTGTCATCATCATGTTGATTACTTTCAGAGTTGACAAACATCAACATTATTGAAAAGTCTTTCTTGATTGTGTTGGCGACGTGTCACTTTTGATTTATCATTTTCAATAATGAACCTTTGGAATCGACCAAGAAAACAATTTTAACCCCCCCCCCCTCAAAATTTGTTGGTTTACGTTTCATGGTACGTAAAATCCAAAAATCGAATGAAAATTTGGCCGCCCGTCCGCCGGTTTCAAATTTACATTGGCTACTACAGATATAATCAATTATTAGACTTTGTACAATATTGGTTGGTACGATCCTACATTGTACATCCCAGTAAGTACATTATTTCTTGGGCTCTTCGTCCTAGCAGTCGGTTAACCAATGAATCAGTGAATGGCTACTCAAATGATATATTAAAGTTTCTCTTGACTCACGTCCGTTTCTCAGAGATATTAGAGAATTTTGCTTTTTTTGGGAGGGTGGAGGGGCGAACATGATTTTTTGCCTAAAACATAACCATATCTGAGGAGATATGGTTGAGGAACCATTGTTCATATAGCAAATTCAAGACACCATTGAGATAAGTTCTTGAAATTTTCATAAGGAAATATAACTTTCCAAGATTCCCATTCATATTTTGTAAGCACAAAAACAATTCTAAACTTTGAAAAATTCTAAATTTTACGAGTATAAATTTGCCTTGCGAGCTAAAAAATTTATTCTTCCACTCTAAGCTGTGCGGAGTTCACAAAAATTTCCATTTTTAATAAGTTTTAATAAGTTTTCTGACAGTATAATCAACATTTTTTACAATGAATTTAAATTTTTGTTTGAATGTGGAAAACATGCATTTTTTCCCCACACGGTTTTTTTTCCAACGATATTGACCCGGATTCTCAGAATGGAAGAATAAATGTATTAGTTCTAAGACAAATTTTCTAAAATTCAGAAATTTCTAGAGATAAGAATATTGTGTTTGTTCTTACAAGAATTGAATGGGAATCTTAAAAAATTGTTTTCTTAAGGAAATTTAATGAGTTTTTCAATAGTTTTTTTGAATTAGACGAAGGACCAATAGTTGGGGAGATGTGGATACGTTCTAAGCAAAAGATCAACCCTCGCCCCAAGAAAACACGAATTCTCCAATATCTCCCTTACACGTGAGAATCGGACATGGTTCATGAAGAACTTTTTTGTACAACCCAGTAATCTTCCCACCAGAATGTCGATTTCTTTGAAATAATTTTCGATAAAACAAAAATGTCTCCCTTAAATTCGACTGTAAAAAACATTGATTATATCGTTGGAAAGCTTATTAAAAATATTTTCTGCTCAATAAAACTCCGCACTATAAATTTATAATAAAAATAAATAAATTTGTTTTGCTCAAATTTTTAAAATTTATACAGTTATAAATTTTGTAAAGTTTCAAAGCTTTCTATGCTTACAAAAATTTAATGGGAATCTTGGAAAGTCATGTCCCTCAAGAAAATTTGATGAGCTTTTCAACGATATTGTTGAATTAGCTGTAGGACAAATAGTTGAGGAGAGAATTGAGGTTTAGATGGAAAACACCAATTTTCCAAGATTTTCCTTACATTTGAGAATCAGACATGGATTGACAGGAACTATTTTGTTGCATTTGCCCTGCAAAAACACCTCCTAGCGTTTGGACATTTTATCAAGAGATGAACTTTGAAGTAGGTATTGATAGTCCTAGGACTGTGCCCGAATTGGTTCGTAAGTTATTTACGACTTTTCTATAGATAACATTGTTAGAATTCAGAGGTTAACCACTCACAAATAAGAAGCACCTGAAATTTTTAAATCTATTCGGATCATCTTCAAACATATCACTAATATTGAGTTCGCCATGTTTGGAAAGATAAAATTCCTTAATCTTTTGGTAAAGCTCTTCGTCAACTAAGCGTGGTTTTCTACCAAAAGCCATGTTCTCAATTTGCTGACTTGTTACAATTTTTGTAAATAATACTTGAAAATTTAGCTCAACACTTTTCCAATTTTGCTGTACTTTGAATGTAATGAATATGGTATCCATAGTTTGTTGGATTCATAATGTATTATAGTGGAAAACCTTGACAACTTTTTATACCAGTAAGATGTTGGTATTCACAGAGTAAATAATAGGATTTAGGGTTTTTTGTGAGATTAATGCTTGAGATCGATTGGTTTTGGAGGTACAATAATTAGTACTTCTAACGTAAATGGTTGCAAACAATTATTATTCACAATGCGAGTTAATTAAAACTGCTTTCATGGTAAGCTTACTTTTCAATATAACAGTACCTTTATTGCATTGCTGCCTAAGTACAGATGATTGGCAAACAAATTAATAAATTATCTGTATTAGTGTTGTTTTTTTAAACTCATTGGTGTAATCAAGTCCCTATTTTTCCTTTCAGGTGATTGCTATGAAAAAAGACCACAACTTCCAGGAAGACTTACCTCCCAGAGCTTCCATCATTCAGTACTACGGGGTGAGTTTCATTAAACAAATTTTGAAGATGGGTAGACCTGAATTTACATTACCTCGATATCTTGGTTTCGATATATTCTGACAGGGCCGTAAATCATCTGGGTTTTTTGAATGAGTACCTGACCCATATTGCGAATGGAAATCATCCTCCCGAAAGGTCTAAGATGTAGTTCTGGAAATTTGGTAATGTATAGAAATAAATCTATCAGTTGATAATAATATTATCAACTGTGCTGGTGCTGTATGAGTAAACATATTATGTTTACTTATGCAGCACCAGCAGCAAGGTGTACGCGTTCTCACTCTATTGGAACAAGACAATTCATGAAATTAGGAAACTAAATGATGATCAAGTTCTTAGGTAGGTAACAGGACTTTGTTATACTGCTGTCCAATGGAAGAAAGCTGTAACTCATGCAGGAGTAGGTACTTTAGAGAAAAATAAGGTTTTGTGTCCTGCTCATCTTTGATTCTTTTCTTCTTCGAGCTTCTTCATAACTCTTTAAGTTTAATTGAAATAATTTTGTCGCACTAAATAGGTAGCAAAAATACACCTTTTTTATTTAAAGAACTGTCTTTCATCGTTGTATTTTGGCTCCTTTACCACTGGTATCACATCAGCATTGCTGCAGGGCTGCATACTTCCATTGAATTCCCACAAATGCTGCTGTTCACCTTTGTTCGTTGCAGCAACTAACGTGCTATCAGGGTAAGATACAATGAGACACCACTGCCTTCCAGCCCAACAGTTGTTATAAAATTATACAAAATCAAAAGTACTGTATAGAAAACAGCATGGGAGGATCCATCTGCCGAGACGGCACAAGAAGTGGTAGAGGTCCTCTCTATTGTGACAGCAGCACTCCTCCGGACGGTCCATGATGTAGGGCTTGGCGTTCAGATTCAACAGCTCGCATCTAAGTCTGAATAACCAAAATTATTTTATTCTGAAAGCTCAGACCATTGTTCCTGATAATGCTGCAGCACATTACAATAAGGTAAACCTTTGAGAGTCGGCCGCACACATCAAAAATTGAAAGCTCTTGTCGAGTATGAGACGCTCGAACCTGAGCCAGCCGTCCTGCCTCAACAAAGACTCGTCAAGTGAGGCCAGGTTATTTGGAGCGCTGTACCGAATTTCCATTGGGTCCCAGCTTCCAGCCCAGAACACACCTTTCTGAATTACTTCTATGGCCAGGATCCTAGCGAGACGGTCCTGAGGCATCGCCACCAGTCTCAACACGTAGTCCTGATGCAGCTTCGAGAAAGCTTCGAGATGGGCTCCAGCTCCGTTTCCAAGTGCAGCAGGTATGAAGGATCTTCTCCGAACATGATATAAAAGTAAAGTACAGTTTAGCCTCAAAACTAGGTTTTTGAGTGGCATAGTGAGATAACTGTTTTTCTCTCTTGTACCACCCAGTGAATTAAAAAATTGGCTCTCGTTTTATTGGAATGTGAGAGTGACGGTATGAAAAGAAAGATAAAATGTAAATTATTTTTCGTGCAACGTATATTCAACGGAATCTAGAATGCAAGTGGATTTTCGTCGTTATGTGGAAAACTGGAACATCTTGTAACAACGAACATATTGTCGATAATAACATTAATTAGTAGATTTGTGGAGGCGAGTGAATTCTAAGACTCCCCCTCACGAGCAGTTGCGTTCAGGGCTAGTCTTCTTAGGAAGAATTTCGGTCCTGCGAGTGCCCTTGTGAGTACATCCGCCATCATATCTTGCGTAGGGCACTTATCCAACTTCACGGCATTCCGCTCGATGGCTTCTCTGATAAAGTGCATTTTCAGGGCTATGTGCATTTGCAATCGGATCGGTCGCCCAACTGATAGCTGCTTGATTATCAGTTCGAATTTTGATGGTGGTTTGATTAATTTTGATGTGATAGATCAGGCGTTCTAGGTGTAGGACTTCTTTGGCTGCTTCAGTTAGGGCCATGTATTCACTTTCAGCAGTTGACTGTGCAACAGTTTGTTGTTTCCTAGCTTCCCAACTGATAACTGTGCCATTGAAGTTCCACATTCCACAACTGTGCCCTTGAATAACACCCATAATTTTCAAATAAGACTGTTTTAAGAGAGAAATAAGACACAGAATTAAGAGACGATTCCAACTGTACCAAAAAGTCGACTTGTGAAAAAATCGAGTTACTGATTTTCTGTATTGGACGGCAGTATACTGGAGAAGATTAATAAAACTGTAATTTCTCTTTTCTAATTTATTGTAGCCTGTCAGGATTTACCTGGATTTAAATACTTTATCGGGCTTTTTCAGTTCTTAACACTGGTGGTGGCATCTGGATTTGGTTTGCTGGCTGTGCTTGCTTGTTGGTTGAGAAGAAACTGCCGGTAAGTCTGACGTACCTATTATGGATCCACAATGATCTCCAACAATATAATTTTTTTCCACTTTTGTTTACCGTCCACGAGTTCTTTTTCACTTCTTCCTTATGTTGAAATCATGCCAAAAAAACGAGCGTAGATTTGTATAAGTTTTTCAAGTTTTCCTGATCTGGCAACATCCGTTTAGGAAATACTTATTTACAAATATCTAAATCATCTACCAATAAATTAATTTGGATTTTCATGGTTACTTATAGTACCTATTATTATTATTGAAGTGTTATTGTCCAATTTCGATAACATTTCCAGGGATTGTGCGGATCAAAGTCATGGCCCCCGGATACATAATGTTTGATCTAGCCTCTATGTTTGATCATACGTAGAACCCTTATAACAGCCCTAACTTCTAAATTTTTCATCCGAATTTTATGGGATTGTGCGGATTTGGGTGTTGGGTGTTGGTCTCCTTTAAAAATCATCGCGCCCGGATTGATAGTATCCGCTGCACATGCGTAAAAACCTTTCAACAGCCATAACTTCTACATTTTCTACCCAATTTTGATGAAATTTTCAAGGATTGTATGGGTTGCCGTGTAGTTGGTCTCAAGCGTAGTGCAAGGTACTTAGAAATTATTGTTTTGGGATTAGCTATTATGCATCGGATCTTCCATACAACCGGGTTAAGGACCCGAGGAAGCTAAGTGCCACACCCACCTGGCTGAGGTTTTTCTCTTTTTCCTGTATTCAAACCTTCAATTATTTATAATGAAGAGGTGAGCCGTTTTAAATTCAATTGTGTATTAACTTTCTACGAAACCACTGTTACATGTTAAAATCGAACTTTGACCTGCTTGGAACAGGGGGAGTTGAATCAATCTACGTGTCCACTTAATTGTGCAACTCCGAACCAATCGCAGTTCTTCTACTACTTCCTTCCTCAAGGAATTCACAGGTGGATGTCGCGTCCGTGAAGAGGGTGGTTTCAACCCCTCGTGGGTCGAAGAACAACCAGAGAACTCTCACGGTGGTTACTGGAATCGAAGCCTCCTCTTCAGTTCATAGATTCTCCGTTGTAGAGCAGCTGTTGTCAAAAGTCATCTACTACTATCAACCAACAAACCAAATGCCAAGAGGTTGTGGCACGTAGCATCCTCCTACCCATTACATGATTGTGTAGACGATCCGATGCATCGTACATAATCTCAAATCGTCAATACTCAGATACCTGCCACTAAACTCCAAATTTAATGTGTTATCTTTATTAATTAAATCTATTAATATATTATCTTGTGACTATGACTTTATCAACCTCAAATCCTCTGAAAATCCCATCGAATGGTAACTGTGGAATTTATACCTACCTACTTATTGCGGATTTCAAGTTGGTGCTTGCACAGTCGCTACAAATGATCCGATCAAGATTAAATTGATAAGGGATCCGCAAACACACAATTCTTGAAAATGCCATCGAATGGAATGGACGAATGTAGAAGTCATGGATGTTACAAGGGTTTAATAAACATTAAACGCGCGAAACATTAAAGCGTATCGTGATCTCCTCGCAGTGTAAGATTTTTCCAAGTAAAACATGAAGTGCGAAGTATGCCGAGAGCACCTTATATGTATGCTCCTGAGGAAAAGAGGTAGGAGAGCTTCTGAATGACGAGAGGAGATGAGAGGCAGACTTCGACCTCGCCAACATGCACATCTAGTATGAAGATCTGCGCTCTCGGCATACCACAACTTGTCTTTTTCATTTCAACTCTCAACCTACCATCTCCCTGATGATTGAACGGTTTTGGGCCGAGTGATCGTCGTAACTCCCGCACTACCATCAATCAGCGGTTTCGTGCCAGATTTGATCACCCATTACCTAAGTCGTTTAACGGTGTCAAACCGGTCGACAAATCTCCCATAATTAAACCCTGCTTTTCCCACCAGAGCAGTTTCTAAAAGGCAAAGCCAAATTAGTATGAAATTCGAGTCCAATTTCACGAAATTTATTGACAGAAACACATGGCAGATAGGTTTTGGAGAGCCCAATTTTGTTGATCCACTTCAAAGCTATCCTTGATAGTGAGGAAGAAAAAATCATAAGATCATAAAAAGAGAACGTTTAGGTAACCATCCATTTGAAGACACCCTTTTAATATCAACTTACTCGCAGAAAAGAGGTTTACGTTGGTAGAAATAAAAGGTTTACTTACGAAGGTAATGAACAAGAGACGTGAGCGGAATACAAGAAATGGGGGTTCAAGTCAGGACCCAATAATCGGTCAGGACCCTTACTCACGTAAGAGGTATTCCGAGGTAGGAAGAGAAGGAATGAGTTCTATAGAAGTGGGTGCTACGAGGTGAGCTCACAGCGGGAAACCGAAGGCCGACTGATGGGTTGACAAGACTAATGGAACTCTTGAGTTGAACCAATGTATCATTTAGGAGGAAGGCGGGTAGATTGCGAGGGATAGACTCAGGAACTATTGTCGACGAATCGGTGGTGAGGAGGCGATTCGAGTGGATGTTTTCTCCAGAATAAGCAGGACAAGAGAAAACCGAGCTCCTTTCCTTTTAGAGGATATTCTAGAGTGATTTCAAATTCCTATTCTCCTAATTATGTACTCTATTAGGAGACTACAGGAACATCTTTTATAAAACAACTAGATATCATTAGGAATCTCAATAATAATAGTTTGGACCACCCCAGTAGTGAATTAATTTTTACCCGAAAGTTTATGAAAGTAGGTACGGTAGGATTGTGGCATCAAATCGAAAATAATGGGATATCGTAAGAGAGTGGAAAAAATCAGCTATTATGAAGAGCTACCAGCGTTCTGATAGCTTGAGGTTCTGCTAAAATTACGATAATAAGTCTTAACCAATCAAAAGGCATAGACTCATGAATAATAACTTCTCTGAATATGACATGACTCTGAATACAAATCGCCAGTGTAATGTTTTAATTATTATCGCTTCCTTGCTAACAACGGCTGGGAAGCTTTATATTCGTATATTCATATTTAAGTTTGTATAAAAAAGGTAGGTCCTCCAATATTGTAATTTTTTCTCGTATTTTGTGCTTCAGAGTTGTCAAACGTACCTAATTGCCAAACTAAATGATACGACTATGTCTCACTCTCTTCCTTGGCTGTGTCAACGATCCGTTTTCACAAAAATTACCTAAACAACTTTTCCCTCAATGTTTTCGAGGAAACTATTCAGAAATCCAATATCAGATTTGTGTTTTTAGGTAGGTACGTTGCTCATTACCTGAACTTGTAGAGACGCCGAGGAAGGCAGACTATCTACCCCTCCTTCAAGACTGGTCAGTCATGCGGGTTTTGCCTACGCAGTGCCGAGTTCCTCCGCCCTGCCGCTCGACGTACCTAAATTATTTTTCTATAACTACGATTGTTATTCTACGCGTATAAACTCTAGACCTTTACGACATTCTGTTTCTCTTCATATTTGAATTAATTGGTGGATCTGGGCCGCCAATTTTTGTAAAATTAAATGAAGACGTCAGTTCATTGGGACTTAGAAGTGGTAAGGTGAGCCCTAGGAACGCTCCACAACAAGAACTTACCTTGGTAATATGCTAATCCTTTTGATGAACAATGAATGTACACGTAGAAACTAAAAGTTAGGCTCGTTCATCGTTTAATATATCATACTCGTAATATTGAACCGATCAAAAGGAGGATTACTTGAATATTTCAATAACTAAGTTATTTATTCGAAAGATTTCCATATAACGACACGTTATGTATAGATGCTGATAATGTTTTATTGAGTTCATACAGATACGTATTCGTCAAATACGTAGTACCAGATTTTGAAGAAAAAGAGCTGTTGTGTGACTTAGCACCCCTTGGCCAGGTTACTCGTCATTTAATGTAGGGGAAAAAACTCATCTATAGTTGAGCTGTTCTTCCTCCAAATTGTTCTACCATTCCCCAAGCTGAGCGTTTTTTGCTTCGGTTTCAAGCTGTTTTTCCTTCACACGGCAGAGTATGGATGGTGATAATCGCAGTGATTTTCTTCATTCGCAAGCTGATGAACTGATAATTGCCTTGTAGCAGTCCATTTTCAACACTCAACAGGTCTTAAGAGATTCAATATTATAGTTTATTACCAATCGCACACTTTCGTCAATGCTTGTTTTCCAACGCCTATGAAGAGATCTTCAGCAGCCCCATTGACATTCTCCAGGAAACCTCGCAAGACCAAATTGTAAAGTACCTGGAGGTCTTTATAGTCTGATACTGGTGGGAGGTCAGTTCCAATAAGCATCAACTGTACATCATCTTCTATGACATAATGGGATGTAGCTTGTTGCTGAGAAATGCCTGCGCAAGATGGTTTCGCGGATCCAGGTTTCAACGTAAATGGCACTGAGTACGACGTTCTGATTCTTCCGGCTGTAATGGAATTTCCCAGGTGATACTCAGCCTTGCCTGTGGTGAACGTGATGTCGTCGTAAACTCCTTCCATTGTGTCAGTCTCGATAGTAAAATTAAGAAATGTCGTTGTTGAATCTTCATTATACGAATACATCGCTTCTCCGAGTCTGCAAAACGGTAGAATATAAAGCTTTGTGTGTTCGAAACATTTAAAATTTAATCAAACAACTATCATTTCTCTGGCGATTTTTCCGACTTTGCCTACACGAAGGAGGAACCCAGAGGGACGTACTATCCGAAGTAAGCATTAAACAGAGAAGCTTCTATAACGAGGTACCTCTTACAAGAAAACCAAGGAAGGTGCATAATTAAGTAGGGACCTTCCTTGATAATGTTGCAATCTAAGGGTATAATTACATTCAAAATCAAGAATTATGAGCAGGAGAAGATTTGCGGATGTCTTTCCATTAATAGGGTATTTCAGCGGAATAGTTCCAATAATTTATAAAACTTGTGTATGTACTGTTATAAAGTTTTATTGTTTAAGTAAATAATTAATAGCTGCTCACTCTATTCTACCTACTTCATCAAGGAAACGGTAGAATCTTCAAACAAATACAACTGGTGATAAGCGTGATTATTCAGAACTAATACTTTCTTTTGTGGTTCAGCGGTGATTGCATTGTTGCAATACATTCACTGCAGTCGAGATAAGGAGAGATTTTACTCAATGGTTAATTTTTTATTGGCACACCTTCGCCAATGCTTGGGCTCCTACGTTGGTGAAGAGATCCTCAGCAGCTCCGTTGATGTTTTCCAGGAACCCTTTAGTGACCAACTTATAAAGCACTTGCTGGTCATCTGGCCAGCTGGGCACATCCTCTCCAATATAAACCAAATATATATCGTCCTCTGTGACGTATTGTGAAGACACTTGCTGAGAACCAGCTGAGCATGATGGTATGTGCGAACCAGAAGGCACTGTAAATTCCACTGAGTACGAAGTCCTAATCCTTCCAGCTTCAACTTGCTCCCCCAGATTATACTGTTTGCGGCCCAATGTGGTGAACAGGATATCAGGGTAGATGCCAATAAATTTGTCAGTCTCGATGGTAAAATTCAGGAAACTCGTTGTTGCATTATTACTGGAATACCAGTACGTCGCCTCTCCAAGTCTGCAAAATTTACAATCAATACAAAACTATGCCGTCGAAACATTTTTGAAAACTTTTTCAGTTATGCTGATTATAAGCTGTAAAGGTGTCCAAAGACAGGAGAACTCAATACCACAAACCTCATTAGTTAATTACAGGAAGGTGGCTTCAATGTTTAATCAAAATGAGGGACCAACAATTTGACATTCTTGATTTTCTCAGTGCTGCCTAGAGCGCAGAATATAATTAATTAAACACGAAAATGTCTCCCTGGGAAACATAAAATATTCATTACCTACTGATTGCATCAAATAAACTAAAAAATTTTCCAGCAGGCGTAAAAGTTTGGAACCAAATGCTTGGCTGTTCAAAGTACGTTTATTGATAAACAAATGTATGAGGTAAGTTCTTTCGATGGCCAGGACAATTTATCAATAAATAAAAACAGACAAATAAAGTATTGGTGTTGTTTCTAAAGTTTTACAATTGAAACTTGGTCGGATGATATGGCGAACTGAATAGTATCATAATCACGAGTCCATCGTAGATGTTTATTGGAAGACCCATTTCTTTATACGTTTACAGTCAATCTGAGAGATTCAGTTCACAGTCACCTTAGCTACACACTTGCTTCAGAGCATATTGTCCAGCACTAATGAAGAGGTCTTCGGCTCCTCCGCCGATGTTGTTCATGAATCCCTCAGTGATGACGTCGTTAACCTTCAAGAGCACGTCAGTTGGGATGCCTGCCGTCAAAGACGTAACTATAACATTCCCTCCTTGGTAAAACGCCGCAGCGCCCATACTTCCGTCAACGCAAGAAGGGTTACTAGCTCCATCTCCTTGATAAAACGAGAATGACATGGAAGTGATCATCTTTAGAGCGTCTACCTTCACAGCTATTTCATACTGCTCGAGGTTAGAGGTGTACAGCACGTTACCATACATGACGGTCATGGTATCTGTCTCAATAACCACGTTCAAGTACGTCCACTTGGGGTCCCCATTACCTGAATAACTGGCATCTCCGTTTCTGCAAAAATGTCAAAAAAGTCAATTGCTCCGTAAAAAAACTGTCGATTATGACTACTCTATACTGGGTAGTTGGTGTATCGTGGAAATATCAAAGATACTACGCTCTAGGAGAAAAGTTTTGTATTTGATAGGTAGTAAACCTGTAATACGTAATATTTCTGAGAAAGAAAGGATAATTGATTAAATAACACGAAAAGTAATAGGTAATCTCACAGTTCATCACATTATTCTTGGATACCCTACACCGATAGTAGTATTGCAAATGTGGGTACATAATTAGTAATTATAAAGTGAGTCAAAATTTCTGCCAATTTGAAAAATTTCAAAACGTCACCAATTTTCCTTAAAAGACGGGATTTTAGAATGACAGAAATCCATTTTCCTACTCACCGTAGAGGATTAAGAATTAGTTACTGTTTTCGACCTTGGCTCCTAGTCCAATCTCTAATGGGAGGGATACATACAGAAGAGATACGAAAGAAACTGCTGAATTTCGACAGTGGTTTCCCCTGGTGGAGATATAAGAATATGAATAAATTAATACTTCTTGCAAGTGAATTGATAACAAGTCGTCTACTAAATTAGTCAATATTTCCCCAAATTTAACTAATTCTAAACGGCGATTTTCAAAAACAGGAGTTTTCAGTGACGGAAATATCCGTTTTCCTACTCACCGCGAAGGACATTTGATTAAGCATTGGTTTTTAGCTTTTATTGAAGTATCTGTTTAGAACCGAGAAACCCCCTCCTAGTCTAACAGGAGAAAAACATGCAGAAGAAGAAATACACACGGGAGAGAAACAGTCGGGAGGTCAAGCTTCCGTTGAGCCCGCAGCCCGCTCAACAGTCTTTCGTTTATCGGTTTTCCTGTGTTTAATTCTTCAGTTTTCTCCCAATATTCCGGTTATTGTTGAAAAGGAAGGTGGAAAACTTCGCGGGGGAACGAGAAGTGAACAAATTCGTGTGCTTACCGAAATGAAGAAAGACTTTCGATGACCTCTCACGTAAACTTACGGTAGATACACACCTAATTATTCACTACCTATGATAACATTCTCAGTGACATTTATTTTATAATTTGGGGCCTTTTCGTGGAAACTTGAATTTGTATGCTCATCGAGATGGATGTAGATACTATTCACTATCCACCATCAACGGTTATAGTAACTTTTATTACAGCGTCGAACTCAATGAGGAATTTCACCATGTCGGAATTTCCTATTTTTGACCCCAAAATCGGATTCAGCACCTCGAACAACTCCCTACGACAAACTTTCAGCCCGTACTTCCTAATTTACGAATTAAAAAAAAAAAAAAAAACAGTGTAGAAAAGAAAATATGAACGTTTAACCGGGAGGATGACGTCAACCTGGAATAGTTCATTTACGGCCGCTTGAAGTGCTGAGATCGTGAAATCTATAGTCATCAGATGCAACATTTCAGAAAACTAGTAAAGATCGAAATCATAAAACTGAAGAAAATTGGTTGCCTGTAAAGTCGGTATACGGGCGAAAGTTTTATTACGTGACAACGACTTTGAGTGGTAAAATAATTTTAATGTTAATATTCATTCGTATAGTAGGAAGAAGGATAATATTATTATTATAATAAATTTTTTTATTATAATAAAAAATTGTATGCAGGCGCCTAAATAGAAGCGCAAGACATGAACCGGTGTGTATGCCTATCTCTCTCGCTCTGTCTCTCTCGCTCTTAGGCGGAAGAGAGAAAGAGCGAGAGAAGTGAAAGGGACGCGTGCCTCTCACTCGCTCTCATTGTGAGCGCATAACGTGAGCGGAGTTTCTTGAAGTGTCACCCGGCTTTCTTGAAGTGTCACCCGGCAAACCAATTTATAAGACGTTGTCACGTCAAAAAAATAGAAAAAGCAAGATGGGGAAAATCAGGTTTCCCCTGTTTTTGTTTGATAACTTTCCTCTTGGATAACACAATTTCGTCGTACCATCGGGCAACACTGGGAGGA